>OV281305.1:1257500-2507500 GCA_923062465.1 Acleris sparsana | reverse complement strand
CCCCAGACTCTGGCCGTCGACGGAAAGTCGTGCCACCGGCGCCACGACGGCGACAGCCGTCACAAGTCAAATATTAAAAGAGACTTTGATTCTTATCAATTAGGTGTAATTTGCATAGCATAGCAAACATGTTTGGCGTGTGTGTGACACATTGTGTATTCGACGTAAGGAATTCAAAAGGCCTTTTATATGTGTTGTGTAGGGGTCGTAAGCGTTGGCCTTGACTTCGGTTATAAAATCAATAATATTGAAATGTTAAAATATTGATTTTATAATCTACTTGCCCTCTAGCAGCTTTGACACGGACTGCTAATTTATTCATGATTTTCGCCCGACATAAAGAGGCGTAAGTCGATTTCCGTGATAATAGAATGTATTTTTTTTTAGAAACAAAAATTTAAAATCAAAAGTATAGAAACTAGCTGAGTTTTCTATAACACCCCCTACATATAAACCAGTTTTTTTATATATATTAAGCGTGGTTAACAAGAGGGCGCATGTACAGAGAGACATACAGACGCGGTTTTATACTATGTAGAGATTATATCAAGAGAGATGCACTACGGTCGCAAGTGATCACTTTGATCTCTGGGTTATTAATAATATACTATTACGCCAATTAAGTTTCAAGCAAGTCACAGCCGAGTTTATACCTTACTGAAAAGAAATGGGTACTATTCAAAAGATTTCAATACCCATCTTTTACAACTCGGTATAACATAACCCTACAACAATCCTCCCCCCCTTTCAGATAGACCACATAGTCCTGGGCCGCGGCCCGCCGGGCGGCGCGTGGCACACGTTCCCCCCCGCCGTCCTCACCCTGTCCCCCGCAGCGTGGCTCTCGCTCCCTCCCTACCCGGCGGAGGGGGACGGCAGGCTACCAGCACGGGCAGTCGCCAATTATTGTCGGCGGTATGTTCAGAAGTGTAAGTTACAGGTAAGTGGTTTTACTTTTATCATTATTTTTAAGGTAGTCGAGGCGGCGTCGTGGTGTCGAGGCACAGTCGAAGGTTAAGAGTCGAGGCGCAGGCGGCTATGCTTTGTTCCTGCTCATTAAACGAAAGAGACGAAATGGCAAAAAGGTGGCGGCGTTGCGCCGTGGTCCTCCGCCACCCCTTGACCTCGATTCCGCTTTGACTATGCCTCGACTCAACGTTTGCTCGGTTGTATTAACTACCCATTTCTTGACCCGGTGGAAATGACTATGCTTACCCGCCCTGGCAGGCGGCCAGGATGGGTCATGTCCGAAATGCACGTTTTAAAAAATGATTAAAAAGTCTCTGACTGTTAATTGTATGTATAAATGATTCATAAATATAATATATGATATAAAAGTAAGTATCTAAAAAATAGACTTTAAACGAACCAGTGGTTTTTTTCATTTAATCTTTAACTAATTTGTATTTGGTTTTTGTCTTTATTTTTGGTTGGTGGTAAATCAAGTGGCAACTGTGTGATGACCAAGAAAGTGGCCCTTTTCTGAAGCTGACCTCGTTTTATTAGACCATAGTTTAAATAAATAAAAAGGCAAAGGAAAAGCATGGTGCGTTTCTTTTCTAGCGCTACTTCCGGTCAAACGTGATTGTGACGTCAGTGCGCGCCGCGCCGCACGCGTCCTCGCCCCCCTGCGCCGGCGCAGCGTGCCCGTTGAATGCCAGATTCTGCGTCTCGGGGTGAGTAAAAGTAAACATAATAATACTAATACAAAAAATAAACATTATAAAAAACCTAACCTACGAGTACCACCGGCAGCGGGGCAGGGCTCAAGCTACCGGTGGTTAGGGCTGCAGAGAGAGGAACCTTCTCACAATGCGTGCCGTGTCGAGGAGTACTGCCTTCTGTATATGGCCCTTGACCCAGCCATCTAGCGAGAGTCTCTTGAGGTGTAGTCGAGACTCTTCGCTATAAGACCGTTTGCCGAAACAACTATCGGGACAATGATCGTCGAGTCGACATACCACATGGCGGTCACCTCGTGAGCCAAGTCAAGGTACTTGCTGAGCTTGTCTTTCTCGGCCTTCGCGGGATGGTGACGCCGACGAGCACTGCCCGGCGTTGAGAACGATCTGTCAACACGATATCAGGCTTATTAGCGACAATAGTCCTGTCCGTGATGACAGGTCGATCCCAATAGAGAACGACCATTTTCGAGAACTGGCGCCGGTGTGTACTTATGGTACGGCACTTCAGACTCAACAAGACCATATTGAAGAGCAAGTTGCTGATGGATGATCCTGGCCACGAGGTTATGTATGTGCAAGTTCTCGCCGTTAGGCAAACGCGAACAACCGGAAATCTTTTTACGGTGTTTTATCATAACTATGAAAACGAATCCTCATGGTGCGACTTCGTCTTGTCTGCCCGTTTGTCACAGCAGCATATTTCAGTTACTCAGAGCGTTGTTGCTTACCCAATGTAATTGACAACATTTCAAAAAAAAAGAATTTCTGTTTTTTCGCGCTGATAAAAAAATTAGACTACCCGTGTTTCTCGGTTTTCCTTTATTTTACTTAAATTCGTCGTTAATAATTTATTAAATAAATACTCATTAAAAAGACCGTATATACAAAGCTAGGAATACTGATGTCGTGATCTTAGCATGATATAAAATAAAAAAAGTAACAGAACTGACTGTCATGTCATGTCACTTGTCAACCATTCGTTGCCATTCGCTCCAACGTTATTATGTAGATTCCATTAAATAAATAAACAATTTCGCTCCAAAGACTACTATTGTACAGATGTAAGTAGTGCATAATTGTTTTCCTTCGTATTTTCACGGAAATGTACGAACGCGTCTTGCTATTTCAGTCGGTCACAGTACACAAAGTACTGAGGTTGACTGAAGTAGCATGACACGTTCGTATGTTTCCGTGAAAATACGAAGGAAAACAATTATGCACTACACCTGTACACGTTCACAAAGTTATTTCGCGTTTACTGCTTTGAATCTCTTTCTATAATAATGACGACATGACAATGACAGTTGCGTATTTTTTCTATTCCTATGGTAATAAATGAACTAAGGGGTCTATAAGTGTATTCCTAACATTCACAATCCAACTTTTTTTACTGTTTTTCCTAAATATAAAAAAACTACTGAATAAAAAAAACCAATTTTATTTTTATTGTAATCAGCAGTGTAAAATCTACAAATAGTATTTTTATTTTACGGCCATAGCACATATGAATTGTTGTCAATTGTATTTAAAATATTTATAATTTTTTCAATGTATGTAGCCCGAAACAGGAACTCAAAATGAAATGAAATTAACGCAGGGCTCAAAAATAGGTGAAGTAGGTGAAATAATACATACATTCTGTCAAAAAAGTACCGGAAATTATTCAATAAAATGCAGACTTTTCGTTTAATCAATAATATTTATTTTGTCGCCTTTAAAATAAGCCCCATCTGATGCTATACACATCCGCCAGCGTTTTTTCCAGTCTTCGAAGCACTTTTTATAAGCGTTTTCCGGTATAGCCTTTAACTCTTTTAGCGAATTACGTTTTATGGATTCGATGGACTCGAAACGGTTACCACGGAGCGGCAATTTCAGTTTTGGAAACAAGAAAAACTCCGCCGGGGCCAAGTCTGGTGAATACGGTGGTTGGTCAATGGTATTTGTACAGTTTTTGGCCTTAAATTCGCTCACAATTACTGCTCTATGCGATGGTGCATTATCGTCGTGCAAAATCCAAGAGTTGTTGTTCCACAGTTCGGGCCGTTTTTGACGAATTTTCTCACGCAAACGCTTTAATACGGCTAAATAGTATTCTTTATTAACCGTCCTTCCGGAACGAAAACATCAAAGAAAACAATGAGCATCACCTTGATTCTTGAGCGACTTTGACGTGGTTTTTTGGGCTTTGGTTCGTGTTTTGTCCTCCATTCAGATGCCTGTTGACTTGTTTGCATGTCAAATTCGTAGACCCACGTCTCATCACCAGTTATGATGCGTTCCATGAATGTGGGATCAGAATTGACGCGATCTAGCATGTCCAAAGAGGTCTGTTTTCGGTACAGTTTTTGTAGAACATTTAGCTCTTTTGGAACGAGTCGAGCGGCGACGCGTCTCATTCCCAATTTATCTACCAAAAGCAAACGAACAGACTCATGAGAGATTTTAAGGTCACATGCTATCTCTCTCAAGCTTGAATGCCGATTATCGAGTACGATTTCCTGATTTTTTTCTATATTTTCGTCCGTAGAATATGTGGACGGTCGTCCGGAACGAGGGTTGTCTTCGACGATGGTTCGACCCTCCTTGAAGGTTTGTACCACTCATAGGCCCTTGTTTTTCATAACACTGACTCACCATAGGCTTTACCTAACATTTTAGCGAGTCTACACACGATATACCGTTCGCAACACAAAATTTAAGGCAAACTCGTTGTTCGATAATTTCGTCCATCATGAAAATCGTGAAAAACTTCTTAGGTCTGCCGGTTTTACTAGCTGCTGTATTTAAAATGGCGGACTTTTACCGCTCATATTAGGTAGTATAATTAAAGACAGTGCTACCAACCTAAAAAGCATATTTTTTTTAATCCTTGGCATTGACTTTTTTTATTTACAAATTCCCGGTACTTTTTGACGTACATACCTACATGAATACGTGAAACTGTGGAACAAACTCCCTTCGGCGAAATTTCCAACATGACGTGGGTCTCCGTTTAAGAAAAGAGCTTACATTTCCATAATTGGCCGGAAACGGACCGACATCTCTTCTCGAGTTGCTAGTGTTGGGTCGGGGGCTACCCTCTTTTATAAAAAACATAGTAACATTATATTGACGATATTATCCAAACGGTGTTCTGCCTTTTCGCCGTATTTTTTTGGTCGAATTTCATTTGCCAACCAACATTTTGTCGAATGTTCAACTACTTATTAGCAAACTTTTGTATGCCAACCTCTCATTTGGCCGAATGATTATGAAGACGAATATCATTTTGACTTTAAACTTTTGGAATATCTTTCACATGGCAAATGTTACACTACGCCGAAAAACTCTTAGACGAATAACGTTTCGTCAGTTTATCCACAGAAACCAGTTAGGTACGACGACGAGCGTAGCGAGGAGGAGTGTTAGGTAGAACTGCGACCTTACAGCGCGCGAGCCGAGTGAGCTAAGCGAGCTTGCCGCGGCAGCGGCCGGCGAAGCGCCAGAACCGACTTTTTTTATAGTACTATTGTACTATTATTACAAGTGTACCATTTGGCTATATGAAAAATGTCATTTTAATAAATGTCGATGTAAAAAAAAAACCAAACGTTGAGTTGGCAATCGTGAGGTTGGTAAATGAAACTAATCATTTTAACAAGTTGCCATATGATGATTCGGCAAAATGTAATCCGGCCAAACGTTGGTTGGGAATTGAAATTCGGCAATAAAATTAACAAACAGTAATAGATTGGGAATTGTTCGTGTGTAGGTACGACAAGTCGTGCGGGCGGGCGCTGCGGGTGCGCTGCGCGCGCGTGGTGGTTGCGTGCGGCGGCGGCGGGAGGCCGCGTGCGCTCGCGCCGCACCTCGCGCCGCACGCGCTGCACTCGCTCGCCGCGCTGCAGCGCGCGCTGCGCCGCGCACACGCCGCAGGTCACTGGCCCTACACCAACCAACACACTATATAACTATACTACGCGCGCTCGCGCCGCACCTCGCGCCGCACGCGCTGCACTCGCTCGCCGCGCTGCAGCGCGCGCTGCGCCGCGCACACGCCGCAGGTCACTGGCCCTACACCAACCAACACACTATATAACTATACTACGCGCGCTCGCGCCGCACCTCGCGCCGCACGCGCTGCACTCGCTCGCCGCGCTGCAGCGCGCGCTGCGCCGCGCACACGCCGCAGGTCACTGGCCCTACACCAACCAACACACTATATAACTATACTACGCGCGCTCGCGCCGCACCTCGCGCCGCACGCGCTGCACTCGCTCGCCGCGCTGCAGCGCGCGCTGCGCCGCGCACACGCCGCAGGTCACTGGCCCTACACCAACCAACACACTATATAACTATACTACGCGCGCTCGCGCCGCACCTCGCGCCGCACGCGCTGCACTCGCTCGCCGCGCTGCAGCGCGCGCTGCGCCGCGCACACGCCGCAGGTCACTGGCCCTACACCAACCAACACACTATATAACTATACTACGCGCGCTCGCGCCGCACCTCGCGCCGCACGCGCTGCACTCGCTCGCCGCGCTGCAGCGCGCGCTGCGCCGCGCACACGCCGCAGGTCACTGGCCCTACACCAACCAACACACTATATAACTATACTACGCGCGCTCGCGCCGCACCTCGCGCCGCACGCGCTGCACTCGCTCGCCGCGCTGCAGCGCGCGCTGCGCCGCGCACACGCCGCAGGTCACTGGCCCTACACCAACCAACACACTATATAACTATACTACGCGCGCTCGCGCCGCACCTCGCGCCGCACGCGCTGCACTCGCTCGCCGCGCTGCAGCGCGCGCTGCGCCGCGCACACGCCGCAGGTCACTGGCCCTACACCAACCAACACACTATATAACTATACTACATCATTACTCACATATTTACATATTTACGGCGACTGGCAACAAAAAGTCCTTGAACAGAAAAGTGTCACTTTGATCCCTCCTAGCAGTGAAGAAAAGTCCCCTTTCCGAATAGATGTGAAAAATTATATTATACTGCTATTCAATTCAGATTTTTTAAGAATCAAATGTGGGACCAACTGCAATCCCAGCACTGGCAAATTCAAAATCCGACATTCCTAATAAGCGTTGAAAACGCCCCATACAAATTGATACTGAACTATGACGTCATATTCAAATTCAAATTCAAAATTAATATTCAAAATTCAAAGTCAAATTCAAATTCAAATTTCAAATTTCAAATCATTTATTCTGTAAGTGGCCCTGTAGGCACTTTTACAAGTCTGAGTCTACCAGCGCTTCCAAAGAGACCACTGTTGAGAAGAAGCGCCGCAAGAAACTCAACAGTAAGCCATCTTTCCAAATAAATCACTTATTATTTAGTCTTTTTCTCATTTAGTAATAAATTATTAACACTAAACCAATCTATCATATGTTTATTCATACTTTCTTTCCGTAACATTACTTTCATTTCCCCTCAATTCATGTCTACCATATCGTACAAAACATTTCGTAACGCTGAAGAGATTCAATATGACAGTCATGAGTCAAGGCTCATGACTTTTTTTTTAAACTCATTTTGTGAATTATTTGGGATTGTGCATTAAGATTTTGAAAAAAAATCGTCATTGAAGTAATTTTTAGGGTTCCGTAGCCAAATGGCAAAAAACGGAACCCTTATAGATTCGTCATGTTTGTCCGTCCGTCTGTCCGTCCGTATGTCACAGACACTTTATTCCGTAACTATAAGAGCTATACTATGGAAACTTTGTAAGTAGATGTATTCGGTGAACCGCATTAAGATTTTCATACAAAAATAGAAAAAAAACAATATTTTTTTTTGGGGTTCCCCATACTTAGAACTAAAACTCAATTATTATTTTTTCATCAAACCCATACGTGTGGGGTATCTATGGATAGGTCTTCAAAAATGATATTGAGGTTTCTAATATATATTTTTTCTAAACTGAATAGTTTGCGCGAGAGACGCTTCCAAAGTGGAAAAATGTGTGCCCCCCCCCCCCCCCCCCCCCCGTAACTTCTAAAATAAGGGAATGATAAATCTAAAAATAATATATGATGTACATTACTATGCAAACTTCCACCGAAAATTGGTTTGAACGAGATCTAATTATTAGTTTTTTTTAATACGTTATAAATCGTTAACCGCATTTTACCTTTCATTCAATCAACTCCAATATAATAAAGAATAAAGAAAAACATTTATTTAGATGTATAGTGGTACGGAACCCTACGTGCGCGAGTCCGACTAGCACTTGGCCGGTTTTTAAGTTGGCAATATCAAATATAAAAGCATTAGATAACAATTTAAAGTGGGGTAATGTTTTCTGTTTAAAGTAAATTTTTGATAGTTGTTGTAAATATCAATTTCAAAAATACTCTCGATTTTGATACGAGTAGTGCAATAGCTTTTAGAAGGTGCTTCGGGTTTGTACTTATCTCTCACTCCCTCTCATGCACATTTATTAAGAGCGAGTGGGAGAGAAATATTAACTCTCAACACCTTCGTGCTTTCAGACTACACTAGAATACAGTGCTGCCCACATTAGAAAAAAGGGCGTATGTCTCATAGAATCGCGAATGTATTAGTGACGTTATTTATTAAGAAGGTTCAAATAGCTTTCACTATCAAATTGCGCATGCGTCCTCCTTATTTAGAAGGGCAGAATAATGAAGCTATGTATTAATTCCAGAGCCGTACCCAGCGCTGGTGGTGGGATCAGGCGTGAGCGCGGCGGACGCGGCGCGGCTGGCGCTGGCCGCGGGCCGGCGCGTGCTGCACCTGCACCGAACGCCCAACGACGCCCTCGCACGGCTCGACCCCAAGGCCTACCCCGACTACTGCGAGGTCATTTCTTACATCTATTTATTTCTTACTACCACAATTTAATTCGCATTTTCCCATTCCAAAAATCAATTGAATAGTGTCAACTGAGCTCAGCGTTCGCGGAGCTCCTATTTCTGGGCGCTTTGACCCTCCGGGCATACTTCATGCCGCGAAACTAGCATAACCTAAACCTACCAACCTATTTCGACCTAGCTCCAAGTTGAAAAAATTGCACCCGGACCAAATATGCAGTTGGAATAATTAGGATCGGGAAAACATGCGAATAGAAAATTCCCGTTACAGTAAGAGGCAAAAAGTGCCTAGTGAAACGTGCGGTGGAAGAATAATATGTAGAGTTTGTTGGTATTTTTGTGATTATTGCATAAATTCAGCTAGAAACTCAAGGAGTGGCGTACATTGTATCCTAACAAATTGCAACGTGAGATTGGCGATAAACTATTCGCAGACAAAAACTCTTTCGGGGTAGGAAGCTGGACTTGTACTACGATTACCAGAAATTATCCGACATGCAAATTCAAATTATAATTTCCATTATTTTTTTACAGATCTACAAAATGATGTGCGACGGTCCCTCCGGCAACCACAAGAACTACACGCCGTACCCGCAACACGTCATCGCGGAGGTCATCCCCCTCTCCCCAAAGAAACCCAAGATGAACGATTTCGACGACGAAAGCCCCAAACTTGTCAAACTACTCAACCTCGTCACAAACGAAATGACCGAGCTCACTGTCTCGGTCATTGCGGTCCTCATCGGCTCTACACCAGACCTCTTCTTCCTACAAACCAACTTCAACCTGAACAGCATAGACCTAAACGACTGCATCAAATGCACAGACGAATCCAAGCACGCTGCCAAAAGAAAAATTGAAGACAACCGCTGCTTCCTAAGGAACCACTGGCTTTATTTCAAATCAGTTCTCGGACAAAGCATTCAAAGCTGCAAATCTAGATATTTAAATTACACAGAAGTAAACGGGAACGATACCACATGCATTCTCCCCGACTGCAAAAAACAGGATAAGAAATGTAGGTGTGAGGTCATTCCGTATTCAGATCCTTTAGAAAATAAGATTAGGTGTCAGTGTCAACCATCTAATCCATATTCGAGTGGGGTAGGGTTTGGCATTGATCCCAAGAAAGGGGTTGACTGCAGGGGAAACCCGGTTGCTATCGATAAAAGTACTCATGAAATGTTATACGCCCCAGAAGGGATGTACGCCCTAGGCCCACTGACCGGTGATAATTTTGTACGCTTCATCCCCGGTGGGGCTCTAGCCATAGCCGCACACATACACAAGGAGCACAAATAGATTGACTTGCCATAACAGCATTAATGAATTGTGATTGCATTGTTTTTTTTTACAATAAATATTTTTTTATACCGTGTTTTGTTTTCATTCCTCTACCTCTATAAAATATACAAAAAAAAAGATAGAAATACACTGCATCGATTCTTCAATTTGTTTGAAAGTGAAAATGAGTTTTAGAATATCATTTTTGCAAAAAAATGTACACGTGCCTAATGCAAGAGTCAAAACATTTTATACAAAATCTGGGTGGCCCGGTCCCATGTTACCTTTGAGTTTAAATTTTTCTTTTAGTTCTAGATGCACTATTTGCTTGTAAGTTAAAAAAATATATTTTAAAGAGAACTCATTTAGTTGCTCCGACCTATTTATAAACGAGGGCAGATATTTCCAATTCCCATAATCTACCTAACAGTTACAAGGTCAGTATTTGACAGTTAAGGTTTGTATTACGTCCTATAAGAAATCAAAGTTCGTTCAAGCTAGGATAAACTCTATGATAGCTCTCTACGCTTTTTTATTTGAGCTTATGTAAATAAACGATACAAACTATCCCAGTATACAATAGTAGTCTTTGATACAAACCTTTCCATGCTAGTAAGTGAGTAACTAAGTGTTTGAGATTACGTAATAAGGCTGTCGCAGGAATCAACCTAATTTGATCCAACTGTAGTGTTTTTTAATACATTAACTTAGTGAGCAGAATTTCTCTCGTCTTTTTTTTTTACCTGGCTCGTTTTTCCCTGACAAATTTTTACCATTCCATTTATGAATTTGATAGTGTCGACGGAGCTCCTATTTCTGCGTGGTTTGCCCCTTCGGGCCTGCTGCAAAACTAAAATAACCTAAACCTACCTTCCTTTTTCGACCTAATTATAAGTGGAAAATTTTCAATTGGGAGAAATTCGGAGAGGAAAATTTATACGATTTAAATGAGAATGGAAATTCTGCAAGGCATTTTGATTTTCGGAAATTATGGGCAACGCTCTGTTAACTTGGGGCATTAAAATAATACAAAGTATTACGACATCGATTTTATTAGATAAATCTCAACCTTAAATTAAATCATACAAAATATGGCACTATACCATATGGTATCAAATTTAATGAATAAAACATCAAACTATTTCCATGTCAAATTATTCTTATATAAAATATGAAATTATGAACAATCTAACGCATACCAGAGATAACACAAATGATCTGTACTGTAGGTACAACTAAAAAACAAAATTAAACTAAAGATTTTAAAAATTCTGTCGCCATACCCTGTGAGCATATTAACACTTAACATAATTTTAATTATTAAGATTGATAATGATTAATAAATAGTGTAAATATTCATGGATAAAGTTACATGCATATAGCCTTAAATAGGTGACAGTACAGTCTGTCTCAAATAAGGTGATGTTTAGTCGAGCTAACCCAAGATGGCATTAGTAACATCTTGATGTATACCATCATCACCATCATTTACTTTTGTAACCTCCCCAAAAAATATTTTTCTGGCAACAGCCTTGAAGTCGACGCACCGGCGTCGCGGCACATTCGAGGCAGTGGCGTCGCGGCAAAGTCGAGGCAGCGGCGTCGCGGCACAATGGTATTAAGTCTCACTTGAAGACTAAACATCACCTTTAAATGATTTTCTTTAAACTACTATATGAGTAGATCGAAAATCGATTAGACACTTATCACACTAACTAAATATCACAGATATCAAAATAAATGCCTATAAAGCTGCAAATCCTCAACCTAGTCAGACTATGCCATCCGCCCCTAAATAGGGAATAGGCTTAACAATTTATATCACCGCCACCTCCATCCAATTTCAAAATTTGCCTTTTTAGACCTTATTTACCACAGGTTAGCTAATTACTTTACCTACTAGGCTACTAGGTACCTCCAACAATCAAATAAAAACAATAAAACTAAAACAGAGCAACAGGGGCGGATCCAAAATTCGGTCTAGGAGCTCACAGGTACCCAAAATACGACAAACCTTTTTAGGTATGACACAGATCAACAAGTTAAACTTTTGTCATGGCACTCATGGCTGAATGACTGCCAGTACTGCCACGACCTCCCCCTGGATCGGCCCCTGCAGGTTTAAGGAGCGTGGCGTAAACGTCACGACTTTACCGCGTGCTCTCTACAACGCTGAGTGAGTCACTGCGATTCCGTACCGTCACCGTATTTAGAAAATTTCGATCAGCGGTGTGGAGAGCATGCGATAAAATCGTGCCGCTTACGGTACGTCAATGCGATTCCGTACCGTTACCGTATTTTGAGCAGCGGTGTGATCGCTCCGTCAATAAGGCTGCGGTCCCTTTATAATTCGGTCGATGTAAGATGGCACGATCTCTATTAGAGCCGTTTTTCGCTAAGCTATTGAACTTAAGTGTGTATATGAGGTGTCACAGAATTCATTCAAGATTCACCCAACTATAGGCAAACAATTTGCGGTATAGGTAGGTACATTTTAGATGGAGCATTCTTTACTGTATACTGTTCCTACGCAGTTTGCGACGTTCATAAGAATCTTGTTATTCACGGCTTAACAGTCAGGTAATCCGCCACATGTATTAAACAAGGAACCTGGTGTTGATTATACTGAGCAAACACTTTAGTGAGGTTAATTGAAATTCATACAAAATTAAAGGCCTGAAAAAACTTCTCAATATTCCTATTATTAAAAAATTACTACTACCTCATTTTATCCATGGCATTTAATCGTAGGCGGCATGAGCTCAAAGGTGTTTCATTTCAAAAGTATTAGTAAAATTAAACAACACAGCTAGCTATGTATAAAAGAGTAATAAGTAATTTCTTGTATAATCTCTAATAAGCTCATGTATTACCAGACTATGTAGAAAAGGGACCAACTCCTGCTAGCCTCCTACAGATAGTACAGATCAAAAGGCATTAATTATAGCTTGGCAAAATAAGTTATACGAAAAAAATGGGTGCTGATCTGATCATAATACGTATATTACTGGCAACATTGAACATTCTTATAAAGAATTTGCTGCCACATGTGGTCCTAATCCTCCATTGAACAATTTTTTATGGCATTGATGGTCAGTGGGATTGAATGCAATTACTTATGAGTCACTACATAGACAATAGCATACTCAAGACTGCCACCTAAAGAGATCAATTCAAGAACTGCAAAATATTCAACAGGAGACCGTAATTAGTGCCGGTTAACAATATGTAACCCATAGACATCAACAATATCTTAAAATTGCCCGCGCATAAAGGAAGTAAATTTTAACAGAAATTTCTCATGTACACAAGTTTTCTTCCTGTAGATTTCGAGGACGGACCAATGGACCAAATTTTATTCAAATAGTCAATGGCTTCCTAAAACAACTAGAACTTCAATCTTCAAATATAGATCTAGATCTCCGGATCCCCCTAACAGCAAAGAAAAAATACAGATCTCTAGATCCCCCTAATAGCAAAGATGGCTTATCTTATTTTAACATGCAGACTACTGACACATATAACTACAAAGATTCTCAGTAATATTACAATCCATTGAATAGTATTTAACATATCAAGATTACACAGTGCCGACCCTAGCCCCTTCAGAGCAAGGCAGAGCGAGATGCCACATAGAATGACCGCTCCTTTTGCTCTACCTCAGATCAAGCAGAGATAAAGCACAGAACAAATAGAACTTTTCAGCAATATTATTAGCAACTTTAAAGTCACTGCCTTTTATAATGGATATTTTTAAATGTTTAAAAAAATAGAATTGTATGCATGAAAACTGAATAATTCCATGGACTATGGCCCAAAAAGTACCAGAAAAATTTACTACAGTAGAATAATAGAGATAAGGTAAAAAGTTAGGGTAGATATGTATTGTCATGCTTCACAAAATAGATAATAGACTTTGGTCTTACGAATTACAGAACCTCAACAGTTACTGCGTGTTCAATCTTGTTGGTTGTCAGATCTGATCTGGTCCAAAATGGAACCAAATGCTATTTAGTTGATTATGTTTGCAATCATTTCAGTAAGCATTTTTTAATTAGGGCTTTTACCTTTGACAATCCAATTGACATTACATAAAAGGCAAATTGACAAATTTATTCAGACTTCTCACTGGAACACTCAAAGTAGTCCATGATAAGACCAGTGCCCCATGATAAACCATAGCCAATGATGAATATGACAACATTCCTAAAGGCCCGCTTGTAGACCTTCTTCATAAGCATGTTGGCTATCTGTCAGTCTAAGTTCTCGCTTAGTGGTCTTGCACGCTGGAGGGTATCTACAAGAATCTGCAGATCATCGTTGATAACTCGAGGCAGCCCAAGAGTTTTCACCGTTTCCACATTTGGCATAGACAACGCCACACGCAGCAAGGCAGTGTCTCGGAGAGTACGCAAGCCAACGCTGATATTCCAGTTAGTTCTAAATCTCGCATCGTGCCTTCTCTTCGGTGCCCGGAAGATAACATTGTCTCCAACATAAAAGCGCTCACCTGTCGCCTCGTCAGTAAATTCCCATGGATGAGTCGCGAAAGTATTGATATCGCAAAACTCGCCTGGTTTAAGTAGCGCATAGAACTGCCGCATTCCCCTGAAATCTCGCCACCAAATGATGACCGGGCGCGAAGTTACGTTGGTGTAACGAATATAAACTCTATGGGACGACTGAATCGAGCGCACCAATTCCTGCGCTCCTGTATCATCGACTTCATAAAGCAGAGCGTTGTCCGCTATCGCTTGATCTCCTGATAAAGCCATTGTGACGGCTTGCGGCCGTAGGAAAATCAGCTTAATACCTTTTTGTCCGCGCTCACAACTGATTATGTTTACGCAACGTAATGCTGTGTAACCAAATAGAACAGGAATTTGATAACAAACCTGTTTATGATAAGTCCCTCCACAAACCAATAGCCAGACAAGGCCAGGCGAGCCGCCGCCGTCCGAGGTATTATTGTATTGAAGCTGGCAACACTAGTGAACAAAAACTTGAGAGCGATGGCCGTGTGTGTAGCAGTTATAGGAAAAGATGTAAGTTATCCCACTTATCTTTGCTTCTTTAACTTATTAGGCGATAGCTTCATGATCACTACAAGGTAATTTTTCACAATAGTGGCACAGAATAGAACTTATCAGGATATAATGAGTTTCCTAGAACCTCATTATTAACAGGCGGATCAACGAGAGTCGAGATCAAAATCAATACCTACTTACTTTGAGACCTAGGTGCTGCACTGCTCTGCTGTACAAAAGTTACCCAACTTTTAGGGTAAATGTCATGAAAATAAAGAAAAGAAAAACGCATTTATATTATTTATTTATTGTATAGTTTTTTTCATTGTTTCAGAATTCGCCTTTGTATATAGGTGGAATTGGTAATGACACGGGAAATGATAATGATCTATCTCGACAGTGGTTAGTTCACACCGCTCTGGATGCGTTGGAAGAACGGCTCGCCACAACGAACACTAATAATGGCGCATCTGGGACTAACACCGCTCGTACAGATCTACGAGATTTGTATTTGGGGCTTCTTTACTCAACTGATACTCACAAAATGTTAGTACTTACGACGATAAAATTACATTTTTTTCTTAAATTGTATAACTTTAACGTTTTTTATCTTGTTGTAGTTACGGCTACGTAACAAACACGAAGATAAAGTTGGTTCTTGTTACGAGTTCTACCTCTCCCAGTGGAAGCAACATAAGAGATGCAGAAGTCAGAACAGCATTGCGGCGACTTCATGCTTTGTATGCTGACGCTATATGCAATCCGTTTCATTTGCCTGGAGACCAAATAACGTCACCGTAAGTTTGAAATATTTGGGAAAGTTGGAAAATAAAACTACCAGTTTCAATGTGTGCTCCATCATTTGCATATTGCAATTGGTTTTCTTAATATTTTTATGTTGATGTAGACTGCTGATAATTCATAAAGTACCTACAAAAACATTAATTTTCGAAAATATTCTAAATGATCTCTATTATTTACCTACCCACAAGGAATATCTCATTACTAATAACTACACATAAAAGAAAGTTTCACGATTAGTCTGGGCTCGTTACAAGACTTCTAAAACTTAAAATTGAATCAAGGGCTCGCCTGAAGTTTACAGACTTGTTGAATACAACCATCTCCCTATGCCTGTCCTATGGATCTACTTCTCTTTAATTAAGTCATTTTAGCCCTTCTTAGTTTCGCGCACTTTACAGTTAAATACAAGTAATATAAGTAAGTATAAGTTACATTTTCTTATTTTTTCAGGAAATTCGACAAGCAGGTCAAGAGCCTTATGTTGAACAATGTATAACACTGTTTCAGTTCAGTGGTCAACTTTATAATTTACTCTATTAATTAAGGATGGTGCATTGAGTTTGTATACTTTCGAACATAACTATTAAATTTTATAAATGAAACAAACTACTTTTTTATCGCGTTATAGCGTTTAGGGCACAAATTTATTTATGATTGCGACTATTAACGTCATCTTCGAGAATCTTAGTTAATATTGTATCATTCCAGTCATATTGATCTTTTTTTGTTGCAGTTATAATAAATTTATTTAAGAAATAAAATTTCTCTTTTATTTATTGATTTACACGAAAATCTCACACATTGTTACTCTATCAGAGCATAGGTAGTATAACGTTACAAAATCCTCGAATTGTCAAAAAATATACACTTTCCACAATAAACCTTAAAATTTAAACAATAAGTACTTTTTCTCTGTTACTTACTTACTTACTTACTATTTACTATTTTGTCGTTCTGTAAAGTGTTTTACGAAGTCTGTCTGACAAGTTACATAGAAACCCTAGCCATGTTTCGGAGTTTTAGTTTTCCTGTTTTCTTACAATGGTGTTTATGTAGGTATTTTTCTATATAACTGCCAAGGCTCAAGAGAGTTAGCACAAGTCATCCATCCCTAACAGCTTACCTGCGGCTCTGAGACTGGAGCCTAACAAGAATAGAATTAAGCACTACCTTAATATTATTTAAATTAAAAATTACTGATTGTTTATTAGATGTAGATAAATATTTGTGATATTATACTTATGCGAACTGAGACTCGCGGATCCGACAGTCAAACTGTGAAAATAGTTATGCACGAGAATTAAGTTTGTTAACATGTTATAATAAATAAATAAATAAATAATGTTGTCCGCGACTTGTTTGTCGCTCGGATTTCTCTTTCTATCTAGTCTGTAATGAATTAATGATAAAGACGCACTGAGCGACAAGCGAGAAAGAAAATACACGATGTGCTACCCGTATAGCTAAAAAACCAACAATACTTTCCGGACCGGTCCTGTAGGTTACCAAATAAACGTATCTTTAAAAAATAAAAAATAAAACTAAAATAAATTTCATCAATAGGGAGTCAAAGTTTCTATTATGGCAACATTCCTTTTCTGTAAAACTGAAAAACGTTCAAAAACCCTATTTATTTCAACTTGATATTTATTCAGAATTTAACTTAAACTTTAAGAGTACTACCTATGCAGAAACTCGTAATACTTATGACAATTATGACAAATAAAATAATAATAATTAGTTTTGTTAAATAAGCAGTTAAATGGTTATGTAATAAGTATCATTATTATAACGCCATTATACTTATTATATCGTGCGTTTTGAACGATCTTTGCACTGTACAAAAGTCCATGACAAAACCAATGCCACGCAACACCAAAAAATAGTCTGACTGACAGACATTTCTTTCTTGTGACAGAAACAAAGTCACGCTGATCTCCGGTTCAGCGCTGAGCAATTTTAATTCCAAAGTTGTTTATCTCGACCGGGAAATCGCATCAAAATGGTAAGTAAAATATGATTGTATATTAAAATTACTAATTATAGTGATATGAAACCTTGGGACTTGAAAATTATTATCAACTTTGATTTTAAGGTTAACTCTGCACGTGCCGTCTTTTGAACTCTAACTTTAGGTAATTCAACATTGTTCAATATGTCGAAGTTACTCTGAAATAACACTAGCAACTATATGAAGTATCTACGATTATATTTCCGCTGTTCTTAGCGTTCTGATGAATCATAATTTGAGAAACGTTTATTCCGGTTTCAGGCAGCCGCCGTCGTAGCAGGCAAGGACATCGAGAAGCCTCAGGCTGAGATTTCGCCGATCCACCGCATCAGGATCACGCTGACGTCCCGCAACGTGCGCTCGCTGGAGAAAGTTTGCGCCGACCTTATCAATGGCGCCAAAAAACAAAAGCTGCGAGTGAAGGTTGGTATCGCTATCGCTATTTACGAGTTTCTTTTGTTCGTTTAGAGTATTGAATGATTGAGAGCGAGTGTGATCTCTGTGACTTATTTTTCAAGGGACTTACTAATTAACTGATCTTAGCTAAGATGCTGTTCTCAAAACTCTTATAAAATTAGGTTCTTCGACTTCATGTTAGTTTAAAAATATAGTTGTAAAATACAACATTAATTATGCGTTGATTCAGATCGAAATTCATCATTTAGATCTTGACACTTCGGCTCTATTGAAAATGGATACAAGTTGACTTAGGTTGTGATAGAAAATGCTATTCATCATGTAAACACATAGTTGACTTATTCTGTTTCTCTTGGATCTCTGATGATTGGTCCTCTGAACTTATAAACAAAAATAAATATTTTGGCACCTTGATGAAGACACATCAAGTTTGTACTGCTGTGTTCACCATACTGGTGCTAAAGGAAATTCTCTTCAAAGTGCAGTGTGGATGTTTGTATACACCATTCTGCTCATAGGGGAGATACATTGAATGTATAGTTTATTCTCAAAAAGTTGGCATGCCTTGATGTGCCGCCACTATGGACAAAGAAGCTGCCGCAGAATATGATATGGTTTAAAGTTTACAACCATTCTAACTACATTTAAAAAAAAACTAAATTTAGTAAATTTTATAAAAATCCTTTTTAGAATAGGGAATATGTATAGATTTTTTAAACCACATTTCTCAACAAAATATGAAAATATGGTAAAAGAGATCACCTAAAGTGAAATTAAAATGAAAATCGGCCGTGTAATATGGATGATACAAGCATTTTAAACAGTTAATTAGCGATTAGACAGATATCCAATCAAATCCAATTATGCACTGTGATGTCATGATTTCTCGTCTTGCTAGGAGATGGAAACAAATATTTTTTGGATTATATCTTGATTGTTTTTATAGCTATTCAAAAATTGTTTTTTTACAACTGTTTGTTACATGAATCAGCTTAAATGAAGGTGTGAAATAAAGTCATGAATATTCCGTATTGTTTTAGGTTATTCTTAAATAACACGAATCGATTAAAGCAGTAGTGGCCTCACTACAGTAGGTTTTTTAACCGGCTTCAAAAAAGGAGGAGGTTTCACGATGTTCGTACCTGTTTTTTACATTAGGCCGATTACACATGACTTTTTGCAGTATTCAAATATTAATGCCGCTATAAAGTTCCTGATAATCTACTTTTATACACCTGCTTCACCTGCAAAAAGTCGCAGCGTAATCGGTCTTACAGATGTTACCGCCTCCGCGACGCGCCGCCTGCTTTTGAGGTGTGTTGCCACTTGTGCCACCAAAACAACGTACAATATTGCATAATCTGTTCCACCCGTCTCGTTTTACGTACAGGCCAAGAAAGGAGTGGAAAAAATATTGTGCAATATTGCACAAGTAGGAATATTGTTATGGTAGTCGTTTACGATCAGTACATCGCATCAGTTGGCGCGGCGTCCTGCCAAATTTTGGACTCTGATTAATCCATATCCATATAGGCGAGTGTTTTTTTTTTATTGCTAGTCATTCGTGCTTTAAGCACGCTAGTTAGAAACGAGCCGCCATCGTTCTTAGGGCGGTTGGGGCTTTTGAATTGGTCCAACAGTAACAACTTTACGGGTCTAAACTGGCAACACTCCTCAAATGGCTGATTCTCATTGGTCGAGGTTGTGTCAAATGGAAACTTGTAACTAATATATTGTAATTTGTAGCTTTATAAAACAGGCCACTGGAATAGGGTAAGGGTGCGGCTCCACTGAGGCGGAAACGAGCTGTGCCAATATTAACCAATAGAATCTAAGCTAACGTGCGCAAGGCGCGCTCGACGTGACCGCACGCGCCTTTTATAGGGACTATTGATTATTTTAATATGATACCTGTGACAGCCGTATTTTGTAATTTCAATTTGTAATTACTTTACAAGTAATGCGTTTTAAAAAAGGCGATTTTTTTAAATTCTTGAATGGCGTCATTAGGTTTGTACCGATGTATATATAGGTTATAGGTTATAGGTTATGGCGGGATCTTTTCCGCAACTCGACGACTTAAAAACTGCGCCTATTTTGCGTGACAAGTGTACCGATGTAGTAATATAAGTAATAAATATTTATGTTAAGTTAAAGAAATAAGTGTAATATGAATTCATGTGAGCTATCATGTCACAGGCATCGTCTTGGAATAATCAGAGTATAGTATATAATATAAGAGTTCGCGTAGTGCCAGTATCCGCTGCGCAGGCGCTGTCAAGAAACCGACCCTCGCAAGACGCCTCTACACAAGCGCTGACAAGACGCGGTGGGGGGTCTCTTGACTTTGAAAAAAAACATGTTGCCATTGGTGTCAAGGGTATGAATAGACTCCTAGTTTCAGTTTTTTTTACTTCCAGGGCCCCGTCCGCATGCCAACGAAGATCCTCCGCATCACCACCCGCAAGACGCCCTGCGGTGAAGGTTCCAAGACCTGGGACCGGTTCCAGATGAGGATCCACAAGCGAGTGATCGACCTGCACTCCCCGTCTGAGATCGTGAAGCAGATCACGTCGATCAACATCGAGCCGGGAGTAGAGGTGGAAGTGACCATCGCCGACGCGTAGGCATAACTGCCAATAAACTTAAGTTGGTATAATAATGAGTTTTATTTATATGCTGTTTTTGATCTACGAAGATATACCTTATTTTGCGATGTAAATAAAAACTGCGAACTGCGATGTAAATAAAAATGTGTCTACGAGGATTGAAAACACTTTCCTTAGCCTTGACGAAATAGTACAAAAGGGCGACTAACTTCCCATCCCTTTTTGTCCCACGGCTATTAGCTTTCGTCTGAGGCCATTGTAGGTTTGTTAGGTATCTTTAGATGCCCGAAGGGCAAACCACACAGGAATAGGAGCCCTGTCGAATAGTAGTGGGACAAAGATTGTGGGGATTTATTTGGTGGGTTTTTCGTATCTGTTGACACGCACTTTTGTTGCCACTACCTCATTTGTCAATATAACAACTACCCCTAGCGTTTACGAGTTTGTGTGTGTCACGCACGAGCATCTAATAGTTATTTATGTGACTGGTGCATAATGAGAGGCATTAATACACGAGTGTGGCTTTATGAAACGAGCCGATAGGTGAGTTTCATAATAAGATCACACGAGTGTTTTAATGCCTAATTATGCGTACAGTCGCATACATAACTTTATCTACATGCATATCATAAGTTTTATACAATATGTGAGAAAATTGTACCATGTTGCCTTGTATCTTAAAGAACCTGCATCTTAATGTTCACTTTAAAGTTTCGGTCACCGAAACTTTAAAGTGAACATTAAGATGCAACTACATCAATAACCGATACTTTAATGACATGTAATACTTTAATGTTAACATTAAAGTGCAACCACAGATACAGGTTTCTTAATATAGGCTGTTTGCTTATCGTTTCTAAACATATAATAGGGAAGTTATGATATGGATGTAGATAAATTAACTTTTTTTTTTTAGCTATACCTACATTCCTTGAGTTATTTAATTATCTAACTGATGGTGAACACTTAGGAGATAGGTGCCTGCTGATGTCTAAGCTGGTAAAATAAAACAATCAAGTTCAAATTAAACTGTAATGGAATTTAAAAAAATACGGCAGGAATCAGGGCAGACAAGGCGGTAGGGATACATGGAACAGGGGATTATCTTTTTATAACAAAAAATCACACATGGTTTAAAATAATAAAAAAATCCTTATTTTATAACATCATAATATAATATACATACATAACATAAACTCGCGCCTTCATTCCCAGAGTGGGGTAGGCAGAGCTACAGAATTGCCAACAACTCGTATATTGTTGTTTATCAGTGTATTAGTGACAGGTTGCAAGCCCAACGCCTGACAGTACTACAAGCCTATTCCCTTGGTCGCCTCTTACGAAATCCACGGGAAGACATGGAGTGGCACTATTCTAACCCGGCAACCACACGGGACTGTAATATAACCACAGAAATTCACAGAATAAGTACAGGAAAACTGCCCTATTGCCGACTATTTGCACCATGAACTTGCCTTCAAGTTTATTAAAGGCGATCATATATATCATACAATAACTAGATGCCAACAATACTGGTATTTTGGATGTGAATGATTATATTTGGTTCGATTACCCCACTGAAACTTTTTAATCTTAAGGCACACAGTCACTTGAACATTTAATAAATTAAGAGCCAGAACCAATACTTGTAACAATCAGATTTCAGGAAATTAAAATAGGCATGAAAACGTTAATTTATTAGTTATATTAAATACTAATAGAGAACCAGCCACCTCCTTTCGGTCTGTTGACGTCCTTGTCTAGTCTTAGACGAAGGTACATAGTGACGATGGCTCGAGTGAGATGGAAATGGTGGGTCAGGTGCGATATGTGGATGTGATAGGCGCGGCTAAGCAGGCGACGAAGCCCGGCGCTGTTGGCTGCCCACTGCCCGCCCGTGCCCCGCATCCCCCGTTCGCACTCCCAGCACACGCGGAACAACTCCTCGCTCGGCAGACACACCCCTCTCAGCTCTTTCGGGGTTATCAACTTGTGGATCCACAACTGTTTGTCGGTAAACAAAGCATCCACGCATTCCTCACACCTCAGCACTTTAGCGAGCTGCACGGAGATCCACCCTGATATATATCCCACCATCCGCTTCCGGCTAATCAGATCCCGCTCGGCGAGTAGAGCATCCGACAGTATCCGAACGTTCGCATCGGCTCTTGCTTCGTGCTGCATTCTGGTTCTTTTTTGGCCGATATATGCAAAAAGTTCGTCAAAAGAACGCTTACCTGAAGACCGTTTAATGATATCCAGAGCCTTTTCGAAATCGCTGATAGGATAGCTTTGTAAGGGCACGCGGTCTTTATAGAGAAGGTAAGACCCCGAGATCTGGAACAGGCTTTGATATAATGGCTGGAACTTTTTGCCCTGTTGTTGGGTGTTGTGGCTGCGGAAGTGTTGGAAGAAATTGTCTACGTGGTCCCAGGCGAGCTGGTGCGTCGGTACACAATCCAAACGGCCCTCCTTTTCCACCAAAGTGGTGTACAGATGTTTCAGACTCTCAATGCTGATCAGAAAGCCCTTAAACCCTGATGATTTGTCTGTCACACCGAGTTGCTTGCTAGCAATGCTATTTCTACGATTACCATCCTTATTGAAATAGTAAATAGAGGTGATGTAGTTCTTGGCTTCATCAAGGAACTCTAAAATTTCGCGGGAATTATCCCGATTTATGGGTTGTTTGAAACCGGCCTCACCTTTTTTTGAGTGCAAAATATCAAATAGAGTGTTGGTTATTGTAATAAATTCTATTGTTGCCTCGGCATCTTTGAAATCTTGTAACTTGAATCTGTTTTTGCACAGTTGCAAGGCCTCTGCCAGGCTCAAGGAGAACCGTTCAGTCACAAGGCCTATCTTCGCAAGTATATTGCGTAAATTAACTACATCAGTATATGGTACTGAGGAAACAGAACCGAAGGGATAAGATTCCTTTAAATTTTCAAGTTTACTTATAAATTCCCAGCTAATCTTGCGTTTTTTGTCGTCATAAATCACCTTGTTTCCCTCAAACTTGATTCGCACACTTCTAAGACATAAAGTGGGATCTATGAAGACCGTTACACAATCGTCACATTCAGGGTGCCTAAATGTAGTTTTTAAGTTCCTATAATCCTGTAGTTTGCAGCCCAGGAGTTCTGCTACAGCCACGGATTGAGTTATAGAAACTACGTCAACACCAGCTTCGTAACTGTGGCTTAGAGTCATCTTGATTAATTCTGCTTTGATCTCATTTGTCGGATGTTCTGCTATAAAAAAGCCTACTGGAATCTTCCAGTTCTCTTCTAGGCTTACAAGGAGGATCACTAATACTTCTGACGGCTCCACATCAAAGCCGCTCTCCAACGGCCCCACACCGACATCAACTTCAACAGGACTGTGACGTGTGAACAGTTGAAGGCTATCTGCTATAAGTGAACAGATTAAATGGCCACCCTTTGCAGTTTGTCTCTTCGCCAGTATGCCAAAAGCCTGCTTTGTGAGCCCTGGTTGATATCTATCGTTTTCATACAACCTGCGTAGGACTTGACTATTCGGAAGTGGAGTATTGTAGTTTTCTCTGATATATTTGTAGGATATCGGAGAGTAAAAGTGAAGGAAAATTGCCAATAATTTAAGCTCCGGAGTGACTGTTTCAAATAGATTGACAGTTTTATTGTTATCGTAAACGTTGTCTACGTTTTCGGCGTAAAAATTGAGCATCATTTCGTATTCAGGACGAAGTTTCTTCTTTTTAACCATCTCTAGCAAGATTTCCTGCATGCTCATTGTGATCTTGTTACAAGATTCCATGTCAGACATGTCTGTGTAATCGTCCGAACAGGACACGGAGTCCGATTCTTCACTACTACTGCTCATGGCGGAACCGTTTTTTAACTCCCGACTCTTAAAAATAATCAAAGTTTAGTTTGCTGTTACTATAACAACAATATTAACTCAATAATAGAATCTACAGAAACTCAAACTGCATTATTTGTCAGGTTTCATGTTTTTCTAGCACTAAGCCTTTGAGAGACTAAAAAGCGATTAGTTTTATTTTAACTACAAAAGTTTATCTACCTATTCTATACACTTTTTTATTACCTATTTTCTTTTTTTTCATTAATTTCAGGCCACCGCAGTGATAAGTGATTTCGCCAATGCCAACTGAGTAGAGTAAATTTATATCAGAAGGTACCCGAATAATATAATTGGAAACGTTACTTTTCAAATTAATTAAAAATTTAAAAATCTTACGCAAAGTTGCCATACGTAAAGATGATATACATAAAAATAATGCTGGTACTATACCTATTGACCAACATCCGGGTGGATCGGGCGTGTTGGACTGAGTTAGACATAACGCGCGACAAACCCTCGAACATTGGCTCGCGTGTAATGTGGACGCAGCGCAGCTTTAGGCTTGGAACAATTATAGGCCGCTTGCCGCGGTTTACTGGTATTTGGAATGTACATATACTCTGACATGAGCACATATATGTTTATCTGTTTAATCACCGTGTAAAATATCACGGGAAAACAAGTAAGTATTAAAACTATTTCAACTATAACAGAACACGGATCGTCTGTATCCCACCATATAAATGATCCGTCATTCTGATAGTCGTCTCTGCACGACCGAGTTTACCGTGGGTTGCGGAAAAGCTCATCTGTCTCCACTAGGGCTACAAAATAGAGCCACGATGCAGAAGTCTTCTGCCCGAGCCACGGTCCTCTCGGTCACTTAGCACACGTAATACTGTCTCCACTGAACACACGGCTCACATTGATTGAATCACCTTGAGTACGTACGTTTCATTTGGCTCGCTTCAAGGCCGCCTCGTTTGATTCGCGGCTAGCCTCGACTCGTGGCACGGTCTTCATATGTTCAGCTGCGGGTCTAGCCCGCGTATACGGGTATACGTAGCTTTATAAATATTGATGATTATCATATAAATCAGACAGCCCGACCTACAAATTTGGACTGGATTTGACATTTACGCCACAGCGCCAACTGATGTCACGGAAGTCTTTGTTAAAAATATTTTAATAAACGAAATTTCCTTAAAAAGATTTAAAAATGGTATGTTGAGTACGACCAGCGATTCGTGACACAATAAAAATGCGGCAAGCTTAAAATCTCTCTAGGGGCACGTTTTATAAAGCTACAATTTTTCAGGTCTTAACTGGCCAAATGCAACATTGCTCAAATGGTTGGTCGTAATAGGTCGAGGTTGTGTCAAATTGAAATTGCTTTATAAAACAGACCCCTGGGGCTCGTGAAATAAAGCTACAAATTACAATTTACAGGTTACAAGTTTAAAATAGATAAAAGATGTTTATTCAAAAATCTACCAGCTGTTTCCATTTGACACAATGTCGTCCAATGACAACCAGCCATTTGAGTAGTGTTTCCAGTTTGGAGCTGTAAAATTGTAACTTGTAGCTTTATAAAGCGACATCACCGAGCAGACTGATTAGAAAATGGCAGCCAGAGAACGCATTTACGAAGGCGCCATTTCGCTTGTCGCCGAGGCGTAGCGTGTTCCAACATTAAATCTCGACATTCACGAATTTCACGATAGTTTCATTCGCATTGCGCGTTGGCGCGTCGCGCTGGCTTTCCGTCCATTTGGAAAGCCAAGTACCACCAAGTGTACTTTTAAACGCTACAGTTTTGAAATTCACGGGTCGATTTTGGCGCAGCGCTGTTCTGTTCGGCTCTTTGATCCGGCAGGTCCGGAACCGAAACTCAAACTCACCATGTATGACAGTGAATGTCATTCTTTAAATTGTAACCTTGCAACTTTCGATTAGTTTTTTTCTAATCCATTACATTTGTATTTATTTTGGTTTTGGCGGTCATTGGCGGCTGCGTTCACCGAATCTCCGAAAAACCCTTTAAAACAGTTTTTGGGTAACTTTGTTTCGATATCAATTAGGTCCGACACCTTTCGTACAACGTAGTTGCAGAATCTCGCGTACGTAGCTCTGTAAGTAACATACCTTTCGATTATTATTGTAAACGTTCATAGATATAATTTCTATCACAACTTTCAAGTCCAATAAAAGTGCAATACCCACTATAATTGAACTATATCTATATCCATTTACTATTACTGAGCTAAATTCCGTCGAATACAATACAAGTACGCACGGAACTGAAGGTAATTTTAACTGCGTATTTTATTGATTGTCCGGTACAATTTGACCACCTATCAAATAATTTCTAAATATATTTGGTACGACTAACACATTAAAAATCAATAGTTCTGAACGGTTTTGTGACATTGCTGTTGGAATTCACCAAGGGTTTTGGTAGTTGATGAAGAAGATCCTCAAATTCTGCCATGGCAATCAAAGTAGACCAATAAAAAATTGAGAATTGAGAAACTTATTCTTGAATCTGCAACTGGAAAAGTGCCAACCTTCCAGCTCTTCAAGGCAATCGAAAAGTTTGATCTTGCACATTTGCAAAACAGTAATAAGTTATAAATAAATAATACAAATGTGAGGAGTGGTCATTAATATTATTCTACTTAAGTTTGCTCGATTAACATCTGTGGATTGAAAAAGCTTTTCACCTCGTAATTTTATTTTAGCCGTGAAAAGTAATAAAATTATTAACAGGGTAAGTAATCAATTAATGTGATTGAATTTATAATAAAAATCTTTGGAGTCATGTTGCGAGTAATGACGCCTGTTTGTCCAATCTCTGATTATAATACTTTCCTAATAAACTGTTCTGGCCAAAAAAGAAGGTCCAAGAATGTGACAAAAAGCTTCTATTATTTTTGGGTAGTTATTGAATACTGAAAACTATGTATAATATTAAAACTCCCTTTTAAAATAGCCCTTCATTTATCTGTGTACAGTCACTAGGAGGGCTAGCACGAGTTGTCTGCGACTTGTTATTGCTCGCATCTCTCTCTCTATTTTGTCTGTAACAATAGAGTTGCCCTGAGCAACTAGCGAGAAAATACAACTTAAACCAGACAGCAATAATGTATTCAACATTGTGCGCAATAATATCTTACAGGGCTTTATTACTAGAGTTATAAGAGTGTGTGAGCATAATATATAATTGTGTATATTTTATGATTGAACAACACATTTTTTATTCATCTAATGACTGGAAAAGGTAGAGGAAAATAAAGATTTAACACTGTACATATTTAAGATTTTTTATTATCACTGATCCACTTGCATACGAGTGTTTAACAAAATCAAAGTAGCATACGGAGTTTTTAGGCAAAATTTAAGCAGGTAGTATTTCAGACCTTTGATATACCTAAAAACTTTTAAACTATTATTTTAAATAACACAAGTAATGAACCACACTTCACAGGTCTCTGTCCAGTCATAAGTTATCTGAGGGCTGCACCAGACATTCTATTAATTTGTGGTACTACTCTTTAACGCTGATTATTGCTGAACAAGTTTAGTGTTTAATGTTAATTTCTGGGCATTTTACTTGTAATCACCACTTACTGTGGTCTTTTAACGCCTTCTCCACCCATAACTCTGTAGTGCCACATACATTGTTACAATCTCTGGCTTGGGTAAGTCTCTCAAAAACCCTTTGTAAGGCACTCAACTACAATTTTCTGGTACTCTACCAAGAAAAAGATGAAGCTGATGACAAAACTATGCCACTGCCTTAAAAAGGGTTCAGTTTAGCATATCACACAAATCCCTACCATTTCCACAACACTACCTTCATTTCATTAAAGGTTTTAAGTGAAGTGTCCACGTAAGGTTCAAAGATAACTCTGTTTACGTAGAACATTCTTTTTCAGATTGTTCATCCTTTTCTAAATGTTCATCTCTTTCTGAATGTTCATCTGAATCTTGATCTCTTTCAGTCTCTTCTTTTACAGTTATAGCTACTTCACACAACATACTGGGATTAACATAAGCATCAACACTGTCTCTGTTAACTCCAATGTCCAAAGGATCACGGCATAACTCAGTATCTGAATCATCAGTCAAATTTCTGTTTGGTCTTGCTTCTTGCAATGTCAATGGCTCCATTCTCTTTTTCTTGCGACTACTGTGAAATGTGTACCCCATTTGACCTAGAATGGTCCTCAGCGCTCCCTTTTCCCCAGGAAACTGTAATTGCTTCTTTGCTGCAGCTAATATATCCTTTATGGTCATCATTTTACCATGTGTTTTAATGTATGTGTCCACTATTCTTTTCAGCCCGTTCAAAATCTCTTTGCTATACTTGGGTGTGCGGCGGGTTCGTCGCCTGCCGTCGGGCGTGGGGTGTGTGATTTCTGTGTCGCTAGATTCTATGCCCATAGCCGCTCGTAGTCTCCGGTCTTGGCGTCTAATCCTCTTTACAGTGCTTGTGCTTATGCCCGTCGCCATCGAGGTCCTTTGCAACACGTTTTTAACCGGTACATTTATGATGTTATTTTTCTCGTCTTCGAAGAATCTTACTACTCTCATTACCATTGTTCTTTCCGGGCCTGATATCGCTTTACGGTTCATTGTGGTTGCGATCGCAGGCTTTCACGTAAACAAGCAGGCGTCAGCTCGCACCATTTCGTTTGACATATTGGCCCAGTGTTGCCACATGAAATTTTAATCCTGACAAATATAAGCAAGAGTATTTGTAATTTATTCGTTTGTAGAAAGTGATTTAATGATGTACAAGTTGATAAAACTCTTCAGATATTTGTTTTGTAAATGTCCGTTGCGTTATTTATACAAGTTTCGTTCGGAGCTTTCATTTTTTGTGGCGTTCAATATAGAGTAATATTATGCTGTTGTATATACTGTACCCGGATGGGATGACAGATGTCAGGATTAAGGAGGGCAAAAGTCCGGGACTACGGGACTGTCTGACTGAATACTGATTTGAAGCTTCCGTATTGCGTCGAAGTGATGATTATAAATAATTGAATCGGATAAAGTTTAATGAAACTGCTGTACCTACCGTATTTCGGTTTTTTTTCTGCTTCTACGAAAGACCTGTGAAGTGTTGAAGGTAATTGGTTAAATTTAATATTTATGAGCCTAACTTCATGGTAGTCTGATCTTTTTTTGCTTTGTAGTTACTTACACATTCATAGTCATAGTCATATTCATTTATTGCTTTATGTTGTACAGAGAGGTCTTAAAAATACAGTAGATAGCTTCAACATAAACCCTGCAAGGGCACTGCAACAAGACACAATAATATACTTACGTGTCTATTTAGAAAACAACACAAACACAAAACAAACAACAGTAATCTTTTTTATCTTTTGTTATTTTTATATCTTCATAGTGAAAAAAAATACATGACCGTAAAAATGGATTTGGTGAAGTAGCTATTAAAAAACATGTGAAATACGGAACTACGTAGTAACTTGTAAATTTAGCAGTCGGTTAAATATGACAAGCGAATGTAAAAATATTTAACGTGAGGCAACATATGTTCCTCTTAATGGTTAGATACACCTGTGTAGTTATACCTACGACCAATAATAATATATTATTTTGTCTCTAAATGCATTGACGAAAACGGCATACCTAACGGTTTTATGCAGATTGCGCAACAGTGTTTTTGTTGACTGCAAAATCGTTACCTCCCTATCTTATGTCATATTCAGAAGAAATCTGTTTCATCTTTTAATACGCGCCACGCTCTTGTTTCTTCAATACTTCCTGTATTATGGCGTGCAAATGAACTTCAACCGTAGGGTGGTAGACCACATTTTTGGCCGCCTGTACATAATGAGTATATCAAAATTTACGCAAGATTTAAATTTACTGCCATTCCGACCATATTTTATACGAAAGCAACCCACCCTCGATTCGCTTGGGTTTATGTGAATTTACTGTAACACCCGTATTGATGAAACCGCATTAAAATCCGTTGCGTTGTTTGAAACATCTAAGCGAATATACAGAGAGAGACGGCGGGAAGCGACTTTGTTTAGTACTATGTAAATATTTGCGAACTAACTTTCGTTGTATTGAAATATATTTCACCAATGAAATCTGGTCGCTCGCGGGTGCTCCATTTTTCCTAACCCTAAGAGACACACCACAAGGATCTTGAGCCTCGGCGACCTGCCGGCGCCCGCGCAGCGTCGACGCTGCGTAGGCTCTGGTGAGACGCTGACGCTCGATAGACGCCGCTGGCGATAAGTCACCGCTGCGCAGGCGCTGGCTGGACGCCGACGCTCAAAAGATGGGGTGGCTCTAAAGTTCTAATCTTGTCAATCTCCTTTATGTCAGCAAATTCAAATTTCGAGACGCCCTTTATGAAGAGGTTCAAAATCAAGCTTTCTATAGACGACCTTCTTTATCTCAACAACCTAACATGGAACTAGTATAATTCGGTTTCACGAACGGATTATGTTACGATTATTACGATATCTACATCTTTTAAAGATTTTGCCCTATTTTTATGTATGTACAGACAAATATAGTATGGGAGAATGCCACATCTCAGAAATATACCCCAATACAACTTATTCCACTCTGAATAGCGCCCTCTTTTTTCTTTTGTGCTATGCTTAAGGAATCATCGTCATAATATCATCATTCATCGACATAGGTAGGCCCCAAGGTCCGGTCCTGCTACGAGGGGCAAACCGAAATGATCGGGAATTTAAAAAAGTCAAAGTCAAAGTTCTTTATTCTTCAATTTAGGCATAATATAATGCACCTATGAATGTCAAAAAGCATTACCACCATTAAAGAACTATGTACACTGTATATATAAATTATGTTTTATTGTTTTTCGAAGTATTCTCCGTTGCAATTGATGCACTTTTGCATTCTTTTAAACCAGTCATTGAAACAGTTATTCCAGTTTGAGCTAGACATTGCCAGAATGGCCGAATTATAGGCTTCTACGGCGGCTTCTGGGTTTTGAAACCGCTGACCACGCAGTAAATCTTTGATTCTAGAGAACGTAAAAAAATCATTTGGACTTAGGTTAGGGCTGTATGGAGGATGGGACATCAACTCGACGTTTTCCTCGTTCAAAAACTGTTTAGTTGTATGGGCGGTGTGGGAGCTCGCATTATCGTGGTGTAAGATGACGCGGCGTGTCGGGTTCCCTCGGCGAAGATCGGCCAGCATCTCTGGCAAACAAACTGTGATATACCAATCAGCGGTAACCGTTCTTTGTTCTTGTAAAGGAATTGTGGCAATATGTCCTTTTTTTGAGACGAACGAAGCAACCATCTTCTTCGACACGCTGCGGGACCGCACAACTTTCGTTGGTTTGACCTCGCCATCGAAGACCCAAACTGCCGACTGGTGCTTTCTTTCAGGCTCATAGGAATAAATCCAGGTTTCGTCACCTGAGACAATATTATAAACAGCTTTTGACTTTCCTCCATTGTAGCGTTTCAGAGTAGATCGGCACCAATCAACACGAACCGCCTTTTGCTCTTCTGACAAGTTATGGGGTACCCATCGGGAAATCAATTTTCTGACACCCAACTCACTATGTAAAATAGTATGGATTGCAGTCATTCCAATGCTTATGGTTGCCCGAATCTGCTCGTATGTCACATGTCTGTCTTCTTTGAGTATTTTTTCCACAGCTGCGATGTTTTCAGGCGACACCGCTGTTTTCGGCCGACCTGTTGAAGGTACGGTGCTGAGAGAGGCACGACCCCTTCGAAACTCTGCATACCAACGATAAATTGTCGTTTGACTAGGTGCTTCAATTTTATATATAGAAACAAGCTCATTGAGACACTCATCTGGAGATAAGCCTCGACGAAAGTTGTGATAAATAATTGCACGAAAATTTTCACGCGTGAGCTCCATTTTGTTCACCGACTTGCCAATTTGAAAGTGGAATTTAAAAAATATTACGTTCTTTTTTTAAATTGTTAAAACGGCATCGTGACTGTCAGTGGCCAGTACTCATATGATAAAAAAGGTTTTAATGTGATTTAGTTTAAAGTACTCTATTCCCGATCATTTCGGTGTGCCCCTCGTACCACTAGCCACGTCGTCGGTCCAGCTAGTTGGAGCTACCTCTTCGACCCCATCGGTTATCTGTTCTGCGAGCGACGTGCTCCGACCACTGCCACTTAGGGTCTCCCCAGACCTATCGAGCGACGCGGAATCAGCTTGAGCCGGTCAGAAAAAGTTTTATGTCCATGCAATAAGAGCGAAAATGACGTCGTTCCGTTCGAAACGCCGAATCGAGCCGAGCCGAGCCGAGCGACGCCTTTTTCACTCTTACTGCACGGACATAAAACTTTTCCTCACCGACTTAACCCAATTCCACGACGATATAGATCTGGGAACTTGGACTTCTCATAAATTAAAAGTATTGTCTCTAAATCTAAGGATGTAGTTTTGTTATGCAAATGAATACACAATCTATAGCATATATGACAAGGTTAACCTTTAATCTTCGTGTAATCAACTTAACGGAAAAAACGTGGCCACAATACTCTTTAAATTGTGGTAACTTCGCTGGTTAATGTTAAACTCATGTTCTTTTTTACCTTAAACCAAACAAAACATTAAAACATTTGTACAACAGAAAACAATCCTTCGATTTCAAGACAATACTTTAGTTTATTACAAAATACAATCATAGTAATGGGGGCGCCACTGGACGCCCGGTGCAGTGTTACGTCAGCCACAGAATAAGTAATGGTACAAGTATAGTCTGTCTGTGCCAATTAAAACTGGCAAAGATGTAAACCCAAGTAACCCAACCAAACCAGACGAATTAATTTACCATTATTACTCGATAATCACACGCTTTTAAAGATCGAGTGAGATTTTACCAATGATTTATACACTTCCCCCCTTACTAATAAACGTTGAGTAACGGTGGTATAGCTATACAATGTTTTGTCCTTATCTGACAAATTCAAATGTCACAACGAGAGATAAGGACAAAACATTGTATAGCTATACCACCGTTACTCAACGTTTATTAGTAAGGGGGTTCATCTTTACTTTCACATTATGTTTAAGATTGAATAGCTATTCAATCTTAAATTTTCATTATTCGTTATTTTAAATGAAAACACGCTTGATGAATATTTGAGGTTGTGTCAAGTACTACTAATTTGTTTACATATTTACCAATTTTATTTAACACAGACTTTAGTCAAGCGTATCTTATGAATAATAGCCGGTATGAATCAGAACGCCTAAAATTAATAAGCCTAATGTATTATAATACCTAATGGTTTTTTCTCTGAAACCGTCATCGTTTAAGTTTTTTTTAAAACTCCATTGTTTAGATTTCATTAGGTTAGGTTAGGTTTATTATGTAACAATCCTGAAAAGTTAACGGTTTCAGAAAAAAAAACCCATTAGATATTATGATACATTAGGCTTATCAATTTTAGGCGTTCTGATACGTTCCCCTAATAGCTGTGTCGATGACTTCCGCTCTCGTTTTTTTTTTCGAATTTCCTCATTTCAAAGACCCTACTTTGAAAATCGAAGTTCGAAGTTACGTTAGCTCAAGGTTAGCTCCATCCCTGTCATTCGAGTGTAAACCGCTAACGTAACTTCGAACTCTGGTTTTCAAAGGCCTCTCATGCGATCACGCAAAGAAATTCCAAGCATAGGTATTTATCTCCATTGCCCTTTGAGTGACCTTGATCTTTCTCTATTATCTGCTAATTCTTCCGCGTAAAATTCTGGTATTATTCCGTCGGCAGTAAAATATTATTAACTATCTTTATTATATTTTCTAGAATCCCTCTTCTCTCGCCGTCCACAGTAGCATCATACTGCATACATCAGTATAATTGGTTTCAGAATTGCATCGTGTTGGTTTCGGACCTGTTCGTTTGCCGGCGCGGCCATGTGCAAGAAACCGGGAGCGGTGTGCCAAGCCCAGGATCACGATGTGCCTGCGGAAGAAGTAAGAACGTAACACATATATACAGTTAAAGTGATTTAGAATAGAATAGATAAATTTATTCGGCTATGACGGCACGATGGCCTGCTTGGTAGTGACCCTGCCTACGAAGCTAGGAGTACTGGTTTTAACCTAACCTAACCTAACCTCAACGGGAGCACATTCGCTGTGATTACTGCATTTTTATCAATAAAACTTACCCTAATATTACTAGTTACACGAGTTCTCATTCATGTTTTTATGAAAATAATGTTAAAATAATGTAATAATCAAGTTGGGAACTGTCAGATTTTGGTCTTTATTGATTTTCGAGTATGAGAGCGTATATATATTTTTTTCAACACTATCTGCATGGTTCTGTTTTTAAAACAAACAACAACATTCGTCCTGGACGCTCTCTGTACAAGGACATATCAGATCACATTCAAATTCATCTTAATCTATGTTCAAGTTAACCAAAACTACCGACTGTGGTGGTTTTTAGGGTTCCGTAGTCAAACTAGGAACCCTTAAAGTTTCGCCATGTGCGTCCGTACGTCCGTCCGTCCGTCCGCAGCCTAGCTCAGAGACCCTTAGTATTATAAAGCTGTAATTTGGCATGAATATACATATTAGTCACACCAACAAAGTGGTAAAATAAAATCTTGAAAATTGTTTTTTTTAGGTTACCTCGCCTACACGTCACGTGAGGATGTCTTTTTTTTTTCGCTACCCCATTGTGCGGGGTTTCGTTGGATAGGACTTTCAAAAATATTGCGGGTTTATGAAAACAATTTTTCCTTTATGAAATATTTTTGTTAGAGTCAAGTGTCCCCCCTACAGCCCAGTCCTACAGCCAAGTATAGTCTTTATTATTTCTAGCGAGCCGATCTTCTACACAAAGGCCATTGTTTGTGTACAATACTATTATCTTTCTTTGTGTCCGTAACCGCAAGCCGATTACATACAAATAAGTTAGAACTACATTGAATGTCCATAGAATTATCAACCCTATCCTCTTAGTCAGTAGGTTTAAAATGTAAAGTGTCAGGATACAGATATGTCTTTATTAGAAGATGGTAATATTGTGTAGGGAATAAGACCGGTTCAAATAATAAAGACATATCTGTATCCTGACACTTTACATTTTAAACCTACTGACTAAGAGGATAGGGTTGATAATTCTACTTACTACACGACAACACGCACACAAGTAAACAAATAATGTTGCTAGCGGATTACATTTCCCCCTAAACTAGGGGACTTTTTCATATAATATTTTTTGTTAAATTCGATAATTTTTTGTAGTTACTTAGTAATAATACAAACGTTTATTAACACTTATGTAATAAGAAAATGTTTTGTCTCTTTCTAATTCGCATAAAATATCATATTTTAAGTAGGTAGTAAATGTTCTAAGGTACTTTTTTGGCCGGTGGTTTTTTGGCGGACTAAAATTCAATTTATCCAGGGACACCCAGTATATACTCGCAATCACCTTAGTAGGAACCACGTCCCGACGTAGTCTGCACAAGCCACCTTTAGTAAGATATTTGTCTGTGTCATTAAAATGTACAGAACATATTTTTGTCCTCCTAGACGGCTTCCACCAGCTTTCATTTCGATTAAGCCTAATTTTTTCAATCCAACGTGCGGCAATAATCGGATTAGAAGGAAATCTTGAACGAGAAAAACAAGTAATTCAATTCGTATGACAGAATATCACAAAATAGAACAAGTACTTACTATAACAATTTAGGGGGAAACATTTCGTTATAATGGCAACATTTTCATGTAATGTCGTTAGAAAATAATTTAATATTTTAGTGAATTTTTACGTAAAACAACAAGTCAAAACATATTACTCACACGTGGAATGTATTTTATAGTGTTTATTTTCTTGGTCTGAAGTGTTGTGGCACCCATTAACAATACAAATCGTCATAATCAATAAAAATCCGGGAGCTGTTGACGCGGTGTGACGTGATTGCGACTGACAGGCGGCGATCGCCGAGTACACCAGAATGGTGTAGTTTAAGTCTGACGGTTTTGGTGCGCGGACTAGGTTTCTATGTGTTATTATTCTAAGGTTAATGCCTACCGAAAACTTATCTGCCGTGTTGGTAAACTGACCGCAACCTATTGCGATGTATGGGGATAAAGTTTTCCAACGGGAAAGTTAAGTTTGTCGCGAGACCAAATTTTTTTGTAGTAGGCTTGGGAACCCTACACTGAGCATGGTCCGACATGCTCTTGCCCGGTTTTTTATGCTCATGTTTTAGAAAAAACAAGGACTGTGTGTACTATAAAAAAGTAGGTTTACATTACACATTTCACTGTGGGAATTCATGCTGCGTGGTGCAACGTATTCTGAATTCTCACAATGCAATGTGTACCTATTCGCGTAGTAAATAAAGTTCATTTTAAATGACTAGTTGACCCTAAGGGTCTCCCCAGACCCATCGACTCGGAATCGGCTTGAGCGGGTAAGAAAAATTTATGTCCATGCAATAAGAGCGAAAACAAGCCGAGCGGAGCCGAGCGACGCCTTTTCCAGTCTTACTGGACGGACATAAAACTGTTTCTTACCGACTCAAGCCGATTCCACGTCTAAAGGTATGGGGAGACCCTCAGGGTATGAATGGCACGAATACTCAGTATTGCTTACTGCTTAAAATCAGTAAATAATCAAAAAAACATTATCGTTTCAGGATCCCAGTGATGATGAAACTGACCCAAGCGACACCGACGATTCGTATATGTCTGATTCTTCTTCAAACGAGGGTGGTTCAGATTCGGAAGTAGAATCTGCTAGCGGCAACCGAATTACACCCAACATGGTCATGTATCACATGATGAAGGCAAGGGGACTCATGACTGAAGCACACTACAAGGAAAAGCAGGATAATAGCGTCAATGATGAAAGCATCAAGAACGTAGCTCCAACAATCATTAACTTTTGTGGTTCGGAGGATTCTTGTAATGACAACAGCTTTTCTTTTGATTCCGACGACGACGACGATCTTTTTGCTCTTTCCGTTATAGGCATACCCTGCAGTATTATGTTTGAACCTGCGGACGTTGTTAGGCAAAATGCTAATGAAGTGAATAACGATACATGTAATAAGAGTGAGGATGCAGTCCAACTAAATATTGACACTGAAACAGCATGCAAAAATGATACAGTCGAAAATTCCCTTGAACACGAAGAAAAGATAACACCTGAGACTACTGAAAAATTAAATTTGTTTGGGAAAGAAGAATCAAATACAATATCAGAAACTATCAAGACATTTGAAGACAATCCAGTAAATATGGATAACAATGAAAGTCTTAAAGAAACGCATGATGAAGATATTGAAAGTGTTAAGCTATTTGTAGCAAGTACAAGTGAATTAAAAAATAACAATGACAAAGCAGGAGCTGAAAAGGGTATTGAAATTGATGGAAACGCAACTAAAGAGGATAATGTGTGTGGGGACAAGACTGAAATGATCACGAATAACAGTATTAATGGGAAAATAATAGAGAGTATTGGAAATATTCTACATAAGATGATGCATGAAAACCGTATTTTAGGCGAACATTTCATGATTTTACGGTCTTATGCGAAATCATTGGATGAGTTTTATGATTGTAACCGAGCTGTGCAAAAGTACAGCAAACCCGGTGATGGACAACTCCTCTACCAGCATGACTTACTGCGGGAATTCGCAATTTTCTTGAACTATTACTCGCCATCCGGTTACGAGTACATCAGGCAAACGTTTATCACACCTTTACCAAACCACAAGATCTTGAGCTCATGGTATGTACACAGTGACGACAGCCCTGGTCTCACTAAAAAGGCTTTTGAAGTGCTGAAACGAAAAGCTGCAGGTAAGAGACTCTTGTGTTCTCTGATGTCGCATGGCTTCTTCCTAGTCAATCTCGCAAATAAATACGATCAAGTAGACTATGGTGGTGGATGCAGCGACAAATACATTGAAAAAGCGATGGTGGCGTTTGTTTTCATGCTGGTCAGTTTGGAAGGGAACTGGAAAATACCGATAGGGTATGTTTTCTCGCAATCGGTACCACCGGAATCGCACGCAGGGTTGATTCGAGTGTGTTTGAGTCAGTGTCACGAGGTAGGAGTCGACGTTGTTGCTGTTACTCTTGAAACACCGTCTCCTGCAGAGTTCCTTGGATGCTCTTTCACTGATGTAAACAATCTAAAGACCACGTTCAAACACCCAGAGTGTGACCGCGACGTAGCGGTCTGGATAGATCCTTGCTTGGCTCTGCGAAGCGTCCAATACACGCTGAAAAACAAAAGTGTGCTTTATAATAACAACAATGACAAAATCCGCTGGGCCTTGATTAGGAAACTGCGTAGACTGTATTCTAAAAACCCTATCAACTTCCAGATTTACTTCTCCCCGCCCTATATGACATTGCGTAATCATGTCGCGAAAGTGGGCCTCACTACGTCCATCTTTAGCGAAAGTTTGGTAAAAGCTCTTAGCCTTTGCCAGGGCGTGCAACCAGACCGGTTCCGCAACATTGCCCCCACTCAGCAGTTGATAAAGAACGTTAATGAGTTGTTTGACATTTTGAATTCAACACTGACCGATGATACAGGTCTCAGACGAGCGGTGGATGTAAATTCTACCGATCTCTTCCCTATGTTAGATTCATTGAAAGCGTACATCATTGGCATTTTCTGCAAAGATCATAATTACCTTTCGAGGCTCGACAACGTGAATCTTGACCAAAAACTTCATACGCGCTCCTTTGTGGCTGGTGAACCAGTATGCGGCTTCGTCTCATTTCTCATTTGTATCGAGAGCCTGAAACATCTGTATAACTCTTTGATCAAGACAGGGAGGTTGAGTCGCCTAGCCACCCACAGGCTTTGCAAAGACCACGTCGAAGAATTTATCAAGAAGATGCGTTATTGCGAAAAATTGGAGGCTAAGAATTTTACAGGCACGGCCTTTCGAAATTACTACAATAATTTACAACGCGAATTATCTGACAACGCACGCTTATCCGAACGTAATGTTCGGCTAGATTATTACCCGATTCAGAATCAGCGCCGACCCCATGATGAAATCAAGTACACGTCCGGAAAACGAACCTTTGACGAGGACTACTCCTTCCAGTATAAGCCAAAGAAGATGCCAAAGACATTCTACGAGAATCGATCCACAAATATATTGAGAGCATACTCGATCAACCTAGATAAGGAAAGCGACCAGGCGGTCAGAAAGAACATTATAGCCTACCTAGCAGGATGGATTGCTACAAAGTTTGCGAAGTGTATCAAGTGCGAAGTTTGCGTGGATGCTCTGATTACCGACAAAAAGTTGTGGTTCCACAAGTTTATAACGCTGAAGGAGATAAAAGGGATGTGCTATCCGAGTGAGGAGTTGTTCCGCGTATGCTGGGAATGTGAGAGGGTGCTGAAGAGTGGCTACAAAAGACCGCATTTGAGGACGTTTCGGAACTTGCTCGGAAGCTTCCCTTGGACGAATCTTGGCAAGCACCACCCGCTGCATCATATCCACCTTGTCCGAGCGATCATATCGCGGTACATTCCACTCCGCATAGCGGGCCCTCTGACAGAAAGGGAAAATAACCGCATGATACAGATGCTCGCTCTCATGAACTGCGTGCACACGGCTGGAAGGACTTAGAATGAGAATTAATATTTATTTTAGAACTGGCGAAAATGTGATCTTAGTATTTAGGCACAGTACACGCTATACTTTGGAGTTTTAGGCATCTTGCTTTCAATTCATGTTCGAAGCACGTTCTGCCCAAACCATTGAAGGTAAGGTTCATCAGACCCATAAAGTTATTTAGCGCGTACTGTATACCTTTGAAAAGTGAGGAAGCGGCTTAGAGCGAATTTGACAGCATGATTCAATTTTCATCTGTCAACTGACCTTTGAAAAGTGAGGAAGCAGTTTAGAGTGAAATTGACAGTATGATCCAATTTTCGCCCGTCTATGACACAACGGGCTTGTAATAATAAAAACTGATGCTGTTGGTTCTCTCTTAAGAATATTGTAATTCCATCTGTCAAAACGTTGACTTTTGTCAATTTGAATGTTAGTTAATATTAGTGGCTATGGATAATCTTTGAACGTCCCAGGAAATTGATGTTACGTGTCAAATTTCGTAGTCTTCATTTTGATGTAGTCAAAAACATGTTGGCCTATTGCCTAGCGCGCTCGCGATCGCAATCGACTTCAAAGCGGAACAATGGTTTTCATTTTGTATGCAGACAAGCCTTCGATTTTCAAAATGAAATCTATTGCGATTGCGAGTGCGTTAGCAATAGCCCCTCTGATGTTTCGTTGATACCTGATTATTTTGTGATTCTATTTTTATGAGCATTTAATGAATACGATTGATGTAATATTTTGTTTGGTTTATTGTGTTGCCTAGGGATTTTTTGATCATAATTAATTAAAGTTTAAGACTTATTTGCTAAGTGAAATTAAACTGATACGTTTAGGCAGGCCGAGATGGTAATTATATGGGTCGTGTACGTTGGCAAGTCTGAATTTGAAATGTGTGCCATTTTTTATATCAGTATTATTTAGGGATATATAGTAAATTCGCTGTATTTGCCATTCGCATTCGTTTTGGATTTCTACTTTAGAAGTAGTGAAGTATTTTTATAACGGTTTATGACACCAATGGGTCGCCTGATTTAACCCACGTCCGCATTGAGCTTTTAAAATAGCTGTAGTAATATTTTTGGAGAAATAACTTTTTACTAGTAGAGTAAAAGTAACTAAAGACAATATTTTCAAATATTATTGAATACTTAACGATACTTTGTTTCTTTTCAGACAGTCATGTTCCTATGTTGATCTCGATTTATACTATTTTTTTTATAACATTCAATGAATCTGAAGGTAAGCGAAGTATATGTTAATGGAACTGCGTCGCTGTGTTGAATTTAAATATTACTTTAAATATTACTATGCTGTATTTGCATTAAGCGTTGAAACGTACATTTTTAAGCGTTTTTTTTTTTGTATCTATTACGTATTGACTCTATCTATGCGCAAATTATTGAAATTGTTGTTAGGTATATATTGTGTAATTTTATTATCTGTTTATTGCGTAATATATTTCACTAAAAGGTTATCTTTATACAAGGTGTCCCGTAAGTAGTACGACAAATTAAAATAAATAATAGGGCATCACTAGGGCTACCAAAAACATCCCCATGTATGTTCAGCGATTTTTACTACTTTCAGAGGTATTAATTATTTTAATCGGAAATTTCGTAATATTAAATTAAAAAGTTGGTTTTCCCATACGACATGAAAAAAAAACATGGGGTTCACTTAGTATGGAGAAAGAAACTTTGAGTGATTAAACAAAAAGTTGTCATGAAGAAAAAAACTGGAATGTATCTTTAAAAACTTCCTAAGTTTATAATGATTCTAACGATTTAAGAAAAGACTAAAAAACATTGAAATAATACATGAGCGTAAAGGTTTTTCGTAACTACGATGGACAAAAGGAAAAATTACAAAAAAGTCGAATAAAATGATCAGTATCTCTGAAATTACTAAAATTCGCTGAACGTACATGGGGGTGTTTTTGGTAGCCCTAGTGATGGCCACCTGTATATAAAAGGCAAACCTGACTCACTGATTTATACAGTGTGTAAATGGTATACGGGCGTTCCTTTTAACTGTGGTTAGTATAACCCCTACTGAGCACATTTAGGCAGCTTTTAATAAAATTAAATTAAAAAAAAATAACCATACAAAATAATTTAACACGTAATGTATAACGAAAAATGCAATTAACATTTTCACAAGTAAACATTACGTACTTATCTGACAGATGGACTTCGATGTACATTGCGGGTAGATAATATGTTCAAAAATTAATAACGGTGTATACGTTAGCGTAATCAAAATAATTATTTCTGTTAATGATTAGTAGAGTCTTAATCTATGTCCAGTTTTAATAAACGCCCGTATACCATTTACACGTATACCAACGCACAGCCGAAACTACTGTACCAAGAAACTTCAAATTTGGTACAAGAGTTCATTTCATGATGTAAGTGAGCACTGAGAAAGGATTATTGGAAACTCACCCCCTAAGGGGTTAAAATAGGGGTAGTAGTGGGAAACTAATTCTACGCGTACGAAGTCGCGGGCGTCCTGTAGTATAAAATATACTTAATTGGTAACAATACAATAATGCATAAATGTGTTAGAAAAATAAATGTCTGATTATTCAATTGTTCTAAATTATCACGTTATCAAAGATGTCTATGTCCAAAGAATTATATTTACAACACATCCTTAGGAGTGGGACATTAAATATATTTAAATAATGATTGTATCCACAAATGAATGTATAACCTGGTAGTACTCGATAAATATGTTTACTGAATCTATATGTTTTATTTCATTCTAATCTTCCCTCTTATTTATAAAAGCACAATTGCTAAAATATGCTGATAATAGGCTTCGTCCAACTGGCTTTGGTCAGAGGGATTGCACTGGGCGTGGCGCGCCGCCTTATTAACCTGCCCGCTCGGTCACACGGCGTGTGGAATTCAGTTCGGGGCCGGCAGCGACGGAGCGAGCATGCGCACGCCACGATCTGCCGCCTTGAACGCACGGAACGGTCGTATCGCGAAGTTAATACTCGTAGTGTTATCCTGTGCACCTAGTGTTGAAATTAAACACAATGAAACGACGATCTAAAAGCGGATACATGTACTGTTGTGTGAATGGGTGTCTAAATATACAGAAGAACGTCAGTTACTCTTTTTTCACGTTGCCGACAAACTGTGAACGGTAAGTAAAGTTTACCTTTTTTTTACTTAGTAGGCAGGTACTTATTATGAAATTGCACTATTGAGTATCTATAAACTACTACGGTTCCGCTCAATATTTCGACGATGTGGTTTTTTTATAGGTACTGTTATTAACTTGTTTTATACAATTAATTGTTATATTAAAATACGTTGTTAAGTAGGTAAGTATTTGTCTTACTATGAGGGCGGTGTGGAGTGGAGGGCGAAAACTTGCATCGGGTTAATACTTATAGCTAGTTGTTTGTTGTTGTTAAACAAATGATGTACGACTAAAATATTGGTGCGCTTTGAAGGTCACGTCACGTGGCACGAGCGGCGTCGTCACATGAGTAAAGAAACGGAACAGAGACTAAGCTTCCAAAGAGCGCGCAAAATTTATACCTAATATGGTAGGGTTGGCACTGGTGGACAAAAATAAATAAAATGATATCGATCAGTTTTTTATTTATTTAAAACTCAATTTATTTCAATTTATTTAATTTATTTATTTATCAGACAATTAGAACAATCCTTTTAAATCTTATAGTATAGTAAATTAAGCAATAGTATACAAAAAGGTTTCGGACATGAATATCAATGGTCCTCACACTAGGACAGGCCTGTGTCGTGAGAACCGATATGATGCGTTACCGAGGTAGATTAAAAATACAATACATGATGCGTGAACAGACTACAGACACGGAGTAAACATACAAGATTTAATGGTGTGCAAGATTACATTAAGAAATTAAATAAAATTCTACAATATTACAGGTGAGTGTGAATTTAGTTACTTACTAGGTTACTTATAGAATAGTGTGTGTGTGTGTGTGTGTGTGTGTGTGTGTGTGTGTGTGTGTGTGTGTTTGTGTAAGTGTCTGGGTGTGTGTATGTGTGTAAGCGAGTACAAAATATGGCTTAGGGCACAGATTTCAGTAGGTCCTCTGCATCCTTATACGAGAGTGTAAGTAGCCATTTTTTTAATTTTGCTTGCATTTTGCTTGTTACTGCATGTTAAAATGCAAACGCGAGATAATCGCGGACAAACATGCAAACATGGCATCTCCTTTTTTTAAGTCGGTTAGAAAAAACACGAGCCTACGTATTTGCATGCATAAAAATAATAGGTAGGTGTAAATCCACTACCCAAAGGTTTTCTGAACGAGATCACTCTTTAGCGAGAACACCGCGTTCTATTTACTGGTGAATTCAATGTTTTTATTCTGAAGTTTCTCAAGCAGTATCATTTTGGTAAGCAAAATTAGAAGTAAGTAGGTACAGAGTCCTTAGGATAGCCAAAATATGAGATGTCATTATTTTTCCTTGTATTGTTCATACACACAGTACAAACCACCATATTTTCACGTGCACAACAAATACATTGAAATCGAACACGAGGCGGTGCGCGCCCTGCGCTTGTGACCAAACTGAACTAGTATAAACCAGTTTCTGCGTGTACGTGACGAGGAGTTTGGTCACACGCTCACACGCGCATCGCGCTTGTAGTAGTGTACCTATCGCAGCGCGGTTGTATGAAGCTTAGTTTCTGTTCCGTTTCTTTACTCATGTGGCGTCGTTGTTAAAGCTTTGATTTATTTATTATTTGCCGCCTTAAATATCTTAAATGAAAGCACATATAATGATTTTGATAGGAAAACGATCACTACTAAGTAGACTTCATTGATCCTTGAGTTACAAACGGTTTAAATGTTAATACCCACCGAAAACGTATTTGCGGTATTGGTAAACTGACAGCGACCTATGTCGATGTATGGGGATAACAGTTTTCCAACGGCATAGTTAGATTTGTCGCGAGGTCTAATTTGTTTGTAGTTAACGGCTTCGGTCGGAACCTGTGCATCGTCAGACATGCTTTTGCCCCTATTTCGGGATAAGGGATAGGTGGAACAGGCAGGAGCAAGATAGGTTTCGGTAAATGTTAGTTTTGTAGCGCTGATATAGTTTTTTTTATCTTTCAGGCGGAATGAATGGTTACAAAAAATCGGAAGACTTGATTTATTAAATAAAACAGATTTAAAGTCTTCCAGTTACAGAGTATGCTCAATTCATTTCGAAGACTCAATGATGACTTCTGTTCATATGCAAAGATTGCTACCAGATGCAGTACCAACAAAATTCCTGACCGAGCCTCAGTCAAGTACTTCAAGCAATGAAAAAAAAACTGAAGATATGATTTTTTCTGATGTATCTACACAAACCAAGGATACTATGGGTACATATTTAAACCCATTGTCTATTAATCGAATTAAGGCTTGTACTATGACCACGACTGGTACACAATCTGACAGTCAAGTTGACGAAAAAAGTTCACAGACGACAAAAGCGCTTTCATCTAATTCAACCAGAAAAAACAAGCTCCATGCTCAATTACAGGAGTCTGAAAGGAAGAGGAGGAAGCTAGAACATGAGCTAAATACAATAAAACAAGAAATTGAAGCCAAAAACTCGCTTGCACTAGTTTTATCCGACGACCATGACGATGAAACTAGTAAAAGGTTTCATAAGGTTGTAGAGTGGCAAAACAGTGTGAGAAACAGACACAAAGGTAACCGCTATGATGCAGAATAAATTTTTTTTGCACTGACTTTGCATTATTCGAGTCCTCAAAATTATCGTGACTTGATAAAAAAACTGAAACTACCAAGTGAATCTACTTTATCTAGATTTAAATTACATATTCGACCAGAAATAAATGATCAAATTTTAAATACCATTGCCTCAAAATTAAAATCTTTGCCTGATAACGCGAAGTACTGCACAATATGTGTTGGTGAGATGGTATTGAAACGTAATTTATATTACGATATAAAAAATGACGAGATAGTTGGCTTGCATAACATTAATGAGAATGTGACAAAAGATATAGTGTCAAGTGCGTATGTTATCATGTTACGTGGAATTGCTATAAATTGGAAGCAGCCGATTGGGTACGCCTTACTAGCCAGCACTAAACATTATCAAGAGATAGATGAGTGGATGACCGAAGTTATATCAAAGTTACTTAAAATAGGTATTAAAGTAATGGCAATAGTATCGGATCAGGGATCAAATTTCGATAAATACGCAGAAGAAATAAAGCAAATAACTCCAGAAAAACCATACTTCAATTATAATGATAACAAAATTTATTACATTTTCGACGTCCCTCATATGCTAAAATGCGTAAGAAATAACATCTTAACAAATGATTTTTATTTAGAGGGACAAAAAATTTCTTGGGACTATATAAGGAGATTGTATTCACATCAAAAGGAGCAGAATTTACGTCTTCTTACAAAAATAACTGATGCCCATATTAACCCCAACAATTTTGAAAAGATGCGAGTTAAATACGCTGCACAAGTTTTAAGTCGAAGCATGTCTGGCGCACTTAATACATTCATTTATGCCAAATTACTTCCAGAAGACGCTAGACCAACCGCAGATTTCGTTAAAACGATGAACGACTTATTTGATATTTTGAATTCCAGTAAAATTAGGACTGGTAACAAATGTCAACAAGCTTTATCATTAAACGACCACCAAATCAAGCTATTAGAAGCTGCAAAGAAAATGTTTAAAACAATAAAAGCCATAAACCAAAAGACGGGCAGTGACAATACTAACAGAATTAAAACTTTCAAAAACTTTCAAATATCAATACAGGCAATACTTATGATGTGTAAAGATTTAAAACAGGAAGGCTTAGGATTCATTTTTACAAGACGATTAAATCAAGACCCACTCGAGTTTTTTTTTGGATCTGTACGTCAGCAGGGTGGTAATTGCCGGGAACCGACTCCCATCCAATTCTCGAGAGCATTTTCTAAATTATTTGTTTGCAACATGATGACAAACTCTGAGTCAACGAACTGTGAGAGGGATCTCTGTGATTTATTATTAACAGCTAGTAACATGATTTCAAGGGAAACTCAAGCAAAAAAGAATCCTTCAGAGAGAGTAGAAACGATAAGCGCTATAGCCATAGACGGTGTAGTTGACTATAGATTCGATTTGCCGACAGAAAATGCTCTTACGTACATTGCCGGATACCTATTATTCAAATGTGCCCAAAAACATAATTGTTCCGAATTTGACGCATATTTAAAAAATATTCCACCATTGAAAGACACTACGATGTTTATCCATTATAAAGCATTCAACACGCAATCTTCTTTCTACGGAGGTCTGAAGGCGCCCCCGGAAGCTGTTGTCGATTATGTTAAACATTTGGAAACCACATTTTTAAATAATTTTGATGAATTAATTATCAATCACCCGGGCAACGCACTACTTAATTTGTTAAAAAATATTACCTTCAATTCTCCATGCCCGTGCTTTCCGTCTCTATACGTACTGAAGCTATTTGTTCGACTCAGAATTTTCTCTACCATCAAATTTAATAATCGGCAATTCAAAGACGGGAAAAAAAACATAAGGTATTATATTAAAGTTAAACAATTGTAAATACTTAAATAAATGTATTTCGAATTACAAAATGTGTGTCTTTTTATGGAAACATTAGCAGGCTCTAACAAAATCCTATCCTATCCTTTCTTATCCTGTTATCTCCTTCTACGATCCTAATAAGATTTAGTTGAATACAATACATATTTATTTTTTATTTCAATGTTGTGTAAAGGCAGCGTTATGCGCTATATCCGTTATGTGACTGCGGCGTATTTGCAAAAAAAAATATGTGCGCGAACAGCAAACATGCCCGTAGCCCGGTACGCCAAACAATCCGAACATGCCAAAAAATATGTGTGTTTGCGCAGCGATACCTACTCTTATCTGTGGCAGCAAGAAAGCATCTGATGAAATTTTAAATCGTATAATTTTTTATTCGTGATATATATATATATATATAACAGCAATATTCTGTTATTAATATAGTCCCATTCCTTAATGAATAAGAAAGTATAGTATATTTCAAGGTCATCACAAGCAGCGCCGTGGGAAAGTCATAGTCATAATGTTTTAAATGTGCGTCGTCATAGTTGTTTAACTCTCTTAGTCGATATATCTTATCGCCACTCTACATATAGGTACCATTGAGGAGTTCCGATGGCCATGTATGGTCTTCATCATCAGTTCCACTTTACCAAATCATACTTTCTGAATGCAAATGCTGGACTTCTTACTGAAAATACCAAAATCACCATGTGCATGCCTTTAATATTTGAAGAGTTCTCTCGATTTCTCTAGGATCCCATTACTAGATCCTTACGGGTTCAGAATGGGACTAACTGGAAAGTCTACTCTCTTAAACGCAAAAGATTTTTTCAAATCGGCCCAGTCGCCTTATATTGCGGAGCATAAAAAAAATAAACCCACGTAAGGTGAACCTCCTTTTTTGAAGTCGGCTAAAACACATTGATACACCGCCGCAAGTGAGCGAACGACATTTGATCAGCTAAAACATTTTTTGACCTCATTGATGTATTCTAGGCGAGTGACAACCCTAGCGCTACACGTGCCACGTGCAAATGAATACAAGTTATATGATAGTAAGAGAGGCATAGCGTAGGCACGTTTTTTATACCTAAACCGCGTTTTAGTAGGGGAGTGCAACTTCTGTACACTTGTAGTATTACTTATTCTGCGCTTTGGTTTCATTTGCATTTGACAAAGTGACAGCGGACTTTAAATAAAATAGGTTTATAGTGCGATGGTTACTTTATTCAAATAACGTTAGACTACCCGCTTATTTGGTTTATAAGGGCAGCCCTAAGGCACTACTTTGAAATTACTTTAGCTCCATCCCTGTCATTCTTCATTTGAGTATTCTCAATCGAGAGAAAGAGATGGTGCTAACGTATCTTCGAACTTCGATTTTCAAAGTAGCCTGTGGCCTCCGTGTGTAATGTGTAATCTAATATTATTTGGCAACTGGAATAGAGCATAGCAATCAATTAACTAGATAAACATCTTTATCGTTCACCATCGTTGACTAACTGTTACTTATTTCATGATATCAATCACTAAATCTAACTTAGCCGAAGCCAATAGCGGCCTGCACACGTATAGTTTGGACCGCGGGAAACGCCACGCGCCGTTCCAAACCGTACGTGTAAATGCAACAGTAATAGTAAAATAGTAAATAATGTTCGGTTCGGAACGAAGATTGGAACGGCGCGTGGCGTTTCCCGCGGTCCGAACTTTACGTGTGCAGGCCGCTAATGTCAAAGCAGTTCGTTTCCCTTTCTGTAATAGTTACGAAACATCCAATTATTATTTTCAGAAGGAAGAAAATGTAATTGATCAAGATTATTATTGAAGTTAATGACGACTGCTATTAGGGGGTATATTTTGGTTACCAAACCTATCAGAGCCCGTAATCTACCTTGCATCTTGATTCCATATCGGAATTAACCACACGGGCTCTTTTACTGTCAAGCTTTTGACACGTTATCGCATTCTTTTCAATAAGTAAATAGGAGCTATCTTAAGGTCGACAATAAGTATTTTTTTTAATACGATGCGTTTAAGGTAGCTTTCTTTGCCCGTATCATTAAAACCTTAATAATTCCTAAACGAATTAAAATATTTTTAATACTTATTTACTTCAAGTTTAAGGACGTAAGAAAGAATTCATAGACAAGCAGTTTGTGAAGCTTCCGTTAACCTTCGAGGGAAGATGGCCGATTGTAAGATGACCGGCTTCTACTTGCTTACTCTACACACTTGACACTGGAGAAATCACTGAGGAATACCGCGCTGGACCGCACTTAAAAAAAAGAAGAAAGCAGTACATCTCATAACGCCTTTAGAAATGTCTGTTACCTATTGCCGCACGGGCGCTAGGGTTGCGTCGATGCACTTCGCTCGATATTTAAATATACGGGTCACTTTGTATTGAATTACCCTAGAAAGTGAGCCGTTTTCATTGCTCCTGAGTGTACACACGCGAATGCGCGCCCTCGAATAAGCCGGCTCGGTCCGTCCTGTTGAGTTTGGTAGTGGTGGCTCGCGGCGCGTACGGTCGGGACACGCACACATGCAAGCTGCGCGATATGATTTCTTTGAAGACGAACTACTGTTTATACTGTGATGTAAGCTGTAGGTATACACCATGTAAATTGCGTTGTCATTGTTAGGTTATTACAATCATGCTCAAGTTGTTCTAACTTATCTTATCAATTAAACAAGTCTAACGAAAAGTAAGCTTTAAAAATCCCAACTGCTGTTTTTAGGTCGTAAAAGTGTTAAATCATGTATTTATTTTTTCATATCACCTACTCGGAAAGGGGACTTTTCTTCCCTGCTAAGAGGGATCAAAGTGGCACTTTTCTGTTCAAGGACATTTTGTTGCCAAATTTGATAATTGTTGTTAAGTGCGATAATTTCCTGTTGTTAAATTTGATAATTTCAGCATTTCTAGAATGTGTGAATAATTAAATTTGTTTCATCACTAAGATCTTTTATTTTCCTCATAGGTGATGTGAAAAGCAGTATGTGTCACACGGTGGCAAAATTATTTCCACCTTGGGCGTTAACACTTGAATCCCTCACTACGCTCAGGATTCTATTTTAGAATCCTTCGCTTCGTTCAGGATTCAATGTACGCCCTCGCCTTAAAATTAAATATGTCATTTGCTCCCTCGTGACACCATCTACTATTTATTTTGCCAATTTCACATTTAAATAATCTAAATAAAGCCTATGACACTCTAGTGGTTAAGACGAATCTAACCAGGTATAATTTATTAAAATCGGTTTAGCCGTTTAGTAGTTACGAGCGGACATTGAGTCGGACATACATACAAGTCAAACACATAACCCTCCTTTTGGGCTTTGCCGCAGTCGGGTAAATAGGTCATTTCGGATACACCTCGATTCTAGGATCTTTTGCGCAATCCTTCTTATACTGTGATTGTGCAAGTTTCTTTTCTTTCAAGTTGATGATCTATTTCGTCATTGGTGTAGATAGACCTCGTATCTCATATTTCGTGAGGGATGATTTTAAACTTAAATTTGAAGAAAATTAAGTTCAAACTCATACATCTCGAAATATCAGATACGAGTTTTATTCAAAGTAGTAACGATTTCCGTCACCGTGGGAGTATCGGATATGCGTGCGTAAGGCCGCAAAAATATACGTGCACTTACTTTCGCAATAAACCATAATTATGTGTAACTTTGGTAACATCCCTTGGTTTGAAACTAGGTCAATATAATCTCGTTTGCGTGACAGAAGCGGGGTTGCGTGAGATACGTACCCTGCATAATGTTTTTGCGTGTCGGGTGGGGAATATTTTACCAAATTAGAAACGATTTGTGAGTATGGGTCTTAAAAACTGTTATTTAGCAAGAGAATTACTTCTGTCTGTTTATTTCTAATATAATGGTTCATTTCTAGAATATAGTGTTGATTCCTGATGAGTTTGAACCTTGTCGCTTGAACATCTTTGACGGATTAGTCTAGCAATTCAGACGTGAGGTTAAAGTGACAAAGTACTAAAGTGTGCAGCTACTTACAATGCCTACCGTACTAGTTGTCGCCGGAGTAAGAATGAAAATCCTCGGTTGTGGATACCCAGAACCGAACGATTTCAAGGCACTGCCATTGCACTCTACTATCCGCTTTTTGGAAGGGGTGGAGGCTGCATTGGATTAAGTGCGAAAAGAGGGGTAATTACACAAAAGATCCCACAGGGTCGAAGTGTATCCGTAAGGACCCCACCATAAAGATAAGATAAGACCGTACTAGTTGACTATAAAGAGATGTATCCACTTTTGAACCTTATTACTATGCAATAAGGTAAAACAGTGGATAACATCTCTTTGTAAGTAGTCGACTGAACGGAGTGAAGTTATTTTTTTATATCGATAGCAACTCGAATGCTCTGTCCCTCGCACTTTATAAGAACACTGCGAGGCTTGCGAGGGAGAGAGCATGCGACTCGCTAGCGAGTGCGGTAAATGTAACTCATAGTAAGTGTAGGTCATAGGTACTTACCTTGTCCCGCGGTTTTATTGTTTTTTGTAAAGTGACGCTTTAAATGCTTGCATATTTAGCCAACAGGTTCTAACTTGAAAACTATTAAGTACCTACTGCTAATTGGACCATGCATAATAAAAATGAATTCATCCTTAATATAATTAAATAGATTAATATTCGTAATTAATTATTAATCGTGTTTTTTTTTATGCAGTTATCCTTTTGTGGTTATTTCCACGCCCTAAAAATTATCTATACATAATTACGAAAATGGCGATGCACAAACACCGTGATTGGCTGTTTAGGGGTTCCCAAAGTAAAATAAAAGAAAAAACTTTAATCCCTAGAGATTAATAAGGAGTCCCGATATGCAAAGACTAAAGTAACATTTTAAGAGCATGAGAAGTGAAAAAAATTATACGTACTTGGCTTTTTTAAGCCAAGGGAATTAAAGTCGTACCTGCGCTGTACCGCTAGGTAACGCTATTTCTTTACCAGTATCATTAAAACCTTATAATTTATACCTAACTCCTGAACGAATTATTGGAAAGTTAAACCTATATTCCGAACCGGTAAGGACAGGGTAATCTTTATTCCATATTTACATCAAGTTCTGGGACAACCTGAATAACGATTGATTTTCCATTAATCCCATAACTCCCAATAAAGACAACAATGATTGAGCAGCCCACGGAGTTCACAGGTCGAACCACTGGGCAATTATCTTATTGTCAAAAACTATTGGTTAATTGGGCAATCCCCTAACGATCTTACAGACCGCACACTAGTTTAATGTGCAACGATAAGCGTTCCTATTGTTTGTAAAATGCGTGTGCTGTTCTCAGTTAAATAATAAATAAATAGATAAATATTAGGGGCCATGTCACACCAATTGACATAGTCCCAAAATAAGCTCTAGGCTCGTACTGTGGGTACTACACTCGAATATCTAATTAAAGACCAACTCATGATGAATGTGTGTATATATTAGGGTAAGTATTATTGATAATAATACCTACACTTAAACCAAAATGCGGTAATCACAGCAAATGTGCGCCGCCGGTTAGGTTTTCGAGTATAGACAACGATGTATATACTTACATATACAAAGAGAAATACATAGAAAACATCCATGACTCAGGAACATTAATTCGCGCTCTTTACACAAATCCCTGCCCTTACCGGGATTTTTACCTAGGACCGCTTGATTCGTATACCATCGCGACGTCAAATTGGCAACATTATCCTACCTTTCCCCTACTAACGGAGCACAAAGAAAGGTTATAATTTTAACAGCTAGTATATGTTGGTTAGTTTAATTAGCATGTTTGTTCGTATGTCTATCTATAAATCACATTTTGACGTTCAACGTCAACATCGTTACTAGCTGGCTATAGGCCTTTCTGACAGCACCTTCGCTCCTTTATCCAGCGACGCACCTTCTTCATCCGAACGCACTGTACCACTAATGCCTTTGCCTCTTGCCCTAAATGATGCAATGTGCGTATAAAAATAAAACGTCTTGTCTCTGGCCGGCGCCGCGCTCCGTTGGCCATAGACAATCGAGTGATGTATGGTGATTTTATTTAATAGCCGCTCTTGGCCTTACTTTGGGTTTGGTTGAGGGAATTAAACCCGCGGGGGACTAGGAAATTGGAAAAATCTGTCGATGAGCCCTCCGTAGGTGTACCACCGTAACGTGACAAAACTTGTCGTCCCAGGCAGTGAAAGAGATAGCGTTATAGCAGTTAAATATATCCGTCCCATTCACTGACTGACTGGAACTTAGTAATAGTAGATCCGAATAGGAGACCATTTGCACCGGACTGTTTATTCGATAAAAAGTATTTTATATCAAATTTAATACGCTAAGTAATATATGGCGAATAGGTAGGCTGAACAATTTCAGTCCAGTGTATAATTGATTAAAATTAAAAAAAAAAATGTTTTAAAATGTTGCATATGCTTGTTTGTTACACAAATTACATACCAATCGAAAGTGTGAAGCCTATAGAATATGCAAATGTGACGTTGACTATTTTTTTCCTGTCAAACTATTGGGTAGGTACAACATGTAAGTCGGTACTTTTGCACCAAACCTAACGTTTACATATTCTATAGGCTTCATACTTTCGATTAGTATGTAATTTGTCTATTAAACAAGCATTCGTTTTTTTTTTTTTTTATGATATAAGTACTGTACTGACATTTTTCAGCCTACCTATTCGCCACGTATTATTTAGCGTATTAAATGGTATAAAATACTTTTCATCTTATAAACGTCCCGGTGCAAATCGTCACCTATTCGGGTCTTAGAACATAAGTTTGTTCTCATAGCTCTTATTAAAAACACGACCATAACCTCGTCGAAGACAATGGTTTTTACGGCCTAGAATAGACGCAATGTCGGCCTACACATACGAAAAGTTTGCGCTACATCGTGACATCGACAGGACAACGTGACGGTGACAATTCGATATAAATTGTTGCCTGCACAAGAAAGAGATGGAGCTAACGTAACTTCGGGCTTCGATCTTCAAAGTATTTTTAAAAACTTCAAAAAAGGAGAAGTTTCTCAATTCGACCGTGGATATGGGAAAGTCTGAAACTTTAAGACATACGAAGATCTGTTCTTAGGAACCATGTCATCGAATATTATAAGAAGAAAAATTGCATTCATACATTTAAAAAAAAACCTGTACTCAGCTCGAGAAAAACTTACACTATTTCTATTTAGATATCGATTGTGTATGTCTTAGGCAGTAAACGGCTCTATGAAACAAGATGTCTAAAATGAATAAAATCCATTCTTTTGTCAGATCGTTACCTAAACGTGTTGAAAATTGTATTGAAAAAAACGGTGGTCACTTCGAACACCTACTAAAATAAAATAAAGTATGTGAAATCTTCATCTTCCTGCTTAAGACCTACACAATCTAAATATATAAAAGGAGAAACTGACTGACTGACTGACTGACATATCAATGCACAGCCGAAACTATGTACCTAGAAACTTGAAATTTGGTACAAGGGTTCCTTTCATGATGTAAGTGAGCACTAAGAAAGGATTTTCCGAAAATCGACCCCCAACGGGGAAAAAAGGGGGAGTACTGGGAAACTAATTCTACGCGTACGAAGTCGCGGGCGTCCGCTAGTCGATATCTAAATAGAAATAGTGTAAGATTCCTGAGCTGAGCAAAATTTTTTTAATGTACGAATTTAATTCGTCTTCTTATTAAAACCGATGACATGGTTCCTAAGAACAGATCTTCGTATCTTATAGTTTCAGACTTTCCCATACTGACCAATTTAAATGAGACACCCTGTATATTTTTTATTCCACATTGTTCTAAAACGTCTGTGAGCGGCGGTAGGTAACGCGCAACGAGTTTTCACCTGTCTGAAGCCTAGTTAGCCATTGTCACAGTACTGGTAAAATGACCTGTTAATCCAATTATACACGACACAAAACATGTACGATCTAGAATCTATATTAATACATAAGTACTAAGTTGTACTAACGGCCACGCGATCAATAGTCTGGATTCGTGGGCCGGTGGCACGCGGTAACTACAGGTTAACTAACTACGCAGTTGACAATTTTTATTTGGGTAGCAACAGCGATACGCGATAATATTATAAAAATATACGTTTAAGGTAATTATTGAGAGGCCTCTGCCGTCTCTGCTTTATAATAGACATAAAAAGTGTACAAGGAATTAACGTTGCGATACTTGAGATGGATAGCTAAGTAACAAAATAACGTGTGGATATTAATGGTATTTCGGACATTTGACGTGTGTGTGTAGGTATGTATAAAACGGGTAATACTAAGTAAACTAAGAGAACATTGAAGGTATGTGATATGAGGAAACGCAACGGTTTAGGTTTTCCTGATTCCTTATCACCGATTTTTTTTCTACTCTGTTCGTTTATTCGTGCTTCATGCTCAGAAACTTGATTGATTACCTACACTTAAAACATACTATACGAGAATACTATTCAAAACAAAATAGGGGTCACGTTATGTTCTGCATACATAAGAACTGTTCTCAGAGAACGATTATTGTAATAAATTTTAACCTGTAATATTCGAAAGCTGCAATGTTCAATTGACAAGCTGTGTTTTTACCGTGCGTGTGGTTTTTAAAAAAAGTTGATTTTTTTTTGCTCATTTTGTAAGAATTTTGAAAATTGTTATGATTAGGGCAACCCTTACAGAGCTGATATATCTTAAATGGCCCAACCGATTTCTATAAAATCTAGCTCAGAACTATCTTAATTAAACTGGCTTTCGTTAAAAAAACGGCGGCTGAATCTGTATCACTAGGATGTCAGAAACAGACACACAGGTACACTGATACACGGATATACACACACACAGATACACACGGCAAACTTATAACACCCCTCTATTTGTGTCAGGGGTTAATCTGCATCAAAATGTGTCCGTTAGTGTCACAAACCCTTTTATAACCTTTTTGTACTCGTCGATTAAAATGTGTGTATTAAGATTTCATAGAGAATACTGCAACGTCACTCTTTTCATCGTTGACACTTCCGAAACAACCGAAATAACCATTTCGATACGCTCAAGACAACTGAACAATTTTTGAAAATAGAACTTTGTATTTCAATAATATGTGTCCTTGTTTAAGGAGACTCGATCCGAAACAAAATTGCCAATCTATGGCGTTTCGGAACGTAGCAGCGACGCGTCATCTGTCAAAAATCCATTTAAACCTGCTTCTGTATCCAGGGCATAAAAAAACTAAAAAAAACTACGATTTGTGATTGGCTAGTTTTTAGCCAACAGAACAGCACAGTACTGCAACAATTAGGACGCCGTGGTTTGATACAAATGTCGATGTGGTGGTGATTGTATTAATGACTTAAATTATTAATTTTAATGAACTCGTACAAAAAGTATTGTTCACAATAGTGTCATAATCAAGCTTTTTAATCTCGTACCTTACTTAGGCCACTCAGCAAGCTTCGTGGCCTAAACACGGTACTCGACTAAAAAGCTCTCTATTATAACACGATTATGAAAATAACTATTATAAGGACGTCGGGCCTCAGCAACAATTTATGCATAATGAAGAAAAACACTGACATCGTTTAACTCCAATTCAAAGGTCCACAACCTCTTCAATTTAAATCTACGTAGGCAGTGTTATACGACCGAAATATAAATTGAATTTTTGTTCAATCTTTAAGATCTTAATAAGTGTCACTGGTTATATCTGCTTGCTCTTATATGGTAGTGCGAGCGAGAAAGCAGTGCTTAATCTCTTATAATATCCATGCCTCCAGGGCAACTTCAATACTAATGCAAGAGAGTCTAATTTGCTTTAGATATTCCGTGTTGATAGGTCCTTCTGGTTTTGAGGGTTGGTGGTTTCAGCAACATGACTGGCCAAATGTAGAAGTTTATTTTTAAATAACTTTTGCGGGCTTTTTCATCGGCATGGAATTCGGGATTTAACTTGCAATGCGGGAAGTTTTTTTGGAATAATCGATCGCGTCAATTTTATTTGGGTTACGTTACATCAATCTTAGTCAATATTAAGAAAAATAAAGCGTTTTTGACATGGTATACTCAAGGTTTCTTTGCTTTTAAAGATGTATGTTACTGGGTTTTTTTTATTGAACTGTTATTGTGTAGTTGCTGTCTGATTTCCAAATAAAAACGCATTACTTACGGTTCTGTAGTTAAGAAGACAATACAATACAACTAATTAGGGCTTTTTAAAGGTTCGTAACCGTTTCATTTGTCCGAATTTTCATAAGTTTGAAATAAAACCATAAATAACGGTTTACGAACTCCATGTCTTTATCACCTTCCGTGTTTTCACCGAGCGGTCCCAACGGAAGACCGGTTGGCTTCACAGCCAGCACATGATGAGTTGGGACCGTTTCGCAACAATTACCACTTTCAATCGTTTCTTTTCCTTATTTGTATGTTATATTTATGTGTGATATTGTCAAATCGAAACGTGAAAAATATTTTATTGTTGTATTGTTTATTCTCCATTCCCTTATTTTCATATATTTATGATACCATAATGTGGCAAGATAATACAGCAAAAATAGCACATTTTGGAGGTAAACATGTACGTCAATGAAACTTTGTCTATAACTTTATCTTAGTCCTACCAAAATTTTGGGGTCTTACGCAAAAAAAAAATGAAAAATTACACTTCACTCGTCTAGTAAAATTTCCCCCGCTCACACCCCCCCCATGGGGGTAAGACCCCCAAATTTTGGTAGGACTCGGCAGATCCTCATTTCTAGTGCCAATATATTAAAGCTATAGACTAAGTTTCACGGATGTACATAATTGGCCGTCAAAATGTACTATTTAGTCTTACTTTACCTGTATTAACATTTGAATTGCAAAAGCCTTTAAACTCCGATTCTCTTGACTTTGTTTAACCGTCGTTTAACCTCCAGTGCCACCGTTTAGGTCTCAGCTCAGGGCGGGGCTCCGGTTGCCATGGCAACGGGATGGAACACGGGCAAAGCTCTAGAATATCGAGCTGCGTTGAACATGTTGAAATAGGATGCGCAATTGGGAAACACCTGATTGTTACCCCCTACGCACGAAGAGGGGTGTTATATAAGTTTAAAGTGCGTGTATCTGTATGTTTGTGTCTGTCTGTATATAGCATTGTAACTCCCAATGGTGTGGTTTTTTTTTTAAATTTAAGCTAGTAAGAAGCTAAGGATGCTTGCACCATAGAAGATAGAAGCTGCTTTATGCCGAATGGACTCCGCAAGATGGCCACCGGAGCAGAGGCAGACCAAAAAGGAGATGGCGGGATGACTTAGACGCGTTTCAAAGCGAATGGCGGGAGCATGCACTCAATCGGGACGAATGGCGGAAAAGAGGGGAGGCCTTTGCCCAGCAGTGGGACACGCGACTAGGCTAAAAAAAAAAAAAAAAGCTAGTAAATAGTTGATCTGGGTTGATAGCGACATTTACTATCACTTCTCTGCCTTTGGCAAAGATTAAAGTTTGTCTTCTTCTTTGTCGTTACACTCTTGGCAAAGTCGTGGTCATCATTCCAGGTTTGGTAACCCGCTTCACTATTCGTCACCATTCTTCTCTGGTGGAGGCTGGTGCCAGCGGTGGCTAACTGCTGCTTTCACCTGGTCTCTCCACCGCATCGGAGAGCTGCCGCGCGCCGGCGCACCCTCAACTCCCTGTACCACCAGCGCTCAATAAAACTTTCATCTCGTCTAGATATGTGCCCGGAGAAGGTAAGGATGCTTGCACCATAGAAGATAGAAGCTGCTTTATGCCGAGTTCTGTGAGTATTGATGCATTAGTACGATGCCCAGTCCAAGATACTCCGAGCATTCTTCGCCAGCACCACATTTCAAGAGCATCCATCCTTTTCCCGGTTTCCCAAAGTTGCTAGATTAGTAGATAATCGGCTGGGCCATTTCAATGTGAAAATTTTAATACCATTTGGAAGAACAGTTCAAATTCACAGTGTGCATTTTGCTGCTGTAAAAGTATTTGTTTGTAAGATTAAATTTAATGGAAACCCCTCGTGTCCGAGTGGCACTTGGTTGGGTTTTAACTTCAAATTCAAATTCAAATGTTTTAAATTGTGTTTTACGTTGTAGGTACATGAGGTCTTAGGGGGCTTCTAAACGAGCAACATTTTCACGGCAATGTGTGGCCGGCAACTATATGCATCTTGCTCTAACATACGAAGTAAGAGTAAGATAGCACTAGTTGCCGGCCACACATTGCAGCAAAACTAGGGAATGCAATTAACCGATTAAATGTAGCATCGGTTAATTTACCGGTTAAGACGAAATTTATCGATTAACCGATTAATAACCGGTTATTAACCGATTGAATTTTTTTCTTAAAAATAATGGTTTCTTTTAGGTTATTTAACATGAAAACTTGTGAACAAAGACGTGTAAATAAAACAGACGTATTTATTATGTGAAAACGCTTTAATTAGTGATATAATTATTTCTTAAATGTTAGATTAGAGATCAGTATTTAGACCACCAGTATACTAGTTTCATTTCTACACATTTAGGACATTCAGTATCTTGAAAATTCAACATCAGTATAATAGAATGTTACTTATGGAGTTGTATAATATAAAAAATAGATTTCCTCGTAATATCTAAATAAAATTATCTGCTTTCCGACTTTCAGTTGATTTCAAGAAGTGGTACCAAACGGTACTCTTGCTGCTCTTAGACTCTTTGAAATTCTCCATATTAAACACCACATTCTGTAACAAACATTGAAAAGGAAAATAAACTTGGATTCTCAAAGGCTAAGTAAAAAAATATTTTATGGAGTAAAGAAACTCAACTCAATAGTTATTAGAGACATTATTATAACTTAACTTACCCTTAATATACATAACTTGTAAGAGTTGTAAGCAATCCATCCAAGTTCGAAAATCACACGCTTGTAAAAAGTCAATTTAATAACAAAAAGTCATCAAAATAACACGCGCTTAACTGCTTATGTAACCACTAACCACTAGGAAACCAACAAACTAACACTCCAGGTACGCGTCTATTTGCATCAAGTGTGAAGGGTACACTAGCTATACCTCTGACGTTATCATCTGAGCTCTGGGGCCATAAAAACCCTTTTGCGAACATCTCGCTCGCTCTAGGGAGGTTAGCAGATCTCTCGCTCGCACTTTGCCGCGACAGCGAGCGTTTATTTTCTGGTCCCAGAGCTCAGATGATAACGTCCGAGGCATAGCGTCAAATTATAACGGTGTTTTAGAAAGAGACCATTAATCGGTTAACCTTGTTTTTTGTAGCGCGTAGAGCATTCTTTCTTTCACTCATAAACGTGTAACCGGCCGGTGCAGTGCAGTGCAGTGCAACATATCTTCTTTTGTTAGAAACAAAATAATAAAAGCGACACCAACGTTATTGGTTTCATTTGTGAAAATCTTATTAATTTTACAGCTCACTAAGACTTTTTTAATTGATATTATGCATAAATGCGTATATTGCGATGTTTGTGTAATTTTAATATATATTTAGTTTAATTTGTGTCGTCTTTCTAATAAAAACTTAACAATGGAAGCTTTTTGCAGATCACTTATATTAACCGGTTAATCGGTTAATTTCATATTTTAACCGGTTACGTTTTTTGGCATAAATTTTCGATTAAAATCGGTTAATCGGTTAACCGATTAACCGGTTTGCATTCCCTAAGCAAAACATGGCCCGTTTAGAAGCCCCTTTAAAGTACTTAAGTCTAGCGTCAACGTAAACCCCGCAGGGGCACAGCAATGGTAGTAGAACATGCGCCATTTTATAATTTAGGTAGGTAGGGTCGTAACTATTAAACTTTGAGTATGTAACATTTAGTTAGATATAACGTAATCTATCTTATACAACAATATATTCTTATATAGAGAAAGTATCACATTCAGTCATATTTGAGTTTCAGGGAAAATAATAATATTGGCGTAATAATAAAGTATTCCAATAATAAAAATAAATGAGAAAAGTTAATGCTACTTACTACTTGTTCTGTGTTCCGGTGGGATAAGACAGCCGGTGTAATGACTAGCATAGAGGCATTCCCTCTTAGTCCTCAGGGTTGGCAACGCATTTGAGGTATTAGGATTGCAGTCTTTAGATTGCAGTCTTGAGAATGCAAATGTCTATGGTCACTAATCCAGATTACCATCAGGTGGCCTGTGTGCTCGCGTGCGTCCTCGGGAACACCTTAAAATGCAGTTTTTTGTACATTATATTAATATTCAACTGTCCTAATTTATTTTTTCGAAAGCTATGTTATGCTGGAGTTATTTTAGAGTAGGTAAGAGCAAGCGGTGCTTGTGTCTTGCTTATTAGTTGGCCGATTTGAATCGAATTTCACTTTTGGTGATTTCTTTTACGTTATCTTCATACTTTATATTCCCTATTATGGCTATGCGGAATTATGTAGTGCACCTATCCTCCACGCATAAAAATTTAAACAACCGTAACTTTGTATGGTAGTTTTTAAATTATGTAAACTGTCTTTTACATTCTGCCTGACGCCATTTTGACTACGCTTTAAAAGTACGAATGTTCTTCAGATACCATCATGTCCATTACTTTTTTAATATTGCAGTGTCATCAGGATGTGTGTCACACCCGACGGCAGCTGGTCGATTTCTTTTCCTTATAAGCCAACTTGCTGTTGCCAAAATTCAAAATACTTGGAACCTTGCCACACTCAACGTTCGCAGAATTACTCCGAAGTTTTATAGCTGGTTGTTAGCCGGCACGTTGTGACATGGTACTTGAGTTTTTTTATGCTTTTAAAGATGTACGTTACTGCGTTTTTTTATGAAACTGCTGGCGCGCCGTTGCTGTCTGATTTCCAATAACGTTTAATATTTACATAATATATTTGGTAATTCACAACACAGGTTATTTAGGGTTCCGTACTAAAATGGTAAAAAAGGAACCCTTATGGAGATATTTCGGTGTCTGTCTGTCTGTCTGTATGTCACACACATTTTATGTTACGTACTTTTTGGTTTATTTACAAATGTACAAAAAATGGCCGGTCCCCCTTATCTCCGAAGTTTATGGACCAAAAAAGTGAAAAATTCCTGATTTAAAAATAATTACTTACATATATTTTACGGGAAAAATAAAATGAAGCTTTATCAAACTTTACAATTCTGGAACAATATATCAAAAATGTTTTAAAATGAGTATTCAAATTTAGGCCAGTCAAGATTGACCTTATTGCATAGATAGTAAAGTTCATAACGGAAAGAGTATTTTCTTTTGATAATAAATACGGAGCCCTTAAGTCCGCGATTCCGACTCGCACCGGATCAATTTTCGATGAGTGTTCTGAAAAAAATCACGCTTATAAATAGAACTTTATCTCAAAAGCAGCTTCTTAATAGAGTTCGGCTGGCTATCGCTATCACCCTTGCACTAGCAAATGATAAGTACCTATATAAGTCACTCGTGTTTTATACAAAAACGAAGATTGCCGATCTATATTATTAAACTGGTTGTAATCTACATCTGCCTAAATAGTGGAGGTTTTGGCGAAGGTCGAGTGGTTGAAAGTAAAATAGCGAAACAACACTAATTACATACATCCTAGCTTAGAGTCTGTCTAATGAAAGCTGAACCTGGGAAAAAGCGGCAAATTCAAAAAATCTTGATATGGTATTACCGATCAATGAAGGAATAAACGATATTGATACTTTTATTATTTTATTTATTTTGGTGGGCACAAAGGAAGAGGAAACGCGTACTATATTTTCATATATATTATTACGAGCGCTATATTTTGATGAAAAGCACTTTAGGTAAAATACGATGACAGTGACTGGAGCACATTTGGTTTTTCGAAATATATTTGACATGAAAATATAGTGATCGCTCTGTGCGTCTCTATCGTAACAGACTAGATAGTAAGGGAGATCCGAGCGACAAACAAGTCACGAGCAACTTGTGCTAGTCGTGCTGTTGATAGATTTCATTGATACGAGAGGTTTTCGTCTGTGACGCACACAGCATAATAAAACAATGATGATGAGGAATATTATATTCAACCTTTTTAATAAAGTAATTAGAGGTAACATTATTCTCATCACCCTTACACCTCTATCTAACGACAATTATATCTTGGAGAAGAAGCGCCGCAAGAAACTCCAGCAGATCATTTTTTCCAATCATAAAATACAATTATTCTTAAAAGTAACATTACAAGGTAGTAAAGTAATTAATAATTATTTCTAACAACACAAACTTAGTCGTTACAAATGTACGCTCAATAACATTGAGTAAATTAAAAATAGTGACTAGGAGAACAACATGACGAGGTCTCTACGTCAGGAACGATAACTAAAATAACTAACTGGAAAACAGGTTCTTGCAAGCGTGAACAGACAGGACCCCACTGACAACACCCGTTCACGAGTATGACGCTGATCTCAGCCATCGCCTCCTCAACCATACACTGATATCTGTAAGAAGAAAGAAAGTGTTAAATAAACAGAACACCATTTAGAAATACATTGTGTGGTTGCGCAGTACAGCCCCATTGTACAGTCCGACAGCCCTAAAAACATTTGGGTTTAGGTGAAATGAAATTGCATCGGTGAGGTTCTAATCGCAACGGTTTAAGAACAAGGAAGACTCATATAACCCGAACATCTTTTATATCTGGCCGATCAAAAATGACATTAAATAAATAGATAAGGTACTAAAGTGTACACATATTTATGAAATCGACTGTACAGTGTACATTTGGTTCATAAACAACAAAATGCTGTTTGCTCCGCACACAGAAAATACATATCAAATAATATGTTTATGATATCTTTTAACTAAACACCTCCTTATTGTTTTATTGAAACTATGAGTGTCAGTTACATTAATCATCTGTCTATTAAATTAATTTAATAAAATTGTGAATGCTAAGAGATTCAACATGATATAGGGACAGACAATAGGTACCTACACCTATTATATAGGGAAAGACAATGATAATTTTAGTAATTACCGGTCATTGAAGATACTTCTTCCAAATATTTCGTCTGAGTCTGGCAGGCTAACTCAGTTTCCTCAACCTCTTTCAGCTGCTTTACGTTTTCCAGCACACTTTTGTCAACGTGCACGTCCAGGTTTTCTGAAACGAATTTAATTTCGTTTAATTTCTTAATCTCATCGTATAATAGACAGAAAAATGGTAAATTAAACTTAGGATTGCACATAGAGAAATAAGAAGTATCAAAATGAACATGCCGTACTAAAGCCGTACTAACCTATAAATTTGGTCACCGTAACTAAACAATTAATTTTTTGCATCAATAATGCTTTTCTTTCTTCTTGTTTTTCTTTGTACTTCTGTATAATAGTATACAGAATCTCCCGGACACCGCCTCTTATCGTCGACGGCATGATTACTCCGTATTTTTATCAATTTAGATCTCGAATTGACAAGTTTCTAGAAACAACAAAGTCCAAACGTCATATTAAATAGTGTTGCCAGACTCGTCAGCCAAGAAAAATCCAGGTTCAGCTTTCATTAGACAGACTCTATCTTATTTCTTTTTAGGTGTGCGGTCTCTCGGCGAATTAACTTCGGCTGTTAAAGGACCTTGGTTTGATTGATTGCTGGACGTATTTTCATGACATTCAGTAAAAGCCATACAAGCTGAACTGACTTTTAAATGTAAAAATCGGTGAAGAAGCACCAGTTCAGGCAGCAGGCGAAGATACAGACAGATAGATTAAGGCTTAAGCTACATATATAAAACAAAACTTACCTTTCGCTAATTCGGAAACAAATAATTTGTTAAATTTAAATACGTAGATAATTCTGCCGTCTTACCAAAGAAGGCGGCTCACTGCAATGTTGTAGTCAAAGCATTCTATATCCTATTGGCAACCACATTAAATCTAAATAGCTTATGCTATTACTATGCAGTTAGCCGCCTTCTTTGGTAGGACAGAATAAATAATGTTACTGTGGACTCGAATAAGGGAAACCTTCTTTCTTTTCATTTAAATAGTCTTGAATATGTTTAACCTTCGAAAAGGTGACAAAGGTTTCTTAGCTTTCTATTTTAACCAACTTCAAATTTCAGACATATTTGTTGATGTTGCAACAGCCATTTCATTTTTAATCTTTTATTTTAAAATATACCTACTATTAATTCGCTTCGGTTTATGTGAGGTATTCTGTAATGGCCGTACAAAAACCGGAGTTTAGTATACATAAAAACCTTCAGTGAAAGTTATCTAACTGATGGTGAAAACCGTGAAAACATGAAAATACCTTCAGTTCTCGCCACCGGAGTAAAGTTTATCCATACTACCTGGAACCATTAAAATCGATTACAATCCATTTCCAAAGATCCTTTCCTCCTCGCACCTTGAAAGTTGAAACTATGGAATGAGCTTCCCTCCACGGTGATTCCTCAGCACTACGACATGTGCTCCTTTAAAGGGGCTTAAAAAGAGTATTCACTGAAAGGCAACGAGTTCGCTGTACCCCTGGTATTGCTGATGTTCATGGGCGACGATGACTGCTTACCATCAGGTGCCCCGTCTGCTCGTTTGCATTTACGGCTATATAAAAAAAAAGTACTTTTTGGGATTATCACGAACATACAGACGCGGCGGTTGACTTTGTTTTATAATATGTAGTGATTACCTTGCTAATTTTAAGTATACCTAATTGTATTTTTTTTGTATCTCGTTGGGCATTTAACTTTACCCTGTAGTTTCACATGAATATACTTTTGATAAATAAATAATAATGTAAGCAGCGGACCGCCGTGGGAGCCACCCCTCTGAGTCACCGTGTCTGGTGACGTCATCGGGGGTGGGGGTGTAATATGATAATGGAGGGGCGCGGGCAAATTAGATTTGGGTAGGAGCCCAACTATGAGTGCTTTGACATCGTTACTATGTATAAAAAGATTACAAGTTGTGATTCAATTTGACAGGTTTGTACAGTCGAAGAAATATATAGGTACACGTTCCCAAGATGTCAAATATCTACACACACATACGCCACTGACAGTAAGGTACAGTCAACGTGGTAAATATATGTAATTTCCCGAGGATATCTAAACGCCCCTATGCCACCTACTTATATTTGGCGCATCGACCGTGTGTACCTATGTGTTTGGTGGTTTGAAATAATCATAGTTTTTTTTGTTGTAAATCCTGCAAATGATTTTTGAACCAATTCCCGTAGTTGAAATGGAAAGAAATGAACTAAACAAATTGAACACAACAGAAAATAACAAAACCATTTACATATAATATAACTTTATAATTGCAAATTACAAGTAATTTTAGTACTTTAGTACATACGGCATCGCTGTTAGGGAAAATACATTTACAGTAACTCTGATGATACAAGTGATCCCCGAAGTTTGAACTAGGTAGATTGCTTTCGATAAGTAGGCTAAAAACCGTCAAAGTGGGAGTCGGACTCGCGCACGAAGGGTTCCGTACCATTATCTATAAGTACAACATTAGCAAAAAAACAGCAAAGAAATTACGTTTGTTGTATGGGAGCCCCCTTTAATATTTATTTAATTATTAATTTTTGAAGTGAATATACAACTAAATATTCTGTGATTATTTGAAGTGTCTACCTCTCGCCGTTATTAATATCGAGCAATTAAGTGCAAAAAGATCACGTTTGTTGTATGAGAGCCTCTTTAAATGTCTGTTTTCAGTAATTGTTGTTATAGCGGCAACAGAAATACATCTTCTGTGAAAATTTCAACTGTCTAGCTGTCACGTTTCATGAGATACAGGTGTAGTGCATAATTGCTTTCCTTCGTATTTTCACGGAAACGTACGAACATGTCATGCTACTTCAGTCAACCTCAGTACTTTTTGTACTGTGACCGACTGAAATAGCAAGACACGTTCGTACGTTTCCGTGAAAATACGAAGGAAAATAATTATGCACTACATCTGTACAGCCCAGTGACAGACGGCGGGTCCCGTTTTTATCCGGTTAAAACCGGCAAAGTGTGAGTTGGAACGTACACGAAAGGGTCCGTTCCGTACAATATTAAGATCAACCAAAAAAACACCAATCCCGCTGGCAACCATTGGACAAACCTAAAAAGCTTAAAGCAAAGATTATTTTTTTAATAGAATGTTACTTCCATACAAATCTTCTACTCGTATGTATTAGGTACAATATAACTACCTATATATTAGTAATATATCACAACGTATATTTCTAAGTCATAAACCAACCAAGAGTCACCCAAGCCAAGGCCTGAGACCTATTTCCTTATGCAACTGGCAGCTGCGCCGCGCGAGGGAAACGTCTGCGCCCACGCAGCCCCCACGCAGCCGGTCCGCCAACGCTGGGAGGTTACCTTAAACTTCGCCGTCAAGTTCCGTATGTGGTTGTACAATAATAATAGGGGAAGAAATTTCGAAGACCACAGGCCTAGCCTAAATGCAAATGCTAACGTTTCTCTTTTCTAATAGCTTGAAATGTATGGAGTTTACGTTTATTTTGTCGATATCCGATTATCGCTAACAGCATGGTAGCTAAGCTATCCATGTGGACTCTGGACTAGGCCGTGATGTAAGCGGAAAACAGTTTTTTCATTAAAAACTAAAATTTATCGATACTTTCTAGGTAAGACGACTCTATCGTTGACCTTGTCCTGACTCTTCGGTCTCGACTAGGGTCAAGAGTAAAACTAAATTATAAAGAAAAATCTAATTACCGCTTTAAGCAAGACAAATGCGTTATGCGTTACGAGTTCGTGCGGCTCGAGGTCGGATTTACTTTAGAATTTTTACGAAATCCGAGAAAAAGTTCTGGAGAAATGGGTACAAGATCGACGGTAAGTTAGGTTAAGTTAGTCACTTTGAAAAAATAACGCACAAGCCATAGCATTATTACCTATGTAATATCAATCACTCAATCATTTTATTTATTTGTAAAAAATAACAAACAAACAATAATATGCGATGATGCGTCATGCTTCGCTCGCTTTGCTCGTGCAATATTTTGTCGCTGTTCAACCTACGCGTCTCCCGCTTCGCTCGTCGTCGTACGATACTGCGAGATCTTCCGCCGACGTATAAATAAATATAAAAGTATGTGAGAATCAAAAAGTTTCATCAAATGGATTAAATATTTCGTTTGTTTGTTTTTAACATTGGCGTTATTTAAAAGTAATGATGGTAAACCTGAGTTAAACCCCAGACAGCAGGACAGACGGACATGGCGTTCATACTTTCACAGCTAAACCTACGGACCGATTTTAATGAAAATTGGTATAGAGACGGCTTGAACCCCGGAGTACCTTTTATCGTGGGAATATTGCAAATCTTCCGAGGGAATATAATCTTTGCTTACCGACAATCGTCATTAACAGGCCGCACTAAGTCTGTTGTCTGTTGTCTGTCTGTTGACGATTAAGTCGTTCCTAACTGCCGCACACCGAGACGTCAATTCAATTTCATGATTGTTTATTGACGTGTTGTCTTATTCTATTGCTATAGCAAAGAAAGTGACAGCAGCAACTTTGATCAAGCATTAAATTTGACGCCTGAGTGCGGGAGAGGGTGACGTTTTTTTAAAAAGTTTTCTCAAGTTTGAAAAAGGAGCAAGTTGCCTCTAAAAATATATGTCTCTGAATACGGTACTTACTTTTCAAATGTATCCCTGTCACTCGCCATTCGAGACTAAATCGTGAGAAAGGGATGGAACTCCGAAAATCAATTTTTAAAGTAGGGCCTAAGCTATATCCTAAGGAACTCCAACAATCTACTTTATGCAATACCCGTTATCTTATTACGATGGCCGTTCTTGATTAAGATTATAATTAAACCAAAGACTATAGAGCTGAGAGGAATGACCAGATATTATAAATAATTTATAACTGTTCTCTTTAAAAGGATACGATACCTTTTAAGGTCCCGTTGTCATACCATTAGAATCATCTAAGATTAGATTATGGTGTCGTGAAGGCGGTGTGACGTAGCCTATGTATAAACAAACAACATTGTTTATTTGAAAAAATATTTGTTCTATATCAAGACACAACAAGACACATTTTTATTTTTTTTTATTAGCCTAGTTTGGTGTCCCACTGCTGGGCAAAGGCCTCCCCTCTTTTCCGCCATTCGTCCCGATTGAGTGCATGCTCCCGCCATTCGCTTTGAAACGCGTCTAAGTCATCCCGCCATCTCCTTTTTGGTCTGCCTCTGCTCCGGTGGCCATCTTGCGGAGTCCATTCGGTGGCAGCCTTGGCCCATCGTTCCGGATGCATTCGGAAGACGTGTCCAGCCCAGTCCCACTTCAGCTTAGCGGTCTTGGCACCCACATCCGCAATACCAGTTTTGGAGCGCAGTTCGGTGTTTTTGAACAAGACACTACGAAGAATAAATTGCACATAGGAGGACAGTCAGCTCAATACTATCCAGACACGATTCTATTGTCAAAAGATGAACTGTTGAACTGTCCACCAACTTCTGCTGCTCTTCAATTATATAATTTCTTTATTCTAAATAAAAAAGGTTATTTGTAGTTTCTATGCAAACTTAATAAGCTTCGTGACGCTTATCTTCACAGAGTATAAAACCAAATTACTTTACGCGTCTGTCTATCTGTGTTCATATCCGTTAACTCCTGCCTAACCACGCAACGGCTGAACGGATGTTGCGATTTTCGCCATCAGTTAGATACACATATCCCTTTTTTTTTAAATTAATGAACCTATAGATGTTACAGATAACTCACATAAACCGTATCAAACCGAAGCAAACCTATACAATAATTATATGTAGTTACATAAGACAAGACAATTAGTTTGAAAAAGTTTTAGCAAAAACAAAACCCTATCTTCATTTTGAATAAAAACCGCTGACTGACGGACCGCTGAGGCTGAGCTGCCCCTTTACACGATGGGCCAGCGTAAAAGACGCATTTAGGTACACCTAAGAGCGAGCAACATATTCTTGTAACTCACTCTTACCCATAACTCCGTCCCTTATGCTATTAGCCATCGAGTAGGAGGGCCAGGAAAATCTGTTCCAAGCTAAATATTGCCAGTTAAGTCGCTCCTGCGGTGATTCGACCTTAGGGCTGCCGCTCAAAAGAATAAGGCATTAAGCGTATGAAGTCCATTATTCTAACACTGCCTGTAGGTTTTGGATGGCAGTTGGTTGGTGGGCGGCGTGAATCAGGTTCCGTGAAGTCATCGCGTAGGCGCAGGTTTGAGTCTCGTTTGAGTCCAATGTTGACAGGTTTCGCTGCGTCGGCGTTTCAGGTGATTGGAGCTTTGTTGGTCTTAATTAGTACAGATTAGGTTAAGCAATTAATCTTTTATGTCTAGTTTCTATTTTGCAATTTAAAGAAACCTAGCTCCCATTTTTTCCAGTAGTTGATTCAATTTTTTCTTTTTTCCTTTCTCTCTTTCTCTCCCGTAAGATTTTTGGCATGTTTTCCTGCTGAACTACACATTTTATTTGATATTATATTTAATTTAATATTTGTAGCTTTATATAGTGCTAGACTAAGTAGTACCATTGTAATATGAAATATGTTTAAAAAATCACTGACTGCTGAGTTTCTTGCGGCGTTTCTTCTCAGCAGTGCTCTCCTCTTGGGAAGCGCTGGTAGATTCTTGACGTGTAAAAGTGTCCGAACGGCCTACTTACTGAATAAATCTATTTTATCTTTTTATCTTATCTTCTGACCCTTGACCCTTACCAGTATGATATATGGGATGGATATGTACCTATTTTCGTATCTTAGCAATCTTAGTTGCGTTTCTACACGACATAAATAGGTCAAATACGGCTTTCTCTGAACCAAAGATTTCCTTTGGCAGGATTAGTCTTTGGGTTCCTAAGATGTTTTTAAGAAGTGGAGCCACGCAGACTTTTCATGCAGGTGGGGGGGTTTCCGCCCCGGCGATGTCTGAGGTTAATAACTGTTTAAGTTTAAAGCTACTATCAAAAATGTACGATTCAATTCTAGAATAAGAATTGCATCAATCTATAGGAAAATGAGTTAATGCAGGGTAATTGACCCCGAGAGGCGAGAAAATGAGGCTGATTTGAATGAGGGAACACCTGGACCACTTTAAACTTTTTTATGTAATAAATACTTTTGTAAACAAGTTACCTATTAAGTTAAATTTTCTTTCACATTATGGCACGAATCGGCCAAAAACGGAATGAATAACGAAAACTTATATTTTTTTTACATCTTTATCATGTTTGCGAACCCATCCTTGTCATTCTAGGATCGCAACATAACATTTTTATTAGAATTGTTCCATTTCAATTTTTTAGCGCCGCCGACAGTTTTTCTTGTACTACACCCATACGAAACATTTTAATATGACATTACTTTTTTTACAGAAAATAAATACTTAAGGCTCTCTAAAGCATCACTTTTTTTTCAACATTCATTTTTTTTTATAAGCTATGGAATTTTTCCTTGTAAAATAGGAAATTAGAAAATCAAGTTTTTTTCTATTTTATACATTTTACTTTAGAAAGGTGTCAGTATGATACCATAAAAGAATTCGGCATCACCAATTTATACAAAACCGATACCAAACTTGTCCTATCTTAACCGATGTAGATATAAAATATAACGTAACACCCCCCCTCAAAAATTTACATTAAAAATCTTAGTGGCTCCACTTCTAAAATCAATCCGGCCAAAGGACAACTTTGGTTCACGAAACGCCGTATTTCATCTGCTACAACTGCCAGTAACTGTGGTCCTTTGCTAAAAAATAATATGTATTCTGGTATTTTAACTAATATATATTATAGCTCCGTTTGTGCCTAGCGCTTGGTTTAGGTTAAAATTGATGATCATCAGCACATCCAAAGCAAATACACATCACATATTATTTCACCCCTGTTTCCCAATGGGGTTGGCGAGACTATGGGACGCCAGGTGCACCCCGTGCACCGGTATAAACATACTTCCTCCCCTCTAAATTCACCCTCTTCATGCTCGTGTAAGTACGTTGGTTTCGGGTGCTTTTGATTTGGCCCTTAGTCAGTAAGTACATCGCAAAGATGTTTGTACGTCTGTATGTACGTCTAGGGCGTCTACCGATATCTGCAGTCATTCTCGCTATACCGCTTAAATAAGAAATACGAGTAGCACTTGGTTTAATAGGTATGAAGCAACGGGGAAGCCATTACGCCTTACTCCAACCAAAGTGGCTATTACGAGTAATGGCTGATAGTACCAAGCCTTGAACAGTAACGTCAGTAACTGACCACTTTCGTACGTTGTCGCTTCAACGTCGTGTTTGAGCTGCCATACGGAATTTGAAGATATTTGGAAGCGACAAGGTACGAAAGTGGTCATCAACTTCTGATTTTGAGCTTGTGTATACTCTCAGAGATCGAACGATGCGTGGCGTGCTATTTTTATCCGCCCTGAACAAAAAGAGGGGTTATACTGCCCTCCTTAGAACAAAGGGCGCTTCTCATAGAACCGCGTATGTATAAGTGACCTTATTTCTTATAATAGGGGGTTCAATTTGCTTTGAAATTTTCTCATTTCTGGACTGAAAATTGGTATATACGAGTAGGATCCTGATTACAAATAAAAATATCTGCGTCTGCGTCTGCGTGTGTGTAATATTCAAGCACAAGAAAGTTCGTAAAATGATAGGTTTGATAAACGTACTTTTGGTCACATGAGGAAAGGTATCTGACTACAAATATGCCCGGAACTATATAGAGTCGGGGCAATACGCGGCAGCTCTGCTAAAAATTGCCGGAGATCTTACGGCAAGAGATTGTAACGGTATGAGATGGTATTGTAACATTAAACCGCGAATTCTGTAATATTGTACAAATCACAGATGATCTAAAAAATAACGTATACCATCTACAAAACAATATAAAGAATAGTGAATATTTGTGCGAGTCGGCAATATTAGCACCGCCAAACGAAATTGTCGGGGAATTAAATTAAAAAATGTCTCACGTAGAATGCCACGTTGTGGAGTATCTCTTGGTTGACAATGTCATAGACACCGAGCCAGTCACATCCTACCCTTAGAGTTCCTGAACTCTTTGGTGGTATCGGGAGTGCCGTGTACGTTCACGCTTAAACTTGGTGTCCCTGTAAATTTAGACCTCAATATCACATGTGTTCAAAGATCATTCTGGCCAGGGAGGACGACAAACCATAGAATTACTTAAAACTATTAACTGCGATAAACGAGTTCTTCGCGGACAAAGTCGCGGGCAAAAGCTAGTGTCTAATAACTGTTGGCTAGGTATGGGTGTCACAGAAAACTCACATAAACTGAAGCGAAGCGAGGGCGGGTCGCTAGTAAGTTTATAAGGCCTACCTATCCAAATTGACCAACTTTTATTTTTTTATTTTTTTTTATGGCATAGAGTAGGCAACCGAGCACACAGGCCACCTGATGTTAAGTGGAAACTGTGACCCATAGACATTAGCATAAGACTGCAAATGCGTCGCCAACCCTGAGGACTAAGATGGAATGCCTAGTCATTACACCGGCTGTCTTATCCCCAAACCGGAACACAACAATGCGAACACTGCTGTTTGGCGGTAGGTTAATGGATAAGATGGTGGTAGCGATCCGGACGGACCCTGCACAGGGTCCTACCACCCGCAAGACTTGTAGTCTCTTGGTCTCTAGTATTGACTGTCCTAATCCTAAAGCATGCCAGAGCTCTGGGAGGCGTTGAGCGCACAAGAATTTGGGCATTTAGAAGTACCTAGGGTAAGAGCACCAAAAGATGAACGATTAAGCGACTACACCAACTTTAGACAGTTTATATTCAGTGAAAGTAACAAATTTCACCCTATTTAATTTTTTACATGGTACAGTATATGGTCTAGATTGAAAATGATTATTATAAAGCCTGTTATTATATCTCCGTATTTTTCTAAAAATCATTGAAACCAAAAATGTACCGATTTGCCCAAAAGATGAACAGTGTGCCCTAATTCTGAACGGTTTGGGTCCAAAAGTTGAACTAACATAATAAAATACCTATGTAATTTTAATTCTATTCACTTTTAGAAATAAAATGCGAGTTAACGAAATATTTTAATTGTTTACATTTATTTAATATTACTTACGTACATAAGGTTCCTATTTTTTATGGTTATTTGTGTCATAAAAATAACGAATTAGTATTTTTTATCAATAATCACTATCAAAACTACTTAGTTACTTATCTTTTTAAACAGATCAACCGACAAAAAGTGTTACTTTAACATTTATAATATTAGTAAACATTTCCATAAATACTACTAGTGTTCATATTATAAAACTATGCCTAAAAGTTGAACGACTGAATTTACTTAGTTCAATTTTAGGACACAGAATTTATGAAATGAACAAACAAAATCAATTAGGTGTTCACATATTGGAATAGAATCCAAAACATGAACTAGTAAATTTAATTCGTTCAAGTATTAGGCACACAATTTTAATTGAACAGTGATAGTTTTCATAGTATTTAAAACTCCAAAATCATTGGATTAGACATCAAAAGCTATGTTCATCTTTTGGTTTAAAGATACAAGAGCATTTAACGATCATTTTAAGTTCTAAATTTTCCATCTGTCATTTCAGTACGATTTATTAAGAAGCTTTAAAAAAAGTACGCCTTGCCTAGTAGCTGAACACCGTTCAAGTATTGGCTTAGGTATACATTTTTGAAACCATTACTTGAACGGCATATTTCTCGTTAACTAACAAGAAAAAAGAAATATCGTATAACTTCAATAAAAGAGTGATTAATCAAGAATACGTACCAAGCAAATCCTTCTAAGACTGACAATTATTGAATTTTATACGTAATTAAAAGCTTAAATTTGGAGAGCACTGTCCTTATGTATTTTCCCATACTATCGACGTTTTCGGCGGGAAGCTCCAGAACGACGACCGATCACGGCCAAAAAGAATATAATACTATGTTAAGATTTAATGGAGGTGTAAGCAAAGAGTTGCTGTTTAAGAAAAATAAATTCCGAACTATGTAATATTTGTCACGATTTAGTTATGTGATTATTTCGATCGAGTGTTCAGCTTTTGGGTGTCGTTCATCTTTTGGTGCCCCTACCCTACCTATATTTATATACAGCGGCGTTTTTACATGGACTATGTTAGTTAGTTGGACGCCGCTTTTTAATGAAGTACGAGTAGGTTGGTTTTTATACATAAGTAGGTGCGTTGATGACGAGTATACTATAAAATAATTACATTTTAATGACTAAGGGCCAAGGTACGGCCACGTTAAGTAAGTAAGTAATGTTTCTATATTCCAAGAAGATTATATTCTATGAAAAATGCAATGCGTACAAAGGCCGAGCCACGTCGAGTGCGAGTATCAATTCTCACACCGCTTGCGTTACGTGCACGTGCACGTGCGCGTAACGTGTGTCGCACGCATTGCGGGTCTCGTCGTGGGTTAAACTGGCTGCGACGTTGCCGCTCCGCTCTCTGCACGCGTGCAAGCAGCACGCAGGCGTTTGGTTTGAGACGGCGAACCGGACAAGTCGGGTCACGCACAGCTCGGAGCTGCGCGTGACGTGACTGACTACGTGCAGGCAGCTCTCTTGAGTTTATTTGCAATTGTGCCGGTTTCATAAACATGAGTCTCGAATTAAAAGAAAATCTAATAGAAATTGTGCGAAAATATGAATGTATATACAACTTAAGGCATAAAGATTATAAAAATACAGCTTATAAAAATGTATTGTGGGAACAAATCGGTGCATCGATTGGAGTACCAGGTAAGCTTTGTTGGAATGTAAAATTTATTGTTTTTGAATTGCCACAACACAATTGTGCCGTGTGGTTGCCGGCTTAGAATAGTGCCACTCCATGCCTTCCTGTGGAAGTCGTAAGGGGGTTTAAGACTTGTACTATTGTTAGGCGATGGGCTTGCAACCTGTCATTAACATACACTGGTAAACATCTTGACCTGTATGTGCAAAATGTGGTTATGGAATTATCAACAAGTTGTTAGAGTTGTTTGTAGGTGGGATGAAGGCGTGACGGTATGTATGTGTAGGTATGTATGAAGTGCCACAAGTAGGTATCCCATTATCCATGGAGAAATATAATAAAATAACTTTATACCTAAGTAATATTATAACAAGTGTGGATTAGTTGTAGACTTTAGTGGAATTTACGTGCTATATATACTTAGGAACCTATATCGAGTTTGGATTGGGTTGATGAACGGGGTTTGTCGCTTTCTCTAATTTCAATTGAGGCATTAGTTGACCTTGTGGTAAGTAGTACGACGTACAGGTATTGACTAAAGGCACTCGTTTCACTATTATCGGTGACATTTTGTTGACTCGTACCTACGTAGTCATTTAATTAGGAATCATTCGCGTCATGTCGCCTTGTTTCATTCGGAAAAATGCTACTTAACAGCATGCGTTTGTAATGTGAATAGCTTTCTCAACTTCTTCTGCACCCCATAACTCTGTGGAAAAGTCTCCCGTTTTCTGCTAAAATATATTATGAATGAAGTGAATTTATAGAATGGGACGGCGACGGCGAAAGCTATGAACGAAATGGTTTTTTATAACAGCATAGCTTGAGCCACAGTTACGACGGCATTATATCTTCACAGTTTGGGAAGTTCCAAATCTCTCGATTGCTTCCAAACGTGTTCAATAGGGCTAGGCTGCATATAAACAGGTTGTAAACATTACCCAAATATGTGATATTTCTTTATCGTAGGTCTGTACGGTACTTCGCCCAATGCGAAATGAAAATGAAATTGTAAGAAGGAATTACCAGGGCCTCTTTTCAACACGGTAAAAACCATATCGTGTTTGATCTGTTGTCGTATTCTTACCGTTTTGATAGATCTTATTTCCTTGACAGTAATGGCGGATGATGTCAAACAATACCATAACAGGGATAGAGGCGCAGTGCTTATGTGTCTGAAAATAGATGAGCATATTTTTTATACACTGTCTCAAATTAATTGATTAATTTTATGTATTTCAATGTAATTTATTTTAACTAAAATTTAATTATTATATGAGTCCATAAAATTTTGGCCCCATTAGATTATTGTGATTTATTACACGCTAAAGTATTTTTTCAATCCTGTATGCGTATATGCTCATATGCTGGCAATTATTTAATTTTCTTAAATTGTTCAAGGTTCCAAAGCCAAGGATATGTGGAGAACGTTGAGAGATGGATATATCAGATACCAAAAAGCAGTGAAAGGACCAACGGGTTCAAGCAGAAAATATTCAAATTATACATGGAGCTCTCAGATGTCATTTTTGGATGGACCGCTTGAGCGACCTACTGGCAGAAATATTTCACCAACACAGGAAAGTTTAGATCAGCCACAGTCAATATTGCCTGGCCAAATTCGGTCAGCACCTCCCTCTTCAGCACAACCACCTCGGCCATTCCCGGCATCTCCAGAAACACATTTACAGTCACAATCACAACCAAGTACATCATTATCATCACATTCCTCGCCATTGCCTTGGTCAACACCGCTTACAACAAGAATAAAGAATGACGACGATACAGGAATACACAACACTGAAAGAGTTGACTATCACAGAAACAAAAGAGAGAGAGAATGGGATAGTGTCGACCATCTGTTCATGAGCTATGCCAAAACATTTAGGCAATTGTCTGTACGAAATCAAGGCAAAATAAAAGTGGCATTAGCACAAATGTTTGCAGACGCCGAATTAGATGAATTGGAAACTAATGCATCAAATGAACTAAACGGAACAAACACTCAACCATCTTTACCAGAAAACTCGGTTAAAGAGGAACAGTTTGACTTCTGAAATGTCTCTACGCAACATAAACTGTCCTTAGAACAAAATCTTGTATTTAATCAACCCACGACCAAAGTAACAAGTACACCAAACAGGTAAATTGAGATAGACAGACGTTAATGCCACTTACTCTATCACTGGTGTTGCCAGCCGAATAACACCGCTAAATGTAAGAGTACAAGGATGTTTTGGGATGTAGGAACTGATCTGCCCACGCTTGGGCCCACGTCGGTATTGTAGATAGTACAATTGGCGCCCTTGGATCAATTGAAGTGGTTTTGAAGCGAGGCAATGATTACCAGCCATGTTATTGCCATTGTCACTTTACGAATCGACGGACTAATTATAAACCGACGAGTTTAAGTTGTTCTGTCACAAGTAAAAATATTTTAGTGCGTGCATTCTGAATGCTTAAAGCTCTAACACCCTCATTCATAAACTCACGTATATGTAGATAATAGTTAGGTGGTTACTGTCATAAGGATCCCAAAAAACGGTATCATCAAATTATACTCCATAGCCCGTATTAATAAACTGATCTCAACTCTAATGCTCGTCTCGAGATGTGTCAAAAATGACAGTGTTCTATAATTTGGCGTTTACTTTGACGTATCTTGTGACGGGCCTCACAGTCAAGATGAGTTTATTAATACGGCCCTTAGACTTGCGAAAATTATAACAGACAATGTAATATGTATACACCCCATACATCACGTCTTTTTGTATGCGTTGCTTGCGGTATGGCAACTATTCCAAGTGTTTGAAATTACGAAATACGGCTGTGACAGGAACACCCACATTTGATCGTATTATAATTGTGGTTGTCAGTAAGAAAAAGTAGACTTCGCTTTCTTTAAAAAAAAGTCGACCAAGCCAACAGTATTCGTAATTTTTTGTTCCAGTGCGGGGATAGGACAACCGATAATGAACCGGTGGTAATGCTTTTTGACATTCATAGGTGCATTATATTATGCCTAAATTGAAGAATAAAGAACTTTGACTTTGACTTTGACTTTGATGAATTACTAGCACCTTATTCCTTATGGTTGGCAACGCAATAGCAGTCTTGTGGTTGTAGTCTTGAGGGTAAAAATGTCTATGGGTCTTAGCTCCCACTTACCAGTTAGATTAGGTACCCATGTTTATGGTTTAATGTAGTTTATTGGCACGCGAAAGTCGAATTCCCTATTCCTTTCTTTCACACCCTAAAAGCGAGAATCGAGAGAAACTGAGAGGGCTGACAAAATATTCTTATAATAGAAACTTTAATGCCATGACAATTTGTCATTGTCTATGTCAGCCTACGCTCACTTTATATGATTAAGTTCGTTATTTCTTAAGAAAGATGGCTGACGACTTAAAAGTTGGGGATTGATCAGAGCATTCTACAGAGCAAAACCATATTGCCGTGTTATGGTAATGTTTTTAACTCTGCCGACATTACTGTCAAATGAATAAGAGCTATCACACGGTAACACGTCAAAGGTAATGTGGTTTTACCGAGTAGAATACAGCCCCTAAAGTCCCTAGTTAGGCCTCACCTTATTAATTTCAGTTTTTTCAATTAAAAGATAAAAAGATAAAAGATAAAATAAATTTATTCAGTAAGTAGGCCGCTCGGGCACTTTTACACGTCAAGATACTACCAGCGCTTCCCAAGAGGAGACCACTGCTGAGAAGAAACGCCGCAAGAAACTCAGCAGTCAGTCATTTTTAAACGACTTCAAAAAAGGAGGAGTTTCTCAATTCGACCGTATATATATATTTTTTTTTATGTGTGTTCGCGGATAACTTCGTCGTTTATGAACAGATTTTGATTATTCTTTTTTTGTTGGAAAGGAGATATTCCAAGGGTGGTACCATAATAAGAAAACCGGGATCTGATGAGGGAATCAGTGAGGAGTTGAGGGAACTCCTCAAATATTGTAGCCAAACATATAGCGATTTTAGTATTTGAAGTGACTTCTCCAGCATTTGCATTCAGAAAGTATCATTTGCTGAAGCGGAACTGATGATGAAGACCACAGATGGCCACCGGAACTCCTTAACGGTTACGATTTCAAGGGTGGCGATAAGATAACTCCATTAAGATAGTTGAGCGACTACAAACTGCTTTTCATTATAAAACACTACTATTTAATGAAGGTCTGGAGTGGATCTGATGATAGAGCCGAAAGACAGTCAAGGGAACTCCTTAACGCTTTACAGCAATTACCTGGTGTTTGGTCTTGATTAATTTGTATTGATGAGAACTTTACACCTAGATGGGTTGTGACTGTAATTAGGGGTCTGATGATGAAGACGAAGAACAGTCAAGGGAACTCCTTAACGCTTTACAGCAAGTACCTGGTGTTTGGTCTTGATTAATTTGTATTGATGAGAACTTTACACCTAGATGGGGTGTGACTGTAATTAGGGGTCTGATGTTGAAGACGAAGAACAGTCAAGGGAACTCCTCAACGTTTTACAGTAGCAACCTTGTGTTTGGACTTAATTCATTTCTATTGATGAGAACAATTGCATCCATATGGGTTATAAGTGCCATTACAGGTCTGATGATAGAGACTATAGATAGCAGTTACCTTTGTAAGCAAAGGAACTAATAAATAAACGATGTTTGGATTAGTTATAAAAGAAAGCACTTAACGTTAGATAACATGTCTGCCGGTTTTCTTTGTTTAATAGCATGTAAACAATATGTCTGCTATCGTGCTTTAACGTTTAAGATTCATGAGCTAAATTAGCGGTTTGCTTTGCCGTATTCAATATCCAATTCTTTATTGCAATTTATAATGTATACATACAGGTTGGAATGTAATACAAGTTTTATGTGCATTATGAACTCTGTCGGGCACTATTTTAACTATGATAGCACATAAGTCGTAGGTATTTTATGTGTAAACTGACAGGTGCCATCGTCATAATGTGCTAGAAAACTAGCTAAATAAATATAAAAACAAGCCTTTACATAATAGTGTTGGGGATAGAGAAAATTATAAAAAAAATGTTATCCTTTAAAAATAGGATAGGATTAGCCTTCATAGAATCTAGATTCACGCGAACTTGTGTGACATTGTTTTTTCTCGCATTTATCGGATAACTGATACCTCCTGACTAGGAAGTGAAACTACTTAATAACAGCATATTATGATCACTAAAAAGTATAAAATAAAATAACTGTTTTAAAAAACAAAAAAACGCCTTCAAAAAACAAAAAAATAACTTCTTTTAAAATGGTAGGTACTATCAGCCCATCGGAACCTTGACCCACCATAGAACGTTGTCACAGTGACGTTATGATTCAAGTTGTAAGAAGTGCCAAGCAAATGTTTCACAATGTCACTGTGACACTTTTCTATGATGGGTCAGGGGTCCAATGGGCGGATTGATAGTACCTATAGGTCAGTCAAACTGAAGTCGGCTTTTGGTTGAAAATATTGTCAGTCGCCGACTTCAGCTTGACTGACCTATAGGTACTATCAATCCGCCCATTGGACCCCTGACCCATCATAGAAAAGTGTCACAGTGACATTGTGAAACATTTGCTTGGCACTTCTTACAACTTGAATCATAACGTCACTGTGACAACGTTCTATGGTGGGTCAAGGTTCCGATGGGCTGATAGTACCTACCATTTTAAAAGAAGTTATTTTTTTGTTTTTTGAAGGCGTTTTTTTGTTTTTTAATTTAAACATATTTCATATTTCATATTTCCGAGTTTCTTACGCCGGTTCTTCTCGGGGCAAAGGTTTTATTTTTCGAACCGGTGGTAATGCTTTTTGACATTCATAGGTGCATTATATTATGCCTAAATTGAAGAATAAAGAACTTTGACTTTGACTTTGACTTTGACTTTATTACAATTACTTTAGATATTACTTTAGTGGATATGTAACTTACACTTACTTATATGTTTCCAAATATTCAGAATTTATAATTAGTTTGTTCTTCTAATTTATAATTGTTTTTGACGTGTGCGTGGTTGAATAGAGGCCGGCGCTGTCTGTTAGGAATCGTGAACCACGGACACACGTGTTGTATATTGTTATGATTATTTTACTTTTCTTTTGTTTGTCAATGTACCATGATGTCTGTGACGTCTGTGTGACCTTCCATGTTTTCACCGAGCGTTGCCAACGGAGACCAGCGTTGGCTTCACAGCCAGCACATGCTGAAATGTACCGTTATCCACAATGATCTCTATATGTCGTCTCTTTTCCTTTTTTATGTTTTTTTTGGTATCATCTGTCTATTATTGTTGTGAATAAATGGTTTTTTACTTTCTTCTTTTCTTTAATTTAGAAAATCATGAGCAGTCAGCAGTCTACTTTACATTTGTTTCTCCTTTATGCTGAAATGGATTTACGGAATTAGACGAAATTCCAAATAAAAAACCATCACTGTTCCTGTGGAATGTAAGTAAAAAGTAACTTTAACAAATTCTTTAACCCATTCTCCGTACGTGACTGAAAACTTTTGTTATTTATTTGATTAGAGCAAATACTATATAATTAACTGTGGCAGAAAATGACATCACGCCGTCGTCCCGCTCTGAATCATCCAACAAACAGAAAAAAAATTATTGTTCACATCACCATACTAAACGAGTTAGGACTGACAAGGAAACTTGCCATAGGTATGAATTGTTTTCATTGGTCGATTATTATTTAAGGAAATCCTTTTTAGGGTAGGTAGGTAGGTACCGTACAAACGTACTTGATATGCGGGACTCTATTATTAAGGCTTCGCTTTCCTTCTGTTTGTCAGCGGGCTCTATACTAAACTTAGCTGCTTTTTAACGACAAATTATAAAAATGAAATATTGTGAAAAATGAAAAAGTACAAAAAAAAACGTTTATTATTGGAGTTTTTAGTTCAACCGCAACAATGGCTTTATCTCTTGCTTGAAACATGTTGTTCACCGTAATAGGAAGAGGAACCGAATAGTGACTAATACTTTACTTTTTTTATGCAATAAAGATTAAATGCCATTCGTCTCTATCCAGAGCGCACTCCTGCCAATCCCGCGCAAACGATTCAAGGTCATCTCGCCATCTCCTCCTGAGTCTACCTCTGCTACGATATCCATCGCGTGGAAGCCAATGGGTGGTGTTTTTGGCCCATCTCTCATCGTGCATGCGGCAGATATGGCCAGCCCAGTCCCACTTCAACTTTGCCCCAACATCAGCAATACCAGTTCTGGAGCGCAGCTCTGTGTTCCTCACCCTATCGGATCTTCGGACACCCAGTATGCTACGCTCCATTGCTCTTTGGCAAACCTTGAGTTTGGACTTTTGAGCCTCAGTTAATGACCACGTTAGGGGAGGCCTTTGCCCAGCAGTGGGACACAAAAACAGGCTAGTAAAAAAAAAAAAAAGATTAAATAAATAAATAATGAAAACACGAAAGGGAGGCCATAAAGAATGGTACAGAACTGTTCGTGTGCGAGTCCTACTCACACTTGGCCGGTTTTTGCTATATCATACATTTTAATATACTCAGACGGACTCATACACTGCATCAGTTTGTTTGTAAGTTGTTCCTTAATTGATGCAATTTATTTGTCCGTGAGAATAGGTGTAGTCGACTAAAGAGAACTCTACCACTTTTGGACCGTATAGTACCCCTTCTAAATAAAAAATGATCACGTAGACATCACTTGGACTTTTTTTGTTTATTTACTGAGAAAACAAGTAAATTTTTAGGTAATGGCTTAAGAGCTTAAACGTCGCCATTGCTAGATTTAATAAATAAAACGCGGCGGTTACAAACGAAATGTCATCCATTCCGACCACTACACCAAAGCTGTGTCCAAAGCCACACCTTTAGTTTTACATTATGTGGTCAAATTTCAGCCTATTTCGTTGACGGGAAGTGGATCAAACTTTACCTTGCAATATTTGACTCGTCCATACATTTATCGTAAATAGTTTATGTGGTGAATTGGAGCGAATTACTTAAGAATACTTTACGAATCTATATATTTAGCGCATACAACCTATATGGACAAAACCGCACACCAGTTCTGCGTATCCCCTTGACACAGTTGCCATAAACAATATTTTCCTCTGTCCAAACATATTTTATAAACAAGAGCAGTTAATTCCGGTAGCTTTACCTACTAATATGTATGCACAGTGACCCGATTCAACGGTTTTCAAGTGTACTTGCGTAATTATGAATCAACCAGCGGCGGCCTTCGAGTATTTACTTAGTAAGAAATGTTTTTATGAGATAAATTATACTTGATTCATTACTGGCGACATGTTTAAGTGTTTTCAGTCAAGCTAATTGAACTTACCAATCTTCTATTTATCTATATGGCAAACCTGTGGGAATAACATGGTTGCGTGTATATTGCGTGTCAAATGTGGATAAGGCATCCGTCACTGTCGTACTTATTTACGTGTCAAAGGATGACGGATGCCTTATCTAAACTTTGTCACGCGATAAACGCAGCCATGTTAGGGTCAGACTCACTGACTTAGATATCAACGCGCAGCCGAAACGAATAGAAACGCTAGTTAGCGTAGTGCATCTTGGCAGGACCCTCTGTACCTAGAAGCTTGAAATTTAAGGGGTTAAAATACGGGGAGTAGCAGGAAACTTATTCTACGAAGTCGCGGCGTCCTCTAGTTCTAGGTATATATCATTATTTTGTTGCAGGACTGTGAAACTGAAAATTTCCATACTTTTTTTTTTATGGCATAGAGAAGGCAACCGAGCACACAGGCCACCTGATGGTAAGTGGAAACTGTGACCCATAGACATTAGCATAAGACTGCAAATGCGCTGCCAACCCTGAGGACTAAGATGGAATGCCTCTATGCTAGTCATTACACCGGCTGTCTTATCCCCAAACCGGAACACAACAATGCGAACACTGCTGTTTGGCGGTAGGTTAATGGATAAGATGGTGGTAGCGATCCGGACGGACCCTGCACAGGGTCCTACCACCCGCAAAACAACAACGTTTTTTGACAACGTTTGTTTTCTCTTGAATACATTGGCGATTACCTATAACGAATTTTGAATACCTATGTTGTAGATATTGTGAAGGTTCGCTGCTTGCGTGCTGAGCAACATCTAAGCTGTACTGGCTGGCTATTACGTCGGTATATTTAAATTGAATGATTCTGAATGTGATCTCGTACAATGATGTGGTAATGGTTTTTTTATTATAACTGTGTGTAGGTCGTTTACTGGTATGGGTTTCATGAAGCCCTGCGCCTCTTTTCCAGGCGTTAGAATTCGTATTAGAAAAAAAGAGCTATCAAAACGTGGACAATAGGATATCAGATAAAAAACGATATTGATTTTACCGCGTTGAGTAGAGAATAATTAAGTGAAATAAACGTAATACCACAAAGTTATTGGTGTTCATCTTTACCTACATCGTGGCTCTGTACATCGTCCCTTCCATGAAAATGTTTTTCGCAGAGAAACAAATGAAAAAGGGAACAAAAAAGGGAAACCTACAAACAATTACAACGTAAATACTCTAAAATTGTGGAAATGACTTGATTCAGGGGGTGAGAATCGTTATCGCCCCGTGTTAGTATGGAACAAAATCACAGCTTCTCGATTAAAATCTCGCTTCACATACACAATCATCTTAAAAGCTACTAAAAAACGTTTCCTTGATTGTAATGGCCGCCAGTTGAAAATTCGCTACTTATCCCTAACACGTCATAGTGACGATTTTTCATGGGTAATCTTCGGGAATGCAAGATGGCCGATTGAAAGATATAGGTATTTTGATTTATTTTGTTTACTGATTTAGGTAGGTACAACTTTAATCGCTATGACAATTTAGATATGGCAGTTTAGGTACATAAACAAACAACATTAAATAAACGCCTAAACGGTATATTCCGAGATTCCATTGATGGAACTACCTGGACTTTTTTTCCAATTAGTTACATAGGGTTCAGTTCAATGCAATTAAAAGGACTGTACCATTACTTGCAAGGCCTATTGAACTAGGTGTTCCCAATTGAGACATCACCATGCTATAAGAAACGCTCGATAGCTGAGATATACCTTTTAGTTCCATTAAATTTACTCTGCATTGTTACTGTAACTACTTGGAAAAAAAAGTCCAGGTAGTTCCATCAATGGAACTAATTATGGAACTGGCCGGAATAGACCCCTTCCTTACTAAGGTGTAAGGTGTAATTGTGTCTAAAAATATCTCTGATTACGGCAGATTGTAATGGTTTTGTTTGGTGGCTAACCGTATGGACAATGTTTGAATGATGATAGCTTTTTCACAGGCTGTTCGTTACTTCGAAACACAACATCGTACCTTAGTGATCAAAATGCATGTAATTCCATTTCAATCATTCAATAAAGGGAGCTTTGTGTGCCAATAACATCTATTGACGTGTTTCGGAGCCTCTTCGAGACAACCTTGCAGTAAATTATATTTATTTTGAAATTACAAACAGACAGATAAACATTTAACGGTGTAGGTTGCTACGATGACTGGAGCCAAAGATCTTTATCTCATTTATAGGTTAGAGTACCCTAGAGAAGTGTATAAGGTAGTGATTAAAAAATTACCTACTTTTTAACTATAACCGGATGATATATTAATATTTAGTCTCGTCATTAATGGGGGAACACGAAATGGCAATGCTGCAATGCGAAAAACCTGGCAACACTTTTTTTTTACTTTATTGTTCGATGTCTAAATGCAGCAGTGGTTTTTCTTACGTAGACATTGATGATCTTTCAGGTGAACTTTGATTTTTGTGGAGATCAATCGAAAAAGATACTTCAGCACCTACGTCGCTTATCATGCTGCTGCCACTGATCAGGCCAGTCAGGGGGGCTTGCAGCACTGCATTGTCGTGTATACTTACCCCTCCAGTGTTCCGAAGAATAAACGAAACTTGGGAGTCTTATTATAATACTCGACATCAAAGTTACAACTAAAAAAAGAAAAATTGCTTAGCCGTGTTTTTTGAATTGCATCATCACCATTTCGTGTTCCCCCTTTAATGACGAGACGAGACTAAATATATATACTTATATACATATTATATCATCCAGTAGTCCTATCATACTAGGTTTAGTGTCGTGGGCTCTAAAACATATCATGGATGATCTCATCTTTGTTATGTTATGACTTTCATCAGCGCGTAATCATTGACAGCCTGTCTGGACACAGATTGTAAATAAATGTTAATTTATAATTTATAAACCAAAGAGGTCAATAATATTTTTCTTCGTTTTAATGTCCTAATGGCCTTATATTTTACCAGTAGGTTACACAGTAAATAAAAACTACATGTTCCCCTGCGAATAGGGGTGGCCTGACACGTAAAACATTTGAATATTATGGCCCCCAGTCCCGCTAGCTAAAAATACACGCATGATCACACTTACAATGTAAAAAGGAACCAAACAATTACGAAAAATACCACATGCAATGTCACATCAGTCTGTTCAGATACTTATAAAGTGTACTGCATAATAAAACAGATAAAAAAATATTTTTATCGTTCAAAGGCACATTAATAAAGGATCAATGCCATATATAGAAGAAAAGAATTTCTCCTTTTCGGCGCTACATCTGCGAAAACGGTGTGAAGTTAGCAACATAATAAGATGGCGGATGCGGCAGCCAATCAGCGCGGCCGGTTCAAACTATGCGTGGAGGCGAAGCTGGCCTCAAAAATCCCCACTGAGTCGCAACGTTGATCAAATCTTCGAGCAGTGTTGTGCGAGAGTCGCGTGTGTTTAGTCAATTTATTCAATTTTAAACGTTAAATATGAGGGAAATCGTACATCTTCAGGCCGGCCAATGCGGTAACCAGATTGGAGCTAAGGTAATGCACATTTTTACAACAATATCTATTCCATTTTCAAAAAAAAAGAGATTTTCAATCAGCATTGTTAGACTTTTATAACGGTTGCTAACGGTCGCGTTATCTCGCGGTTAACCAACGGACAATTTAATTCACAATTAAAATAACGATACTTAACTAAGTGGACAAATGATTTCCCATGTGAAAGCGAAATGGAGATTTTTTGTAGACTCTTGTGGGAATATCTTGCATAATTCCATTCATGAAAAGACAGTTTGAATTTGGAAACTTTGCGCATGACCGGCTAGGGTTGTCACGCCCTCTGACGCGCGTGTTCTATTTATCAACGGAATCTTTAAAAATTAAACATGGAATTAATGAACCGGAAAACAGCTGTGGAATCATTTTTTTTTAATTTCATCGTAGGCATCTATACCGGTTCGTAGAATTGTAATAAAATGACTAATGCATGTTTGTTAAAACAAAACATTTATTTTGTTTCGTAACGTTTCTTAAACGGGCAATGACTAAACGGTTGACGTGTGCTTATCGTTATTGTGAGAGAATAAAAAAAGGTTGATATTGTACCGGTCTGATATCGATTTTAATGTCATACATGTCATATAGGTGATATGTTATGAAAGAAAACTGGTATAAATACAGAATTATGTCTCTCGAATGTCATGTAAAGTGGTATTAATGTTTGTATTATAATGTACCTACTAGCTTCTGCCCGCGACTTCGTCCGCGTAGATTTCGAATATCGTTATTACCTCGGGCACTTTTAAATTTTCCAGGATGAAATGTAGTCTATGTGTGGATCCTGGGTATAAGCTATCTCCATTTCGAATTACATCCAAATCCGTCCAGCCGTTGCAGCGTAAAGAGTAACAAACATCCATCCATACATACAAACTTACTTAGTACTTAGGATTCGTAGTTTTAGATGATTGTTTGTAAAGTAGTTCAACGTAATTACTTGACTGTGTTTTCTCGCGTCGATTTTTACGCGCCCATTGTTTCTCTGAAAGCGGTTGTTAAGAAAATGACTTGTAAATTGGTCCAGGCGCGATTTGCTTAAAATTACTATTTACATACAAATTGTTGTTAGGCCAGTTTTTTCCCTTAATTTGTTACACGTAGGTATATCTTATTTATAACAATTTTTCACCTGCGGGGAGTAGTAGTAATGGGTCGAATTTTAAAGTATGTTCTATAGCATTTTTGTCACAAAAGAAATCAATTTCCCAAAGAGCATGTTATATCTTAATCAATTTCGTTATAGGTATCCCACTAATGTAATAAATGCGAAAGTTTGTGAGTGTGTTAGTTTATTTGTACACGCTGCAACGGCTAGACTGATTTGGATGAAATTAGGAATGTAGATAGCTTAAACCCTGGACTAACACATAAGCTACTTTTCTTCCCGGAAAATATCTTAGTTCCCTAGGGAATATACGATAATCTAAATAACCCGCAACATGGGATAGCCGAATAGCTAATTCTACGCGGACGGATCCGAGGGCAGGAGCTAGTTCAATATATATATTTTGTATATGTAGTGTAATAAAAACCCAGTTTTCTATTTATTTACAATATAATGAAATAAATATCGTCAGAGTCGCCGTAACAGGCATTTGTAATATTAGTGAATATCAATAGTGCACACACATTTTGTTTGCGCTTTAAATATAGGTCATCACGCTTGCATCCAAGTGTTAATAGAGTTGCACACAATTAGCGACTTTCCTACTACCGGTGAAACCAGGCGCGCGAACCATGCGATTTGCTTACACCACGGCTATTGGCTGCATTGATACCGATCTTTTAATTAACGGTTTTCTTCTTCATTAGATTTCTCTTTATCATTGAATTTTTCTACCAGCTTGGTTTCTTTTATTCAGTAGAATAAATTACTGTTAAAATTTACCTTCTCATACACATAACATAATCTCCGCATTTTCCTATTTGATTTCGTTTTCCTTGAAAACTTATGGCAATAGCCGTCTGAATCGGTACAGAATTTATTTTTGAATGGTCACTCATGCGTGAGTTTCATGACTTCTCATAAAGATATTCTAAAACCTATTAAAGTTTAATACAACGAGAAATTGTCGAGAATGAATAGCAAGGTAACGGGTCACTCAATAATTTGGTATGGGGATCGAATGACTGGCGGTCCACTTCGCATTTTCATGTTTCTGATCCGTGGAAGCATTACGGTACAGCGGTGAATTCCGATTTATTGGCCTTAATTGGAAGCCTGTTGTTTCATTTAAGTTTGGCGTTGCATTTTATTATGTTTCTTGTGGTTCGTATTAAATGAATGAGGTTCTAGGCGACATCATTGAATGCTTCTGTAATTAGAGACGATTAGTTACTGGATTTTTTACGTGTTCACTTCTCAGTTAATGTCTCCTAAACTTTTGGTTTCATTACTGATTGTATTTCTGCTCTATAGATTGTAATAGGGACAAACATCATCAAGTTATTTCTACCGTAGTTTTTTTTCTACTTGGTTTTTACATTTTACTCAATATATCGTTATTCATTGCTTCCATTATGTGTATTGTACACAATATAGGTGTTAGGTGTATGTCTTATATTGTTTAATATTTTCAAGAAAAGCAGTAATCTAAATCAAAAATACTAAGAAGTTAACTCTTCTCGTGTTCATTTAAGTTCTCTAACATATTCTATGAAACTGTATGAATCACTAATGCTTTATCCAATGAAATAATAATGGCTGACGATCACTCGGAACAGTCGGAACGTGAATCACTTATCACAATACGCCTTGGAATCTCTTCGCAGAAGATGGTCGTGCATTTTTTAACACCTGCTAGTGTTGCTTTCATACGCTTACTGTTTACGTAATAACATTGAAACATGGTTAAGAACGAACATACGTAATGCAAAATATGGTATGTCTAATATTTGATCTTATAATATATTTTGAGATCAATCTGGTCTTCAGAGTATTTCATGAACCCGTAATAATTTGTACTATTAGAAAACTTCATAGGTCCCTTGAAAATGAAAATTAATGGATGTTTGCGGGCAAAATTACAGCAGGCAAAGTAGCACGGCCACATTTTCGCGATTTTAATATCTCGAACAAAGCGCTGGATATGGGGTCACGGGTAATTTGATGCCATGATTGCCGACCGAAACAATAGCGATGAAGCACAATGATGATTCAGAGAAATTTTCTACTCTGATGATCACGCTCTTCGATTATTTAGCTCGGGAGTTTATGCCAGTAATTTTGCCTAAATATTAGCTTAGCAATTTTAAAAAGGAACGTTTAAGCGATATCTTATCAGAGCTCCAGATTTGGTTGCAAACTTATGGCTAGATAGAGGAGAGCATTGACCTCGCGGGCGATGACCAGCGCGTATAAATAGCTCCCATCGACCGCCATAACTCCAAGTACACTCCGAATGCACTTACACGATTCAAAGCTGTATTTTTGTCTTAAGAGCCGTTAAAAGATCCCCGACCCGTATTCAATCGGAGCATAAATTATTCGGTTTTATTCATATTTACCGGTTGTGGCGAAACTCCATTGTACAGGTGGGGCACAAAACACCTATTGTAGTGGCTAGTAAGAACTGCGGTTTCCCTCGCAAGTGGCGCATTGCGTTCACATGCCACTTTCATCGGACCTTCTCTTATCTAGTTAGTAGTTACGACTAAGAAAGCAGCCTTTCGCATTGAACAGAGCCAGATCGCCTTTCACTTTTTGTTGTTATTTAAAATCATCAGTCATGAAGTTTTGAAAGTCGATATTTTTACATGTTGCCGCGTAATGGCCACTTTTGACAGCGAAATCTATCTCGGCTCTATCTTTGAAAGTCATTATAACAGTCCAAAAGCATTTATGGTATGAGATTCTTAATCTCCAGAGCTGAATGGCTATTTAAATATTATTTATCCATCGAATTAAAACCCTGAACCAAAAAGTCAGCCTCCGCGTTAGTCACTTCGCCTTATAAGGTATTGTCAAGCAAGTCTCGCTCGCCTTAGGCATACATACCTACACTACAGCCCGGTGACATCATAGCCATCGCGCGGCCCGATGAATGTTAATGTTCTTCGAACAGTTGCTATGTTCTTCGTAAAAGTGCTTTTGTCTCTGTCAAGGATTTCTAGTATTTAGTTTGACCATTACGTAAGTCTGAGCAAAACAAGTCGCTATATGAAATCACTGTGCGTCATCAGAGTTTTCACTTTTTCAGTTATTCGGAATGAATTTACATTAATAGTAAACAAACACACATATTTAATACCATTGTTATTTCTCTCCTGTTTTTCTTGTAAGTCTCGGAACTCCGACCATATGGCGCACTGCGAACGCAATCAGGCCATGGACTTAAAGGAGAATCGAAAACTAGTAACATTCGAATGCTAATGAGTTTCGAACGAGCCAAGACATTCTCTGCTTATATGGCGAGATAAACCCTATAAGGAGCCCCGTGGGCGTCGCCGCCGGCGCCGCATTGTGAGCTATAACTCAGCCTATTGTCTTGCGTAATCCGCTCCGCCTGTGCTACACGCCATTAAAGATGTATCCTGCCCTCCATTTACGCGATGGATCATTGAGCTTTATTATGGAGGGATCATTGAGCTTTATTGCAGTTGGCGGCCGCTGAGTTAACTATTGTCTCGCTTCCACTTTCAATTTAAATGAACTCTAAACAGTAATGTAACTTGGGAGTGCAAGTACTTGCATCTCCCCAGAGATATCGCTTTACACCGCGCAACCGGTTCGAAAGTAGCAATGAGCCGACGCGCACTTACTATGCCCCGCGCCGGCGCAGCTTTCGTGAAGGAATTTTAATCGACTGCATTCTGTGCTGCGCCCTATTTCCGGTACTAACGGACATTCTCTTTCTTTTACAGTTCTGGGAGATAATCTCGGACGAGCACGGCATCGACCCCACCGGTGCCTACCATGGCGACTCGGACCTGCAGCTGGAGCGCATCAACGTGTACTACAATGAGGCCTCCGGCGGCAAGTACGTGCCCCGCGCCATCCTCGTGGACCTGGAGCCCGGCACCATGGACTCGGTGCGCTCCGGGCCCTTCGGACAGATCTTCCGCCCCGACAACTTCGTGTTCGGCCAGTCCGGCGCCGGCAACAACTGGGCCAAGGGCCACTACACCGAGGGAGCTGAACTGGTAGACTCCGTTCTTGATGTAGTACGCAAAGAATCAGAATCATGCGACTGCCTTCAAGGATTCCAGCTCACACATTCCCTTGGTGGTGGTACTGGGTCCGGTATGGGTACACTCCTCATCTCCAAAATTCGTGAGGAATACCCAGACAGAATCATGAACACATACTCGGTGGTCCCCTCGCCCAAAGTATCAGACACCGTTGTGGAACCTTACAACGCGACTCTCTCAGTTCACCAGCTCGTAGAAAACACAGACGAAACCTACTGTATCGACAACGAGGCCCTGTACGATATCTGCTTCCGCACGCTCAAACTGTCCACCCCCACGTACGGTGATCTCAACCACTTGGTCTCTCTCACAATGTCCGGTGTCACAACTTGTCTCAGATTCCCTGGTCAACTAAACGCTGATCTCAGAAAGCTGGCCGTCAACATGGTTCCTTTCCCGCGTCTTCACTTCTTCATGCCAGGATTTGCGCCCCTTACATCCCGTGGAAGCAGACAATACCGCGCTCTGACCGTGCCCGAGCTGACGCAACAGATGTTCGACGCCAAGAACATGATGGCGGCGTGCGACCCGCGCCACGGCCGCTACCTGACCGTGGCCGCCATCTTCCGTGGACGCATGTCCATGAAGGAGGTCGACGAGCAGATGCTCAACATCCAGAACAAGAACTCGTCGTACTTCGTGGAATGGATCCCGAACAACGTGAAGACCGCCGTGTGCGACATCCCGCCGCGTGGGCTCAAGATGTCCGCTACCTTCATCGGCAACTCTACCGCGATCCAGGAGCTGTTCAAACGCATCTCCGAGCAGTTCACGGCTATGTTCAGGCGCAAGGCTTTCTTGCATTGGTACACCGGCGAGGGCATGGACGAGATGGAGTTCACGGAGGCGGAGAGCAACATGAACGACCTGGTGTCGGAGTACCAGCAGTACCAGGAGGCCACCGCCGACGAGGACGCCGAGTTCGACGAGGAGGCCGAGCAGGAGATCGAGGACCACCACTAGACGTTAACACCGACTCGTTGCCTCGCGACAAAGTACATGCCATTATATCTCGCGTTACTTTTTGTGTAACATTAATGATTCCTATATTGTCTATTGAAAATGCCTGCTTTCTAACTTTTAACAGAATGCACGTGTTAACAAACCCCGGTCATGACATAGCGTGAATGTTTGCGTTCGTTTGTATTGATTCAATACATTCCTAACTCCAACAACCTCCGTTGCGAGTAAGATCTGATACTAGTAAAGGCTGATCTGTTAGACACTCTTTATGTATTTAAAGTTTGGGTGTCGTCCCAATGTGATGAATGACGGCTTCAATAACCGAAGTTGATTTAAATTGTTTTGATCATTAATTTAATGTATATAATAAAGATTTTTATTTATTTATGTGGGTTTCCTTCAAGTTCACCTTTGAATCATAACTAGAATTAATTAAACATTAATCTGTAATAAACTGGATATTCTAGTCGTACGCGACCACAACAAGTAAAATAAAACAGGATATACAAAAGCAAGATAATACATAGCTATTTGTAAATCTTACTACTTGATGACTGAACTGGAAGTTTTTACGTATGTTGTACTTGTGTCATGGATGCCGTCGCTAAGAAAGTAATTAAAAAGATTTTATTACCCTTTAACGAGAAGCCTGGTAAATCAATAAGACAGACACCAACAGCATTACAGCTTGCCAAAAAAAGGCCAATATCGTGTATTTTTCTTCAATAAGGAATTTTCGAGTTATTCTGCTCAGAATCAGGAATAATAAAACATGTATGAACGTAAAAAAACACGGGTATTTGTATTTTAATATCCTCTTTAGATCGATGGTATTCCTTATTCTGCGCAGAAAATATTAATCATAAAGCAAATGCTTCTAAATATGGACTTTATGATAGTGTTACCACACAGTCATGGAATGCAAATTTTACACTCGCGTGTCTCTATTCGCACAGAATCAATAAAGTAAAGTAAAAAAACTACTTAATTACGTATAGTAGTTAATATTTTATCAATTGCGTTCCAGTTCCTCCAATTCGGTCTCTATCCGAGAATGACATCATTTACCTTGACTCTATATTTAGTAATGCACTTATACAACGGCTGGACCAGAAAGACCTCCAAACAACGAACGTGACCTCAAAGTTCAGAGTAATCCGCCGGTTATTGGGGGTCTCACTTCAGTGGTGATACAGTTTTCCTGTGATAACAACATGATGTCAGAAGTCTGTAAACAACTGGCCTTATGTCATCACAGTAGGCTTTAACTTGAACGTGGTACAAATAAATTGATGACAGCACATCTCAGTGATGTGGTTGTGCTGTGTAGGTGACATTCTGCGATAATTAGGTCACCTTGTTTGAAAGGTAAACAAATGACAGTGGGCTACAGACTGCAGTCCTAAATGAACAAAACATCGTCAGCATTCATATCTATTAGACAGTCAGCGATTGTGTACATTAGTGGCTTATTGCTGATTACTTAGATGAAATACAGCTGTCCTCTGTTGCTGTATTGCAAACAAACAAACACACCGTAAATTGAGCATGCACACGCAGACAGAATAAATTCCGCTTTTACAAATGAAACTAATTTTGTTCGCAGGTCACATTAATAAGGTTAATTGCGGACATTGCGTTGTAAAAAACGATTACAATGAAGAAACATTTACCTATGTACTTTTTTATTACTACTGCATTTATGCTAACATGTAGTTATAAAAAAAAGACAATTTACATTTATTATTTATGCTTTTAATTGTAATAAATACTGATGTTGGCCTTATCATAAAATATAGAAGGTGTAATTAATAGGTACTTATTAATCAGAATTCCGAATATTCACAATTTAGAATGCAATCATTTGATAGAAAACTTTATTTTTTATAGAAAAATTTATTATAATTAAATCTGGGAACTAAATTATACATTTAATTTAAAATAGCTTCAGCATAACATAGCTTTCGGAAAAGTGAAAATTGTAAGATCGAGAATTTAAAGTTTTCCCGTAATTAATACGTTGTTTCTACAATTCAAACAATCAAACATAAAAATGATTTAAAAAATCATGCGTTTGACAACCCTATGCTAATGTCATTTTATCAGCGCCGTCATTTTGCAAAGTGTTTAAATTTGGAATTTCGCATTCGATTTTAATAACGATAAGTACAAAATTTTTACGTCCGCTGCTTCTTAAATTTTCCGTTATTGGTAGGTAGGTGGAGCATATAAAGTGTTTAAAAATATCTTTGTTAAAATCCGGGAGAAAGTTTTGAATGAGTGACATTGTTCGTGTTCATTTATAAGTAAGTATATTAGGTACTTAATTGAAAAATGGTTTAATTTGAGTAAATGTAACTCATATTTTGGACTTTCGCGTGGCTCGAGTTTGGATTACAAAAGAAATATTTATATAAAGATAACTACGGACGGACTGTGATGTCCTAAGATTTAAAACAACAATAAGGTTTATGTTTGTCCCACACACTCAAAATGATTAAATAGATATAAGTATATACCTACAGAATCTGTAGTAGGTAGGTTAGGTTAGTTAGTTTTATAACAGAAAGTTCAAGAGCAAAAGGATTTTACTAGAAATTAAAACTCGGACAAAAAAATCAGCGGTAAAAGTTTTTTGACCTTAACCCTCCAAACATTTTTTTTTCTGGATTAAAATCTGAAGAGGCTTGAATCCATGACTTTTTTATTTTTGCCTAGAAAGGATTAGGTTAGGTTAGGTACTTTTACATGTTTAATATTAGTATAAATAAGTTGTAACTCATGTATCTAAACATGGAGTCTGTTTATTTTTGTGTCCCGGAGTTAGTCACTGTAACCTCAAGATTGATTAAGCACCAAACGCGGTCGGGGGCGGCGTGAGTCAGGTTTATAAGCAACTTAAGCAAGGCCAAATGTAAACCGCTGAAGTAACGCACTTCAGGCATACGGCATCGCATTGGTCTTTATATTTTTGTGTGAAAGGCAACGAAAAATTGGATTACTACCTCTACCTATGTGTTCCAACCCATTATAGCAGGGCTTCAGTGGGGTCCACGGATCCTAACGGTCCGTAGCATGCGTATCAGGGTCCGCAGTATCTCAATTAGCCCGTAACATATTTATTAGGAAATTGTGCTGTCGGTCAAACTCTTTAATTGGGGCCCATGGTTTTTTTTTTAATCCTGGAAGTAGTCTGTGACCAGTGAGTCCCGTGACTGCAAAAAGTTCAAGACACGGTGTATTAGGTATAGGATAGGGTAGGTAGGGTAGCGGTGCAGTTGTTCACCCTATGTCGTGGTTGGAACTTGTGCTTTAGTGTTATTAAAATTCAAAATAAATTTAAATTATCAAAAATTCAGCATATAGGTAGCTTCTAAGAATTCACAACAGGAACTTTTTTAAAAGATGATATGAAAAAAAAACATATTTTTTGCTTATTACTAAGAAAAACAATTTCAATATTATCTGTGCTTGCTGTTTTGTGTACCTATTTTGTTTATAGACGCGTTTTTTTTTCAAGTCTATGCACTGTAGCTATGACGTAGAAACGGGTGCGCTTCAATCTGTCTAAAAATATTTTGTATAATTTCATTTAACTAACGGCCAAAAGCATAATGAACGTTTAGCATAAAAACCAATTGTATAATATCATCTGGCATACGATCGAATAACATAACACTCATTTAGTATAACTATCATTTTCTTGTTATTATGCATTCTTAGTCAATTTCTTCTATCTAGGTTAGGTTAGAACTGAGATACACATTAAGAGTAATGAAAGCCGTAAGAAATATTTATCTTTTAATTTTAGAACATTATAGTTTTTGAAATTATGCATTTCGTTTTATGCATCATGACTATTATATCGTTGGTTTATTATAGAGATCGAAATTTTTCAATTTGTGTTATGTAAAATGAATATTAGACATTTACAAAACAACAAACATTACCTACACACCCCGTAGAAACGGTAGAAGGCCATGTGGCGTTGAAGCTCTTTTTAGGGCGGCCACATACATACATTCGGAATACCTACCGATTCGAGATTCCGCATATATACATCACACACATTTATTTTCGTTCGGTATACCAAGCCACAGTTCAGAAGTGATACCTAGTCGTTGAGTTCCGTAATTCTGGCAGCGAATTTGGACTTCGATGACGATTTTCTGATCGCGATTGCAATGTTGCCTTATTCTACTAGGAAAAAGAAAAACCCTCGACGTTACTGAAAACTACTGTACGTGTGTGACAGGGTCATTGATTTTGTATGGATTAGCTGCCTTCGAAATTTTGAATCGATATTCCGACGTGGCAGCCCTGAAGAACAAAACACAAACAGTGAGTTTTTGATTTCAAACGCTTCTTTTCTACGCTTTTGACTTTTTGAGAAAAACCTAAGTAAAAAGTTAGCGTTTGTTAGTTAAGGCGCGTCTAGAGGCAGGCTACTGAATGCGGTAGTCTGGACACGCCTGGTTTATGCGGATTTTTCAGTTTCACCGCAAGTCCGCAACCACGATGCGGCGATCTATAATAAATGAAATGTAAGTGTATATAGGTACTGGAGGACGCGTCCGACCTCGGACACGTAAGTTTCCCGCTAAACCTTCTATTTCTTCTCGTTGGGTGTCGATTTTCGAAAGTCCTTTAATTGCGCATGCACCCTTAAGGGCAAATTACACTACGCGATATTCAGGCGCTTTTTCTCTACATAGGAACGTTGTAATAAGAGATCGGGAGGAAATGCGCTTGCAACTGACGGCCAGGGCTTCTAACACTAAAAACAATATCGTTTTTGATCTGTTATCGTATTTGCAACGTGTTGATAGCTCTTATTTTCTTCACAGTAATGGCGGCCGACTTAATAACAATACCGTTACAGGTCAAATACGATTTTAAATACGCACCTAAATACCGGGCTCTGAATACCGAGTAGTGTAATACGCGCTTCGGAACCCCAAAGAATATTCCGTCAAAATTACAAGTATTGTGACTGTCTAAATGACAGGGTTCTGGTCTAGCTCAACCGTTAAAGTTGTCTTTACGGAGGACACGAAATATTCTAACTATTATAAACTACACTGGACCGCAAAACTAAGTACCTATCACACTTTAAAGAACATGTCATATGAAGTGTGATACTTAGTTTTGCGGTCCAGTATATTATAAAGGTGACATCTAACTATTTTGTTTATCATTTCTAAAGGTTTTTAACTCCATGTGTAAAAACCATGTACTTACTCTTAAACAACTCGTCGACGACAATACTGGTTGATCCATCGTGCCAATCGTGCGTACAAATGGCACGTAAAGTGCGTGCCTCGCACTTTGGTAGTAGAGTTCGTCGATGAAAAGAATAGAACAGAACAATTACCTAATTCAACGCACAGAGAAGAAAAACCATAGAATAATATAAAGTAAAAAGAAGACATTACTTTGAATAGGTTCCCTCTCAGTCTGAGCATTGCGCCGCAGGGAATCTGCGGCGCGGTACGGCGCCGATTTTCAGATGGAGCCAAGCCCAGTCAGAGAAATCGTATAGCGACGAATTTTATAAAAACCGGCCAAGTGCGAGTCGGACTCGCGCACGTAGGGTTCCGTACCACTATGCATCTAAATAAATGTTTTTCTTTATTCTTTATTATATTGGAGTTGATTGAATGAAAGGTAAAATGCGGTTTACGATTTATAACGTATTAAAAAAAACCAATTATTAGATTTCGTTCAAACCAATTTTCGGTGGAAGTTTGCATGGTAATGTACATCATATATTATTTTTACATTTATCATTCCCTTATTTTAGAAGTTAAGGGGGGGTGGACACACATTTTTCCACTTAGGAAGCGTCTCTCGCGCAAACTATTCAGTTTAGATTTTTTTTTTATTAGAAACCTCAATATCATTTTTGAAGACCTATCCATAGATACCCCACACGTATGGGTTTGATGAAAAAATATATTTGAGTTTCAGTTCTAAGTATGGGGAACCCCAAAAATTTATTGTTTTTTTTCTATTTTTGTATGAAAATCTTAATGCGGTTCACCGAATACATCTACTTACAAAGTTTCCATAGTACAGCTCTTATAGTTACGGAATAAAGTGGCTGTGACATACGGACGGACAGACGGACGGACAGACATGACGAATCTATAAGGGTTCCGTTTTTTGCCATTTGGCTACGGAACCCTAAAAAGCTGAGGAAATGATCAGACAAACTTTTTTGAAAATTGTTTGAATTTTATGTCTTTTCTAAATACTTATTAACCTTATCCAAATTGGTGAACTCTGTTTACGTAGTAACTCTTATTTAATCTGTGACTCAGTTATATCTAATGCCAAATAGGTACAAGAGCTACCTACAAGAGCTTCCTACCAATAATGTTAAGTTATATCGTAAGAGTATATAATCACTACGTGGTCATATCGTAAGCTGTTGTCATGAAAAATAAATATGCAAAGTGGTACTAGGTATTTAATTTATAATATTGAATTCTCCCGACAACAATCCCTAAATCCTGTCAGTTTTAAATGTTGTCCAGATATTTCCGTCTTTCGATCTGGCAAGTGGCAACCCTGTCCTAGTAATACAAAGAAGTGGGAACCTATACTTTATGTTATAATAATTAACAATATAGCGCAATTAGGTACACCGCTGTTTGACGATAGGTACCACAACAACAGCACTGAGACAAATATGTATTTAGGTCATTTATTTACTTAATCAATGAGTAAGTTAAGCACAGACATATTCTCTACACAATAGAAATTCATAAAATTTATTCAGTAAATTGGCCACATGCATGAAGGCTCTTTTCTTTTACACATAATGACTAGGTATTTTATGTGTTTGACCACCACTCTCCCACTAAGTAGGTTGGTACTTACCTATTCATTAAATTAAATTTTAGGCATTTTTCTCAAAACAGGCACTAAAGGTGATAAGTAAACACCTACTCATATCATTATAAAACAGACAAAGTGCATAAAGATAAAGCTTTAATACCCAGCCAGGCGATATCATTATTTTTATTATACATCGACAAATAAACTATACATCTTTGCAACTATAGATAGATGCATACATAGTATAACAAATGTATATGTACGTATATGCTGCCTACTAGCCGGCCGGCAGCCGGTTACAGTGCACCAACATAACGAAACCAAACACCTGTGCCAAATTGGCACGAGCAATAACCTTCGTATAGGTGTAAAGTATTATTATGTATCTGATTTCGGTATATAATAATGTTTTACATATTTTCAAAGTAGTACTATTAACAAATTTAATTAAGAGAAATAAATGAAATGAAAACAATCTTTTACATTTACTCTGTTACGTTGGCTACCTTGGATACAAAATGGCCGATGGCGTTACCCACTCAACCAATAGGAAGAAGGCTTGGGACAATAGGGATGTTATTAGTTCGATTGAATATATACGTCGATATCGACACATAATGTTCTTGATATTTTATCGATATTGACCGTATTGAATAGTGTAACTGATTGAACTTTCGATTTTCGGAAATAAATAAGTATGTTATTTTTGCAAAAAAAACGAGATACCATGGATTTACTGACATATTAAAATATTCAAGGTCTTCTGGATGTAAAAGAAAGCAGCGTGTGCGTTTACCTAATTAATGTGGAAATTGTACGCTACTTAATGTTTATAACATGTTTATTAGGCGAACGTTACACAATCAACTACTTTTATTATTGAATCACCATGTAACCCTGCAATAATGACTGCATCAAGTTACGAGAAATGGCGTGAAAATTGTTCCCTTTTTTAGACAGAGTTATAAAATGGCACAAGAATTACTGTTTTTGACTGTACAGAGGTACCTAACGATCTAGTTAAGTAATTTATTAACCTGTTGTAGTAAAGTTAACATACGAGTAAATTAACAAGCATGACGTTGATATTTACAATATAAGGTATTTAGTCTGTAATTATAATGAATAGTGTAACTTGGGACGTTTCATCTTTTGTCATGCACATCTGGATTGTGGTTTTCTTGCGGTGTGGTTGTTATTCATTTGTTGGAATCTTGTATATGCAATTGCTTTTGTCAATATGAGAACTTATGCTCCTGTTTCCTTCGATCATCCAATTACGAATAATATGAACTTATTTAAATAGGCAAATAATTTAATTTAAAAACCTTGTAAACATATTCACCGCTATGCCAGTTACAAAATTTGTAATTTACACACTAATGAAATGACAGTTGAGTGATATTAGAAATTTTGACTTAATTCATGTTAAATGATTTCGCTCAAATCCCAAAATACAGCTCTCACAGATGAGATAAATCCCAAAATACAGCTCTCACAGATGAGGTCGAACGCATTTTACAAATCGTTATGAAATTATAATCGACAAAAACTAGATAGGGTCTTCATCAGTAGCTCGGTGCATGACGTTACGGATTACTAATTAATTTAAAAGTCTTTACCAGTAGATCCATTTGAGACTTCGTAAAAAGTAATTGATTTGACAAGTCAGTCAAGTAGCATAAGTAAATTTATCTTCTAAGTTTGTGATGTACAGTCGAGCAAAAAGGAATGCTCGTCGCAGCGTATTCTATTGAAATATGATACCAAAGTACAAGTACAAGTGCAAAGTGTCCCTTGCACTTGTACAGTAATGTGTATTTATTGTATTGCATTGTATAGACGACGTCAAAAATATGTTTTCATTTTTTCATCTTATTCCATTGCAAAACGTCGGAAAATGTAAATATGTCTTTGACGTCGATTGTACATTATATTTAAACAAGTGTGTATGCCGGCATACATATAAATAATAAGCAGAGACATAGGTGTATAAATAATACACTACGAAAACCGTAAATAACATATGGGTGTGTCGCAATGCGACAATTTTTATCGACATTACGTCGCCTGTTCGCATCACTAGCGGCCACCGCTCCGCTACATTGCTTGCGCGAAACGAAATTCGGCGTATTCTTCAACAAGCGGCCACGGAAGTACGTGGTGCGTGCGGAGCAAACAAATTTTATAGTGTTAAGTAATTTAATAAGTTCACATTCAACAAAATGAGGGAAATCGTGCACATTCAAGCTGGACAGTGCGGCAACCAGATCGGCGCTAAGGTAATTAAGCATTCTTTTGTTTAGATTAACGTGAAACATTTCAGATTTCGAATCCCCCGGCCGGCATTTTGTGACCGGTACATAAAGTTGGCCAGACGGAATGACATCATTTTACTGTGCTGCTGGGGTGTTAATTATTCTGAGATTGTTCGGTAATGTCAATTAAAAAGATTTCTTTGTGTTATGCGAGAGGGTGTGGTCGGTAGCAGTGAGTGCTTGGGGTGCGTTGCAGTATATTATTATTAATAAATTCGCGGTTAGTAGATTGTGCCACGTTTAATCACAATGTTTTCATATTTGGGTGGGAGTTGCCACTCCTCTGTATCATCGATCGGTCTGTAGCCTGTACCGTAGGTCTTCAGCGGCTACTGTTATCCACGTGTCGCCATTTGCTAGGAATGCTAGGTTTCTTGATCTCAGTATAAGTTGGCGACTTCCCCGGTGTTTCCGCCCGGTATTATTATTTTACTTGTATTTTTTTATAAGCATATTTTTTTCGCGATCATCAATCGTTATCTTGATAAGAAATGCACTGTAAAAACGTCACACTTACAAAGATAACTGTAGTTAGGTGTGGCCTTATAGTGTACCGGATATTTATTTATGGCTTTAGATAACTATATTAATCCGATATTTCCGTCCACGAAAATCCGTTACAGAAGGGCTCGATTCGATTATGTTTTGAAACTCAAGGTTACATAAGCGACGCGCCGATAAGGGCCGACCAATCATAGCCTTCTATTCGTAACGTTCGGATCTTAATTGTAGGGAAAAAAAACCGTTATGAGACAGATGGGGCATTTGTAGCAAACGAGGCGCGGTATTTCTTTTACCTATAGGAATTGTGAAAAATACTTCTAACTACGTATTGTGTATTTAAAATCACGAATTTGGTTTTTTAAATTGCTCTCCATTGACGGTAACATTAAATAAAGATTCCATTGTACTGCATTACTTTTTGTGATGCAGACCACGCTTGCGCTTGTAAAAAGAGTGATAAAAAGCGTTTCTAATGTGGCCTCTATACATTTAATGAAATGTCTCGCTATTCTGATGTTAAGACGTCTAAAAAACAGGTGGCCAAAGTGACATTAAAGCAACAGAAGGCTTTCCTATCGCACAAATTTTAATTGTCCACGAAAAACTTAAACCAATTACTTAAATTTGCATAATTCCGTAGTTAACTCGTTGGAATAGGAAGAGCTATTACCGCTCACGGACTGGCTAAATTCTCGTGGCAGGAGTTCGATGAACCTTCTTCCGCATGTTAAAATAATCTAGCAGCGCGGAAATTGTTTTATGACAGAAACAAAGGCAAACGCCTCGGTTTATAGCCAGTGCAATGACCAAAATAGCGAACTATCTGAGCAATATCTATTTTGTAGTCTTGGTTATGATAGGTTTCCATTCTGAGACCTAGATATCACATCATCTGTAGCTAGAGCTAGCCAAGTATTTTGAGAAAGTAGTATAAGCATATTTTACATTACTGGGGATGTTTTGGATGGACTGACCGTATGATTTACCAAGAAATCACTGCTAACTAGGTCATAATTAGTAAAAACAATTGAGTCATTGGCTACAGCCAAGTCAGCCAGCCAGCACAGAGGAAGCATGATAAAACGTGCAGTAGTTATATTTGTTTATTGCTTTACTTCCTGTTAGTCCAGACAGGTAATTTACCAGTTTAACCACCCACACGTAGTTATATCTACCGTTTTAATCTTACCGCTTTAATTGGATAAAAGTTAATCAGCCAATTAACTAGCTCAAGTAGAAATTTCATGGAACGGACAGTAGCTATAGAAAAACGTAGTTATTTTTTTACAATCTGCTGACAAGACAGGTTATTATTATGTTGGTACTTATTTGGATTTGATTTATATCGAGTGGTAAGTAATACTTAGTTAGTTGCAAACTACAATTTTCATACGAAAAACTTTTTGTATGAAAGTGGCTTAAGTGTCGTTTTCCTCCGTGTTAAGTTAAATGTATAAAAGGTCAAAAATCTTGATTAGCAGCCAACTCGCCCGACAAAATGCAATCCCGGAAAGTGTTTTTTCCAGCACACTGGCACTGTGCCAGCATTTGATATGTATCAGATGTTTGCCTTAAGAATTCACGCTGTATTTTTAGGAAATTCTACCTAACGGCTATTTCACCACTTAAATCCAAAGGAAGTTTGTAGTTAAAAAGCCATAACACGTTAAACCATTCTTGGCAAAGTTATACAAGCATAGGCAAGTAGGTAGGTATCAGTTTATCACTTTATTTGGCTTTGTACTCTTTTTAGGTAGGTACCTAATTCGATGAATTAATTTATTTACCGCAATCTGTGGTATAGGTACCTAAACATAAATCATTCTTTTAGTAGGTAGTCACTATCTAATCTATCATGTATCTATCCACTTTAGTTCGCTTTGTATTATAGTTAAGTCCAAAATTCGATGAATCAATTTGTTTACCGTAGTCTCTCTGGTATACCTACCTTACATAAATCATTCTCTTAGTATTCGCTATCTTATCTATCATTCTCGTTATTAATATTGTTGATGTTATCAAAAGAAGCACTCGCGATGGAGTCAAGATATTTGCTTACGTTCGAGTAGAAAGGCGCTCGATTAAAGATAACATCTGTGCGCAATTTTATGTTAATGCAGTATTGTACAGCGATATAGAGAATTATGCTTATATATCGACCCACTAAAGCCGACGCCGAGCGACCCGGCGCCCCCTTGATTTACGAACTGACAGACTGACAAGGCGAAGCTCCAAAATAAGAAACTTGTCTCGCGCTCTCCGCTTATATGGTGCCGTTATATAAAGCCACGAAAGTGGGCGGTCATCTCACTTATGGCGAGTTTTTTTTGCAGCAATTTGCGCAACGACTGATTCATATCGTTTACAGTAACCCAGCCTTATATGGGTAATGTAATGCATCTATAGGATCGATAATGTTACGTAAAATTATTACGCCCTCGGAAATATGTTAATGTTGACGACCTGAGCGTTTGTTTCGAGCGTGGTCGTCTAGGCGACCAATGAGTCATCCTATCCACACGCACGCGGTACCAGTCACTGATATTGATATTCTACTGTTTCGGTCTTGTTAGTACTTAAATTAGTGATGGTCTTGACGGTTTGTTGACATTTCATTATCTTTGTTACAGTTCTGGGAGATAATCTCGGACGAGCACGGCATCGACCCCACCGGTGCCTACCATGGCGATTCGGACCTGCAGCTGGAGCGCATCAACGTGTACTACAATGAGGCCTCCGGCGGCAAGTACGTGCCCCGCGCCATCCTCGTGGACCTGGAGCCCGGCACCATGGACTCGGTGCGCTCCGGGCCCTTCGGACAGATCTTCCGCCCCGACAATTTTGTGTTCGGCCAGTCCGGCGCCGGTAACAACTGGGCCAAGGGCCACTACACCGAGGGCGCCGAGCTCGTAGATTCAGTCCTAGACGTCGTACGGAAAGAATCAGAGTCATGCGACTGCCTACAAGGTTTCCAACTTACACACTCGCTCGGAGGCGGTACTGGCTCCGGCATGGGCACACTCCTCATCTCCAAAATCAGAGAAGAGTACCCTGACAGAATTATGAACACATATTCAGTTGTACCTTCGCCTAAAGTGTCAGATACAGTAGTAGAACCTTATAACGCAACACTCTCAGTCCACCAGCTCGTAGAAAACACAGACGAAACCTACTGTATCGACAACGAGGCTCTCTACGACATCTGCTTCCGCACGCTCAAACTGTCTACCCCCACGTACGGCGACCTCAACCACCTCGTGTCGCTCACCATGTCCGGCGTCACCACGTGTCTGCGGTTCCCCGGTCAGCTGAACGCCGACCTTCGCAAACTCGCCGTCAACATGGTTCCCTTCCCGCGTCTTCACTTCTTCATGCCTGGATTCGCGCCTCTCACGTCCCGTGGCAGCCAGCAATACCGCGCTCTGACCGTGCCCGAGCTGACGCAACAAATGTTCGACGCCAAGAACATGATGGCAGCGTGCGACCCGCGTCATGGCCGTTACTTGACCGTAGCCGCCATCTTCCGCGGCCGCATGTCCATGAAGGAGGTCGACGAGCAGATGCTGAACATCCAGAACAAGAACTCTTCGTACTTCGTTGAATGGATCCCGAACAACGTGAAGACCGCCGTGTGCGACATCCCGCCGCGTGGGCTCAAGATGGCCGCCACCTTCATCGGCAACTCTACCGCGATCCAGGAGCTGTTCAAGCGCATCTCTGAGCAGTTCACGGCTATGTTCAGGCGCAAGGCTTTCTTGCATTGGTACACCGGCGAGGGTATGGACGAGATGGAGTTCACGGAGGCAGAGAGCAACATGAACGACCTGGTGTCGGAGTACCAGCAGTACCAGGAGGCCACCGCTGACGAGGACGCAGAGTTCGACGAGGAGGCCGAGCAGGAGATCGAGGACAACTAGACCCCTCTCTCTGTCCCCCTTTTAACCCTCGTCACCGTCACACTACCCCCCCCTCCCGTCACTCGCGAACAACGTCGCGCGATGACTGCATTTTTTTGCTTTGATAGTATTTTACGAGTACTTTTTTACAATGATTTTGACATTTAGTTCCCCACCTCGCTAGGGAGTACACATTGATGTTGCGATGCATGAATAGCGGTTACATTCCCGGTTGTTTTCCTTGAGGAAGGGCTCTCTCTAGTGTTTATTGTCGAATAAACAGTCCCCGCAATGACGTGGCCCCTTCTTGACCATCGTACGGTGCTGTCAACACGCGACACGAAAGGAAAAGATCTTTTTGATAAGGCTGAACTTTGAGTTTTTACTACCTAAGTTAATTATTAATTCTTTGTAACCAGTGTGATGAGTTTTTATTGGCTTTTTACTAAAAAGCTAATCGTCGTACAATTTTTCGAAGTCGATCAAAGTTTTTAATTATTATATTCCAGCTGGTGAATAATAAAACACATTGAATTTAAGAATTGTTTTATTCCATACACAATACAATCATGAATATTAGAACAATCTTAATGTTCTTGAATAGATGATTGAATTAGAACTGATCATGAGTCATTTCTACTAAACAATGGCTTACAATAATTTGATTAGGCACTAACCATATTAGAAAGACCCGACACCCAACACTAGCTTAATGTATTATGGAATATTGTATTAAATTGGTTTCTACAGCTCTGATTCTACTGCCTTCAATTTGCAAGATCGGTTGTATACAAAATTTAAGGCAAGCCTAACGCCTTCAGTTAGGATGGCGGGTGGACCTCGCGGGGTGTAGATTTCAAAACATTTTGGTTACCTCTCCCTAAAGAGAACTAAAATAGGTCGACCCCGATCCTCGCGCACATGGTTTAACACAGTCATGTAGGCATACTGCCTGAATTGAAATGTCCCCCCTAAATAAAATTCTTAAGCTGTCATTGTTTATCTTTGACATTAGTGTTAAACTTACTAAGTGGAATTACTTGCTTGATTTCTAATAGAAAACCTAAGCCAGTAGGTACGTAGAACCGGAATGCACATAGAATGCATTAGCATCTGCTTCCGGGGCCCACATTTCCTTATCTAGCGAGTCTAACGGTCATCACAGGCCATAATATTTAATATCTAGTACGTTAACAGTGCATTACCCTACCTTATCTTAAAGGGAAGGGATTAATTATAAGAAATTAGCTCAGGAAAAAAAAAACAAATGTGAATATCAATGTTTGCTAAGCCACGTTTTGTACCGTTGTTTGTCGGAATGACATCATTTTGTTTGTAACTGCGTTTTGTACACGACTGCTCAGAAAAAGGAGTGTAAAATTTTAAGGTTCATGTATGTACGATTGTTTATTACACCATAACTTCCAAACGCCTGAGCCGATTTAAATGTGCGCGGTATCATCGTGAGAATCCTTTCAACATCCCGGGTTACATAGAATACATAAACTGTAATAAATAATAATAACAACAATGACAAAATGGCAATCATTAACATAGGTATATAATATCGATACCATTAAGTATTTAATTGACCCCAGCCAGTCTCCTTACAAAAAACATGTGTTTTAGGGCGTAGGTAGGTACGGACCTGATTAATCTACCTATTCTAAAACCTACTTGAAACCTACTTAATCCTACCTTACCTACCTACATCCTACTTGTCAGGTTAACAGTTACTGAACACAAGCGGACGTTATAAGTAGATTTGTAAAGTCTTAACAACATAACTACTTATGGGACCGCTATAAATACAAATGAACCCAATAACCTATCTATCATTGAAATAAACATCTCTATCTACTATAGACATTTCAGGGCGTTTTCACTAAAACGTGTACTCCAATTAAGGAAAAATTATTTGAAATAATTAAATCATCAAATAATTTCAGCGAAATAAAGAGTATCAAATTCTTAATGTGCGACGAGGCTCTGTAGTAAGACAGTTTTCAACAGAACAGGACGTAAGTAAATACCTAAGACACGAGTATTGATCGAACGGTGAATCACCAAAAATCCACCCAGAAATAGACATAACTCACAGGCGTTGGCCGACTCCACAAAAGCGGGATAGTCGTGTTGATCTGCGTTTAAGGACACGGTAAGTAAGTAAATCACTGGAAAGAAGCACGCCATACCATGGTTAATTTACTACTGTCTACACATTCCAACCAAGCGAAAATAATTACTAACGGCCTAAATGCGCAAAACTATTCAGCTATTTCTAAATTATCGCCAGTGTCGAACTGACACACTTTTATGTGATCGGTTACCATTTCTGCAGTTTCCTCGGTTATTCGACCGGCATCTTTGAGCATATTCACCAATTCGCTCATTGTGAAAAGTGAGTGCAGGTTGACGCCATTGCTTTTCACTATACTAGCGCCACCTTGTTCGCGGTCAAGAACTATAACAGCGTCCGACACGGCGAGGCCTTCGTCGCGTAGCGTGGCAACTGTTTCCAGCAAACTGCCGCCAGATGTCACTACGTCCTCTATAACAAGGCATTTTTGTTCCGGCTGAAAGATTCCTTCTAGAATTTTCTTTGTGGCGTACGACTTGGTTTCCTTCCTCTTCATAATCATGGGAGTGCTGGAGTTGACCGACATTACTGCTGCGATAGGAAGGGCGGCGTAAGGAACTCCGCAAAGGATGTCGTGCTTTATTTCATCGGCAATCATTTGGAGGTGCAGCGCAACTGCCATCTGGGAAACAAATTAAAAGTTTAACAGTCAGTTCGCTAGTACTTGTTGTCGCAACAGAGGTCGCCTAACTGGACTAACATATTAAGGTGTAAAAAAACGATCAGAAATAGTAGATTGATTGTATGTTACAAAGTACCAATGGTATCTTTAACGATCATTACCTACAACCTACAACTTAATTGTTACAATTAATAAAATAACCGAGACCTAGGTCACCTAGGTGCGATACAGTGTGTAGGTATTTTTAGGGCTATTTTTAGTCACTTAGGAAAAAGGTTATGTTATGACATTATAAGTTAAATGAAGCATAATTAATAAGGATTTTTTTTAATCAAATTTATTTTAGAAAACAGTTTATTTGTACACTCGTTTTTTTTAAATGTCTGTACTTTTTATGCACAGGTCCAGCTCATATCTTACAAAAAGCGAACTTAATGCCGATGCCGTAAAGAAAGTTTGAAACAATATTTGTGATGCAAAAATGCAACTTGAGACGTCTAATTCTATGCTACTATGAAAAAGAGTTATTTTAAAAAGTTTAAACTATTCTGCCTGAAAGTTATCGTTTTGTCGTCTACGAGTATACCGGAATAAGAACAGCACTCTCTTAATTTAAAAGGGTTTTTGCGACATAAAATCCAAAATAACTTCAACCCTCCAACACTTTAAATAAAGTAGAAAATGCAAAATCACTTCTCTAACTGTTGCATCCCTCGTTTTAAGGCGGGCAGAATAGACGGGCGGGAAACGCACAAATTCTTTTCAAAACAAACTTAACAAAAAAAGTCATAAATCTCTTTGTATTGATTTTGAAACTTAACACAATGACATTGAGTTCCGTTTGATTAACATTTAGTTTTACAAGTGCACGAGTGTTGTAGAATTACTTTAACTTATTTTATTTAGAAACTCATCTTAGTGTAGCTATTTAAGAACACGAATTGTTTTTTTTCAGTGACGAGAAGGCAAGTGGCTGAAATATGAAAATGCAGTGGTTTGCTGTGGGAAGATATGGGTTATTTTTAATGTAACGTGTTATGGTATTAATTTTAACACCCCACCTATAATAACTTTAACAATACTATAACATGTCAAGGGCAATATGGTTTTACCGAGTAGGATTTTGGAAACAATTTGGAACAAGAAAAAATCGGACTAGTGCGAGTCGGACTCGCGGACGAAGGGTTCCGTAACGTACCATTATCGAGGAAGAAAATCAAAAAAATCACGTTTGTTGTATGGGAGCCCAACTTTAATACTTATTTTGTTCTGTTTTTAGTATTTGTTGTTATAGCGGCAACATAAATACATTATCTGTGAAAATTTCAACTGTCTAGCTATCAAGGTTCATGAGATACAGCCTGGTGAGTGGTGAGACAGTCAGACAGAAGAACAGAAAGCCCGGAAGTCTTTTTAATAGGGTCCCGTTTTTACTCCTTGGGTACGGAACCCTAAAAACAGTATTCAATTTCTGATATGTCCCCAAACATTTGTTCCTCGTTGTCACTCTTATTACAAAAATCTAATATATTTCTTGGTAACAGAACTGGCAATAACATCCATGAATTCTGACACATCAGGAATTCTATCTGTCTTGTTCAGTGCGATGGCCACAACGGTCACATTAAAAAAAACTCGAGTGAAGATAAATCGGGTGCGATCAATTTGAATCTCCCCAAAATAATCATCTAAAAATATTACCCACCTCCTCTATAAGGCAGTTACCTCGGCACTGTGGGTAAAAAACTCATAAAAAGCGCATAAATACACGAATCGTTAATCTACATTCGCAATCTATTCCAGTTATTTGGCAAACTTTCGATTTTCCCATAAACAAGGATTTACGTTATGGGTGTTTGCCCCCGGATGCTGTTTCGCGGGATGATACGACTTGGATTTTCAGGTCAGATAAGTGTAAACAGGAAACCTAGTTTGGGTCGGGACAGGAAGACAGTTTTGTGAATCTGTTCCTGCCTCTAGGCTTTAAATTGTATTGCGATGAAGAAAAGGTTGATATAGTGTTGTTTACTGAAACGGTAAAAACCGTTATCAGGATTTATAAAAACCCTGAAATAAAAACCGATTCAGAAAAAAACACTTTAAGACTTGCGACACTTTATGAGTAACAATACATTCGGACTCCAATTTTTTATATGTATGAGCCAAATATGGACCCTTTTGACAGCCACTATAGCGTCTTCAATTTTTACCATAATACTAGGGTGCGACACGATCACCCTGAGGTCGAAGTATATAGGCGTCCTCCTCCCCACCTTGGCCTCGATGTCTCCCAGCCGCACTGCGCCTGCGTCGAAAAGTTGCACCGCTAGTTGGTCCAGTGTCGCCATCTGTTGAGTTTCGAGGTTTGGCAAGGAGAAGGTAAACGAGCACGCAGACCAGCTGATGATTAGTGGGATCTGAGAACTATAGATTACCCCACGAGCTTCTGTTTAGTCCATTAAAGAAAAACTCTTTTTCAACACACTTGCTCAAAACGACCTTTTTATTCCACCGATTTTTGGCTCATAAACCTAGATATTAAACACGCGTGCTTTTTCAGTATATTACGCACAAGTGCCTTTAGTTTATTAACCCAAACAATTTACATTTGTAGCCTAGTACCAAGTTGTAAGTACGAAGAAGAAGCGATATAATTTAGTCGGGTTATACCTTTTTTTTTCTTAGCAACAAACAGTTTTTATGCGGCAAATAACATTAAAATTTGACTAAATGAAGTCTTGTTTTTTTTCGCAGGTGTGTTGAAAAACGTCGTATGTACCTAACACGTGTGCCTGTGACCATAATATACGCGGCTTTCTTGTGGCGCACTCGCTTTCGCTCGTGCGCACACAATAGCGCTTTGTATACAATGGTCAACTTAGCACACTTGTATCATAATGTACTATTATCGAACAAAATGTCTTCACGTGTGATATCCATATTATCCATGGATGGAGTTATTTTTCTAATCCAAGTCCATGAAATCATGGGAGACGTGTCTATAAATAACTCGACATTGGCGAAATACGCCTTAACAGGAGACAAAGCCATTAATTGAAATCAGAATTAGAATTAGGGGTGCGGGGAGAGGGCAATGGAGACTAGTCGCGATTTTTCGTACTTCATCCCCGCACCTTCTGGCCTCCCGCTACTCTCAATTAAGTTGAACATTTATAACAAACTGTCTTGAATTTTAGCAATTCCTACCCAGCTTCCATCTTTGTAGACATGCAACAATAAGTGACGCAACTAACCCTGGTAAAAAAAAACCAGTTCGCTCAAGAATTCCGTAGAATCTTAAACACCAAGTCCAAAGCAACACGAGCAACTTGCATGACTCGACTCTGCTTCCGAAAAGTTCCACGATTATGTAACATTTAATTTATTCGGTCGTATAAAAGTAATATCCATTAGCTATCAATACACTATTCATTCTTTGCACATTAGGCTGACAGACCTTAAGAGGCCGCCTGTGCAATAAAGTCTGTAGTGTTCCGCGATCTGGATCTTAATAACCGTTAATAATCCTTTGTATCTGTTCTTTGGATATATTAAACTTCATCAGATCATATTCGCTTGAGACTGGCAAACGTGAAAACACGATTAGAAATAAAATACTCGATAATTTTGTTTTTCAAACGGGACACCTTTATTGCATGATTTTGGTTGAGTCCTCGAATCCCTATAATCTGAAACGATAATTTTCTATTCAATAGCCGAGTATATGTAGCTTCTTAATCGTGATAAACCATTTTTTCAATAAATGTTGTAGTTTTAAAGTAAAAAGCAATTTATTTATTTATTTGCGGGTGGAAGGACCTTGTGCAGGGTCCGTCCGGATCTCTACCACCATCTTATCCATTAACCTACCGCCAAAAAGCAGTGTTCGCATTGTTGTGTTCCGGTTTGGGGATAAGACCGCCGGTGTAATGACTAGGCATTCCATCTTAGTCCTCAGGGTTGGCGACGCATTTGCAGTCTTGTGAATGCGAATGTCTATGGGTCACAGTTTCCACTTACCAACAGGTGGCCCGTGTGTTCGTTTGCCGTCTCTACGCCATAAAAAAAAATTGCCATCAAGGCGCGCGCGAACTATCTCCATCTCACATTCTTTGTGCGTAAGCACATAAAGTAATCTCTTTTCATTCTTGCTTGCTGGGTCTCTTAAAAATTACATCTTCTTTATATTCCTTTCCTAGTATTCTGTCTGTATATCCGTTAACTCCTCCTAAACCAAGCAACGGATTTTGATGCAGTTTTCACCACCAGTTAGATAATTTTTCACGGAAGATTTTTATGTATAACTCAAGCACGGGTGTAACAGAAAACTCATATAGTAACCGAAGTGAAGCGAGGGCGGGTAGCCAGTAGTATAAAGAATAGCTTTTTCATGCGACTCCATCCGCGAGAAGTGGTTTATGTCCTATTTGCCGGGATAAAAAGTAATCTAGGACCGTCTCAGGGCTATCCTTGTACCAAATTCCACGTTAGTAAGTTGAGGAGTTGAATCGTAATGGCGGAACAAACAACCCACTTTCGCATTCACAATATTAGTAGTAGTGTCGTAGAAAGGCAATGATACTCGTAGATTCATTTTGACTTTTCTCTATTGCTTGATGTAACGGCACTGTCATGAGGTTCTGATCTATATGTTGACTGTAGCAAATGATAGCCTGCTATACATATATGAGCTGACCTTTCATTCTACTTGTTAAAACTAGTAAAAAACCAGTTGTCATCGCCTTTAAAAACTACCGTATTTTAATTCGGCGGCCATTACAAGTAAATGAGAGATATAGTAACGTTGAGAACACTATAACATGTGAAAAGCAATACGGTTTCACCTAGGAAATAGAGACCATGACTCCGTACGGCCCGTTAAAAAGACGGTTTTATTTAAATGGGATAATTTACTGAACAGTATTGAATTTCTTGCGGCGCATCTTCTCAACAGAAATAATGTCCTCTCAGATTTGTAAAAGCGCTTACAGCGATCTTATTATGAGCCTACCAAATTCCAGGCAGTGAAAGAGTCAGTGCTATAGCATTTTCATATACTATCAGCTCATTGGATTGGAACCCTGTCCCACCATAGACAGCCGGTGTAATGACTAGCATAGAGGCATTCCATCTTAGTCCTCAGGGTTGGCAGCGCATTTGCAGTCTTAGGCTTGCAGTCTTGTGATTGCGAATGTCTATGGGTCACAGTTTCCACTTACCATCAGGTGGCCTGCGTGCTCGTCAGCCTTCCCTATGCCATAAAAAAAATAAAATAGAACTGTGTCACAGCGATATTATAAAACAATTCGTTTGACACTTCTTACGACTTCAATCATAACGTCACTGTGACAGATTTCTATGGCGGGTCAGGGTCCATTGGGCTGATGGACGTCCCGTTCTTTCAGGCACTTGCAGATTGAAGTGTCTCATTTGTAGGTACTGTTTTTTGATCTAAGGCTGAGGTAGTTGTCGATTGAGAGTGCCGGTTGACCAGCTAAAGGACTTAACCAAATTATTACAGTGAAGTGGCATTTCTATGAAGATTTAATCTTCCCACGATATGTGATGTTATTGAGGTACAGAAATTGCGATTGTTCATATGTTTACAATTACTCTAATTCGAAAACCATTTCGAGGAATAAGGTTTTAAAGCCGTTCTGCATAATTAAGTTTTTGAAATATTTATCTATTTCGGATATTTCGACAAAAGTATATTTAACCTTTGTTTGACTTTCGATTTCGGCTTGAAGCCCTCCTAGGTGTATCTTACGGGTTAGGCGAAATCCGCTTGAAATAATATGTTTTAATGCACTATTACAATCAATTTTTATCATTAGATATCATTTAATTATATGTTATTTACTATAAAATGCCATTCCAAATTTAAAATAATCATGTCATCCCTAAAATGTCTAAGATATTAAAACAATATTGGGTCAAATACAAAATTAACGAAATTCGTCTCTTAAAATTACCTATTCTTTTGATTTAGAATGTAAAAACCGTGACTTATTTTTTTTGGTCAATACTTACTGTTAGTGTGTGTTGTTGTGCCCATAATAAATAAGTTTCGGCGTTTATAAGTCACTTACTCCATAAGAATCGGCATGACTTATTGCTTGGCAATAAGTATAGAGTTCGGATAAAAAAAGTCCAAATACTACTGCTAAAATATTACAATGTTCCACCTGCCACCCGCTCTTCGACCGTTAATTTGGTGACTTAAAAAAGAGGAGATATAGACGCTTTAATAGCAGATAAACGACATTTTGGAGAATGCGTCTAGTTTAACTGCTAGTAGAACCAGCCCACGTTTAAAAAAAACAGGATTCTCAAAACGAAGGAATTAAAATTACACTTCTTACCTTTATAATTGAGAAAAAACAACAACACTGACATTCACAAAACCGCGCGAAACTTTCAAAATGGTGCACCGTTTTTTATTTTTAAACAAGTTGGACCACAGACGACATAATACGTCCTACTTGTATCGAGATCTTCGCATAAATCATGGACGTAAACAAATGAGTAGTGGTTTCAATCGAGTGCCACCAGCCAACAGTAATAAATTAACTCATAATTTGATAGAAGTGTATGTTTATTTATAAGGACATTTACATATTATCCGTTACTTTTGAGAAGGACGAGGTTGATTTGTTGCTTTGGAATATTTGGGAATATGTGGAAAAGTTAACTAAAGTACTCGTGCCTTTGTAAAATAAGGAAAGTTAAACCGGGTGCTTTTGTTTTTAGGGTTCCGTTCTTATTAATATGCCTCCGCTGTCCATCCGTCCGGAAAGAGCTGTTTCTTTTGAACCGTAATAAATAACGAGTTTTTTTTTGAATAATAAAGATACTTATAATGTTGGTAACGTTACTTGTATGGGATATAAGTTTTTTTTCTTTTATTTGTCTCGTAAAAACGGTATAACATACAAGCGTAACATTTGGTATGATTATGGTAGGAACAAACCCTAAAGAGAAACAGCAAATACTAATAAATGGTCAAGGGTGAGTTGGTCTCCCGCTGATTCGATTCAATAACGTCTTATAATAATACCTACTATAAGTTGGTAATAACCCTCGGTGCGCGAGTCCGAGTCGCACTTGACCGGTTTTGCTGTGACTATTGATATACAGAGAAGAATATTAAAATAAGTATGTCATTTAGGTTAGGGATAACTAGTGGAACTGTTCCCGACATGCTCGAATAACCTGAACAGTTGGCTTTAAAAAGAGGAAAGATTTGTATTTTTGTATTTTTGTAACGAATAAACACGAAAACTACTGGGCCGGTAATGTCGTTCTGTTCGTTTGGTACAGTTTTCATGCTATAATCTATGTTTTTAGGGTTCCGTAGCCAAATGGCAAAAAACGGAACCCTTATAGATTCGTCATGTCTGTCCGTCCGTATGTCACAGCCACTTTATTCCGTAACTATAAGAGCTATACTATGGAAACTTTGTAAGTAGATGTATTCAGTGAACCGCATTAAGATTTTCATACAAAAATAGAAAAAAAACAATAAATTTTTAGGGTTCCCCATACTTAGAACTGAAACTCTTCCATAGTGGAAAAATGTGTGTCCCCCCCCCCCCCCGTAACTTCTAAAATAAGGGAATGATAAATGTAAAAATAATATATGATGTACATTACCATGCAAACTTCCACCGAAAATTGGTTTGAACGAGATCTAATAATTCGTTTTTTTTTAATACGTTATAACTCGTAAACCGCATTTTACCTTTCATTCAATCAACTCCAATATAATAAAGAATAAAGAAAAACATTTATTTAGATGTATAGTGGTACGGAACCCTACGTGCGCGAGTCCGACTCGCACTTGGCCGTTTTTTTTTTAATGTAGTATTTATATTACTTGACTTAGTATTAGTATAGTTTTTTAGGTTTCTGTTATTTGTCGAATTATGTTATGACTGACGCTTTTATTTTGTTTTAATTATTGTACTGTTGTATTGTATTGTTGTGTCATGGATCAGTGCACGTAAATTTTAATGTAATTTATAATGTAAACTAGCCATTTCGCCTTTTTTTACGGTACAGTTCAGTATCAGAAGGAAGTGGACAGTCGAAGAGCTTATAACTATCTACAAACTCTCATATTCTACTGACAATAGAATCGTGTCGATAATTTTCTGTCCACCTACTTCTGCTGACTCAGCAGACAACAGCAGTCGCAGTCTGATACAAAACATTACCCTCCTCGAGTAAAAAGGGCACGCCTATTCAATTTAATTAACAAATGCGGACACTACCATGTTAACCTTGACCGCGTAATTAATGAGAATGGTTAATCACTAAAAACCCACTAACAATAAACCTTGACAAACGCCATGGCCCATCCTTAATTCCAGATTTAGCCAGTACGTTATATTCCACTCGAGTGTTTGGACATGTGGCTCCTGAAATTAGAGAGAAACTAATTTCAAAGGATTTGCTACTAGAAGTTAACAGTAGAAGTATCAAGAAAAATGGTTTCCATAGTAACCAATAATTCCGCAAAGATGTCTGACCGCTTCTGTTCCCACTGAAGGAGGGCTATATTTGAAGCAGTCTCCAACCATCATTGACGTCTATCAGAGAACATCGATGATCTTTACAAACTAGCGTCTGAGGAACTACAAATAAATAAAAGACACCTTCCAGGATAATATTATTAACATCTGGTCGTTTTTGGCTACTAATGAAAGTTTGTTACTTGTGTAACAACACTTTGGCAGCACAAAGCCCAAGATGGACAAGTACTTGCTGGTCTCGAATTGGTTTATATAGCCACTAAAGCAAGAAGTTAAACCTGCCTTGAAATTTAGGCCAAAGCTCCACAAGAAACTCCACGACTATCGGCTTTGTGCTACTCCAATCCATCGGTTTCCCGCTATCTTCGCCAGATCATCAGTCACCACTCTAGAAACTTCCCTCTCCAACGGTCACCAGTTCCACGAGCAACGTGCCCCCCTCAGACAGTAAGGGTTTTCAAGTGTAAGCCAATGATAATAAAAATGGTCTAGTGAGATTGTTTAAAGTGGAAAGAGATTTCTTAGACGTTTTGTGAATTGGAGTAGGTAAATGTAACACTTAAGAGCGGAAAATTTTATGATTGTAAAGGTGTTCTATTAACATACGATCGCCATATTGAGGAATAGATATGAATTCTCTTTTCCGTTGGGCAACTCCAGCGCCTTCTTTTAATGATTTTTCTGATGCAACTATAAGCTTAGGTACATAAGCTTAGAGCTTATGTAACATTGACGTGAGTTCTGTTATCTCTGAGCAGAATACTTGAAATCAGTGTTTGCTAATAATTTTTGGATAATTTGTTACAGGGATTTTGAATTAGCTATTCGCCGCACACTTTGAGAGGACCTTAATATTAGTATATATGTGAAAGTACTATTGCATTTATCTGACCCAACATTATAGACACACAAAAATGCAGCTCTCGAGTCACGTTGTGTTTGTCTGGTTTAAAATGGTAGCATTAAGTGAGATCTTAACAATATTTAGCATAGCTTTCGCCATTGCTACATGGGTTTTCTTAAAAAAAATCAGACTTATTAAAAATTATACTATTCTAAATATGTTAATTAACAGATTTTGTTATTACAATGCAATTTTAGTGTATTTCGTAGTGCTTGAAACTAGAGAGACCGATGACTCTAATTTTCGTGTAACTAGCACATTAATACTATTCATATTAAAGGCGTTTTTAACCGCATCATTCGTGAATTTTCAGGTAGTTATGCTAGTAATTTTGTACAAGGAGTTAGTTAGCTCTAAGAAGGATGATCTGAACTATTTTTATGTAAACTTGTTCGTTTGGTTGTTTACTTTACTCGAAACGCTTCTCATACTAATAGGAGCCTTGACTTCAGTGTTAACTGTTCCTCTTGTTGCTGTGACGATTATTTCAATTCTTGTACTTAACTTTATGTTGTACTTAGATACTTTACATTCTATGATTAAGTCGACTTCAGTTACTTCATTTCCATCAAATTCACTAACAATGCTGTGTTCCAAAATGTTGATGGCCACTTTGTTTTTATTCTTCTTTAGTTCGAACATTATTTTGTCAGCAGTACTTCTGGTGGACGTTTTTTGGCTGGACAAAGACACTACATATCATTGGATGGCGGCTTGGGCACTGGAATTTGTTATAAATTATGCGATGAATGCTTTCTTTCTAGTTTTAATGTGTCGTAATATTCGCAGTGCTGTGTGGGCGGAGAACCGACACGGACGTCAGAATGATACGAATCCATCGTAAATATTGTTATAAATTTTATTGCAAATGTATAACCTGTAGGTATACATATATCAAAGGCCTTCCCCAAGGAACAACCTTGGGGAAGGCCTTTGTCCAGCAGTGGACGTCTTGCGGCTGACAATGATGATACATATATCAGGCAGAAAGGCCTGTTTAGAAAACCTAATGAACTTATTTACATACTATAATACATATATATTGTATTGTGAGTTAAAAAGCTAATGACCACCTTTTTAGGGTGCCGTGTCCGTCGGAGTTTGTTGCGCGATGTAGCGTCATTCTGACCGGCGTCCATGTTGCTTGTATTCAATTAGCCAATAAGTGCTTTCATTTGTTTTTAGATTTACTCTTAATGCTTAATAAAGAGTTTTATAATATGTACTCGTAGTAATAACTTCTTTCTAACACACTTTTCATATAACCAGGGACGATGTCACACAATGACCTAGTCCCAAACTAAGCTCTAGGCTTGTATTATGGGTACTGACAACCATACAGCGATAAATTTACTCACATAGATAAATAACAATACTTATACACTAGTTTTTATTTATTCTAATTATTACTGTTCAGTGTATAATAGTGTTTTTTTATACCTGTTAGATTAAAAATCATACATACATAAAATCACGCCTGTTTCCCAGAGGGGTAGGCAGAGACGACTTCTTTCCACCTGCTACGATCCTGACAAATGTCTTTCGCTTCTTCCACATTCATACATCGAGTCATGCACGCACGTCGGTTTCGGGTACTTAAGATTCGGCCCTTTTCCAGTATTTCTCCGATTTGATTCGAAAAAGTACGCCTAGGGCGGCCTCTTCCGACCCTTCCACTCACTTATGTTAATCATTTATGTTATTATTATAATTATTTCTATCTTAGAAAAAAAAAACTATAACCTACAGAAAACATTCAAGACTTAGGAACATATACGCGCGCTCATTACACAAATATATGCCCTTACCGGGATTTGAACCCAGGACCGCTAACTATGAAGGCAGGGTTAGAGACCCTGGGTTAACTCCAACTTCCAACTAAGCTAACGCGTTCATTCTGAAGTCTTGAATTACGAGGACGACTCTAGGTCTTCTAGGCTCAGGTACTAAAAAAAAAGATAAATATTTATTGTTAGGTTCTAGTGGTGGTACCTTTTAGGAACAGGACCTTGCGCAGGGCCAGTTTTAATCGCTACCACTATCCTTTAACCTACCGCTAAGCTGTAGTGTTCGTACTGATGTGTTCCGGTGTGGGGATTGTGGTGATAACAGCCAAGGTTGCAGTTTTAGGATTGCAGTCTTGAAGATACAGTCAAGTGTAAAAATATGGGAGTACGCACATCTCACGAATATTTCCCAACGCACCTTATTCCGGTGTAATAAAAACTTCGTAAGATATTTATGAGAGGATTCTCTCGAACTTATTTTTGCACTTGACTGTACCATGGAAAAACCAAGTTATACACCAAACAAAAACATTCCAATTAAAAACAATACAGGCAAACCACTGGCGGTCGAAGCGAACTGACATCGCGAACTCTTTCAGACAACCTAAGAAGGAATATGATGCCATTAACACATTTTACAGATATTTATGTAATTTATGGGTGCATACACGGGCAACTTTTCTGGGAAGTTTTTAGCTGGCAATCTATGGGTGTCTCGTTATCTCACGTGGAATTCGAGTAAGAGAGCTAGTAATGATATAAGTAAAAAATGGTACGGTCCCAGGACATGTTACAGGCGATTAAAATGATTATCCCTACTTTTTTTAATAATAATAATAACATTAATAATGTGATTATTACAACCTATTACAACCAAAAAGTTATAGCTGTGTAGGTAGGTAGGTAAGTAGATAGAGGTTGCTACAAAAGATTTAGAAGAAGATAAGTAAGTACGTCTATATTTTTCAAACCTTTTTAAACCTATTGAACCTAAGTTATACTTTACACACATGCATGCGTATGTTCATCAAATAAGGCTGGTACATCATCATCATCATCATCATGTCAGCCGAAAGACGTCCACTGCTGGACATAGGCCTCCCCCAAGGCTTTCCACTCAGACCGGTAAACTCATACCATTGGGGGGAAAAATGCCATAGTCGCCACGCTTGGCACGCGGGTTGGCGACCGCAGTTATACCATGTAGTCCGCGGAGGACGCTGCTGCCCATCCTCCGGTTTATCCCTTAGTCGCCTCTTACGACACCCGCGGGAAGAGATGGGGTGGTGCTATTCTCGGCCGGCACCAACACAGCATCATACATACATCATAGAGTTTGTCAATAACCTGCACAACACCATATAGGTTTAATTAAGGTTAATATATTACGGGGTAGGAACTATTTTGACAAAATCTCCTAAGCGTTTTATAAAAAAGTGCAAAGTGATGTCTCGAACAATGATCGTTTTTTGCTTGCGCAGGCGTCTGCGAGTAACGGGTCGTGCGATACTCCCGCGCAGCATTGGTTCACTCACAGCTGACAAAACGCCGCTTACGCCGCATCTCTTTCTCGCATTCCAGTCACGACTCGAAGAGGAAAGGGATGATTGACAACGTTAACCTCTTCTCACTTTCCCTATAAGTACTCATTTATGACATTTGCGTAGGTATACACAATTATATTGTATATTTTTAAATTGTAATCCTTCGTTATTATTGACTGGTTGACAGTTCTATTCTCGGTTAAGAACTTGCTATTTCCAATGTTTAAAGTAGTCATGTATGCGTTTTATTATTTTTTTTCCGCTATAAGTATTATGTAAGTAGTTTACACGTATAGTATAGTATGTTTGTACAGCGTTCCGTGAGTCACTGCCGGTACGGGCTGAAAATCAGCGCTGTAGGTGTCTGACACCTCAGCATTTTGCTGAGCCAGTGTCCGTTTCACCGCCGCGAGGACACACTGCGTGCTATGTCTGTTACCTTCACTGTTTTCTTTAATCATTTGTGTAATGTGTGTCTCATGGTTGATGAATAAATGTATTTCTTCTTCTTCTTCTTCTAGTTGCCGTCCATGTGGCGTTCGTTTTTTTCAACCTGTACAGTATATTTTTCTATTAATACGTTCTTAATCGCAATATCAATAAAGTCCTACTTTCTTAATTTCTCCGCGGAAAGTGAACCAATGCTCAAGGGAGCGACTATAGCCTGAATAACTCTGACGAATGCTAAATGTGAGACACATTTCTAATTCCCTTATTGCTTTGAGGTTAAGTTTGCTTCAGGCACTGTTTCGAGCAGAGTTATAATTTTGTTTCATGCAAGAGGCATGCTAGACACTGAGTCTAGAACGCTATGTACGACTATGTCTATAGACTTGCCAAGCTTCTGTTAAATATTCCGTTTTGGGGCTAGCTTTTGTTGGCGACTGTACTTTTATTTGCAAAATCTAATATCTACGTTAAGAATAGTGGAGATCCTGTCGCCACCTTCCAACTCCATCGTCAGATCACTTCTTAGATACCATAATATTGCATTGTCATCGGGTTTACATATATGTGGTTCAAATTTCAGACCATTCCGTTAACGGGAAGTGGGTCTTGTATGCAAGATTTAAGGGCCGTTCATACATACATACATTGAAAGTTAAATAAGTTTGTCAAATATATAGGTCCATGGCAGCAATAGACCCTAGACCCTACTTTGAAAATCGAAGAGTGCTGAAAACTATGAGCCGGGACGACAGGGCCTTAATAAAGCTTTTCATATCAGCTGACCAAGGTCCCTTGCACTGCAAGCGCCACAAATTTAATTTTATTCATAATTTCTTATTTCAAAACTTTATTATTTCAAAGTTCAAGATCGTAAGGCCAAAATATAAGGAGCCCCGTTTGCACCAGCACTACTCGTTGTTAGAGGTCAAATTTGGCTAGGTCTAGATAGTAATTGCAGCTTGAGTTAATTTATAGTTTCCTTGTGGCTTGAACTCGCGCTGAATCATCAATGTTGCCAGTTGAAGTTAACAATATACCGTACAAAACTGACTATTAAAAAAAACAACATTTTTTAACCTATTACAATAAAACCTTCGTTTGTTTAAAGATTTAATTCCGTAACCTAGGTATTAAGTAGCTATTACATACATAATAATCTTTTTTTTAAGACTACTAACGATTGGAAAGTGTTGAATTGTAAATAAATGTTTTACTTGTTTTATTTACAAGTAGAATTTATTTATTTATTAGGGGTAGCATTCAATACTGTATGCAATTTTAGCCTTATATTTAAATACAACATAAGCAAACAGGTAAATAGTTAAGGTACGAATTTATTTTAATTAAGATATGTGATAAAGTTAAAAAAAAAGGTGTGTTTAAAACTTAACTTCTTATCTTAATTTTGTTAAAGAATTTTATTAATATTAGACCAGTTCTACAAACAAGTACATATAACATAGTTGTACCTACTACCATTAAGTAAATTCGCTTCTACATCGAATTTGTTCCAACCCATCAAATAAAAAAAATACTGGCACATAATAAACACTTTATAATAAGTACCAGAGTGCCCATAAAAACAGAAACAATTAGCTCCCATGTCAGGGAATCAAATAAGCCGGCCACACACGCACCCTCCGCGCCTTTCGTTCATTCCACTCGTTCACTTCAGTTCAGTTCAGTCGGCGAAGCGGGAGCGACAGTCCGACACCAACAGCCACGGCGTCCTGTCAATATAATAATTAAAAAATAAAAATATAAACATGAGGGAGATCGTGCATCTTCAAGCTGGCCAGTGCGGAAACCAGATAGGAGCAAAAGTGAGTTTATTTTTAAGAACGCTTTTTGAATTTTGACAGTTGCAAACGGATTTGGGATTTGACGTGCGGATTTGATGAGAACATTGAGAACTGAATTAATCAGTGATTGTGATTAGTTTTTTGTTTGATTTTGTACGAATATACTATATCGGTGACATTGTAATATTAATGTTGTTTTTCATGAAAGTGTTAAGTATGCAATGTAGGCATTAAAGCTGAGTTCAGTTTAAAAATGAACACTGAATCTGTATAGTAACTATATCGTGTTATTAGAAGGTTTTACCTGTTTCATGAACGGATTTCCCAGAGCTGGTACTGCTGTTGCCTGTCAAAGTTTACAGTTATTCCGTAGTAGCCGTTGTTTTAGAGCCCGTTCTGTTTTTGCGGTTACCTATTTTCCTCGTCATCGATTTAAAAAGGTAACGTTGTACATGTTTATGTTAGTATAGGGTAAATTATGTTATATTAATAATGAATATTATGCTATTTATTTGCAACTAGGCATTGTTGTAATTTTGTTCCATTTATAGGTAAGTATTTAGTGCATTTAGATTGCACGTCGTTCGATTTTTTTTTGCATATAATACTTTATAACATTTGCCTTGAATGCTTCAAATAAATGAAATTGGAAATGGAATTGCCATTTCGACATTTGTCAATTTAAAACATATCATGGCACTAAAACAATGTTATAAATATGTTGAATATTCATTAATTATATAATAAAATGGTTAATTCGTTTTCTTACCCTTCGGTTATGGAGCACTGAACTTAATGTAGTAATTAAATACGTCTGCAGGTTGTTACCAACGGCGGTTAGTTCGAAAGCTAGTCATAAAAATATCGTAATATTTTTGGCGAATATTTCAAATTACTTAATGTTTGTTATTGTAATATTTCATTGCTTTACGTATATTTGTTTGCGATCTTTTGCTCTTATCTGAATGAACGTCCAATTTGTTTCCTATAAATCTTCTTTTAAAATCTATTTAACCGCCATTTTATTCGCTTATATTTTCTTTGTAACCATACCAATCTCAATAATTCTCATCTTCATTCTGGTAAAACATGCCACTTTCTCTTCTCTCCTTTCCCAAAAACTCCTTGCAGACGTCGAAATGGAAATCGCCAGTCAAAAATTAATGTCTGCGATTCTTTCCGACCACTACCTAAGTGTCACGGTCTTGCTTCGCTTCTACACCTTTTTATTAGAGCAAAGCAACCGATATGCTTTCTAACGTAACGCGGCGCCACTTACTATTTTCAATCTAGCATACCTAGTTCTAAATTGCCACAATTTTCAGCCAATTTAGAATTAGAGACCGTTATTCAAAATTAACTGACTAACTGAAACTAACGTTAGTAATTAACTAATTATCAAGATGTGCTTAAATAATAATTGTATGAAGGCCTAGATGAAGTTAGTATTCTGTTTTTAAAGGGAAAATATTTAAAATCTTTTGCTGATTCACTGCTGTCTCATCAGTTACAACGAATGTTTATCCTCTATGGGTTTAGCGCAAAATTAAATGTAATGAGTAGCAAACGATTTAAATATACAATTCTACCACTGTACAGCAATTTCATAATTTAAAATATAGTAATTAGTCATGATAGGATTAAAAGATGATTGATTAAAGTTCATGCTTATACTTAGAAACTATTCTTATGAATGTGTACGTAATTTAATATGAAAAAATATGATGTTTTTATTCAATCATTCATCAGGAATTTATTTGTCTATGGTGTAGGTAGTATCAGATTACTTCAAATAATTCAGTGTCATGTAAAAATATGTCAAGAATACAATTAATTTAGGTAGATGAGAATTTATTTTTAAAGTTCTTGTCAGTCTTTACAATTAGTGTTTAATAGAAGTATAAACTACCTACTTTTTAATTCAATCAAACTACCGTTCGGTAAGTTATGGTAATTATTGAAAATAATCATAAAACATTGTAATAAATGATAATTAACAAACTTTCCCTCGTAAGAGCAGTGATAATTCCCAACTGAGTTCGTTGACCTACAAACCGGCGTGATAATGATAACACAATTGTTAATTGGTAATAGTATCATTAGAATCATTACTAATCACTGAAGTAATTGGTACTTTACTGTCAAACAAAACATGAAAAGCAAGTTTTCTAGTAAAATAGAGGATGATCTCACATAAATTGATCTAATCCAAATCGAAGCTATAGGGCTTTAGGGCAATCATGATAAACATACTTAAATAACAGAATACAGCTAATACTAAGAAACAAACATGCTCATCACACAAATATTTGCCCTAACTGGGAATCGAATCCGGGACCGCTAACTTGACAAGCAGGCAAGGTACAAAGGTATCAAATACACTGAACGCGTTGTCAATAATACTTGATCAGATTCAATAGTTTATAATTCACTAGCGACCCGCCCTTGCTTCGGTTTGCTTGCTGTAATACCCGTAAATAACTAGAACTTATTAAACATCAAAACCTTCCCTGAAAAATTATGAAACTGACCTTGATCACCGCATCAAAATCTGTTGCGTGGTTTAGGAGGAGTTAGCGGATATACAGACAGACAAACATACAGACGCGGAAAACGTGCTTTTTATACTATGTAATAAAAAGATGAAGAAATATTTTTTTGTCAGCAAATTGCATTTCATGCGACGTTACTGATTCGTAATCTAATAATCCAAAAATGAAAAGGGTAGATGCTTTTAATGGGTTCATTCATAGCAAAATGGCCCCAACTAACTACATCTGGCATTTAATTCAATGTCTCGAACACAACCAACGCGGAAACGAGACACAACATCTGTAACTGACACTGGCCGTCTATAATTTCGTATCTAATTGCCTCTCCAGCCTTATAATACCGCAAACTTATCAGAACAACCCACAGTGGCGCTGCCAATTGATAATACTTGCATAGTTAGTATGCAGCGACTTTAATACCAGTTTTGGCCAACTGTAACTATAACTTTGTAGTGCTTCAGCTAACGATAATAATTCTACTTGTCATTACTACTGGCCATTATTACAGAAAAGTGGTCACCCGACCGTTAGCGACCGTTAGTTTATCATCAGAACACTTTCAAATATGGAATCCATACGCGATTACAATCGGTAATGAATGAACGAATGGAATTCGTGCGGTCAATTTTTCAATTTTTATTACTTATCCAATGATGCGAGTAGCCCGATGCGAATAGTCCCGGGTGTTAAAATCTTTGCGGAACTGTGATTTTAATATTCGCGACGAATTGGTGAAGCTAATACGCGTCAGATCTAAAATCTAAACTTGTTATGACCATAGATATTATAAAACCCAAAAACAATTAGAATTTTTGAGCAATAAAGATATGGCGAGTCTACAGCAAAACAAAATTGTTGCTCATTAGAAAATTGCACAAAACAACTGATGTTTGGTTTTCTTTACATATTATAAACATTTGTAACGAGTACCTGTAGGAATTAATTATTAGACAGTAGCATAAAGTACCTACTGTAAGTTTTTACACCACTTTAAGAAACACGGATTCGAATAAAATTGTATCCAATAGTTTGTTTACTGTTTATAGAACTATGACTTATCTCTGTCCAAACTATTCATTCGTTCGCGATAGCAACATTCATTCGAGGGCCCATCTTATCTGCACTAATAATAATAATTTCCTTTTGCGTTTTGTTTTGATACAATCTTTTTCATGACCATCGTAAACACATTCTTAATTCATGTTACTATATTTATTTAATAGAACTGAAAATAAATAAATTAATAACTTACGTGCATTGCTCTTCCAATATATCTTGTTAGACTTAAATAAAGCGTATAACAAAATATACGATCTTCAAGATTAATCTACTTTCGACTTGAAGTCGTTTCTCATTTATTATTCCGAGCTAATTGACACATACATATACGTGTTGTCGAGAGTGATCGCGATTATGATTATCTTGTCACTTCACTGAGATTCCAATCTCAAATCAAAATAATCTTTTAATTTGCCGACATACTAAACATGTTTTACATACACTAGCTAAACTAAAAAATAGGTACAACTACGTGGCCCGTGGCATATAGTGTCTTCTGTGTCTACTGCAATCCTTGCAGTTTTTACCCTTTACATATCGGTGCTTATTCGCTAAGTGAGAAGGCAGCTAGTTTTTCGTTAAACTGAGATGTCAAGTCATCCAAGCCATTTAATAATCGTAGCATTCGTAACATTGAATACGCTACGCAGAAAATAAGAAATTGCGAGGCATTGTCATCTGCTTTTATTCCTTGAACACACTGTCTTTTTACTAAAATGCGACCAAATTGACAAACTGACGTAACTAAACCGACACCTTATGGATTTTTTTTTTCAGTGCAGTATACTAGCAATCTTAATAACTTTCCATAAAACTTTAGCGCCCCACAGGCCGTGATTCACCCCTAATCTTCGAGTCGCTGCGCGTGCGCAGTAGAGGAATAATAGCGCCGCCATGTTGTCCATTGTCCTGCACAGCTGACGAACGTCCGGCCATTTGCAATTGTGGTCCTTTTTAGGCTATTTGACGCTAATTGTGCGAAATTTGGAGTTTGGTGGCTTTATTTGGATTGATGACCACCTTACAGTTGATGTAGATAGACCTGCTTAGCATCAAATGACTTTTTGACTAAATAAGGAGTCTAAATAGAGTGATTTACAAGGATGATTGTCGTAGATGGGACCAAATATACCATCGAAAAAAGAAGGTGATGGAACTCAATCGTCCTCTGTACTGTTGAGCTACGATAACCATGTCATAGACACGTAGACAGACAAGGGTTTAGCCCGTCCAATTATGACACTCCTTTGTATAAAGGATTAAAATATCTGTTAATTTAGTTAATGCTAAAGGGGCAGAAACATTTTTTACCAAATTGCACGCAGATACCTAGGTAGCAGATAGTCTAGTCAGCATGGTTTACCAACTTCGTGAAGATAATATACAGAAAATATAAATAAATTTGGCCTTAGCTACCATGTGTTGGAGATCTGTCAAACAGCAACAAAATGTATGTTTTAATGTATGCATATGTGAACAGATCTACAATTGTCAGTTTCCTCAAACTGTTTCGTTTCAAACCCACACAAATCTATATGATTGGAGTTTCCTTCATATTGGTCGGCGGTCAGTTGAAACTCGGCAGTGGCTAGCAGCGAACCTCTCGGGTTACCTCTACTGACCACCAGGTAAGGTAACGCTATAAATATTTTCCTTATATTGTTCATTGTTCACAACAACAATGCGTAGAATAGCTGACTAATTCATTACTTTACGTGTAATATTAGTTAGTATTTATTCGTCTTATCTCATCCATCCTGTGCCATTTTCCGAGAACCAGCAGGGCTACCTAAAGCTTACATTAATCTCATACATAGTTCTTCATTTCGGCATTCGTTGACATTCGCAATTCTCTTTCTCATTCGTTTTTGTCGCTGTTATAAGTCATAACATAAGCTAACAAACAATAAACTGCTTTATAATACGATTACCTGCTATCGCGCTCCGATATAGTAGGTACCCAAGACAGGCATACATACAGATCGAAGGACAAAGGAATGAAAAATAAAATTACTAAATTGATTTCGTTGCAGAAGTAATCATAAACATATTATTCGATCTAAATTGAGGACTTTTAATTTCTGATCATAAAAAATCTTATAACTCCTTGGGTAAGCAAGAACTAATAATAAGCTTCATTTATAGAATAAACAATACAGTCAACGGTGCATCCGTGCAAACAACTCGGGTAAGCAAATTCAAAAAGGTTTTTTCGCAAGCGGCGGTGGTCGGCGCATTGTGCAGTCATCGGGCAACGTCACGGCCACTGCTCAGAACCGAATCTTGATTATTCATTGCCACGTTCCTTGGACTTCCTAATGGTATAAGGACGTATGGGCCTTTGTACAAGGACTCTTGTGGCTTTTGTCCTTTGCGTCTATTCAATATTAGCCCTAACATAAAATTTTACTTTGGTAAGACGTCACTTCAAAGGACGTTATACTTAAGTAAGGTAAAATTTAAGTAAAGCCTTGCATGTCGTTGTTGTAACACTTGTAACACATCTGTATAGACCGTTCGACATTCCATATTTGAAATTTGACGTACATTTTCTTAAGCTTTTTACGTATATGACCTTTAGTCCTATTTTATCTATTATAACTAAATAGAAGATCACTTGATCGTTTATATATAACATTATTGCTTTATATATAACAGAAAAACATATAGTGTTTGTTTATTGGCAATTGTATTAGTAGCCACGGGTTACATTCATGCCGTTACTTCTGTGTATTATACCTTGAAATTATATTGGTAGGTATCTGTAATTTAAAGGGTTTTGTTACCTCTATAATCTTAATCAGTCTAGCGACTCACCAGCTTCATAAAAAATATGACTAACGCCAGACAAATAACGATTCGTCGTAGACCGAGTCACGATTTTAATCCATTTCACTACCAGCCTGATTCACTCTGATTGCGATCCTCGAACAATATCTTGCATTGTGTACCGACCCAACAACATTTAAACACTTCCGTGAATTTAGTATTTCGCTATTTTCTTATGTTTTTGTCAATAGCTCCATTCTAAGCCGAATGAATGAATGAATGGAATCATACTCAAAAGCGTGCAAACTAGGTTTTAATTTTAAATTTGAGAAAAGGGAACGTTTTTAGTATGAAAGTTAAAGTTTATTTATTTTCTAATAAATCTAATAATGTAGTTTATGGCAGCACGCCAAATGCCAACTTATCCAGAATGGAAAGGAAGTGTTTTTTTGTAACGATGTTTATGTTCAGTTACTGCTGCTGTTGGATTTAAGAGCGAACACTCCGGACTCTTTAATAATTACAATTTAAAAAAAACAGCTATTTAACGTTGCTAAATATTTATTACTGTGCTAAGTAGCTAAAAATGTAGGTATCTGCGGTCTTTGACCTACGTTCTTAAATTCATGACAATGTCATGTCATGACACATTAGGTAATTTCGTCGAAACGAAATTAATAGAATAATTGAGCTTAATTTTACAGTAGGCAAAGGATAATGGTATTAATGGTTTAAGAACGGTGAACTTATTATCCGCCCCCATCTAGGAAACCTTTAAACCTATGATTTTAGAGAATAAAAAAAAGAACAACGCGGTATAAGATTGCACTAAATAAACCTATTTACTTAAAGTACGGGGACCCCAGGGTGAGTTCGATTCGCACATCTAACTAATATCATAGATATTATACAATCTAAGGATCAAACGTGCATTTAAAAACACGTCATTCTTATTTTAAAATAGGTTAATTTTTTATGGCAGTCGGGGTCAATGACCGGCGGCCATAATTGCTGATCTGTCAGACGTTGGTGCGCGTCTACACTTGGCTTGTTGCGAGTATTTATTATGTTTTCCTTAAGTAAAAAGTAAGTATTGACGCTTAAAAATATCTATTTTTCAAAGCAAGTCAAGAAGATTAATTTATCTTTTTAGAGTGCTCGACTTTTTCGAATAATAATTCTCGAATAGGAGTTCCTATCGAGAGTCCGAAGTTTCGTTTCCCATTAATCTGTCTGAAAATTCATAAGTTAGAGAACTTTACGAAATGTTTTAAAGACGTTTTTAAACTATACCTAAAGGAACTGTTGGTTAGTTTCGATTAGTTTTATAGCAATCCTGGCGCTCTATTCCACTGGGTAAAACCATATTGATTTTGACGTGTTGTGTTTTATAACTCGGCCGCCATGCCCGCCATTACTGTCAAGTAATTAAGAGCTAACAAAATATAGACAATAGAACACGAAATGAAAAAATGTAGATTGACTGGCGCCTTACTGTGCCTCTTCGTTGACCAGTTAGCAAGCGAGTAATTTAAAAGAAGTAAGAAAGGGACGCTGTTGAAGTTTAGCTGGGTGAGAGTGAAATAAAAATATACCTATTGTCCTGCCTATGATGTATAGGTCAAAAACTTAAGTAAATGTATTGCATGTAGTTGTAACTCATCTGTGTAAACCGTTCGACATTATATAATTGAAAATTTACGTAAATTCCATATTCGTTTCGTACACAACTACTTGCGTCATTTACATGAGTTTTTCACCTATACCAACGACCCGAAGTTCCGATATCGGATCGGATCATGTGAAACCATTTTAACACGGCAGAAGGGTAGTGTGAACGCGCCCTAATTGGTATTGTCGTCTGCTTTTTTTTATGGCGTCGTCGTGACTGCACTGTGCATTTTCCTGTGGTCGATTGAATTGAAACACGGCGTAAACTGTTCAAATTAATAACTTACCTACTGCTTTTTCGTTTGCCTGTTTATGATGCTTTAGAGTTTTTTTAATGTTATTCGATAATACTTAATCGGATACAGGATCGATACGAGGTTGTGCTCCATATTAATGTATTTAATTTGAAATCTTTAGTACTCTATTTCATGATGAACCATATTTTTTGACTAAGCATCTGGACTACCCGTAAGTTATTATAATAAAAATATATTATTAGCTACCTTCCTATACAATTAGGCAGTTGCCGGGTGAACAGACAGAGGAAGCTTCGAAGCCATAAAACGCCTTAGTAATAAGACTAATAAGTTGAAAGCTCTGGTGTAAATTATTTTTAGTGCGCGATGGGCACTTCCCTTTATTGTCCAAACAAACTTCACATGAAAAATAAACGCATACCAGCTGTAAGTATAATGATTTGTATGTCTTGTTGAACACACACAAGAAAACAGAGAAAAATTTCGTTATGGTACTGGCCGTTTAAGCACTATTAACCTGGCAACATTTCAAAATTCGATTTTAGAACAGATTAAACTATATACTAGAAGTTTTATTTTCGATAAACACATGACATCATGACATTGATGGTGATTTTTGTTAGCTGTCAATAAGATCTGTTTTGTCAATAATAGATTGATAGAAAACTTCTCCGGTATTAAGTTCCCCTTTTTAGCTATTTCTCATACTGCAATAATATTTACACCTATAAGAAATTACTCGCTTATGGTCTTGAAAAAGTAATGCTAAAAGATCCTTTCTTCATACAGAAACCGATTTAGCTGGCAACACCATAAATTAAAACACGGCTTCCGTTGTTTTCTTTTTTCTCTTGATACCTAAGTGCCTGCGGAATGTTTACATTGTGGTAGTAGTTTTATTTCAACATGTCTACTTGCGTAGCGTATTTCTATTTGATGTTTTTAAAATAAGGAACCGTTAGCATTGCCATACGCTTTGTAGTGTTTTATACAGGTAGCGGATCGATCCTTTATGTAAGTAACACTTTTTTACACAAATGTTTACGGATATTCTATTCCAAGAAGGTATGTTTCTATTCAATCGACAACATCTGGCGGTATTCTTAATCATTAAACTCTATCCCTTTGCCGCACCGAGACAACATTGAGGCACTTAAGGAGCGTTCGTTGACAGATAATATCCTCTTTGCTTTAATCCATAAGGATATAGAGACCCGTTGTCTCATATCCATTTCAGTTTCCAGATATGGCATCCCTCCCAGACTGGCCGAAAATAAAACGCAGTAGATGTCAACGGCCAACCCGCGATGCAATAAGAAAAAAAAGAAACTTCTATTTTCAAATTGCAGCGGCGCGCCGGACGCGGGAAAGGGAGATAAAAGAAATTATGTAAAATAGCCGCGTATTTCGAAACGCAGGAGGTTGCTTTCTAAATTTGAAACAACGGGAATATGAATCCGTTCTGAAAGCTGGTTTGAGAACTACGAAGTGTTTTTTACTTGGTAAATGTTTGTTCAACGACCAACAAGCATATTTAAATATTTTATTAACTGTTCGTTAATAGAAGTCTTTGCCGACGACATACTTCAAGATCTTCGCGGTTTAAATTTTCCAATTTTAATTGAATTAAGTAGGTACATACTAGTGCTGCCATTTTATTTTCAATTTTCAAGGTTGTTTTTCAAAGAACTTTAAAAAATGGATTATGTTGCCAATGTGATTCCAAACGGCGCCCTCAATTTTCCCAACCTTTACCTGACTCAAAAAAATCTGAAGTGCAAAGCATCTGTTTTTTTTAAAACGTCCCGTATACACGTTCGGCATCATAGAAAGTTTTATGTTACAGTTACAGGTATGGTAAAAAAAGTCTGGAAGAACTGATAGCAACCGTTCGGAACTATTTGGCAACATGATTTTTTACCGAAAATCTGATGCAAAGTGTGGTGGTTGCCACTTCATAATACCATCCACCCACACCCATCCATTCCACTTGTCACTATGTCAAACTCTTTTTTGCCAAGCTTATACCGACCGATGGTCTTTGACGCCCCGTGTGCGTAATGGGTGATGCAGCCATTAATGTCCAATCGAGACTCAGTCGAAATTGAAAAGGCTTTCTCCATTGATTGATTCGTCTAGCCGTCTACAACGTCTTGCAGTTTTTTGTCAATCAAGACGAAATCATGATCCGGTGTCAGTTATTTTGCACTTTCACTCATCCTCGCGAATTGATCTGAATTGCAAGTACTAATTTTAAATTTCGAACTTCATTACATTCCAACGGTGTGTTTTAATTTTAATATTAAATTAATGTGGCAAGAAATCATATTTTTTTATGGTAACATTATAACTGTATTTCAAATTGCAGCGGTCAGTTTGTGACTAAATCGGTTCACATGAAGTGAACACATTTACTTTTCTTTAATCAACTGTTATAACACCTGCAAGAATGAAACAAATATTTTTGGCCTTGCATCTGCGTCAGTGTTTGTAAGCATGCATAAATAAATGACAATCGCAACTAGTTCAAATATTTACTTAGTGCGCTGTTGATCTATGTTCAAAGAATAGTTCAATGAGTCATACTTCTATTGTAGGCACATTCTTTAGCTTCTTGAGTAGGTTCTGTGCTAGTTTATAAACCTTTAATGCTATCTAATCTAATTTAACGTTAAGCCTTTACCAGCCAAGCTAAAGTAAATTACATGGCAACACAAAACAAACAAAGAGCTTCAAAAGTACAATTACAGAAAGTACCATTTTTAATCCATGGGTAGAGATGGGCAACGTTCAATAACCGAATACCCGATTTACCCACCGGATATATACAACCAAATACCAGGTGAATACACAATTTTCTGGTAAATACCTGCTGAGTATACTGCGTGTAATTTACCGGATAGATTATATATAGACCCGGGAAATATCCACTTTATTGTATATTCCTGAGTAGTTGCCGATCATTAAATAGTTATCCCCGGGACAATGATGAATATGCCTCGGAGACCAAATATCGTGGCCTGCAGGATCGTTTGCTTTTTGCATGATCCCAATAAACCTGAATTTTGGACTAAAAGTCGAACTAAGACTGGCCGAGAGGATTGCTGATGTTTGTTAGAATGAGAAATATACGTCTATTATAATATTATAATACGATGAACTAAGCACACGCTCATCGTCTATGTAAGTGGCCCGCAATAGTCTGTGTTGCCCGTTGCAATGTAATAAAATAAACAGTTGGGTAAATATGTAAGCTGCAACCAGTTCAATTCAATTCACGACGCACCGGGTGCGTCACGGGCGGTGTTAATCGAACGACAATAGCCGAGGATTGCTCCTCATTGATTCAATACGGGTCCCAATTGCCGGCCATTTCTTTGGTAAGCCAATTGACGTTACTTTAAACTGTTAACAAATCAAAATCCGTTTCAGTATCTACTTTCAGGACAAAGACATACTGTAGCATAACGTTCCGGTAATATCAATACGGAATATGCATGGAATTTTTAAATCGTATGAAAATCGTATGTTTTGCGGGTGGTGGGACTCTTAGCGGAGTCCGTCCGGATCGCTACCACCATCTTATCCATTAACCTACCGCCAAACAGCAGTGTTCGCACTGTTGTGTTCCGGTTTGGGGATAAGACAGCCGGTGTAATGACTAGCATAGAGGCATTCCATCTTAGTCCTCAGGGTTGGCAACGCATTTGCAGTCTTAGGCTTGTAGTCTTTTGAATGCGAATGTCTATGGGTCACAGTTTCCGCTTACCATCAGATGGCCTGTGTGCTCGTTTCCCTTCTCTATGTCATAAAAAAAAAAAAAAACTCGAAATGGCCAACTATATAATGCAATGCGCTCAGGAATAAACTCAACACCCTCGCTACACTCGAGAGTTAAATCTGGAGTCCTCTTTTGCTCAGGATTCAATATCGCGCCCGTGACAAAACAGAGCTTTATCCCGTCTGTGTATAATCTACTATTATATTATTGACCCAACAAAATGTATACCTATATTTAAATTTAAATAAGTCCAATGGCGTTATAGCCTAGATAGTAGACTCGGCTGACGGACAACAGTATCGATTGGGGGTAACCCCCTTAAATTGACCGGTCGGACACGGTACAATCACCCTTCACGTCCACGCCCCCACCATAAGGCTGCGTTTCCACCAGAGATGTGCGAGGATGCGTTGCGAGGGATGTGTTTGTCATTAACCAATAGAAACGCTTCATTTACCTATCCTCGCTTAGCTTAGCTCTGGTGGAACCGTTTCTATTGGTTAATGACAAACACATCCCTCGCAACGCATCCTCGCACATCTCTGGTGGAAACGCAGCCTAAGTCGCACAATGCGTCATTTACAGGAACGGTCAGGGAAGTTAATCTGCTACCAATTTCGAAGAAAATCTGCTTGAAGATGTCAGTATCATTAGAGATGGTTCTCTGCCGTTTCGCCAAAGAACATTTGGTCGAATGTATCGTTTCGCAACCGTTTCATTTCTGTAACTGTAAATATTTCAGGTTTTTTATAATTAAACTAACCTAACCTAACTTATAGGGTCTACACGAAGGTACAGAAATAAATCCTGTAATATTAACAGTTACAGAAATAAAAGTGGGTTGCCAAATGAAAAAGTTGCGAAACGATACATTCGACCAAACGTATTTCGGCAAAAAGGCAGTACACCATTAGAGATGCCAAGTAATTTGTAATTCATAGGGAACTCAACCTTATTGCTGTGTAATGTCAGATTGACTTTCGAACGAAGGCGGCTCACAAATTTAATTCCTTGACTGTACGTGACCTTTTAGGTCTCGCGTCGTGTTTTAAGAATATTTATAAAGTACCTGTAGGTACCTTAACTAGGGTATCCCCTGTGGTCAAACACGCGACCAGGTCGTTGACCTCAGCCCTGTAACCTTAATTTAAGTAAGCAAATCAATAGTAATTCACGCCATGGGTAAAGTAGTCATTTGATTTATGGTTGTTAATAATGATAAATATATATATATATAATGCTAGACTAAGTAGTACCATTGTAATATGAAATATGAAATATGTTTAAAAAATGACTGACTGCTGAGTTTCTTGCGGCGTTTCTTCTCAGCAGTGGTCTCCTCTTGGGAAGCGCTGGTAGATTATTGACGTGTAAAAGTGCCCGAGCGGCCTACTTACTGAATAAATTTCTTTTATCTTTTTTTATCTTATCTTTTTATATGGTTCTTTGTACCTAATACCTAGTTGAAAGAAAATTAGGGCGCTATGAAAATGTTAACAAATCATTGGTTTGTTAACTATTAATTGTATTGCTTTATTTTAATTTTTTATGGCATAGAGAAGGCAAACGATCACACAGGCCACCTGATGGTAAGTGGAAACTGTGACCCATAGACATTCGCATTCACAAGACTGCAAGCCTAAGACTACAAATGGGTTGCCAACCCTAAGGACTAAGATGGAATGCCTCTATGCTAGTCATTACACCGGCCGTCTTATCCCCAAACCGGAACACAACAATGCGAATACTGCTGTTTGGCGGTAGGTAATGGGTAAGATGGTGGTAGCGAACCGGACGGACCCTGTTCAAGGTCCTACCACCCGCAAAACTACTTGCTTTTCATGTAAATACCTATATGTTTAGTAAGTGTTCTAAAACATTGTTTATCTACCTAGGCGACGGACCAGTAGTGATGGACAAATAACCAATCATGGACACTGATTGATGATTCTTATTTTAGAAGATAAGGGTTCTTCATTTGTTTTGAAACAATCAATCCATAACCTACCTACGATCTTTGAATTAAAAGTTAACTTACTGCATTATTGGTGCCTTGAGCTAAATGGATCTAACATTGGTGCCGTTACGTTAGTAATTTAAAAATCAAAACAGATTCTTTAATGATAATTTTAATTACAAATTAAATTGAACATAATTAGTTTCTGTATAAAAATAATGAAGAGGAATTATTCAGATAATAGGTACAGTCAACATGATAAATAAGTGATCATTTATGTGCCTTGTCGCTTTCAATCGTTTCACAATTTTGTATGGCATTTCAAGGGTGATTATTCATTATTGTCGTCGCATATTATTCAAGATAAACTTTTTAATTGTCTTATGATTTTAAATAGAATTAATACTACCCCCGGGTCCGTTGACTTTGACATCAAAAGTTGCTGGTAATTATCATTGTTTTCGTCAATATATTGAAGACAACAATGACGGCGGTTGAAACGCCCAAATATTCACCCTCAAACAATATGTTAAAGTGACAAGGTACATAAATGATCACTTATTTATGCTGTTGACTACCTAAGTACGACTACATTAGGTCTATTTCAATTGTAAACGTTAATCTAGAGCTATTGAAGCATACATATATAGGTAGATAACTAATGGTAAACATATAATTAAATCCAAATAATTGAATAAACGTTGATCATATATAAAATATAGGGTAAGTAGGTACACATTGCAAAAACATGTCGGAACATGAACGCAGTCCAACTTTTTTTGTAAAGGGAGACACTTTACAAAAGTTTTGTTGTGAACCCCTCTCTCAGACAAGTTCCAACTGGTTTTCTTGTGCATAGACATTTACTTGCGTATAGGGGCTTCTAAACGGGCCATATTTTTACTGCAATGTGTGGCCGGCAACTATTGGTGTATAATAGAGGGCTATTACTCGTATGTTAGAGAAAGACACCAATAGTGGCCGGCCACATATTGCAGTGAAAATATGGCCCGTTTAGAAGCTCCTTTAGAATAATCATCAAATGGTACTTATTGGCTAATTATATAACAGAAGCTAGTAGTTTAAGTTTATTTTTATAATAGGTACCAATACCTAAATATCTAACTCGATGACTTTCTTATTCCTATTAATTTTCAGAACAAAGTGTCCATTTTGAACTAAAAACTTGATTCGGACGAAAATAGAAAACCAAATCCCAACAAAACGCCTTTTTTCACGCCACTGCTCGGAAATGTGGCGAAAGATGGTCTGTTCTTGGTCCCCAAAACAATCGATAGTTGTACATTGAATGAGCAGGCCTACTATGAATTTAAACAGACCAACTATGTTAACATTGTTGGTCTGTTCCATTGACCAATAACATCGATCCGCTGATCACTAATTCGACCAATCAGAACACACTTTGTGCTGCATATGAAATTAAATTGGCCAATGAGAAGTCGTTTTATTTTTTTAATAATATTCATCCCTTCACGGATAGGCAAAGGAATCAGATTCCATACAGCCATATATGTCTGCTTTTAATTATCTGAAATAAAGTTTTTGTCACGGTGAGAGTCGTCAGTTTAAAAATGTATTATAACTAACTCGTCCATCTATTGCTTACTTTCTAACCTCTACAACAATGTACTATAGAACTGCACTATCAGCTCAATGGAACCCTGATCCACCATAGAACGATGTCACAGTGACATTATAAGTAAAAAAAAATGTTTTACACTTCGACTTCAATCATAACGTCACTTCGACACCGTTTTTACCATACATTTATTATTTGCAAGCGTCGTTATGTCATCGTGTAAAGTCGCTGCCGTCGAGTGTAATAAGCCTTTAACAAGCCACTGTTGTCCCCAGTTCTGGGAGATCATCTCGGAGGAGCACGGCATTGACCCCACCGGCGTCTATAAGGGCACCAGCGATCTCCAGCTCGAGCGGATCTCAGTTTACTATAATGAGGCCTCTGGTACGTATTTTCTACCCTTACAGTGGTGTACCTATATGGTTTAGAACTCATGCTAAGGGTAGGTACAGTTTCCTAATAGCGCTCGGTAATCTTCGTTTTTTAAACGCGAGTGACCAATGAACAATAGCCAGCCGAACAATTAAAAAGCTGGGAGTAAAATTTGACGTTTTCATTTTGAAAATCGAAGGCGAATTAGTATACAAAATGAAAACAATTGTTCCGCTCTAAAGTCGATTGCTATTGCGAGTGCGCTAGGCAATAGGCCAGCAGTTCTGGAATGGTTATTAACACGGCCATTACTGTCAGGTAATAAGAGCTAAAAATCAAAAACGATATAGTTTTTACCATGTTGAATAGAGGCGCAGAATACGCTGGGCCTCCCAAGACGCAAACGCTATCTTTTCATCTATGCATCTTTTCTAGGGCCCCAAAATAGAATTCCAGGCGACTTTAAATTTCGTTGCACCGCAATTATTAGCAATGAACCGGGTTCCAATTGGGTAATCATTTTAATTGTCCGTATTTAATCTGTGGCTTGGGGTTGACGACCGCTGGATTACAAGTCTGGGTCCATGATTACTTCTTTGTGGCTAAGTTATTGCGAAACCACTCCTAATTCTTAGCACTAGAGTGTATTGTCCTGTGCTGTTGTTGTTCTCAAAGAAACTTCGTCGAACACTTCGTTATTTTTCGACTGGCAATACGCTGTTTAGGCACCTACATCCTAGCTGCTACGTCAAAATTCGCCCAAGGCCGAAGTTGAGTGGATCACCGGTAATTATATTGGCCGAATTTGTCTTGAGATCCCCCAAATGATTCAACTGGACGCTATGTCTAGGAGGATCCCCTAGGTGGTTTTGTTTGTCTGGATATAACTAGAAAAAGAAAAGTTAAAATAACCACTTTTTTATATTAACAGTTAAACTAAAATATAAATTTTTGAACATTTAGGTACAGTGGCAGGATAAAGAGTAGGTAAGCAAGTATAATCAAAATGTCCTCACACATTTGTATGAAACTTTCCTGTTTTGTTAAACTTTCTTTGGTTCAGGGTAATAAAAAGGAAAGTTTCATACAAATGCATGAGGACATTTTGGGAGACTATTTCTTTTTTTTAGTTTTTTAGGCCCCGCTTCATTCAGCCTACCAACCTGCAATTCCGAATAATGGCCTGTGCGTTTGGAAATCCGCACAAAAAAAACCGTGCCGAAAGCTAGTCTTCCATACATTTTATATGGATCGCAATGGAAGTCGTAAGTCGTAAGAGGCAACTCAGGGATTAAAAAGGCTTGTACTATTGTTAGGCGATGGGCTTACAACCTGCCACTAATATACAATGGTAAACATCTTAGCCTGTTTATGCAAAATGTGGTTAACTATAGAATTAACGACAAGTTGTTGGAGTAGTTGGTAATTCTGTGGCTCAGCCTACCCCACTCGGGGATGAAGGCGTGATGGTATGTATGTGTCATTTCTAGCAACAGCAGGTTGCCGTCATTGTATGTACCGATGTATAAATAAGTTTGCAACATGAAATGACAGTGTTCCGGTTTCGAATGCGTTTAGTATAAAAATAATGTATCACTCTTTTGCCAAGTTATAACTCCACTATTATCTTTCCAGTTGCGTGCGCGGAGAACGGCGGGAAGTACGTCCCCCGCGCCATCCTCCTCGACCTGGAGCCCGGCACCATGGACGCCGTGCGCTCCGGCGCCTACGGGCAGCTCTTCCGCCCGGACAACTTCGTGTTCGGCCAGTCCGGCGCCGGCAACAACTGGGCCAAGGGCCACTACACCGAGGGCGCCGAGCTCGTCGACGCGGTCCTAGACGTCGTCCGCAAGGAGTGCGAGAACTGCGATTGCCTCCAGGGCTTCCAGCTCACACACTCCCTCGGCGGCGGCACCGGCTCCGGCATGGGCACGCTTCTCATCTCCAAAATCAGGGAAGAGTACCCCGACAGAATAATGAACACATACTCAGTTGTACCTTCCCCAAAAGTCTCAGACACCGTCGTCGAACCGTACAACGCTGTCCTCTCCATTCACCAGCTCGTTGAAAACACCGACGAGACGTTCTGCATAGACAACGAAGCGCTCTACGACATCTGTTACAGGACCCTCAAAGTGCCTAACCCTACCTACGGAGACCTGAATCACCTGGTATCCTTAACCATGTCCGGCGTGACCACGTGTCTGCGGTTCCCCGGACAGCTCAACGCGGACCTCCGAAAACTAGCTGTCAACATGGTTCCTTTCCCACGTCTCCACTTCTTTATGCCAGGTTTCGCGCCTCTTACTTCCCGCGGCAGCCAACAGTACAGCGCGTTGACCGTGCCCGAGCTGACGCAACAAATGTTTAACGCCAAGAACATGATGGCGGCGTGCGACCCGCGCCACGGCCGCTACCTGACCGTAGCCGCCATCTTCCGCGGCCGCATGTCCATGAAGGAGGTCGACGAGCAGATGCTTGCCATTCAGAACAAGAACAGCAGTTTCTTCGTGGAGTGGATTCCGAACAACGTGAAGACTGCCGTGTGTGACATCCCGCCGAAGGGATTGAAGATGTCTTCTACGTTCATCGGCAACACGACGGCGATTCAGGAGCTGTTCAAGCGTATTTCAGAGCAGTTCACAGCTATGTTCAGGCGCAAGGCTTTCTTGCATTGGTACACGGGCGAGGGCATGGACGAGATGGAGTTCAACGAGGCGGAGAGCAACGTTAACGACCTGGTGTCGGAGTACCAGCAGTACCAGGAGGCCACGGCCGAGGATGACACCGAGTTCGACCAGGATGACCTGGAGGAGCTGGCGCAGGACCAGCACGAGTAACGCGCCTTCGCGCTGTTCTCTTACTCGACAACATTGAGTTCGACGTCGCCATATGTTGGGATCACATTTCCGGAATTTGGTGAATGTTCGCGTTGGCGTCTCTTTTCATTATTTATGACGCCAACAAGAATCTTTACCGAATCCCGCAGATGTGGTCCCATCATTGGGATTTCTTAATTAACCCTAATTTGTGTGAACGTTACAACGAAGATAAAAGAATACCCAAAGGCTTTCATTTCAAGGGTAAAACATGTAATGTGACGCGCTAACTCTGACAAACTATTTGTGATGCGTAAGAGAACAAACCACACCTCCCAACATTGTCGCCTAAAGATGAAAGCAGTTCCAATTACGCTCTTCCCAATAATCCTTCTTAATTCCAATCCTGAATAGTAGACGGAAAAAAATTTGGCAAATGAAACAATTTGAAAAGAAAATCGATAAACTGTTTGACCTTTCTGCCGAAACAAGCTGTTTTTTTTTGAGCTCTTCTAACTTTCTACTTTACTCAATATTGAGAGTGAAGACTAGTTTATTTATTTTCCTGTTCGCAGTGCGGACTGCGAAGAAAATACCACTAGTTCCCAGCGCGAACAAGTGAGAGCCCATGTTTTTTTCCCAGCCAGAGCCGATTGTTCCATTGACGTAATCTGTCTGCCTTTTTGTTTTGTGCCGTTAAATCTGTAAATCTGGAGAAAAAAAAAAAACATCAGCGACAATTTCAGCAGGATCGTCGAGTGTTTCCTCTAGATTTCGAGCTGGAATTTGAGAGCGAAAATTACTTTTTACATGTAAAGTTACACGGACAATTTTTAGAGCAATAGCCCATAATTAGTTGTCTTACTCTAACTCTTGGGCAGTTATTGCTTAATAAATTGCCCGTGTAAGTGCGTCGCAAGAGGCTCGATCGCATTTAGTCCGCGTATGGACCTACGAAACGAACAAACGCGTCTAACTAGCAGTTCGACGCGTTCGAATATAATAGTATTACGGATGAATTTTATTTAGGCTTAAGTCAATGAATCAATAAGGAACGTACCAATTCGTGCATTTCTTAGCTTAAGTGTAATGTCGTGTATGCCTTTATACATTATTTATAATTAAATGTTTTAAACAAATCTGTGTGTTTTTTGCTTTTGCGGGTATGTCCCATTTGTTCCATGGAACTACGAATTTTTGTATAATAAAACTAACCAGTTCACTCTCTGTAATCCACAAACACAACATAGGTGGACCACGAGCAATACACCTGAAGAACGCTGTAACATAACCTGAACCTGCCTCATATTTAATATACCTACAAATTTCAACCACTTCCGTAACCAATAGTACAGTCTCTTTGAGATTGTCCCGTTGCAACTGTGTCTCCTTGAAACTAAAGCGACAAAATAAACATTCCTATGGGAAATTTAAACGAAAAACCAAACAACAGACGACCGAATTATTAAAGAGAAATTAATAAATCATAAATAACCTAGAAGCCAAAAACAAAAAATAAATTCCTATATCAACTTCTCCAAGAAATTACCAACGCTTATTTCTTCGTGGATAAGATGCATTTGTGCCTGAAGTATCTGATAGTCTCTTGATTTATTATTTGTATCCCGTGAATCGTTTAATTTAGAATACGGTGTTAAATATATTGTTACGTACGTGGGGGTAGGTAACTGATAGAAATGCACGAAAACACCGATAATCAAAAGTAGACTTTAATAACGCACTCACTTAAACCGTTACAAAACAATTATCGCACAGAAACTTCGAAGACTTAGACTTAGATCGCTCGGGTCGCTCTTGATCGCACTGTTCGCTTTCCAAGTAAAGACTGACTGCCCACAACCGCGGTCCGCCTTTTATAGCTCCCGCGTTATTCCAGAACGTCTTCCTTCCACCAAATATTCCGGAAAGATCGACGTAGTTTGCTCCGCCGAGGACGACCAAGACTATTCGTTTCTTTATTGTTCTACGCCTTGCTACCTGCTCGCTCCGTTAACAATGGCGACGTCCTTGGCGCAAGGGTTTGGAATGACCTGCGCATCGCTGTCTCATTCCCAATAGTGTTATCTCCTTCGCTCTTAGTGGGTAATGAAACGCCTTACCACGCCGGCGTAACACTACCCCCTCCCAAGACATGCTCGTCCCGAGCATTATTCGTTCCGTAATATCTCGCCAGTCGGTCAACATGGACAACCTTGCAGGGGCTTCGCTGGCTCCGCTGTATCCGATACGTGACGTCGTTGATTCTAGTGACCACTTTGTACGGCCCTTCCCAATTCGGGGATAGTTTCGGGGATTTCCCTTTTCTTCGCATGGGGTTATGCAGCCACACCAATGAACCTTCCTCGAACCCCACTTGGTTAGTGTTTCGGTCATATCGTGTTTTCATCTTCGCACTGGCTTGAAGTCCATGTTCGCGGACGTGACTGTGAACATCGTCTATCCGGTTTCTCAAGTCGCTGGCATACTCGGTGATCGGTTTAGGTGAATCTGGAGGACGTCCGGTTAAAAGGTCTGCAGGTAAACGAAGTTCTCTTCCGAAGTTCACGTAAGCCGGAGTGACAGCCGTAGTTTCGTGAGTAGCTGATCTATATGACATCAGGAAGAGAGGGATATGCCTATCCCAATCCTTTTGGTGACTTTCAACAACCTTTGCCAAATGTCTTTCCAACGTCTGGTTGAATCTCTCGACCATTCCGTCCGATTGTGGGTGATATGGCGTAGTTCTGGTCTTATGAATTCCCATGATTCGGCAAGTCTCCTGGAACACCTGGGACTCAAAGTTTCTGCCTTGATCACTGTGAATTTCGAGTGGTACCCCAAATCGAGAACACACTTCCATCACTAATTTCTCCGCTACAGTGACTGCTTCTTGGTTAGGGATGGCAAATGCTTCAGGCCATTTGGTGAAGTAATCCATAACGAGGATGTACTTGTTTCCCGAGTTGGATGTCGGAAACGGGCCAGCGACGTCTAGAGCAATTCTTTCCCAAGGAGCTCCAACATTGTACAACTTGAGCGCTCCTCTACTGCGTGTTTGCGGCCCTTTAACTGAAGAGCAGTTTGTACACTTCCTGCACCAATCCTCCACATCTTCTCGACAGTGAATCCAGTAGAAGCGTTGCCGAATTTTCATTAGGGTCCTCTTCACTCCAAGGTGCCCACCGGAAATTCCGTCGTGGAAGGATCTCAAAACATCACTCACTCTTTTTCTTGGAACAACCACCTGTAGGTGAGCATCCTTTCCATTTGCAGACTCCCATTTTCTGCAAAGTACGCCATTATGCATAACCAAACTTTCCCATTGGGCCCAGTAGCTTTTAGTTTCGGTACTCATCGGAGCTACTTCACACCATTTTGGTTTGGGAACGCCTGCTTTGATCCAATCGAAAATGGGTTTGATGTCCTGGTCTTCTTGCTGCGCTTGTTTCATGACTTCATTGCTCCATTCTTCACTTACAGTATCAGTCCTCAACATTCTCACACTGTCCTTGTCCTCTTGATGACAAGGTTTTCGAGAGAGGGCGTCTGTGTTTCCTTGTAATCTCTCTCTGGGAATACTGTGATGTTGGCCGGCACACGTCAAACTAGGTCCTCCACTCGCACGCGGTTCGCTAGCTCGTTCCAAGCGCACTCCATTGGCCTTTCGCCATGACCCGACAGTGTCCGGCGGAATCGAAGGCACCCCGCTCGCATTTCTACTGATTTTCGCCGCAGCCGAGTCTCTCGTCGCAGCTCCCAGTGGCGACGCTACCTTGCGACTTTCGTCAAACAATCGCTGTTGACCGCCAAGACTCCGTATTCCACGTACGAATTGATCGCGCTGTCTTCTCTTCCTTTTTGGGCAACTGGTTTGCAAGTGTCCGCGTTCTCCACACCAATAACACCTTGGTCCAAATTCACGGCGAGGAGCAGTTAGCTCCCTGGCCGAACTTTCTCGCGCCCTAAAAGGCCTCGAGTCCTGGCGTACAGCTTCTACTTCCAAGGCGTGGGCAACTGCATCCTTCAGGCTCCCATGATGTCCTAGTCGCACAGCAGCTCTGACTTCCAAATCACGGATTCCGTCAATGAAGGCCTGTACTAGCATGCTGTCCACAAATGAAGCCGATGCACTTTGGTACGCTTTTCTGACCAATTTTTCTATTTCGAGGGCCCACTGTTGTAATGACTCACTACGTCCCTGGGCTCGATCCTTCAGTTGAGCTCTGAATACATGCTCTAGATGACTGTCCCCGTAACGTGCTTCCAAAGCTTCAAGAAGGCGGTCGTATGTCCTGTCTTTCCCCAACGCTTCCAGAATAGTGAGGGCTTCATCTCGTAGCGCCAAGGTTAAGGCCGTCTTCGCTTGGTCTTTGTTCCAGCCATTCGCCTGAGAGACCGACTCAAATTGCAGTTTATAGGCTGTCCATGACGAAGTCCCATCAAACGGTGGCACCTTAAATCTTCCAGCAACCGGGACAGAAGTCTCACACCCAAGGGAACCCTTGGTCACTTTAATTTCAAGCTTTTTAACTTCGTTCCTCATAGCCTGGAGACGTTTTTCGTGGTCCTCGACTTTATCATCAACTCCATGGAGGCGGTTCTCGAACTTAATGTCCATGTCAGCAAGTTTCCCTTGAACTTCAGTCATTTCTTTCTTCCATTCGGAAATGGCCTCTCGTACCTCTAGGAGAATTCTCGATTGTTCCTCTTGAGATCTGGATTGTTGTTCCTGGAATTTCTTCTGATTCCGTAGTTCGTCATGGATAATTCTCGATTGTTCCTCTTGAGCTCTAAAACGTACCTCTTGGGCTCTAGATTGTTCCTTGTGAGCCCTGGATTGTTCTTTCAACAGGACAAAGATCGCGTTCAGATCAATTTCCGGCTTAGGTGACGCAGCTGTAGTGGCCGATGCTGTAGCGGTGGACGTACTCGTGCCGGCTGCAGCCGCAGAGTCGTCAGCTGCAGTTTGGCTCCGGGTTTTGACCCCCTCCTGCTCTTGATCTCGCGGAGTTACTGGCATTTTCTATCTCACTTCTGACACCAAATGTTACGTACGTGGGGGTAGGTAACTGATAGAAATGCACGAAAACACCGATAATCAAAAGTAGACTTTAATAACGCACTCACTTAAACCGTTACAAAACAATTATCGCACAGAAACTTCGAAGACTTAGACTTAGATCGCTCGGGTCGCTCTTGATCGCACTGTTCGCTTTCCAAGTAAAGACTGACTGCCCACAACCGCGGTCCGCCTTTTATAGCTCCCGCGTTATTCCAGAACGTCTTCCTTCCACCAAATATTCCGGAAAGATCGACGTAGTTTGCTCCGCCGAGGACGACCAAGACTATTCGTTTCTTTATTGTTCTACGCCTTGCTACCTGCTCGCTCCGTTAACAATGGCGACGTCCTTGGCGCAAGGGTTTGGAATGACCTGCGCATCGCTGTCTCATTCCCAATAGTGTTATCTCCTTCGCTCTTAGTGGGTAATGAAACGCCTTACCACGCCGGCGTAACAATATTTTAGTCAGAAGTTTAGTTACCGTTGCATTATTTTTATTAATGCCGGCGTTACAGCTTTCGGAAACGGTTATTAGTTCTATGTCTTCTGTTGTACACGCACCATTCCTTGATGTTTTTTTCTTTTAAATAAAAATTGGCAAAGTATTTTATAAAAGTGTTAACGTTCTTGTCATTCATTTTATGGTATTCTTCATAGCCCTTAGATACCATGTCAATTGTCAATTGGTAACAATGGAAGGTTACGGCATAAGCCCACGAGGCGTCGTAAAAATTTGCTTTTAACGGTAAAGGCTCGTGCACGCCCGTCAATCTTTTTTACCTTTTTCCAGAGACTATGAAATGGTAATAACATCGATATATTATAGTATTAGGAAAGACGTTCTTAAGTGCGTTGGTAATAACAATCTCAAAATCAACGTGTACCATTTTTGGCTTAAAATCTGGAACAGCCACTGCTATCAAATCAAACATTACCCGATAAATCTTCTCAGTTTAGTTGGGCAGTAGTATGTACATTAATGGTACAACATTTGTTGTTTCTACTGTGCTGCCAGCTTCGCCGTGTACTGTCACTAACTGATAAAATGGAGAAGGGACCGATTTAAAAGTTCGGAGGAAAAATTCTTCAATATCCCGTATTAGTTTTAAATTCTCCTCATGAGCAAAAACCAGAATTCTACTGTTATCTTCTGCGTCATAATAATCTGCTATAAAATATATTTAAAAAAAAATTGGTACTTCCACCGCGCTGCCATGCATATAAATAGTTTTCCCCACATGATAACCCTGATTCCGGCTCGTATATAACGCATGTTTGGTGCTATTAAAGGAAGGAAACTTTGTGACAATTGCTAAACTATCTTTTAATGGCTCCATATAATTTTGTAAATTTTGGTACAGGTTTTCTCGTAGATGCAAATTTAGATAGATAGCGTAGATTTACCCCACTAGTACCAGAAAAAAAAGAAAGTGTTTCACTCGGCATTACTTCCATAACTAAAAAAACCGTAGGTACCTACACGTTGATTGCTTTACGAGTTCAAAACCATAACCGCCTACGTCTTCGTCTCCGGGTTTAGCCGATAATAGCCGAGAAAAGTCCAATCGTAAACTGATTTTAATCGTTATGTGAATGAGCATTTCAAAAAAAGTTTGTACATTTCATTTACGACCTCCATTTGCAAAAAAAAATGCAGGTTGATAGGGTGAATGAAGCTAAACCTAAATAACGTAGTCTCCCAAAATGTCCTCATACATTTGTATGAACCTTTCCTTTTTTTGCAAAGCGAAGTCGTAAATGAAGTATACAAACTTTTTTAGAAATGCTCAAATAAGTAGTTTGTACAATGGTACTTATGGGTGGGATAAATTGGTACCATTTGTACAATCAATTGTACCAGTGGGATAAATCAGTGCCATTTGTACCATCAATGGCACTTCCCAATGGTACAGGTGGTACGGCGGGACTGAAATAGCAAGACACGTTCGTACGTTTCCGTGAAAATACGAAGGAAAACAATTATGCACTACATCTGTACGTTCCTATTATTATAATGTTATATAATTTATTAAAACAAAGGGCAATTTATTACTTTGAAAAACGAGTGACATCTGACTAGTATTTATTTTATCAGTGTAAACATAAACAATGCAGGGCCCGTTCGTGCACGGGTGGCGACCGGATTGAGTTGCTATCGATATTTTCCCGCCATAATTCAGGGGTGCACGGGTAAACAGAAATTCCCCGTGGACCCACTGGTGGGTGAAGCTGGTGGGCGGACGGGTCGCGGCGCGTTCGAACAGGGGCTGACTCGTGGTCACACCAGTTTGTCACACCACTGCTACTCGCTTTAGTCGGTTATTCGTCAGAAATCATTTTTATTCCGCAAAAGTAGGTAGGTTAGGTTCGTTAAGTATCTTAAGATGCCCGAAGGGCAAATCGCTCAGGAATAGGAGGCCTGCCATAGGCAGGGCTCCGTCGAAAGGCACTGGGGTGACAACCTGGTGTGACGACGAGTCTGCACCCGTTCGAACAACGTTCGGGTGAAACGTAAAGTTTCAGTGACACAGGCCCAATAATATATGAAAAATAATAGGCAGCCTGCCGACGAAGCTAGACGTCCGGAGTTCGAATCTCGCTATCGGCAAATATTTGTGTGATGACCACGAGTATTATTTGTCCCTGAATCTTGGATGGTAAGTATGTTTATTGTTGCCTAAAGCACCAAACTCATAGCACAGCGTACGACAAATAAAACTACAAGATGCTTCAATAGACAAATATTTATTCTCTCCATAAACTTGAACATAGCTCGTAGACTTATCGCTAACCTGCCTACTATTTACACTTTAATGAACACAAATGTAGTTCTTACATAGAAAACATAAAGGCACAAGTAGCATTTGCTACAGTAGGACATGAAAAACAACTGTTCCAGCCAATACTCGGGTCAGATGACCATACACCGGATTGACGGGGCAAAAATGTACCAATGCTATAGCGATTCATCAAATATCGACTAAGTTTATCGACAAATTTTTTGATCTTACATTTTCGTGACATTTATGGATCTAACATTTCTTGCAAAAGTAAGTCGTACGTTTATCTTCTATATCTGAATTATCAGCTTTCCACGAAGATACACGATCTATTTTCTTTCCAGTCATTTTTAACCGACTTAAAAATCTAAAAGGTTCTCATTTGGTCGGAATGCTATAAGTACATTGTTGTAGAGGTTAGAAAGCAAGCAATAGATGGACGAGTTAGTTCGAGGGCCGACGCGTAGCGGAGGCCCTCGAAAGTACGAGTCCATCTATTGCACTTTCGGCCGAGGCTTAACACAGTGCTTTTCACGACTACTGCGAGGAATTAAAAAAAAATCTTATAAGGCGTTTTTTAAACTGACGACTCTCACCGTGACAAAAACTTTATTTCAGATAATTAAAAGCAGACATATATGGCTGTATGTAATCTGATTCCTTTGCCTATCCGTGAAGGGATGAATATTATTAAAAAAATAAAACGACTTCTCATTGGCCAATTTAATTTCATATGCAGCACAAAGTGTGTTCTGATTGGTCGCATTAGTGATCAGCGGACCGATGTTATTGGTCAATGGAACAGACCAACAATGTTAACATAGTTGGTCTGTTTAAATGCATAGTAGGCCTGCTCATTCAATGTACAACTATCGATTGTTTTGGGGACCAAGAACAGACCATCTTTCGCCACATTTCCGAGCAGTGGCGTGAAAAAGAATATTGTTGTACTGAATGAATTGTTATTCAATGTAATTTCAACGGTTGTCAAAAGTGACTCGAGTCCAGAATCAATGTCAGATACCGGTTGTTTATAGTTGCGATAAGTATAAATAAATAAAAGAGGTTTGCACCTAATTAAACGGTATTCAAACTTGGCCCATACTTATGATAATGATTATTAAACATTGCTTTTTATCGATGAGGATAAACTTACTCGATATTTCATGAATCACTAGTGCTAGCACTGGTACATTTGTGCCCCCGTCAATCCGGTGTGTGCAGATGACCTATCAAGTAACACAACATAAAAGACATGTAAAAAATATGTCGCGTGAAAAAGCTATACTAATTAAAAAAGTACGTTATCTGAGCGAAAACGGTCCGGTCCGCTATCGCCTCGAGGCCTTTATAAACTACGAACTAAATGGCACTTCGGCAATCTCCGTCAGTTTTCGGAAACACGAGCGTTGAAACAAAAATATAACTACATCGAAGCTTTATAACCGCGATGCGTCTTAGCGCAAATATAAACCCAGCAATGAACAGCGATTACATTTTTCACACATCGAGTATTTACTGATCAAGTTATATAAATGCAAGTCCGCAACCAATCCCACAAACAAGTGTACAATTTTAACAAGTGACCAAAACGAGATTCAAACTTAAATATAATAGTTTAATTGTAATACTCCCGAACACGTACAGTCACGGACTTTGTTATGCCACTATGGAACCGTGTCATAATGACAGCGTAGGTTTTATGCGACAAGGTTCTATAGCGGTATACACATTAAAGTTAACCTTACCAAGTAGCTGCACAAGTATATTGCTTAAACAAAACAGTTTACACACTGTACACGTATATTATACATAAACTGAAACGCGCTCGCTGCGGCCAAGATTCGTGCTGGCTATGTTGGCATCTCTTACGTCAACATAAAATAATATAAGGTATTTGTTAACATACGAACGACGAATATTCGTGAAACCCCATAAAGTTCCTTTCAAAATAATCCGACAATCATATAAACAGGCATGGCCGAGTAACATTGACCGGTTGTCTATGCCCCCTATTCTATAGAATGAATCATGAACAGCACTAACTTTCAATAGACAATCCCGATTTTTAAATGAAAACGGATCAAATTGTGTTTGATCCTTGATGTTTTTCTCTTAGCGTTGTTTTGTGTTAAGTGTGTCACTTTCCGTTTTTTCACCAAGCGGTTCCAACGGAAGACCAGCGCGCGCTGGCTTTACGGCTAGCGAATGCTGAGTGGGGACCGTTTCGCAACATTTTTTCTGTCTTGATATTTTTGTATCTATGTAATGTGGTTTTGTTTTGTTGCGAATAAATGTCTCTTTATCTTTATCTTTAAATTATTTCATATTGTTTTTTTTCTTGTTCAAAATATTCTAATTAACGTAACGTCTTTATATATTATTGAGAAGACAATGATTCATGGAAACCAGCGTCAGATCCCGGAGTAACAGTGTATTGTTTTGTTTGCCTGATTGTCGGATTATATTTACAGGAACGTTGGATGCGGCCAGAGCGCGTGGCGACGTAATTACATCTTTAAAATGCTCTTTAAATCATTGGAAGTCTTCTAATAGTAGCAAGATAAGTCAGCTTTCATCCCAAAACAAAAAAATCACCTCAAAGACATTCATTATACATTCATCAGAGTAACACAAGACTATAGGCAACTTAGAGGCCACATATGACAAAGTCGTTAGTGTTCCGCGATCTGGATCTTAACTACCATATCTCCTGTCTGTTCTTTAGATATATTAAAAAAACGTTCAAATCCTATTTTAACTATTTGCAGACTCAAGTAAATATGATCAACTTAGTATATCCAGAGAACGGTCTCTGCCGTTTCGCCAAACAATGTTTCCCAAACTGAATTATATTTCTGCATTTTTTATAACTAACCTAACATAACCTATAGGGTTCTACACGATGGTCCTGAAATAAATCTTGAAATATTTAGTTTGGAAAAGAAAAGCATTCGCCCAAATGAAACAGTTGGGAAATGAATCAGTTTGGGCAACGTTCTTTGGATTGTGGAAGTAAATCAAACGGTTCCACTTGTCCAGAGTAAATGGAACATCCCTTGCAACCAACTTCCTCAATATAACACGGGCGTATTGGCTGCAACGCAAGTTACGACTAATCTTTATAATCAACCGGCTCGCCAACAGCGTTACCTGCACCTTAAACTAACTCCGTTTAAACCTAGTAAAATTTACACTTACCAACTACAGTTTAATATTATTCGGCACTTCTGTTAAACAATATTAAGTATCTAAAGGCATCTGCCAAATTGACAGTCGAAATGGTCATTTTGTTTCGTAAGACACATTGTCGGTTTTTACATTATTTTATAAAATTATAACTCAAGTCAATAATTTCACCCCGAACATCAAACAGAGATAGGGAATATGCATGGATTTTTTACATCAACAAAATATGAAAACACCGTAAAAGAGATCACCAAAAGTGAATGTACAATTTAGAATATGAACAACAAAGTTATTAACAAAAATAGATTATTTTGCAACTCGTTTCTCGGTTGCTTATGCTTACTTACCCTCTTATATTTTGTAGATTACCCACATCATAATGTGCCAACTATGATTTTGGTTCACAAATAGATATTTAGTTAAATGCCGTGTAAATTATGTTGTGTTAAGCACTGTTTTCTTTTTTCATTTCTTAGTACTTAGATTAATTTGTTTAATACTATAATCATTTAACATCTGACATGAAAAGTTTTATTAAGGCCCTGTCATCCCGGCTCATCGACACCTCCGGAGACCCTAGAGCTGGCGCTTACCTTTCCCAAAGGATTGGGCTAGCCATCCAGAGAGGTAATGCAGCCAGTGTCTTAGGGACCATGCCTTCTTCTTATAGTTCTTTTTATAATGGTGTTTATGTTTAATTTTTAATATTTGAGTAGCTTAGTTTTATTTTATTTTATTTTAAATAAGTTTAGTTTTAACTTTAACTTTTAAATGTAAATGTTTCTTGTCAAATACAGAAGTTAGTTTACTTTCTATTTTAACATTGTACTTTATATTTTGTATCCTTTTTTTACGAGTGCTTCGGGTGCTCACAGATAAATTTATTTTAGATTAAGCATGTTCTCAATAAGTGAAATGTATAATTTCTTTTGGGAAATAAAGTTCTATAACCATAAATCGGCCAAGAATACGAGCATTTTAAACTACTGATTAGAGAGCGCAGCGTGCCGATATGCAGGTCATGTAACAGTTCGGCCAACTCCGTGTTAAATCCTGTTCAGCTAGAGAAATGTTGGTTATTTCAATGGCTATTCAAAAAATGAATCTCAACTGTTTTTACATGAAACAGCTTTTGTTGAAGCTGTTAAAAATTCATGAATATTCCCTATTGCATGGCGTAGTTTACATGAAGTAGTATACTACTGTACTGCGACTTAGGAACGGGTTGGTTTGTAGTGTTGTGAATTGTCACCTGTCGCTGTCGGGTTGAGATACATGAGTAAGCATCTATATGACTACTTTTTACTACGCTATTACCTTGCCTGTCCCCTTACCATGGGTTATAATGACTGTACCCGCTAGCGAGTCGAATGCTCTGTCCTTCACTCTTCACTGTATTAATATAGGGCGCGAGGGACAGAGCATTCGACACGCTGGCGAGTACGGTATTTGCGACTCATGGTACTGCAATAGGGTTACTGACTGTAGTACAAAATAATTCTCTAAATAAGATACTAAACTGGGAGAAACATAAAGGTTGAACTTATTTGTGTGTTGTATTTGATTGATTGATCGCAATCGCTCATAATAAAAGCGAATGAGAGCGATTGAGAGACAAGTATGAAACCGAAGCACTTTCTAAGAGCTATTTGCGTTGTACATAAACCAGAATGTCGTGGCCAGTATAACATAATCCATCTGTACTACTGTCTGGTACCCTATTGAGTCGGGGGCGTCCATCTGTTTAACTTTCAGGAAGGTGACGCGAGCAGGACGATCCGCAGTGGTTTGCTATTATAGGTAGACCGCTTAAATGAGTTCTCGCCCGCGCGGTACAGGGGCGCGGGGGACGCCAGAGGGGGCCGAGGGTGGATTTGTTAGATTATTTTCACAAAAACACTTTTTTCATAGTAGCGAATTTTCACATCGCGTTGTGATCATGAAAGAACGCTATGTGAAAATTCGCTATTGTAGAAAAAACGGCTTTTTTGAAAATAATCGAACAAACCCTAGGGAGGGGCGGGCGGCGCATTCTTGCCGGGATTATTTATCACAAGATGAGTCTGACTGTCATCGGGCCGAAATACTCAAAACAAGCAAATGGCCTTTAACGTGTACACGTATTTGTACACGTGTAGAAAAGGAAATGGACCCATTCATTTTGTTTCATTAGTATAAAGCTTTTTCATTTAAATTATCGTTATCAATTAAACAAAAAAAAAACATCTTTTAAACGCTATGACATCTCATATGTTAAGAACTGTCTGGTGCACAATTCACCTCTCGTCCCGCGTCTGCCGCCCGCTCCCCCCCTTTACCTATACTGCCCTCGAAGAAAGGGCGTATGAGTCATAGAACTACGCATTGATTAGTGACCTTATTTGTTAACAATATACGTGTGTGTTGCGCGCGGCTAGAGCGCGGCCTCCCCGAGCCGCACGCCGGCGTCGCGCGCGGCCAGCTTGAGCAGCGTCTTCTTGACGCGCAGCGCCGGCAGCCGCACCGCCGCGTTCTGGTGCCAGCACTCGCTAATCAGAGCTGTCAGACCAATCATAGTCTGAAACGGACGAAGACCTCACATTATGCCGGGAAATAGGTATGTGTCAAACAAATATTGGGACAAGCTTTTATTGCTGGCTGTTATAAGTTTAACGTGTGTATGTCTGTAGCATCGTAGCTCAAAAAATCATTGTGGAAGTTTTTATAATATTATATCGTTAGATTTAGCATAAAATGGCCTTTCTTATATATTATTGCGAATTTTACTAATGTTGATTAAATCTCGGATGACCTTTTTTTTCAACTATTTTGTTTTAATAAACTATAACTATGAAATAAAACATAAAATTATACAAAATACCAGTTAATTTACAAGTTTATAGATTTATTAACACCTTGATTCATTTTTGTCATCCCTCGTCTTAGAATATTTTTACACTACGAGGTTTTCAAAAACTAGTCTAAAACACGCGGCGCGGCAGCTATTACGGTATGGAGGAATTTTGTTTGAATGTGTTGTCGCGCCCTTAATGGTATGCCATCCTTATCTATTTACGAACGCATTTTGCAAGAAAGAGGAAGACAGGTGTAGATTTAGCGGTTCATTTTTATATAAATATACGTAACTACGCCGTCGGCGGGTCCCCGGCGCTTGTCGCTTAAAGGATTCTGACAAGCGCCGGGTCGGCGGTAGTGATGTGCCGTGGGAATATTCCCGAGGATGGAAATTTTCCTATGGGGAATATTCCCGGGAATATTCCTTTATTTCCAGGAATATTCCCAAAACAGGGAAATATTGCAATACAGATTGGACAATTTTTTTTTTTATTAAACTTAGTTAATAATGAAGTCATTATTAACTAAGCAGAATTAAATGATTTTTGCTAAAAACCTCGTGTTTTTTTTTTCATAGTCTTTTTTTTTAACGGTGCTGTACGAATGCATAAAAAATTGTCAGTTTCGTCCTAGTATTAATGTCGTAATAAGTACTGCAAAAACCAAAGTACATGATTTACTGTGATTTTTAATGAAACTGTGATGATTTGTATAGTTATTGCTAATAAAAAAAATACTTTGCAAAAAAATATTTATTCAACTTTCCTAGCAGTTATGGGAATATTCCTGAGAACATTGGGAATATACCCCGGAAATATTGGGAATGTTCCCGGGAACATTGGGAATTTACTTTCGCAAGTGAGTTACACCATTCAATGACTCGGTAAATAGTTCAATACGTTTTGATATAATCCTCAATCACACAATATGTGAACCTATACACTTTCAAAATTTCCCTATGTTCCCTTTGTGTGGGAATATTCCTGAGAATATTCCCGGAAATTTTCCCACCTAGGGAATATTCCCGGGAACGGCACATCACTAGTCGGCGGCAATATAGCGTGTCCCGCACGAAGGGATAATGTAATGACTTCTTTAAATGTTTTCTTACTTCTCTCCAAGTCATGAACCCATGATAAAATGTTGCGAACGGTTGATCCCTTACTGAAGCCGAGAGAGTACATGTAAGCGGTGTCGCGGGGGCCATTCAGCACAGAATGGTTCGCGATCGGCTCCGCAGCGGAGAACCTGAAAGCAGCCCCAAGCTGGGCGCTGTCATTGTCGACTTCGGTCATCGCGAACCATGCGACGGGCTCGTCGGCGTTCCACTCTATTTGGACGAATTGTGCAGGTGAGCCCAAACCATTTAAAAGATTGACGGGTATGTTAAAACCACGTAATGGACCGTACTCTAAGCACATTATACAATTTGAAAATACACTCATGTCTTTTTCTGTCCACCTAATTTTGTAACGATCTGTGATGCTTTGTGTATCTTCCTCTATCCAAAAGTTAAATGAATCTTCATTCAACCTAACCATTCTTGTTCCACGCTCTGAGTTGTATTCTTCCCATTCTATTTTCGGCAGCCCTTGGAGTTTGCTTCTTATTGCATCGACTGCCGAATTTAGTTTAACTCCTTCGCGCAGTTTCAAAAGCAGCGGCAGCAGTTGCCTCGGAGCCCAGGTCAACGCCCCGGACCACTCCGGGTTGGAAGCATGCTCGGCTAAGACAGGAGTAACCTCTCGATTACGGTCTCTAGTGTTGCCAAGACACTCCAAGTATATAGCCAGCGGGTAAGGCAGCTTCATTTCTGCTAGTTCATTCAGCTCTATCAGTTCATGCAGAGTATAATGCTCTGAAACATTGGCCCTCAAGTCGCATTTCTTCTGAGCACAACAGACCTTAGCCTCCGCTAAGATCAATGCCCCCTTAATAATTACGTCTTTATCGTCCATTGTCAAAAACGCCTGAGCACAGTTCCACCTTATCATTCGCATTGTATTCCATACTTCATCAATGAAACCAGGCAGTCCAGTGAAGGAGACGGGAATATTCACAGGACCATTAACAAAATGAGACCCCAAGATGAAAGGAAGTGCTGTTCTAGATGGATCTGTAAGTATTTGATCAATAATAAAGGTAGGACTAAGAGTGCCTGACAAGTAAGCGTTCTCTTTTGGTCCAGTCAATATATTATTAGCATCAGACTGCGTAGCGCCAAATCTAAACGCCGTTCCAAGCTCAACACATCTCCCCTCCTCAACTGCTGTCATAACAAACCATTCAAGTCCGCCTTCTTGCCACTCCAATGTCTGAACAAATTGTGCTTGCGATCCTTGCCCTTTATAAAGGTCCAAAGCTATTTTAGCAGTTTGGTTGAAAAAAATAAAATTCTCTCTAAACACATAATGGTCTGAGTCCGTCCACCTAATTCTGTCTTGCATTACCCAAAAGTTAAATGAATATTCACTCAACCTAATCATTTGTGTTCCACTCTCCGAGTTGTATTCCTCCCATTCTATTTTGGGCAGCCCTTGGAGTTGGCTTCTAACTGTATCGGCTGATGAATTTTTTTCAACTCCTAGACGGAGTTCCAACAGCAGCGGCAGCAGCTGCCTCGGTGCCCAAGTCAATGCCCCGGACCACTTCGGGGTGGTGGCATGCTCGGCAAGAACAGGAGTGACCATTCGAGAACGGTCTTTAGTGTTGCCGATACAGTCCAAGTACAAAGCCAGTGGGTAAGGAAGTTTACTACAACTTGTCATCATATTCAGCTTTTCCAGTTCTTCCAAATCATATTGCTTTCTTGTTGACCCCAAACAAGTTTTTCTCTGGGCACAACAGAGTTTAGCCTCAGCTAATATTAATGCACCTTTAACAATAACATCTATATTTTCCATAAGTGTTCTTTGGTTCACCTTGTTATGCCATGCAATGAAATGACAAACCCTTTTGATATAATCAGGTAGCGCTTTAAATGAAATGGGAATAGTCAAAGGAGACTGATTGACCATGCTCGAATATAGAATATTCAGAGGCTTTGGAGGCGTAAACTTTAGTCTTTCAAATATAATATTCTGTTTAACTACATCCTGACAGGGATATCTTGTCTTGTCTTTTCTATTCCAACGGCTCATCTGCAAGTGAATATACATCAACATAAAGATGGTAATGATGTAACCAATATTAACAAGTACTGAATAATGTTAATGAATTTTACTTTGATGAAGTTACCGGAAACACTTGTTAATTAATAAAATCAATATCTCCCTAAAATTTTCAATGACTAGACACAAGAACATGAAAATTATAAAATCATATAAATCAACCATAGAACGATTATTATTATTTATTTATTTAATGGCAACCGGTCGCAATATTGAGCAACCATTTCTGCCAATGTCAAGTTTGTATTTTACATTTACATATCAAAAAAAAACATAAGGCAACATTGTACGGTGATCCTCTAGCCTCCGTGAAGTGATGTAGGTAGAACTTTACGAAGACCAGATGGGATTTTCTTGGAGCAATCCTTCCAAAGGCGATACGTGTTCAAAGTTGAATTCTTCATTATACTGCACATTTGAATGTTAATTTACTGCATATTAATACATCATTACTATCCATTAAACAACAAAATATGCAAAAAAAATAAAACAAATACGAAAACGACACCATCTTGTCAAATACCCAAAGAGAATCCCACCATAGAACGATACCAAATCTTCAAAGTACGTGATTATAGACCGAAATAACAATGGGTAATTGGTTACTTTGTATAATTTCGCGTATGTTTCTGGCTTATCCTTGTTTAATAGAATACAAGTATGCATGATCATGATCCGGTCTCATGTTCACTTATATTTTACATACCTAGTTCAACTCATAACCAGTTACACTACTAAAACATACCTTAGAAAATGTAGCCTTATACTAGACTACGATAAAACAAAAGTATATTTTACGAATTAAATAACTATATGTTAACAAAGTAACTTTTATTATTTTAGTCAAACATTAAAACTACGGCAGCTGTATGCACACAATGCAAGGAAACAAATGTAATGCACATTATGCACAATATAATGTAAATTAACTGTCACTACTGTCACATCAGTTTTTAATTTGTTAGGTTCTGACTATGGTCATAAACTATACTGCCAAGATTTCGCTACTCTGTACGAAACAATAATCTTGGAATTTTCTTTTAATATTTACGCTTTATCTTTACAATAGCTACACAGTATTTATTAGGATGCGTAAAATTTACCGCTAATTATTTACATGGACATCACTAGCGCCTGAAGTGAAGTCACAGATCGGCCTTCTTGCTTTCATCTGTTTCCTTTAGAAATTACGGGTCGCGCACGCTGAATGATATTATTTAGGAATATTATCAAGAAGAATGGAAGCAGTATACGAATAAATGAGTCAGTACACCGACTGACTTTATTTGTGTACCAACGTCGCGATTCAGTCGCCATCCGAGAAAAGTAAAGTGCCTGCTAAACGGTCGCCCACGGTCGAGATTCCAGCAAAATTTCGTTTGACCTTCGGAAGCCCTTGGTCGCCGAGCTTGCTAGGCTCTGCCGGTTTTAAACCGTGTGGCCGCCCATTGCCCAAGGCGTATTTGGTGTATTTTTGCTAAAACATGCAGACTGAAAATAATGTCACTACTTTTTTTTCAAATGTCATTCGCATTTGGTGTTGATTCTCGAACGACTCGAGATAAAATAACAAGAGAGATTTGTTAAAACATACAATTTTATATGCAGTTGACATTTTCATCCCGATTGAAATATCTAAAAAACTAAAATAATAGTAATGGAACTAAAAATTTTAAAAAAAAGATAAAAATAACACAAATGTCATCCAACCCATGGCAGGGAATACTCTCGGGATACTACTACTTATTATCCTTCTAATAATGATAAAATTATCGAAAAGCTAGTCCTGCTTCATTTTAGACATTAAATTGGAGAGTGATGTAGAGACTAACGTTCTCACACTAACGAGTATTCATGAAATAGAAATCTCCGGAAAATCAAAGTCAAAGAGAAATCAAAGAAGAAGTCAAAGTTAAAGAGAAATCTCCATCCCACGGAAAGCCTGATAAAAAGCAAAATAGTTCTGTGAATTTTCATTTTATTAAAACTTCGGAGGAGGCTTCTATGATATGGGGCTTTTATTGTTATGATCTATAATCTTTCGTAATAATTACGTGTGTCACATCAGTATAAAGTAAATTTTATGACCCATCATGGGCCAACGCAAGGGACGCATTTACACATTAGAGCGAGGAACATATTCTTGCATCTCACTATTACGCATTACTCCGTCCCTAAATATTTTTTGTTTCGTTTTCCTGCAGTAGTTGATAAAAGCCATATGACTCGTCCCTAAATTGGGTACTTTCTACCCTCTGCAACACTGTACTGAACGGATTATGAGGATGATGATGATGAAATAAATTTACCCTCATCTGGGACATCGGGCTCGTAGAAGGGAATTCCATTTCTGGCTTTCACACCTTCACTGAGCAACTACTTCCAATTCACTCAAACTCTGTCCAACGGAAATGGTCCCTTTTTCAACTGAGTGCTTCCAGGTGTTATTGGGGTGCCTGGTCTTCTTTTCCCCCGAGTATGCCAAGTCAAGCCTTGTTTGGAGATGTGGTTATCGGGCCATCGCAGTACATGACTAATCCAACGCCATTTCCTCAGCAAGATGTCGTTAGCCAAGGGTTTCTGGTTTGTCAGCTCCCAGTCAAGTATTCGAGATAGTCTTTGGCCAACAAATCCCCAGAATACAACGCAGACACTTTTTAACAAAATTCAATGATATTACGGAGTATATAACATTCAACATGGAGAGCAAATCTGTGAAACCGATTTAATTATCTTTTCATCACACTTGCTCGTAAATGGTGTTATTCCATGCCTGTATACAGAAGGACAATGGCCTAAATTGTTCCCGCGGGAATTATGGCGAGTTTGTCATCACTAGGGAGTAATGACTTTCTTTTTAAAATTTGCAACTCTTTCGTACATCATTTCTGAATAAGGAGGTTTAATTTTCAGCCAAAAATGAAATCGGTTTCTAATTTCATCTTTAAAAATGAGCTATAGACTAACTTACATTACACAAAACCTATACGCTTCATTAAACTTCATTATTTTTATACCTATTTCAAGTTTATATCAACATTTATCATTAATTTTAGTAATTATACATTTTTATCAAATTGGCTAAATCTGGCTCGAATCCAGGTCGAAACTAAACGCAGTTATTATCTGTGGTAGAGGTCATAAAAAAAATATCGTTTCTATTTACGTTCCCGTTCGTCAAAAGTTATTTCTTTATATTTTGCAGAGTTAAAGTGTTTTTCCTCGCAAATGTGATGAAAACCATTGTGTGTATCACAGGCAGTAAGGGGATTACTAACTCGAGTCATTAAAAGCCCTCCGCCTTCGGCGTCGGGCTTCTAACACTCTCGTTGGTAATTCCCTTCTTACTACCCTTGATGCACAATGTACTATTTCATATCCCATACTCTGAAAGTCATTGTTTTGTTTATCATAGAAGCGGGTTGAAAGTGATGCATGTCAACCCTAGAGAAGAAAAGTAATTTGCAAAAAGAACTATGTCAAAGGATGTATACAGTATAGCTCATGCAATTCTCGATGGCGAGTGGGCTTTATTAGTGGTTGAACGTGTACATGCACATTGCGGTAGTGTGCGTGTCTGACGGAGCGATCAGTCGCGAGCGCGCCGTCGCTCGAGTTACTTGTGCATATGATATTGTTTCCACGACGCTTACTGCCACGAACTACCGTCAGCATGTCCAATATCCGGAAAAAACGCAAAATTATTCATAGCGAGGTATAACGTATTTTTATTTTGAAGTATCCTAAAATAAATTTATTTAGAACTGTGGGCCTATCCGTGTTTATCGCTTGACAAAACGGTAATAAAACATTCGACACTTTCTGACAAGTACATACATATAAGTGTGAGAGTGACGGATGTTTGATCCACGTTTAGTCACCCAAGAAACACGGCAATAATAAGCCCTCTAAAATAAAGACAAACCTAATAGTGACAGTTTATACGAAGAAAATTAAGTGGTTCATCCTGTTGTGGCATAGTTTTTAATAAGATAACCTAACCTAACCTAACCTAATGTCTGGTAGCAGCAAGTATGTCAAGTAAGTTTCGTTCAATCGATAAACCTACCCTACATTCTAGTAGCTTGTTCCTCAATTCCTCATGGATCCGCTCATCATGGATCATCGCCTCGGAAGTAAACTTAGTCAAACAAAACAAAATAAGATTTTTTGAAATCGGACCATTCTTGATGGAGAAATCAAATCGGTCAAACTGAGAACCTCCTTTTTTGAAGTCGGTTTAAAATACTTAATTGCATTATTCTTATCATTATTTGCTAGAGGGTTTGCGACAGTATAATAAGTATAATGTGTCCAATACTTCTCTTTATTTTTTATGCTTACCATACCCGCTCTCGCTGTTATGCACACTTTGACACGTATACAGATATGTGTTTACCACAAGTAAAGCCCACTCGCCATCATAAATTGCATGAGCTATATCAGAAACGTATACAGTATCTTTGTATACTATTAAAAAAAACTTAACCCGAAAAAAAGTCACTCACTCATTGGTAAAACTAAACTGAGTCCAACTTTTCAATTTTTAGTATCAAGTTTCCTCATAATAGTCATAATCGACATGAAAAGTAGAGTGTTAAACTCGAGTGAAGGTCACCATCTTATGATGGGTTGTTGTAGCGCGATGTTAGACGATTTATTATACCTTAATTGATTAAATTTCCTTTATAAACCTTATCGGCGTTTTCGGCGACCAGCTTGCGCATGAGCTCCCGGCTGGGGTCGGCGGGCGTCAGCTCCCACAGCACCAGTTGATGTTCACGCTGGACAACAGTTACCGGATGCGTGTGTGTGGGCATGGTGGGACGCGCGGCGTCGACGGCGACCAGCTTGCGCATGAGCTCCCGGCTGGGGTCGGCGGGCGTCAGCTCCCACAGCACCAGTTGATGTTCACGCTGGACAACAGTTACCGGATGCGTGTGTGTGGGCATGGTGGGACGCGCGGCGTCGACGGCGACCAGCTTGCGCATGAGCTCCCGGCTGGGGTCGGCGGGCGTCAGCTCCCACAGCACCAGTTGATGTTCACGCTGGACAACAGTTACCGGATGCGTGTGTGTGGGCATGGTGGGACGCGCGGCGTCGACGGCGACCAGCTTGCGCATGAGCTCCCGGCTGGGGTCGGCGGGCGTCAGCTCCCACAGCACCAGTTGATGTTCACGCTGGACAACAGTTACCGGATGCGTGTGTGTGGGCATGGTGGGACGCGCGGCGTCGACGGCGACCAGCTTGCGCATGAGCTCCCGGCTGGGGTCGGCGGGCGTCAGCTCCCACAGCACCAGTTGATGTTCACGCTGGACAACAGTTACCGGATGCGTGTGTGTGGGCATGGTGGGACGCGCGGCGTCGACGGCGACCAGCTTGCGCATGAGCTCCCGGCTGGGGTCGGCGGGCGTCAGCTCCCACAGCACCAGTTGATGTTCACGCTGGACAACAGTTACCGGATGCGTGTGTGTGGGCATGGTGGGACGCGCGGCGTCGACGGCGACCAGCTTGCGCATGAGCTCCCGGCTGGGGTCGGCGGGCGTCAGCTCCCACAGCACCAGTTGATGTTCACGCTGGACAACAGTTACCGGATGCGTGTGTGTGGGCATGGTGGGACGCGCGGCGTCGACGGCGACCAGCTTGCGCATGAGCTCCCGGCTGGGGTCGGCGGGCGTCAGCTCCCACAGCACCAGTTGATGTTCACGCTGGACAACAGTTACCGGATGCGTGTGTGTGGGCATGGTGGGACGCGCGGCGTCGACGGCGACCAGCTTGCGCAGCTCCCGGCTGGGGTCGGCGGGCGTCAGCTCCCACAGCACCAGTTGATGTTCACGCTGGACAACAGTTACCGGATGCGTGTGTGTGGGCATGGTGGGACGCGCGGCGTCGACGGCGACCAGCTTGCGCATGAGCTCCCGGCTGGGGTCGGCGGGCGTCAGCTCCCACAGCACCAGTTGATGTTCACGCTGGACAACAGTTACCGGATGCGTGTGTGTGGGCATGGTGGGACGCGCGGCGTCGACGGCGACCAGCTTGCGCATGAGCTCCCGGCTGGGGTCGGCGGGCGTCAGCTCCCACAGCACCAGTTGATGTTCACGCTGGACAACAGTTACCGGATGCGTGTGTGTGGGCATGGTGGGACGCGCGGCGTCGACGGCGACCAGCTTGCGCATGAGCTCCCGGCTGGGGTCGGCGGGCGTCAGCTCCCACAGCACCAGTTGATGTTCACGCTGGACAACAGTTACCGGATGCGTGTGTGTGGGCATGGTGGGACGCGCGGCGTCGACGGCGACCAGCTTGCGCATGAGCTCCCGGCTGGGGTCGGCGGGCGTCAGCTCCCACAGCACCAGTTGATGTTCACGCTGGACAACAGTTACCGGATGCGTGTGTGTGGGCATGGTGGGACGCGCGGCGTCGACGGCGACCAGCTTGCGCATGAGCTCCCGGCTGGGGTCGGCGGGCGTCAGCTCCCACAGCACCAGTTGATGTTCACGCTGGACAACAGTTACCGGATGCGTGTGTGTGGGCATGGTGGGACGCGCGGCGTCGACGGCGACCAGCTTGCGCATGAGCTCCCGGCTGGGGTCGGCGGGCGTCAGCTCCCACAGCACCAGTTGATGTTCACGCTGGACAACAGTTACCGGATGCGTGTGTGTGGGCATGGTGGGACGCGCGGCGTCGACGGCGACCAGCTTGCGCATGAGCTCCCGGCTGGGGTCGGCGGGCGTCAGCTCCCACAGCACCAGTTGATGTTCACGCTGGACAACAGTTACCGGATGCGTGTGTGTGGGCATGGTGGGACGCGCGGCGTCGACGGCGACCAGCTTGCGCATGAGCTCCCGGCTGGGGTCGGCGGGCGTCAGCTCCCACAGCACCAGTTGATGTTCACGCTGGACAACAGTTACCGGATGCGTGTGTGTGGGCATGGTGGGACGCGCGGCGTCGACGGCGACCAGCTTGCGCATGAGCTCCCGGCTGGGGTCGGCGGGCGTCAGCTCCCACAGCACCAGTTGATGTTCACGCTGGACAACAGTTACCGGATGCGTGTGTGTGGGCATGGTGGGACGCGCGGCGTCGACGGCGACCAGCTTGCGCATGAGCTCCCGGCTGGGGTCGGCGGGCGTCAGCTCCCACAGCACCAGTTGATGTTCACGCTGGACAACAGTTACCGGATGCGTGTGTGTGGGCATGGTGGGACGCGCGGCGTCGACGGCGACCAGCTTGCGCATGAGCTCCCGGCTGGGGTCGGCGGGCGTCAGCTCCCACAGCACCAGTTGATGTTCACGCTGGACAACAGTTACCGGATGCGTGTGTGTGGGCATGGTGGGACGCGCGGCGTCGACGGCGACCAGCTTGCGCATGAGCTCCCGGCTGGGGTCGGCGGGCGTCAGCTCCCACAGCACCAGTTGATGTTCACGCTGGACAACAGTTACCGGATGCGTGTGTGTGGGCATGGTGGGACGCGCGGCGTCGACGGCGACCAGCTTGCGCATGAGCTCCCGGCTGGGGTCGGCGGGCGTCAGCTCCCACAGCACCAGTTGATGTTCACGCTGGACAACAGTTACCGGATGCGTGTGTGTGGGCATGGTGGGACGCGCGGCGTCGACGGCGACCAGCTTGCGCATGAGCTCCCGGCTGGGGTCGGCGGGCGTCAGCTCCCACAGCACCAGTTGATGTTCACGCTGGACAACAGTTACCGGATGCGTGTGTGTGGGCATGGTGGGACGCGCGGCGTCGACGGCGACCAGCTTGCGCATGAGCTCCCGGCTGGGGTCGGCGGGCGTCAGCTCCCACAGCACCAGTTGATGTTCACGCTGGACAACAGTTACCGGATGCGTGTGTGTGGGCATGGTGGGACGCGCGGCGTCGACGGCGACCAGCTTGCGCATGAGCTCCCGGCTGGGGTCGGCGGGCGTCAGCTCGGCGAAGGGCGCCCGCGCGTCCCGCGCCGGCGCGACCCGCCGCGCCAGTTCCCACAGCACCAGCGCCAGCGCGTACATGTCGCAGCGCCTCCACGCCTCCAGGCAGTTGATGTTCATGCTGGGAAACAACACACACACCTTTACTACTTACTTCAAGGTCAACATATTTCAAGGATAACTAATTCAACGTCAACATATTTCAAGGTTAACCACTTGGAAGTCAACACGTTGACAGATTAACTGCTTCAAGGTCAAAATAATTCAAGGTCTACATATTTCACGATTAACTTCTTCACAGTATAACATATTTAAAGGGTAACTACTTCAACATATTTCAAGGCAAAATGTTATCTAAAAAATCTAAAGCGCGTCATACTCTCTTTCTCATTTCGACTGAGAGGCAAGTGAAAGAAAATGATATGTTAGTGCCACGAATTTTCTCTCTAAGGATACGAAAATATTGGGATATAAAAATTCTCACTCACAAACAGAAGACATGAAATCTATGAGGACCAACCCCCTATTTTATCATCTTTACAATGCCACGTGACAATTCGGTATACATTGCAAAGTTAACATGCTGATACATTACTGGGTTTCATATAAGCTGGGCCATGTACACTGAAATTTCCACTGTTCATACAAACGCACTTTGACCCGGTATTTTTGCTCCTGAGTGTAATACAAATTTATTTATTTTATTTTTTATGCAAATAATTAAAATGAAATATAAAATGCATAACCCAACAAAACTTTATAAACTTTAAAAAACTAAGCCAAATAACACCATCATGATCTTAATCTTCGTCACACGTAATTTGTCATATTATAGATGTTAGATTACAAACAATTTTAAAATGCAAAAAGATCACCTTGAGCAAAAAGCAATTTAAATGTATTGTAAATATTGTAACTTTTTCTATAGTTATGTACGTTTTAAATGTTCAGATAAAAGTTGGGTACTGTTACCTCTGGTCCAGCAGCTCGGGGCTCATGTAGCGCGTGGTGCCCTGCGGCGCGCCGGGCTGCGCGCGCGCGGCGTGCGCGGCCGTCATGGCGAGCCCGAAGTCCGCGATGCAGCACTCGCCGTTCACCTTCACCAGGATGTTTTTGGACTTGATGTCGCGGTGGGCGATCGCTGGCTTACCCTGGAAATAATACATACATATCATATTTCCTCCTATATGGCCGGAAATGTTAAACTAAAAGATCAGACAAAAAAAAACGACTAATAAGGATCTGTCAGTATTAAACTAAAAACTATAGTCTCTATGTTTCATGGCTTGTTCAAATCCTTTATTAGTGCTTCTCTAGGGCTCCAAATTTCAAGTCCCTAGGTCCAGCGGATTCAGCTCTGAGTTGATCGATCCCTCAGTCAGTGTATATGAAGAAGAAGAAGAAATACATTTATTCACCAACCATAGGACACACATTACACAAATGATTAAAGAAAACACAGTGAAGGTAACAGACATAGCACGCAGTGTGTCCTCGCGGCGGTGAAACGGACACTGGCTCAGCAAAATGCTGAGTTGTCAGACACCTACAGCGCTGATTTTCAGCCAGTACCGGCAGTGACTCACGGAACGCTGTACAAACATACTATACTATACATGTAAACTACTTACATAATACTTATAGCGGAAAAATAATTAATATTTTTTATGGATCTCAGATTCCACTTTCCGATCTGATACGAATAGAAATTTAAAACCTCAATACTACAATCTTAAGACTGCAAAATGGAATGGAATGCCTCTATGTTTATTTCACTGGTTGCCTTACCTGTGTGCCATGTATGTCTGTGTGTAGGTGCAACAGTCCGTTGACGATGGAGAGACTCATGACCATCATCTGCTGCCGCGTCAGCGTGGTGCGGCCGAGGTGCTCGTATAAGGACCCCAGCGGGTGGAAGTGGGTGATCAGCCATAACTGCCGGCCACATTCATTACGATGAATATTTTTACAAATTAAGTTCAATCAAGGTAACCTTCGGGGAGGGAAGATGGCCAATTGAAAGATGTCCAGCTTTTACTTTTGATTTATTCTGTTTACTGATTCACTCTATTCACTTGACATTAGCGAAATTACTGCGGGATACAACGGTGGATCGTCTATGATTAATTTTTGTTAGTAAACATTTTATTAAAATCTACCTGTCAATATATACATACAATACCACCCGTTTCTTAATATCTATCGGCAGTCTTCGTTTTCTATGAAACGCGAGTAACAAATATACTGTTAGCTGCAAGTGCATATGTGATAGGCGATAGCGATAGCCTGCCAAACGCCCCGAACGGTATTAAGAAGCTGGGAGTGCAGTGACATTATGTAATATAATGACGTTAATGATTGATTGGTTTGATTTATTTTTAAAGGGGCATGCAAACCACAACAGCGGTTTATGGATGGACAGTCAAACCTGTCAGAGATCATTGCATCAATGTACCTTGAATTACATCTCATCATTAGATTATTTAAACTACTTCTTAACACATTACAAGTGCACCAAAGTCGGACGACTGAACTACTTATATTTGACTAAAGGCTTCGATACCGGCAGAACCTATAATACTACACAAACTTGAAAACAAATGAGATTCTTGGGTTTGTTTAGCGTGGTTTGACAGCTATATTTTTGATAAAACTCAACTGGTTAAAGCAGTTTATTTAAAGTTGTGCTACCACGCCAATTTATTCTGGAGTTCCACAAGGAAGCATCCTAGACCCAACGGCTGCAAGAGGCATGTAAATTACATAAATGTTTTAGTGGTTACCTGCGTGCAACTGTTCCGGCTGGTCATGTCGCTGCCAACGTATGCCAGTATGTTAGAGTGTCGCAGCAGCACGGTGCTGTAGATCTCGGTCTCGCGGCGCCACGACGCTTCGTCCCGCGAGAAGAATATCTTCACGGCCACGCTGTCTGCACACCAAAGGCCACGCCAAACCGAGCCGTAGCGACCCTGATGATAAAGTTATTATAGAGTACGGGTTCCAAATCTTTTTACTCGACTGCCTTAGGAGGGTAATGTGTTTTCCAGCCTATATATGTTTGTACAGTCAAGGGCAATAATATCTATACAGCCATCGCGTCAAATATGTGTATACGCAGACCTGATTGCCAGTGGCATAAAGGTGTATAGATATTTTTGACGTCTTGGGAACGTATATATATTTATGCGCTTGACCGTATGTACATGTTTGTACCTTTGTGGCGCTCTACAAACTAAACGCGATTACCGATTTCGATGATTCTTATGTCAATCGATTTGTCTTAATCTTGTGAGTGTCATATGCAGAGCCCGGATTTTTCATGGCAAAACAAGACACTATCGTAATCTGGCTAGTGATAGAAACATCATTTGATCGATATCGAGTATTATTTATAAAAGCTGTGCTCGAACGAAATCCTGAAAATGAAAGTTTACGAGATATATCTGAAAATGGTACTCAAACTGATAATTATAGCAATTACAATGAATTTTATAAATTTGCTCCCTTGACGTCAAGTGAAGTTGAGCGTACATTTAGTATATATGAATGGCGTTAACGAATAAAAAATAAACGAATTTGTTTGCTCCCAGAGAATGTTGAAAACTAATGATTATCTACTCCTATCACCATTACACGAATAAAACGTCATGTGCTGCTGTGTGTACTAACGTGGATTACGACGAAGAAATTGAATATGTTTCTATATAAGTTCATACAAAATATGTACGTTTTTTATGTTGTATAGGTATGTTATTTTATTTGGTCACGTTTTTTATTCTATTACACAATTATCGATATCGATAAAATGATGTTTCTATCACTAGCCAGATTACGATAGTGTTTTGTTTTGCCATGAAAAATCCGGGCTCTGGGAATATGACAGTAACCAAAATTCTATATGGCGTCAACTTTAAAACCCTCCTTTTCCTCTCATCTAACAAAAAAAGTACTACTTACCTTAACTAAATTCATTGGTAAAGAAAAAAAAATACTCTATGTGCTTTTACCCGCTTTTGTATCTCCCAATTGTATTTTGTCTCTATCGATATGTATTGTCTTAAGTGTTTTGTTTTGTCTATACGTCTTGTGTATGTCTATTCCAGGTACTCAATAATGTATTTTATTATCGCTAGTATCGCTACTGAACTCCGTACAAATCTTCGAAAACACCGATGATTAGCGCATGGACGTCTATATTCTGGGGGAGACAAACGCTAGCGCGATGTAGAGAATTCTCCCGACCTAATAGCGCCATCTATCGCTTATTAGCAAAACTAAAATCAACTTAACTATCTTTAACAAGCACCAACAACTAATTAGAAAATAAAAACTGGTCAAACACGCTACACACCTTGCTGCTGTCAGGAGTCATTGGCAGTAATGGTTGCTAACTTAAAGCGACCGGTTGCCAAGAACAAAAATATAGAATAGAATAGAACCAGACGCCAGCCGCTCAATAGTGATGAATAATTTTAAGTAATTAGGACTTGTGTTTTTGACATTAAATGACTTGACTTTGATGAGCAGAGGCCGGAATTTTCGAATCGATATACATCTTTTATAGATACATTATAGAACAGAACATATTTAAGAAGACTAAAAGTAGAGGTAAACAACAGGTGGTCTTATCGCTAAACAGCGATACCTTTCCGATAACTTTTGAGTAGTTCAAAATGTGAAATAGAGATTTGCAATGAAAACAATTGATAGCAATTCTTGATGATTTTTTTTTCCTATGCCTAATAATATTATTATAGTATGCCTTTTGAACATTTTTAAAAGGCATACGAAATGCACAAAATATTTTAAAATATTTTTTTTTTTTTTTTTTATTGTTCCTATATTTATAATTTCCAAAAAGTTGGGAACCAAAGGTTATCTCGAAGAGATCGCCCATTCGCGATATTCGTAATAGTATTTTAAATACTGTGTTCTGTATTTATCGATATACACATGTATATCGGAAGTCGATAGACGAGAAGTCCCTATGACAGCTCAACAGTGCTACTAGAATTCCGACCTCTGTTGATGAGTCAGCCTGTGTACCTTCCCGACACACTCGAGCAGCGTGACCTGCTTGCTGAGCGTCCGCTGCACCATGAGCGGCAGGCCGGAGCCCGAGCCGCTGCTCAGGGAGCCCTGCAGGTACTCGCGTAGTGTGGAGTCCCCGGCCGCTGTTGCACGCACGCCGTTCTGGGACCCTTCCAAGCCTGTGGATAGAGTCAATAGGGAACATGCATGACTTTTTTTCAAAGCTTCATAAAACCAGATTCATGCAACTGATGCAACAAACAGTTGAGTTTTTTTTTAATAGCTATAATAATAACCAAACTGAAGTGGCAGTGGGCGGGGCACATTGCTCGCAGGACTGATGGCCGATGGGGTCAGAAGGTTCTGGAGTGGCGTCCGCGGACCGGAAGACGAGCTGTAGGTAGGCCTCCAACAAGATGGAGTGACGACCTCGTCAGGATGGCGGGACCGCGGTGGATGCGAAAAGCACAAGACCGGTCTGAGTGGAAAGCCTTGGGGGAGGCCTATGTCCAGCAGTGGACGTCTTTCGGCTGACATGATGAAGCCAGCAAAAAAATGTTCCTATCTCTTTCTAGCATTACAAAATTTAACATGGAATGGCTCCTGGAATTCATATGGCTGACCTGTTACATGACGTCACAGGGCATATCGGATCTTTCCGTCTAATCGCTGTTAATGTAGCAGTTTAAAATGCTAAAATTTCACATTTGGAACAATCACACACAAACTGACCTAGATTAAAACTATGCTCTGGGCTAGACATGTGGGGGAGTAAACACGGCGATGTCTGGGCTAATATCGATAAACATTAAACTTATAAAGATATACATATAACACGATAGCATTGTGGGCACAAAATAATCATTGAGACAGTTGAAACTGTACCTTCATAGAAAGCGCAGGTGACTTGTGGAGTGTACACGTTGCTAGAAAAGTAGTTGGAGTCTGCACCTAACTTGTGAAGTGCCGCTTGGGACACTCGCAACCTGGAAAAAGAAATATTATTATTACTATAGTTTAAAAAAAATAAGGTCCGCAATAGTACATTACTGCACAGACCAGGAAGTAGGCCGTTGCGGGACGAGTAGAGTTAGCGTGGCCGAGACGCAGTCGAAGCCACGCTATATACGAGTCCAGCAACCGCCCTTCCTGGTTCATGTTAGGGCAGTTTGTAAAATTAAAAGTCTGTGCAGTAATGTTAGTACATTACTGCACAGACTCTGCGGACTTCTGCGGACTTCGGTGGTACTAATTTGGTCTTAACCGAGTTTGCTTCTTCTTTACACTCTGGTGGTGTGCCGATAAACACATCTTCATCACTGGAACTCATTTTACTTTTGTATTTTCGCAAAACAAAAATAATACGTACTGTACAGTCACGGGATTTAATTTGGTACCCACCTTAGGTCAAAAGTCAATCTGACATTCTACAACAATAAGGTTGAGTTTCCTAAAAGTTACAGTCACCACACGGGATTGTTGAGCCTCATAATTTAGCCATGTAATGCAAATCGGGCGTACTCGTGTGACATCGTCGTGAACGACTGATAACGAATGATGACACGTCTATATTCATTCATAATGCAATAAGGTCGAAACTTCAGTTCGATAGGGTTGAAATGTCAAGTTAAGACATTTAAATGTCTTATCGAATTGACCCTTGAAAATCTTGAAATGATATATATCAACGTGGCGTGGTGGGTCCCAAATTAAAGCTCGTGGCCCTGACTCATCATGATATATTATGATTTTTCCGCAGCTATCGTTACGTTATGTTATAACAATCGTCGCTAGGTTACTGTTTCTAGACCTGTAATTGGTTGGCTTTGGGTGTAATCACTCTATTGTCAGGTTGGCAGGCTTGGTCTTCGGGTTAGCCAACAGTTAAATAGGAAGTCAACAGCCAATAACGTTCACCATGGTGTTGACCAATGAATAGGTTGATTAATTCGTTGATAAATCACCCATAGCAACAGCCAATAACGTTCGTCATGGTGTTGACCAATGAATAGGTTGATTCATTCGTTGCTAATCGGACAAAGTCGGCTATATTCGATTGTGGTAAGAAAAATGCTACTACTGTCTTCGTCATACGTATTCGTGATTAATCGTGTAATCTCGTAAATGCTCGTGAATGCCATTATACTGCAAATTTAAATAACTTCACGATGGCATAACAAATAACTTGACATCTCTAATGACATTGATGACTTCAAGCATATTTTTCTTGAAATGGGTCCCAAATTAAAGCTCGTGACTGTACTTAAACTTCCCTAAGAAAAAAGTATTCCCGATTCCCGCCTTAATTTGCGCGAGCACGGGAGCGAGCCCGGGCTCGAGGCTGGTCCCCGTGAGTACCTGTGAGTCTTGCGCAGCAGCAGCACGGCCCCGGCGGCGACGGCTGCGAGCGCGAGCGCGGCGACGGCCAGGCCGGCCTCGAGCCCTGCGCGAGCACGGGAGCGAGCCCGGGCTCGAGGCTGGTCCCCGTGAGTACCTGTGAGTCTTGCGCAGCAGCAGCACGGCCCCGGCGGCGACGGCTGCGAGCGCGAGCGCGGCGACGGCCAGGCCGGCCCCGAGCCCTGCGCGAGCACGGGAGCGAGCCCGGGCTCGAGGCTGGTCCCCGTGAGTACCTGTGAGTCTTGCGCAGCAGCAGCACGGCCCCGGCGGCGACGGCTGCGAGCGCGAGCGCGGCGACGGTCAGGCCGGCCTCGAGCCCTGCGCGAGCACGGGAGCGAGCCCGGGCTCGAGGCTGGTCCCCGTGAGTACCTGTGAGTCTTGCGCAGCAGCAGCACGGCCCCGGCGGCGACGGCTGCGAGCGCGAGCGCGGCGACGGCCAGGCCGGCCCCGAGCCCTGCGCGAGCACGGGAGCGAGCCCGGGCTCGAGGCTGGTCCCCGTGAGTACCTGTGAGTCTTGCGCAGCAGCAGCACGGCCCCGGCGGCGACGGCTGCGAGCGCGAGCGCGGCGACGGCCAGGCCGGCCCCGAGCCCTGCGCGAGCACGGGAGCGAGCCCGGGCTCGAGGCTGGTCCCCGTGAGTACCTGTGAGTCTTGCGCAGCAGCAGCACGGCCCCGGCGGCGACGGCTGCGAGCGCGAGCGCGGCGACGGCCAGGCCGGCCCCGAGCCCTGCGCGAGCACGGGAGCGAGCCCGGGCTCGAGGCTGGTCCCCGTGAGTACCTGTGAGTCTTGCGCAGCAGCAGCACGGCCCCGGCGGCGACGGCTGCGAGCGCGAGCGCGGCGACGGCCAGGCCGGCCCCGAGCCCTGCGCGAGCACGGGAGCGAGCCCGGGCTCGAGGCTGGTCCCCGTGAGTACCTGTGAGTCTTGCGCAGCAGCAGCACGGCCCCGGCGGCGACGGCTGCGAGCGCGAGCGCGGCGACGGCCAGGCCGGCCCCGAGCCCTGCGCGAGCACGGGAGCGAGCCCGGGCTCGAGGCTGGTCCCCGTGAGTACCTGTGAGTCTTGCGCAGCAGCAGCACGGCCCCGGCGGCGACGGCTGCGAGCGCGAGCGCGGCGACGGCCAGGCCGGCCCCGAGCCCTGCGCGAGCACGGGAGCGAGCCCGGGCTCGAGGCTGGTCCCCGTGAGTACCTGTGAGTCTTGCGCAGCAGCAGCACGGCCCCGGCGGCGACGGCTGCGAGCGCGAGCGCGGCGACGGCCAGGCCGGCCCCGAGCCCTGCGCGAGCACGGGAGCGAGCCCGGGCTCGAGGCTGGTCCCCGTGAGTACCTGTGAGTCTTGCGCAGCAGCAGCACGGCCCCGGCGGCGACGGCTGCGAGCGCGAGCGCGGCGACGGCCAGGCCGGCCCCGAGCCCTGCGCGAGCACGGGAGCGAGCCCGGGCTCGAGGCTGGTCCCCGTGAGTACCTGTGAGTCTTGCGCAGCAGCAGCACGGCCCCGGCGGCGACGGCTGCGAGCGCGAGCGCGGCGACGGCCAGGCCGGCCCCGAGCCCTGCGCGAGCACGGGAGCGAGCCCGGGCTCGAGGCTGGTCCCCGTGAGTACCTGTGAGTCTTGCGCAGCAGCAGCACGGCCCCGGCGGCGACGGCTGCGAGCGCGAGCGCGGCGACGGCCAGGCCGGCCCCGAGCCCTGCGCGAGCACGGGAGCGAGCCCGGGCTCGAGGCTGGTCCCCGTGAGTACCTGTGAGTCTTGCGCAGCAGCAGCACGGCCCCGGCGGCGACGGCTGCGAGCGCGAGCGCGGCGACGGCCAGGCCGGCCCCGAGCCCTGCGCGAGCACGGGAGCGAGCCCGGGCTCGAGGCTGGTCCCCGTGAGTACCTGTGAGTCTTGCGCAGCAGCAGCACGGCCCCGGCGGCGACGGCTGCGAGCGCGAGCGCGGCGACGGCCAGGCCGGCCCCGAGCCCTGCGCGAGCACGGGAGCGAGCCCGGGCTCGAGGCTGGTCCCCGTGAGTACCTGTGAGTCTTGCGCAGCAGCAGCACGGCCCCGGCGGCGACGGCTGCGAGCGCGAGCGCGGCGACGGCCAGGCCGGCCCCGAGCCCTGCGCGAGCACGGGAGCGAGCCCGGGCTCGAGGCTGGTCCCCGCGAGTACCTGTGAGTCTTGCGCAGCAGCAGCACGGCCCCGGCGGCGACGGCTGCGAGCGCGAGCGCGGCGACGGCCAGGCCGGCCCCGAGCCCTGCGCGAGCACGGGAGCGAGCCCGGGCTCGAGGCTGGTCCCCGCGAGTACCTGTGAGTCTTGCGCAGCAGCAGCACGGCCCCGGCGGCGACGGCTGCGAGCGCGAGCGCGGCGACGGCCAGGCCGGCCCCGAGCCCTGCGCGAGCACGGGAGCGAGCCCGGGCTCGAGGCTGGTCCCCGCGAGTACCTGTGAGTCTTGCGCAGCAGCAGCACGGCCCCGGCGGCGACGGCTGCGAGCGCGAGCGCGGCGACGGCCAGGCCGGCCCCGAGCCCTGCGCGAGCACGGGAGCGAGCCCGGGCTCGAGGCTGGTCCCCGCGAGTACCTGTGAGTCTTGCGCAGCAGCAGCACGGCCCCGGCGGCGACGGCTGCGAGCGCGAGCGCGGCGACGGCCAGGCCGGCCCCGAGCCCTGCGCGAGCACGGGAGCGAGCCCGGGCTCGAGGCTGGTCCCCGCGAGTACCTGTGAGTCTTGCGCAGCAGCAGCACGGCCCCGGCGGCGACGGCTGCGAGCGCGAGCGCGGCGACGGCCAGGCCGGCCCCGAGCCCTGCGCGAGCACGGGAGCGAGCCCGGGCTCGAGGCTGGTCCCCGCGAGTACCTGTGAGTCTTGCGCAGCAGCAGCACGGCCCCGGCGGCGACGGCTGCGAGCGCGAGCGCGGCGACGGCCAGGCCGGCCCCGAGCCCTGCGCGAGCACGGGAGCGAGCCCGGGCTCGAGGCTGGTCCCCGCGAGTACCTGTGAGTCTTGCGCAGCAGCAGCACGGCCCCGGCGGCGACGGCTGCGAGCGCGAGCGCGGCGACGGCCAGGCCGGCCCCGAGCCCTGCGCGAGCACGGGAGCGAGCCCGGGCTCGACGCTGGTCCCCGCGAGTACCTGTGAGTCTTGCGCAGCAGCAGCACGGCCCCGGCGGCGACGGCTGCGAGCGCGAGCGCGGCGACGGCCAGGCCGGCCCCGAGCCCTGCGCGAGCACGGGAGCGAGCCCGGGCTCGAGGCTGGTCCCCGTGAGTACCTGTGAGTCTTGCGCAGCAGCAGCACGGCCCCGGCGGCGACGGCTGCGAGCGCGAGCGCGGCGACGGCCAGGCCGGCCCCGAGCCCTGCGCGAGCACGGGAGCGAGCCCGGGCTCGAGGCTGGTCCCCGTGAGTACCTGTGAGTCTTGCGCAGCAGCAGCACGGCCCCGGCGGCGACGGCTGCGAGCGCGAGCGCGGCGACGGCCAGGCCGGCCCCGAGCCCTGCGCGAGCACGGGAGCGAGCCCGGGCTCGAGGCTGGTCCCCGTGAGTACCTGTGAGTCTTGCGCAGCAGCAGCACGGCCCCGGCGGCGACGGCTGCGAGCGCGAGCGCGGCGACGGCCAGGCCGGCCCCGAGCCCTGCGCGAGCACGGGAGCGAGCCCGGGCTCGAGGCTGGTCCCCGTGAGTACCTGTGAGTCTTGCGCAGCAGCAGCACGGCCCCGGCGGCGACGGCTGCGAGCGCGAGCGCGGCGACGGCCAGGCCGGCCCCGAGCCCTGCGCGAGCACGGGAGCGAGCCCGGGCTCGAGGCTGGTCCCCGTGAGTACCTGTGAGTCTTGCGCAGCAGCAGCACGGCCCCGGCGGCGACGGCTGCGAGCGCGAGCGCGGCGACGGCCAGGCCGGCCCCGAGCCCTGCGCGAGCACGGGAGCGAGCCCGGGCTCGAGGCTGGTCCCCGTGAGTACCTGTGAGTCTTGCGCAGCAGCAGCACGGCCCCGGCGGCGACGGCTGCGAGCGCGAGCGCGGCGACGGCCAGGCCGGCCCCGAGCCCTGCGCGAGCACGGGAGCGAGCCCGGGCTCGAGGCTGGTCCCCGTGAGTACCTGCGAGTCTTGCGCAGCAGCAGCACGGCCCCGGCGGCGACGGCTGCGAGCGCGAGCGCGGCGACGGCCAGGCCGGCCCCGAGCCCTGCGCGAGCACGGGAGCGAGCCCGGGCTCGAGGCTGGTCCCCGTGAGTACCTGTGAATCTTGCGCAGCAGCAGCACGGCCCCGGCGGCGACGGCTGCGAGCGCGAGCGCGGCGACGGCCAGGCCGGCCCCGAGCCCTGCGCGAGCACGGGAGCGAGCCCGGGCTCGAGGCTGGTCCCCGTGAGTACCTGTGAATCTTGCGCAGCAGCAGCACGGCCCCGGCGGCGACGGCTGCGAGCGCGAGCGCGGCGACGGCCAGGCCGGCCCCGAGCCCTGCGCGAGCACGGGAGCGAGCCCGGGCTCGAGGCTGGTCCCCGTGAGTACCTGTGAATCTTGCGCAGCAGCAGCACGGCCCCGGCGGCGACGGCTGCGAGCGCGAGCGCGGCGACGGCCAGGCCGGCCCCGAGCCCTGCGCGAGCACGGGAGCGAGCCCGGGCTCGAGGCTGGTCCCCGTGAGTACCTGTGAATCTTGCGCAGCAGCAGCACGGCCCCGGCGGCGACGGCTGCGAGCGCGAGCGCGGCGACGGCCAGGCCGGCCCCGAGCCCTGCGCGAGCACGGGAGCGAGCCCGGGCTCGAGGCTGGTCCCCGTGAGTACCTGTGAATCTTGCGCAGCAGCAGCACGGCCCCGGCGGCGACGGCTGCGAGCGCGAGCGCGGCGACGGCCAGGCCGGCCCCGAGCCCTGCGCGAGCACGGGAGCGAGCCCGGGCTCGAGGCTGGTCCCCGTGAGTACCTGTGAATCTTGCGCAGCAGCAGCACGGCCCCGGCGGCGACGGCTGCGAGCGCGAGCGCGGCGACGGCCAGGCCGGCCCCGAGCCCTGCGCGAGCACGGGAGCGAGCCCGGGCTCGAGGCTGGTCCCCGTGAGTACCTGTGAATCTTGCGCAGCAGCAGCACGGCCCCGGCGGCGACGGCTGCGAGCGCGAGCGCGGCGACGGCCAGGCCGGCCCCGAGCCGCCACGCCGGCGCGCGCAGCGGCTCGCCCGCGTCCTGCGCGAGCGGCGGGAACGAGCCCGCGTTGCACAGGTCGCCGGAGCAGCAAATCACATTCACTTGGCCGGCGTGCCGCTTGCTCAAACTGCAACGAGTCGAACCAAAAGCAAGGTAAAATAAACGTTAGAGTTAACAAATAAATAAACGCTTTCTTTCTTTACGTAATAATGCTGTGTATGCATGGAGTGTCCGTGTGTGCGTAGCCGCCACACACGGGCCAGTAATAAACTAGCTACCGGACGAGCGCACGTGTTTTACTTCCACCCAAATACATATCATTTGGCGACGACGCGGGAATAATTCCAGGAAAAATAACGGGAATGACTACCTACGTGGGAACCTTGGGATCATTTGATTACAAGAATCAAGAATGGGAGATTTTCTACGGGAGATTGTCGATGTTTATAAAACTGAACGACATTGCGGTAGATAAAAAATGTGCGGTGTTACTAACGAATTTATCTGACGACTCGTATCGTTTGGTTAGTAATTTAGTTCATCCGAAGAAAATCGGAGATGCCACTTTCGATGAGCTGGTTGCAGTACTCAACAAACATTTTACTCCAAAAAGGTCGACCTTTGCGGATCGTAGCTTATTTTATGAAGCGGTCAAAAGAGACGGCGAAAATTCAGAGGAGTGGATAGCCCGCTTACGTGGTTTGGCGGTACACTGTGGTTTCGGGACGGAGCTGGAGGTGTTATTGCTTGACCGGTTCGTATTAGGATTTAGATCTGGCCCCGAACGGGACAAGCTTTGTGAGCAGGATCTTTCATCCTTAACGTTAGCGAAGGCGCTTGAGATAGCTCAGAAGGCTGCTTGTGCCTTGAAAGCGCGAGCCAGCGAGTCACCCATCGTCACAGTGAAGGAGGAACCGCTGTTCAAGGTCGGCGCGGCCCGAGCGGGGCCAGCTGGAGCTCGCGCGTCGCGCGCGGCGGCCCGCGACCCCGATAGATGCTCTGTATGCGGTCTCAAGAATCACACGGCGGAAAAATGTCGATTTAAAAATTACCGGTGCAATAAGTGCAAAAATAGGGGACATTTGCGTAAGGTGTGCGAGCTGAATGTGAACAAGTTGGATGCGCGCCCCGACGAGCCAGGAGATCCTGACCACGACTGTGAGGAATGCCGGCTTTTCAGTATGAGGTGCGTTAATAACAATCCAATTTTAGTATCAGTTGAAATTGACGGTCGCGATTATAGTATGGAGCTCGACTCGGGCTCCAGTACCAGTGTCATTGCAGAAAAAATCTATAGACAATACTTTTCTCAACATAAGTTGCAACAGTGTAATGTAAAAATGTGTTTTTATAATGGCCACAAAATTTCGCCTCTGGGTAACTTTTCCGTGCCCATAAAATTCGGGAACATTAAAGACAATATAACATTCTTTGTAATTAAAAACGGGAGCGGTCCACTACTGGGACGCGATTTTATGGCCAAGTTTGGAATATCGTTCACTACGAATAGGAGCCACTTAAACCAGTTACAGGTGATTAGTTCGCACGATTCCGATCATATTCAGTTACTCGATAATTACAAAGATTAGGCCCAGGGGTTAGGCGCGGTCTTATCGCAAATAGGTATAGATAGTTTGGAGAGGCCGATAGCTTTTGGTTCCAGGGCGCTTTCAGCTGCCGAACGAAACTATAGTCAGTTGCATAAGGAAGCGACGGCTATAATCTTCGGTGTGAAAAGGTTCCACCAGTACTTGTACGGCCGACAGCAGCCATTTATATTAAAGACTGATCATAGACCTCTTTTAGCAATTTTTGGTAACAAAAACGGTATTTCTGTTATGACGGCCTCCCGGTTAATAAGGTACGCAATTTTCTTGTCCGGTTATAACTTTAAAATTCAATTCACTAAAGGGAAAGAAAATCAAGTGGCGGATTATTTGTCACGCGCCCCGGTCGGCACTGTCGGGTCGACGAGCGGTTGTAATAACATTACTATAAATTCTTTACAATTGCACAGTTTACCTGTTACATACCGGGACCTTCGCGAGGCAACAGTAAATGATAGAACCTTATGTGTGATCATCAATTACGTTAAAAATGGCTGGCCTAGGAAAATAACTTGTAAGGAAAGTTTACCATATTTCCAATGTAGGAATGACCTAGAAGTAGAAGACGGTTGTTTGCTTCGAGGGCATCGGGTTGTTATCCCGAGTACATTTAGGAACCGGTTATTGGCAGAATTACATAAATCCCATCAGGGAATTGTAAAAACGAAAAGTATGGCGCGCACTCGAATGTGGTGGCCAAACATTGATTTAAACATTCAACAGCTGATCGGCGCGTGCGACGTATGCAGCGCGCTGCGGCCCGCGCCGCCCCGCGCCCCTCCCGCGCCTTGGCCCCGCCCGGCGGCTCCGTGGACGCGGATTCACATAGATTACATGTCAATAGGACAAAGGTCTTATTTAGTAGTGGTAGATGCGTTTAGTAAGTGGCTCGAATGCGTTGATATGGGCACTAGTATATCTACTAGACATTTAATTAGAACCATGAACACGTTAATTGCAAGGTTTGGGTTGCCACAAGTAATCGTATCGGATAACGATCCCAAAATTGCTTCAAAGGAATTCATTGAATTTTGTAGCTCAAATGGAATTCAACATTTAACATCCCCTATATATCACCCTAGTAGTAACGGACAAGCCGAAAATTCGGTTAGGACCTGTAAAAAAATGATTAAGTCTATAATGCAACAACACACTTGTAGCAATGTGATTAATGATAAATTGCAAGAGTATTTATTCGAATACCGCAATACGAATCATTGCTCGACCGGCATGACGCCTGCAAAAATGATGTTTGGTCGTGAATTACGGGGTAGGCTCGATTTAATTCTTCCAACTGGGAATACTGCATTGGAAACAAAAGATGATTCTGACTCGGGGAATACAGGTAGATTGCTATCGGTGGGCGAAGGGGTATGGGTTAAATGCTTCGAGAATAGGAAACCGTATTGGAGTAAAGGGGTAATTACAAAAAAAGTTGGCTGCAGGTTGTATATGGTTCGGCTAATAAATCAAGCGGACATCATTTGCAAACGTCATATCGATCAGCTGTTGCGGCGTTCGGATACTTCGGATGACAATTATGTGCCGCCTGAGGATCACGTGACTGACAATTGTAACACGGACGGGGATGGAGAAATAGTAGGTGATAATATTGTTCAAGTTAGGCAGCCCTCAGCCCCTGCTGTTCAGTCGGTAGTGCCGGATATTGCGGCTCCGGATGACCGTAGTAGCCCAACGGTTGATGATTGGCAGGAAGCTTCGGAGGAGGGGCTGATGGTGAGCTCTGACAATACAGACAGGGTACCTGAACACTTGATTGTTGAGGAAGAGGATCCTGATCCTATGCCGGCCTCTGGATCGACACCCACTGCCCCTGGCTTACGACTAAGGCCTCGTAATAAAAATATTAATTATAAGATATGACTCGATAGTCCAGTGGTACCTGCTGCCTATATTTGGAGTAGGGGGTTGTTGGTTCGAATCTAAGCAAAAGTATATCTAAAAGTATGTTTAGTAATATATGTAATATTGTAAGATAAGTAGTACCTAAGTATAATATAAGTAACATTATTAGTGTAATTATGGTTAACATAACTATGCCTGTTGTCAACAGATTACAGAACTAAGAGGAGAGGAATGCTGTGTATGCATGGAGTGTCCGTGTGTGCGTAGCCGCCACACACGGGCCAGTAATAAACTAGCTACCGGACGAGCGCACGTGTTTTACTTCCACCCAAATACATATCAAATATGCACCCGTCATTACGTATTATACGTACCCCTGAGGCGTCTTATGTCGACACGTGAACTGCGCGTGGTCGCTCGCGACGGAGCACCCTCGCGAGTACCGCAGCTCCCCGTCAGAGTCCCTCACGGAGGACTTGTAGCAGAACAGGGCTTCCGTGCACAAAGTCACTTCACCCATTAGACATTCCTGCCACTCACACTGGTGGCATTTGTACCTGGAACATAATAAGTTTCTTTCACTTCATTGTTGGTGTACGGAAAACTGTACCTTACGTGGGCATAAATGAAATATATTATTATGTAGGTCATATGTTTTTTTTTAAAGTCAGTTCAATAAACGATATCAATCAATGCGGTTGTTTTGTATCATCACTGCCGCCCGGAAATCGGATATAATTAATTACCAATTTAGTGTAGCCGATAAATTTAAAAACAAAATTAAAATGTTGTACTGCAGACAGGCGCATGTAAAACCTAGTTTAGGTAATAAATTCAAGCCCCATGAAGACACAAGCCTGTGAAATAGTACAACTTTACCTCTATCCACTTTTTGGAAAAGGTAGAGGCTGCATTGAATCTAAAAGAGGGGTAATTACACAAATGATCCCATAGGGTTGAAGTGTATCTGTAAGGATAAGGACCCCACCAATGAGATAAGATAAAAACCTTACCTCTTGTCATATTTCCTTGGTCTGATTGTGGCATAGAAAAAATAAGAAAATTTAATATGTAACCAACTGAATTAACACTGGCAAGAAGAGTTTATAATTGTAAATAGTGATAATGAAAACAAGAGAGTGAACACTCAAGCCAGCGGGCCTGGTATGGCTGCGTTTGTTCGCGAGATAAAATTTGGATAAGGCATCCGTCACTCTCGTACGTATATAAACTCACGAGTCAAAAAGTGACGGATGTTTTTTATCCACATTTTTGTCACGCGATAAACGCGGCCATACTGGTCCCGCTGCGTGGCGCAACGTTGCCAGAACTCGCACGACATAATAGTCTGTCGAAAAAGTCGTGAAATTAAAAAGTGGCAGCACTGGGGTCATCCCTTACAAATCAATTTTTAATTTTAAGACTTTCTTGACAGACGTTGATCTGGCGACGTTGCGCGATAGGTGATTTGGCGCACCCGACCCCTGTCGCGCTACGTCGCGAGATGTGTCAAGCAAAGTTACCAATTTTACCCAGTACTGCACTGAAAAAATTTTGTACTCATTTTTGCCAAGCATCATCATCATCATGATTATTTAATCACCTTGCTTGATGTACCATAATCTTCTGAATGGAGTCTTTGTCTTCGACAAGCTGAGCATCTGTGCCCGAGCTGTGTGTGGAGTTCTCGTCGGGGTCCACCAGGAGACCAAAACCTCCTAAAAAATACAAATCCTAAGGGTAATCACAAAACCAACATACTATCATAGTATAAATAAAACAGTAGTTTGTCTTCAAACTTCAGCAAATAGTATGCTTTTTGTGCTAAGAAATTGTTCATTTTGTTTGTAAATTGCACATGGGCACCAAGCCATATGGCAAATTTTTACCTCCACGATAGACGTAGACGCAAAAAAAGTGATTTTATAGGGATTCCGTTTTTTCTTTTATGGTAAGGAAGCCTAAAAATACACTATTCTGTAAAAAGTATTTCAGATACCTAGTCACATTTGTGTGATAGCAACATGTTTTTTTTACATTTAAATCTTTACAATAGTTACATTTACATGCCTAGAGCTAATTCAATTTTTTATTTTTTATTTTTTTTATTTATTTTTATTAATCACTATTTTTTGCAACCATTACTTGGGTTGAAGTTGGAGAAGGTTGTTGTGAGACATGTGAAGGAAAAACACAAAACATGTAGACAACAGAAACACTAAACAGGGCAAACATAAGCTGAAGCATGTTAGATTAATATAATTTGATGATCTGGGAGTGAATGTATCCCGCTAGATTTTTTAAAATTTCGTCTTCCGTGAATGCAAGGAAAAGAAGGGACTTTAAATCAATTGGTTTAGGTATAGAGGCGGCGATGTCATGCAGAGCGACTGATCGGTTTGGACAATTGAACATTTGGCCACATGCACAGATTGGGGATTGGATAATACCTAGCTTGTGCAGGCGTAGAGGAATGCATGTCTGTCCAATATGTCATCTACAAAGTACCGATGTCATCTGTTTGTCAGCTAATCGGAAATGGTAGAACCAGGGTCTATTTGGGATTATTGGTTGGATGTCGCCATAGTAACAACCCTTAACTTATTTGGAACGATGATAACTTTGTTGCCAGTTTGAGTTTAGGTCAGATTTAACAAGAGAAAAAAGATGGAAGAACCAATTGTAGTGTTCTGGGCTGCCAGTTTCCACAAGCTGTAGGTACACGTCAACCGTCTCGATTCCTACAATTCCCGAGTTATACTGAGGTGGCAGTCGAGTAAGGACTGTCTTATGAAGAGTACTAGAGGTTAGGGATCTCTGGAATGCCTTGAGCTACAATATCCCGTTGTTTTTAAATAATGACATGTGTGCAATATAAACGAAACTAATCCTTACAGCTATACTCTTGAACGATACAGGTTTTTTTATTTACAAGGGCATATTTGAATAAGCCTATGTATGCTTTAGTTAGGTGTATACAAAAATGTATCATTGATTATGATTAAAAAAAACATGAAGTGTGAATTAAATCATTTACTCCACGGTCAACTTTTTGACTATAAGTCGGGCGTAAATAAAAAATTACGAGAGAAACTATTTTAATGTTAAAAACCATACAGAAATATTAAAAACAATAACTGGTTGTTCATGTAAAAAACATGAGTCTCTTTCACGGCCTGTCGCGCTCCTATACTCATGAAACTTGGCAGGTATGTGTAAAATAAGTTGTTATTTCAATTAAAGTTATTAAATTTAATATTACGTACCATTGCAAGCATTTATCAATAAAATTGTGAAGAAGCATCCCACAATGACAGTGTCCGCCATTCTACGTTCATCATAACAATGCACTGCGTAGTCCAAATAGCGCTCTGATTAAGAACAATAAAAACTATTATTGGTTTTTATACCAAACAAAATTTGCTGATTATTTTACTGTGCAATTTGATCTTTGTCATACTGTAATTAAAAATAGAACGCGATCTCGTACAATTAATAGATGTGTAAATGTAGTAATTGAATACTGCTGCTTCCGGTCATTCCATGGTCATTCCTGACCGCGTTTAGTTTTGGTTTAGTTATACGTAAAACTTGAACTTGCTTGGGAAAATAAATATATATATATATCTCGCAGGCATATATATATATATATATATATATATATATATATATATATATATATATATATATATATATATATATATATATATATATATATATATATAACATCGAAATAAATTAATTAAATACCTACGTCTTACTTTAACTTCAGTTCCAGACCAAGATCCGCAAATTTGCTGTCTTTTTCTAACTTAAAGGTCAGAGTAAGACAGCAGTTAAATTCTACAATTTTTATTGCTTGTCTAAAGTCCCAAATAGACGTGCGAATAAGTGCGCCGTACTTATGGCTCGGCGATCTTACTCGCCCATGTGTCGCCCTAAGTACGGAAACTTCTCTAAAGGTAACCACGGGCGAATAAGGTCGTCGAGCTTTAGTAGGTTACTGATAGAAATGCAAGAAAACACCGATAATCAAAAGTAGACTTTAATGACGCACTCACTTAAACTGTTACAAAACAATTATCGCACTAAAAAACTTCGAAGACTTAGACCGCTCGGGTCGGTCTTGATCGCACTGTTTGCTTTCCAAGTAAAGACTGACTGTGCCCGTTCGTGGTCTTCTCACTCCCTTCTCTAGGGGGGGGATGAGGAACCGGTGACGGGCCTTTCGGTCCCCGACCGGGGTGTTCTTCGCCGACCGTTAAAATGGTCGAGTCCTAGGATAGGTGCTGGGATTTGAGGATGGAAGGGGATTTTGGGTAGGGGGGAGAGGGAGGAGGGGAGGGCGTCATGTCCGGATGAATTACGCTGTTCGCGAGATCGAGCCGGCTGGGTGAGACCCCATTTGGGGAGGCCCGGCTAGCGACCTAAAAGCTGAGCAGTGTCTTCATGAGTTCATTTTTGTCGTCGTCGTCGCCGTGTCGAGATCGCGGAGGTAAGCCTTTCCGTCGGGGGGACGCGCTTGCTGTGGCGCGATTTCCCTCAGGTGGGGGCAACGCGATGCGTCCGCTCGCGCGAAGATCGTCAAAGCAAGGCGTCCGATGAAATCGTCCAGGCTCTCGACCTTAAGGTCCTTCTGGATCGTGGCATGTCCTCATGTAGGTAGCGGGAGGCATTCGTCACGGCTCGCAGGCACAGGTTCTGCTGAGTGGTCAGAGGCGTACCACGAGGGTGCGGCATACGTGAGGCGGGGTCTGATGTAGGTCTTATAGACCCCGAGCTTCACACGCAGAGGGAGGCTAGATCGGAGCACTAGACGCAGCAGCGCTCGTGCTGTTCTTGCGGAGGCAAGAGGGTTCCCCACACAAGAAACATGAAAAAATACTAAATAAAATTAGCATTTTTATACGGTATGTATTGTCATAATGGCTTCTTATTTTGATGCTCTTTTGAGTTTAAATTGTTGTCTGTTGTAGTAGTTTCATATTTTGCGACTAAATAGCAATCTCAAGTAAAACTGCTACAAATAACTGACTAAACTGATTTTATCAACGAGATGTTTTAAGCGGTCACCCATCCTGTTTTAGACTGGATGAGGTTGGGGTCCACTTTTGGGATTTGATTGATTGTTCATTTAATAATTTTAAACGATAGAGTTTATAATAAGACGTACTCTGAGAAAATTTCAATTGATTACTTATTACGGTTCAAAAGCTATAGCCCTGTAAACTTCGTGATATAAGGGCGAGCAACGCTGCTAACGATGACGTAACTCCAGCAAGATAGCGCCCGCGCCCTTATATATTATTGACCAAGATTTTAAACGTTCGTGGAATCTTAACTATTGGGTCTATTCTAATGAATCAAAAAGCTGTATGTTTGTTTATTTATAAGCTTTACTGTAACAAAGTTTCAAGAAATTAGGCGTACCTACTGACATTCTTCATTAAATAATTAATGCACTATTTGACAGAACTTCACTCAATCTCCTAACTTTTAAAAGTCAAAACATGACCCCTACCCCGCATACGAACGCGGGGAATGATTTCCATCAGTGACGGAAAACATTTTTCTTTGTTTTTAAACAAAAAACATTTCAACACACTCTTTTCTGTTCGAAAATCATGTTAGATGTTTAACACATCCAAAACACGGCGCAGCGACCACGGCGGATGGGCGAGTAAGTACGCGTACTTACTCGGCCGTCTATCTGGGTCTTTAAACCTCGCTTTATATCGGCAAATTTTCTATCTTTAAAACAATGTTTTTTTATTGAATTGTACTAATTGTGAAATTAAAGTTAATATTATAATAACTCGTAAACATTGGTTTTTTCTTTAGTTTGTGTTTGATACTTTATAATAATGTATTAAATTAAGTAACGCAGACTTGTAAGATAGGTAGAACGAATGAACATGCTTTGTAAACGCACGCTAGCATTTTTCGGTTATGTTTTTTCATTCGAATTTCGTGTGATTTGTTTGAAGTGATCTCTGCATGATTTCAGACAGAACCTGGAATATTTACAAAAATTGTTTACTAATTCAAGGGTTTAAGCTAATTTGTGTAATTTTTGAGTATTACAGTGGGAAACATTCATTATGCCTAGGACAAAACGACCAGTTCGTACTCAGGAGAAATCCGGAGTCAAAGATGATGTGTTGAAGAAACTTGACAAAATTGGTTTGTTGTTTACATTACATATTAATTAAACCCGAGATCATGTCATGCGCTTTTTTGCAAGTTAGGTATAATGATTAAGTAATATTTAGTGCTTTATTTGTTCATTACTTAAATTGTAAACACATGAAAAATTACATTGATTAGATATTTTACTTAACACATCCATTCAACGTTTTTTTTTATTGCAGTGACAGAGCAGAAGGCGAACATTGATTCTCGCGTTCAGATGGAGTGTCGAAATGTTGACCTTGCGTTTAAGATTCTTCTTGGCAGCATCAGCAGCATACATTTGAACAAAACAGTTGGACAGCTGGTAAGTTTGTTCTTAACTTGTTACGAAAACAAAAAATGAAAAGTAAGAGTCCTGGTTTCATTATTGTGTTATGTTTATGAGACATTCAACATCTTGCTTCAACACAAATGTGGAAAGGGCACTGCAATTGAGAGATATCCATTTATTATCATGCAAAATGGGTCTCTGAATTGCATTTTGAAGGTAAATTGTTATCCTTCACAGCTTTACATATATTTGGCTCATAAAAAGCAAATGTGCTTCTTTATCAATAAGTAAAATGACAAATAATTGAGTATTTGTAACTTCCTTATCCTGGTAAACCATTTTTTAAATCGGGATTTGATGCTACCATAAAGGTGCCAAACTATCTTCTTCTCGTGTTCTTCTCACGGGATCACATAAAGCCATACTTTTTCATTCTTGTGTTGTTTGGGCATTATTTATCCTCTTAATAATAATAATCAATTGATGTTTTTTCAGAAACATGAACTTCACATTAAAGAGGTGGTAAACCCCACCAGAAAGACGAGGAATTCAAGCCGTTCAGCCTCTCATGATGATGGTATGTTCATGATGTATTCATGATTCATTCTTTGGAGTTAGTTCTATGTAGTTACAAGTTATCCATCTTCTTTGTTCATGCGCTACTACTTGGAACATTTCATGTCAATTATCAATTTTATTTTGATATCAAATTCTCATTCTTTTTATACCCCCTCTGACCAACTTGCATAGCAGGCTACTATTTCACTAACACAACACGGATAGAAAACAGGTGATATTACAGTTTATGTTGCAAAAAGTATGTCTATACTGAGGTGTCCTGCCGTTTGACCAAAAGTCATTTGGCAAAATTACACTTGACAAACCACGTTTTGCAAAAAAATGTTTCGCCAATTGATCATTTTACTAGTTGTCATTTTAAAAATGGCTCACTTATTCAAATGATCAACAGTTAAATTTACATTTTATAAGTAATTATTTGACAAAATGAACATTTAGCAACGGAGTTATCAGACAAAATTTTAAATGCAACGAGCAAGACGAATCTGGGCAGAACTGACTCGGATAGGTTAGGCCTTGGCCTTCGAGGTTATTTTTTTCTGCCCAGAAATAGGTAAACTACAGGAAATAATATTTGGTGAAATGGAAAACTGTCAATTGACATTTTATTATTTAACACATTTACCAAGTGTAGTGTTTGCTAATTGATCATTTGCTAATTGAGTTTTTGCAAAATGATACTTTTGTCAAATGTCACGTTTGCCAAATGATTATTTGGTGAAACATTGTTTGTCAAATGATCATTTGTCAATATTTTTTTGGTCAAACATTAGTGAACCCTATACTGAACATCATACTGTTCATGAATTAAAAAAATATTTATTTCATGTATATCGAATTCCTTGTCACCTATCACAAGTTGTCATATTTGTGAAATGGGCCAGGTGGTGCCAATTTGCATCACAAATAGACAATTAACAAACTATTAATTGCTACATTACATGGGCATGGAGCTAGTGGAGATAGGGTGCAATGAAAAAACGAGGAGTAGCCTACGGCCTGGCGTGCAATTTCTAAAGCAAGTAGTATAGTCTGTAGCGTTGCCGACTTATAGACAAGGTCTGATGTATGTGATCTACGTACAATTGTAAAATGTACCTTCAATCCGGTCTTTATCAACATAGGGCCACAATCTTTTGACACATCCATTAAATGTGTAAAAGTCAAGTTTTTGATGGTGACACTTCTTTGTTCCAACTACGTCATGGTCTATAACTGCCGTATCTGTTCACGACTAACCCAACCATTCGTGCGTTTCCACTAACCGGGCGCTTTTGGGGCAGGCTATCTCACCGAGACGTCGCAGGGCTCTGGAGATCGCGGCAAGACACAGATGGGTAAGTGCTCTTTTCTGCTTGAACACTCGCTGGCCAACTGTACCTGATTTAAATGGGTTATTGGCTTATTGGTTTTTCAATTAATTATTTATAGATCATTAGAAAGTAAGTGGTTGGCCAGTGTTAATCGCTCTGTAAAATCTAATCACCCTACTTGATCATTATAATCAGCCCTGTGTGTCAGTTTTTCTTTCCTTTCAGTTCACTTTTTCCTTTCTAAATAACAAAATAGATAGAGATACTGTGCGTTCCTTTTGACTAATGCATTCATGCCACTAAGCGCGAAAAATTACCAAACAATGCATCTGCGTAAAGCGAGGGATTTAGCACGAATTATTAAAAATTCCCGCATCGTTAGGTATGAAATGTAAATATCGACCGCTACCGCCTAACTCCTATTAGGGTGATGTTAGGTAGTTGCTTCGTATCCTCAGGTCCGCCGTCGACGGGGCGGAATGCGCGCTCGCGCTCGGCCGACGCGTCAGCGCGCAAGATGGCCGCCGCCAGCGCCGCCAAGACCGCGCGCCGCCGCTCGCGCTCCGTCTACCGCACGCCCGCCTACAACAAGCTCGGCCAGCACCAGTACCCCGCCATCACTCCCAAGGTACACTACCCCTCACGTCGAAGTTGCTGACATATTCTAAGGCGGCATCGAGCCTCGGGCGCGCCACGTTTAGGGTTAACATGGAAGTTTTTTTTGGGCAGAAGAAGGCACACGATCACTTAGGCCACTTGTGCAGTCCTAAGACTTCAAATGCTAGTATTTTCCCGGTGCTTGGCGTTGAGGTAATGGGTAAGATGGTGCTTGCGAACCGGGCGAACCCTCACAAGGTTCTACCACCATGATCTCGGTACACGGTCGAGGCGGAGTCGAAGTGAAGGCGCGGAGGCGACGTTAAAGCGGCCCTGCTCAGCCTGGAACGGTGCTTGCGCGTTGCAACGCCGCTAACATTTTTCACAGATACACATTTACACACACAAAAACATCGTTTGATACACTTACGGAACTGTGATTTTCACTTGTAACGAGGTGAGCCTGAGGAAATTAAAATTATAAAAGTAAGATTCAGTATTGACAGAAGTTTTAGTACATTCAATTGGGTCAAAATGGGCCATACACAACCTTTGAATTGAGATTTTTTTTCATAATTCTACTACAGACAAGTTGTGTAGGTTTCTGCTACTGCATTGCACAGGTATATATAGTAGATAAATTACTTTTCTTCCCTAGGGTTGACATGCATTACTTTCATCCCGCTTCTAAGATAAACGTTGGCCTACTTACGTGTATGACACATGACAGGCGCTAGAATAATAAATGGAACATTTTTTCTTAAATGAGGACATGTAATTGTGGGATAATGATTTTTTTTTGTTTATTATTATAACCATCAATAAAAAGTTATTGGTAATCTTGTAGCTCTTCCTACCCCAGTGGGAATGCAGTGAGTGTATGTGTGTGGTATAGTTTTTGCCGGCGTGTTGTGCAGGTGGCGCCGCACACGCCGCTCACGGTGCTGCGCCAGCCGCGCGCGGGCGAGATGGTCGTGTCCATGTCGGGCTCGCCCGTCATGGTGCCCAACGTCTGCACGTGAGTACTACAAACACTTCAGCGGAACTCGGGGCCCACCTTATCTCCAAACTCAATCTAACTGAATACAACAATAACGTTGACTTTCCTATAACTTATTACTTTGAAATGGGTAGCAAATTAACGTCCGCGACCGTACCTCCCATAGGCTATTTGACTAATTTTAGAAAACGTTGTTAAATGTTTCTTTATCACATAACAAGCACAGTACATTGATATTTCCTTGAGATTCTAATGTATTATCAATAAAAATTTAAGTTAAAGTTTAAATTTTCAAAACAACGCGAAAAACGCTGTTTCTATCTATGGCGGACTAGTGTGACGTCACACGCAAGTAAACAAACAAGTTCATTTGACAACTTAGCATATGAAGTGAATTTGGGGTTTGTTTTCTTTACTTGCATGTGACTTCACATCACAGATTATAAAGTATTTCTAACATCACATAGCGTTTTTGCCACAGATTAAATTTCAAAAAAAATCCTTATTATTTCGTGTAATTTCCAAAAAAATAGACATAATTTAATGTGAAATAAAGTGAAATACGTTATTTTACGCTAGTATCAGATAGGATGACCACAATTTGTAGTATATTTTCAATGTTGTCAAATAGTCTATTCCCATACCATTATGCCATAAGCCAAGGTATTTTTAGATTTGGGGTTACCGTTTAGGAAATATTTAATCCATTTGATGGTTCATATGTCCAAACATTTTAATTCTCACTTTGTTTTATATTTATATATATGTCGGCAGAAGATCTCTCAGCATCGTACGACGACGTCAAACATATTTTTTTGAAATGGGTTAAATTAACGTTCGTGGCCGTACACCTGGGTTAATGGATCCAGTTCTTTGAATGTAGTCGTGACCAGAGGGCTTATTGCCGGCGTAAAAAATGAAAACAATTATTCCACTTTGAAGCCCATTGCGAGCGCGTTAGGCAATAGCGATGCAGGGCTTGAGATGCTGGTATTTTCCAGCGAACCGGTACTGTGACCTTGGTGCGAAACCTGTACCAGTCCACAGTATCCACGTCATTATGTGAGAAATCCATGTATCGTTACCGGTGCCGGTACCGTACCGTATACCGGTAACAATAAGGCTAGAATAAAGAGTTATACGGGTAGTGTGGTGCGAATAAGAAAGACAGACAGACACAGGACAGCTGGTTAATGAATTAAAAAGATGCAAATTTTCAATTTCCTCTTGTTTGTTTTAGACCCCCAAAATGAAAAATGGTGCACGTGTATCGGGTTATTTATGTATATTGACTAATATTATCACTTTGATGGTTAATTGTGGATTATCAATTGTTTCTCCAGCATGGCATCTGACGAAAAGGCCAACTGCAACATCATGCTGATGGACGGCACCATGCTCTCCCTGCAGCCGCGGCAGCTGCGCCAGTCCAGCGCGTTCATCCCGTTCTCGCTCATGGAGCCCAGCGTGCTCTCCCAGCTCAAGACCCTCAAGGACAACCTGGACAAGGTGGTCAAACTCGGCGAGAACGCGTTCAAGTGAGTGGACTGCCGAGTGATCTAGGGATTATTTAGATAGTAGATTTGTTAGATCCGGTTTAATGAGGGATACAGACATAGAAAAGATATTGTTAACCTTTTCAAAGCCGCAGTCGGCTCTGGCTGACAACTGAGTCATGCCACTGACGCCTTTGAATTTGCATAGCATTGCAAACATGTTTGGCGTGTGAGTGACACATTTTGTATTTGATGGCGTTCAAAAAGTTAACACAAGTGGTGTCAGTGGTGCCAATGTCTTTGTCATATTTCTCATATTCGCTCGCATACTTGGGGAAATGCCAATAGTAAAAACTATTGGAATTCTAATAAGAGGCGATAATTATATATTTTGCCCTATGTGTAGATACTCAACCTGTCATCAATACAAGGAATTACTGGAATAATAAAAGATTGCCATATTTAACGATAGCAACATACGATAAGTATGCTAGAGGGGGAGAGCTGCAAGGCCTGCAAGCTACAATTCTAGGGATTATTTCGGTATGCATAGGATATAGGTTATTATTAGGTTCGGTCTTTTATTGCACTAGTACACGGAAAGAACCTGATCTGTTCATGGTCCTTATTTGTGCTCCTTTGACCGAATGATTGGCCGGTCGGTGATTCATTCGGATCGCTTTGCTGTCAGTGCCACTCAGTGCTCTGCCTGCTCTGTTCGGTTCTTGCTGCGCGTGTATTAAATGAACGAAGAGCATAAACTTTACGGAATAGTTCGTTCTAGTAGTGGCGGTAGTACATGTACAGTCAGCGTCATATAGTTTGTAGCATCCAAAGTAGCCAAATAGTTCGTTACACGCCCTTGTTACTACGGTAATAATGACGTGTAACGTACTATTTGGCTACTTTGGATGCTACCAACTATTTGACGCTGACTGTACAACACAACCCTTGTTATTATTTTGCATCCGGTATGAATTATCGAATCGGATAGAGCGTAGGAAAGACATGTGGCACTTAAGGAATTGGGATTGCGAGATCGAGGCAGTGGCGTCGCGCACGAGCGATAAGTACAGCATGCGAGCGAATGAAAGAAACGTGGTGGTTCAAAATGGAACTATTCTCTTTTGTGTCACTTTTACAAAGACAGTAGCGCCAAGTCATTGTCTTTTTCGGTCATATTATGTGTGTAAGATATCATTGACCTTTTCTCCCCCGTTCAAATCATGAAACTACCTATAACGCGGATAATTCGAGAAGTACCTGAGGAGTCTCATACACCAAATATCTCTGTTTAGACATTTGGATGTTGGTATTGTATTTTATAATAATTTAGCAAATGAATATGTTTTAGAATAATGTATTAGCTTAAGTTAGTTAGAGGTCGCTCGCAACAGAAGTAGAATCTGACAAGATCATGTGCGACCGTGCCGCGGGGACAGACGTGTTTGTGGGACAGTCGCGCATGTTATTGTCTCTGTCACAAACCTGTTGAATGAGAACTAACTATCCGAGGTCCTAGACAATATGCGTAACGCCAGGGCTCGGATATCGGTTAATTTTTCAAACCGTTATTATGTACTTGACGCAAAACCTTTTCATTTCAGTTCCGTTCGCATAAACCGTTTTTTTAATATCTGGTCTTTGGAAGAACCTTTTTTTATATAAAGTTATTTTCGAATTAACCGATTTCGAACTAAAAAACCGGTTAATCCAGACGCATACGGCGCGCGTCGTTACATCAGAAGTGAAAAAAAACGCGTTGGTTTTCGACTCGTCGATCGCAATAAAGTTCTCAAAACGTTCGCGTTACCTAGAAAAGATCGGAGCAAAACTGAAATAAACCGGAATTAACCGGTTCCGAGCCCTGTATAACACTTTCGAAAACTTAAAATGAACTATTCGATCAGATACGAGGTTGAGGAAGTAAAGGGGCACAAATTCATAATACTTTTGGCATATTATCCGATTTAAAGACAAAACGATAACATGATAAAAGTATTATGGCTTTGCCGAGAAGAATAGAGATCAAACAGTATTTGTAGCGATCAAATAGTTTGTATGGGTAACCATTTTCATTAGTCGAAATATTCATAATTTAAAGAAAAAAATGCCAAAACATACCTTGAGGGTCAATCACACCGAGAAGCGACGCGACTCATGCGACTCAAAATATACTTTACTAGCTTCTGCCCGCTACTTCGTCCGCGTAGTTTTTGAATATCGTTATTCCCTCGGAAACTGTTATATTTTCCGGAACGAAATACCTATGGCCTATGGCCTTTGGCCTATGTGTTAGTCCAGGGTATAAGCTATCTCCATTACGAATTTTATCCAAATCCGTCCAGCCGATGCAGCGTGAAAGAGTAACAAACATCCATCCATACATACACACATTTGCGGTTATAATATTAGTAAGGATATACGATACGAAAAGGTACACATTTCACTGTGAGAACTCATGCTGCGTGGTGCTACGTATTCTGAATTCTCACAATGAAATATGTACCTTTTCTTGTAGTAAATAAAAGTATTTTTCACAATCGTGTTATAATTGAGAGCTTTTTAGTCGAGTACCGTGTTTAGGCCGCGAAACTTGCTGAGTGGCCTAAGTAAGGTACGATATAAAAAAGCTTGATTATGACATTTATGACACTATTGTTAACAATACTTTTTGTAAGAGTTTATTAAAATTAATAATTTAAGTAATTATTACGAGTATATAAGAAATAGTGCATTTTGATAACAGTGCGGAAAGTATGCCACAAGCGAGGGCCAAGACTCGGGACGAGTGAAAATGACAGTTCCGCAAGTGTATCTAACGACATTTTTTAATACATTTTCGAAAAAATTACCGTAGATAAAAATAAAACAGCAATTAAAAAAGACAAATTTACTAGGTCCTTAGTCTGATAAAAAATCACAGTGCAATTTGAACAAATAAGGCCAAGCGGCCAAGTTCACAATTTGACTTAAGCTGTTGTTAATCTCGCACGTCTTTGGTTTTTGATTATTAATTGGTGTATCAACATGACACCGCTGTCCGTCGGAATTAAATGGTCCTGGTTCAGGTTCACAAATATTATCGCAATCATGAGAGGGGCCTGGGTTAGGTTCATTATGATCATAAGATGTGTGTTATATATTCAAGTCGTTTATTTACATAGCAGTTTATTTCTATGACATATCAACCAAGAATCAACACAACGGTTGCTACACATCAGTCACGTCTATGACACGCCTCCGCCGTGATTCCCAGGAATCAAAGGTGCCGGGAGTAGTTGATCGAGATGACGAATCCATATGCACCCGCTGTCAGTTTTTATCTCGTAATGCAGGGTTCCAAGACGTCGAGACACTGTACCAAATACCCATTTCCCTCCTGATACGGAGTAACTCCGGGCTTGTACTCTGCTTCCGAGAATAAACTCTCTTATTTTATTATCATTTCGGAAGGAAGCTTTAGGAGGTACTCGGATCTTAGCAACCAAACTCGTTCTAACTTCTCTTCCGAACATAAGCATATAGGGCGTGACTCCTGAGCTAACTGGTGTAGCCCGTAGTAGTCTTTTGACAGTACGGATCTTTTGAAATAGACCGCCACTCTCCCCCTCTAATTGTTTCTATGACATATCAACCAAGAATCAACACAACGGTTGCTACACATCAGTCACGTCTATGACAATGTGGATGGATGGAGCTTGGTTTGACACTGTTCAGTGGGTGGCTTTATATGGATTGACTGTGTAACTTGGTTCATCATGTCAGCCGAAAGACGTCCACTGCTGGACATAGGCCCCTAAGGCTTTCCACTCAGACCGGTCTTGTGCTTTTCGCATGCACCGCGGTCCCGCGATCCTGACGAGGTCTGGTAGCCGGGTCTCTGCCGGAGATTACCTAAAGCACCCCCCGCCTCGCCGTTACCATGGCCGCTACCGGAGGAATAGCGGGGCCGCCGGGGACTAGGGGTCTGGGCTGTTTTTGTAAATTCATACCGTTGGGGGGAAAATGCCGTAGTCGCCACGCTTGGCAGGCGGGTTGGCGACCGCAGTTATACCATGTGGTCCGCGGAGGACGCTGCTGCCCATCCTCCGGTTCCCTTGGTCGCCTCTTACGATACCCACGGGAAGAGATGGAGTGGTGCTATTCTCGGCCGGCACCAACACAACAATGCTATTTTTAATTTATTATCAATGGAGTTTTCTATATGTCCTTCGGCGACATTTGTTGATTTCCAACCACCATGCCTTTTTAGGGTTGTTATATTGGCCCCAGAATCTGCGAGTAATGTGGCAGAAGACCTTCGAAAACTGTGACCTGCGTAAAGATCAGCATCTGGCAAGTTTAAATATTTGGCAATTTCTTTTGGCATATTTCCAAATTTATGAATGCCTATAGCTTGTGCAGTGCATTTTCCTTTTTGGTAGTTTTGGAAAAAACTTTCACTCTTGCCTTTCGATGAACGTTGATTTTGATACTTAAAGGATCTAGGAATTTTAGTTTTAGTGTTTGGTAGTTTAATTATGAGCATATTTCCGTGATTTTCTACACCTTTAATAGTAATATTCGCAAGTGCATGCACCACAAATTCCGAAGATAGTGCAACCTTTGAACAAATTTAACACATAAGTCAGATTTATAAAAAGGAATACTTAATGCCACCCCCTCCACCCTCTTTTTGACGGCGGGTGTTATAATAAAACAAGGATTGAGTATGATACCTACCTTTGTAGCCAGATGTTGTTAATCCGGAGCTTCGTTGATGAATTGTTCAATATTAGCTGCTGTTGATACTTTAGATTTTTTGGTTTGATAGCCTTCAGATTTCCTCTTCAAAAATGCAGTCAATTTCGTGTAACTCTTTATATGAATGTAATTTTCGTTTTTGATCATAGTTTTTAACATGGAATATTTTGATTTTGACCACATGATATGATGATATTTCTTAGAAAGTTCAAAAAAGTTAGCCAAAAGTACGTTTTCTGAAAAAAAAAATCGCTCCGTTTCCCTTTTCCTGGTAAAATACAATTATTTGCAATTAATGCGTTTGCACGTAAATGTGGCGGTGTCAAATGTATTTCACAATCGTCTTAAATCGCTAATTTTTTCACAACAATAATTATTTTCAAGCCAATACAAACAAGCCAGTATAAAATTTAATCAAAATGGCGGGTTTTTGTTCTACTTTTAATTCACATTCTTTTTTCATAATCGTTGCCATGCCCTGTGACCATTCAGCCAAATCAAAGAAAAAAGAAGTCCCAATGTAATCTAATAACCAATAATACAGTAAAAAAGCATAAATACTATATTAGCCAGCTGTTACGTAGATAATTTGTGTGTGTATGTATGTATGTATTTATGTAATTTTAATTTAAAATTATATTACCTATATTTATAGTTTCAATGCTAAATCAAAAAGTGATTGAACATGCAAACTCTTTGGTTGGGTGCAAGGCTTGGAAGTTGAAACTAAATTATATGGAAAAGAAAACGCTCTGCTGCTATATAGGAAAAGTAAAAAGCACTAGTTTGAAAAAACCCAACTTTCCGCACGAAGTACAGCTACGAAAAGTACCACTTTTAGAGCAAATGTATTAAAAACTAAATATGGTAAGTACTTCTTTTACACCAGATAATTGAAAAGAAAAGTTATCACACCACCGGCGTCCGTAATGTTGCAATACTGTGCTGCGATTGGCTAAGTAGCCAGTCACAAAGCGTTTTTTTTATGCCCTGGTTACAGCAGCAAGTTTAAGTAGATTTTTGACAGACGACGCGACTCTGCTACATTCCGAACCGCCATAGATTGGCAATATTGTATCGGATCGAGTCTCCTTAAACAAGGACACATATTATTGAGAAACGAAGTTTTATTTTGAATTATTTTTTTCGGTTGTCTAGAGCCTTTCGAAACAGTGTTTCGGAAGTAACAAAGACTATTCAACGATGAAAAGAGTGACGTTGCAGTATTCTCTATGAAATTATAATACACAGATTTTAATCGACGAGTAAGAAAAGTATTATTTGAGTCGCATCGCGTCGCGTCGCGTCTCGTTTCGGTGTGAGTTGACCCTAAGAAAAAAACCCTATAGGTTAGGTTAGGTTTGTTTTATAACAATCCTGGCGATGTAACATGGCTGCGTTTATCGCGTGACAAGGCACCCGTCACATTTCCACACGTAAATAAGTACGACAGTGATGGATGCTATATCCACATTTGACACGCGATATAGAGGCAGCCATGACAATCTTGACATGAGCAAGTTCAAAGAGTATGAGAAGTCTAAAACAATGCTTGAGCAGATGGAGCTAAGTAAGTTGGACATGGAAACGATGAAGGCTGAGTTTGAAGTTAAGTTTCCGAAGTTTAGTGAGAAGCTGCTGAAGGAAGCATCGGAGAAGTTTGCGAAGATGATTGAAGATGATGATTGAGGTTTTATAAATATTGGTGCGTTGGAAAGGCTTTAATTGTTTCACTGACTCGGCTAAATAAAGTGGAAGAGCACAGATTAGTTTACTATTTATTAACTATCAAAAAAAATCTCATATATAGGAAAATATCTAGGCTGAATTTGGAATTGCATTCTTTTAGATTTTTGTATGTCAATAAAAACTTGTCATTACAGGTTATTGCCACCTGTTACCACTGGTAACTACTGGGGATAACCCGTCAGTACAAAATATGATATTAACAGTTTTGCCTAAAATCAGAAAGCTTATACAAAGAACTTTATTTAACGCCATAGAGTACTAATAATGAAGTAGGGTTTCAAGATTGTGTACCAATATCTGGTGCATACATATCATGTGCTCCTCTTATATGAAGCACAAATATCATGTTGAGACAGTGCAATAGCACATTAAGCAACCTTTGGATTTGTACTCCCTCATCTAAATAACCAACTACCAGAATCAAAAAAACTTCAACACCGCTGGCACTGTACATCATTCTGAAAAGTGTTAAGATTCCTAGCTTTTGAAAGTGACTCGTCCATGCAGAATTGGTTTACTGCTTTTTTCTTGAAAACTGTTTGATTTTGTAGTTAAGATAAGTTAGATCTGTGAATTCTTTAATTGATTTGAGAGCCTTACAAACATATTTTAGCATATATAAACATTTGTAAGGGACTCAAGATCTTTCCGACCCAAATGTCAACCTCACCTGCACGCGCCGGATGGCGGCGGTAACCAATTGGTGTCCGTGGTGCTCCCTGCTTGACAACAGACGAGGCTCTGGCGACCGAGTAAATGGCGGGATAACCATACACCTAGTCAGGAAACCGGCTAGAGGAGGCTGCAGCAGCCTTGGGACACAAATAACTCCCTAAAAAGCCTGGTACGGAAAGGACTGGGACACTACCGTGACTAATACATCCCAAGAAAACTATGATGAGGTTCATACAAAGAAATAGTTTGTCATGCCATCCGGCTGACCCCCGGCGCCAGGTGGGTTCCGGGTCCCCTGGTGTGAAATTGGCTACCGGCTGCAATGCAGTGGGTCACCAGGCTACTTGCAGAAATTGGACTACTGCTGACAAGAAACTCAACACCAAGCACCAAGCTCTAATGATAGGCACATGGAACGTGCGCGGACTAAACAAAGCGGGAAAACTGGAGGTAGTGGAGGCAGAAATGGGTCGTTACAAACTGGACATACTGGGCTTAAGCGAAACGCATCTCAAACAATGTGGACATTCGAAGATTGGCAAAGGAATGACTATGATAAATGCAGGTAGCGATGAGAACAGTTTCAGTGGAGTCGGTTTTCTAATTGCTAAACACGTAGCAAATGCGGTTTTGGGGTATGATACCATAAGTGACAGAATAGCACGTCTGAAATTGGAAGCGTGGCCTCACCCGATAAATCTGATACAAGTGTATGCACCCACTTCTGCGTCTAGCGAGGAAGAGATTACTGACTTCTATAACACGTTAAGTCAAGTTTATCAAGGCATACCATCTAAAGAAATTACAGTTCTGCTAGGTGATCTTAATGCAAAGATAGGAGCTACTTTATCGGACGAACACCTTAGAGAAAATGTAGGCAGATATGGTTTAGGCGAACGGAATGAGCGTGGACAAATGTTGCTAGACTTCTGCGCGGAGAACAACTTGACAGTGATGAATACGTGGTTCAAACAGCATCCGCGAAGACTGTACACCTGGACGTCACCGAATGGTAAATATAGAAACCAGATCGACTACATCATGACTGGCAAGAGATGGAGGTCGTCTATCACTTACACTAAAACGCGACCAGGAGCGGACTGTGGTAGTGATCACCAACTACTGGCAGCTGCCGTTAAAATCCGACTAAAGGCTGCTCGTATAAAATTGTCGAAGAGACCTATTAACTTGCCAATGCAGACCGAAGAAGAGTTCCGGAAAATAGCGCGACTACGCCTTAAGGAGTTGGAAGTGGACCCTTTTGATTCGGCACACGCTTCTTGGGAGACCCTGAAGACTGTCGCCCTGGAAACGGCCAAGGAGGTAGCGGCGAAAGTTAGAGAGTCGGGTCCTAAGGCTGACTGGATGAAGAGCGACACATGGTCGTTCATTGAGGACAGAAGAGCTCTTAAGGAGGGTGGCCTAAACTCAGAGATGGAGAGGCAGCGCTATCGGGAACTGCATGGCATAGTTCAAAGGTTGTGCAGAAGGGATAAGAATGCCGCCATCGACGAAGTATGCCAAGACATGGAAAAAGCGGCAAATCATGCACACACCAAAGACATGTTCGCAAAGGTGAAATTCCTTGCTAAGGATTTTAAACCCAGGAGCTGGACAATAGAAGATGAACAAGGAGCACCACTGGTGGATAAACATCTTGTGCTTGAGAGGTGGCGCCAGTACTGCCAACAGCTATACAGTGAGAAAAATGACTTCATCGAGGAGCGGAAGGACTTCACTGATAGGGAGCCGGATATCCTCCTACATGAAGTCGAAGCTGCAGTGCTGCGGCTGAAACACAAAGCTTGTGGTGGAGACAGAGTATCCGCGCAAATGATCAAGTGGTTGGGTCCGGAAGGCACAAAGGTTCTTCATCTCGTATGCCTAAAAGTTTGGAGGACCGGTCAATGGCCCGTGGACTGGATGGAGTCAGTGGTGGTACCGCTGCACAAGAAAGGCTCTACAAAGAAGTGCGAGAACTACCGTACCATCTCGTTAACATCCCATGCGAGCAAAGTCTTTCTGCATATCCTCAATAAAAGGCTCGAAAATTTCATCGGCGGGCAGATTGCAAGGGAGCAGGCGGGTTTTGTCAGAGGTAGAGGTACACGTGAGCAGATACTGAACATCAGGCAGCTCATCGAAAAGGCTAGAGAGTTCAACATGCCGATGGCCCTGTGCTTCATTGACTATGCAAAGGCCTTTGACTGCATCAGCTGGATGAAAATGTTTGAAGTCATGAGAGAGATGGGTATACCAGATCATCTCATTTTCCTTGTGCAGAACCTGTACCTCGACGGCAGTTCTAAGATCAGGGTAGAGGACACCGAATCGGAACCGTTTCGGACCAACCGTGGAGTTAGACAAGGGTGTATTTTATCGCCACAACTATTCAATCTTGTAGGCGAACACATCATGAGAAGAGTACTGGAGGATTGGAATGGAGGCATACGAATCGGAGGACATCTCATTAATAATCTACGCTTTGCAGATGATACTACCATTATAGGCGCTAGTGAAAGTGAACTTGCTGAGCTTCTGCATAGGGTCCAAAGAGTGAGCGTGGAGTATGGCCTGCATATCAATCGGTCCAAGACAAAGCTCATGTTTGTGGATCGGGCGGCCAAAATGCAGCGAACGGGAGAACTAGCCGACCTTGATACCGTGGACAAATTTGTCTATCTCGGATCTTTAGTTGCCGCTGACGGTGACTGTGAAAAAGAGGTTGTTAGAAGAGCTCAGATTGCAAAGGCTGCAGTGAGGCGCCTAGAGAAGATCTGGAGGAACAGAGGTATTAGCAGAGGAACCAAGACTAAGCTGATGAGAACCCTGATCTTCTCTATATTTCTATACGCTTCAGAAACCTGGACTCTGAAGGCACGTATTCGGAGCAGGATTGACGCATTCGAAATGTGGTGCTGGCGTAAAATGCTAGGAATCCCTTGGACAGCACGTCGCACTAATGCGTCAATCCTGGCCGAATTGAAGATCAAGAGCCGCTTATCTACCATCTGCCTTCAGCGGATCTTGCAGTACTTCGGTCACGTGGCTAGGCGCGAGCCAGATAATTTGGAAAAGCTCATCGTGGTTGGCCATGTGGAAGGAAAAAGGGGCCGCGGAAGATCGCCGACCCGATGGACCGATGCCGTGAAAGACGTCTGTCAGGAAAGTCTACAGGCGTCAATCCGGAAAGCGGAAAACCGTGTGGAGTGGAGAGCTTTGGTGCGCAAAATTATGGCCTCAAGTGGTCACGACCCTCAGTTATGAGGAAGCGACGAAGAAGAAGATAGAGGCAGCCATGCTAGGCCCGCTAACTTATGAAAATTCGGACAAATCAAACAGTTGGAATGCAAAATTCAACCTTTTGATAGATATACCGTTTGTATGGCTTGTGCTTTGCGTGGGGTATGTCGTGACGGTTCTGTAACACTTTTATCAATATTTCTAGGTCTTTCTCTTGAATCTGCTGACCACAACGCCCTGCCGTAAGCGGAGAGCGGCAAAATGTGTATTTCTTTTCGTCGCTCGCCGCTGCCGCGCATAGTTGTGGCCAAGCCGTCAGATTGGTATGAAATTATGACGTCTATAAGTAAGATCCGGTAAATTATGTTACAAATGTATGATTTGATTATGAATGCAAAAAACGAAAGTGTGTTTGTATGTATTATTTGTTTTTTTTTTATGTTATGGCTGAATTGTGCTGTGTAATTTTAATATAATTAATTATTATTATAATTTTTAATTACTATGATTTGTTTGATTTTTATTAGATCAAAAACCGCCCACTCCAATTCCTGTGTTGTCATTACCGAAAAAATATATATATAGGTCAATTGACTAAGTAGACCTAAAGCCGATCTGCCAATTGCCACCTTTCCTGCATTTTGGATTTCTATTTGAACATGGCCGTGTCGCCCTCGCTATCTATTCTGCCACACATCCTTTATTCCACATACACTCAGGAGCAAAAATACCGGGTCAGAATGCGTTTTTCATACAAACAAGACTATTTCGAAGCCTTGGTTCCTCGCCAGGAAATGCTTTTAGTGAAATCTGATGATGAGTACCTCGAGCATCGATACAGGACTTCCAGAGTGCCTAGGATACCCAACTGAATGAATCTGCGGTTAACGCCGGAATTGTGCATGTTCAGAAAAACATCTAAAATGGCAATAAAATGTAAGGAAGTCCAAGTGCTGACCCAAACTCTCCCGCTGCGGTGTTAACTGATTGTGCGATCAGTTAGGTATCTTAAGAACTTTTGACCTCCTCTATTGAACCTCGCAGTATCCACCATTAAACCTCACTCAAAACAACCCCTGGCGAGGAACCAAGGCTTCGAAATAGTCTCGTTTGTATGAGAAACGCATTATGACCCGGTATTTTTGATCCTGAGTGTAGTCATGCTATACAAGGTGGAAAAAACGTACGCCACATGGACGGCAGGTACCTTAAATATTGGAAATAGCAAGTTCTGCGCAGAGGAGACTTACTTTTATTTTTGAAAAAATTCCTCTAACCGGGAATGGAACTATTTCGGGAAAGGAGATATTTCTGGTTGGTTTAGCCCCTAACCAAAATGTACCTCATATTTATGATCAAACCCCGGATGGCGGGAGAAATTGTGTTGACGTCTCAATAGTGCGAGGACACACATTTTATAAGTCGATGTCCATAAAAACCACGATGTACTGGAGGGAGACTGGATGTCAGAAATATAATAGTGTAAACAAAATTAAAATGTACATATTGTATTTATTTGATATTTTATACAGTGTGTATGGAATTGTGGATCAAACGAAGCAGGTCGATAGAGGACGTCTATACCTTGTCTATTTAACGGAGTTAATACTAGATAACAGAATGCACGTAATTGGTCAGCGATAAGGACGATGCACAGGCACAAGGTAGGTTTACATGCCTGTTAAAGTTTAGTGTTTAGTCAACATCTGTCGCTCGTACGGTGCGGACGCTTTCAAGTGCTTATCTACAAATTAAATTTATTTAATTTAATTTATTTCTTTGAATATATATACCTACTACTTCTCTTTCTCATCATCACCCATACTTTTACTTGTATGGCCTGTACTATACGTCCCACTGCACTGCAGGGCACATATTTAAATATTATTATCTACTACTTTAAATTACATAATTAGGATTTATAGATGAATTAACATGACATGACAATGTCATGTTATCAGTAAGTTAATTATTTGAGGTGCCTCTAACTACAAACAAAAATAACGAGAAATATTACGAATATTCTAACAACAGGCGGCATGTAAGCCGAGCCCGCCATCGACGTGCGTTTGTTGACGCCCACTGGCAGTTTCTTGTCCCTTTCATTTTCATACAAAAGTGCAACAGAGACAACGCTTTGTTAACTCTGTTAAATAGACAGGGTATAGACCTATCCAATTCACCCCCATGTACATATGTTCAGCGATTTTGGGTAATCCCATAAACTTGTTTTTTCCATACAAAGTGAAAAGCAAAAACTAGGACACCAAGTACGGAGAAACAAACTTATTGTGATTACTTGAAAAAAAAAAACGAGCAAGTGGGTTTAAAAATTTCGCTGATACGTAATGACTCTAATTATGTAAGATACCACTGAAAAACTTATGAAATAAAACATGAAATTAATATTTTTTCGTCACATGGACATGAGGGAAAATTACAAAAATTAACGTTAAAATGATCAATATCTCCGAAATTCGTAAAAATCGCTGACATACATGGGGGGGATTTGGATAGGTCTAAACGACCTCTATCGACCTGCTTCGTCTGATCCACACTTCCAAATACACCCTCTATAAATCCTCCGATTTTAAACTCCTTCGCCTTGGGGATAAAATCCATTTCAGCCAACTGAAGGACCGTTCTAAATCTACCGTAGTAATCGGGGCAGATTTTAATAATTCATAGTGGTTATGAATTACTTCTGCACCACGCAGTTCAACTTTTACTTCTTCCACCTAAGTAGGTACCTGATGTAACATCGTGTAACCACCTGACATTTTGTTTGTTTTTCGTATGTAAAGCTTGTCCCAGAAAAAAGTGTCGCATATTAACTTGTTAAAAAACCCCACCAAATAATAAAATTCATAAAAATTTACAATACAGTTGTATTTGAAAGTTCTTAAAATATATTTTAGTTCCTATAAATATTGGTTTAAGTTTTGTTCATCCAGAAACTCCTTAATTTTGCTTTAACCCGTGCCATTAATTTTTGTAGATCATCATCGGTGATTAATTTGTAAGCTTCATTCCATTTCCGTTTGAAGTTTTCCACTGAAGTGGCATTACTTTTGTGTTTTAAAAGCTTTGGCTTCATGCGAGCCCAATATTTCTCAATGGGCCGTAAGTCAGGGCAATTGGGAGGATTTTGGTGTTTTTCAACAAAATCGATACTATTTGCTTTGTACCACTCTATTGCCCGCTTCGTGTAGTGACACGTGGCCAAATCAGGCCAAAAGAGGACAGGTTTACTGTGCTTCCTGATGAATGGCAACAGTCGTTTTTTAAGGCATTAATTCAGGTATATATCACCATTTATGGTTCCTTTGACAAAATACGGTGTACTGCGTTTCCCACATGAACAAATCGCCTGCCACACGAGAACTTTCTTTGCAAATTTGTCCATTTTGATGACCTTATACTCTTCATCGACAGTTTTTCTATCAGTGGCTGAATAATAGTGGTGTCCTGGAAGTGACTTGAAGTCAAGTTTACAGTAGGTCTCGTCGTTCATAACAATACAATATTTTTTCTTAGTCATTTCCGAATAGAGCTTTCTGGACCGGGATTTAGCGTCCGTTTGTTGTTTCGCACTTCTGTTGGATACTTTAGCTTGTTTAAATGACTTTATAGAATTATGTTTTTTAACCCTTTGCACCGTAGATTTAGATGTTTTGTATTTTTTGGCCAAGTCCCGTACAGAAAGAGTAGGTTTCTTCTGTAACGCTGCCACAATGTTCCTCGCTATATTTTTATTTACAATCCCAGGCTTACGGCCACTTCCAGGCTTTCGCTGTATGCTACCACCCTCTCTGTACCGTTTTAAAACCCTTTGAACGGTTCTTACTGAGGTTTTAAGCTCCGATGCAATGTTTTTCACAGATATACCGCGATACTGAACATATTTGTACAGATTTTTTTTATGAAACTTTTCTTTAACTGACGACATCTTTGAAAATACGAGTACTGACATCTGTTTTTTTTATCTTAATTCAAATATTAGACACTATGCTAACTAGGAAAATAATTTTCAAACCTATTTGATTGAAGTCTGACCAAACCACCTCGGTTATTAAAAGCGACACTTTTTTCTGGGACAAGCTTTATGTCGATAGAATACTCTAGTAAAGTGCATTTTTGTTCTCGTCATCCGGGCTTTGTTTAGTAAAGTGCATTTTTGTTCTCGTCATCCGGGCTTTGTTTATGAAACTAATTTTAGTAAGTCGAGAGAGAGAGATGAACTATTGAACGATAGACATTAATCATTCGTTGAATGAAACGTTTATGGACCACTTGAATAGATAATTCAACACTGGGTTTCGTACGACACCAAGGCTGGTTCTTTGAATTTCCAGATTAATATATCTGTCAAATAGTTAGTAGTATCTGTTATCTGGTGATTGATAAATCAGCCCTAACTCTAGTTAGTAAACGAAACCGAACCGTTATTTATACGAAACCTGTCGTTTTAACTCGAGTAAGGGCCTGTTTCACAAACGACGAGTAAATTTATCTGCCATTTAAAGTTATCTCTCTCATTGTCTATTTTCATTTGTAAGAAAGAGAAAGGGCTAAATTTATCTGTCAAATTTGTTTTACTTGTCGATTGTGAAACAGGCTGTTAGTGTCTTAACCCAATGCAAATGGCCCGAAACTAGTAAAGACCAGCGCACAAAAGAAAAACAATACGGCGGTTGAAATAAAGATCCATTGCGAATGAAAATAAGGTGGAATTTCCATTGTTTTTATAACTGGCAATTCATTTAGAAAATGTATTCTATTGTAATCATAATAGGTTCATATGCCAGGAGGAACAGTTCCAAATTTGAATTTGTATTTTGACGCGCCATTTTGCGCAAACGGATAAAAAGATAAAGATAAAAGTCATTTATTCAGTAAGTAGGCCGCACGGGCACTTTTACACGTCAAAATTTTACCAGCGCTTCCCAAGAGGACTGATAAGAAACGCCGCAAGAAAATCAGCAGTCAGTCATTTTTTAAACATATTTCACATTACAATGGTACTACTTAGTCTAAGCATTAAATAAAAATATTAATTAAATATAATATGTACTCGTCAACATAGTGTATTGTCTGCCCGTCTACCTCGACCCTACGTTTCGTGCTGTTGGTCAGCTAGTCTCTTTCAGCAACAGGCAAGACAAAGAAGTCGAACGCCGTGTCGAAAACGCCTGGAAGAGCTACTGGTCCATGAAGGAATATATGAAGGGCAACCTTCCCCTATCACTCAAGCGAAAACTCGTCAACATGTGCATTCTGCCTAGGACAGGCAGAATGCACACATACGGTGCCCAAACATGGTCACTCACAGAGAGTCAAAAGTCCAAATTGAAGGTTTGCCAACGAGCAATGGAGCGCAGTATGTTAGGTGTCAAAAGGACAGATCGCATCCGGAACACCACACTAAAACACGCATAGCTGACGTAGGAGAAAAAACCGCCAGGCTTAAGTGGGATTGGGCCGGTCACGTCTGCCGCATGCACCCGGACCGGTGGGCTAGCGTAACCACCAAGTGGGTGCCGCAAAATGGGCGGCGTAAACGGGGCAGGCCTAGACGGAGATGGCGGGACGACTTGGACGCATTCCTCAACAACTGGCCGGAAGAGGCACCAAATAGGGACTCATGGAGATCAAGGGGAGAGGCCTTTGCCCAGCAGTGGGACACTCATACAGGCTAGGAAAAAAAATAAAAAAACAATATCAAATAACATGTGAAGCACCAGGAAAACATGCCAAAAACCTTGGGAGAGAGATAGAGGGAGAAAAAAAAAACACCTTGTTTCGATATGTTTAGACTACACAAGATAAAGTATTTGAACAAATTATTATTGACTAAGTTTCGGGTTTACAGTACAGTGTACAAACAGCAACACTCGTAACTGTACATCGGTGGACCTTATAACAAAAGGCATAAGGTCTACCGATGGACAGTTAACAATGTGGGCGATTGTGCAAGTGTGCGATTCCGTCTGACATATGAAAAAGTTAGGCTGTAGTAAAATGAAACAAACCATTGTTTTAACAGGTACTCCAATATTTATTTCTCTAATAAAATGATCATGGCAATATCCGAAATGAAGGTTCAAAGCGTTTAGTGGTACCCGTAGTGCCCGAGGGACTGTTGCACTTCGCTCACGTATTTCTCCGCAACCTTTTGTTGACGCATCGCAGCGAGCTGCGGAAAACAAGGTAGGGATATAACTTTAGTCAGGTTTTTAGGGTTTCGTAGTCAACATGGAACCCTTATAGTTTCGCCAGGTCCGTCTGTACTTTTAACTCATTAGGAAAGGCTTTGTTTGCTTTATTTCGATATACCTATCTTAGAGAGTATATAGTCTAAAATAAGACAAGTGTTTTTTTAGCTGCTGATTTAGAAATGAGAGCATGTATATGCGCGTTATGGCTACCACAGAGTCAGTCCGACTGACAGGCCGAGAGGGACGTAGCTATTTGATAGAATGAGAAATCTATATACGTCTCTCATTCTAACAGATACATATGTAGTGCATAATTGTTTTCTTTCGTATTTTCAACGTACGAACGCATCTTGCTATTTCAGTCGGTCACAGTACAAAAAGTACTGAGGTTGACTGAAGTAGCATGACACCTTCGTACGTTTCCATGAAAATACGAAGGAAAGCAATTATGCACTACACCTGTAGCTGCGTTTTTTTTTTATGACTTAGAGAAGGCAAACGACCACACAGGCCAACTGATGGTGAGTGGAAACTGTGACCCATAGACATTCACATTCACAAGACTGCAAGCCTAAGACTGCAAATGCGTTGCCAACCGGAGGACTAAGATGGAATGCCTCTATGCTAGTCATTACACCGGCTGTCTTATCCCCAAACCGGAACACAACAATGCGAACACTGCCGTTTGGCGGTAGGTTAATGGATAAGATGGTGGTAGCGATCCGGACGGACCCTGCACAAGGTCCTACCTCCCGCAGATTGCGCAAAGAGACTCCTAACATGGCATCGATATGTTTAATACCTACCTAATTAACTTAAGTATAGTCTTTATTAGGTCCCGATTTAGGGGCGGCTTTTGACAAGTTGTAGTGAGAGAACACCGCTGCTTATCGATGTTATCGACAGATCGATAGTTTATATATTTATTTATCTTATTAAACTTCAAGTTTTCCGATGATACGTACTCTTTTCAGCGGTCTACACTCAGGAGCAAAAAAAACGGGTCAGAGTGCGTTTTTCATACCAAAGAGGCTATTTCGAAGCCTTGGTTCCTCGCCAGGGAATGCTTTTAATGAAATCTGATGATGAATAACCCGAGCATCGATACAGGACTTCCAGAGTGCCTAGGATACCCAACTGAATGAATCTGCGGCTAACGCCGGAATTGTGCATGTTCAGAAAAACATCTAAAATGGCCATAAAATATAAGGAAATCTAAGTGCTGACCCAAACTCTCCCGTTGTGGTGTTAACTGATTGTGCGATCAGTTAGGTATCTTAAGAACTTTTGACCTCCTCTATTGAACCTCGGAGTATTTACCATTAAAACTCACTCAAAACAACACCTGGCTAGGACCCAAGGCTTCGAAATAGTCTCGTTTGTATGTAAAACGTATATGATGAAAAAAGTTGTAATATTTTCTGTTTTATTATATCAAAGGGTAGGCAAACAAGCCACCTAACGTTAACTGGTCTTAGAGGGATCTATTCTCATGTTATTATCTTAAAATATAAGGATTCTCGTAATTATATCGATTTAGATTATCGTTCCTGACGTCTCGTAATGTTGTTCTCCTAGTCATATTGAGCTTACATTTGTAATGATTCTATTGGTGTTAGTTTTAAAATAATTATTTATAACTATGGAAAAAAATGACCTTCTGCTAGAGTTTCTTGCGGCGCTTCTCCGCCATGATGGTCTTGTCCGAAGCGCTGGTAGATTCACAATATATTACCGACGTGTAAAAGAGCCCTCATGTGGCCAATTTGCTGAATAAATATTTTGTTTTTTTTTTAAATTTCAATGAAGCAATTAGAACGGATTAAACTTTACGAGGTTTTATTTAATTAATATAAATTTAATAGACTATCAGCGGTGTTCTTTCACTACAACTTGTCAAAAGCCGCCCCCATAATTCTGGGCCTTGGTAATTATTCAGCACTCTTACCTTCTGCTTGATGATTCTCCTCTCGTATTTCTCTTGTTGGTCGATCTCCATCCTCAGCGCTACTCCTTCGTTGTGGATTCTCTCCCGCATATCAGCTCTAAAACAAGTTGAATACAAAATAATTTACTCTCAAACTATGCTCTAGGGTTGTAATATTATTGGTACTAAATAACAATAAACATACTTAAATAGAAAACATCCAAAACTCAATACAAATATTGGCGCTAATCACAAAAATATCTGCCTTATTCGAACCCAGAACCGCTAGCTTCCCAATCAGGGTAAGCTGTAGTGTCTTCAAAGCCATAGCTAACAGATGTCTTTCAAGGAAACTGTAGACAATATTTTGTTCGTCTTTGTGTCTTGTAAAAAATTGCCATACTAAATAGATGCAATATAGTTCCATTCCAAGGTTCAAGACTTAGGCTCTACTACAAAAGTTTAAATCATCATAGGTCATCTCCGGCCCTTTAGAAGTTTCTGTTACCTATTGTCGCTTGGGTTGCGTCGTTGCGCGTTGTTGGATACGTTACGCACACGACCATACGCGGCCCCGACTGATCCGGTTCGCTCCGTCCTGTTGCGTTTGTTTGTGGTGGCTCGCGGCGCGTACGGTCGAGGCACGCACATGCAAGCCGCGCAAAGTGACTTTGTTTCAAAATGAACTACTGCTTATACTGTGGCCCTACTTTGAAGATATAAAGTTGCTTTATCCCTCTCTGTCACTTAGTCGCGAATGAGAAATGAAAGAGACGGGTCATCCGAAGTTTCGAATTCAGCGCTTCGCTGTACGGTCCTGAATAAATTTACCTAGCTCGCTCTTTGTCGTTGATTTGTTTCATGATCGCCTGCCGATGCGCTTCGATGCGCGCCTTATGCTTTTCTTCGAGCTGAAATAGAGTACAAAGATAAACCTCTTGTAGTAATATCAACCTATATCACTAACAAAATAGAATTGAATCTGCTTTGGTGATTGAATTGAAGATACTGCTTATTGTCTTGTGTCACACAAACCCACCTCCTTCTCCTTCCGGAGGAACTCCTCGTTCTGTCGGGCGGCGTCGTTGAAGTTCTGCTCGTCCTTAGCGATCTCGCGGGCTATCAGCTTGTGGATGTCGTTGATCTAAACAAAAAAAAAGTTGCCTATATCTCTCAGATTTTTATATTGTAGGTAGGTTGTTATTACGAAAAACTAGGTTTGTAAGTTGACTTTTTTTTTAAAGAAATATTTTATTATAAAGGAAAACGTACAGACCCATTTTTATCATAATATCTACAACATATTCAAACATTGAAAATATAGGAGAAAGTAAACGGGAGAGAAATTATATCGAATTCTAAATTGTATTTTTTTCATGTTCACAATTGTCTTGTTCAGACTTTAGTTCTTTCAGTTGTATCTCCTTTCTTCTTCCCTTCTTTATTCATTCATCATCATTCATGTCAGCCGAAAGACGTCCACTGCTGGACATAGGCCTCCCCCAAGGCTTTCCACTCAGACCGGTCTTGTGCTTTTCGCATCCACCGCGGTCCCGCGATCCTGACGAGGTCGTCACTCCATCTTGTTGGAGGCCTACCTACAGCTCGTCTCCCGGTCCGCGGTCGCCACTCCAGAACCTTCTGACCCCATCGGCCATCAGTCCTGCGAGCAATGTGCCCCGCCCACTGCCTTCTTTATTATTATTAATTAAATAATTAAGTACCGTGACTGAGTGACAAGCTAACAAACAACCCACAGTCCAACAGCTGGACCTAGAGAGACTTGAAATTTGGAGGGAAAATGAACATGAAACATGAATGGGTGAACTACGATGGGATTTTTGGAAATTCATTCCCGAAGGGGGTAAATTAGAGGTATCGAGAAACTAATTCTTCGCATACGCAGATACAAGAAAACTTAGATAACGCAAATGCATCTACTTCGCGTGTCCGAATCCCGACTTAAATCCCACAGAGCGTAGGGATTGGCCGGCGCTACTGGCGTTCCGCGCGCGTGTTGTTGCTGCCGTGAAAATAAAATGCAATAGCCCAAAAAGGGACGACTATGAATCGATTTTGCGCGGAAAGCGGAATATTCTCTTCTCCTGGTACGTCCCAGTGTCAGAAAAAAGTGTCACGGTTGGTTTTCATACAGATTGAGGTGTCTACGTTGGTTTACCGTTGAAATATCGAAACTCATTCATTTCATAGAACGCTTCACTTAGCCGAATTTTCATTTATACAATGCATTACCACGTGCAGTTTTTTTTTTGTGGTCACTAGTCTAACCTAACCTGACCTACGTAACGAATTCTCAAGATAACTTGAAAACTATAAAGTTTCAGCCGTTACTTTTCGATGAAATGAAATTCGGTGAAATGACACGTTCAATGAAACGTTTGTCGATATTTCAAGGGGATCCCGTTTACGTTATCTTTGTGTATTTATATCTGTGTTCGGATACGAAATGACATCGTCTTCCAGTCAGTTCAAAGGCAGTGGGTGGAAGATTTGAAACCAATGTACCTGTTGCACGCGGGACTCGTGTAGCAGCTTCATGTCTCGGTTTCTACGTATAGCGGCGTCTCGCTCCTTGCGTCGGTACTCTCGCTCCACGTCCTCCTGTATCTTCAGGTTGCGTATGCGTTCCAATTCTTCCTTCAACTCTTGCTCTGCCTGGAGAAAGTATTTCAAACGGTGATTTAAAAAAAGTGGGATACGCCTTAGAAAAATCTTATTTTTAATTAAATCAAGAAATTCAAGCGAGCCATGTTAACGAATATACCTTAGGTTCTGTATTTAAGATTAAACACTAGAAATAAGTTCAATTAGATGCTTTAATATTTTTTGCTTTTTTATTGCCTATTGCTTGGAAAATAGGCTAAAAGTAAAGTCAGTCGAGTAAAGTTGTGTAATTTTACAGTTTTGGAAAATTATCAAAAAACTTTGAAAATCTATACTAAAATTTAGGCTAGTCAAAGACCTTATTGCATGGAAAATAAAATTCATAACAAGATGAGCATTTTCTTTTGCGTTTCCCAGCCATACCATATTACATACGAAAACCTCGGTGCGCGAGTCCAACTCGCAGTTAGCCTGTTTTTTTAAATATATTTAGGTGCAGATTATAGAAGAATACTGAAGAATGCTCTGTCCCTCGCTTTCTATAACTATTCAGCGAGTGACGAGTGACATGATGAGCATTCGACTCGCTAGCGAGTACAGTAATTGTAACTCATGGTAGTACTGTTAGCCTATACGTATACACCAACCTTCTGCGCCTTAGCTATGTGGTCGATGCCCTTCTGCTTGGCGGCCTTGATGGCATCTGCCTGGTTGCGGTTGGCCGCCTCCCGCTCTTGCCGCGCCTTCAGGAAGTTCGCCACGCGGAGGTCGTTGATGCGCTCTTCTTCCATTTGGAGCTGCTTGTAGTAGAGGAGTTCCGCACTACCTGAAGAACAATGCGTTCAAACAAGGGAACTTCCAGGATAACCGGGGTAAAAAGTTGGGCATGTTAATTGACGCAATAACATTTTCTATGAAACTTTTCCGTTGTGAGACGAAAATTAGCCATACAATTGTAAAGATACTTTTCGTCGCAAAACGGAACTTTTTTCGACTTCGTCGTTTGTATAGTCTGACAAGATTCTATTTGGCGCCGAAATTGTGTCGCTACAACAGCTTACATAATGGCAATAATGTGCGTTCGTCATGTATAGTCGGTACAATGTAGCTTTATAATAATTACCTACCTATTCATCAAAATCTGATTCCAAGCATTCAATATTTAAATATTCTTCAAATTCGGACTCCAGTGACGTTTGAGTTTCTTCAGATTATAAAACGTTCGGTCTGGGATTCAACTTTAAGATCTTTTTTCAAATTGTGATGGTCACAGCAGTTACTTCAATTTTTTTGAGTGACTTCTTATATAATAATAAATTTAAAAGGATAATAAGAAATCATAGCATAAATTGAATTCTAAACTTTCTAAACATAACCAACAGCCAACATAAGCATAAGTCTAACCAACCAGCTTAACTAACCAGTTTAATACAACCGCACTATACTATGTCAACCAGTCATGTCAACGGCAAATTTCAAAACATTGTTTATTGGAACGCTACGCAATCCTTCAAAATATATTTTTTTTTTTATGGCATTGTGAAGGCTGACGAGCACACAGGCCACCTGATGGTAAGTGGAAACTGTGACCCGTAGACATTCGCATTCACAAGACTGCAAGCCTAAGACTGCAAATGCGCTGCCAACCCTGAGGACTATGATGGAATGCCTCTATGCTAGTCATTACACCGGCCGTCTTATCCCCAAACCGGAACACAACAATGCGAACACTGCTGTTTGGCGGGAGGTTAATGGATAATATGGTGGTAGCGATCCGGACGGACCCCGCACAAGGTCCTACCACCCGCATTTTTTGCATCATTGGAAATCTTTTTTGGCATTTTTGTGGTAAGATCGTTTACGAAATATGTTCTTGTTTACATCGGTGACATTCGGTGACGTTCGACGTGTGGTTGTCAAAGAGTACTTGCCAGTAAAATATATTAGTACCACTAAAGATCCACAATATGGAGATTGATTGATTGATTGATTTTTTTATTGATAAATATAAATTTACACGTCATTTTACAGTACATAAGTAGTTATTAGAAATTTATACATTTGTTATTAATTATTTATAACTAACATTACAGTAGCTTTTAACTAACAATTGATTTACCAAGTATTGACAATCATTGAGACACATATTGTAGCTCGATAACAGAAGTTAATCTTTGTAGTAAGTGACAAAGTCATACACTACCAGTAGGTATTTTAAATATGCATATTTTATTCTTATACATTCTAAACGTCTGACTTCCCATCATAGTTAAGCCTAGAGTAGCGAGACATATTTGTAAAAAAGTCCTCAACCGAATAACACGCCATGTCAATCAGTAGGTGTTTGGTGAAGGCCAAATAAAATCTTGTCAGGCTATAGGTATGGTTGACTACGCTTAACTGTGGTCCAACTTTTTGGTCCTCGCCCATAAATGGCAGCTAACCTAGCTACGGGCCTTATTGTACCTCGTCGAGGTGGCACAGCCGAATGCGCTTGGTCGTGGTCACGTGGCACCTCTAAGGGTCCGTTCACACAGACCGGCTCGGAGAGGAAAGCAGATTTATTACGTTGGAAGGCTTATTTTCGCATGTGCAATTCTTTTGTCATTAAGAATTGTCAAAAGAAGTGAACATGGAAAAGTTAACCTTATTACAATAACTCAAAACTCTCGTTTTCAACGTGATAAAGAATCTGTTCTCTCCGAGCCAGTCTCTGACCCGTTTTGGTACTGTCAACATTTCGAAAGACTTAGGGCCGTATTAATAAACCCATCTTGACTGTGAGGCCCATCACAAGATACGTCAAAGTAAACGCCAAACCATAGAACACTGTCGGAGGCCATTTGCAACGTCAAAAGATGGCGGATGTGTAATTTGTTTTAGTTTTTATTTTTGTGTATTTAGGCGTTCAAAGTTCTTTTTTGTTAGTGATTTGTACTTTTAATGCCTTTGTGTTGCACAGTGATAGAAGACTTGGACTTATTTCGTGTATCCTGGCATCTTACTTCTCGTTTCAAGTGGACTCGCAGTGGTATAGAGGTTAAAACTATCTTGGCCTCTGTCCTACATATCACCGTACAACGTTGCCACCAATCTTCCTAGGGAAGATTGGATTGTGTTTTATTACTGTATTGATTTATACTTATATATACTTGACACTGGCGAAATCACTTCATAATGGAAACGGCATATTCCCGCGGTAGTAGCTGTTCAAGTCGCCGCGGGGCAAAGAAAAAGAAAAGAGTTGAGATCAGTTTATTAATACGGGCCTTTATTACGGTGGTGGTGGCTGACTTAAAAACAATCGCATAACATATTAAAAGGGACTTGTTTGTCTAATAAGTTCATGGTGATTGTCTAAAACTCGAGCTTGGCGAAATACCTACACCTTTTTAAAACAAGGAGTGATAGCCACTTAAGATAAAATAAAAACTAAACAATATACTCGTAGTTTTAACAAGCGTTTGTTTAACTTTAACTGTTCGTAAGTATGTGTTGTCCGCTTCATTTGCGAAACAATTTTGAACCAGTTCCCATTAATGGAATGGGGTGATATTTGGACCCCACACGTAAACACGATTACAATTCAATATTATGGAATCAGAGAGATCTAATGGCGGAGTCGGAACTTCAATACTTCACGTAGTCCCACCGTGTAGGGAATTATTAGTTTACGGTCATAATAAGCATTAAGTACCTTAATAACTAACAGTAGTTGGTTTCAGGGGAATATGCATTTTAAACATTATTTCTTATGAAATTTCAGGGCTTGCGTTAGATTCGCGGAACTCGTTGATTTCGTAATGTATTCCCAATAAGAGCATCTGTGGCCTAGTGGCTTAGGGGGTCGACTCGTGATCGTAAGTTGTTAAGCATTACCCGATGCTCTTACGGTGAAGGAAAAACATCGTGAGGAAACCTGCACATTCGAACAGCTGAGTGTGTAAGAGGGTCGAAGTCTGTCATCGGTCTGTCACTGTCAGTTAGCACCATGCCTTACCTTGATCTAACGTCTCCTTCAGTAGGGCCTGGCGCTGGTGCCTAGCCTTCAGTTGTTCAGCCTCGTCGATCTGCATAGCAATGTTGGCCTGGTTCACCCGAATACTCTCCTCTTCTATGCGCTCCGCTTCCATTACCTGCAATTTAACGTTTAATTAGACTTGGATGGTTTTATAAATGTGATAAATGTGAAAGTAGCTCCGTCTGTCTGTTTGTTACGGTTTCACGAGTAAACCGCTTAAATTGAATGAAATTTGGTGTGGAGATGCTTGAGTGGCGATAAATTACGTAATAGTAGATTGTTCGACAAGGGACAAAACAAGCCATAATGACACGTGATGTTTAGCTACGCGTGCTGAGCGAGGGTGGCTATAGTTCGAGTGTCATTATGGTTGTTTAGTCACGCTCTACTTTTTACTTTGAATGAGAGGAAAAAAAGCCGTTCTGTACAAATATTTTTGCACAGTTTACATTTTGAGGTTATTTCCACGCCCTAAAAATTGTCTATACATGCACAACCAATCACTGACGATGGCGATAATCCTTGTTAATGTTGTTTAAGTGTTCCTTGTGAATGTGGTAATGCTTCCTTGTGGTGCTCCTTGTGAATGTGGTGTGTTCCTTGTTAATGTGGTAATGCTTTTTGACATTCATAGGTGCATTATATTATGCCTAAATTGAAGAATAAAGAACTTTGACTTTGACTTTGACTTAAGTATTTCCAAAGAAAATTAAAAAAAACTTTAGTCCATAGAGATTAATAAGGAGCTTTAGTCCCGATGTGCAGAGACCAAAAGTAACATTTTAAGAGCATGAGAAGTGAAAAGTACTTTTTATATCGTAAAATTGGACACTTTCCGAGGACATAGCGATAAATGACTTCTACGCGGACGGAGTCGCGGGCAACAGCTAAAATGTAAGTTGTAGGGATGTTTGGTTGTTTGTATATCATTCACTTCACTGAACGGATTCGGATTAAAGGTACAGAGATAGTTCTTATGCTAGATTGACATATATAATATTATGTTAAGTATATCGTGATTAAAGAAAGCAATATACAATATTCAAGAGTTTTATTCACAACCTCAATAAAAGCTGATTCATGTAACAAACAGTTGGACAATACATTTATATAATAACTATAAAAATTACCAAGATACAAGCCAACCTGTACCTCAGTAGACTTCAATGGATTTGGATGGTACTTTTAGCAAAAGACTCAGTTCAGCTACAGACAATTAAGGTATTAAAATATACAGCTACTGAGTTAGACCGTACCAGAGTTTATAAGGTGAGTGTGTTGTCTATTGTTGTAGTATCGAAATATTAATTTTAAATTTAAGTGCAATGCACATAGTAAGACTTTTACTAAAATATACGCAGTTTGTGCTGATCACCCAATATGTTAAGAGAATTAAGAATAAGGCGTTGCGGAAAATGGTAGAGTTCTACAATAATGACCAGGAGTTCAGAAGCTGAAAGGGTCTGCTACAGCGCAGGAGGAAGGGTTACCTTGGCGGTGGCGTGAGAGTTGATCTGCTCCTGCAGCGCGGCGAGGTTTTGAAGCCGGAGGGAGTGGCGACGGTCCTCCTCAGTCTCCGCGCGCTTCTCGGCCGCCAAGCGGTTCTCTTCCATGATTGCGTCGAGCCTGCGGACCATTGTCATCACCAACTATAACTATTAATAGTTATTTGTGCAACAAAAGAGAAAAGTTTTTTGCTGCGAGTGTTTATTTTGAATGTTTGGTTTCTAAATAGGTAATTGTATCACGAGCCTAGCGAATCAAGAAGAATTCTGAGCCCAGCGCAAATAACTATGGTCTCGTGTGACACAACTTTTCACCTCTACAGCGACGACATATTACCTAAAGGTAAAAAAAAAGACCTAGGACTGTTCTCGGCAGCAAACTAGTTACATTGTCTCACGCTCGCCGCAAAATTAAATTTAGGTCACTGTCTTTCGCTCGCATCAAAATCGATCTTTGCTCACTTGGAGGTGCTGAGGTGAAAATATATAAAAACCCCGAAATAATTGCAAGAATTCCCACCCTGACCAAATACTATTATGTAATCTGTGGCCAACGTCTTACGTGCACGTATGATCTCGTTTCTGACATTATTTGCAAGTATAACAAAATTGACGCCAGACTGCTTCATTGCACCATAACTATGAGAGGTCCTTAGTCCTTACTGTTTCAGCTGCTCGGCCTGACCTTCTACTTCAGGAAGTCACAGATGGCGGGGCACATGGACTGGCGTCCAATCCTCCAATCCAATCTAATCCTGGCGGATGCTAAAGTTGTCGGTCAACAACCACCGTGACAGGTCCTCTCCGTTGCTCCTCCTCACCAGCTCTCGCTTGATGAACTCGTTCTTCAGAAGGACACAGATGGCGTGGCATTTGGACGCCAAAATGCTACGGTTGTCGGTTCCCCTAAAACCATGACAGGTCCTTACCGTTTCTCCTCCTCGGCCATCTCTTTCTTGATAAGCTCTTTCTCCAGGATCTGCGCATCACGGATAGCGTGACACTTGGACGCCAGGATAATCCGGTTGCACAGGCGTGGGCCTTGCATGTTATCCGCCAATATCACTGAAAAACGAAGAGACCTGTTGATTGGAGGTTTATATTCATGTTCAGGCGGTTACCATGAAATACTATAAAGCCGTTTCGTTAAGGTTAAGAGAAAGGGACAGAACTATAGCAGTTATATCATCATCATCATCATCATGAAGAGTAATGCTACGTGGGGAGGTTTTCCAGGCTTATGAATCATGACGATTCGATATATTCACTGGTTCTGTGGTCTGGGCCAAAAGGCCTTACTCTCTTGGTTCCAAAGTAGAGTCTTTTAGGTTTTTAACGTGATAACACTGATAACGTCATTAGTTAAGCTGGTCGAGGTGGGTTTTTGTACTTCAATAGTATATATTTAATTTTAAAGTGATGATAGAGTAATAATAGTGTAGTTTTTTTTTTTTTAAATCATGCTGTGTTCACATCTAGTAGAGCGTACACCATTTATAGCACCCATGTGTAACGAATCTGTAAGTATGCTTGTGTAACGTTCACTTTTGTGAACCTTAAAAAAAAAAAAGACGATTTGGGATATTTTCCAGACCCTAATACTTTAAGACGTTCTTATAGTAGCATTAAACAGCGAAGTAATTATTGTTATGCATTTTCTGGGCACTTCCTTAAGGTCTTTAGGAGTTTAGAACCACGGTATGCTACCAAAAGTTTTAGTCCGACGCATTAGATTTGAAATTGAAGTTCCGTTAGAGTGTAAAAACAATATTTAATGTACATTTTAGGCGCGGGCCAGACAGAAGAGACGTAAGACGCGGACGAGTGGGCGTCGCGGCGCCCCTTTAATAAATTTTCAACCAAAATGTATAGAAGCTTAAGACTACTCTTATACATACGGAGATAGAAGGCCACGCCTATCCCGCTCCCGCGTCCTTCTTTTTGGTCTCACGTCTCTTCTGTCTGGCCCGCGCCTTAGCTTAGCCGTTGAGTGAGCGCGCTTGTATGACCTCTCTCACTCCGACAGTCGACCGAGAGCAGCTTTTATAGAATACTGATGACCAGGGTTCGGAGTTTCCGGAAGACGAAAGAGAGCTGTGGAGTCGACAGGGTGAATATAAAAGTATTTTGGAATTAAATAAACAAATGAGTATGAGTAAGAGTTGAATTTTATTGTTAACGTCGACTCCACAGCTCTCTTTCGTCTTACCGTGCTATGCAAACTCCGAACGCTGCTCAACTGTAAGTTTAGAAGCAAGTACGTTACTCTCAGCTCTGCTCATCGTGTGAGCTTCTTGGTCCGGCCCCTCAATCTCAGGGTCAACCACTCCCGACGCAGATGTCGACCCTGGCTGCGGCTTCAGAGAACTCTTCAATTGCTGCTTGCGCTTTTCTGATGCCTTCACTTCGAGGCGCATGGCCTGCTCCTGATCGATCATCGCTTGAAGCTGCTCCTCTTGGGTCACGATCTGGGAAGAAGAAATAATAGTATTTTTTAATCCTTGCTACAAAATTTTGGGTGTAAAGCCCGATCTGCACTTAGCCCGCGGATCAAAGCGCGACTTAGCATCGCGAAGCTTCACGGCGTGATAAACCATGACGCTACACTCGCATTAGCTCACGGTAATTTCATAGTGAAGTTCGCGGTCCCTTTGACGCGGGACAAAAACCGACAAAGGACGGGGAACAAAACGCGAAACAGGGGAGAATATACCAAATGGCCCTCACTTACGGTTCGCGCCGTTCGCGGCTACGCGCGAGATCCGCGGGCTAAGTGAAGACCTGGTTTTATGTGTTAAACGTGTATGTCTGGGAGTCTGTGTATGTAATATTTGAAGAGTTCCCTCGATTTATCAGGATACCATCATCAGATCCTGAACTGATGATAATGGGACCGCCTGAGAAGTAGGCATCTAGGGGAACACCTTAAAATTTCAAATTACTTTTTTCAGAATATTCAACGATCCGAATTTAAAATTTTTCGAAGGCTATGTTACGCTGGAAATATTTAAGATTAAATGCATAATTTAATTGTTATAGGTACGTAGGTTAGGTTATGTTTGATTTATAAGCGATGGTTGGTATCCTGCCTTTTGACCAAAACCATCATTTGACAAACTAGATATATCATTTTACAAACTTGCATTTCGCTAAGAGATACTTCCCACCGCATTGTTTCTCTTACCTAACCTAACTTGCGTCTTAGTCTTACCTAATCAACAAAATGCGTTTAAATTATAAAAATTCGTAATTATGATGTGTACCCAGGCATCTATATAACCGAGATACCCTCCAGAGACGAATGTCTGAAAGGCCAGTTGGATTACAAAGAGGGTTGCCAAATGTGGTATAGAGATGGTTCAAAAATAGGGAATCATGTGGGTTGAGGCATCTGTGGTGACAGACTAAGACTCAAAACTAGCGTCAACATTGGTACGGAGGCCTCAATCTTCCAAGCCTCAATCTTTGCCATTAACAAATTACGGAAATCAACCATTAGAAGAACCGACGGGCCTTTGCGGTGAGCCTATGTTTAGAACAAAGGGCTGCTTCAAACGATCAGCAATGGTCCCATGACCCATCTCAACTCCCCACAATAATAATAATGGCCTGATTTCGAAAGCAGAGGTGTCACTAGATTCATCTTAGCGCTAAGAAAGAGAAACTTGTATAAATAAATATTAATAAGCCATAAGAATGAATAATAGAAACTCTAAACCTAAAAAATAGAAATAATTTATACATAGCTAACACACATTTTAAACAATTTTCAAGGAAAACAACTCACTTAACATGGCGTTGAAAGGGCGGCACCACCGCGGCGCAAATTTTTAGAGGGACTTAAATACTAACTTAACTGTCTCAAACAAAAAGAGATCACGACACAGACCTCAGCGATAATCAATGGTGGTTAACCTTATTTGCAACACTAAAAACAACACAACCGTTTCCTGTTGCGTGCTGTTGCATAGAGTCGTATCAGTGAGTGATGACACGTAATGCATGACGACTGGATAGCTGTGACAGATCAACTCATAGGTAAAATTTTGAATTTTGACTCGCTGGTCAGACTCTACCAGCGTAAGCCAGTTTTATCTGCTGCTCAGTTATACCTTGCCTTGTCTCTTCAGCCGTTCATACTCATTCTTGTGCATGACGGCAGGGTAGTAGTTCTTCCCTTGCCGGGGGATATTGAGCCGTCGGAACAGTCCCTGTTCTGGGACCATGACGTGCTCCTTCTTCGGGAACTCGCACTTGTGGATGGGACGGTTGGTTATAGGGAATTTGTGGCGGCATTCGAATGGCCTGAAAATATAGGCGGTATTTCCAACTAGCAGGCTTATTGCCTGACGCACTCGCAATCGCAATTGTTATCCTTTTGAGTCTGAAAGCAAGTCTGCATACAAAATAAAAACAATTGTTCTACTTTGAAGTCGATTGCGAATGCGTTAGGCAACAGGCCAGCAGTTATGACATGGGTGCCTTCAAGAAGAGAGACAACTCTTGAGAGTGTACTGTATATTCCGAAAATCGTATGTTCCGAGTGGCGATTAAACTATTAGCATATTTTACTCCTTTATTTTTTCTCAATACCTACTTTTCCCTAAGGGATTTCTAACCATTCGCATATTTTCCCACTATATTTATTTTCCCCTTCTTCCCCACTGCTCAAATGAACTGCTCAACCAACTTGTCAACCAATGTTTTTTATATCGAAATTAAATTTAACAGAGCCGACGCAGCTCAAACGGAGCTTGCCATTTCCGGGAGGTTTTGGCCCTCCGGGCCTGATGCAAAGCTGACATAACCTAAACCTACTTCATATTTATGATAGTTGAGCAGTGGGGAAGAACCCAATTGAAAAATAAATATAGTGGAAAAATATGCAAATGGTAGGTATTAATAGCCACTTAGAAAAAACGATTTTCGGAATATACAGTTCAGACACCTCTTGACTTGCTGGTGTTTATGGGCGGTGGTGATTACTTCCTATCAGGAAAACGCATGCTCGTTTGCCTCCTCCCTTATAAAATACATGTTTTTTTTATTGCTAAAGAAAGTAAATGTGCAGGGCCCCAGGCACAGTAGGTACTATAAACAGTAGTTCATTAGAAATAATTGCCGACACGATAGGCTAGTGCTAGTAACCTAGTGACCCTGCCTGCGAAGCAAGCGGTCCAAAAAAAAACCAGGAAGGGCAGATATTAGTCTGATGAGCGCGAGTATATATTCCTGAGTCTTGAATGTTTTATATGTACATATAGGTATTTAAATATATATTTCTCTATATAAGTGAGTAAGTTTAGCCATTCAACGAGGAAAGGATGCCAGCATCTTTGGTACCATACCGCAGGGGCCATTCTTAGATTTGATGTTTTAGTCTATTTTTCATATCTATCTTAGGCTTATATTTAGTCTTATTTAATACTAGTTTTCATTTTCAGTTATTGTTTTATTCTTAACTAGGGTGACGGCACCAGGGGGTCCGTTCATTTGACCGAAATACGTTTGGTCGAACGTATCGTTTCGCAACTTTTTCATTTAGCAACCCACTTTTATTTCTGTAACTGTAAATATTTCAGGATTTATTTCTGTACGTTCGCGAAGACCCTATAAGTTAGGTTAGGTTCGTTTTTATAAAAATCCTGAAATATTTACAGTTACAGAAATAAACGTGGGTTGCCAAATGAAACGGTTGCGGAACGATACATTCGACCAAACGTTCTTCGGTGAAACATTAGTGAACCCGGCACCAGTAATGGACACTTCAGTTTGAAGTCAAATTTCATATGGTCCTAAATCGATTGTTGCAAAGTAAATGAATAACCCGTCGGTATCTTATGTAAAATATAAAATATATGGTTCTTGTCCATTACTGGTTCCGTCACCCTAGCGGTTCCCGTGCCTTTTTTTTGTAATATACCTATAGCCTATGACACTCTCAAATAACGTGGCTTTCTATTGGAAAATAATTTTCGAAATCGGTTCAGTAGATCCAGAGATTACCCCTTGCAACGTCACAAACTTACCTTTTTATAATATTAGTAGAGATGTAATATTATTTGTCGTTTTTCAATAAATACGATATTAGTAAGTTTAATCGTTGTTTAGTGCATAAAATACAAGCCTAGAGCTTAGTTAATGACTAGATCAATTTAATATTGTCCCCTGTTAAAATCGTCTAATTTTTTTATACATTTTTTTGCCCGCCTCGACTTGGACAGCTGCTACCGCGGGGATATGGCGTTTTCACAATGAAGTGATTTCGCCAAGTATATATAAGTATAAATCAATATAGCAATAAAATACAATCCACGTTGTACGGTGATATGTAGGACAGCTAGGCCAAGATAGTTTTAACCTCTGTACCACTGTCCATTTGAAACGAGAAGTAAGATGCCAGATACACGAAATAAGTCCAAGTTTTCTATCACTATGCAACACAAAGGCATAAAAAGGACAAATACTTAACAGAAATGAACTTTGAACACCTAAATAGCTACACAAAAATACAAAACAAACAATTTACACATCCGCCATCTTTTAACGTTGCAAATGGCCCCCCTCTAAATAATAATAAATTTAATAAGTTAATACTTTCCCCAGTCAAAGTCGGTCCAGTAGTTTTAAAATTTATTCATTACACACAAAGGTACGATATCATATCTCTTTATAATACGTAGTGTAGTCGTTTAGACTAGGGTTGCCAGCAACTGTCGGTGTTTGTCGCTATTCCCTCGAGAAATGTCTAATTCAATGGGAAACTGAATGAATGAATGAAAAGCAAGGTCAAAAACCCGACTGCATTTTTTATATTGTTGTCGATATACCTATGTTTATAATTGTTATTTTGCCAGTATTGTTATTTGACTTGAGGCATCCTATGTCAACCAGGATGGTGAAAGGATTCTAACGATACCACACACATCTAAATCGGTTCAGGCGTTTAGAAGTTATGGTGGTATAAAAAATCCTACTGAATCGTACCCTGAAAACGTTAGGTACACTGCTTTTTTTGGGTACTTAGTGGTAAAAAAAGTAACCTATGTCTTTCTCCAAGGTTCAAGCTATGTTTACACAAAACTTTATGGATATCCCGTTCTATCGTTAGGCTGTAAATAGCGTGATGAACAAACGAACAAGAGTTACTTTCGCATATTTCTTATGGATAAGTTTAATCACCTCGAGCTAGCTGCAGTTATCTCTTTTGCGCAAAAATATAATTTAGGTTAGGGTAGGCGATCTGATTACAACCTCTTCCATAAAAGACCGTGTTTCCTCTCATAACAAAGACAATGAAAACATAGAGACTTACTTATGTAACTGATAGCACCCGGGTTCGCTATACTTATTTGCCTTTTTTACGATGTGGTACTTAATAAAATCGTGTGGATTCGCTGTCGGGGGAGACATAGTATATTAATTCAAAATAGTTAAACTCCAATAGGTAAACTCTAGATAATTCACAAGCTACACGTCCCCATAAAAATGATAAAACAATCTATGACAATAATAAACCGGTTGTCTAGCAACGAATAATTTTATTGATTTGATACAGTAGGTACGCAAAGAGAAGTGACAGCGATATAAAACGCGCGACTGCACCGCTACAAATAGTCGCCGTGAGCTGCTCAGCTTAGCTCCCGAACTTTGAGTTTCAGTGCCAAGTCCCTGTTACTCGTCACTCAAGACTAATACGAAAAAATGGATGAAACTAACGTAACTTTGAACTTTGATTTTCAAAGTAATATAAGATAATTTTGATTTCCCGCTCTTCTCTATGACATGTGTATCCGGTTGGTGTTGCCTTAACTAAATTAATAGGTACATGATAAAATTGATAAATTAAAAAAGTAGGTAATCTTAAAATTATGGCGTGTTAAAACGTTAAACCAAAAAAACGTGTTTTGCTAGTATTTAGATCGTATTTACATGTGTACTATGTACATTATATAATTAAATCACACTTCTAAATAGTACACAATAAATTAAGTTTAATTCTTAGTCGATTATTAATAAATACATAGTTACAACTTAAAATAAACACTATGATTTATTTTTGTTGTTGATTCAATCTAGAGGACATGTACTCTTTTTTTTTTACTTTTCGTAAATACTAGATATTGATACAAAACTTGCGACGACGTACAGTAATTTAAATTACTTAAAACCTTATTTTTAAGGCAGTCTTTGAAATTACGATATAGGCAATAGGCTGCCACAGGGATGGTCCTTCATTGACCGAATAATATATAAAAATAGTTGTGTAGTATTTTAAAACGTGCATCTAGCAACATCCTATCGAATGACATGACATTTGACATTTGAGACATTTCCGTACCAATTTCCTTGTCGCAGTGCTCCCAAAGTTTAAAAGTTTTGGTAATTTAATTATGGTTAATATCGGCGGGTTTTCAAAATATTGGCAATGTATTAACTGAGTGTATGTGTGTAATAACTTAACAGTATACCTGCTGTGAAAATAGTGATGACATTTATGATTACGAAAAGTCATGTGTGAGCGAGGTTAGGATTCCCGTAATATTCTGTGCCGAACAAGAAATAAATAATACCGAAAATCATGGGGTCTTTAGAGAAACCTACATTTGTCACTTCAAACTATTTAGCGCCTTTGATTGTAAGTATATTTTTTGTGGAATTAAATGTTAAATATTGTAAACAAACTACACTTTTAACTTTTAAATAAATACTTGCTTCTTCTTGCCTACTTTTTCTTCTCAGCATATGCTTGTTCAATGCAGAAGAGCCTCTCTCGCTCTTTAACTGCCTCATCCACTATTGTAGTGGCAGACGTATGGCTCACGTAACTATATTTTGATCGCAACGTCGACTCAGATCGGTGTAAAGATATCTTATTTAAAATGCTAGAGTAGCCGTAGTATTTAGTGTCTAATTTAAACATAAATAATTTAAAAGTAATGTAATTTGGCCATCCTAAAATCTCCTATGTAAAACCGTTTTTAATATAATTATTTTGGTGTAAATTAACTAAAAAAATTACAAAACACTGGTTTAAATAACACCTATTGGAACACATTCGTAACCTTTTTAAACCAGCATCTAACATATTTCTCAAGAAATATACCCTCCTTGTACTAACAATAGTACAAAATATGGCCATTCAAATTAAGGTTGCCAACTGTACTATAATATGTAGTATTGAACTATATTTGGACTCTGTGTTCTTTATACTGTTGAAGAAATATACTGGGTTACTTTTGGACCCCTGCCAAATATTGCCACATCATTCTAGAACAGCAGTACAATTAATTTATGTATTAACAAATACATCCTACTTGGCCATATTTTTTTTCTATTTTTCCAGACAGCAAAAAAAATTTGGTCACTACTTTGTTCACCGTCCTCACTACTGTCGCCTTTTTGTTTGACACAACATGACCATGACGGTCCGTGTGCCTGATTTAAAATCCGATTGTGTTACTTAAACCAAAAATCACGGAAAGATGTGTTTACGAATACTCAAATCGCGAATACTATGAGATGGTGAGGTGTTACCTTTTATCTGGAGAAAGTGTTCGAGGTGCAGTGACTTTGTACTGTAATGAAAGTTCCGCGGCTGCTAAGGCAGGGGTTCAGAGACGTTTCAGTGCAAGACACCATTGTTCCTGCAATCCAGCGACTATTGGACAATGATCAATTCCCAGTTCCGGGACATTTAATCGGTGGAGGAGGAACACTGCTGAGCCAAGAGACAAGATGCTGTTCTTGAGTATTTCGTGAGAAATCCTCGTGACACTACAAATGACGCAGCACGGCGTTTTGGTGTTAGCCAATTTTACGTGTGGAAGACTCTTAATGGTGCTGGACTACATTCTTACCACTTCCAACGCGTGCAAAGCCCGCACGATATTGACGGCCCACCGTGGAAGCAATTTTGAGAATGGATTTTACAGAACTTGGAGAAAATCATTTTCCTGACCTGTCACTCTCATACATGTTGGTCGGAAAAAATCGGAAATGATCGACTCGCACTCTTTCCATTGGGTTGGCATAATTGAGAGCAGTTGCTCATAGTAACGAAACAGCTCTTGTTGATAAGATAACGCTTATGTTGACCAAAAATACCTATAAATAAAAGTGGCTATAAAATGTACATTTCAAAAGGAAAAACATGGTTCTTTCACTTAACAGTCTCTTATTTCTTCCCATAAAACATATATAATTTTGGCAGGGGGTCCGAATGTAACCCTGTATAGTGCGCAAAAATACTATATTTCGATCAGTCCTTATACATGTGCAGTTTGGGTTGGCCGTTTCAACCTGATTTTAAGCACCAATATGTAGTTGAAGTGCAGAAATAGGCTTTTTCAGTGCAGATAGTTGCCCGAATAGCAGGCTGAATGTTAGTAAGTTGTAAATATTGTGCATTATATTTAATGAACAAATTTACACCCTGTTAAAAGTTTTTCTTTAAAGTACTATATTTTCTTTCTGTGTACTACATATATTATTTATCCCTTGGGCAGGAAAATACCTTGTCCAAAAAATAGTTGGCAACCTTAAAATACAGATGCAAAGATTGTATAGTGTAATTTATTTTGTTTTTATGTATGACTAATGATCAAATTAGAAAATTGACTAAGTCATTCGTAATACATACATATTCCCTTGACAAATTTCATTGTAAGGCGGGCCGTAGGAGGTTAAAATGATTATGGTCATGGATTCGAATGTGCGGTTTTCAGGCGGGAGCGGTTGCTGGCATATCAGTGGACGTAGCTCTGTACCCATTGGACACATTAAAGACTCGGATACAGAGCGAGCAGGGCTTTCAAAAGGCTGGTGGTTTTAGGGGTGTATATAAAGGTAAACTTAATTTGATAATGGCTTCCACCTTGTTTAAGATTAATTATTGTGCTAATGTTAGAATAGACAAGACAATGATCATGTTAAGAAATCATGATAATTGTGGGATTGGAGAAAAGGTGAACCTAAAAAATCCTATGATTGAGCTTAAGACTGGTTTGACCAGGTTAAGGGCTTATGCTAACTGGCAAACAGCAGGGCAGTCGCTTAAAAAATATTAAAGTATCATTATTCCGTACAATATGTCCACTTAAATTCTACCAGAGTTTACTAGTTCTCTTTAAGCTTACTGCGGCAAAAGTTGGTTGATGGAAATAATAACTAATTATCAATTTTGGTAACAAAACTATTAATTAAATCGCATGTAACCAAAAAAAAAGTTCATTACCATAATTGCACAAAATTAGTACACGGACTTTAATTGTTATCCCACTATGGAACCCTGTCATAATCATAATCATGTCTGTCGAGTGGCGAGATGGAAATAACATGGGAATTATTTGTAGGTTGGGGACATTTGCAACTCCAAAAGATGGCGGATTTGTTATTTGTTTTAGTTTTTATTTTTGGGTATTTAGGTGTTCAGAGTTCTTTTTTTGGTGATTTGTGCTTTTAATGCCTTTGTGTTGCACAGTGATATAAGATTTGGACTTATTTCGTGTATCAGGCATCTTACTTCTCGTTTCAAGTGGACTCGCAGTGGTATACAGAGGTTAAAACTATCATGGCCTCTGTCCTACATATCACCGTACAACGTTGTCCCCAATCTTCCTAAAGAAGATTGGATTGTGTTTTAATGCTATATTGATTTATTCTTATATATACTTGACACTGGCGAAATCACTTCATTGTGGAAACGCCATATTCCCGTGGTAGTAGCTGTTCAAGTCGACGCGGGGCAAAGAAAATAATAATAATTGTAGGTTTTACACAACAAGGGTCTATAGTGGATTATCGATTGAAACCCGTGACCATACCTCATGGCCTCTGGGCCTGTTTTATATATTTATTAATGTGAAAAAATAGAACTTGAAACATTTATTCGACGAGCACAAAATTAAAACAGAACAGAGAAAAACATCATAAAAAAACAATGACACAGACAAATTAAATAAAAGGGACAAAAAAAAACAGTTGGTTTAACCAATAATTTATTGTGCGTTACAATAAATAATGTGGTCAACCATCTCATCTAACCATACATTTTGAGTGATAGAAAAAAATGTACAGCATTTGCGTCTTGGCTACGGCCACAGGTGCCTGTGTGCCTTCTTCATGCTATTAAAATTGTTGTCAATTGGCCGTCGCCTTTTCAGGTTTACTAACCGTAGCGACTACCTCTATGCCGACTACGGCTCTGTTCTTCATGTCATACGAGATGACGAAGAAGATTGTGGAACCATTGGTGGCCCCACAATATGTCCCGCTGGTGCACAGTGGGGCAGCCTGCGTTGGGGAAGTTGTAAGTACAACAAAACTTCAAGTAAAGCGAGTCTTTTCACGACTCAAAAACTATACTCAAAGAAGACCTGAATTAAAGCCGATCAAAGGTGTAGATAATATCAACATGAGCTGTTGCTTTGTTTCACTGGGCCACACTGGAGTCTGGCACTCTTTTTATAGCACATATCACTTGCCAAAAAAAATGTTTCATAAAAAGCTTTTTTCTGCTCAGTGCTCAACCTACACTCAGGAGCAAAAATAACGGGTCAGAGTGCGTTTTTCATACTAAAGAGGCTATTTCGAAGCCTTGGTTCCTCGCCAGGGAATGCATTTAGTGAAATCTGATGATGAATACCGCGAGCATCGATACAGGACTCCCAGAGTGCCTAGGATACCCAACCGAATAAATCTGCGGTTGACGCCGGAATTGAGCATGTTCAGAAAAACATCTAAAATGGCAATAAAATGTAAGGAAATCCAAGTGCTGACCCAAACTCTCCCGCTGTGGTGTTAACTGATTGTGCGATCAGTTAGGTATTTTAAGAACTTTTCACCTTCTCTATTGAACCTCGCAGTATCCACCATTAAACCTCACTCAAAACAACCCCAGGCGAGGAACGAAGGCTTCGAAATAGACCCGTTTGTATGAAAAACGCAGTCTGACCCGGTATTTTTGCTCCTGAGTGTATAATGTCCTTTTGCGTACTTTAGGTTAATTAGAAATGCCTACTCTGATCACTATCTATGATCTATTGGTTTCAGCTGGCGTGTGTGATCCGCGTGCCGACCGAGATCGCCAAGCAACGGAAACAGACGTACGTCGGAACCGCCAAGCGCAGCAGCATCGCGATACTAGTCGAGGTTAGGAACCATAGCTTTAATAAACTTTGACGACGCTTTGGTTCAGGAGGTAGTGACCCTGTCTACGAAGTTCAGGTCCCGGTAGGGGCAGATCTTTTGAAGTACTCGGTGGTAACAAGTGGGAATATTTTCCCCATTTGTCACCACTAAAATATTTGGTGATAACTACTGGGAAAAAAAATCCCAGTAGTTAGTGGTAACAGCTGGGAATTTTTATAAAAATTCCCAGTTGTTACCAGTGGTAACAAATTGGTGGTAACAGGTGAGAATAACCCGTTTTTTGTGATGTCCGCGAGTATTTGTTCCTGCCCGAGTCATGATTGTTTTCTATGTAGTTAGGTATGTATTTCGTTATATAAGTATTTATAACGTTGTCTAGTACACATAGCACAAGCCTAGAGCTTAGATTGGGACTGGGTCAATTGGTGTGACATTGTCCCGTGATATTCTATACTAAAATGTAACCTCCCCCCCACATTCAAGTTACTTTTCTTCTCTTACGTGGCATTCAGATTTTTATCTTCCGTTTCACCAAAAAGAAACACAATAAATTATAAATACGAGTATTGTAAGTTGTCTTGTTCCAGGCGTACAAAGCCGAGGGGATCCGCTCCGGAGTGTACAGAGGGTTCTTCTCGACGGTGGCGCGTGACCTGCCGTTCAGCTTTCTCGAGCTGCCGGTCTGGGAGTTCCTCAAGACGCAAGTGAGGATGCACAATGATGGAGAGGTCACCAGCTTCCAGGTAACAAGGCAGCCATCTTCAAAAACACTGGAATGCATGAAGCATGCAATACTATGCGTATCGTCATTTGGAAACGATGGATGAAAGAAGATTGACGAAAGATATTTAGAACGAAAGTGAGTGGAATGGTTGGAAGGGGTAGTTTTTCGAACCAAATCGGAGAAATACTCAAAAAGGGCCGAACCTTAAGTAACCGAAACCGACTTGTGAATGTGGTAGAAGCGGAAGAGATTTGTCAAGATCGTAGCAGGTGGAAAGAAGTGGTCTCTGCCTACCTCTCTGGGAAACAGGTGTAATTTAATGTATGTATATATGTACTATGCACCACTCGGCTATCGCACCAACCGGAGCCTTTCAGCTGTTAATCTTTTGAATAGCTTTAGGGTCTGAGATTGCGACGTATATGCAGACGCCTGGACCTCATCGGTCATATCTTGTATTATTATTAAGTATTTTTTATGTGCCTGTATCACTGTAAATTTTGCCAATGATCTGGTAGAAACTATAACTTGGTCAAGATTATCTTTTATAAATAAATAAGGGACATATATGCTGCTACACGCACAGCAGAATGAAAAGGGATGGCTTAATGTGCTTGCGAGAAGAATGTGAGATGGAGTTAGCGCGCGCCTTGATGGCAGCCTTTGATTCTAATGCTGTTTACTTTTAAACCACTAAATTGATTGAAAATATGGTTTACCATGATTAAGATGTTGTAAATACTCAACTGTGGAATCAAAAATCTCAGTTAAAGATCGTAGGGATTCGAAGATTCAACCAAATACATGCGAAAAGGTGCCATGTTTTGAAAATACAACTGTCGAGGAATTTGTTTAACAGTCTCAAGGAAGTATGACCGAGTTTAATATATCTAAAGAACAGACAGGCGTTATGGTTATTGTGATCCAGATCGTGGAACACTACCGGATTTATCCTTTTCGGTATTTGCGTGTAACATGCATAACATGACATACCTATTTCGACGTAGATATTTTTTGCGATTGAGAGAAAACCGGATCGGAAAATATGTAACTGGAAAAACGTGGATAGAAAACCCGTGTCAAGAAAAAAAATATTTCGAGAAAATAATCTAATAAAGTAATAAACCAAAGGAAGATAAAAGTAAATTCTGACTCATCATCAGAGTACGATGTTCTTGGGTTAGAGATCATAACTTGTATTGGAATGGCTGGCGTCAGGAATCACATTTGACCTCCTCCTTTCTACTGTAATCTTGACAAAGATGCTTAAATTGTCAGTTTTCTGAGTCTGGTTTTAAGACTGGCATTTCATTGAAGTTTAATGTTTTCAACGCCATTGACAGATATATACGCACCATTGGTTGAACGCCAATGACGGATATATCCACCACTAGTTCATCGTGAACGACTGATATTTTAGCCATGGTTGACAGGAAAAAATAGACCAGTATCTATGAGGCAAGGTGGACATTCGCTCTAGTTTCAACCTGTCAGCATGTGTGACGTCTTTATTATTTAAAGCGTCGAAATGGTTTCATAAGACCCATAGAAAACGATTTGGTTAATTGATGTAACAAACATGTTTGCGTTTGCAATTTTGATATTGCAATGTCTCTTTAAGCTGCGTGTCCACTGGAACGGAATCGGAGCGTACGGAGCGGAAGGATTTGTTGTTTCGTATTGCGTATGGTGTATGGTACAGTGTTCATTATATCGGCATTTCTGTTCTGTTAGTCTGGACGCGCAGTTTTGTGGTAGTTTCCCTTCCTCCATAGTAGTTTTTTGTTTCAGAGTGCCCTCTGCGGCTCGGTGGCCGGCGGGTTCGCGGCGGCGGCGACGACGCCGCTGGACCTGGCCAAGACGCGCATCATGCTGTCCCCGGAGTACAGCTGCGCGCGGCGCCTGCGCGTAGCGCCCGTGCTGCTCGACATCTACCAGCGCGCCGGCCTGCGCGGCCTGTTCGCCGGCGTCGCGCCCAGGTAGCCAGCAGCTGTACCGTCGCCGTCATTCATCTCGTATAGGGTTCGCTGGACCTGGCCGAGACGCGCATCATGCTGTCCCCGGAGTACAGCTGCGCGCGGCGCCTGCGCGTAGCGCCCGTGCTGCTCGACATCTACCAGCGCGCCGGCCTGCGCGGCCTGTTCGCCGGCGTCGCGCCCAGGTAGCCAGCAGCTGTACCGTCGCCGTCATTCATCTCGTATAGGGTTCGCTGGACCTGGCCGAGACGCGCATCATGCTGTCCCCGGAGTACAGCTGCGCGCGGCGCCTGCGCGTAGCGCCCGTGCTGCTCGACATCTACCAGCGCGCCGGCCTGCGCGGCCTGTTCGCCGGCGTCGCGCCCAGGTAGCCAGCAGCTGTACCGTCGCCGTCATTCATCTCGTATAGGGTTCGCTGGAGCTGGCCGAGACGCGCATCATGCTGTCCCCGGAGTACAGCTGCGCGCGGCGCCTGCGCGTAGCGCCCGTGCTGCTCGACATCTACCAGCGCGCCGGCCTGCGCGGCCTGTTCGCCGGCGTCGCGCCCAGGTAGCCAGCAGCTGTACCGTCGCCGTCATTCATCTCGTATAGGGTTCGCTGGACCTGGCCGAGACGCGCATCATGCTGTCCCCGGAGTACAGCTGCGCGCGGCGCCTGCGCGTAGCGCCCGTGCTGCTCGACATCTACCAGCGCGCCGGCCTGCGCGGCCTGTTCGCCGGCGTCGCGCCCAGGTAGCCAGCAGCTGTACCGTCGCCGTCATTCATCTCGTATAGGGTTCGCTGGACCTGGCCGAGACGCGCATCATGCTGTCCCCGGAGTACAGCTGCGCGCGGCGCCTGCGCGTAGCGCCCGTGCTGCTCGACATCTACCAGCGCGCCGGCCTGCGCGGCCTGTTCGCCGGCGTCGCGCCCAGGTAGCCAGCAGCTGTACCGTCGCCGTCATTCATCTCGTATAGGGTTCGCTGGACCTGGCCGAGACGCGCATCATGCTGTCCCCGGAGTACAGCTGCGCGCGGCGCCTGCGCGTAGCGCCCGTGCTGCTCGACATCTACCAGCGCGCCGGCCTGCGCGGCCTGTTCGCCGGCGTCGCGCCCAGGTAGCCAGCAGCTGTACCGTCGCCGTCATTCATCTCGTATAGGGTTCGCTGGACCTGGCCGAGACGCGCATCATGCTGTCCCCGGAGTACAGCTGCGCGCGGCGCTTGCGCGACATTTACAGAAAAGGAATGGCGAACTCATCATTTGGATCGATATTTTTGAGTCCGCTTAACGTTGGAATTTTTACCAATTTATTAAATTGAATATACTTACCTCTTTCCTTTTTTTTTTCAGGTTAACGGCCTTCATGCTCGGTGGTTTCGTGTTCTTCGGCGTGTACGATGATTCGAAGAGGATAGTGGAACGGTTTCTGAACAGCTAGCAGAGCCTGTGACAGTGTTATAGTGTGCTGTGACTAGTGGAGAGTGTTTATTGTGATCAAGATTATGTTGGATGGAAGTTATAACTGGTTGGGGTTTCGGTAGCAAACTGATATGTCAAAGCCGTTTGTTTTTTTTTTGGTTTCAAGTTTGCAACCACAACCCAAATCTCGAGATATTTGCCTTCCTGACCGTCCGTCTGTTTGTATTTTGTGTTACCTATAGACGGATTTTAAATTGGTACTTTTGCAATGAGATCAAGAAAAAGGAAAAAGGTAAAAATTGAAAAAAAGTGGAAGTAAGGACATAATACAATGTACAGGATTGTCTTAAGCTGCCGTGTCTTCGCCTATGTCAATATATTCTTTCATTTATTTTGGCAGACTTCTCGAAATATGCATATTTTATAAATATTCTAACGAATGCTCAAGTAAACGCTCAAGTCTATCAGCACCTGTCTTTGATCTGGTTGAGATTTAAATATAGTCAAGAGCAAACAAAACGGGTCATTTTGTGCAGAATGTCCATTGAAAGTGATCCGTTTTCATTGGTCTCGAGTGTCTTTATAACTTCATATCTAGTTTCTCAGTATTAATTTTCTTGTTGGTCGTTTCCTCATGGCTGAGGGTCGTGACCACCTTAAGTGGATCTCCTTAGATAGAGCACATATTTTTTATGAACAGTGATTATACCAAAGTAATGTTGACAGTGAACATTTAATGTTACATATATTTAAAGTTAATTTTAGTTATTTGTTTAAAACGATAAATATACGTGAACTATTTGTACAGATAGTACAAACATGATTATGAATACAGTATACAAAAACGAATATAATAAGTTTCCCTATTTACCACTTAATTTTATTATATGGAAGTTGAATTGTTATTTAATATGTAGTGCTTGATACAGGGTTTAGAAGTGTGTGTTTGTTTTATTTTTACCCAAATAAACCTCTATTTAAGTCAAAGAAGCATCCAATCAAAGGCTGTATAAGAAACTGGTCTTGGCTGAGATGTCCGATTATCCGTCATTTCTGCCGTATTCCGTCATTTCTCCCGTGTTCCGTCATATCTGCTGTGCTCCTACATTTCTGCCGTGTACGCCATTTCTGCCATGTTCCGACATTTTTGCCAAGATCTCCTGATGATGATGTTTTTCCTATGGCTTCAGATGGCCTGTTACTTTTATGGTTTATGGTTTAAGAACTTTATTCCCATAAAGAATTTACAAAATTCACTTACATGAGAATAACGATACACTGTATAATTTATTAGAACAAGCGCACAGGCTGTGCTTATTAAGGAAAAGTCGCAATCACATTATTATCACATCACAACACAACACTGTTTTCAAATACCTATAATAATGAATGTCTTATTTACTTCTAGTATACTTCATTTTAAACTTGGCAAATATTACTCGGTATCATTTACAATCTTTTATTTAACGTTATTTTAAAATTAATCAAACTAAGCTGAAAATTAGTAAAGGTGGGTAGGAAGTTACTTTCTAACAGTTAACAAAAGCGCAGGCGATAACAAATCTGTAGTCCAAGATTCACTAAGACTGGAGGGTCAGGGATGCGGTAAAAAAAAACTTCTCCTCCTCTTACATTATGTCTAAAGTTATAGTGATGTGAGTATCCAGGTAGTTGCAGCCTTTTTGCTTCATCTTCATTTTTTATCCATGTTTCACATAACGCAACGATATGGATAATAGTTTGGAGCGAGTCCAGTACACATCTCAGTTCGTCTAGTTTCCCAGGCTTGAGAATACTTCGGACGTTGGCGTAAAAACATTTCAGGGACTTTTTTGTTTTTTCGATTTGTGCGTACTGATTTGCTACTTGGTGTGTTGTGTTTTGGATCGAGCTTATAGTCTTACTAATGGCGGCTTCTTCATGAGGGTTAGCGTGGGGTTTTTTGATTGTGAATTTAATTTTTTTGGTACGCCTTTAACATACTTTATGTACAAGTTACTCTCACCGTTAGCGGTTCGCTGTTCTAATTCCTGTTGCAGACTTTTCATTACATCTCTTTGGTAGGGGGTTTTATCGGAGTATACTTTTACATCATCAAGTTGAAAATTATTGTTATTTCGAAGGATATTTTTAGCAGTATCTTCAGATGTGAAACAAACCTTGACCGGACGGGTTTTATCTTGCGCAAATTTTCCAAGACGATAAATTCGTAAGGGCTGGGGACAATCATTATAAATGCATTGAGTTATTTTGCCTACTTCTTGTTTATCGTAATCTTCTTTGTCAATAATATCCGGGTGGGGTTCTTGTATTCCGGCTATTATGATGTTCTTGTTCCGTATGGATCGTTCAAGGACCTCAGTGATAACATTGTCACACGTAACCGGCGTTGTCCATATTCAATGGTTGATTTTAATGTCATTACGTCTGTTTCTAAATGTTGTACTCTCTCCTCCGAAGCATTAACGGAAGCCACTAGGTTCGATATCTCCGTTTTGATTTTTTCTTGCTCAGTTGTCATGGCAATAATGTTATTTGAAATACTACTAACCTGGCTCTTAGGTAATCGCACTCACACCTTGGCAGAGCTTTGTAATATTTTCGGTTTGGTTTTGAGTACTGGTAGTAATGATAGCCACCAAATTTGCGCTGTTTTAATTCGGCTATTTCTGAGATTATGTGACTATTCCCATCTGACAGTCTACGTTTATTACGAAAGGTTACCTTGTGGTGGTCCGGGTCACAGTTGGATGTCAGGTTTGGTTGTGATCCCCCGAATTCTCCACTAATGCCGTCTCCATTTGGCGAGCGATGTACGCTCATTATGACTCCGTGGCGCTGTAACTTGGATGCGCTGTGGTGCGAGCGACGCGAAAAATGGTGAGCCCGTCTCCTTTACTCGCGGGGTCGAAGAGCGGTTACGGCGACGAGCACTACGCGTTCGCGAGTCGTTTAGGTGAAGAAAGTACTACGTGATTTAGGACTGGATATTTTAAATTGTTCTATAACAGAATTTAAATAAAGTCTAAAATCTCAAACTGCACGATTAAATAAATTTAAATAAATTTTGCAACACGTCTGCACTGTTCTGCGCACTTGCTCCATTTTCAAGTAAAAAACATGCTTTGTAAACAAACAGTTAACAGTTAGGTAGTAAAAGTTAATATGATCGACTATTAGTCTCTATATTTTAAGGCATCCGGTCTATTACACTCGAAACTAACTTGAAATTCACAATGTCCGTGACGTCTCGCTCATTTCGGCTTTCATTCATGGCCAAATGATGAAACTCTTGCGTAATAATAGTGCAAGTTTAGTTGCGTCAGACGAGACTTCGCTTTATGACGAGGAAGTGTTATCTCTATATTTGAGGTTATAATACAACAAACGAGATTTTACTTCACTTACGTTTCCTTATGGCGAATCAAGTCGTATCACGTTGTTGTATACGGAGAAAATCTATTAAAATAATAGAAAAGTGTTCTATTCATTTAAATTTTCGTTTTACGGTTTTGTAAGGTTAGCGCCATTCGGCTTTGGCGGGTAATTTTGTACTTGAAAGATGTCTAACCGAGTGGTATTTTTTTTAAATTTTAATTGAATTAGGTACCGGATATTTGAGTGCCTGGTGTTATTGGAAATGGAGATTTTAGAGAAGCCGAAATTTCAAAATGCGCCGCTTCTGGCGGCTGGCATTGTAAGTACCTAATTTTATACCTAGAGTAAAATAACAGTATTTAGTAGTAGGTACTCGGTTTTCTATCGCTGTTAGTGCTGTCACACTCTGACTTCTGTCAGTGTGTTTTTGACAGCGTGTGAAAGCGATATACAGAGTACTATTTATACCTATAGACGAGGGTTAGGTGAAAGAGATTCCTTAAAAGGATAAACTCAAACTTGCCTTTGTATTTTTTTTTAATAGTTGTATGAGTTCTATCTCTTTGTTTTTTCTTTTGTACAATAAACTGTTAACATACATTCATACTATTAGTACTGGGGTTTACTGTAACTTATTTTAAATTTATAATTATATATTCCGTAAGGAATAAGTTCAGTCTTTATATTTTTTCGATTTGAAGTGTTCAATTGGATGCTTAGATGTTTAGGTTCGAAGGGGGCTAGCGGTGCACCTGTGGTTTGATGGTGCAATTTATACTTTTACTCAATTCAAACATTCTTAAAATTCTCAAAAAAAAAAACTCAATTCGGTAGTATTTTCATGTTTTTTTAGGGTTCCTCTCTCAAAAATGAACCTTTATAGTTTCGCCATGTCCGTCTGTCCACGGCTTAGAGAATTGGAGAAATTACAGCTTTGTAGTAACAAAGTTATAAAACTATCCTACTTTTACCTCGAAAGTGTCGACGGTTCGTAGTAAAATAAAACTAAAAAGTTTAAAATAAGATAAATTATTAAAAAATCAAAAACCCGACTGCAAATGTCTTTGCAGCAGTTGTAATAATAAAATCAAACAGAACAGAGAGTAAGTTTCTGTAAAACATAACATTTTTAATTAAACAGTGCGAACTACTGGGATTTTGATTTTCCCCTTTGTCCGCAGTGCGAACTACTGGGAATAAAAATTCCCAGTAGTTCCCACCACTTGCCGGAGGTGCGGACTAGTGGGATTTTTTTTATCACTATGAGAAGGCTCAGAAGGCATACGAATAATCATTACATGCAGGTTGTTTTAAGTATCAAAGTAACTTGTAGCTCTTTTTTTCAGGCAGGCGCCATGGCGGGGTTTTCCGTTGAAGCTGGTCTCTTTCCTCTGGACACCATGAAAACTCGTCTTCAGAGTGTAAATGGCTTCCACGGGTCCGGAGGGTTTAAAGGGCTGTATAAGGGTGAGATTCTCAAAGATTTGACAGGGTTATGTATAACGACGATTTAAATAATTAGTTAATACTTCATTTATTCATTTAAAAATGGCATGTGTTGTTAAATGCCTCCGAAGTATGTTGGGCCAAGTGTCAGAATGTCCAGTGTGTCAAACTGACAGGAAAAAATATTGTTAAAATGCCCAGTTGTAATAATATCCAGGTGTCAAAACAACAAATTGCTAAAACGTCTTATTGCCATAATGTCAAGTTACCAAAACAACGAATTACCAATGTACATAAGGTAACATGATTGGATTGGAGGATAGGTGGAACAGAGGCTAGGTAGGTTTAGGACCTTTAGGTTATGTTAGTCTTCCAGCAGGCCCGGAGGGCCTTACCTCACAGAAATAGGAGCTCTGCAAGCGCAGAGCTCCGTCGACACTGTCTAATTGATTTGTAATGAGAGTGTCGACGAAGGTACGCTCACGCGGAGCTCCTATTGCTTGGTGGTTTGGCTCTCAAGGCCTGCTGCAAAACTAATATTACCTAAATCTACCTGTCGTCAATTTTATAACATTTGGGCGTTATGACTTCTTTGACATTCTGACACTCGCTTGGCCCAGCGGACCCCGGAGGGAGGTACTCGTTCCTGTTATTAGTACTTACCTTTACTTAGTACATTTAAATTATTATTATTGTGTTCCCTTACACGGCGTCATAGACTGACGTTGTGACACTATTATCTGAATGTACACAACAATAATAATAATAATTATGGTTATTATTTATATATGCATATAAATATGTATATAAGTTAAGTTTATATATTAGTTTATTTATGTGTATTATATATGTAAGTTTATATATTAGTTTATTTGTTTTATATTTATTTATTTATAGAATCATCATCTCTTTTTGCTACTTTTGTGCAAAACTTGTATGTGTCCAACCCTATGCATTGTCCTTTTTCATCTACTTCAGGGTTAGCTGGAAGAGATCCCATTTAGGGATAAGTTCGCCTTTGTACATTACTTTATTAACAATATTGTAATATTTATATTTTTGTACAATAAAGAGTTTACATACATACATACATACATACAATACAATTTGAAATAAATAATTAAGTTAAATCCACAGGGCTAGGGCCAGTCGCTACAACGTCCATGCCCAACGCCGCGTTGTTCTTCGTGACGTATGAGGGCCTGAAGGCGGTGGCGGAGCCCCTAGTGCCGCCGGGCTTCGCGCCCGCCGCGCACTGCGGCGCTGCTGGCGTCGCGGAGTTTGTACGTAATCCTCCATTTTTAACTCCCGACCCAAAAAGAGGATTGAACGCTATGTATGTGTGTGGCACCATAGCTCTTAAACGGGTAAAACGATTTGGATGCGGTTTTTTTAAAGCTGGTTTTCTGGCGGTGATTTTTCAAAGTTATAATAGCTCTTATTTACTTGACAGTATTTTCAGACGAGTTAAATACACTAAAAAAACATGTCAAACTTGAAAGCAATATGGTTTTACAGAGTAGAGTACATTTGGGCAGGTAATACTTAATACATTTCATATGGAAAACTTGAATCCCCTCGCCCGGATAAGCGTGTAGTGGCGCCATCTATGGGATATTGGTGGAAACCCGCAGCACAAATTTCATCAGCAATTTTGCCGACAGGTGGCGTGCCTAATCCGAGTGCCGACGGAAATAGCGAAACAGCGGAAACAGACGTACATTGGCGTCGACAAGCGGAGCAGCTTCAGTATACTCTATAAGGTATAGCTTAATGAACATCTGCGAAACTTATAATTTTAGTATATTAAAGGATTCATTTAGCTGGGTATCGTGTCTCTCTATGGTATTATAGTTTCGTTTTTTAAAATAGAAATCTAGTTTAATCGTCTTGCTTCTTAGCTATATAGTCTTCTTCTTCTTTGCCCCGCGGCGACTTCAACAGCTACAATGAAGTGATTTCGCCAGTGTCAAGTATACATATATAAGTATAAATATAAATCAATAAAGCAATACAATACAATCCAATCTTCTTCAGAAAGATTGGGGGCAACGTTGTACGATGATATGTACGACAGAGGTCTAGATAGTTTGAACCTCTGTACCACTGCGAGTCCACTTGAAACGAGCAGCAAGATGCCAGATACACGAAATAAGTCCTCGTCTTCTATTATTGTGCAACACAAAGGCATAAAAAGCACAAATCACTATCAGAAACGAACTTTGAACACCTAAATAGACTAAAATACACAACTAAAACAAATTACACATCCGCCATCTTTTAACGTTTGCAAATGGTTTCCTAGCTATATAGTCGCGTCATTCTAAGAGGCCCAATTAGACGTCTGTCAACTCAGTACAAAATAATTATTTATTTGAGATGGAAACACTCAATATTCATAAGTCCGAATTTTCATTTTTCGAAAGTCATGTTATTCTGGACCTATTTTTAGATTGAATGCATATTTGAATTGCTCTACTTAAGTTGGTTAGGTTAGGATTGATTAATAAGCGATACTGAAGTCTTCTATCAAAATATTGCATTAGGAATTTTGACTACTCGAAATTTTGATCAATTCGGAATTATGTAGTATTGAGTTTGAGACATATTTGAGGTTATATTTTGTAAGCGTTGAAATCTGTCAAATCGGCAAAGAGACCTTACGGCGCGACTATAGGTTTATTGAAAATCATTTTAAATTATGGCGGATATCATTTTTATCGCTTATTTTGCGTTTCCGTTAAAAAAATGTTTTCTCTGTCTAAATATTTATATTTTTGATAGGCCTACAAATCCGAGGGTATCCGCAGAGGCTTATTCCGCGGGTACTTGTCAACGGTGGCCCGCGACTTGCCCTACGGCTGCATAGACATTCCCATCTGGGAGTTCCTGAAGAGCCAGGTCCGGGCGAGGAACGATGGGGAAATCAGCAGTTTTCAGGTACTTGGCGGATTGTGGCGACATCTAGTAGTAACATATATACATCAGGGGACAATCTTGCATAATTTGATCTAGTCCAAACTACGCTCGTTGTTTTATCGGCAATAAAACAAGGTCGCTAAACGCAACATAATCGTACCTTAAATATTGGAAATATGAAACTCTACATATGTCTGCCTGTTTTAATTCGGAATCGAATCGATCAAATATGATTAATAAACATACCTTATTTTATTACACAGGTCGAAAGATTTACTGATAGAGATTATTTATCTAAGTAACATACACCTTTAAAGTAAAGAAAGACCGTGAGAACTAACAAATTACTTGGCCGGACCTTTGTTTAACTATGTGACGTTCCAAATGTCTTTCCTAGATGGCGTTGATCATTCACAAAGCGCGAACGTTCCAAGTATTGTCACTAGATGGCGTTCTCCTTTCACAGAGCGCATGTTGCGGCACCGCAGCGGCGGTCGTGGCGGGCACCGTCACCACGCCGCTCGACGTCGCCAAGACACGCATCATCCTCGCCGAGAGCAACGCTCCGCGCAGCTTGCGCATCCTACCCGTACTGCAGGACATATACCACGAGAGGGGCTTGAGGGGCTTGTTTGCCGGGTGTCCGCCGCGAGTGTGCTCACTCATGATTGGTGCATTTGTGTTCTTTGGGGTGTATGATGAGATTAAAAGTACTGTGGAGGCGAAGCTTTCGTGTAGTTAGTATAGTCATATAATTTATTAGATATAGTAAACGCGAGCGCGTACGCAATTGATAAAACATGGCAAGCCGTGCGTGCTTCGCCTAATGCTGCCTCTAGTCCGTTCACAAGTTTAGACTGTATGCTGTGTGTGTCTTCCATACGAACATACATTTTAACTAACTGTAAGTTAACTGGTAACAGTTTTAAAAGTAAAAATATAACAATTACCTTTGATAATTTAGCCTAACTAATGTTTAGCTTTCTCAGACAGTTTCGAGAAGCAAACTTACTTTTATTTCAATTTTAATGTTTACCTTATTGAGTTATATCAAGGGGCCCAATATAGCTGCGTTTATCGCGTGACAAAGTGTAGATAAGGCATCCGTCACTTTCTGACACGTAAATAAGAACGAGAGTGACGGATAGTTTAATCACATTTGACACGCGAAATAGACGCAGCCATACTAGGCCCTCACAGGTTGTTAACTTGTTACCGATACATTACGCACCGAATTATAATGGAAATAAAATGGTGATGACAGATATCAAACTATTCATTAGGGCTTATAATATTGTATGGAAGACAAAATAGTTAATAAGAATAAAATATTTTACGTTCGAAAATGCGTAAAAGACTGTCTCGTTGAATTGAATCCTTTCAAATCCATGTAAGTTTAAGTATTCATTGTACGTATTATTAGTTGAATTTAATTATATTTATTGAACTGAATTGCTGGTTTTATTTATTTGTTGTGGATTTCGGAAAAGTCATTATTCACACGCCGATGTCAGGAAAAAAATCAGCACAAATTTCAACCTTCAGGCAAATCTATAAAAAGAGATCGAGCTTACGTAAATTGAACTTCGGGTTTCAAAGTAAGGCCTCTGTGGTGTAGAGGAAAAATAAAGCGAGAGGTCCAAAAAAATCTTCCTTTAAACAAACTTTATTGTTCATTAACCATAACAATTTATACATCTTTACGTTTTTACAATGATATACATTTCCTTAAGCTACCTTTATACATAATAACATTTCTCCATTAAAACTACAATAATACGTTTTTTTATATTTCTGGGTGCGATCAATAAGATTGAAAATCGATCGCAACCAAAATTTATACTAAATCTATTTTATAAATACTGAAACATAATATAAACTTAATTAACTGATGATATGTATAAAAATAAGGTGAAAATTTCAAGAAAATACAAATAAATTTAATCCGACAAAACCAGTAACTGCACACGTCTTGATTTAAGAAAAGACGTGACAGTTTGTTCGTACTAAACGTATAAAGAAAAAGAAAGTGATCAAAAACAAATAGAATAAATACAGAGATTTGGTTGGTTGGTTGGTGGAGCAACATGATGCGGAAATATGGTTTGAATAATATACACTACAATAAAGAGAGGATGGCGCTAGTTTTTTTAGTGACATGAAGAAGGTAAACGAGCTAATGTGATGGTAAGACTGGAATCTCAAAGCTGCAAATGAGTTGCGTAAGGACATTAAGACCTGTTAAAACTATAAAAATAATAAAAAAGGAATTCTATGCGGTTCGCACCTAACATCGCAACTACTAGCGCCATCTATTTGATTTTATGTACAACGAAATTAATAATCGATGAAACAATTTATTGGAACAAAAATAAGGCATCTATAAAAATCAAAATAACCAAACAAAAACAATCGAACCCGCGATAAACATGCTCATTGATCTTTTTTAACTTAAATATGTGACGTACTCGTAATCAACTGAAAAAGACAAATAAAAAAGCATACCTTATTTCAAGTGAAATTAGTTAAGAATACAATGCCCAACAAGAAATCTGGCATCATTTATTTTTGCCATCATTATAAGAAATTGAAACTTTTTGTTCGTAAAGACACTTTGGAATTTCATAGCCTTAATCAAGGATAGTCTAACTATATATTTAGAAAGCTAAATATATAATAGTTGCATTGCCAGCGTTGCTTGTCGCTAAGTCGCTTCGAAAGAAAAATAAACTCTACTCGACTACAGAGGGCGCAGTCGCGCTAAATCGAAAATTGTATTGAAAATATTACATACATTCAAAATAACTGGAAAATATCGATACTAGAGTGATTTTTTTGGACGTATAGACGGACTTAAGTATTTTACTTCAGATGCAACATTTAAAGGTTCTTTCTTGCACTTTTACTACTATTGACTGCATATTTCATTTCATTACAAGACTATCAAACAATGTCTTTTACGTACACTCTTGGATAAAATTAATCTTAAATCTAATTACAGTGCATTGATTTCACTCTATATCATGCGTATAATCATCAAAAGTTAACAAGCACTAAAACCCTGATAATTATTTCTATTGAAGAGATTTAGGTGTTTGTACGGAAAAATACCCATAACTCTTCAGAAACAATTGTTACAATTCTTTAATAGATGGCGCCACTCACCCTTTATTGAGTTACTTGCCACTAGATGGCGCACTACTGGAAACTACGTATCTAAGTTTTCAGTACTCTTTCTAGGATGGAGGCTCCTTGTGTGTGTACGTTTTTACCCGCCTAAATAGATAACAGTAAGTACTATCATATCTACAACATCCGCATCATAAGGGCTTATTGTTTTTTATAACGTTTTGATGCCAATGTAATAAACAACCTTTAAACATATTACATCTCGTATGCAACCTTTTATATGTTTTTTATTTAGAAGCAGACAAGATGTTAAAACCAACTAAGAGATGGAGCTCATACATGTTTAAGTTAACGCTACTCGTCCACAGAGGGTGGTTTACCGAAAAATGACGTTGCTTGTGTGCGAGCCTCGATGCGAGCTGGTGTCGCGCGCGGTGTTGCGGCGGAAGGGGTTCCACGAGGGCGCGCGCCGCGCCGGCGCCGTGCCGCCGCTCGACGCAGACGACGCCGCCGACACCGAGCCCTGGCTGGAGCCGGCGGGGCGGGACATGTCGGGCGACGACTGGAAATTATCACATTCAATTATACACATGTTGTGACCTCTAGTCTTAGCAGTATGGTTGTTTTGAATAGCCGAACTCTTTTGAATGAACTCTCTTGAAAAGTATTTTTAAGAATATTATATTTATGCAAATTTTTTAAGCGTCAGAAAGTGGAGATTCTTATTCATCATCATCATGTCAGCCAAAAGACGTCCACTGCTGGACATAGGCCTCCCCTAAGGCTTTCCACTCAGACCACTCTTGTGCTTTTCGCATCCACCGCGGTCCCGCGATCCTGACGAGGTCGTCACTCCATCTTGTTGGAGGCCTACCTACAGCTCGTCTTCCGGTCCGCGGACGCCACTCCAGAACCTTCTGACCCCATCGGCCATCAGTCCTGCGAGCAATGTGCCCCGCCCACTGCCACTTCAATTTAGCTATTCTTAGATTCTTATTACCTATACGAAAATAATACTTAAGCTAACCAGTATATAAGCATGAATTCTGCATATAGCGTGATATTATAGTAATAGGTAATATAAATTCAGATTCAATGCATGTAACGGCTGTCGATCTTTTTCTGCACAAATTGACCAAGTCCCAAACTAAGCTGAAAGCTTGTTCTATGAATCGATGATACAACGTTGTACATAAATAGAGAAATAAAAACTTAAGAACATAGAAATGATGCAAAACTAAAAAACTTAATACCAGAAATCCAATCCCAGGCCGCTAGTCTCATAGGCAGAGTCACCTCCAACTACGCTAACATAATTACTCATGTTCCTAGTAAAATTTGCCTATTAGTTTAGTATTCATAGCTTTTTTTACCTTGAGTAAGCTCTTGTCCATGGGCGTGGCAAGCCGTAGCGCGAGCGAGTCGCCGGCTTGCTGGATGAGCCTCACGACCTCCTCGTGAGAACTCCACTTCACGTCTTTGTCACCCACCGAGATGATGAAGTCACCTTCACGCATTCCACCGATCTGTAAAATATATAATGTATTTCATGAGCCGCGAGTACACCGACACCTATTATGATGGTGTCCTTAAGTATCTGTTGCAGAGATAAATCTTTAATGTACCAGAAAGATAAATAACCCTTGACAGTCGGGTATAACAACCCTGACGTTAAAAGGTTTTGGGCATTTCAAATCTCATTTTAGCTGTCGTAGGTACTTGAGAACAGGTGTCAAATACTAAATTATTACAGTTTCTAACGCTCAAAACTTGACTCGATCATCAGTTCAATTAAATCTAGAAAACTGTTATGCCCTTACTTATAAACGTGGAATAACCGTTTGGTAGCTAAACTATGCTTTGTCCTTATCTGTCAAATTCAAATGTCACAATGTCAGATAAGCACAGCATGGTTTAGCTAGGGCTAGCAGGGCATTAGACGGTAAAAAACTTACATCAGCCAAGGAGTTAGGTTCGACCGCAGCAATCATGACGGGCGCGTCTCCTCTGACGGAGAACCCAAACCCGTCGTCATCAGTCTTCGAGTTCGCCACATTGTACTCGCTCGCGACTCGCCGCAACGGCTCCTTCCTTCTCTCTCTCCCATTCTTCAACTTCCCATTCGCATTCTCCGTATTAGTCTTGACAAAACTCTCATTATTCCTATAATCATACTTATCGTAATCCAGGACTTTTGGATGGTAATCTATATTGTTGTAACTGTTTATATAAACGCCGTTCTGCTTCATCACCCTCTGCAATTTCTTGTCATAATCATCGTATTTTTCATCGTTTCTGATTATAGAGTTATAGTATGTGCTGTTGTCTTCGGATCTGTCCCTTTTCTCGGTTCTTTTTATGTTTTCAATGTCGGCGAATTCTCGGCGCGGCCGGTCGATTCTTCTGGAACTCTCTCGGCGCAGGTCGGTGTGCTTCTGGAGGGTGATGAGGCGGGGGGCGCTCCAGTGGCGCTTGGCCGAGAACACGGCGATGGGGCCGAGCGACTTGAACAGGTCGTCCACTCGGTGCTGCGCGAAGTCCGGGGGCGTTAGGGACAGTTGGAATTTCGATGAAGCTGTAATAATAACAAAACGATATGAGATTGAATAGGGTATAGGGTATGGTCAAGATATTTAATTTTAAAATTATGACCTTTTAAAAAAAAGGGCATATGTACTTTCGGCTAATACAATTGGTGAAATGCGTAGGAATCGACTCACTAATGTGGCATAGCAGGTCGTAGTTCGTAGGGTGAATAGGGTGAAGGAGCCCTATTTCTGGATAAAATGAAATGGCATTATTTTTCCATGCATTTTGTAACAACGTCAAACTCTCTTTTGCAATGCAATAATGGTAAAAAAAGGCGAGCATTAGCGAGTTTCATCAGCTAACGAGTATTATTCCATGTCGAAATGTCGTTTAAAAGTAAAATATGGCGTCATGTCCTAAAAGAAGGAAAAATAACAAAATAATAATAAGGTTTTTGGTTTGGTGTTGAGGAGTGTCGGTGGCGGTGGGTCGGAGGTGTTGGAGAGTGGGCTCACGCAGTATGTGCGGCGCGTCGAGCAGCTCCATCTGCTCGAGGTCGGGCGCGTCGCGCAGCGCGGCTCGCTCGCGGGCGGCGCGCTCGGCGTGCGCGCGCACCATGCGCGCCAGCGGCTCCTTGTCGCGCAGCTCGCTGCAACATAAACACAAAACTTTCATACATACAACCATACTGATAATTAAATTTACTTAAGACTATCGCTAGAGTGACTAGTTTTCAAATTAAAATATCTTCACTAGTTATTCACTTGTCCCACCACCAACGATGAGCAACTATTAATATTTTTTTATATATAATCTTTTGTTCGTTTCTTGAGCGAAGAAATAGTTCCTTGCTGGCAGTGGGACAAATGCCTTAGGGCGCTAGACGATCACAGATAGACGGACACAGACAAAGGCATCAAGCACACAACGTCTTTTGGGACGGGGTCATTTATACCACATTGATGGATGACTTTGACAACCACGCGACCGTACCGGCACATGCGCTGCAGCCGCAGCGCCTCCTCGTAGAGCGCCTGCGCCTCGGCGAGGTGCGCGCGCCCCAGCGACGTGAAGTCCAGCTCCTCGTCCAATTTCACCGGGTTCAATACTGAACCTGTTGGGAATACAGGTCCATCTATCGTCAAGTAGTTGAAATAAATCGACACTCTTCAGCATCGATCGATTTTAGGGCCCTTTTGCCTTTGATAATTAAATTAATCTTCATTTTGACACAGTTAAACTAAAACTTGTGACGTAAGTAGATCACTTTTCATGCAAGTGGCCCTGAGATTCCAATGCTATATGTCTAGGTAGACAAATTTATATAAATTAATAGATTAATTGCATCTTGATGATTTAATTAGATCTGTAAATGAAGTTATTTCTTATGACTATTCCATTCTTTAATTTAGACAGTCATTAACAGCATGCTGTGTTCTATTGCAGAGAGGTTTCATGGCTCCTTCCAGAACCATTGGAACAAACTCCACAGGCCTTCTGTCAAATAGAACTCTTTGTATTTATTATTTTTATGTCTTTACCAATCACGGGACTATGGAAGTCCCGGACCTTTGGAAGGCGTACATGGAGCCGAAGCCAACACGCTTTTTAGTAAAGTGATGATACACTAAGCGGCGATTGTCCCTGAGTTCGAACTATAGAAGTATGCTTCCACGGACAACCACCGGTTACTGTAAGAATATTTAAGAAGGATGGGAATATTAATAATAGGTTCTATGAATGACCTGATATGGATTGGTGAACGAGACTATTGATGAAACTGGCGCCTGCCTGGCCAATGCAAATTACTTTGGTTGAAATGGCAGGCGGTGACTCGCCAATTCAATGGAATGAGCCTCCCGAAATAGCCGCATATATATAGCAGCAGAGAGGCAACAGTTCCAGAGGGGCTTCTGGACTTTAAACGACCATAAGGTGCCCACTCACCACTTATGCAACACATCCGCCCTTCAAGCATATAGGTCTTGTGACTCCACTCTGACCAGCCAATAAAGAAAAACCAGAGGTGAGGGTCTGTTCCTCGTCATTGTACACCGCAGCCGGCCGGTGAAGGCAAGCGCGAGGTGAGGAACAGGACCTACCCACGGGAGCACTCAAGTCTATGGTGTTGCCACTCACCAACAGCTCGCCACTAGCTGCCCTGCAGCCTTATTATTTTTATTATTATTTATATTTATATTATTTCTATAAGTTAGGTCTTTTACAATAAATATTCAAATATAAAAGTAAACTAACAATACTTATACAAAAAATAAACATTGTAAAAAACCTAACCTACGAGTGCCGCCGGCCGCGGGGGAGGGCTCAATCCGTAGATGCAGATTTCCATTATTATTATTATTATTATTTTGTGTCATGTATGTAAAGATAAAGACAAAAAAAAATGATAAAGAGATATTTATTCGCAACAAAACAAAACCATATTACATAGATACAAAAATATCAAGACACAGAAAAAATGTTGCGAAACGGTCCTAAGACAGCATTCGCTGCCGTAAAGCCAGCACTGGTCTTCCGTTGGAACCGCAGGTCTGTGCATTATGGAAAGTAATTCTGAATTAAATAAATTGAATTGAATTGAATTAAGATCGAAAGAATGCTAGTTTTTGTCCAATGATATTAAAACTGTACTTGTCTGTCGTGTCGGAATTATAAGTCTAATTTGAATGTACAGCTATCATATTTTATAGTAAGTTCTTACAAGGAAATGTTAAGTAGCGTCATCTATCAAGAACCATAAACTAATATTTTGTATAGTTATCCATCGCCATCTGTTGCTATGTGGCATAACTAATGTGTAAGTAGTTTACCATTATCGACGCTGCGGTCGTTGCCGGCGTGGTAGAGTGCGGCGACGCGATCGCGCGCGCGCGGCGTCATGTCGGCTTGCAGCAGCCCTGTCGCGCAGTACTGGTGAGCTAGGGCTGTCAAAAAATATTGTAGACATTACAATTAGTTCATTATTTAAAGTGCCCAATGTCCCACTTTTATCTCTTTGAAATATTGAAATTCGATGAAAGAGTAGTTGGGAAACAAAACTTTGGACGTGCGCTAGGTTACAAGTTGTTCTCGTTATCAATTTGAAATAAAGATTGAGATATTACCTTTATAGAATTCAGTCTTAACGTGGACCAGCGAGACCCACGAGTATGGCACGTAGTTGAAGACTCCTTCTGTCTGCATCTACGAATTAAACATATTACATTTTAGTATCATTTGCAATCAAAAGCTCATTGGAAATATGCATTTTTCTACTAATAGTTTTAATACGAAGGAATCTGATGCTTGGATGAAACCTTATTAGAATAAAAGAGAATAATAGAGAATTGATACACCATACAATATTCTGAAATAATAAATTAATCGTATAGCGATTGTTTCTTTACATTATGTTTTAACGACGTTCTTGTATTATGACTTTAAAAACAGATCACAGATAGTAAAAAAACGTCTTTCTAAATAGCTCCGCCATTTTTGCACAGTACGTAGGCGAAGTTAATTTTATTTGATAAATTATTATAACAATAACATTTTTAATCATGAAGTACTTCAAATCAGATCCTTTGAAAAGGTTATTCTTTCGAATAAAAATATAAACAATATAAGTATTTGCTCAATTTTTACGTTGGCATCATGCAACTTGTCTCCCCTGCTCCGTCAAAATAATTATCTAGTTTCACTTATTCACGTATCCGACTCGGCTGGGCAGCGTTCGGGAAGCTTCGCAGCACCTTTACGTCCAAATTACCGCAGTGTTTGAAGTCAAAAGTCTTTGACCAGTGTGTGTTGCCGGTGATGACTTACGGATCTGAGACGTGGGCGCTAACAATGGGCCTCATAAGGAAGCGAAAAGTCACTCAGAGGGCTATGGAAAGGGCTATGCTAGGGGTTTCTCTGCGTGATAGAATCAGAAATGATGATATCCGCAGTAGAACGAAGGTTACCGACATAGCCCTAAGAATAGCTAAACTGAAGTGGCAGTGGGCGGGGCACATTGCTCGCAGGACTGATGGCCGATGGGGTCAGAAGGTTCTGGAGTGGCGTCCGCGGACCGGAAGACGAGCTGTAGGTAGCCCTCCAACAAGATGGAGTGACGACCTCGTCAGGATCGCGGGACCGCGGTGGATGCGAAAAGCACAAGACCGGTCTGAGTGGAAAGCCTTGGGGGAGGCCTATGTCCAGCAGTGGACGTCTTTCGGCTGACATGATGATGATGATGACTTATTCACGACATTTGTAGCTGGTACCTTCTGGTAGAGCTGCGTGTATGTGTGCGCGCACTGCGCGGCCTCCTGCGCGAAGTCGAGGCACATGTCGAGGTCGTCGCGCAGCTCGCCGCGGCCGCACTCGCGCGCCTGCAGCTGCAGCTTCTCGAACAGGCATTCGCGCGCCTGCGCCTGTAATAACAAACATTTCATAGAATCTTCTTTCCAATCATTGCTAATTTCTAGTTTCTAGTTGTCATAGTTCTGGTTTAGTTCTTTATTGTTAATCTTTTTTGTTAATTATCTAGGAAAGCCGCCGTGGGATACCAACAAAGGGGCACAGACTAGAAAAAAAAATTGTCTCAAGAACTTCAATTTATAACTAAACGCACATAAGCGCCTCCACGAATATTAACGTAGAAGGCATTAATGCACATGACAAGGTTTTGTGAAAATAACATAACGAGTAAAATACATTATTTTATTGTGCAGCAGGCCTTAAAATAGATTTTTTTGCAAGTACCTAAACTACACACAAAACCACAAAAGTTAACCAAAGCTGTGGCTTGAGAAAAAATGGGAATCCCTTCACCAGTAAGAACTTAGCTCTTAAGTCATGATGCTAATTTACTTTAATACAAGTGCTTCATAAAAATCCGATAATCCTGATCTGTTGGGTACCGAGACTGCAAGTCCTATTCTGTACGTTGAAATATTTACGGTCATGGTGGCAGCCAGCACGAGCAGCGTGTCAGCAGCCAGGTCGACGGACGGCGCGTTGGTGAAGTTCTCGTGGATATAGCGCAGCGTACCAGCCGCGCGCAGCAGCGCATCCACCGAGCCGTCCAGGCCGAGAGACGTGTGTCGCTCCTGGAGAAAATAATATTACTTGCTTGCACGTAACAGATATTAAGGATTTTAGAGGCTACCCTAACAACCCTGACTGGGCGTCTCAAAACAGATTGAAGACTTAAATAAGGCAGTGTTCTCGTATACGTGCGACCAAGTAGAAGAATTAGGCTGAATCTGTTGTGTTATCGAAAACTCCACATGGAATCATTCAGCCTATGCCATGATGATAAGTACAGTGCGATAGCTCATACAAAACGCTTCGGGTTTGTACTTGTCTTTCACTCGCTCGCAAACTCTCTTACTAAGAGCGAGCGAAAGAGAAGTACAAATCCGAAGCATCTTCTAAGTACTCACAGACTGTACGAGTAGACCTTGATAAAATACATGTGATTATAATTTTTAATAACTCACCTGTTTTGCTCCTATTTGTGTGTAAATGCCGGCTATATTGAACAGAACACACGCTTTTTCGAAGGCCACTGTTCGTTGACACGACGGTACTCCTGCAATGGACAAAAAGTACATTAAGTTGATAAGTAACCCAACTTTTTGATAAGATTAACGCATTTGCAAAAAAAACATGCATTAAATGTTTAACACGATATCGCAAAATAGGTATTTAGAAGTCGCCAGGTAAAAGTCAACTATTTATAAAGCGCCATCTGAGGTAGAATGCTTTAAGTGTAAACTATATTACGTTTATGTTACGTTACTGTTAAATTTTAAAAATATGCTTCAAGTGTAGTTCCCTATGTTCAGATTAATTAAGCAATTCGGTTTCTCACTATAAATTCCATATAAAAGCATAACAACCGATATCATTAACGATACAATTTGTTATCAAACGTCATCTATTGTACAGTAGCGTAAACTATAGTACCCCTATTCGCCGCTAGATGGCCTTACCTGTCAAAGAATCGAACCACTCGAAGTAGACGCCGAGAGAGCGGTCCGGAGGAAAGAACCGTCGCTCAATGAAGTACAGCTGGTTGTAGTATTTGAAGAGGAGTGCTACGCCAGCTGTGGAGCGGACAGGGGTACGAATGGCCTGCAAAACAAAATAAAAATAAATAAAAAACACGTTTAAAAGACTAAACTAAAATTAGCAGGTTCAGTGGCGAAGCGTCACGTAAATAAATAGACAAGCCGGGGCAAAAAAAGGTGTATGGCGTGTGTCGGTTTTACGTTTTGTTTGTATACCTACTCTATGCATAGGAATTTTTGGTAAAGCCGTAAATAATCGGCTTGTACGAACGCCTCGCGACTGAGCAGGTTCCAGTGACAGCCCTCATTTGCTTATAAATAAGGTCGATCAAAGCACGAGCAATCAAGTGGATCAATGGATTACAAACGTCTTTGGGTTCGAGTCAACTTATCATACGGTGGCCTGTGTGCTAATGCTAATTTACCTTTTTCATGCCGAAAAACCGGGCACGAGCATGTCGGACGATGCTCACTGCTCAGAGTAGGGTTCCGAAGCCGTTAGGTTACCTTTGTTTCTGTGAAATATGTTTACCAATTGTATCGTTTCCCATCAGTTTCATTTGCCAACCCGCTTTGTTTTCCTTACCGTAAATAATTCAGGATTTTATAAAAACTAACCTAATTCTTCTATACGATGGTACTGAAACAAATCCTGAAAAATTGACATAACATTGGGTTAGCAAATGAAAAAGTTGGAACACGATAAATTTGGCAAACATATTTTTTTCCAAACGGCAGGCTCCCGAAGCCGTTACTACAAACACAAAAACTATCTCGAAAAATACGATGTGGTAGAGTGCACCAGCAAAAGATCTTCGTATCTTCATGGCACTTACGTCCTTTTGTTGAGAGCCGCGGTTTTCCGGCAATAACTCAAAAACGGTATGTCTGAACATATTGACAATAATTGTCATTGAAAGTATTTATTAACGCGCTACATATGTATTTTTTATGCTTTTTTTGGACTTACAATTTCAAAGATAAAGGGGGGACGCAATTTATGCTCCTTTCTGAGCGTTTATTTCCAAAAACATTCACTTAATCCAAAAAAATGCTTAGCAACCTTAAATTGTGTTTAAACGAACTGTCGAAATATCTTCTGTTACATGTATGGAATGCGCCATTATATTTATTCTTGTTTTTTAACTACCAAACTAAGTAGCGGGTTAAACAAACCACCTATACTCAAAATTCCATCATTATACATTTTGTATTTTTTGAGTAAAGTGCCGTAACATACGAACGGACTTGACGAAACTATAAAGGTGCAGTTCTGAGCCAGGGGACACTGGCGCCACTAACGCTGCACTAGTGACGCGGCGTCTCTGCCTGTCAAGTAACGCCGTATTCGTACACGCCGTCATGTATTTATACACTCCGGAGCAAAAATAACGGGTCATACTAAAGAGGCTATTTCGAAGCCTTGGTTCCTCGCCAGGGAATGCTTTTAGTGAAATCTGATGATGGATACCTCGAGCATCGATACAGGAATTCCAGAGTGCCTAGCATATACCCAACTGAATGAATCTGTGGTTAACGCCGGAATCGTGCATGTTCAGAAAAACAGCTAAAATGGCAATAAAATGTAAAATGTAAGAAAAATAAAGTGCTGACCCAAACTCTCCCGCCGTGGTGTTAACTGGTTGTGCGATCAGTGAGGAATCTTAAGAACTTTTGACCTCCTCTATTGAACCTCGTAGTATCCACCATTAAAACTCACTCAAAACAACCCCTGACCAAGGCTTCGAAATAGTCTCGTTTGTATGAAAAACGCACTCTGACCCGGTATTTATGCTCCTGAGTGTACATAGTTATAGAACCTCGTACTATTGCTCTGTCGCGGCGGTCCTAACGCGGCGTTAGTGGCCTCAGTGTCGCTTGGCTCGGAACTGCACCTCAAGGGTTTCGTCATTTTAGTTACGGAAATCTTAAAAAAAAACCCACCTGTCTCATATCCATAAAGTCCGAGATGGCGTCCTCATGCGTCGCGGCATCCTCGCTGTAGTGCTCCAAGATGAAGTCCTTGAAGGGCTCCCGGAAATCCACCTCCTTGGTCTCCTTCAGGCCCAGAGGGATCATAGGCATCACACATTCTTTGCTGAAACAACATTTGCATTGTCAGATTGCAGAATACGTTTGACGCCATATTTTTTTATACACAGATTATTATAATGTTATTGGCAGCTCATTGAAACATTTATATAATATTCAAATACTACATCGGTACAAACCTAGCGACGCCATTCAGGAATTTAAATAATTAATCGCCTATTTTTAAACACATCGCTTGTGAGTATATAGTAAGTGATTGAAATTACGAAATATGGCTATCATAAACATCATCGTACTTAGAATAATCCGAGTAATAAAACATCTATTTAAGATTTATGCTTATAATATCAGTATAAGGAAATATTAGTAAATACCTGTCGCAGGACAGGTACAGGCAAAGGAACCATTCGAGGCATGCTATGGCAAATCAATATACAATAATAGTCTTTGATTTCATGGTGTCAATTGTCAACATGTATTTTATTTATTACAACGATAAATACGTTTGTATTATGAGACGCTACGCCATTTGGTATTAACCCTGGCTACGAAGCTAGCATAAGTTTGATTGACATTATGATGATTTGCGGGTGGTAGGACCTTGTGCTGGGTCCGTCCGGATCGCTACCACCATCTTATCCATTAACCTACCGCCAAACAGCAGTGTTCGCATTGTTGTGTTCCGGTTTGGGGATAAGACAGCCGGTGTAATGACTAGCATAGAGGTATTCCATCTTAGTCCTCAGGGTAGGCAACGCATTTGCAGTCTTAGGCTTGCAGTCTTGTGAATGCGAATGTCTAGGGGTCACAGTTTCCACTAACCATCAGGTGGCCTGTGTACTCGTTTGCCTTCTCTGTGCCATAAAAATAAAAATAAATAAGATATCCAACGACGGAGGGGATTCATATTTGTTAGCAGTGGCGAAGCGTCGCGTCACGTAAATAAATAGACAAGCCGGAGCAAAAAAAGGTGTACTCTATGCATAGGAATTTTTGGTAAAGCCGTAATTAATCGGCTTGTACGAACGCCTCGTGACTGCAAATAATATACATTCTTGTAATTTAAAAACACACATTAATAATGTTTGTGGTGGTGCAACCACAACAACGGATCCTGTGGGACAGTCAAACCTGTCCGCGATCGTTGCGAGGATACTGTGGCCCGCATATTATGCACCAGAGAAGTACATCTCTTGCTGGGTGCTGAGTAAAAATAATAACATAGGTCGTTCATAAGTCGTAACAGATAGATATCAGCATTAAAAGCGTAAATACCGTCGCACGCGCACAGATGCCAACAAAGCGTAAAGATGATCATTATGCCTGTTATTTGTGTTTATGTGGGACTATAATACCATAATATAATAATGTTATCTAGTTTTATACACTGCTAGAAAACGGCCGCGACAACGCGTAGATACTTTTACGCTGGTTAGAATCATTTATTTCCGTTTGGGGGGCGAATGGGGCGATATTCGAAAAATGGTTTCTTAGTCAGCAGTTTAAGCTGTGCGTTATCTTTCAGTCAGTCAGCGAATTTATCTAGTCTTATCAGCAGACATAGGAGTTATTGTGGCAAAAGCGTCAATTGACTAGAGACTTCCTTCTGAAATTAAATTTATCGATAATTGATTCAAATACTTATTTCAAAGTGACATTTCATAGTAGATAGGTATTAAGTTCATCGGGTAATATTTAATTTAACTAATTCATAGGGATATTATTAAAAATAAAAATATTTCTGTGTTTCTTTTTTTTAGTGTTTCTTTCACAAAAACTTAATAGGGTAAAGTCACCAGTAGTCAGCCAGATACAGTCACGAGATTAAATTTGGGACCCACCTTAGGTCCAAAGTCAATCTGACATTCTACAGCAATAAGGTCGAGTTTCCTAGAAGTTACAAATGTCTTGACATCTCTAATGACATTGACGACTTCATGCATATTTTTCTTAAAATGGGTCCCAAATTAACGCTCGTGACCGTACCTGTAGTCGGCCTCTGAGTATACTTTGTATGAGTGGAAAGAGTATGAAAGATATGTTTCCCACTCTTTGCACTCATATAAGGTCGACTACTGGTCTCTGGCTGAGCACTGGTGACTTTACCCTACTGCATAAAAATTATGTTGGCTGCATGTTCATATTATACGTTGTCTCATAGTCATAACTGTCATAAAAAAGTAAATATCGTTCGAAAGTCGCCAGAACGATTGTTCGTTCCACAAAAACTCCTATCTCTGCTGATAAGTACAATTTTGATATTATAGGGCCACATATGGTGTCCCCTAGTTTCACCGACACTTATTTCATAGAAAATCACTTCTCAGAATTTTCGTTTCATAGAAAGTTTTCTGCTGAACCCGTGCTGATTTCATCTTAAATATGATTCACATAGGTTATGTTAAACTTGTAACCATCACAAGTTAACCTGAAATCAACACGGGCTCAGCAGAAAATAACTTTCTATGAAACGAAAATTCTGCGAAGTGATTTTCTATGAATTTAGTGTCTACAAAACCAAAAAATGTATTTAGTTGAAGATGAGTAGTGACGTCTCCATAGAATAAGTATAAGCATGGAAACCGGAGTGTAAAATGAAGTTAATATCTATGTTTGACCTACTTTAGGTATTTTATTATTATTTAGTAGGTCGTCACAAGGTTTAAATTGATCTGTCTCTGTCCAATCTATGTCTGTGAGACCCAAAAAGTGATCCACATGCTTAGTGTTTGCCGCACATACTGCAAGACGCAACTATATGTTAGAGTGAGAACAAAAGTATTTCCATCTCACTCTAATGAATAGTTGCGACCAAGCATGTGATTCTGGCGTAAGAGGTCAGTCCTTTCTCAGAGTCGACGTTGAATTAGAAGAAGTGATCTACAGTTGAAGTGTTTTATTTCCTCTTAAGGAATAGGTAATCGATAAGTCGAGAAGGATAGCTGGTGCAAGTTCGTTTTATATGACTGCACTCAGTCGATTAAGTCGTTCCTTAGTGACGGTTTTTCATACTCAAGATTGAAATAGGAACGAGTTAATTGTCTCTCAAATATTTGACGTTCCTTTTTAGTTGGCGTTTGTTTTTCTAATGACGTCTAAGCAAAACGGCCAGCTACACAAACGCCGCACACGTTTAAGTCACAATTGTCACAATTAATAGATCGCACAAGAAACGCATTAGCCACGTCACGTCACCGCGCATAGTGCCCTAAGTGCGGTAGATTAGTTCCAACCACGCACGCTGCGCAATTTAGAACACTCCGAAGGGCATAGGCTGGGTAGGACTGATAGAGTAGCTGAAGCTATACGGTATGAAAAAAAATGCCTTACTTTGGATGGAATAAGTTTGGTTTCGAGTGAAGGTGGTTTTCCTTTCTCACAAAAACCTAAATATTGCGAAGCGTCATTAATCTTAAGTTGTAATTATGACCGGACTTTAATTGTTGACTGACGCAACACATACATAACTAAAAACATATTAAATTAATCAACATTTAGCCGTTAAATTTCTGCGACGAGTTTCTATGGTTCCCGAACAGACCCTTCTCTCGGTTAAGATAAAAAAAAACTCTCAATGAAAGAGCTAATGTACATAAACTAGCTTGCTGCCGTAGAACTTTGTCTCAGCTACGTGATAACTTTATCCAGTACAGAAGTGATAATGATGTCTGCTTATGTCACTTTATTGCGACAATGTAAAGCGAATCAATTACCCGCAGTCCAATATCGATTGCTTAGTCCTGTCATACGGACTTTCTTCATATTTAAGCTATCACAGGGACATCGCCCTGTAAAAGCTAAACACGAAACAAACCGGCACTTTAACTGAACTCAACTTTATTCATACACTAATAAAACTCTAAATATATGAGCTCACACTCGTAAGAATCACAAAGGCTCGCCGCTCTATTATGTTGTCATTCCGGTAGAGACTTGCGGATAAAAGTTCATTTCGCTTGTCTATGGTCTAAGCTATCTGTGTGAAGTCTAAATATAAAGCTAGCTACACAAATACCACTACCTACCCAAGGGCAGCCATGCTTTACATTGACATAGAAGATAACTTTTCGATCTGACGTAAATTAGGGATGCCCGACCTTTTTTACGTTATAGTAAAAGAAGTCTCTAATATCTGTCATTATATTACAAATTATGTTTCTATAGATGACAGGTGGGATTACTATGCATATGGACTTCGTACTACACTGCGTATTTCCTTAGTTTTAACCAAATGAGTGTTATATTTCCAAACATTATTTTATTTTATTCTCAATACGCCGAAAACTCGATTGCTCTTCGTCGTATGAATTTAACTAACTACTAACTTAGTTACACTATGCATCTTACATCGCGCTATCTTCATAAAACAAAATAACTTCGGCATGATTCTACGAGCATACGCGGAAAACTGACAGCACCGCGCGAAATGCCAGCTTAATTAAAAAAAAGAAAAACTTGTCTCTGCGCGTCGCGTTCCGAGCTCTATACTCTATGGCATAGCAAACCGCGGGAAACTAAAAACAATGGCGGAAATGTTTTTTGCTACTCTCATAATTTCGTAAATACGCCTGTGAACCCGTAATTGAAACCGTAGTAGAAATTATTAATGGTTTCTCAGGCTGTATAATTGGAAAACGGATTAGCTTACGATACTAATTATATTTTGCTCTTATTATAGCACATTCAGGTGACATATATCGTTATTGGGAACGTGATTTACTGAGTCCTAGTGACAAAAGGTTAAGTCAACTTAAATGGTAATAAAAAATAGTATAAATCATATACGGAGTAAACCCGACTTATGGCCTTTTTCACTTTATCTTCAAATGACTTCAATGGGATCCTGTTACTGTCGTTAATAATAGATATTCAATATATTTCATAATTTCGAAGTGTGCAACGAAACTGAAACTGTTCGTTTAAATTTAACATAGTTTAGTTTCAACCAAAACCAATAGTTTTAAAATATTGAAATGATTTAACAGTTTCATTGAATTACTAAGACATGCCTATACTCAAAAATCTATCTATCTAATCTATCTAATTAAAATCCTAACCTCAACGGGAGCACATTCGCTGTGATTAGTACATTTTTATCAATAAAACTAACCCTAATATTACTAATTACACGAGTTCTCATTCATATTTTATTATAAAGCGACACAAATAAAAACGTTTTGTGTTGCAGTTAAATTTGGAATGCTATTTACTTTAAGTTTCAAATCAAACTATATTTAATTTTGATCTTTGGCTCTTTTGTATTTAAGCAGCGAAATATTCAAGATGGTAACTGTCAGATTTTGGTCTTTAATTAGATTTTCGAATATAAAAGCAAATAGAAATGAGACTCATTTGCTATTCTAAAGGATGAGGATGCCAGGAGGAAGAAGAGTGCTTGAGTTGCTTCGGGAAAGACTAGACAAAAAGCCCATCAGCGCTCAACAAAAAGATATCTATAAAATTGAAGGAAGAAATAGGAAAAAAATACAATGGCAGAAGTCAGTATGAATTTCTATCAGTTGTGGAATAATATGGTGTAACTCGTTTCGCCATTTAGCGTTAAAAAAAAACTACTTTACTAATTCTACTTTATGATAAGAAATACTTTATTAGCGTGAAGAGTGTTAACCTTTAAGCGATGTCAAATTCATATTATCATCCTGATGTTTATTTATACTTCCAAAGACTTACACGGCTAAGTGTAGGTACTTATATTTATTTTTAAACGATTTCCCTGACATTTTCGCGGCCCGCGGCCATAAAGAGTATAAACGCGAAACAAGTCGGCCATTACGCGTCATTATGGGTCATTCGCAGTTTTTGCGACAAGCGTTTTAATTTAAGAGATCCGTGGGCGTCTGGTGGTTGGGAGGCTTATGTAAATCGTGCTATTGGGTTCTGCCTGTGGGTTCCGCCGATGCGATGTAAAGATGCTAAAGACGAAGCGGGTGGTTTTAGGTTTCGTGGGCCAATCAAGACATATTATCTATGCAACGTTTTTTTTTTGTATTTAAAATTATGCTAGGTGATTATTGAAGATTTTTATAATACCTATTAATAGTTTTTCTCTCAGAAACTATTAAGCATTACGGGTAAAAAGTCATAAAAATATTCTCTGGCTTTATCCGGTTTAATTATCACATAATTCAAAGGCAAATATAGGCGTAAGGTACATTATGTCTGTCCCAAAATGGAAACGATGTCTATATATTATTTATAGACCCAAGGTACATTAATTATGTCCATCCCAAAATGGAAGAAACGTCTATATAATTATTTATCAAAAAAACGTGGGTTTTGAAAGTTTACGACTGCCAAAAGGATGAGTAATTAAAAGTAAATCTACCATAGACAAATTGGGCTAGTAATTTATAGCCGTGGGCCGTGGGTGGTCAGACCGGATCGGGTTTGACTGAAGAATATTACCACAGATTATCTACAAGTCACTAAGTGACCAGTGAAGAAAGTTTTATTAAGACTGATTTACATAAGTAATTCTTCGGGTATTTCACTTGAATAAATGTAAAACAGTTTTTACGTGTTTGTGTGACTGTGTTTGTGAGATGGTGTGGATCTAAAATATTTTCTGTGACATCTTTGGCTTCTTTCTTTTACTTTAAAATCTAGGAAATACCCGATATTTCCTCAATTTTGTTTAAATTTGAGGACCTCTAACTTACCCATTCATTAAAAGTAGTCGTCAACTACAAAACTCACAAATACTTGCTAATTGGACAGCATACCTGAAGGTTACATGTTAAATCACGATGAGTTTATCTGGCATCACTTTCACATTCTTGCTTTACATGCGTACGCGCAGACCGAGTGTATGTGTGCGGTACTCGTCGATCGAAAGTAGGATGGGTTAATACAGTATCCCTCCCATGAGTTACAATTACCCCCTCGCAGACCAGGTACCCACGCGCCAAATTTTTAGAGCCAGCTCTTTGGGTTGTCGATGATATGTCAGTCACTTAGTCAGTTTCTTCTTGAAAATAACCTCAAAATGAGAATTGTGCAAAAATATTTAAATAAAAACGATTTGATTTCGTGAAACACGATTAAAGACTACGAATATGAATGTGTTTAATTATAAATAAATATCACACAAATGGACCTACTCCCAAACTAAGCTCTAAGTTTGTACTATGGGTATTATACAACGATATAAATATTTATTTTCTCGCATTCAAAATGGAAAATAGAGTATTTAACGCAAAACTCTCATAGTGATAATGACACTCGAACTATAGCCACCCTCGCTCAGCTCGCGCGGCTAAACGTCTCGTGTCATTATGGCTTGTTTTAGTCCCTTGTTGAACAATCTACTGTTTACATTACTTCTTTTATTCGCAAAAATCGATTTGGTTACTTTTCGTTTAATCCCGCCTACAGCAATTCAGCTCGAAGCATAATGTCGCATTATGCACCAGACGATAATACATCATTCCGTTATATAATTAAAATAACTGGTTCCGACAGGTTCATTTTATATCAAAATTTCAACCATTTATCCAATCTATCTTGATCAGAAGATAAGTATATCTAGAGAGCGGTAAACCGAACGAGTATTATAAATACAATATTTTGTAATAATTGTGTGTGGGTTTGTAAAAAAATTACGGCTAAACGGCTGTTGACTAAATAACAGTACTAGGTAAATAAAAAGTCAATCGTGGCACATTGCCCGACCACGAAGTTTCTGACTATTGACATAACGTTGACAGCAGTATCTTATCTTATCTTTTTGGTGGGGTCCTTACGGATACACTTCGACCCTATGGGATCTTTTGTGTAACTACCCCTCTTTTAGCGCTTAATCCAATGCAGCCTCCACCCCTTCCAAAAAGCGGATAGTGGATTGCAATGGCAGTGCCTTGAAAGCGTTCGGTTCTGGGTATCCACAACCGAGGATTTTCATTCTTACTCCGGCGAGGGCGTCACATTCACACAATAAGTGTTTCATTGTCTCAGCCTCTTCGCCGCACATTCTACAATCTGTGTTGTCATAAAGGCCCATCTTTGCTAGGAGATGCCCGGTAAACACCCCAATAATGTATCGAAGTTGTCTTCTGCTGAGTTTCCAAAGTTTTTTGGTCCAGCTCTGGTCAACTCTTTCTATGAAGAGCATTGCATGCCCTAAGCCTATCGTAGTTTTCCACTATTTTTGGTGGTTTTCTAGGGCGTTGTTGTCCAGAGCTGCTTTTATAGTGCCTGGTGAGGGTGCCACAAATGGTTCAAGTCCGACGTATTCGCCCTTGGACCCTTCCCTTGCCAGCTCGTCCGCGGTCTCATTTCCGGGAAAGCCTTCGTGTCCTGGAATCGACACCAGTTTCACTTTGTTGTGCCTACCAAGCCTGTTTAAGGCTTGGATTCCATTGTAGACTAGTTTCGAGTCTACTTTAGGCGCCGTCAGCGCCTTGAGTGCCGCTTGGCTGTCGCTTAGAATATAGATAGTTCTCTCCTGTAGAATCCTATCAATATTCTCTTGCGTGCAGTTGATTATCGCATACAACTCCGCCTGGAAGACCGTTGCGTAGTTGCCCGTACTTATAGTTATTTGTTGCGTGTGAATGAATATTAATAATAATAACAGCATTGTTTGAGTGCTGTAAAATTATCGATATTAAACTTCATGGTCGTGCAATGTCTGGACAGTGGGGCTAGACAAGTTGCCAGCTAATACAAACGCGTGTGGTGATCACCTATCGCTTTGCGTTGTTAAAAATGAAAAAACTAGCCAAGATGCCCTTAGATACCGACGTTTATATCGTGATAGTGCTCGTGTTGAATTCAACCTGTTAAAATAGTACCGCGTAACGACGGACGAAACGTCAAAACTATCACCATTCGATTAGCGCGAGTGATAGTGGTCACATTACAGCGTGTCAGTCGTAACGAGTGATATACTCGTATCACGTGACTTACGTCAATTCCATACATTTTTGTAATTGACAGGTGATCACCGAATGCTACCGTTCGTATTAGATGGCGTGGCATTATAGATGTTTGCTTGCTAGCTTGAATTCCGAGAAAGGACGTAGGTTTTTTTTCACAGACAGTAACTTTTTTTACAAAGAAATAAAAGAAGTCTATGCCGACATTCGTTTAAAATTAATAAACAATACCTTAATGTTATAATCTGCAATTAAAGATTTCTGACATATTCTTTGTCTGTAAGTGAAAATCAGCTGTTACCTGTCGTTTTGGTAGAGCTCCACCGAGGAGTTCAGCTCGGCCAGCTGTTCCTTCAGCAGCTGCAGGTTGGAGTTGACGAAGCTCAGCTCCAGAGCCACCGTCTCTCGCAGCTTGCGATTCGTCGTGGCCTGCAACAGACGTTACCAAAATTTCGTTCGTTCCGTACCAAAATGGTAAAAAAAGGAACCCTTCGTTGGCTGTACGTCACAGCAGGTTTTCTCAGCAACTACAAATGCTATCAACTTGAAATATGGCATAGTTGTACGTCGACGTCAAAGATATGTTTACATTTTTGGACCTTATTTCAATGGGATAATGTGAAAAAATGTAAACATATCTTTGACGTCGACTGCACAACTTGCTTGCCTGCGTCTGTTTCTGCTGTGCTCACGTCCTTTTCATTACCGCAAGCTATGCAACCATTCTATGGAAAATGTGTACCTAATACGAGTATATAATGAAATAAATGATTTGATTTGATTTGATTTGACTTGACGTATCTTCTCGCCTTCATTCTCAGAGTGGTGTACTTAACGGGGGGGGGGGGGAGGGGGAGGCAGGGCATTTTCAAAAAATACAACGCCGTTGCCAAATCAGTTTCTGCATATCAAGCTAGTGCTCTTCGCCCAAAACTCCCAAGTTTGATATTCGATCAACCGTTTGAGCATGAGGAAAGGTGGCGAATGCCCCATCCCCGCGAACAAGAACCTGTCTTAACGACCTCAGTGCCAGGATGTTCCACGAAACGTGAGTTTGACGTGGGTGTGTAATGATCGGTATAAAAATAATTCATATAATTTCATTTGATATAATAACATTTGATATAATTTTAAAGGATATAATCACTCATTTTATATAATAAACGATTGGTATATTATCAAAATGCATAATTTCAAATACTATAATACTCATAAATTCAAAAAAATAATATTTCTAACGGCTTTCATTACTAATAATATGGTCACAGATCTAACCTAACCTAACCTAGTTAGAAGAAATTGACTAAAACTTCATTATAACAAGGAAATGATAGTTATACTAAATGAGTGTTATGTTATTCGATTGTATGCCAGATGAAAATATATTAAATGTTGTTATATGATTTAATTATTATATCAAATGAGCGTTATATCGACTGATATTATAGAAAATATTTTTATATCGATCGTTACGCACCCGTTTGACGTACTCGGCAAGCTTTGACGTACTCGGAAGGCATCGGGTTAACGGCTTCGGAACCCTACACTGACCAACATGCTCTTGCCCAGTTTTTTAGAATGTCGTTGACATAGTAAGTATGCTAAAAACCCGGCCAAGTGCGAGTCGCACTCGCGCACGAAGGGTTCGCGTAAAAAATGCGGTAAGCATCTAACTGTTGCAGTCATAAATACCGATCAAAAAACGGCAAAAAGAACACGTTTGTTTTATGTATTGGAGCCGTCATTAAATATTTGTTTTATTCTGTTTTTAGTATTTGTTGTTTAGAGGCAACAGAAATACATCATCTGGGAAAAATTTAACTGTCTAATTATCAGGGTTCATGAGATACAGCCTGGTGACAGACAGCCAGGGGGACAGCGGAGTCTTAGTAATAGGGTCTTGTTTTTACCCTTTTAGCACGGGACCCTAAAAATATCTCATTATTATTTGTATTCTTATTACTTTAATTAAAATAAGTATTATAACCTATAAATCCCTCCCAAAACCAAGACGAATCTAACGACATCTCTCTTCAAAATCGGTCAAGCCGTTAAGGCTACAGGAGGTCACAATGGAACGTCAAACATACAAACATTCATACGCACGTTAAACATAACCCTCCTTCTGGGTTAGTCGGGTAAAAAACGTGTACACAAGTGTGAGAAACGAAATAATTTCGCGCCGCCAGAATTAGGTCTGAGGCCTTAATTCGGAAATAGAAGTTCGAAGTTACGTTCCATCCCTGTAACTCATTTCTCGTCAAGACTAAATCGAAAGAAAGGGATGGAATTAACTTCGAACTTTTTTCGATTTTCAAAGTAGAGATTAGTGTTATCCAAAAACTGCTATAACTTTTAGCACTGTTTGTATACTCTGTTAAGTATGCACACTTTCTAAATAAAAGCAGTATCCTAACGCTAGACCAATAAGAATCAAAGCAACACATCAGTTGCGCAGTACGTACACAAAAAGCTGCGCGTGGGCAAGGAAGCGGAACACCCTTTCTTGCGGGTCCCTGACCCCTGACCTTGGCTGTGGGAACATCTACATAATCCAAGATACCATTATACTTCGTTGAATTACCTCCAAATTTAGTTTCCGAGATCATTTGCAGGCGATTTTGTTGGGTCTTTGTTTTGTGGATTTAATTTTGTACGCTTAGCATTATAAGTAGGTTTCAACTTTACTGCTTTGTCACTTTAAGATCACCTTTGAACTGCTGCATTAATTTATCAAAGGTGTTATAGCGACAAAGCTTGGCAACATTGATCTGATAATACCTATGGAAGGTTTTTAAACTTATTACAGTACTATATGTATACAAATTTTCCGAGGCGATCGAACTTCGAAGTTCGATTTTCAAAGTGAGCCCCATAGAGTCAAAGATAAAGGACACAGTGATAAAATTAATGTATTAATGGACCTTTGGGATGGATCATTAGTCCAAATATGTAAGCGCCGGCCAGATGCTATACAGGTGTAGTGCATAATTGCTTTCCTTCGTATTTTCACGGAAACGTACGAACGTGTCATGCTACTTCAGTCAACCTCAGTACTTTTTGTACTGTGACCGACTGAAATAGCAAGACACGTTCGTACGTTTCCGTGAAAATACGAAGGAAAGCAATTATGCACTACATCTGTACTCTGTTACAACTTGTCGGCGTTCTTTTGGGCCGGCTTTTTCACATTGAGACCAAATAAAACGGTGTCTTTAATACTTATCACGTTTTTAGTATTTTTAATTTCACGAACGAAAATTCCTCCGCCAATTAAGTATTCTGAGACTCGGCAATAAGGGCGTCTTTGGTATCATGACATCATCATGTCATCGTAAATTAAATTCGATTCCTTTTAAGCCATTTTTATTTACTTGATTGGAACGATTATATTGATTTGGATGCGACACACATGTGTCTTTTACTTGCGACCTTTCGCGCAGGGTATAATTTTTAATTCTTGAATATTCCTTAATAGTCAGGCCTAGGTATGGTCACCAGACTTTAATTGATGACTATAGAACCTTAACCTTGTCGCATACAACCAAAGATTAATTCCCATGTAATCTCGTCACTTGACGCTGTCATTATGAACCTTTCTTTGGTGGATTAACAAAAGAGGGGTGTTATAAGTTTGACCGCTATGTGTGTGTGTCTGTGGCACTGCCGGGTGTACCGATTTAGATGTTTATTTTATTTGAAAGCAGGTTTTCTAGCGGTGGTTATTAGCTAAGTTTCGAGAAATACGGTTCAGCCGTTTAAGAGATGTCAGCTCTGAAAGAAGTCACCATTATATCGGGATTTTTATTTATCAAATAGATATCACATATTCTTAGTCCCTGATAGAATTATACTGGGGTCTTAGTGAAAAAAGTTATGTCTTCTTAAGATCAAATGAAAAAGGGGTTAAGTCTAGTATACCTTATTTTATTTACCTTATTTCTACTAACTCTACCATTTTTGTTCATAATTGGTAGTATTTTTACGTAATCTATTGCTTTGTTTACATTGACGTCATTGACTTAGCCTCCCATAGACTATAGCTTTTTTGTTTTTTGTTTCCTTGGTGTTGCCAGCAATAAGTGGATGCAAATGATTGTTTGATTAATGTTGTTTTTCTTTTAGCATTGTTTTGTGTTGAGTGTGTCACTTTCCGTCTCGTCACCTAGCGGTTCCAACGGAAGATCAGCGCTGGCTTTACGGCTAGCAAATGCTGAGTTGGGACCGTTTCTCAACAATTTCTTTGTGTCTTGTTCTTCTTGTAATTATGTGATGTAATTTTGTATTGTTGCGAATAAATGTAATCTTTATCTTTACCTTTATCTATACTAGTTCGTATATACACTAGTTTATAAACTAAATCAAACGGACCTGTTCATCATTATTACACCATCATCACGAACTTAAGGAATTAATGATGTACACGCTTGACTGTTTCTTTTACATTCTATTTAAGATTCAAACCTATTTAATAGGTATACTTTTTTTTAAATCAAAACTGGTTTGCAGAATTATTGAGGTTATGTGTCAAACAGTACCTTTCCCTCGACCTTTTTCACTAGGACCCCAGAATTGTATGCCAAAGAGGAAACAAACACATTCAAAATAGAGTAACGATTGTCATTAAAACAAAGTAACCGTAGTGTTGGACGCAATACTGTGACACCACAATGGCATAATCCGGCGGATTTGACAAAACTTTCTATTGTCACGGAGAAATTTCCATTACTCAACATGCCTGTACCATCGGTACTGGCACGTTGTTTAGTTTCTGGACGGAATTAAAAAGTTACTTGATCTTTAGGTGATTATTTCTATAAAACAAATGAAGAGCATTCTGTTGTGATTGGTTTGTTTGTAATGACTATTAAAAAGTCGTTCCTTATTAAAGATTTTTCCTACAAAAGTATGTATGGAAAACGAAATTAATCATTTCTAAAGACAGAGGAGTTAATTGTGTCTGACCATATAGCCTTTGACATTTTATCGTATTGTTAACGTTACGATAGCTCGTATTACGTTGATAGTAATGGCTGCCGAGTAACTAAACGTGTTTTTAAACAATATGATACTTGGAAACGTCGAAGGCTCTAGAATAACTAACATAATATCATCGATTAATATGCAAAAAATATTCAAAAATCTAAAAAATCTAACTAGATTTAAGGGGAGAGAAACGTTATCGCGTTGTGTATGGTTTTGAGGGTTCCGTGACTCAAAAGGAAAAACGGAACCCTTACGGTCTGTGAAGACCCTTTATCTCGGGAACGCGTGGAGGTATCGAGTAAAAAAATTAAACTTCCAAGTTAAAAATGCGGCCGTTAATGCCGTATATTTCGACACCCTCAAGGGAATAATATTTCTAGGGTCCATCAGTTACAATACTCTTATGAGCCGTAGAGGTCTTACCTTGAAGAGGTTCTCGGCGCCGGCGCGCAGGCGCAGCTCCTTGTTGATCTCCTGGTTGAGCTGGCAGCGGCGCGTCTGCAGGCGTCCGCGGCACGTCGCCACGCGAGGGTCCGAGCCCTGCGAAAGACAGTGGTTAATATGGCTGGCGTCAATATCAGCATGTCAAACACTGTATGTAGGACTATACTGCCGTTTCAAAGAAAAAGGTAGTAAGCATACGAAGTCCATATTCTAATTCTGTCTTTTAGTTTTGGACGGTAGCGTAGGTGGTCACGTACTTAGAAACTATCATTTTCATTCATAAACGCAAAATGTGTCCATGGTCTTCGGTGATCACTTCATATCAGGTGATCCGATAGCTGGTTTGCCCCCTTTAGCATAAAAAATAATAATAGCTAGAATATTATTGAAATATGCTTTGTCGTCGTCTGTCACTGTGACATGTCCATTTGATAGAAAGGGACAACGTATACTTGAACTAAATAGGATTTATTGTTTTTATGAATATACAAAAATTCTTAACCAGTTTTATTGTCTACACTATCGTTAACTAATAATGTAAATTTTTAACTGTTATTGATACCATTTAAATCTTTATAAACGACTTAATTTTTGAAAGGATTTTAGGCGTGCATACGAAGCTGTAAATATTTTTTTAAGGCCACATAAATTGACCTAATCCCCAGCTCTAGGCTTGTTATACCATGATGCCATTTCTCAACATGAACAAAAACTGCATTAAACCCGTAGCGCCACACGCGAATAAATTTGTTAGAATACTTAATAACAGCAGCGCGCGCGCATGTGACAGCGGCACGCGCAGCATGCACGGCTGTGTTTCTCTTAGAGGGAGGTTACACGCTCAATATTTCATCAGTTCAGTCTGTCAGTCTAGTCAAACTTTGTCTGACACCAGAATGATGGATGGTACGAACGGTTACATGATCAATCCAAGATTGATATCAGACCATTAAAACGTACGCCAGTAACCGTTTAGAAGGACAAACGCTCAGTATTTCATCAGTTGTTCGTCTAACCCACGGACTGACCCACTGATGGGTCGGTCTGATGAAAACTAAATGTTGTGTGACACGTCTGACTCCATTTTGTCGTGGATGGTGACTGGCGAGAATGTTACGAGCTGGTTACACGATCAGTTTCCCATTGTATTTCATCATTTACAATGGATTCAAGGAAATTATTTAAAACATTTAATTTTCATCAGTCCATCAGTCCGTGGGTTAGAGATCACTCTCCGGTCATTCTGACCAAACTGATGGACTGAACTGATGAAATATTGAGCGTGTAATCTGGGTCTTACGCGTGCGCTAACAGTTTGTTGTCGAGTTCTGCCTCGAATCGTTTTAACGCTTTTAACTAGTCGCGGTTTTAGGGGTGGTAGGACCTACCGCCGAGCTGCAAATAAATTATGAAAATATTGCAAACCCCTTAGATCGTATAATTCATATTAATATTTCGTGCCTATTATAACTAATTCCGAAAACGATTTAACCCTCTCGGCGTATAACGTCACGTTCGCAAAATGTCACCATGACGCAAATCGTCACATTCTCAAAATGACACGCTAGCAAAACGTCACATTCTCAAAAAGACACACTAGCAAAACGTCACATTCTCAAAATGACACACTAGCAAAACGTCACATTCTCAAAATGACACGCTAGCAAAACGTCACATTCTCAAAATGACACACTAGCAAAACGTCACATTCTCAAAATGACACACTAGCAAAACGTCACATTCTTATAAAAACACACTAAATTGACAAAAGCATCCTTTTTTAAAAGCTTATCTGAAAACCAAAAAATGGTTTAGGCGACTAATGTCTATATTGAAAAATGAGACGAGTTATATTAATGACGATTTTCCCAAACATTAAAAAGTGAAAGTATAAAAATGTCGAGTAATTATTCACTTTCCAGGCTCTATTCTCTATTTTAAACGGTAAAACCTTGTTAACTTTGACATATTATTGTGTTATCAACGTTATGATAGCTCCACAAGCTCTTAGTTACTGGGTGGCGACCGAGTTACTCGTAAAACGATACGATAACATGTCAAAAGCAATAAGATATCACCGAGTAGAATAGATATTTATAGAGAGTATGAATTCACAACAAGACTTGTATAGAGGAGAGGTAGATGAGGTTCCAAGTAGCGCGTCATATATGACAAATGAAAACATACTCACTTGCATCACGTCTCACATTCCACATTAAAGTGATACGCAGACCTGCGCAGTGACAGATCGGCTTTCACCGTGGCGCAGATGACCGTAGCGTGTCATACATACATACATACATCATACATGAGCAAGATTTATTACGAAATTGATAGAACGTGGTGGAGATGAACGTTTTTTTGTATGAATGAGAATAATTTGTACGTTACTACAGTGTGTAAATCCAATACGAGCAAATATTTTAACGACGGTTAATATGCATCCTAATTAACATAAAAACATGTGTATCGTTAACCTAAGTTGTAATATTTTTTTTCATACTAATTAATTCGCCACGCAATGTATTACAAATAACTCAATTAACCTGCAATTAACTGCGACTTAAATCTTCGTTTCAACTGACAAGGTTTCAAGTGGTTCGGGAAAACTCGGTTAGACTCGGGTCACAGTCGTAGTTATGTGTATTTAAAACTTATTTAGAATGAAAAGCAGTGGAAATGCTTTTTATTTTGTTGTTAATTTAATAAAAAACACTTAGTTCATGCACATACTGATTCCTTCACACTTACAGAAATTAAAAAAAAATATCTTCGTTTAATCCTTAGTTGATCCACGATGTTCCAAACTCAGCGATGTAAATCAGGGGAAACCATTGTAAAATCACAAGACAATGTAGATACCTGTTCTCCATAATAATGCAAAATTATAACGTTTTTCTTAATAAAAATCTATCAACAAACAACCAAGGCACACAGCATTGATTGATACTTTAGGTTATGTGACTGACGGCCACTCGTAATGACATAAGGTCAACATTGGCTATACTCACCTGCCCTGCCAAAAGAGTTTTCTATCTTATTGGCACTATGAAAAATATTTTCGTTTCAAGCAGAATTTTTACTAGCTTTTGCCCGCGAGTCTGTCCACGTAGAAATTGTTTATCGCTTATATCGGGATAAAAACTGTCCTATGTGTCATGAGTCATAATAAGTCGATCCGTGGGTGTCGAATTCCTACAAAACCGTTAAACCGTTTTTGCGTGATTGAAACACAAACATCCACGGTACTTTGCCCGAGTTAACTTTGTAACTTCTTTCATTTCTTTTAATCTAATCTTTATTCTACAGAATAATTGTACCGAAGGAAGTTAGACACCTACTTAATTCAAAGTTTTGCATACTACAATAATAACATTTAAGTACTTAATCCCACTAATCCCACTAATAAATGTAAAAAATTCTCATTCTTTGCCCGTGGTTCTACTGCGTAGTCCTACTGACCAATGATTTCTATTTCAATATCAAATTGACAGGGTTGACGGATCTCCGCTGGCGCGGAGCTCCTATTTCTGGGCGTTTTAGCCCTTCAGGCCAGCTGCAAAACTAACATAGCTTAAACCTAGGTACCTCATATTTATGATACTATTTTCGATCAGTAACGATGATTGAATAAATCGTGACACTGCTGTATTGTGTTATTAGCTATACACAAGCGTAGTTCTTTACCAGTGCAAAGGTTACGACCAGCGACTGTATCGCGGGTTTTGCAACTGTATGGTGATTTCATCGCTGAAAAAGATGCTATGGGTGATCTTCCTAAGGGACATTAAGACCTTTAATGAGTAAATGGCGAACTGGACAATAACGCGAATATCAAATTTAATTTTATTTACAAACATAGGTACTGGTACTCTAAAAAAGATACTGTTGAAATTTTCACTGCCGCCGGTGTACATGCCTGAGATAGCTGTTCTCCACGTGTCGACCGTGTACTTCAATACAGGCTTCACAGCGTCGTTTAATGGAGTCTATGACATGGCTGAGATCGGTCGTTTGTCTCAGTTTTTCAAAAACTTCGGTTATTTTGTTTTTGAGCTGTTCCACCGACGTCCTAGGTTCCGAGTACACCTCGTTCTTAACTGCCCCCCAAAGAAAAAAATCGAGTGGCGTTAAATCGGGAGAACGAGCCGCCCAGCGACGTGGGCCAAACCTCCCGAGCCACCTGTCCTCAAACATTGAATTGAGGACATTTCGCACGCGAATTGCCGAGTGAGCCGGAGCACCATCCAGCTGCAGCCATGTCTGCCGGCGCTCTTCTTCGGGCAGCGTATTAACGTAGTCTGCTAAAGGCCCATTCAGAAGCTGTATAAACTTGTCTGTGTTTAGGTTACCGTCGATAAAAATAGGCCCGATAATACGATTGCCATGAATCGCAGCCCAAACGTTTACAGCCCAACGATACTGGTGCCCAGTTTCTTTTAAATTGTGAGGATTTACCCGTGACCAGTAATGACTGTTACGCTGGTTCCAGACCCCATTCCGTGTGAATGTACTCTCATCAGTCCAGATTATCTTGGCCAAAAAATCGCCGCCTTCTCGATGTTGGCTGAGCAACCACTGACAAAGTGCAATTCGTGGCGGCAAGTCCCTGGAGAGCAAAGCGTGAGCCTTTAAAAATTTGTAAGGATGTTGCTTGTCGCGCTTGAGGATATTGTGCACCACCGTTTGACTCACATTAAAGCGTCGCCCAGCATTCCTGGTACTATCCTCTGGGTTAGACGAAAAATGGAGCAGTATTCGATCTTCTGTTTGAACGGGAACCTCTCGATTCACTGCTGCACCATCAGTTCTTCCGGTCACAGGCAAATCCTCTCGAACTCGCTGTAATGCGTTCACAATCACTCGAGCGCTACTCGGAACTCTGCGATTCGGGAACCGCTCTCTGTACAAACTTAACGCTCTGTTTCCATTTTGTTGAGCTTCACCATATGCTAAAATCATATCACTCAATTCCTGAGCACTAAAATTAGATGGTCGCGGCATTTTAGATTTATGTAACTGTTTTCCAGCATATTTTATGTCATAGTTGGATGCTGTTACGCAAAAATGCGTTATCCCACAATTATTTAGCAATAAAATGTCAACCCACAACAAGAGTTCTAAGGGTTGACACTTTATTGCTAAATACTTGTGGATTGACACATTATTGCGTAACAGCATCCAGTTATCCTTTTTTACTACATGATGGGTTTTCTGTATGCAGTAGTGCAATTCCTCATATCTAAACTGTTTTCATAATAAAGAAGTATGTAGGTAGGTACAATACAACTTCTTCGTCTATGGTCATCTGAATTGATTATGAAATTGTCATTACCACAGGTCATGACTCTTTTGACAGTTACAGTTCTTTGTTGATAAATACCACATTAAATCCGCTAAATTAATACATAATCTGTAAATGCAATATTATCCATTAATAAAACCAAGCCCACAAAAAAGATCATGTCAATAATGTGTGAATAATGTATGTGTGTGATAGATGACACACTGGATACCTAGTAAAGATAAGTAAGTAGTATGTACGACAATTTACGTGCATGGGTGCATTAAATTATGATCGTTTCACGTTAAAATCAATAATAATACAAAATAAAACGTTTTTGTTTAGAGAACAATTCTAATTTTTCACGTTAAATGCCATAATTACGCTAGTTTGGCTGCCGATATACGAAAGGTCTGAAAAAGTTATGCATTATACATTGCTGCTCGATGGGACCTTTAAAAATTAATTGCGCTCTATGTATTAGAGTTATTAACGAAATTCCACATTTACATGACTTGTAGAGCTATAACCTACGTCTAGTTTAAATGTTTGCTCGTATTCCATTTACACACTGTATAACGTAACGCTAATGTTTGATTTGAAGCGATAGCAGAAAGTGCTGTGTGCGTAAAAAACATATGAGTTACAGATAAATGTTGAACAAGTGTCTTCTTGTGACTTTGTCCGTGTTTCACATTATTTCCACGGTAGGTAACTTTTAACATTTTTGATCACTTGTGTACCCAATTTTAGTCGGGAAAAATATTAGTATTTGATATTGTTACGTTTAAAAAGTATATTTAACCAATTTGTTTTTAAGTTATGTCAATAGGATCTTTTCAGGAAAGTTATAATGAAATACTAATGGCCGGTTTTATAAAGGTCCGTTAGTAAATATGGCAGACCAAATTTCAGTAACTTCATACACGTTTTGACATTCCTGACGGAAATTTGAACTAACGGATCTTTATTCTTCTCTTTATACGGATCTTTATTCGGATTCTTTTCTTTGCGGGTGGTAGGACCTTGTGCACGGTCCGTCCGGATCGCTACCACAATCTTATCCATTAACCTACCGCCAAACAGCTGTGTTCGCATTGTTGTGTTCCGGTTTGGGGATAAGACACCCGGTGTAATGACTAGCATGGGGGCATTCCATATTAGTCCTCAGAGTTGGCAACGCATTTGCAGTCTTAGGCTTGCAGTCTTGTGAATGCGAATGTCTATGGGTCACAGTTTCCACTTACCATCAGGTGGCCTGTGTGCTTGTTTGCCTTCTCAATGCCATAAAAAAAACAAAAAAAAAAAAAAAACTTACCTAACTAAATCATAGTACCGGATACATTTAAGTATACGTCACATTACGTCAAATAACTTCTACCAATCGTCCAACCTTGATCAATTTCTTAACGAAATGTCTCACCCATTTAAAACAGCGAATCTATCTAATTTGCATACGAGCATAATAATATTATGTAAAGGTCGTTATCTAACCATGATATTAATAAAATGGCGTCCATGCATGCCATCTGAATATTAATATGTTGCAGTATAAAACGAAATATTCATATTAATTAGCTGACACTGTTTGGTTCTTAATGTTAGTCGGTTTGTTTGTTTCTTATTAGTTTTCATATACAAGGTGTCTCACAAGCTGATAGACCAGCTAAAAAGCTACCGATTGAACCTCTATGTATATTCAGCGATTTTTAATAGTTTCGGAGATATTGATCATCTTAATCTGAATTTATATAATTTTCCCTTATGCCTCGAAAAATCATTCGTTTCATGTTTTATTTCATAAGTTTATCAGTTGTATCTTACATAATTAGAATCATTACGAATCAGCGAAGTTTTTACATCTATTTGCCCGTTTTTTTCAAGTTTTTTTTTTTTGGCGAGAAATGAGAATTTGATTAAATTAAATTCTGCATACCTAAAGATGTGTTCGTTGAAAGCTGTTTTGATAAAATAATAGGTACCGGAACAATTATTTCACGTGAACATATATGAACGAAAAACGTTACTCGAATTACAAAAATAAGTTTGATTACAAGGCCTACCGAGCTAGCGGCCCAAGGTTCCCGGTATGGGCAAATAGGTTCTCTGCCTTTTGGCCGAAATACGTATGGTCGGATCTATCGTATCGCAACCCACGTTTATTTCTGTAACTGTAAATATTTCAGGATTTTTATAAAAACTAACCTAACCTAACCTATAGGGTCTATACGAAGGTACAGAAATAAATCCTGAAATATTTACAGTTACAGAAATAAAAGTGGGTTGCCAAGTGAAAAAGTTGCGAATCGATAGATTCGACCAAACGTATTTCGGTCAAATGAACCCCGGGCAAATATCTGTGTGGTGTGCGGGAGTATTTCTTGTATGTTTCTCTATCTCTACATGGTATCTATAAAACAAAGTTGCTTCCAGACGTCTGTCGGCGGTGCGGTTATTATCAATAGATAGAATTGGTCAAGAGAAAGGAATTGTGAATAAAAATGTGGTTTATGTACGGGTGTTACAGATATTAAGATAAGATAAAAAGATAAATGATGTTTATTCAGTAAGTAGGCCGCACGGGCACTTTTACACGACAAAGATCTACCAGCGCTTCGCAAGAGACAGCTGAGAAGAAACGCCGCAAGAAACTTAACAGTCAGTCGTTTTTTTAAATACTACTTATGATATTATACAATTATAAAGCTTATCCTAGCATTATATAAAACAATGAATCTAAAATAAATATATTCAACCGTAGTTTGAGCAAGAAAATGTGTCAAAACTCAGAATTTTCATAGGGAATTTTCATTGTCAAAAATTCTACCTACCTATGACACTGCAATATAGTGTTAATATTAGAGCCACTTTATTACCTTAATAAAAAAATATTACATTTCATGAATTAATCAATAATATTATTAATATTGTTTACAAATTATAATAAACATTATTTCTAAAATGACAATAAGTAGATAATTAATATAATCGTTTTCATGCATTAAAATACTTTTAATTACTAATATTAATTTAATTGAGGACCTCTCAGATAGTAAAGGCCTCCTAAATTTAACTCCACGTGTTTTTATCTTTTGCCTTTTTAATCCATTCTTTGCCAGCAACTTTTCGAGATAGGTACCTCACAGAAAACAAAACGAAGCGAAAGCGGGTCGCACTAGTTAAATTTTTGTGAGATTTTCTCCTGATATTAGTTAGATATTTATTTGTGCTTTTAGTTTATTTTCTATCAATAATGGGTTTGCGTTTGATCCTTCTCACCTGATGTTAAGTGACGACGAGGTCGAAGGTGGTACACGCTTACCAAGAAAATGCCTTCACTGTTGCCTTGAAAACACCAAGGTTATTTGACTCCAGGAATACAGACGCAGGGAGAGCGTTAGTTATAGCAACTTTGCCGCCATTTTGTTTGATTAAGCGCCATTTCCCAATATAATCAGCTGACGTTGACAATCCACTCACGCGCAGTAGGTGCGCCGCCTGCATACGAAGGGCGCAGGAGTGAGTTATGAGAATCAGATGCAATCACTTCAAGGGCTTATTGTTAGGATTGTTGGTTGGTAAGACTAGCATGATACGAGTGAGACAGCTATATTAAATATTGAAATAGTTATCAAAGTCAAAGTTAAAGTCAAAGTCAAAGTTCTTTATTCTTCAATTTAGGCATAATTAATATAATGCACCTATGAATGTCAAAAAGCATTACCACCGGTTCGAAAAATAAAACCTTTGCCCCGAGAAGAACCGGCGTAAGAAACTCGGCAAGGTATATTTTTTTCAAGAAAAAGGTTTACATCATTACATAATAATTATAGATAGTTTACAATATCACAGTATTTTTGCACAGTAGGTGCCCTTTTTTAAGCGTAGGTAAATTTATGCGTAGATTACTCTTGCAGGAAGGACGACTCACCGACAAACATCCCTATCCATGATATAATCGTTTACTTTATAATATGCTCGGGAAATTAGTTTTTGTTTTACGACAGATTTAAATTTAGAGTCAGTAAGTTCAGTAATACTTTTTGGAATTTTATTGTAGAATTTTATACAATTTCCTAAGAATGATTTTGAAGTTTTGGCCAGGCTATAAAATGTGGTTTTGAGCTTTCCTGTGCTCCTGGTTGCTTTTGGCAAATGGTTTCAATTTGACATTATCATAATGAGCATGATCATTAACATTATCGACACTTAGTACAGTTGGTAGTGAATGCTACGAAGCTAGCGGTCCCGGGTTCGATTCCCCGGCATGGGAATTGTTTTTGTGGTGAGCGCGAGTATTTGTCCCCGAGCCTTAGATGTTTTCTATGTATCTAAGGCCCGTATTAATAAAGTGATCTCAACTTTAAGCTCGTCTCGAGATGCGTCAACAATGACAGTGCTCTATGGTTTGGCGTTTACTTTGACGTATCTTGTGACGGGCCTCACGGTCAAGATGAGTTTATTAATACGGCCATAAGTATGTATTCCTCTATTTAAGTAGATTGTGCCTAATGTTTTTATTTTTTTATTTGTCATGCCAGCCGAACTCTTAACATCTTTGGTTTGTCGAAAAATGGAGTTTCGAAGTATTCTGGGTAAAATCACGTCATAAAATAGTCGTCACATTAACTTAGCAAGAAGAGATCCTTTAAAGGGATACGTTCGCCTTTTTTTAATATTCATTGCATTGATTTTGTTTGTCTTTTGTACGATAAAGTGCTTAGATACATGCAAATACAATATTACAGTGTTTAAGACCAAGTATTATCGTACTTAACGTAGACCAGGTTTGTCATAATTGTCATGAAAGAACTGATGATGACCATGCAAAAAACAACCTAGTAACAAAAGCTTGTCTCAAAAAAAAAAAACTAAAGCCAGATAATATTATTTATTTACTAAATACAGCGTTCCTAACAAACCGCTCGGTCGCGCACGTGACGCGCGCGCAAAGAGAAAATATAAATATTTCAGATCGATGATAAGCGTGTGATCTATTCGAGCTCATGCATCTACTGCTCATAAATAACGCATTCTCCTTTTAAAATATTCAGGCACTGTTGATATTGTCTTCAGATGTTTTGTTGACACACTTTGTATTTTTATACCCTGCCTTTATTAAATAGTCAGGACAAGTTGTATTTTATCTCTTGTCGCTCAGTGTTAGATAGAAAGGGACAACTTGTGCTAGCAGTGCAGAAGCAATGCAGTTGCCTATTACAATAGGTATTTAGAAAATCCAAACACAACCGATTAGAAGTCAATCCTGACATGTTGCCCAGACATGGATTTTCTGAATATCGATAATTATTGTTGCCAGCAGTAAAACAATGCTTAACTTATTTGTTGCTTGTGAAGGAATAGTAAAGACAGCATTTTTACTGCTCTCAACATTATCAATATTCAGAAACTATATGTACTATCATCATCATCATCATCAGCCCGGGGGCGTCCACTGCTGGACAAAGGCCTCCCCCAAAGAGCGCCACAAGTCACGGTCTTGAGCCGCTCCCATCCAGCGGCTCCCCGCGATCCTAACCAGGTCGTCAGATCACCGGGTGGGAGGCCGTCCAACACTCCTATTACTATCCGCCTTAATATTAACCTACTTTTGTTAAAGTATTCTTTATCTCTTTCTGTCAGTTGAAATGTCACAATTAAAATGTAAATCGATTCGAATCGAAATAAATAGATAAAAACCTCTTTTGCAATGCAACCCAACCAATTTTACTTAAACCTAGGTAAAACAATCGGTTCATGCGCTTGCTGCGATGCTATTTACATACATACAAATACACAGCTACAGATTAAGGTTAAAAACAATATACTATATGGCGGCAATGTCGGTACTGTTGATGAAATTATTCTTGTTTCCTAATTTATATTTGCTAACCAAATACAATTTCCTAAGCACACTACTCACAACTAATTAAGGTCGCATTTCTCAAGAAATCAATATTTATTTTGTACACATCTATTATCTGTGCATAATCTAGTGAATCTAGATGGCCTTGAATTTAAATTGGACTTATTTGGAAATGTAAAATAGTAGTGACTTGAAATTACTAGGTCGCAAAAGTTTGCAAAATGACCACATCGCTAGTAGCCTCCACATTGTTTTTTCATTTTTTGTTTGTCTTAGCAAAGTTGACGGAGCACCGCATGGCGGGGCTCCTATTAATGGGCACATTAAAGTTCATTGTGCCCTTCGGGCATTCGAAATTACCTCAAGAACCTAACCAACTTTTTTTTATAAAGCGATGCGGTTATGCTGGGTCAAGATGAAATCTGAGCTAATATTAACAGTTGAGTGGTTCTCCCACACCGGAACACAACAATGTGAACACTGCTGCTTTGTAATAGCTTACAGGATAAGATATTCATTTAATGCAGCCGCTTCTTTATCACTTTAATGCAGTTTTATTAATTAAGACAAAGATCCATCGCTACGGAAGCACCTAGAATATAATCTAAAATGCATTTGCCCGTTGCAATACGCAACATCGCCACGAGTGAGCGCTCCGCTGCACCGATCTGCATGTGCAAAAGATAACTGCACTTCGTAGTGTAAGGACCTTTTGCGGAAGCTTTGGATGTCTATTCAAGCGATTAAGTCCAGTAATACAACAGCGTGTTGAATCTAACCGTATTATTAAGGTGATTTTGAGTAATATTTCCGTCTCAAGACATGTCTTGAGATGATCATCTTACGTATAAAGACTAGTGAACTACCACGGCTTTGTATGTCACAATGATAGATAAGGACAAATCATATTTAAAGCATATTTTAGGGGGGGGCATATTTGGGGGTTTTATTTTTTATTTTTGTGTATGTAGGTGTTCAAAGTTCTTTTCTGTTAGTGATTTGTACTTTTCATGACTTTGTGTTGCACAGTGATAGAAGACTTGGACTTATTTCGTGTATCTGGCATCTTACTTTTCGTTTCAAGTGGACTCGCAGTGGTACAGAGGTTAAAACTATCTTGGCCTCTGTCCTACATATCACCGTACAACGTTGCCACCAATCTTCCTAGAGAAGATTGGATTGTGTTTTATTACTATATTGTTTTATACTTATATATACTTGACACTGGCGAAATCACTTCATTGTGGAAACGCCATATTCTCGCGGTAGTAGCTGTTCAAGTCGCCGCGAGGCAAAGAAAAAAATATATCATATTTTAGCTATTATGCGCGTATGATTAAGGCATTATGAAATGGTTGCCTATCCTAAGTCCGAAAAACTTTTGTCCGCTGTTTCGTTTGTTCGAAAATAATTGTTTTCTTGAAAAAAAATCGTAGGACCTTGTGCAGGGTCTCGGATCACTACCACCATCTTATCCATTAACCCACCGCCAAGCAGCAGTGTTCGCATTGCTGTGTTCCCGTGTGGGGATAAGACAAGCGGTGAACTTACTAGCATAGAGGCATTATTCCGTCTTAGTCCTCAGGGTTGGTATTTCAGGTTTTAGGATTACAGTCCAGAGAATGTAGTCTTGAGATTTATAATGTCTATGGGACCTTCTGCTGGATTTTCTTGCGGCGGCGCTTCTTCTCCGCAATGATGGTCTTGTCAGAAGCGCTGGTAGATTCACTCTGTATTACCGACGTCTAAAACAGCCCTCATGTGCCCAATTATTGAATAATTATTTTTAATTTCTGAGATCCCACTTACCATCCGGTGTTTCTCATTGCCATATATACAACATATGTTATTAAAATAAATTAATAACTATCAGGGGGGTCAATGTCACACCAATTGACCTAGTCCCAAACTAAGCTTTAGGCTTGTGCTATGGGCACTAGACAACGATATAAATACTTATTTTATTTTATTTTATTTTATTTTATTTATACTATCTATCTTTATTTTATTTATCTATATAGAGAAACACATACTTAAATACAAAGAAAACATCCATGACTCAGGAACAACTATTCGTACTCATCACACAAATATCTGCCCTTACCGGGGTTTGAACCCAGGACCGCTAGCCTCGTAGGCAGGGTCACTAACAACTAAGCCAGCGCAGCGCAGGGTATTATTCATGTATTATGTAAATCCTTAGTATCAAGAAGGTATTTAACTAGTTTTTCAACCCTGTTCAGATCTCCAATTGCTCCGTTTATTCTCTGATAACCATATCGTTGACTGGTAAAGAATGCCTTTAGGCATTAAGTCCGCCATTTGTACTTTTCCCATTTCTATTGTGCAAAAAAGTTTAAATAAATAAATATCGAATATCGTCGGGGATAGTGCAATACCGCATAACTAACACATTTAATGAGTTGCAAATTGTACCTTACTGACTTATTTGCTAAGTTGTATTTTGACCTTATGTAATTTGTTAGTTACGCGGTATTGCACTATCCCCGACGATATCCGACGTTTGGTTTCGCAATCTATTTTTTGCTTTATAGTTACCTATTTTTGCACAAACTGAAACGGGTGTGTAATGTATAAAAACAAATAGTCCAAGTTTCATGTTACATAACACGAATAGCATAATTTCGATCTCAATTAAAAAATAAATATTTCTAACGGCTTTCATTAGTATTAATGTGGTCACAGTTGGTTACAGTTAGTTGACTAAAAATACATAATAACAAGAAAATTATGATGAAATTATACAATTGGTTTTATGCTTTTCGAGGTTAGTTAAATGAAACTAAACAAATGTTTTTAGACTGAACGAAGCGCACCCCAAAGAAACATTTGAAGAATGAAAATTCGGATCATTAGGTGACCTTTTTTAAAAGGTAAAGCGCAAGCTACCGAGTGGTATGAGGGTTCTGAATATGAGGCTCATACATTCTTAGCATACAACCAACCAGAACCTTAAGTAGCCTGAAAATTTAAGATACTCGTTTATTGCATAGAGAAGGCAAACAAGCACACAGGCCACCTGATGGTAAGTGGAAACTGTGACCCAAAGACATTCGCATTCACAAGACTGCAAGCCTAAGACTGCAAATGCGCTGCCAACCCTGAGGACTAAGATGGAATGCCTCTATGCTAGTCATTACACCGGGTGTCTTATCCCCAAACCGGAACACAACAATGCGAACACTGCCGTTTGGCGGTAGGTTAATGGATAAGATGGTGGTAGCGATCCGGACGGACCCTGCACAAGGTCCTACCACCCTGAAAACCCTCGTTTGCATGTCAACTCTACTTTGTTCCAACTTAATCATTCAAAAAACAACAACACCAAATAATCGGACCTCATGAGTCGACTTAAATCTATGAACAAAAGGTTCAGCTTCACTGGTTTTTCTAGTTTTATCCATAAGTTAAAAACAAGATGGTGGCGCATGATTAATTCATCAATGTGATAATGAATATGTTTCTTGCGAATCCATTTGTAATGATCAGTTTTAAACGTATCGAAGTCTTCATTTGTTTCACATGTTCGCATTTTGTATTGATAGTATGTTGCTAGCGATGTCTTGTCCGTAATTATTTATGTGGTTTTTTTTATTGATGTCAGAATGTGACAAGGACGCATTAATATTAAAGTACAGTCAGTCAAATAAGATTGTCAAGTTTGAGTTATTTTTGACACTGCTCCCTATAAGATAAAAAATCAAATTGGAATCTTGTCAAACTTTTTTTATGACGTGCAGAGGAATGATCGTTTTTTGGACGGCACGACGGAATCTTTCCACATACTGGAATTCATTTGACATGCCGAATGAATGAGATGGAACTAAAATATTTGACATATAAGTAACAAGGAAAGGTACCGAACTGTCCGACTCCGATTTTGTTGATTTTGATATATGTTAGGGAGTAGTCTAAAATGACAGATACGTATTTATTTTTTAGGTGCCCAAACTCAACCTGTTGGGAGAAATTGACCTCCAAAGTACTGAAAAGTCTAAACCCTCAAACTTCTATAGAGTTTTGTAAAAAAAATATTCCTAGTTTCTTACTGGTTTGATTATTATGTTTAAGAACATGTAAAAATAATGAGCACGTGTTTTTTATATTGTTTAAAACTCATTTAAAAAAAATACCCTTCACAGTTAAATACTTCTCGTCGAAGATACACTTGATATGATACTTTTTTTAAATATGTGTTTTAGCCGATATAAGAAAACACGCGCAAAACCAGTAGAAACTAGCAAGGAAAAAATAAAGAAATCTCTATAGAAATTTGGGGGTTTAGTCACTTTTCAGTACTTTGGAGGTCAATTTCTCCCAACAGGTTGAGTTTGGGCAGCTAAAAAGAAATACGTATCTGTTATTTTAGACTAGGTACCTACTCCCTAACATTTATCAAAATCAACAAAATTGGCGTCGGACAGTTGGGTACGTTTCCTTGTAAGTGAAATGCCGTCATCAAATCTAATAACCTTTAAACGAGCAATTCTTGTAGATATATTATCATCCAAGTACTATTACGTGATGCCATGTTGAAAACCTTCCCGCCTTTAAAGCCGGCTAAAAACATTAGGTATCTGTGTATTTGTATCAGAATTTATTAAGGAGAATTCATTAAAATGTCAGATGAGCACAAAATGATATTACCTAATTTGCATTTTTATCACCATATTGGTAACATCTTCGATCTACTTTATCTTAAAATGTCAATGTATTCTGATCTAATAATAGATTTTTTAATCTTTCTTCACGGGCATTTGGTAGAGCACAATATAGGCAACATTTATCCACCGTCAGCCCCGCTAAATTTTGTTTCATTCACACCTCTTTTTTAAAATCCGTTTACAAAATAAGTTTTTCATTTGGCTGTCGTTTGTTAGGTTGTCTGTGACATTTGGATTTTTTATAAATTCGTAGTAACATCACTATCCGTATCGGTTTCTTTAGTTTTTTTTTAACTTATTATATAATGTAGCGAATATTTGTTACCTACTCTGAGAAATAAATCGTTACCCATTACGTATTAATGCATATTCTCAAATAATCAACTTGTCAATTAATCAAGTTATTAATGATGGTAAAATAGAAATTTAATTTCTAAAACAATTATCCAAACTTGCTGTTTGAACTAGTTCCATTGCGCAACTGCGGACTTTAAAAAGTTGCACTGACAGTCCGCCATCTTTGATTGATAATAATGGCGCTATAATTTATCTAACAAACAAGAACCGAACTTTTGATTAAAACAAGTCACAAAAAAATAATTAACGATAAATTTTAGATAGGTAAACCATTATTAGTCACTTAAAATAATAGTAATACTTTTGGGAATTATATGCATACTTACACGCACTATGTCATTATTACTACACTAAAATTCGATTATATGTATGTAGGTACCTTACTTATCTACTTCCATTTCAGATATTAAGCAAAGGGTAAATTTTAATAATCCTGCGCCTCGAATCAAAACCTTTTATTAGAAACCATTTGGAAACAAGACTATAATTAGTACTATAAAGAGTTTACATACATACATACATACATATAGTGTACAAAACTTTGAATACGCATATTTTCTTGATTGTAAGGGCAGAAAACTGGTCCAAATTGACCTTTAGAGTAATCGTTTTAACATTATCCGCTGCAGGGGTCGATTATTAGACTATCCGACTATAAATAAACTAATTTGATCAGCTGACAGCTGACGGTAGACACATGCTGCCACATGAGATGTGGTTATACACATTACCAATGTTTAGCAACTGAAGACAAAAAGCCGGGGTACACTACACTACATAATTCCGAATTGGTAAATTTTCCGAATGCATTGTTTTGATAAAGTCTGGCAAATTAAAGATGAGAATGAAATCCTTATGATATATATGATCCCTTTTTTCTTAGTTTGATTTGACAGGGGTGACACTACAGTGTTGCCAGTTTTTCCTTCTCATCTATAATTTGCCAGACTTTAGAAAACTTTTTTTTTTCCGCTTTTTAATCAAATCGAACCAAACCTTCGTATAGCAATTAAATTATGTATTGAATCTAAAATAGCTCCAGCATTGTTGCTCATTGCTTTTGGAAAAAAAAATCGGACAGATGAACATTCGGCTGGTTTTTTATCGGAATTACCTACTTCAATTAAAATAATTTTAACCAAACTCTTTAGTGCTTTGTTAATTTATCGTCATGTTTTAGCTGCTGTACTTATCTGTCAAAGGCGTTAAAGCGATAAGGTATGACAGTGTTTAGATACAATATAAGGCCATTAGAATAAAACAGTTTGTTTTTGAGCCTTGTCAATATGTGAGGGGCGTTTTAAGTTTGACTTGAAGAACATGTCCGTCTGTCTGTGGTTTCGTATAGTTAACAATTTGGATGTTTTTTTTATACACCTAGTTTGAGTTTAATGGACCTCTATTCTAGGCGGTAAAAAGGATCGTCTTTGACCTATTATAGTATAGGCTATTTGACTAATTTTAGAAAACCTTTTAAAATGATTCTTTATCACATAACAAGCACACTACATTGATATTTCCTTGAGACTCTACTGTATTATCAATAAAAATGTAAGTTAAAGTTTAAATTTTCAAAACAACGCGAAAAACGCTGTTTCTATCTATGGCAGACTAGTGTGACGTCACACGCAAGTAAACAAACAAGTTCATATGACAGCTTAGCATATGAAGTGAATTTGGGGTTTGTTTTGTTTACTTGCATGTGACTTCACATCACAGATTATAAAGTATTTCTAACATCACATAGCGTTTTTGCCACAGATTAAATTTCAAAAAAATATCCTTATTATTTCGTGTAATTTCCAAAAAAATAGACATAATTTAATGTGAAATAAAGTGAAATACGTTATTTTACGCTAGTATCAGATAGGATGACCACAATTTGTAGTATATTTTCAATGTTGTCAAATAGCCTATTGTGAACGTCACCTGACCTCTTAAATATTAACTTGACAGGGGCTCTATAATATACTACTTGCATAACAAATTTTATTTCGATATGTTATCTTATTGTATTTTACTCGGCTGCCATTAATTTCAAGTAGATAGATAGATAGATAGATAAAAACTTTATTCAACATAAACACAAACACAGGCTCTTAAATTAAACATAAAACATTAAAAATATAGACAACAAACACGAGACTTAAAATATACATTGACTTATATACGGTGAGAGAGCCATGTGTTGTGCTGTGAATTGGCGCTGACTCAGCATAATGCTGCAGAAACTGCAGCGCTGGTATTCTGCCAGAACCATTGGAATCAGGTCTGTGGCGCCCGAAAGAAGCCGAAAGATGTGCCAAACGACCATGATAATATGAATAATAACATTAAGTTATCTACTCTGTATCAGTTTTTGTATACTACAATGTTATATTACTCTAGCCTTTAGTTTTTAATATAATATCTAGAAGTAAAGCGAAACTAAACATTTACACAGTATAAACAAAACGGAGAAACTAAATTATAACTAGCAATAATTACACAGGGAAATTATTCTACGACATCAAGCTTATTAAGCTATTTGTTTATTTATATAAGTACATTAATAGACACTGATTCCTTGACCACTTTGGACTATGTCACAGTCACGTAATCAATCAAAACTTAGGAGACTTCTTGTGATTTTATTTAAAGCTTCACTGCGACAAAGTCCAAAGTGGTCTAGGAATCACTTTCTTTGACTGTACATAAGCGCTATGGTAACGTTGACAATATAATAACATGTCAAAAACAAGGTTAAAGGTTAAAAGCATTACCATCTTTCTTCATCACTTTAGCATTTTGTTTAATGACTAGCTTCTGCCCGCGATTACGTCCGCGTAGATTTCTATCATCGTTATTCCCTCGGGAACTTTAAAAAGTCCAGTGTATAAGCTATCTCCATTCTAAATTACATCCAAATCCGTCCAGCAGTTGTAGCGTGAAGGAGTAACAAACAAACACACAAACTTTCGCATTTATTATATTTTAGGATCTCAAATTACCAATAAAGTCAAAGTCAAAGTCAAAGTCAAAGTCAAAGTCAAAGTCAAAGTCAAAGTCAAAGTCAAAGTTCTTTATTCTTCAATTTAGGCATAATATGTATAATGCACCTATGAATGTCAAAAAGCATTACCACCGGTTCGAAAAATAAAACCTTTGCCCCGAGAAGAACCGGCGTAAGAAACTCGGCGAGGTATATTTTTTTCAAGAAAAAGGTTTACATCATTACATAATAATTATAAATAGTTTACAATATCACAGTATTTTTGCACAGTAGGTGCACCTATTTAAGCGTAGGTAAATTTATGCGTAGATTACCTACTCATGCAGGACGGACGACTCACTGCTAAACATCCCTATCCATGATATAATCGTTTACTTTACTTACTTCAATTATTTCTATGTATTCAAAATTCATCGATAATCGATGTTAATCAAACGAGACAACGTTGAAATATGAGCGTAAATATCTGTTAGTTGTTAGGGCCACAAATTTACCTCTACCGGTTTCGAACCTGTTCCTAACGGGATGCCACGCGCCATCCGGCTACTTGACTATAGGTTTAGGAACTTTAAGAGATCTTAAGGGTCATTTTATTAAAAGAGATTGGCTATTTATATTCATGATTAATTAGAAATAAATAAATAAATATCGTGCTGTGTGAATGTGTTTTGAGACGGGAATATCACTTAAGATTAGTATTAATATAGCGTTAGTCCTAGTTACTTTGTGTGTTTGTTTGTACCTTCACGCTGCAATGGCTGGACAGATTTGGATCAAATTTGGAATGTAGCTAGCTTATACCTTCAAAGCTAGTATTACATACTATTGTGTTAAAGTTAAAGTTTGAGTGTTGGTGCACCTGGCGTTCCATAGTCTCTGCCATTGGGAGACATGCGTGAAGGTAATGTGTATTAGAAGACTTAAGATGGAAATTCGCTCCTAAGCTCACTCATCAGAAGTCTTGACTGTTCATTTGCCTTCACATGCATTAAAAAAGCGTGCATGCAAGGTACAGAGCTCCCGCTGTTCTGCATAATTAAATCTGCCTTCATTATAATATTATGGCCATAATACCGAAGATGCCCAATTTAAAACCACTTTCAAACTCCTTGACGTAAGTGGAAAACTTTAAGAGACAAATTATCAACCTTAATAACACTTATTTATGATTGAAAATACAATGCTTCACATTTGGAGTTGGATTTTTGGGGTAGGGTTTAAACCTAATTATGTACCTACTTTCAAAATAAGTACTTTGCAGTTAAAATAATAAAAGCATTGTTAATGTGCTACCGTTACTTGCACGGTTAAAATGACGATAAAGCCAGCTAATTTTGTTTTAAGGAACATTGAACGTCAATTTTAGCCTGTCCCGCAGGCCTAAGTATGGTTGCGTTTATCACATGATAAAATGTGTATAAAGCATCCGTCACTCTCGTACTTATACGTGTCAGAAAGAGACGGAGGTTTTTTATCAACATTTTGTCATACGATAAACTCAACCATACCATACTCGAAAAGCTAATTAAATACCAAAATCTGACTATTGTTATATTCCGGTGGGGATATAGATAGGCAAACGGTGAAATTACTAGCATAGAGGCATTCCATATTAGTCTCAGGGTTGGCCGCGCATTTGCGGTCTTACGATTGCAGTTTTAAGATTGTAGCCTTGAGAATACAAATGTCTATTCGTATCAGATCCCACTTACCATCTTCAAACAAGATAATAATAACTTAAAGCAATACTTTAGAAACTCAGCTGGAAAATAGATGTGTAAAGCACTCTAATTCCTCTATTTAGTGACCCATTACAGTAAACCTAGCATTAACATGCCCAGGCGTTCTAAATTTCACCCGTTTAGTATGTTCGCTGCAACAGAAACGTGCAATGGGCACATCTTTGATAGAAAGTGCGGGGAAAATTCGCGCATGGCGACTATAGAATAGGGCGTGTTTGGAAAGCGCTGGACGAAGAATAGATGGTGATTGATAGGAAATGTGATCAACCAGCTGTTCGTGATGTTTATTCATTGGTTGAAGGAATATTATTTGAGCACGCTGTACTTAGACTGACCTAAAATTTTATCTGCTGAAAGTTTTTGGTCGAAAATTTGGTCTAAAACTGTTTTGATTAAAAATGTAATTACTAAAAGGCTAAATCCCTAATATTGTTAGGTCGAAGCCCCCTAGTATAAAACACCTAGGTCTCAATTAATCTATAGGTTAGGTTAGCTTAGAATTGTGTCAAGGCGCGAAGCACCACAACTACGGTCCACGGTCATACCAAAAAATCACTTGGTTATACCAAAAAATCATTCGACAAAAAAGTTGTTCCAAACAAATTTTATAGTAAACAATTTTTCGACCAAACATAATTATGCAAAACAATTTCGATCAAACAATTTTCGACATTTAAATCATTAGACGAAACGTTGATATGCAAAAAAATATGCGGCGAAACAAAAATAGGCAAAACAATCTAAAGTGTATGCATACCTACGGTAGGACCTAAAGTATACAACATGATCCTGTTAGAGATAAAACAAGCTACTAGTGACGGATCTTTCAATAAAAAACTTAAATGAAAATTGGCATCTAATGCCTACTACTCAGTCGATGCATTTTTCGAGAGCTAACTCTAATAGATAGGTTAATAGGTTTCATCATCCAAATGCGTCTGGTTCGCTGGCTCAGCGTCACAAACATTAATAAATGTTACAAACATGTAAACTGTGACTACCATTAAAGACAGCTATATACATATATAAGCAAAAAATTAAAACGTAGATTCTACTCCTCAAACTAGACAACTTTTGTTTAGCAACTTTTTAAAATCATAAAGTTTTTAGATTGTTCATTTTTCAAACCAAGTAAATAGTATTTTCAATGTACTTAAAACTCCATCTAATTGACATAGCCTGTCAGCCTAGTCACTCTACAGACATAACCAATTTCATAGTACATTGCGTGTTCGAATTAACTTTATAATGTAATAAAATTAAAACCGCAAGTTTTTTTTCAAAGTCGTCAAACAAACGTTGCGCAGTTTGAGAAGAATGTACATTTTAATTTTTTGCTTTAGTTACAGGCCTCATCGTGTATATACATATATGTGTATTTAAACGTTGTTTTTATTATTATTAATAAATGAAGAAAGAAAGACCAATCGATATACACGTTGTCATTGGCATTATCTTGGTACAGAAGCAAAATTAAGAAATTTAAGTTAAAGACGCTTCTTAACTTAAACATTAGTATATGTATACGAGTCTCTAGCGTTTGGGCAAAAAACAACCCAAATTTGGGGACCGGAAAACCACAGAAACATAGACTATCAAACTCTATAAGCGCCATTTTTTTTCACTTCGCAGTCACGTAATAATAATAACACTAGAAACCAGAAGTATACATTCAAATGTTCCGCTCGAATACCTCCTAATAGCTATGGAATCCTAGTACCTACATACAAGTTGCACCAGGAAACCAGCGACCGTTAGCTTGCCCTAGGCCTGAGTTCGATACCCGCTCGCGTTTATAATCGCCTGGTACTGCGCATTTTAATTGGACATATTTATGGTCTTTGTTATTGTCCGTTATTTTGATGAGTTAGTGGTGAAACCTGAATGGTTTATATCCAAAGTGGAGTACGTTTTTTTTGCTTGATTTTATTTTATTTGGGTTACGAGATCATTCCGAATACTGCCATGCGATGTCAACTCCTAAAGTAAAACTGTCAAATTAAAATTGTTATGACGCAATTTTTAATACTTTATGTATTGACAAGATTGTTTGATGTGGCTTCTAAGTAGGTACATCACAATATTTAAATATCGTACGGTACATGTTTATACATGTTTTAGTAACCAATTTGAAAATATTATGTTTTTCAACCAACTTTTAAGTAAGGATGTTTGGTTCCCGATTACTCCGTCAAATGTAGACTGATTTTTCGGTATCCTACAATATCTTTAAACAAATGCCGAGTACACTTAGACTGACCTATTACCATTTGAAAAGATGTTATTTTTTGCGTTTTTGAAATTGTTATTTTGTTCTTGTTAACATTAATTTTAATTAGTTAGTACTCGTATTACTACTTCTTCTTCTTAATGTACCACTCCGACTAGCAAAGGTTGGCAGTCAGCTCTGAAAACTTCTAACTATCTCTAGTGAGGCGAAACAGATGGGCAGTACTCGTACCACCAGTCCACTTCCGGAGATGCCTCAGCCATGATTTCTTCCGGCGGCCTACATGTCTTTTGCCAGTGACCGTTCGCATCAAAATCAGTTGTAAGAGGTTGTATCTGTCATGCCGAAGTACATGGCCAAGTTATTCAACCTTTCTATGACATCGCTTCTTGTTGACACGCAGTAGGACTTCTTGATTCGTCACCTTAATATTAATACAGCTTTAAGATTACAACTGTTTTTTTCTTAGCAAATCCGATAGGAAATCAAGCCATCTTTAAAAAGCGTAAAGATGTTATCTTGCGACGGAAGATTTAATAATTTCGTATTAACTTGCAAATTAGTGTGTCGTGAGAGATTCCAAGAGCATTGTATGGTAGTTTGTACATCCGATAGGAAGGCTAAAGAACTGTTATGTTGTACGTGATGGCGTTAGGAACAAGTATAACAATAAATTCATTACAATTAATTAACTATACCAGCCCCGATTCACAGCTGATAGTTCCTAAACGGCTCAATCTATTTTCATGAAACTTAGCAAACAACTATGGGATGTAACCAGCTTTCGTTTAAAAAAAGACTTGTCTAAATTAGTCCATCCATTTGGGAGCTATGATTCCTCAGACGGACATACTGATACAAAGATCTAAAGAAACCAAACAAAACCTCTTGTAGAAAAAGTTTTAGCTTGATCAGCTTGATGTTGGAACATGAAATTTAAACTAAAATATAACCAAATCTGCCATAATTTGATACAATACATAGAACACAAAAATAATATGTATCGTTTCGGGTAACACATAGTGTCAAATAGGGAATCACTCAGCAAGATGTCGTGCGTATTTGAGACTAGCGAACGTCCCTCGCTTCGCTTCTGCTTATGTGAGTGTTCTAACATCCCGTCCATAAACCAGAATTTATCATACACCAAAAACTTCCGTCAAAATGTATCTTAATGATGGTGAAAAATCCGTTCGGGGGTTTTTGAAGATCATCGCGAACAGACAGACAGACGCGGCGGGGCACTTTGTTTTATAATATGTAATTAAGTATATGAAATATCTTTGCATGGCCTAAACCCGAAACTTAGTCAATAATAGTTTGTTCAAATGCAAAAATACTTTATCTTGTCTAGGGGACACCGTTGATGTAGGAAAAAATATGACTTTTATTTGGTCGTCTTGCACCGTCTTATATACACAAGTAGATATTATTTTTCTCCCTCTATCTCTCTCTCGATGGACTGACTACACATGTTATTTGATATTATATTTAATTTAATATTAATAGCTTTATATAATGCTTAGACTAAGTAGTACCATCGTCATATGAAATGTTTAAAAATGACTGACTGCTGAGTTACTTGCGGCGTTTCTTCTCAGCAGGGGTCTCCTCTTGGCAAGCGCTGGTAAATTCTTGACGTGTAAATGTGCCCGTGCGCCCTACTTACTGAATAAATGATTAATTTTTTTATCATGCACTCCTGAGATTCCAAATGTATATCGGCTTCATGTAGCGTGCGTGCTCGAAAACCATCTCGCACTTAAAAAAAAAACACTACAACCCCTACCACTTATATTTAATTATAGTGTACGGTATAGTGAGACCTATCATTAAATTAAGATGTCACTGCGTTCCTAGCATGACAGACAAGTTTGCAGCAGGTCAGTGATTCGGAGCCAGCCTTGTTGGCTCGCCCTGGTTCACTTGTATTCTGTGAACTACTAACAGGGAGCAGTGGTGCGTGAAATTGATGTTTAAATTATGGCAATGTCGTCCGACAATTCACAAAATAGTAGTTTTTCTGTTAAATATACACTCAGGAGCGAAAATACCGGGTCAGAGTGCGTTTTTCATACTAAAGAGGCTATTTCGAAGCCTTGGTTCCTCGCCAGGGAATGCTTTTAGTGAAATCTGATGATGAATACCCCGAGCATCGATACGGGACTTCCATAGTGCCTAGGATACCCAACTGAATAAATCTGCGGTTAACGCCGGAATTGAGCATGTTCAGAGAAACATCTAAAATGGCAATAAAATATAAGGAAATCCAAGTGCTAACCCAAACTCTCCCGCTGTGGTGTTAACTGATTGTGCGATCAGTTAGGTATCTTAAGAACTTTTGACCTCCTCTATTGACCCTCGCAGTATCCACCGTTAAACCTCACTCAAAACAACCCCTGGCGAGGAACGAAGGCTTCGAAATAGTCTCGTTTGTATGAAAAACGCACTCTGACCCGGTATTTTTGCTCCTGAGTTTATTAGAGTTGAAATTATGGTTTACAAGAGTAACATTTTTTGTGATTGTAGTATAAGAAGAATAACAACAAATAGGTCACGTGTGTGTAGGGCTCGTGCTGATGTGGTGTTTTGCGGGTGGTAGGACCTTGTGCAGGGTCCGTCCGGATCGCTACCACCATCTTATCCATTAACCTACCGCCAAACAGCAGTGTTTGCATTGTGTTCCGGTTTGGGGATAAGACAGCCGGTGTAATCAGCATTGAGGCATTCCATCTTAGTCCTCAGGATACAATACAATACAATACAAATACTCTTTATTGAACACCAAAAAACAAAAAACACGGAACAGTACATTTTAAACTATAGGTATACAACAGGCGGTCTTACCGCTAAATAGCGATCTCTTCCAGACAACCTTGGACAGAGAAATCATGAAAGACAAAGATACATGGCAGGTGGTGTAAACTACCTTCTCCAGAACCCAAACTAACACTTTTATGATAAAATCTACTTACACATATATAAACTACATACACATACATACATAAAGTAAATGAGATTAATAAATACATACTCAATACACACTAAATACATATTATTATACATCAACATAATATACACATACATAAATTATAGAAATCAGCCAAACAAAGATAACACCCGAGGTGATAGTATTTAAGAAAAATAAAAGAAATAATTGAAAAACTACGGAAGCGATAGATAGTGATCCTTTAGCTTGCTTTTAAAACTGGACGTAGACTGAGCACGCCTTACTTCTACAGGCAAAGCGTTCCATAGCCTTAGGCAACGTATTTGCAGTCTTAGGCTTGCAGTCTTGTGAATGCGATTGTCTATGGGTCACAGTTTCCACTTACAATCAGGTGGCCTGTGTACTAGTTTGCCTTCTCTGTGCCATAAAAAAAAAAAAAATCGAGTCGAAATCGAAATTCAATCCGAATGTAATAATACCTATTGTGCGGCACGGAACCCTCGGTTCGCGAGTCCGACTCGCACTTGACCGGTTTTTTTATTCACTATATTTCTCAACCGACAAAAAGTGATACATTAGACGTAGCTTAGACATTACGTTACAGTCCGCCTGCCAAGCGGCGCAAACTGATTTAAACTCTAGGTTTAATCTACTTTACTGAACATTAAATGTTCATTTGATAAGAATTTCTAGATTGTCAAGGACGAAATAACCTTTAGAACACTTTCTAATGACTCGTTCATTATAGTACATTGTGCATCAAGGGTAGTATGAAGGGAATTACTAACGAGAGTGTTAGAAGCCCGACGCCGAAGGCGGAGGGCTTTTAATGACTCGAGTTAGTAATCCCCTTACTGCCTGTGATACACACAATGGTTTTCATCACATTTGCGAGGAAAAAAAACAAAGAGAAAACACTTTAACTCTGCAAAATATAAATAAATATGTTTTGACGGACGGGAACGTAAATGGAAACGATTTTTTTTTTTGTGACCACAAATACTGCGTTTAGTTTCGACCTGGATTCGAGCCAGATTTAGCCAATTTGATAAAAATGTATAATTACTAAAATTAATGATAAATGTTGATATAAACTTGAAATAGGTATAAAAATAATGAAGTTTAATGAAGCATATAGGTTTTGTGTAATATAAGTTAGTCTAAAGCTAATTTTTAAAGATGAAATTAAAACCGATTTAATTTTTGGCTGAAAATTAAACCTCCTTAGTCAGAAATTATGTACGAAAGAGTTGCAAATTTTAAAAAGAAAGTCATTACTCCCTAGGGATGACAAACTCGCCATAATTCCCGCGGGAACAATTTAGGCCATTGTCCTTCTGTATACAGGCATGGAATAACACCATTTACGAGCAAGTGTGATGAAAAATAATTTAATAAAGATCAGGGAGATTATCACTCAAGTGACCTAGCCCCAAACTAAGTTCTAGGCTTGTACTATGGGTACTAGACAACGATATAAATACTTATATATACATAGAACATCTAAGACTCAGAAATATGAGAAATACTGAGTATAAGTAGGGCAACACCGTGTCGACAATTATGCGTAACTTATTAATAATCATAGTGGGGGGGGGGGGGGGGGGGGGGGCATTTGCAACGTCAAAAGATGGCGGATGTGTAATTTGTTTTAGTTTTTATTTTTGTGTATTTAGGTGTTCAAAGTTCTTTTTTGTTAGTGATTTGTACTTTTAATGCCTTTGTGTTGCACAGTGATAGAAGACTTGGACTTATTTCGTGTATCCTGGCATCTTACTTCTCGTTTCAAGTGGACTCGCAGTGGTACAGAGGTTAAAACTATCTTGGCCTCTGTCCTACATATCACCGTACAACGTTGCCACCAATCGTCCTAGAGAAGATTGGATTGTGTTTTATTACTATATTGATTTATACTTATATATACTTGACACTGGCAAAATCACTTCATAGTGGAAACGCCATATTTCCGCGGTAGTAGCTGTTCAAGTCGCCGTGGGGCAAAAAAAAATCATAGTTGGCAGTTGTTCAAAATGAACCAATGATTTTTTTACATAAATACATACATAAGCTCACGCCTTCGTTCCCAGAGTGGGGTAGGCAGAGCTACAGAATTGCCAACAACTCTAAAAACTTGTTAATAATTCAGTAACCACATTTTGCACAATTAGGCTAACATGTATACCAGTGTATTAGTGACAGGTTGCAAGCCCATCTTCCAACGATGCATCTTACGATGTCCACTGGAAGACAAGAAGTAGCATTCTAACCCGGCAACCACACGGGCTTTTTTTATTTTATTATTAAATTTCACTCGTTCGTAAACTATGCGCGTATTATACATATTGTTAAAAATGTCATAATATTGAACAGTATTAATCGGAATGTCAATTATTGCGGGTCATATTTGTTGGAAGTCATAAAAATCACAGTTATACCAAGTTATGTTTTAATAATTAAACTTCATATTGTCAAAGGTAATAATAGTACTTGTAGTAAATGTTATTAGGTCGAAACTTGTTAGTCACAAAAGACTTGTATGATGTGACAGGGTCGACAGAGCTCCGCTTGGCGGAGCTCCTTTTTCTGGGTAGTTAAGGCCTTCGGCCTTGATGCAATACTAGCCTAACCTAACCTAATGATTTAATTGTATCGTCTATAGTAGGGGTTTTTGGATTAGGCAGGGGCTCCGCCCCCCATACCCCTCTGCTACCTCTAGGTGTTAATTTTTAATGATTTCAATTATCGATATATGAATATTAAAACCAAAATGAAGGTAAGAATACAAATAATTGATGTTATAAAAAATTACCTACAATATTTCTGCCTGATTATAAATATGCCTTTGAATGTTATAGTGTTTTAGGTTATGACATTTGTATATTATAATCTTTTACATTATGGACAATTAATTTACGAATTATAAAGCGTTATGACACGACCTAAAGTTTTTATGAGTTTCGATTATTATAAACACAAATAATATGGGTACACAAGTCGGAGTTTCAATAATCGAAACAGTGAATGTATGGCACTCACAGGTGTCCCGTGTTTCTTCTGTGCGTTGAATGAATATTTTCCATTCTATTCTAAAGATAATGGTTATTGTTGATAGCAGCAAAATAAATCATAATCCCATTGACACAAAAGCCACAAATCTAGGAAGTAGGCAGAGCGCGGAAACAATTCGATTGATCTGTTTACGTAATCGTTCCGCAACCGGACCGGATCGATGGCCCGCGACTGATCGATGGATTGAGAATTCGAGATCAACTGTTGCGATTTGCGCGCGCGTCTGTTCAAGCGGTGTATATTTAGGCGCGGCACGCAGTAGGTTTACAGGGGTGTTATTCTTGGTTGTTTTCTTAAAAACGGCGTTCGGTCGGTCGAACGTGTTACCAAGTGAATTGCAAGTGAAGGCAGCAGGGCTTCTGCCGAACGATCGAGCGTAAAAAGGCTGCCAAATTGAGAATGCAAGCGCTAAAATGTGTTTTGTACCCTCAGGGGCACGTTTTATAAAGCTACAAGCTATAATTCTACAGGTCTAAACTGGTAATACTTCTCAGATGGCTGGTCGTCATGGAAACTTGTAACCTGCAAATTGTGATTTGTAGCTTTAAAATACAGGGCCCAGACGGGGCCTACTTAAACTTGCCGGTTCGCCGCGTTCACTCGGTCACTCGTTCGCCGTTTTTAATAGAATAACACCCCAGGCCACCTAGTGGTAAATGAGATCTGTGACCCATACACATTTGCATTCTCAAGAGTACAATCCCAAGACTACATTACCAAATGGACCGCGGAAACATTCTCAAACTATAGTTAGTATTAGGTACTTAAGAAATAGGCGTTCACACATTAAACACTAAGGTAGACATTTTGAAATAGAAGAAACGCCCGCGCGGCGGCCATTTTGCGAATTTGCTATTGTCTTTTAGTTTGGTAATGGTATTGTCCGATGGTCTGATTCGCTGTAACATCTCGTTCGGTTTCAAAATATTAATCATAATTACTACGCATATTGTAACGATGAAGTATTGCGCGTTTCTATATTTTAATAGCATTAAGATGGTAAGCAAGGAGACAAGAGCCCTATTGTACTGGGTAACATTTTTTTTTTCTTATTTACTTGAAAGTGCATGTCAAAAGTAAAATGGTTTTACGGAGCGCTAGGCCACCTTATAATAATTATAGTTCCAGACCCGTAGACATTTGCAATCTCAAGAATGCAATCCTAAGGCGAGAAATACACAGAAGCGGCGCGGCGCAGGTAAGGCGCAGGCGCGGCGCAGGTAAGGACGCGTTTAGGGCTTGGTTACGGAGAGCGGCTTGGCGTAGCGCGGGGCGTCGGGCGTTTTTTCCGTTTTTACTCCTACCACGATTGATTGGTATTTGACTGATGTCTAAAATAAAATATTTGACTTTCACTAAACCAAGCATTTAAAAACACACGGAAAAAACTAATTTTTGGCTTATTTTTGCAATTTAGTCTATTTTTAATTAAGAAAAATTGTGTTTTTCATACAAACAACCAATCGTACCATACTAGCAATGGTTTTTGACGTGTCAACAAAAGTTCCTGATTTTAAGACTCAACTGCCATATTGTGTTTTATTTATTCTAAATTCCTTTTATATATTGTTTAATTTGGTTGTCTGTGTTGTTCGGTTTCTTTTGATTATTGTGTTGTTTTTTTGTTTTTATTGTGTTGTTTTTGGTTTTTGTTGTGTTTGATCTTACGATGCCTTACGGTGCCATTGGCGCTGTAATAGAGATAACGGATATGTGCAATAGGATGTGACGAATCCCTTAGGCGTAATCTTAAATAGCGGAGTAACGTCGATTGCGAAACCTATTGTTTTGCATCTTTGCACTGTTGCAATAAGGTAAGTTAACAGTATGGTATATCCGGCTCGAAGGACCATGTTCTTTAAATATACTATAACTCATTGAAGTGACGCGTTGAGGAAGGGAAACACTAGAGAACGTTCGTGACTTTGCTCGCGAGTAATTTATACAATGTATTACTTAGGTACATATTTAAAGATAGTTTTTGCGTGCGAAGTGATTTTAATCTCATTAATACTCTCAAAAGGGTCATACATACGCCAAAAAACAAATGATGTCTTTATTGTGGTCAATAGTTATGGTGGAGTTATATTTTTATCCGACTGCGGCCCAATAGGAGGGTTATGTGTTTGGGTTGTATACATGTCCGACTCAATGTCTGCGCGTAACTACAAAACGGCTACACCGATTTTAATCAATTATACGAGGTTAGATTCTTCTTAACCACTTGTCATAGGCTATATTAAAATTATTTGAATGTGAAATTGGTGAAGAAAAAAATATACACATGATAAGTAACATTACTTTGACGACATTATCCAAAGTTCCAAATTCAGTTGGGTTTTTTAAAGGTCGCTTTTCTTATGTATATATTATACACCGTGTTTTTTTTGATTTACGATAACTTCGGCATATTACTAGGTATATCTATAGAAACTAATTGGTAGATTAGATTTTTAAATATTGCAAAAAAAATTTTTTTTTCTGTTTAGAACAAAATAATGAAATCTTTTATCTTTGGTCATTCTAAAAGGGCCTTTAGAGTTACCTAGCTAATAATCAGTGTCAAATACGTCTATGTTGGCGTGACATACACACACAAGTAAAGATAACACTTGACAGGTACAAGTCACTTTAGATTGACGCGTATACAAACCTAACAATTGGAAACTCTTTACTCATACGTATTAAAAGAAAATTGTTGTTATCAATTAAGAGCCTTTAACACTAGTTTAACGTGATTAACTGATTAAATTTAAAAATTAAATATCTTTAAAACCGTTAGACTTATCATTTGTCTGTCTTCGGGAAATTAACTTTGTTTGACCTAAAGAACGTTCCCTTAAAGTTATCGTAAATCAAAAAAAACACGGTGTATTATGTTTATGATATGGGTTCACCCAGAAAATTTGACCTTAAAAACGCTAACTTCAGGTCCACAGGGAACACGCTAAGCTAAGTCTCCGTATGACCCAAAAATACAAATTCCGGTCCTCCACCTCATTCCATCATTCCCACCTGTCTCAATCGCTTTCTCGCTTCCACGTTAAAATAGCGTAACCTATCGATCAATATTTACTTTATTATTAAAAACATAAGGTCAGAGAGGTCAGTAAAATATTAAACCAATAACCGACTCCTGCGCAATCGTTACGAAACAGTTACCCGCGCAATTTAGCGGCTAACCGTATCTTCGCGCAGGCGTGCGCGGCGCAGCCTGTTCACTTAAGAGGTCACACGTGATAAACTCGATGGTGTTCTGCGATGTGGATATCAATAACCATACCTATAGGTGAAAAACTGAAGTGAACGACCTCTTGCATGTAGTTGTGTACAAAACTAATATGGAATTTACGTCAAATTACAAATATAGAATGTCGAACGGTCTATAAACACGTGTTAAAAACTACGGCAAGAATAATTTAAGTTATTCATAAAATATGTTTCTATTTTGACTTGTAATACTATACGGTTTCGGTTTAGTATTACAAGAGTTTACCCCCAACAAACAAACTAACACAACTTACCTCCCTTAAGATATTATAAAAGTAAACACTAGTTAATTATTTATTTCTATATTTTATCTTTGTGTGTAATTATTCGAGTAAGTTAAATAAATAAGTGAATGGGCTGTTCACGTTAACGCGCATCGGTTCCGGCCCATCGTGTATGGGATATTGCAAAACTGGTTCCAACAATTTGTACCAGAATAACAGTTGGGTACTCGAATTAGTAGCGGTACATTTGAAATGCTACCAGCGATGTGTCGGTCACGCAGTACATAATACATGTACCGGCTTTGTCCGACTACGAGTTTGTTTGTAAATTACGAAATTGGAATAGATTTTGAATTATTATTGATGATAAATAAATATCTGAGGACCAGGGTAACATGGCTGCATTTATCGCGTGACAAAGCTTGGATAAGGCATCCGTCACTTTCTGACACGTATATAAGTACGACAGTGACGGATGCATCCACATTTGACGCGCGATATAGACGCAGCCATACTACGCCCACAGACCTCGTAATATACAGGGTGAAATTACTTAAATACAGAATACAGAATACAGCTAGGGATCGCATAATATATCGATAAACTCAATCGATGCCTTTCCCTTGTACGACATCCACGGGAACACATGGAGTGGCGCTATTCTAACATTTCTAACCCGGCAACCACATTAAAAACGGTTCGTGCATACTTACTTCTTCTTATACTTATTTCTTCTTTAAAAAAGATGTATGAGAATTATATTTAAGCTCAGGAATATGCAATGCAATTTGCGGGTGGTAGGACCTTGTGCGGGGTCCGTCCGAATCGCTACCACCATCTTATCCATTAACCTACCGCCAAACAGCAGTGTTCGCATTGTTGTGTTCCGGTTTGGGGATAAGACAGCCGGTGTAATGACCAGCATAGAGGCATTCCATCTTAGTCCTCAGGGTTGGCAGCGCATTTGCAGTCTTAGGCTTGCAGTCTTGTGAATGCAAATGTCTATGGGTCACAGTTTCCACTTACCATCAGGTGGCCTGTGTGCTCGTCAGCCTACCCTATGCCATAAAAAAAAACCCTAAAAGACATTTTTAAAGATAACGAAATATTAACTCTGACATGCATCTATATGCTACAAATTTGTTTATTTGTTAAAGACAAAAATGAAATATTTATAAAAAAATGTGACTTTAAAAATAATATCCGATTCCAATATAAATACGATGTATCATGTAGAGTTAGACCTTCCAGCTTTATACTCAGTAAGAGCGCATATGTATCTGGAATTAATTTTTTTAACCATATGCCTGAACATATTAAATCGCTAGATGGGAGTAGATTTACGACAAAGCTTAAAAAATGGCTATCAATGAAAACTTTCTACAATTTAAATGAATATTTCAGATGTATACCTGGTTAAGACTGTTTTAATATAATATGTTTACTTGCTATTGTACGCCCGGAATGGGCAAACTGTTGGACCTTTTATTATTCCTGGTCCTGGGTTCAAATCCCGGTAAGGGCAGATATTTGTGTGATGAGCAAGAATATTTGTTCCTGAGTCATGGATGTTTTCTATGTATTTAAGTATATATTTCTCTATATAAGTATTTATAACGTTGTCTAGTACCCATAGTACAAGCCTAGAGCTTAGTTTGGGACTAGGTCAATTGGTGTGACATTGTCCCCCCTGATATTTATTTATTATTTATTTATTATTTATTATTATGTGACCTAATGTACACAGTTTCTGAAATTAAATGAATCTTATTCTTATTCTTATTCTTCTTATTCTTATTATTACTATTAGGGGCAGACTGGAAACCAGCGCTGCGAAGACTCGAGCACTCGCCCGCGCTCGCAGCACATGCTGAGTCTGTGCCTTTTGTCACACCTTTTTTTATGTATAAAATTTTGTTATTTAGTATTTTACTGGTTTTTTGGGTGACAATAAATACTTCTTATTCTTATTCTTATTCTTAAATAAACAATTAACGTTAATAATAATTATTGCAGTCTTTCTATAAACGAGATAGTCATGTAGATGCAATGCAAATGTTCACTTTCTATCAGGGAACCTGCCTTCTCTGTCTGTTTGCCTATCTTCGACTATACAACCTGCGAGGTAACCTGCCCAGCCCATATCCATAGAGTAGCCCTTACTGCGTTAGAAAGGAGGTTTCTATTTAAACGCTAATTGTCCATGGTCATTTCACCGACACTTTCTCTGCGCGTGCTCGCTCTATAATCTATGGCTGTAATGGAATAAAGAGAAACGTATACAAATAGGTGTTTATGACAGTTTACAGCAACTTGTAATGGTAGCTCAGTGGCCAATAGTGGCTCATTTGATGGAGTACCTTTAGCAAACTTAGTCAATAATAATTTGTTCAAATGCACAAATACTGTATCTTGTCTAGGGGACAGCGTTGATGTAGGAAAACATATTGAAACTTTTATTTGGTCGTCTTGCACCGTCTTATATACACGTATTATATAGGCGTGTTTTTTTTTCTCCCTCTATCTCTCTCCCATGATTTTTGGCATGTTTTCCTACTGAACAACACATTTTATTTGATATTATATTTAATTTAATATTTATAGCTTTATATAATGCTATGTTTATATGTTTAAAAAATGTCTGACTGCTGAGTTTTTTGCGGCGTTTCTTCTCAGCAGGGGTCTCCTCTTGGGAAGCGCTGGTAAATTCTTGACGTGTCAAAGTGCCCGTTAGGCCTATTTACTGAATAAATTACTTTTATCTTTTATCTTTAAAATCATTTGAAAATTCGGATAAGACCATCATTGTTTGACGCCGCGCTGGCCTAGTTCGTAGTGACCCTACCTACGACGCTAGCGGTCCTGGGTACAAATCCCGGTAAGGGTAGACGTTTGTTCCTGAGTCATGGATGTTTTCTATGTATTTAAATACATATATGGGCATTTCTTTAAAAGTTTGTACGTAGTTACGGACTACAATTAGGAAACGTTAACTTTTCCGCTGAGTTACAAACATTAGTCGTACATTTATATACTACCTCTCAAAGCCAATAAGCAGTAACTCAAATTCAATATATGAATTAGATTCAATCCTCACCCGTTAGTAATATGCCCGCACTTGCTACAGGAGTTTTGTCTGAGATATTACTATTTCTCTTTATAAAATTTTTACAAATTTTCGTAACTCAGTGGAAAAGTTAACGTTTCTTAAAATTTCTCCTTAACTAGGTACAAACTTTTAAAGAAACGCTCATATATGAGTATTTATATCGAACAAGCCTGGAACTTTGTTTGGGGCTAGATCAATTGGTGTGACATTGTCCGCTGCGCCTCTATTCTAGGCAGTAAAAACCATATCGTATTTGACCTGTTACGGAATCGTTTTTCATTCGGCCGCCATTACTGTCATGTAAATAAGAGCTATCAAAACGTTAACCGATCAACACAATATGGCTTATACCGTGTTGAATGGAAGCCATATTTATTGTTATCTATTATTATATTGAGGAGAAGAATGGTCGCATGAAAAATATAATAACTATAGAATCCTTACGAGTAACGATTCGGTTTACTGAATCAATAGAAATAAAAATGTTATCGTGTCGTAAGTAAAAAGAAAACAACACAGTGAGGCCTTCAATTCATTTTTTTCAATTCGTTTAAAACCCGTCGTTATTAAAGAACATGTACATAGTTAAGAATAGTTAAAGCCTCAATTACAATCCTTCTTTAACTCCATTTCGTATAGAAAGTTAGCCGTTATCGATAGCTGAAACGAGCGTTGACGTGAAGGACAACTAAATTGTATTGTAAGATAGTCCTATACGAGAACGATTTGTGTATAAGAGACGTGTGTGTTTTTGTCAAGTCGCACCCTGAATACTATAAAAAACGCAGTGAAGTCATACAGAGGCAGACAAGAACGCATATCATGCCCCTTTTTTACAAACCGCCTTGTCGCAAAGACATGTCTAAAAGAAATATAGTTAATATGAGCATTGAAATTTTTAATCATTTACCGTTAGATTTAAGGTTATCAGGAAATTATATTTAAAAGCAAAGTAACAAAATGGTTAATGGAGAAATGTTTTTACAGCGTCAAGGAATACTTGAATGACAGGCACTCTTAGTTATAAGTTTTTAATGTTGACAAAAATGTAAATAGTATACAGGGTGTCTTGAAACTCTTGTGATTAATTTTAACAGTAGATAGGGTGGATTATTTGGATCATCCCTACATTGGTAATTTTTTTTTAAGTTAATATTTGACCGAGTTACAGACTGATTTATCATCGCCTTTCCTGACGATGCTCTTAGTGTGCCCCATCTTAACTAATTCATTCATAATTATGTGTCACAACGTATTGTAAATAAACAAACTGTTCCCTCTGAAAAATGATTGTGATCATGGTCAAAGCTTCCATGGGGTTCATAAAACTAAGACTTTATTCTGTAGTATGAACGAAAAGAGGGTCTCTATTAAGGATAAGGGCCTAATATGTAAATAATTTAAATATGAAACTTACGATTGCGATTATTAATCACACTCACACAGCTAAAATAGCACTTCAACTTTAAACTTCTTTTACGAGATCACGAATCATGGATTTATTTTATGCATTTGTACCACTATCAGGGATAATTACGAATAAAAAACAGAACAATTAAAACGAATCACTACGTTGAGACTGTGGTTTGACAATTTGACATAGTATTTTTTTAAATCTTGTACCATTAAAACTCTTTATGAAAAGAGGTTTAGGTTTCTTTTATTAAAATAAAATTGTCCCTACACGTAACGTTTTATCAGAATTACATTTAAAGCTGGTGTCATATACGTTGTTGAAAGATATTCGGATCCCAGAAGAAAGAGAAAACATAAAATTGCTTCGTAAGAAGAGGTCGACGTGGTGACGCTACAGTATTCTTAAGAAGCAATCATCATTTAATGGTGGTCATTTAGTTGGGAGTAATAGACACCCTCATTTTTTACAAACCTAAGTTACCGACTTGCTATACCTTTGCCACCAGTGCTTGATGATCTACATTGTCTGATGCTATTGCTGACATGCAAGGCCCCTCTACTCAACTGGCATGTCTGGCATCAAGTTCAGCCCGTGCCTGATTAGCGCAGCTATTATGCTGCTGGGTTTTGTCCCTTTGTGTAAACATTTAAGCATATTGATGGCTTCCTCTACCTTGCTTATAACTGCATAACGTTGGGCCAAGTCCTAACGTTTAACGTTAACGGTAACGTTTTTTAAACCGAATATAATAAATAAAACCGGGTTAAAAGGTATGACTTTTTAGTCAAGGTGTGAGTGAGTATTTTTCTTATTAACCTTTTTCGATCCACATTGACTGCCCTACAATTTTTAGTGACAGACATAAAAATAGTTGCTCTATGGTGAAAAATAAATGTCATAAAATCGTGGTTCGTTAAATAAAATTCTATGAAGTATTGAAATAATAAATGCAGTAAGTATGTTGCACTTTTTGAACTGCCAAAAATGTATTCTAAGTACTTAACAATTATTTAAATAAGTATTGCCGTTATTGTTTTAGCATAAAGGCGGCATGCATGCCGTTGACGAAGGAAGGTGAATGAGATGTTGAGGAATATAATTTACAGCAGTACCCGAGGTATCTTACTTAATAATATTATCCTACTATAATATTGTGTGTGCGTGTGTTAGTTTGTTACTCCTTGACACTAACTACATCGGCTCGACAGATTTGGATGAAAATCAGGATGCACATAAGTTATACCTTGGATAAGTTAAACATTCCCGTGGGAATTTCGATAACCGAATTTGACGCGGACGAAGTCGCGGGCAGAAGCTAGTAAATTATAAAGTTGGTATGTTTGCATGTTTGGGTGTATGTATGTTACTCAATCAGGTTTCAACCACTGAACTGATCGGGGAGAAACTGGGCACACAAATTATACTTCAATAAAGGTGGAGGTTCCATTGTATGTTCACCGGTTTCGCCATCAATTATGGACCGATAAAAATAAAATAAAAAATTGATACAGTAGGTATACTTACGAGGTGGTCCCATTGTCACGAAATCTGAATCTAATGAGGGGATCCCACAAAAATTGAGGGAAATGGTCAAATATTATAGGCTTACATATGGCGATTTTAGTATTTTTAGTTACTAATGCAGCATTATTTGCATTCAGAAAGTGTCATTTAGTGAAGTGGAACTGATGATGAAGACCACAGATTCCTCAACGGTACCTATTTTATGGCTGGCGATAAGATCTCTATTAAGATAGTTGAGCGACTATAGCGAAGAACGTTTAATATGACTATGTTCCCGCGGCGTTGCTTGCGTGGAGCTTGAATGTCTTACAGTTTCATATTAATTAAGAAGTAGGAGTACATAATATCTTATTATGATCACTAAAAAGTATAATAAGTGTTTAAAAAAAAACTGCCTTCAACCACAAAAAATAAATTAAAAAATTGTATGTATAGGTAAGTCCAACTGAAGTCGGCTTTTGGTTAATATTGTGAGTCGACTTCAGCTGGACTGACCTATACATACATACCATTTTAAAAGACGTAATTTTTTGTCTTTTGTAGGCGGTTTTTAATACCTAGGTAATTGCGATAATTAATTCTACGCGTTCGGACTTGCGTGCAGAAGCTAATTCAGAACAGTCTGCATGCCAAAGCCTTTGCTTTACAAAATGTGGAGCATAGGTAGTTAATTTTGATCCATGTTCATAAGCTATGGGGTCCTAATAAATCCAAACTTTCGACTGTTGAAGCGCGAGCCGTCATCTTGAGTTGATGGGCCTAAATTAGTTCGTTTTCTAATAATTCCTCAACAGTTGCTCCTACGAAAAAAATGTGTAAGTATATGAGAAGAATAAAGAAAAGGAAATCGTGCACAGTTTGTGAATATATGTTTTTTTATATTCAGATACTAGCGTCGGAAGAAAATTTTGTTTACAAAAGCGCAAAGGCAAGAGAAAACAAAACGGTAGCATGATGAATTTTATGCTGGGCTTTACGTTAATATGTGTAGCTACAGTCGTTATAGTATTTTATAAGCTGCACGCAAAATAGGCGCATACCTAAGTCGTCAAGTTGCGGAAAAGAGCCCGCCACAACCTATTTTATAAGCTTTATTTTACTTTTTTTATTTGTTCATATGTATGATTGGGTCGCATCTAGCATGCCAATTTTAAACCAGTTACGGTTATTAAAAAAAGCGCTAATAAGTGGTAAAATATAAAATGTTTTTACTCTGTATCTGTAAGAAAACATAATGTGCAGCCGATAACATGCAACGTTTAACAGCTGGTCTGATGATGAAGTTGAATGGTGGCCAATATTACGTACGTTGTGGCATTTTATTATACAGATGCAGATAATAGCAATATTTTCTTTTTTTAGGTAAATTAAGGTGTGCAACACGACTTTTATATTTTAAAAAGGAAACAGAAGAACGAAAACAATTATTGAAGGAAACGGAAGCTAAATCTCAAAATTCAAGAGAAGAGAATAGTAACATTAAGTTCTTATTTCATACTAACATTATAAATACGTAGCTCAGAATCCGAAAGTTTGCTTTTTTCAGCTTTTATTTTAACTTGCATTGTTGTTATGTATGTAAGTTGTCCGTTAAAATTTGCAAGTCAATTTTGAGCCAGTTCCCGTTAATGGAATGGGCTGAAACTTGGACCTCATATGTAAACCCGATGACAATGCAATATTATGGTATCTAAGAGCTGACCTGATGATGGAGTCGGAAATTGGCGAAAGGATTATCGCTATATTTAACGTAGATCCACCGTGTTGGGACTTTTAGTATAATATGATGATTATGATGATGATGACGATGATGATGATGATGATGATGATGACGATGATGATGATGATGATGATGATGATGATGATGATGATGATGATGATGATGATGATGGGTAGGAACAAGACGCCCGGCCGGAGAAGGCGGAGGGGGCGGAAAATATCAGATTTAAATCGCTTAACCGCTCCCGTGTTTATTTATTACATGTTAACCAGTTGACAATGTAACAATTACCTAATAATAATTATTGAGGCTAATCTGATGACTGATGATGGAGTCAGAAGGTGGGTGCAGAATATACAAGGTTCTTTATGGTAGGTAGCTCACTGAGTTTGAAGTAGCGTGAACTTCTTTTAATATGTTCGTTAGTTTCTTTAATCCACCATAATTTCAACAAGCAAGCAGAGATGTTTGCAAACTCGCTTTCTAGTTTGGTCCTTATTTATATTATGTTTCTGTTCCAGGCAGCTACGTCGGTGTATGTAACAAACGAACTCTACCATTGGAAATGTATACATATTTTACTTCCACAATGCTGAACTGACAGAGATATTTAGACATACTGTAGATAGCATGATGTAAAGCCCGTTTAACGCACAAAAGTTAGGTTAGGTTAGGTTTTACGTCGTACCCCAGATTCAATAATAGTTACTACGTCGTACCAAGTGGTCGTCTGAACACGCAGGGAACGTAAAGCGGCCAGACTTCGGCTGATGATAACGCTACGTGAGATTCTTCGGTATCCGTAGATGGATAGTTCCCGAGGGAATAGCGATACACGACTTGAATGCGGACGGAGTCGAAAAGCTAGTTGTTCATAAGTTTCTATCAACGTAGACAAACTATTCCCATTCAGCGTCACACCCTGTGATAGTACGAGTCTGATTTGGTTTGGTTGGCAATATGTTTATGACTTTCTACAACCTCTGTTATCTATAAGTGTACTGTGTATTACTAAGCATACTATTCTTTATTTTATCTAAACGAGCGTCCCCATCCCCACTGAGAGCATTCCCATGCAATGAGCGTTCGGCGCGAACTTTGAGTGGTGTGTAAGCTTTTTAACGGTCGGCTCAACGTCCATACCACTCGAATATTCACGCGAATGCTCTCAATGGGGATGCTCCTTTATAAATATTCTTATTCTTATATTTTTTTACTGGGGCTGCATACAACACTGTATAACAACATTTCTTTACACGTGTTATCGTAGGATGCCATCTATTTGGCATAATTTTTAATGTCCGAAACGTATTAGGAATAACAAGTTTTGCATAATTTATTTACGCCGAATCTTAAATTTGCTGAAATTTTATTTGGCATAAATCTATATTATTCGAATGATTGTTTACGCGGATGATATGTTCGCATAATATTGGTACGCAAGAATTTCATTATGCATAATGTTGTTTAGCATATCTGTAATTTAGCGGAACTTTGATAGCCCGAAATCTTGTCCGAATTTATGTCCGAAACAACACTATTTCTTGATTATTGTTAAAGTAAAATAAGTGAATTTTGTGGATACGTGTACGTTAAGTAGGTGTAGGTTAGGTCAATTTGAAAAGAAAATAGGTTAGAGTGGTCTCCAGACGCGAAGCGCCAAACTACGCGGAATAGGGTCTCCGCTTCGCGGAGCCCCGTCGACACCGCCCCAGGCAGCGGGACATATGGTGAATCTCCTCGATTAGGTCATTATTAGGTTATGTTAATATTAAATAATATTAATAAGTAAATAAAAAAAAAAACTTATCATCTATTATTTGTTATACTCGTATTACACACCACTCAAAGTCGCTCCTTTAGATAAAATAAAGTATAGGATGCTTAGTAATAACATACACAATACGTATCCATTTTCTACATACTTACAAAGAAATGTACCAGTTTGGGGTTGCTGTTGACTCTCCCTAGCAACCCCAAAGATTAATTTAAGAATTGGTTATTTGTTAAAACATAAAAACCCTGTACACCGAATTTAGGTTAGGTACTATAACCAACATGGAAAAAGTCGAATTTATTCTGTCGATATGTTGAGCAAAAGCTTTATTCTCTTGATAAAGTACAGCATACGCTCGCAAAACAATAAAATGCACAAGTGTTTTAGTTCATTTGTGCTCTCGAGCTACGGAGGTACATTTAAAACGAAGTGTGTACTAATTCAGTACATGTTGGATACAACAACGTAATATTTTAATTAATCATAATTTCTTAAATTCAAGGTTGCTGGGGAGATTGTCCACGGAAACCCCAAATTCAGATCATTTGTAGTCTCGATCTATGGAGGTACATTTAAATATAGTGCGTATTAATTCAGTAAATATTGGGTACAACAGCGTGACGTATTAATAAATAACAAATTCTTAAATTAATATTTGTAGCTGCTGGGGACATGCTCCACAGCAATCCCAAACTCAAACAATGTGTACTCTCGCATGATCTACTTGATCAAACTTCTGCTACTGAAAAGTAGCACTAGTTTGGTCAACCGGACTAACAACCGGACTACTGCAATTAGACCCGTTTTTATATCAGGCCCGAAGGTCTAAAAACACTCAAAAACAGGAGCTCCGTCGATGCTCGGGCTCGGGCTCTGTTCCCGTGAGTTTGATTTTGAAAGAGAATTAATTATACGCAAAATCAGTCTTGGTGTGAATACGGGTGAATAAAATGAACCATAGTCACACCGGCGTGGTAAATTGGTGGGACTACGGATCAGACAAGGATCTATTGAGGTACATTTCTTTTTAATAGCTACAAGTTTCATTACATATTGTGTACATTAGCGTTATGCTTTAAAATAATTTATAACAGACGGTAGGGTGTCCAAGAAGCATGACATATCTATAGTTCCTTCGAAGGAACATTCAAAGGAACTACCGCGAATAATCTGACCCTTTTTAGTTTCCTGGCCGTACTAATGAGTTCAAGATATTGTGCTTAAGATGTTCTTAACGCATTTATTTGTGATGATCAGTCCACAGATTAGAACACAAGGTGCCACAGAATAAGTGCTATTAAACTATTAAAAGACTTATGTTTGGCCTTTTTATTTATGAAATTCATAATAGAGATATATGGCGTAAGAATGAAAGAATACCATAAGGGCATCTATGGTATTCTTTCATTCTTACGCCATACGTAGGACGTCATAAGGTTTGGATAGATTGTCTTTAGTCTGTGTCTGTAAAGCCCAAAGACTTCCAACAGGTCCATTTTAGACCTTCAATTTGACGTTGTGACCGTGACATTTGAAGGAGAAAAAACAGCGTAGTTTCTGTTTCATTTCCTCTTCAGAATCCGTAATCTAAAACGCAGAGAAAGATAATTTTAACTAAGGGCCGGTACAGACGGACTGCAAACTGTCAGTTCGAGGGCAGTTCTGATGCAGATGACGTAACTGCATCAAAACGTACGTACGTCAACTGCACTTGAACTGCCATTTTGCAGCTAGGTTGCAGTTCAATGCTGTCCATCTGTACCGGTTCTTATAGTCCAGGTTCTATGTTAGTAGGTACTAATTCTATGGGGTATGTACTTGGTATGTACCTACCACGTTGATTTAAGTCTATCAGAAAAGCAGGGTTTACAATGGGAGTCTTTAATGACATAAGCACATCAAGTTCGCAAAAAAAAAGTTGGATTTTTGAACACACACGGCTGGCTATGGCTATAGCAAGACATTTTTTTCTTCTTGTCAGTTTATTTATTGATTTATGAGGATTTTATTTGTAAATGTGTAAGATAATTTAGTTTTGATCGAATACTTCGGCACAGGGGAAAGTTTGTGTAAGGCTTCTTACAGACAAGCGGCATTTAGGCCGACAGGTGGTGACGGCTGCAGTAGCCTCTGCCGTTGGCAACATGCCGCTCGTCTGTAAGAAGCCTAAGGCGACTAACAAGCGACTAGGCGGCTGGTAACTGTTATTTATTGCTCTAAGCCTGTAACATGGATAGATTGAATATGTACTACTTACGCATATCGGTTCCATGGCCTGGGATCACATACAAATTAAAATCAAATATGCGACGGCCTTTATATCCCGACTGTTAGCTATGTACCGCCATGAATGACCATAGAGATCAATACGGACGGCGGACGGCAATAAACGGATCGTTTATTTCATGTCCATCCGAACTTTTTGAAGTATATGACAGTAGCTATTTATCAAAGAGTTGAACTTGAACTTGGCCATGAAGTCTATGAATTTATGGTTGTCATTTCATCAGATGTCATGTTAAACTAAATTTCAGATTTCCAAGTCTGAATTATTTTTGTTTAAAAACAATTATGTGGTATATTTTAGAGTAGAAAGAAATGGTAAATGTTCAGATCTCAACATCCCTATGAAACGAATGATACAATCAGGTCTCGGCAGTGCATATTCCAAGAGATCTAGTGATCATTTCATAACCCGCTAAAATGTTCAGTTGCAAAAACGAAAATACAGTTGGTAAGTTGCATTTAAATTAATCTTTTTTTATAATGTTAACTTAATTTTAATTTACATGGACCGAACTGTTTACATACCATGTAAACAACGAATGGTCTCAGGTCATTGACCTCGAACTTGGAATTTTGACGTTAGTTACTACGAACGTTTGGAGTAGTATAGTATCAACGTCAAAATGTCAAGGTCAAGATATCGGCTGCGACACATCAAGAAACAAATTGAACATAATTAATTTTTTTTTTTTTTTTTTACTAACAGAAACAAAAATGAACCATACCCCCGTGATCAGAATCGTGCGAACTATTACCCCGCCAAATTTCTCACAAGAGTTTGAAATGAAATGAAATGAAATGAAATGAAATGAAATGAAATGAAATGAAATGAAATGTATTTAATCAATCTCACACACAGCACCATCACCAACTTAAACATATGTATAATTTAATCTCTAAATAATTAATCTTAACATTTAAAGGTGCGGTAGTGTGACATTAATATGGGTCTTCACTCAGCATTGTGTTGCGACACTAAAGTGCTGCAACGCTGGTATTCTGTGAAACCCAGATCGTGTGCGACAGCAACCGATATGTAACGCCTATTCCTAGAAAATACAATTAGTAGATAAAAAATGATAATAATCTTACAACCTATACTACAGTCTAAGTCTAAATTCCTCCATTTATGCCTTTATAATAATAACATACAACACTGATATATATAATTTCATATATTTAATAAATAAAAACCGCTGGATGACAGCAGCAGAGGACCGATCGTTGTGGAAAACCTTGGGGAAGGCCTTTGTCCAGCAGTGGACGTCTTGCGGCTGATAATGATGATGATGATGATTTAATAAATGTTATACTTATTTCAAGACACCCTGTATAGTTGGTGATAAGTAAGCTAGATTGCGCGACCAGATATTTGTACGCTTGCTTTGCATGCTGAATACAAGAACAATAATGACAATATTTATGAGACCATGTATTTTACTGTATTCTGACAAATAAATGAATTTGAATTTCAATTTGAATTGCAATTTTAACCATCAAATTATTCTCGAATTTAAATTGAGGCCGTAACTGTCCTTAACTTTGTACAATGTTTTTGGAAATGGCCCATAAACCTTTATCATGTTTTTAAATGGTATTTATAAACACTTTAAATTCACGGACAGTGATATAGCGTCCTCTATTTAACGATTGTTAACAAATAATAATTCGTTGAACAATTTATACCCGAATCGTTATAAATGGTGCAATTCAGTTTCTAATCGAAGTTCGCGTGATTTCGGCCAATCTTCTTAGAAATGCCACGTGTACTTTGCAGTCGTTATAACAAACTATCTCTTCTATTACCAACGACGAAGGTTGTTAATCGACAGAGATATGATTTTATAGTATTTTTATAAAGTTGTATTCTTATTGCGCTTGGTAAAATCTAACATGTTCTCTGTGTCGATGGGTAAAGGTTGAAAGTGGTAGCTTTTTAACTTGGCAAAGTGTTGCGTGGAGGTTATGAAACCGAATTTGCGTGGAACATAGAAGAATGCTATAATAAAGCCGCTATTAATTCAATTACTGAGTTAGTTGGTGCGTAAAACGCACACATACGCGAGAAATTAAAACGCATTCAGGGGCCCCGTACTCCGTTTTATCTTGCCTATCTTGCTTTTGACCCCTGACGCTAAAAGAGGGGTAAAGAGGGGCTATAAGATGAACGTGTGTATCTCGTTATTTTTTTTAAGAAAGATAACTTAATCGGGTTTCGAAAAAATTGTTTGGGCGGTTTGGGGATGACAGCTCAGCCGTTATATAGGTGGTTTATTTATTAATAGGTAATTACTAATGAGTAATGACTACCTACGAAGCTAGCGGTCCTGGGTTCAAATCCCGGTAAGATATTTGTGTAGTAAGCGCGAATATTTGTTCATGAGATTATAGTATGAATGTTTTCTATGTATTTAAGTATATATTTTTGTATATAAGTTATATCGTTGTCAAATACTCATAGTACAAGCCTATTTCACCTAGAGCTTCGTTTATGCGAATTATTGATTGTACTAAAATGGTTTTTAGCTGAGTCAAGAGTTACCTTTGTTTCGTCAAATTTTTTTTGGTCACGTGTCGTTTCCCAAATTTTCATTTGCCAGGTCGCTTTGTTTTCTGTAATCGTAAATATTTCAGGTTTTTATAAAAACTAAACTTACCTATAGGGTTCTACACGATGGTATTAAAATAAATCCTAAAAAAATATATAATAATGGTACGGCAAATGAAAAATTTGGGAAATTATACGTTTGACCAAATTTTTTTTGGCGAAACGGCAGGTTCCCGATTCAGACTACTTTTAAATTTTCCAATTATATCTGCGTTTTGGTTAGGCTACGGTTGTGTTATAACACCACTCGAAAATTATGATAATTGATGCAATAGGACCAATGACCACTATCGTCCGTTCACACAAACCCAGCTCGGAGAGGAGAACAGATTTTTATCACTTTGGAAGCAGAGTTTATAGTCATTATAATAATGTTTATTTTAGCATGTGCACAACCTTTGCCGGTCTGTGTGACCGGATCCTTACAAACTCCAATACGCTCGTAGACCCAATAAACTGAACTCAACTGTAAACCTCATATTAACTCATACTAACTTTGCGGGTGGTAGGACCTTGTGCGGGGTCCGTCCGGATCGCTACCACCATGGTTATCCATTAACCTACCGCCAAACCGCGTTCGCATTGTTGTGTTCCGGTTTGGGGATGAGACAGCCGGTGTAATGACTAGCATAGAGGCATTCCATCTTAGTCCTCAGGGTTGGCAGCGCATTTGCGTCTTAGGCTTGCAGTCTTGTGAATGCGAATGTCTATGGGTCACAGTTTCTACTTACCATCAGGTGGCCTGTGTGCTCGTCAGCCTTCCCTATGCCAGATGAGTTAAAATTGTCAGTGTTCATTGGCTAGACGTTTACTCGAGTAGGCCATCTCAGCCAACATCACTGCAGGGTTGTCAACGCAGTTTTTGTTCAGATACGTTTTATTTTGATCTGTGACAGTTACAAAACGTTTCGCAACTTATAATTAAGTTACTTGCGCCAATTAAACACAATCATCTAACTAAAACTATCGAACCGCAATAAACGCTCGTACCTACTTGTGAAATCGACAGAGTTCTCGAGCTGCCCCAGTGCTACAGTTTGACAGGACCGGCTGTGCCGTAACCGGCCGCCGCTGGCCGTAACAGACAGGTTTTTTTTAAAGTGATTAGGCATGTGATTAATTTGATCTGTCTGTTGATCTGTCAATGAAGAGATAGAATTATTAATCAATTAGTAGTAAGGAAAAGTAAGTATGTTTTAGTTAAATCGGTTTAAGCTTGCGTTTTTCTGTGTGTATGTATGTGTGTAGGTTTATGGTTTTTTATTACACTAGCGACTCGCCTTTACATCGCTTCGTTTTATGTAACGTCTGTACATAAATCAGAATCTATTATACACGGTGGGGCCTGTAACTAAAGCAAAAAATTAAAACGTAGATTCTTCTCAAACTACGCAACGTTTGTTTGACGACTTTGAAAAAAAACTTGCGGTTTGAATTTTATTACATTATAAAGTTAATTCGAACACGCAATGTACTATGAAATTGGTTATGTCTGTAGAGTGACTAGACTGACAGGGGATGTCAATTAGACGGAGTTTTAAGTACATTGAAAATACTATTTACTTTGTTTGAAAAATGAACAATCTAAAAACTTTATGATTTTAAAAAGTTGCTAAACAAAAGTTGTCTAGTTTGAGGAGTAGAATCTACGGTTTAATTTTTTGCTTTAGTTACAGGCCCCACCCTGTATATAAACATTCCTCTTGAATTACTATCTAGTGATGGAAACCGCAATAAAGTCAGTTGCTTAGTTTGAAGATCTAAGCGGGACTCAGGATAGACGGCGGGAGGGGACTTGAACCACTGATATAAAACCACTTACTAGGATAAAGTAACCAGTGGTCAGCCAGAGACCTATAGTCGGCCTCTGCCTATACTTTGTATGAGTGGGAAGAGTACATGTCAGCCGAAAGACGTCCACTGCTGGACATAGGCCTCCCCCAAGGCTTTCCACTCAGACCGGTCTTGTGCTTTTCGCATCCACCGCGGTCCCGCGACGATTTCGTCACTCCATCTTTTTGGAGGCCTCCCTACAGCTCGTCTTCCGGTCCGCGGACGCCACTCCAGAACCTTCTGACCCCATCGGCCAGTGGGAAGAGTACGAAATATATATTTCCCACTCTTCGCACTCATATAAGGTCGAGTACTGGTCTCTGGCCGACCACTGGTGACTTTACCCTATCTCGCTATTTGGCTATCAAGAGCTATGATCTCGCTAAAAAAATGTTTAAACAAGCGACGCGCCTTTTCTGCTCTGCGTATAAAAACATTGATTAGAACAACGTTATTAAAATAGAATCAAAATTTATTCAGTAGTGTCAGAGATTATTCCTAACATACAAACATACAGTTTTTTATTCTTATTATATTAAGTATGAAGAAAGGTACAAAGGGCGTCGTTCAGGTAGAAAACGAGTTGCAGATCGTATTTTTGCCCCGTATGCGTATTCCAAATTTCATCGAAAACGTTAAAGCTATTTACGAGAACGTAATTGCAAATATTGCTCGTTTTAATAGTACAGTCAAGGTTAAAAATAAAATATCCGCATAAAGTTGCAAAAGTATGTGCACATAGACCTTATAGCCATAGTAATAAGGTCTATGTACATATATTTTAGAAATTGTGGTGTATACATATTGGTAACCTTGACTGTACCTATAGGATATTAGTATATTATTCTTTGCCCATCATTCTTGAATAATTTTGCTTAGTTATCCTACTATATTTGTTTGAATTCTGTACGCCGTATCGTAATATATCTTCAGCCAATTATCTAACCGCTATTAAAACAAATTCTCACATTAACGGACATAACACCGGACGGGATTCCGGCAAACGGTACAAGAATTTGGGTCACTCAAGCGAACGGTAGGCGCGTCACGTCCTGTCCAAACTTAACGTGTCTTGAGAAAAAACTAGACGCCATCTTGGCAATTTTGACAGCTGTGAGATTGTACTGGGTAATCCTTATAGTAGGAGGCCATTTGCAACGTCAAAAGATGGGGGATGTGTAATTTTTTTTAGTTTTTATTTTTGTGTAATTAAGTGTTCAAAGTTCTTTTCTGTTAGTGATTTGTACTTTTAATGCCTTTGTGTTGCACAGTGATAGGAGACTTGGATTTATTTCGTATATCCTGGCATCTTACTTCTCGTTTCAAGTGGACTCGCAGTGGTACAGAGGTAACAGAGGTTAAAACTATCTTGGCCTCTGTACTACACATCACCGTACAACGTTGCCACCAATCTTCCTAAAGAAGATTGGATTGTGTTTTATTACTATATTGATTTATACTTATATATACTTGACACTGGCGATATCACTTCATTGTGGAAACGCCATATCTCCGCGGTAGTAGCTGTTCAAGTCGCCGCGGGGCAAAGAAAATAAAATAAAAATATCCTTATAGTATTGTCAACGTTTTGAAAGCTGTTATTTAGACAGTAATGGCGGCTGAGTAAGATACAATACGATAACACATCCAAGGCAATATTGTTTTACCGAGTAGAATAGAGCTTCAGAGGCTCTTTTTACCGGACTGCTGAAAGAGGAGGTGTGTTTATCAGCCTATATATATATATGTATGTTTTGTTCCTTTGTGGCGCTTTAGAAACTAAACGCACGGACCGATTGTGATGATTCTTATGTCAATCGATTTGTCTTAATCTTGTGAGTGTCACTAAAGATATATAATTAAAATTCAATATGGCGGTCACTACACATCATCATCATGTCAGCCGAAAGACGTCCACTGCTGGACATAGGCCTCCCCCAAGGCTTTCCACTCAGACCGGTCTTGTGCTTTTCGCATCCACCGCGGTCCCGCGATCCTGACGAGGTCGTCACTCCATCTTGTTGGAGGCCTACCTACAGCTCGTCTTCCGGTCCGCGGACGCCACTCCACGTCACTACACGCCATATGGTAAAACAGAAAAAAATAAGGCAACGAACTATGACAAAGGTTTCGTTATTCATTTTGAACGAGCTTTAGGATATAGGGTAAAGTCACCAGTGGTCAGCCAGAGACCAGTAGTCAACCTCATATGAGTGCGAAGAGTGGAAAATATATATTTCGTACTCTTCCCACTCATACAAAGTAAAGGCTGAGGCCGACCACAGGTCTATGGTTGACCACTGGTGACTTTACCCTATAAAGATTTAAAATTGATTAGCAACAACAGTCGGGTTTTTATACGTACCTACTGGGTGAATTTGTTCTTTGATCAAATCCGAAATAATATCGATTTTGTTCTAGCGGAATCAAAATGAAAATAATCCATTTGTAATGTATCGCGTTTCTGATGGGTTGGTTAAAATTAACCACCATTTCAACAATGATAGGTGACAAGTGACAATTAACTATACATTGCAAAGTTAACAAGCTTTCACATCAGTGGGTTTCATATCAGCTGCGCCATGTACACTGAAACTGCCTGTCACCTGTAGTTTAGTTTAGTTTAGTTTATTTATTTATCAATGTAATGTTACAATATAGATTGCATTGCATGTCAAAAAATACGAAATTACATTGATATCGTCAACAAAACATTAATACCTACAAAATGATAAAATAATATTAAAATAATACAATAATATAATAACACTCAAATAATCAGAAACAACAATGATAAACAAGTAATAAATGGTCAGTTTCCGATGTCAATACACAAAACTAATAAAGGTCAAATATCAATAATAATTTTACAATTTAAGTTGCATATATTCGTCGACAGAGTATAAATGGATTATCCAATAAAAGGTTTCTCAGCTGATGTTTGAATGCTTCGTCGGATGTTACATTTTTATGTTTAGCGGGTAGACGCTCATAGAATGTGGGACCGACGACACGCGGGTTCTTAGCCGCAAGTGCCATGCGACGGGGAACTGTTCTCAAACGCCCGGTGTGGCGGAGCTCCTTGCCAGGAATATTGACTCGTGCGAAGGATGAAATATTAACTGTCATGATGGTGAAAAGACATCAACGGGCGTCTAAGTAAGTCTGTAAAACTTGTTACATGTTTTGAAACACAGAAGTGATAATCTTGTAAGAAAACCCTAAGGGGAATGATTTACCTATAAAAAGGTCAATTCCCTTTGTCATTAGAGGTCAAAGCAGTAGAACCTCATGGGTAAATAACGCCATAAACAAGTTATTGGCAGCCTGCGCGTGCGACGATTGCGAATGAGTTATCCAACGGATTATGAAGCGTTATTCTGCCTTCCTAAGCCAATAAGAACCAAGGCAGTTTTAATTCTCGTTTGTTAGTAATACGATTGGTATTGGTACAGGAGTTTCATTTCAGGAGTACCTATTGTGGTTCAAAGAAATTCTGCGGTTTTGTGAAATAGTTGGTTATAGGAATTTGGGAGTGGTGATGTGTGATTCGGATTCGAGGAAATAGTATCCATGATAGTACAGAGTTGTTTTTGTTTATAAAACGTCTTTAGTTAAAACACAAACGAATTGATAACCTCCTCCATTTTTCGGTCGGTTAAAAATCTATATTACGGGTCCTTCATTGTACGTTAGCAAAAAACATATAAAACAATTGAATAATACAAAATGTTTAGCCGACATCTTATTTTATTTTTATTTTTATGGCATAGCTAAGGCAAACGAGCGCACAGACTACCTGATGGTACGTGGAAACTGTGACCCATAGACATTCGCATTCACAAGACTGCAAGCCTAAGACTGCAAATGCTTTGCCAACCCTGAGGACTAAGATGGAATGCCTCTATGCTAGTCATTACACCGGCTGTCTTATCCACAAACCGGAACACAACAATACGAACACTGCTGTTTGGCGGTAGGTTAATGGATAGTATGGTGGTAGCGATCCGGACGGACCCTGCACAAGCTCCTACCACCCGCCTACTACCTGGTTTATTTTTGCTTTAATTTTTATAATTTCTTTTTAGTTTATAGAGAAATAAATATCTACATATAAAACATATAATCTCTTCCAACTTTGAGTGATTGAAATAAACGATTACATAATGATACCTATTAAAGGTTTCTTAAATCTGATGGAACGTGTTGTCAACGTCTACGGCCGTGACATAACGACACCCTTATTTTTCCAAATTTGATAAAATCATTGTTTTCGTATGTTATACTGGCCAGAATTTAATATTAGGGGGATAGTTTCTTTCTGTTTTCCCAAAGCCTTTTTTTTGTGCAAAAAACTTTTTTACTAAAGCCATCAGAGTGCTGAAGTGATAGGTAGAAAGTGCGCAATTGTTGAACGACTTTGATATGGTTTTGTATTCAGTATAGGTACAGTCAAGTGACATAAACAATCAAACCGTAAGAGACTCGTTATGATTTTATTAAAAAAAAAAAATATTCCTAGTGTACTTTCATATAATATAAGTAACTATTCTCAAATGATAAAAAAAACGTCGAAACAGGTTACCTATTTAACGTAAGTTTTAATAATTTGAATCATAACAACAACATAACCGCTCAATTCATAATTTCCGACGAGTTTATCTAAACCGATGTTGGTTTTTACAATTACCTCGTTAAGAGTATCATTTTGTATACTTTGTAAATCCTGCCGTATTAGTGGTAATGTTTTAAACTAGAGATGTGAAGAGTCGATAAATTAAGAATCGACACGAACGCCCAGACAACACAACATGTGTATCCACATCGTTTCTTTCATCATCCTATACCAGCCATCTTGAATTTAACTTATCGAACGTTTCATTTCATTGAACGTTGTATTTTTTTTACGTAGGTAAGGTTAGACGTGCGATACAAAAAAAAACGAATGTTTTGTGCTTATCCTCATTCATATATAAAGTAAGCATATATATTATTTAAATATATTGATGTGTATATATAGTAAGACCCTATGTTGCACCGTGACCACAATCTCTGCTTTGCTCAAAGGTTAACAGGTAGAGAATGCCTTACGGCATTAAGTTTGCTCTTTGTATATTAGGAGTATTCTTTAGTGAAAAAAGATAAAAAAAAACTCTCGCAGCGAGAAACGCCTTTCGATAACTTAGCGACTTAAGCCCAACACTAAAGGTTAAATAACCTAGCATTTTCTAGCAAACCGCAAATACCGGTATTTGTTTTATGCCTACATCACCAGGAATATTACCGATTGCCGGCAATCACTCGCAGATCCGGATTTCCTGAAATAACCACCATGTACTCATGTTAATAACTTCCACTATGAATAAGTAAGTTGGTCTGTTTATTTGAAATATTAAATTTAGAAATCATAATCATTTATTTACTTATTTAATCTTTACACAAAAATAAGTACAAATGGCGTACCTAATGCCTAAAGGCATTCTCTACCAGTCAGATATTTCAGAGAGGCCAGAGATAATAACTAAAAACTGAATGTATGTAATGTATGTATGTAAACTCTTTATTGCACATAAACAATTACAAAACACTTTGCATCACTATAGATAATGTAGGTACATAGGCGAACTTATCCCATATGGAATCTCTTCCAGTTAACCTTGGAGAAGAATAAGCAAGGACAGTGCAAGAGGTTAGGCAAATTCACAAAATACAGAAAAATAAAAGAAAGTATATACATCCGAAAACAAATCATAGTTATCCCATTTATTACTAATACTTAGCATACATAAATATATATTCGTCAAATACTATAAATATATATTCTTCACATATAATTATTATACTCATTCTTCAGTTTTAAGTTCCTGGGGTGTACTCTACTCATATCTCCAAGCTAATTTAATTAAAATCGTGTCAGATATTAGCTATAAATGCGAAAAAAACAAACCAAATATTTATATGAATGGGTAAAATACATTTGGAAAAGGACATAGGGTAAAGTCACCAGTGGTCAGCCAGAGACCAGTAGTTGACTTTATATGAGTGCGAAGAGTGGGAAATATATCTTTCGTACTCTTCCCACTTATACAAAATATAGGCAGAGGTCGACTACAGGTCTCTGGCTGACCACTAGTGACTTTACCCTACCACATCCTATAAAAAACGCGACCCTTATTCCTGCAAAATTCCTGCAAATACTAAACCAAACCGCGGGTGCAGACTAGTGTCCAGGGTAATAAATCGACTTATGCAGGCTAGACGAAGTTGTTATGCAACCGGGCCGAAGACCCGGCACAGCGGTGAGCGTAGAGTTGCTATATTTTATTAGACTCATTTCGTTAGTTTTTTGTAACTAGTCTACTAAATGAGAGTTAATCTTATAATGTTCATGGGTGTGAGATCCACCAAGACCATGGCTAAGGTGGAGACATGCAAGAACATTTTATTTATACGCACTTATGGGTCAACCTGTGTATGACCTGTGTACCTGTGTATGATCCGTACCGCTTGAGGGACAGTGATTCCTCTACCAAATATTTATAAAACTGATTTGATTAGAATTCGATTAAATATCGAATTTCTTTTATTACCTTGGGCTTTTAAATAAAAAAAAGCACATCAGCTCCTTTAAGACTATAGCAAGAAGAACTATTTTGTGTATTAAAACCACAGAGTATTAAAAATGCTGTATACACTTGCTCCTCTTAAATTACTCTAAGTACCAACCCAAAGTCGTTTGGAAGTGTACCAACATAACAACATTAAACCGGTTCATCAAAATGCTGTTAGCGTGGTTGACAAAATCTATACCATGCAATTTTAATGATACATAGCATTGCAAAATGAAGTCAATTATATACTCACTTTGAATGCTATAATTGACTCATAGTATTACAGGAATGATGAAATTAATGACCTTATTATTCACAATAAGGCGGATTACCATGACTAGCTAAGGATATTCAGTTTAAGACGAGCGTTAGGGACCTTTAAATACTTGACACATATTTTTTTAAACAAAATGTACAGGATGTCGTGTCATCGAAAGTACGTCGAGTCAGCTAGTAATATTGGTGTAGAGTTTTGTCCAACAGATGACCAATTAAATTTTAAAAATATGAACGCGTAGTCTCCACAGCTTTTTATTCCAATAGCCAGCGGTACCATGTGTTTATATTTTATAGTCACAGGAAATACGTCCCACGCCAAGAGTCTAACTCACCCTACTGGGTAACATGTAACATGTAACATGTCTTCTACAGGGCTAGTAAGTGACAGAAAGATTAGCTATCTTGATCGTTTAGATCGCACCAGAATCGCAAGAGCTTAGCGTGGCTATTTCTCTTAAATGTTGCCTGTGAGTTTTTTTTTATGGCAAGCCATAGTATAGTCATACCCAACTGAATGAATCTGCGGTTAACGCCGGAATAGTGCATGTTCAGAAAAACATCTAAAATTGCAATAAAATGTAAGGAAATCCAAGTGCTGACCCAAACTCTCCCGCTGTGGTGTTAACTGATTGTGCGATCAGTTAGGTATCTTAAGAACTTTTGACCTCCTCTATTGAACTTCGCAGTATCCACCATTAAAACTCACTCAAAACAACCCCTGGCGATTAACCAAGGCTTCGAAATAGCCTCTTTAGTATGAAAAACGCACTCTGACCCGTATTATTTGTCCGCGAGTGTATTTCGTCCAATAAAAACGGTTCTCATACAAGTTCAGCGCGGGGGTTTCTCACCTTCTAAAATAAGTCCAATTCCGTTTTTTGTTTGTTTCTTGAAAACAAAAACGTAACAGACCCAGATTTTCGTAATATCTACAGCATATTCAAAAGTCATAAGAATCGGAATAGGTGCGGGACAAACTTTGTCGAATTTTGTATGGAACTTTATTTTAAAAGGATTGTGAAGCTTCACAATCCTTTTAAAAATAATGTCACCCCTGGCGACTTTAGATATAAATAGCTGCCACTTTATTGCGCTGTAATCAAAGACTAGAGTTAACTACGTTCTTATGTCATCCGCACAACACGTAAGTCGACGGACGTCGTCGGTTACAAAATAGCAATATTAAATTATACAGGAGTCAAATGAGATTGGCTAAGAACACGAGGCTTTCCACATTTTCCGTATAACCATTTATTTCCCAATTTGGGATCATCATCATCATCATCATGTCAGCCGATAGACGTCCACTGCTGGACATAGGCCTCTCCCAAGGCTTTCCACTCGGTCCCGCGATCCTGACGAGGTCGTCACTCCAATTTGGGATACAACTGCCCAATATGAAACTTGTAAGGGTTTCCATAGAGTTGACAATATTGACTTGAAAAAGTTTTGTTGGAATTGGGGACAGATTTATACAATGCTGGCTTCGCTTTGGTTTATGCGAGGTCTCTGTAACAGCCGTACATAATCCACATAATAAAAACGTTCCTCTTGAATCACTATATCTATTGACGAAAATCGCATTAAAATCCGTTGCGACGTTTAAAAGATCTTGCGATACTTACAGAGGGACTGACGTCGGCGGCGGGACACGACTTCGTTTTATACTATGATATGTGAATTCGAAATATGTTTGGAGTAATTTTATATTTCTTTCTTCCCACGTCAGCTTACTAAAAGAAAAGCACTTTAAAATGATCGCTTACCATTAGCACAGCTGCCATTTTCATCATCTTGTCCAGGATTTTGTGATATCACTAATATATCACTAATCAATCACTAACACTGTTCACATCACAAATAAACTCACTTATATCACTTTACCTCATATTTAAACTTATATTTATAAGTACACTGTATGTAGCTGATAAAAGTTAAAATATTACTTCAACAAATTATTAGAGACTCGTCTTGGTACACTTCAGAACAAAGAAATCGGGTCGTGATTATCGTAAATTTGGAGGAACAGAGTCCAGTTTTCATTGCTCTGATAAATACACAATTTTATTCAAGTTTTTATACAAAATAAACTTAAAATGAAGAGCCGAAACTTTTATTTTTCGTTGTGAGTAAAGCTTTAATAAAAAACTTGTGTTCAAACTGTGGCCCGAAAAAGTGCTCCAGATTAAAAAATGAGACCGACATTTTTTAACAGTCTGTAAGAAAATTTTATTGACCTGCATAGTGTATTGAGAATGAAGAATGATTGAATCATTACCTACCGGATGTTTTAACGCTTATTTGGGAAAGTTCTGGTAAAAAGAAGCATTCCGAAAAGTATATCGTTACAAGCAATGTATCTTAAGTTAAATATTATTTGCTTAAATAAAAACACTTTAGTGGCAAAACAGTTGTGCCAAGCAAAACCGGATGACAATGACATTAATGACAGATCGTTTTATTTTTCAAGCTCTGATTTTTTTTAAATATTTTTGGTCAACATTCGATTGCGAGCTCAGAAAAGTTTTCCAAAATAATACATCCCTACCAACGTTATAGGTAAGCAATTCTCTTTCAGATTATTATAGTAGGTTACATTCAATAATTAATTATTAAGAACAGCAATAAATCTGACATTGATTACTTATTCGTGTAGCGAATGTCTTTGTTTACATCACCATCCGAGGGCTCCGGTTATGCGTCAATCTTGACGCAACGTTTTATATGATTTAACTGCATTGTTGCTTAACTTCAGTTGACAAATTACTGCATAGCTTACGACTGGGTACACCAGGTAACAGGTATGCCTAGTAAGTGGCTATGTATTAAATTTACATCAGTTGAGTTGTTTGTGGGTCCTACCAGTTATGGCATACGGAGGCGAGACGTGGACACTGACTGTGCGATTTGTTTACACAGGAGAAGTTGGAAACAAGAAACCGAAGACAGAGCCCAGTGGCCATGCCATGCCAGATGCAATGGGAGACGCCTATGTCCAGCAGTGGACGGAACTGGGCAGAATGATGGTAAGTTATTGGTTGGTTTGCTGGTGGTCAAATACCCACACATGTATTATATATTTACGAGGGATGAGCTGAAGTAAAACCAAGTTACTTGTACTAAAACTATATTGTCACACACAATCTCCAACTACCTTCATAATTCTTTTATCACGTCTACCCCCGTACACCACATATTTGATAGTTTTGGTGATTGTTGGTAGTTCTACGGAGGTACATGAATCCATTTTGGTTACAGGTCCGTTGACAAGATGCATTTGGCGTCAATCCTTGCCAGACGGTCAACTGAACGAATGGTTAAAAATCTTAACCAATTGTTAAATCTGAACCAGTGTCACATCAGGGATCGCTAAATACTGGTAGCTGGGGTATTTTAAATTATTTCATTTACATAGTGGTTTCTATGTCTATGTGTCTGAGTGTCTGTTTGTGGCATCGTAGCTCCCAAACGGATGAACGGATTTTTTAAAATAAAGCTACATTAATCGGGATGGTTGTTAGCAAGATTTCATAAAAAATAGTTTAAGAAATATCAGCTCTGAAAGTAGGCGTCGCCGTCATATCTCAATAACTCAAAAACGGCTGAGCAGATTTTGATAAAACATGTCTCAGAACCACCGCTAGAAAACCTGCTTTCAAATAAAATAAAAACTCATCCAAATCGGTTCATCCGTTTAAGAGCTACGGTGCCACACACATACCCTCCTCTTTTTTGCGTCGGGGGTTAAAATAGAGTTTTTTATATTGTCGTTGGTTTTTCATTTCCAGTTTCAAAAGCTATAAGTAAGTTAGGTAATTTTATGACAATCACGAAATGTAAACTCCTACTGTGGAAAAATACCTCCACGTTTATCAAATAAAATTATGCGAAATTAATGAATCACTTTGACCTCAAACATTTCCTAGCAAATATTCTCGTAGAGATAATAAACAGACATAACTTCCTCTCGGAGTTATGCGTGGTCAGCGTTTGCGTAACGTAAACGTTCGGAAATTGCATGACGACGACAGACACGTCACTGTCACTGTGACAGGTGTCATTACATGTAACGTCTCTTTGTTGTAATCGTTGGTAGAAAGTTGTAGGGGTTAATTTGATTGTCATTCTATTTTTAACCGTGTCATTGTTATTCAATCCGTACCTATACTGCTATTAATATTACACATGCGAAAGTAAGTTTGTTTTAGGGTTCCGTACTAATTGGGCCCTACTAATACGCCTACGCTGTCCGCCCGTCTATCTGTCCATCTTAACTTTATAGAACTGTATCTTCCTCATACAAGAAACGTTGTTTTACAACGTATTTTTGTTTTGGTTGTATCGTTACAACGGTAATATCTTCAAGCGTCTTTGCTAAGATTATAGTTAATTACCAATTTAAATTGACACGGACGATACTATATTCTATTATGGTATTGACAGGCCAAGTAACACTTGCCAGTAACTTCGCCGTCGAGCTCGCCTTTAAGAGAATACGTCAACAGAAATGCGGTTATGTCCAAGTAAGCAAAACGAGAGAGGCAAGTAGAAAGTACCACCGCTGAACCAATAAAAATAAAGTACAACTTATAATAAATGAAAGTCGGCCGGGGAAGCATTTGTTTTGAGAAGTTAATTATTTGGAGTAACGCCATACGTTTTACGTTTATAGGTCAATGGTGATTCGATATTTAAAATGATTGAATGGAATGCGATTATTTTTGGGTCTGTGGTGATTTGAAAATGGAAGATTTGTTTGTTTATGATTAGTAAAACAAATGCCAAAAAAAACTTACTCTAGAAATTAAACGTAAAGATTCTTTGCGCCAGGTACATTGGAAGGTAACTACGGATACATATTTAATTAATAAGAAATTATAATATTTCAAACACGCTTAAGAATTTCTTCATATTTAACGGGAAAAAGTAGGTAGTTGGTAAGTTTACAAAAAACTAACAACTAAGAGTAATTAATCGATTTGAAAAAATCCGTAGACTAGACTTGTGGTCATAGACATAGACAAAACAGATAATAGTAAGAAGTAGGTTTAACTAAACAATCAATCAAAACCAACCTTCCCTTGCTAAGCTGATGTCAATAAACAAAACCCACATTTACTTAAGTACGTAAAGTATTCCGTACCTAATGTATAATGGTGATTTTCTATAGTAGAATGGAAAAAGACACTGGAAATGTCAGTTCCGTTAGCTAAAAAAATATGTTTTTATGTTTTGTTTACATAATTTTACCGCCAATCACAACTCGAGAGTTTTATTACATCACGTAGTCAGTTTAGTCACATAAAGGCAATAAAATTAACTAAAATCGTAGTCAAGATAAGCGGAAAGATAACATACCATTAAAATATCAAACGTAACGTCAATTAATGAAATGTCTGTCTTGATCTAATCACCTACTTACTACCTGGGTACCGAAGCTTTTTTTACTTTTTCGTTTAAAAAAGGTTTCAGTTATATTCAGTTTTTAGTAGGTAGGTTTATTTTATACATCAATCACAATTGACAATTTTTTTTTTTTTTATAGGTACCACGTTTTTTTCGGTTACACTTACTGAAAAAAAACAACACAATCTTGGCCAGCTTATCTCACAACGTAATTTAAAAAAAAACACCAACCGAGCCTCTAACACTTCACAAAACTGTCACATTATCGTCTTGCGTCTTGCGGAGCGTCGATCGTCGTGCGTCATGCGTCACACGTGCGGCGCGCGCGGCGGTCGCGGGAGAATGCGCCGGCGCAGGCCGCGCTACAGCTTGGTTAAGGCCAAGTTAAAGATTCAATATGCTTTAACACATCGCAACTTAAGAATTAAAGTGACTCCACTAGAATCGTCTTAAAGCCAGGTTCGATCAACATCACCTTGATGAGTGGACTTCCACCATTTCACTAGGCACCTTTTGCCTCGTACAGTGAAACTGTGGCACGATCTCGGTTCGGCGGTATTTGTAACCAGTTATGACATGGGTGCCTTCAAGAAAAGAGCTTGTTCGAGGGGAGTCAATAAATTCTCGGTATGAGAAGGAAAACAAAAGCATGCGTTTAGTGTTTTATTTTTATTTTTCTATATATTCCCCCCCTATGTTTATACACTTATAAGATCTGTCAATTAGTGTTTTAACCGCTCATAAAAATATTTTTTGTCTTTAGTGTCAAAATGCTCCACTTCCGCTGCCTTCAACGCTTCATCATAAGAAAATCGATGTCCACGAAGATCCTTATTGAGGTTGGGAAACAAAAACTTGTCGCTGGGGGCCAAGTCTGGACTGTACGGCGGGTGAGTAATAGTTTCGAACCCAGATACAGAACAGCAGCCTTGGCAACATGAGCAGTATGCAAAGGGGGGGTTGTCATGAAAAAGCAGCCCCTCCTCTTCTCTTTGATTGTAAGTAATTGGCGTAAAATGTTAGCGTAGTACTCTCCTGTAATATTTAAAACCTTTTCTTTATAATCTATTAATAATATCCCTTCAAAATACCAGAATATTGACGCCATGATCTTGCCAGCTGAAGGGACGACTTTGAATTTCTTGGGATGAGGTGTATCCTTAACGTGCCACTGCATCGACTCTTGTTTGCTCTCAGGGTCATAATGATGAACCCAAGTTTTATCTCCGGTAAAAAAAATACCTTTAGAAGTTCGCATACTTAGGGTGACACACGGGTGAGTAAGGTCGCCGAGCCATAAGTAAGGCGTATTTACTTAATCGCCCGTCTATCTGGGATTTTAAAGCTCACCGCAAAGGCCCGTTGCGTCCAGGAATTTACAAATGCTTTGGGCAGTGAGGTGTATCTCTTGTGGGTATCGATTAATCATCCTGGGTAGATACTTCTGTTGCGCGTTAGTGGTCTGCATGAGCAGAGGATGTACATAGCTGTCTCTTCTGTCCCTTGACAGAACCTGCATGTTGTTTTTGTTTCATACCTATTAGAAACAGGTGTCTGGTCAGTTTGAAGTGGCCAGTTAGGATCCTACTGCGCAAGTTTTTTCTCGTTTGAAGTTGTAGAATCTCTTTTGGAGAACTTCTGTTTGAACCCTTTAATTAGTGATTTCTATTTCGAAACAATAAGAACGATAAAAAATAACATAATAGCAACTTCGCCTTAAGAGGATGCACCTAAACGCGGAAGCAAACTGACCGCACGGACTTTACCAACTTTCCCGTGCGGTCCACTGCGGCGCCACTCGCTCAATACAACCGAGTCTTCTATTGAGCAACGTTAGTTCCGAGTTTGACCACCAGCGTTGATAAGTTTGTTTATAACGGTATTCAAGATGGCCGCCTGTCATTTTATGATGGAAGTGACAGGTCAACCGCAGATGTAAATAAAGCGAATAAGGAAGAAAGAAAAGGTGAGTAAATAATATTGACAACGTTACCCTAGTTGGTAACGACCTTGCCTAAGATGCTAGCGGTCCCGGGTTAGTTCCCAAATGACGTTAAATAATTGAGGGATTGGCATCGGAACCTTGTGGTTTGGAAGCCAAGGAGAATTTAAAGGAGTTAGGCCGTCGTCTGCGTGACAGAGGGGGGATCCTCGTTCTGGTTCAGCAGGTTTCCGTTGCAATCCAGGGGGCAATGCGGCCGGTGTAATGGGAACGTTTGAGACAGCCACGGTGCAGCGTTGGGGGTGATTAAGATAAGTCCGTGGTGTAAAATATGTTTTATTACTGTAAAGGGAATTTGACGAAGTGTGTTGCCGATAATACACTCGCGGACTAATAAAACGGGTCAGAGTGCGTTTTTCATACTAAAGAGGTTATTTCGAAGCCTTGGTTCCTCGCCAGGGAGTACTTTTAGTGAAATCTGATGATGTATACCCCGAGCATCGATACAGGATTTCCAGAGTGCCTAGGATACCCAACTGAATGAATCTGCGGTTAACGCTGGAATAGTGCATGTTCAGTAAAACATCTAAAATGACAATAAAATGTAAGGAAATCCAAGTGCTGACCCAAACTCTCCCGCTGTGATGTTAACTGATTGTGCGATCAGTTAGGTATCTTAAGAATTTTTGACCTCCTCTATTGAACCTCGCAGTATCCACCATTAAAACTCACTCAAAACAACCCCTGGCGATTACCCAAGGCTTCGAAATAGCCTCGTTTGTATGAAAAACGCACTCTGACCCGTATTATTTGTCCGCGAGTGTAATTCCTAGGCCATTAGGCCGCGCTACACGACGGCCCATCATGAAAGAGCGTAAGAGACGCATTTACACACCTTAGAGCAAGCAAAATATTCTTGTATCTCACTCTTACGTATTACTTCGTCTCTACGTCGGCCCAAGATTGTGGAGTAGGGCCTTAAAATGTTATGATGAAGCCTGTAGCTGTTAATAATGTTAATATATTATTTTGTAATGCTGAAATAAAAGACTTGTTTTTAATGATTATTTGTAAGTTGTTTTAATAAAAATAAAATTTATTTTGGGATTTACCGCGAGTATTTGTATGTATGTAAACACTTCAGATTCAGATTTTATTCAGATTACTCAATATAACACAGTATAAATTACATTACATGTCAAATTATATGCAGTTACATTGAGATCGTCAGAAATAGAATTAAATTATAATAGTAAAAATAGTAAAAGTCAACACAAAAACAAAGCACATTACTAAGTTGAATAAAATAGAATAAAATAAAATATAATAAAATAATAATAATTAAAAGTCAAACTAATTTACAAGTCAAGTTCCATATACTCATACTTCATACTTTATACTTCAACTTACTTACTTTTACTTCTTCTTATTTGTTTCGGCGTTGAGAATTTTTTATGTATTTATTAATGTAAGTATGTTCGTCTATCGTTGTCTATCCACCTAAAGTACGCAAACCTAAAGCTTACTTAGGGACTAGGTGTATACAAGATTGGCCCCCAGTAATTATTTATTAATTAGAATTTTGTTGTTTACTGGTTCGATAGTTTCGTTTTAAACCACTATTTTGTAAGAGTGAAACAAACGCCTACAATAAAATAATTGCAATTTCTCACATCCGTAAGCCTAGCGCCTGCTTAATTTACGATAGCAATGCGTGACGAGGATATTGCTATGTATTTTGAATAGGCACCTTTTAAATTATTTAGTCTTAACACTCTTAACTGGCATATTAATGTTTGATATTTACTTAAAGACTTGTTTGACGACGCGTTTAGTCTAGCTGGTAGCCTACGAAGCTAGCGGTCCTGGGTTTGATTCATGGTTTGGGCAAATAGTTGTGTGATGAGCGGGAATATCTATCCGTTCCTGAGTTTTGAAAAAAATCTCGATTTCCGTGCAACTTTTGCTAAACATGATTTATCATTATTTTGGACATTCGAGAGCTGAGCTATCCAGCCCTATTGGCCACTATCTCCCGGAAACCCTGTATAAGTAGGTTTATCGTTGTCTCGAGCTTAGTTTGGCACTAGGTGAATCTGAGTGAGACTGTCCCTTGACATTTATTTTTTATTTTTTTATTATTGTTTATTACACTGCTACTGTTCCTCTTCTTAAATACTACAACTGTCAACTAGCACTACGTCGAACCAACTACTTAGGCTCGTGATTTCACTAGAAACTTTTGGTAGCGGGTATCACTACGAATGGTTAGTATATGAAGGCGTTAACTAACGTAGTACTTTAATTCTTCATACTGTACAGCCAAAAGCACTAATATACACCGTGTTTTTTTTGATTTACGATAACTTCGGCATATTATTAGGTATATCCATAGAAACTAATTGGTAGATTAGATTTTTAAATATTGCAAAAAAAAATATTTTATCAGTTTAGAACAAAATAATTAAATCTTTTATCTTTGGTCATTCTAAAAGGGCCTTTAGAGTTAACTAATAATCAGTGTCAAATACGTCTATGTTGGCGTGACATACACACACAAGTAAAGATAACACTTGACAGGTACAAGATTGTCACTTTAGATTGACGCGTATACAAACCTAACAATTGGAAACTCTTTACTCATAAGTATTAAAAGAAAATTGTTGTTATCAATTAAGAGCCTTTTACACTACTTTAACGCGATTAACTTATTAAATTTAAAAATTAAATATCTTTAAAACCGTTAGACTTATCATTTGTCTGTCTTCGGGAAAATAACTTTGTTTGACCTAAAGAACGTTCCCTTAAAGTCATCGTAAATCAAAAAAAACACGGTGTATATACAGCCATCGTGCCAAATATATGAACACATAGACCTTATTATCAGTAGCATAAAAAAAAAAACAAAAAAAAAAGTCCATGACAATTAATTTCATTGTAATATGACAAGGCTTTATTGTGACAAGGTTCTATGGTGTCTAATTAAAATAAGTGATGGTGTGTCCTCGCAAACGAGTTGTCCAGCTTTGGGCAGAGGTTTAGAGCGTGGCCTTGCTGGGTTCGAACCCCGTCACTGACAGTCAAGGCGTACTGCATGCCGCCATAGCGACGACCGCGTTAAACATGCTGATGTTGGTAAGTTTTAATAGACGATATAAATCTGTGATTTTGACAATTCAAAAGAGTCTGGATGGAGGTTTTGTCATTTGAAAACTTATTATTTTTGGTGAGCGGCCATTCGTAAAAGTGTTAGATTATGATACCACCTACCTACCACCACCCACCACTACCACTTTGCTCCCTGCTTCCTGTTTGCTGTAGACAACATTATTTATCTACTCATAATGTTAAGAGATATGTTTCTGAAATTTGTAGGACGATTTTTTGCTAACTTAATGTACTTTAACCTTTTCAACGCCAAGAACCACTAAAGTGGTCGTGTACTGTGGTGCCTACCACGCCATCGACCGTTTTAGTGGCTCATAGATACAGTGCAAAATACACCCGAGTATTTGTGACGTAAGGTTAACATTAGCTGTGGTTTTAAGCTGTCATTGGCGTGTAAGTGATGTCTTTTGTATTTGATGTGGCGTTGAAAAGGTTAAGGTGTGCATAGTAACTTATGCCGTAACGCAGGTCCATGGTGGTAAAAAATATCAAACACTGAAAATAATCGAACATTTTAAATATGTAACAATGATCCGGAGGGTTTCGGACTAGCGCACGAAGGATTCCATACGATTATCCATAAAAAAACACATTTGTTGTATGGGAGCAGCCCTTAAATATTTATTGTATTCTGTTTTTAGTATTTGTTGTTATAGCGGCAACAGGAACACATCTTCTGTGCAAAATTCAACGGTCTAGCTGTCACGGTTCATGAGAAACAGCCTGGTGACAGACGGACAGCGGAGTATTAGTAACAGAACATCTTTTTATCTTAAAGGTTTACAGCTACGATTGCATGTTGTACACGAACAGCACGAGTAACTTTGTCCACCTGTTTCGTCAATAAGTCAGTTTCGCAACTCGAAACATTGCAGTCTATAGGAATGCTGCTCGCGACTGCTCCCATACAAGTTAGGCTTTGGGTCTGAATAAGGCACGAGTGAATAGGCTGTTACACTGTTACTGGCACTGAACCAGCGAGTTTGGTCCCTGGCCTAATAGTCAAGTCAGGCGAGATGGGGCTCAAAATGGAAACACGTGACATGCACGACGCTAATGTTAGGGATTTTAGAAAAGAGAGAAGCTTATGTCAACTCCGTTCGTTTCGTTACTTTTCTAATATCGCTACGTTACGTTATGATAGCGGTTATTTACGGTAATCTATCGATGTATCGAAAAACTTTTGTCCTTCAATGAATGAATGAATAATGAAAAAAAAATACGCCGTATGAAAATTCTGAGTTTTGACAAATTTTCCTGCTCAAGCTACGCTTGAATATATTTTATTTTAATTTTAAGTTAGATTAATTGTTTTATACAATGCTAGGGTTAAGCTTTATAATTGTATAATATTATAAGAAGTATTTAAAAAAACGACTGACTGTTGAGTTTCTTGCGGCGTTTCTTCTCAGCAGTGGTCTCTTGCGAAGCGGTGGTAGATTTTTGGCATGTAAAAGTGCCCGTGCGGCCTACTTACTGAATAAACATCTTTTATCTTTTATGAATGAATTAATAATTTATTTGTGTGAAGTGGGTACATATATTGATAGTATATAAAATAAAAAAAAACCCCCACCTTCTAACTATAAATAGGTGTACAAATTTAGAATTGACTTTATTAATGCCATCAATTAAATAATTGGGTAAGTAGGTAAATAATAACAGTTCTACGAGCAATCAATAACCAATTAATGAAATTAAAGTACCAAGTATCACAATTAAAAAAATCCTTCATGTCATAGAAAACCTTCTCAGCGAGCTAAGCATTAATCATATTCTTAAATACCAATAATTTGTGGTTTCATTTGTTAAAAAAAATACATTTGTCCAAACAGTTTAAAGAGATAAGTTAGGTTAGGTTACTTTTATAACAATCCACTAAAGTTGAACGGTTTCAGAGAAAAAGTATTTTCGATCAAAATGAAAATTTCGGACAATCGAGACCGCGGACAAAAGTTTTTCGAACATAAGATAGGTAACCATTATTTACTTGATGGCGGCAGAGTTGAAAATAATGCGATAACATGTCAAAGGCGATATGGTTTTATCGAGTAGTTAGCTGTAACTATCGATGAACGGCACAATCTTGGCCACCTGATAAAAAAGATAAAAAAGATAAAAGAAATTTATTTAGTAAGTAGGCCGCTCGGGCACTTTTACACGTCAAGATACTACCAGCGCTTCCCAAGAGGAGACCACTGCTGAGAAGAAACGCCGCAAGAAACTCAGCAGTCAGTCATTTTTTAAACTTATTTCATATTGCATATTACAATGGTATGTACAACTTAATCTAGCATTATATAAAGCTACAAGTATTAAATTAAATATAATATCAAATAACAGTAGTTCAGCAGGAAAACATGCCAAAAATCTTACGGGAGAGAAGGATAGAAAAGAATAAAATAAAATAACTACAACTACCTACTTATATATGTGTATATGAGATGGTGCAAGATGACCACATAAAAGTTTCGATATGTTTTCCTGCATCAACGGTGTCCCCCAGACAAGAAAAAGCAGGATAAAGCCTTTGCATTTGAACAAATTACTATTGACTAAGTTTCGGGTGTAGGCCATGCATTTTTGTCTGTTAGATAGTCCTCGACCCTATAATACGCTTTAGACATTAACGACCTTTTCAAATATTTTTTAAGTGCTGGAAAGGGTAACTTTAAAACTACTTCAGGTAATTTATTATAGAAATGAATGCATTGACCAACAAATGATTTATATACTTTACGGACACGGAATTTTCGAATAGCTATTTTATTTTTATTTCTAGTATTTAAATTATGTATATCTGAGTTTTTGGTGAACGAATCTAAATTCTTAATAACGTAAATAATATTCTCGTAAATAAATTGAGACGCTACAGTTAAGATATTAATTTCTTTAAAAAGTTCTCTTAATGAGTCACGGGAATTTAAATTATAAATAGAACGAATGGCCCTTTTTTGTAACACAAATATAGTTTGTATGTCAGCTGCCTTACCCCAAACCAGAATACCATAAGACATAACACTATGAAAATAACTATAATAAACTAAGCGAGCTGTCTCAACATTAGTTAGTTGTCTAATTTTCCTAACGGCGTAAGCTGCCGAACTTAGTTTACCTGCCAGTGCAGCTATGTGGGGACTCCATTGCAAATTTTTATCTATTGTTATGCCTAGGAAAACCGCCCTATCTACCATTAGCAAACACTCGTTATTTAGAAAAATACTAGAATCTACCGGTTTAACATTAGGCAAAGCGAACCTAACACATTTAGTTTTCTTGGCATTTAGTAGCAAGTTGTTACTAATAAACCAATTATGTACTTTAACTAGAGTGGCGTTTATCCTACTGTAGTCTACGGTTTTTCTATCTACCTTGAAAATTAGTGAAGTATCATCAGCAAAAAGTACAATATCGCAAAGTTCATCTACTATTGGTGGTAAGTCATTTATGTAAACCAAAAATAAAAAAGGACCTAAAATAGAGCCTTGAGGCACACCTATTTTCACTGTAGCTCCAACAGATTGCGTTTTGTTTACAACAACTGTTTGAGTTCTATCACTTAGATAAGAAGACATAAGGCTTAAAGCTTTATTGGACAATCCATAATGTTCTAATTTTAAAATAAGGGTCATATGTTCCACGCAATCAAAAGCTTTAGAAAGATCACAAAATATTCCTATTGCGTCGCAAGATGTTTCCCAACTGTTATATATATATTTAATGAGTACCGATGCCGCATCAATTGTTGATCGACCTCTTGTAAAGCCAAACTGGTTATTGCTAAGTAGTTTATTTCTGTTAAAGTGACCTAACATATCCTTCAGCATTAGTTTCTCAAAGACTTTACTTAAAACTGGTAGTATGGAAATGGGACGGAAGTTCGTTATATCACTCGTCTCGCCTGATTTAAAAAGAGGTATGACTTTACTATATTTCATGAGATCTGGAAAGATCCCCTCTGATATGCAATTATTGTAAATTAATGCTAGATGGGGTGCAATTACATCTATGATATGAAAGAGCACTTTAACTGATGTGCCCCACAAATCTTCAGTCTTTTTTAAACTAAGCGATTTAAATATCTTTACTATTGAATCTGAATTCGTCTGTTCCTGTTCGTCTGACTCCGGCGCAGGTTTCGCAACCACCGCAGGAATGCCGCTAGAGGCTGACATACAGATAGGTTTATTGCAAAGGCGCGTGCCTGAAGAATCGACGAGGTTATAGGTATAGGTGTGGCTGCGTGCGATAGCGCATGCATCTATTTAAGGGCCGTATTAATAAACTCATCTTGACTGTGAGGCCAGTCACAAGATACGTTAAAGTAAACGGCAAACCATCTAACATTGTTGGAGGCCATTGGCAACGTCAAAAGATGGCGGATGTGTAATTTGTTTTAGTTTTTATTTTTATGTATTTAGGTGTTCAAAGTTCTTTTTTGTTAGTGATTTGTACTTTTAATGCCTTTGTGTTGCACAGTGATAGAAGACTTGGACTTCGTACATCCTAGCATCTTACTTCGCGTTTCAAGTGGACTCGCAGTGGTACAGAGGTTAAAACTATCTTGGCCTCTGTCCTACATATCACCGTACAACGTTGCCACCAATCTTCCTAGAGAAGATTGGATTGTGTTTTATTACTATATTGATTTATACTTATATATACTTGACACTGGCGAAATCACTTCATAGTGGAAACGCCATATTCAATTTACTCTTTATCAGGACCAAAAACCAGATATGCTTGAAAAAGTAGCTGTTATTAGATCCATCCGGTTGGGAGCTACGATGCCATAGACAGAAAAACAGACACACCTTAATATCATAACAGTACCTGGTACCTGGAAGACAGTTGGAGCCGCTTCTGAGATTAAAGGTATTAGATAGATTCGATACTTAAAGGAAGAAAGAAGAAGAAAAACATTTATCTATTCACAACAATAACACAGGCAAAAAAAACATTAAACAAGACGGAAAATAATAGTACAACTACATTTAAAACCAACAATGGAATAAAAATAACAATAATACTCGAAAACAAGTAAGTCTGTTGGAAGATAAACACATCGCTTAGCGGGAACTTATGCGGTATATTGTAACCATTATAACATAGCGGCTTGCTGCGCCGCGCCTGCGCGACCTCAGAAGCGCACGCGCGGGAACTCGATGACATTTGGACGGAATGCGAACAGCTGCGCATCGATGGCTCTGCGCACGATCGGGAAGATCTAATGATCTATGCTGCCGATCAAGCGTGAAGGCATACGCATAAGGAATTCATAGTGTTTTTTACCCCCGACGCAAAATGATGGTGTAAGTTTTACCGCTGTGTATGTGTGTGTGTGTTGTAACTCTTAAACGACGAATAGATAAAAACCCTCGATATAACGTTACCCGTTCTTTCAGAGCTGATATACCTACCTTAAAAAGATCAACCGAAGATTCTTAGTACCTACTTAGTTCTTAGGGGACACGGTTTCTGTAGGAGAATGTATCGAAACTTTTTATGTGGTTGTCTTGCACTGTCATAGGAAAGTATAATTTGTATGACACCTATGAAAATTCTGAGTTTTGACACATTTTCCTGCTCAAGCTACGCTTGATTTATTTTATTTTTTTGTTTTATGTTAGTTTCATTGTTTTATATAATGCTAGGTTAAGCTTTATAATTGTATAATATCATAAGTAGTATTTAAAAAAACGACTTACTGTTGAGTTTCTTGTGGCGTTTCTTCTCAGCAGTGGTCTCTTGCGAAGCGCTGGTAGATTTTTGACGTGTAAAAGTGTCCGTGCGGCCTACTTACTGAATAATCATGTTTTATCTTTTATCTCTTTTATCTTAACCACCGCTAGAAAACCTGCTTTCAAATAAAAAAACCCGCATCCATCGGGTCACAGACGGACACACACAATATAACACCCCCTTTTTGCTTCAAGGGTTAAGTAAAGAAAGAGCTGATTGTCTTGAAAATGTCAATGAGTACCTTAACAATCGAACCGAGGATAAATGATAGTGACTCAATAATCAATATAATAATATTGAAATGAAATCTTCTGAGCCGTGGGTGGCTTGCTTTACATACAATAGCTAGCATTCAATGCCTTCTCAACTATTGGCATAATCGGTTTATTGGCCTATTTAGACTTAGTGGCGTTATTTAAGTGGCTTGGCATAACATCCATTGACGAACGGTTTAATTATTATATTTAACTTACTAGAGAACCATTGTATGCAGATTAGGGGTCTATTCCGTTTAGACAAATTAATTTTACCCGAATGCATTTCCTATTTTTTTATTTAAACTATACCAGAGGACAATGTCACACCAATTTCACAGTTTTACCCATCATCTCTATCATATCTCATATCATCATGTCAGCCGAAAGACGTCCACTGCTGGACATAGGCCTCCCCCAAGGCTTTCCATTCAGACAGAGGTCATCACTCCATCTTGTTGGAGGCCTACAGCTCGTCTTCCGGTCCGCGGACGCCACTCCAGAACCTTCTGACCCCATTGGCCATCAGTCCTGCGCCCACTGCCACTTCAGTTTAGCCAAGAATAGCTATGGATACTAGACAACGATATAAGTACTTATTATTTAGATACATAGAAACATCCATGACTCAGAAACAAATATTCGCCCTCATCACCCAAATATCTGCCCTCACCCAGATTTGAACCCAGGACCGCTAGCTTTGCAGCGGCAGGGTTAATCGTCTGCAGCATCACTACCAACTAGGCCAGCGCGTCGTCAAACAATAATAATTTAAAAGAGTCTAACCTGATAGAAGTACCAAGCGGTTTCGGTATCCCGGATATAAAAAAATAAAACAAATACCTAGCTTAGTGGGAAATGTAAATTTAAGACATGGATATCATCATAATCTCAGTTGAAAGACGTCCACTGCTGGACATAGGCCTCTCCCAAGGTTTGCCGCAAGGCCCGGCTTGAATCCAACCAAGGCTTCCCGCCACCTTAGGCAATTCGTATCCCTAGTCCTATACCTTGTTGGAGGCCTATCGACACTGCGTCTTCCGGTACGCGGACGCAAATCGAGAAGTCATTTTTTTTTTAATTTACTAGGTAATTTTTTCAAATTCACAACACAATCCTCCTTTGGAATGAGTTACTTGGACAGGAGTTCAGAGAAAGACAATCGCCGCTTTAAAAAGCGTTTTTTTATCTGTTTTTTACATCCACGATATATTGTTAATATTATGCGCACACGCACGGCGCGGAAATACGCCGCCATTCGCTAATCGTGCGCCGCTCGAGCGGACACTCAATAAAAAAAGCAGTCACGACGTCGCTCACACTTGAGTAAACTGTTAAATCATAGATACGGTACCCTGGTTATATTTGACAGTTGATAAGTAATGAAGGGGACGGATGGAAATGTCAAAATAAGTGTGTATTAATTTCAGAAAATGGCAAACATGCTTCAGGCTTGTTCCGAGTCCTTCAGGCACTTGTCCCTCCGCCGAAGATGAGCGAGAAGCGAGTAGAGCCAGCGATCTACTATTATTATGTGTCTGTTTTATTGCCACGGGATCTATAGCTTTCATTTCGACATTCTGGTGGAGAGAGTTCTCGCCGGCAGTGTGGACAGCCAGCGATCATTAATACGAGTATGTGTCTCTTTTATTGACACGGGATCTATATATTTTGTGCGTTTCTTGAGCGAGAAAATCTTTTCTCTTCTTGAACCTTCTAACGGTCACCCAATTCTGAGTGTAGAACTCTTCCAATTCACGGCATCTCTTTCGATCTTGGGCTTTCAATCTTAACGAGATCGTGAGTCCATCTCATTGGTGCCTGCCAAAGGTTCTTCGGCCGGTACCAGGTCTTCACTCAATCACTCATGTACCCCACCTGTCATTCGTACCACGACTTATGTGGCCTGCCCACATCCACTTCCTCTAAGCTACGAACAAGGCAAAATAATATCTACAAGATATTCATAAATCGTAAAAATCGGAGTATGTAGGTCCTTGTCTCCTTGTGCAGGGTCCGTCCGGATCGCTACCAACATCTTATCCATTAATCTACCGCCAAGCAGTAGTGTTCGCATTGTTGTGTTCCGGTTTGGGAATAAGACAGCCAGCATAATGACTACTGACTAGCATAGAGGCATTCCATCTTAGTCCTCAGGGTGTTGGCAACACATTTGCAGTCTTAGGCTTACAGTTTTGTGAATGCGAATGTCTATGGGTCACAGTTTCCACTTACCATCAGGTGGCCTGTGTGCTCGTTTGCCTTATCTATGCCATAAAAAAATAAAAATAAAGTTTAAGGGGAGAGAAGCGTTGTCGTATTTTGTGTAGATTTTTTTAACGACACAATACTCTTAAGCAGGATATAAAAAAAACCTGTCATTTTCAACTCCGTATCTACATATCATCTCCATCAATTAAAGCTGTCCAAAGCATGCATGTGCCAAACAATCGACTAACAATCGACTAACGGTAGACGGATTAAGGTCACAAATTGAATGCGTTATTCATCAGTGAAATGGGACAGTTGAATCATATCGAGTATCATGCGACAATATTTTTATATTCATAAACCTCAAGTAACTATTTACATATTTCGTTGGTTATCTTTTTTGAAGGCTTATATTACTGTTAGGCGATGGGCTTGCAACCTGTCACTAATACGCTGGTATACATCTTAGCCTAATTGGCTAATTGTGCAAAATGTGGTTACAGAATTACCAACAAGTTTTTAGATTGTTGGTAATTCCGTAGCTCGGCCTGTCTGGGATGAAGGCGTGACGGTATTTATGTGTGTGTACATAACTAATTTAGTTATTTTAAACCGTTCTTTTCAGTAACCGGTTAAGGGATGAACGAAATTATACCGGTTACATGTACGATTATAACCGGTTGGAACCGGTTCTGACCCTGGTAAAGCATTTCATTTTCTCCTTCTCTTACGTTTTGCGTTTAAATGGTGGACAATATTACCCAAATAATAAAAAATATTACTTTACGGAAACCATTTTCCGAGTATAATTACCAACGTGTCTGACAAAACAACCGAATTATGAGAAAAACTAAAAAACAATGCCAAATAAAAAGAAAATACAGCGAAAGTAGTTAACAATTGTATTGGTAACAAGCAGCGTGATGTGAGACTTAAATTTGTTGAACCGCATATTGACGACATCAGATGGTATCTTGTTTTAAAAACGTATATACAGTTCCCCGCAAAGTTCTTACCTTACGGAGACCGTGACCTAGAACAGCGAGCTCATCCCTATTTCTAGTATTTAAATTATGAACGTCGCGGTTATGCCTAAACTCATGAATGTGTTTGCGTACATACATGATATTCTCAAAGATATATAGAGACGCGACTGTAAGAGTATTGATTTCTTTAAATTTATAATTTATATTAAGGAAACACGACATCATCATCATTAAATATACCTCACGCGATGTCCAAAAGTAACGTAAATAAGTCGGTTTGTTTTGTGCCTCTCTACGCATATTGACCAATAAAAGACACGCAAATTGCCCAATACCACCAATACGCATAATGCCAACACGAGCGACATTAAATACGTGAAATCTTTTGTCATTTCTATTGACTCCTACTTTATACACGCAGGAGCAAAAAAAACGGGTCAGAGTGCGTTTTTCATATTAAAGAGGCTATTCCGAAGCCTTTGTTCCTGGCCAGGGAATGCTTTTAGTGAATTCTGATGATAAATACCGCGAGCATACAGGACTTCCAGAGTGCCTAGGATACCCACCTCAATGAATCTGCGGTTAACGCCGGAATTGTGCATGTTCAGAAAAACATCTAAAATGGCAATAAAATGTAAGGAAATCCAAGTGCTGACCCAAACTCTCCCGCTGTGGTATTAATTGATTGTGCGATCAGTTAGGTATCTTAAGAACTTTTGATCTCCTCTATTGAACCTCTGAGTATCCACCATTTAACCTCACTCGGAACAACCCCTGGCAAGGAACAAAAGCTTCGAAATAGTCTCGTTTGTATGAAAAACGCACTCTGACCCGGTATTTTTGCTCCTGAGTGTATCTATTCGTCTTTGTACCTATCTGTGGCATCGTAGCTACCCGAGGGACCAATCCGGCGTGTTTTTTTTAATCAGCTGGATCTCTCAAGTAAATAACGGCTATCGTAACGTTCACATGTCGTACGCAATATGGTTTAACCATGTAGAATAAACCAGTTCGCGTGTTTTGCTTCTAAAATCGGTTAAACAAGTAGTTATTCGCACGCTAATCTATCGCAGATAATGTATTCTGACCCAATTGCCGAGCTGTTGCGAGATCGCAGTCATCTGTCAAAGTCCACTTGCAACCAAATGCGTTTACGATGTAAAACAGAGTTGGGCACTGCTGTATAGGGCTGGACCAGTTACATTCTGAAGTTGACTTTAGAAATTAAAAAGGTCCATTATAATCCTTCGGCGGTATTTCCAACTAGTTATGACTGGCAATAATAGTACATTACTACAGAGGCCGGGACAAAAGGGGTTGCCGGCCGAAGTTATATAGACGGCCGAGCGAAGCAAGGCCGGATATAGGTCTGAGGCGGGCAACCCCATATTTCCCGCCGAAGTATGTATAGTGCTTTTCTCAAACATAATTAATTAAAATAATTAAAACAAAAATTACAATGTCAAATAGGTACTAGGAGTGCATAAACATTAAAAGTAACCTACAGTGCTCGTACGCCCGCCCGCCGGCCCGCTGGTGGCGCGCGCGGGGCTCGCCGCATCGTGCTAACCTCCTAATTACCTCTGCGCTCCTGGTACTTCAAAAAACATGCAAACGCTTTGTTGGATGCACGGCTTAGTAAATTAAAAAAAATCAGCTATTTAGCCTTTTCATAAACACAGCCACCATGGCCAAATTAAAATTAAAAAAATATTACTTCCCGGCGTAGGCCTTCAATTACGTATGAAATTCCTTTACAGTTCTCTCGAGTTGTTCCGTTGGAAACGTGGCACTTTGAAGCCTAAAATAACTAACATAACGCCGACATTACATAGCATGTTTGAGAAAAAGAGCTTACATCTCCCATATTGGCCGGCAACGCACCGACAACTCTTGAGTTGCTGGTGTTTATGGGCGGTGGTGATTGCTTTCCATCAGGTAACCTACGAGTACATGCTCGAATGCCTCCCGCTCTGATATAAAAAAAACGTCTTTTCACGTACGTATAATGTCCTAGAGGACACCCGCGACTTCGTACGGGTAGAATTAGTTGCCCCCTACTCCTACTTCTTCCCGTTGGGGGTCGATTTTCGGGAAATCCTTTCTTACTGCACCCCTAACCTCATAAGAAACCTTTGTACCAAAATTTGAATCTTAAGAGTCTTAAGACTCAGCAGCGGTTTGGGTATTTGCATTGCACCAAGCTTTTATGTGAGTTCAACCTTTTTTGAATAAAATCGGATTGAGTTTTTAAACATGTGTCAAAATAAAATGTAATGTATAAGGAGTATTGATATCAACTTCGAAGCAAATCACCTATAAAATTACTTTCTACCCCTTTTTCACCCCCTTAGGAGATGAATTTCAATAAAATACGAAACAAGTCTTCCATCAATTCTGTTAAAGAATGTTTATGCAAAATTTGAAGTAGATTGGACCACTTTTCCACCCTTTTTCACCCCCTTAGGGGTACAATTTCGGAAAATCCTCTCTTATCGGATGCCTACGTCATACAAAAAACACAGCCTCCAAGTTTCAGGTCTCTACGATCAGCGGTTTAGGCTGTGCGTTGATCCGTCAGTCAGTCAGTCAGTCATGCAGGACAAAACATTTTCTATGTATAGATTATTAATGTCATACTAAGAAATTCTCACGGGATATACCTAAATTATATTAATACGTAGTCATTTACGCATAAACCACTATTTTACAACGTCTGAAATTAATTCACACACCCATTGTTAGCATCCATTCAGACAAAAGCTTGCATTTCATAACTGAAATGTGATAAGTCTACTAAGTGTCAGTGCAAATTGTAACTCTAAGGACGAGGCAATGGAATTATAATAAAACAGTTGTTTTTGGATTTATATACTTTTGGAGAGCTCTTACTAACTTATAGCAACGATGTTACGGCATAGTGAATTAATAATTAACATCACCGGGCAGGAGCGCGACGGATCATGCTCAGTGCAGGGTTCCGAAAGCAAAAAACTACTATATACAAAAAACTATCTGTGAAAACACGTACGAACTAATTTTCTATTTAAAGTCGCCGTCAATAGAACTTGAAAAGGATGTAAACAAAACCAAACGGACCAATACACCATGATAACTCGATAATCACGTACGTTTAAAGATCAAGTGAGGTCTTTGCAACTATTTATATACTAGATCATTATTTTCATATTAAGTTGATGAAATAACTACTCAATATAGATTATTATTATTAATAAAAACAGCTAAACTGAAGTGGCAGTGGGCGGGGCACATTGCTCGCAGGACTGATGGCCGATGGGGTCAGAAGGAGGGGAAGGAAGACGAGCTGTAGGTAGGCCTCCAACAAGATGGAGTGACGACCTCGTTAGGATCGCGGGACCGCGGTGGATGCGAAAAGCACAAGACCGGTCTGAGTGGAAAGCCTTGGGGGAGGCCTATGTCCAGCAGTGGACGTCTTTCGGCTGACATGATGATGATGAATAAAAACACGCATAGTGAATATTTGAGGTTATGTGTCAAACAGTACTAATTTGTTTACAGATGTAGTGCATAATTGTTTTCCTTCGTATTTTCACGGAAACGTACGAACGCGTCTTGCTATTGCAGTCGGTCACAGTACAAAAAGTACTGAGGTTGACTGAAGTAGCATGACACCTTCGTACGTTTCCGTGAAAATACGAAGGAAAGCAATTATGCACTACACCTGTACATCTTTCACATGCTCTATTGACGGCGACTTTAAAGCTATTTGGTGCTGGTGCTGTCTAACGGGATTTTTAGTACTTAAGTATAATATTGATGTATGGTAGTGAATCCTGGGTATGGCAGAAGAAGAACGAAAGCAGGATTAATGCAGTTGAAATGAGAGCTCTAAGAAGTATGTGTGGAGTTAGGATAATAGATAGAGTAAGAAATAGCGAGGTCCGAGAAAGATGTGGTTTGAAAGAAGATGGTAGTGACTAAGATCGAAAAGGGTATGCTAAGATGGTTTGGTCATTTAGAAAGGATGGATGACAGAAGAGTTACGAAAGAGATATGGCGAGCGAGAGTGAGCGGAGACGTCGGTAGGGGACGTCCTAGACGGACGTACGGTGATCAGATTCGCGATGTGCTGATTAAGGGCCAAATCAAAAGCACCCGAAACCGACGTACGTGCATGAAAAGATTGATGAATGTAGAGGAAGCGAAGTGTATATGTTTGGACCGATGCACCTGGCGTTCCATAATCTCTGCCTACCCCATTGGGAGACAGGCGTGAAGATATGTATGTATGTAAGTATAAACACTGTAGCCGCCTGCATCTCAGGAACCAATCAAGACTAGTTAGTCGTGATAGCTTTTCTTTTCGTTATATGTACTTTCATTTAAGATATTTTTCTATATTTGATTACTTGTAATTTTGGCTGTAAATGGGACACACACATTACATATCTAGCGAAAGTTACACTTCTCGAGTTAATATGTATATATGTTCTAAATGGTCTGTCTATTATCAGCCCAATGGTACTCTGACCCACCCAGAACGGTGTCACAGTGACATGATAAAACAACAGTTTCCACTTACCATCAGGTGGCATGTGTGCTCGTCAGCCTTCCCTATGCCATAAAAAAAAAAGAAAAAAAAAATGATTTGACATTTCTTACGACTGGATCATAACGCCACTTTGACACAGTATGGTGGGTCAGTGTTCCATTGGCGGATAGTATATAATTCCTTTTTTTAAGACCTATTTAATGAAATAATACCTCAATCGACGGCATGATGGAACAAAAATACCTTTGCTTTATGCGAGGTGCCCGATTTTTTTTTAATAAGTTCTTTTTTCCAACTTTATCAGCGTAATTTAAAAGCCTTATTACAACTTTGTAGTGCCAAGATTCTCTGAGTTAAACGGTGGACAGACAGACATGACGAAACTGTTAGAGTTTCTTATTGATTAGGGGCCCCTAAAAAGTTAACTGTTGATAGTATATTTGGAAGAAACTTGAACTTTATAGTAAAGGAACCAAAGCTGTTTCTTTAAGTTCATGCGTTTGTAACATAGGCACGATAAAGAGAAAGTAAATAGTTTTTGTAAACAATAGCGTATTTACAAAAATATCCCAGTGTCCCATGATATGTCACTTTCGCTGTATTTTCTTTTAATTTGGCATTGTTTTTTAGTTTTTCTCATAATTCGGTTGTTTTGTCAGACATGTTGGTAATTATACTCGGAAAATTGTTTCCGTAAAGTTATATTTTGTATTATTTGGTTAATATTGTCCACCATTTAAACGCAAAACGTAAGAATAAGAGAAAATTAAATGCTTTAGCAGGGTCAGAACCAGTTTCAACCGGTTATAATCGTACTTGTAACCGGTATAATTTCGTTCATCCCTTAACCGGTTACTGAAAAGAACGGTTTAAAATAACTAAATTAGTTATTTACATAAACCTAAATACCGTCACGCCTTCATCCCAGACAGGCAGAGCTACAGAATTACCAACAACTTTAAAAACTTGTTGATGATTCTGTAACCACATTTTGCATGATCAGGCTAAGATGTTTACCAATGTATATTAGTGACAGGTTGCAAGCCCATCTTACGACTTCCACAGGAAGGCATGGAGTGGCACTATTCTAAAACGGCAACAACACGGCACATTAGTTGTTTCTCAAAAACTATAAATAAAATTATGAACACTTAGTCTTCATGGTATAGGTAAGAAAGGGGGGGGGGGCGGTTTTTAAAAAAAATAATGTATAAATAAAAAATACAAAGGTTTTTGAAATATGCAGATTTAATTTTGCTATTATCAAATCACTTTCGGGGGGCCATTACAACGTCAAAAGATGGCGGATGTGTAAATTGTTTTATTTTTTATTTTTGTGTATTTAGGTGTTCAAAGTTCTTTTTTGTTAGTGATTTGTACTTTTAATGAATTTGTGTTGCACAGTGATAGAAGACTTGGACTTATTTCGTGTATCCTGGCATCTTACTTCTCGTTTCAAGTGGACTCGCAGTGGTACAGAGGTTAAAACTATCTTGGCCTCTGTCCTACATATCACCGTACAACGTTGCCCCCAATCTTCCTAGTGAAGATTGGATTGCGTTTTATTGCCATATTGATTTATACTTATATATACTTGACACTGGCGAAATCACTCCATTGTGGGACCGCCATATTCCCGCGGTAGTAGCTGTTCAAGTCACCGCGGGGCAAGGTCAAAAAAAAAAAAAACTTTCATTTTCGGGCCCCCATTCTAGACCACAATGTGTAACAACTACATGCAACATGTGATTTACTTAAGTTTTTCACCTATACCCTTTTATACGCAACCTACTTACTTGTAATTTCTACATTTTTTTTAATTGCTACCTTCTCTAGCCAAATGTCACCACGCGAAAGCGCAAGCGGAATCTGGCATCGGCCATTTCCCATTTCGCAACATGTCCGCATATCACAGGTTTTTTTCCCGGTTGAAACCGCAAGCGAAAACGAGTTGCAAACTAATGGTCAGTGAGAGTTGCCTCTGCAAAGTCCGTCGGTTGCCTAAGACTAGACCAGTAGGGATTGCTAAAATACCAAGTATTTCAGGTAAATACTTGTTTACGCTTGTGCTGCCATCTGTGATATTTGATATGTAAAGATATAAAAGTATAAGATATGTAAACTGTTTGTTTCATTCCAAATAAAAATAAAAATAACCGTATCTTACATATAAAAGTGTGTTTTCTCAAACATGCTATGTAATGTCGGCGTTATGTTAGTTATTTTAGGCTTCAAAGTGCCACGTTTCCGACGGAACAACTCGAGAGAACTGTAAAGGAATTTCATACGAAATTGAAGGCCTGGGCCGGGAAGTAATTTTAAAAAAAAAAAAAATTTGGCCATGGTGGCTAAATAGCTGGTTTTTTTTTAATTTACTAAGCCGTGCATCTAACAAAGCGTTTGCATGTTTATTGGATGTACCAGGAGCGCAGAGGTAATTAGGAGGTTAGCACGATGCGGCGAGCCCCGCGCGCGCCACCAGCGGCGGGCCGGCGGGCGGGCGTACTGAGCAGAGCACTGTAGGTTACTTTTAATGTTTATGCTCTCCTAGTACCTATTTGACATTGTAATTTTTGTTCTAATTATTTTAATGAATTATGTTTGAGAAAAGCACTATACATACTTCGGCGGGAAATATGGGGTTGCCCGCCTCAGACCTATATCCGGCCTTGCTTCGCTCGGCCGTCTATATAACTTCGGTCGGCAACCCCTTTTGTTCCGGCCTCTGTAGTAATGTACTATTATCGTTGTCTAGTACAAGCCTAGAGTTTAGTTTGGGATCAGGTCAAGTTCTGTGCGATTGTCATCCGATTTTATTTATGTATTATGATTATTCTTCGAGGTCGCGATTTTTGTCTTATTCCTCTGTCATATAAATATATTCTCCCATGAAAATATATTTATTTAGCCACATGAATATGGTTGAAAATACGTTAACACATGCCTAAAATGGCGGCCCTGATTGGCTGTAGATTTTAGCTTATACTTACTAGTCCACTTTCAGTACTCACAAGTATTTTTACTCACTACTGGCGCGTGTACTTAACTATTAAGCAACTTACACAAGGAATGCATTTACTCAGTCCTCCAGTCGCGAGGCGTTCGTACAAGCCGATTATTTACGGCTTTACCAAAAATTCCTATGCATAGAGTAGGTATACAAACAAAACGTAAAACCGGCACACGCCATACACCTTTTTTTGGTCCGGCTTGTCTATTTATTTACGTGACGCTTCGCCACTGCAGTCCTCCAAGCAGTTAAAGAGTTAGCCAACTTATTCCTAATTAGTACAAACTGGTCTTGAGAATGTTTGTAAAAACTTAGATTTCACTGCATAGGTACATATAAATACGGGTATACGTTGATTTGTAGGTTCTGTTATTCATTTGGTAAGTCTATTCCAAATTGTTTCAACTTCGTAACCATGTTTTTATGGTATAATTATCTCCTTCACTGGTCAGTGGTCAGTAAGAGCTAGTATAGCGCTACTATAGCGCTACTATAGCGCTACTATAGCTCTACTATAGCCCTACTATAGCGCTACGATAGCGCTACTATAGCGCTACTTTAGCGCTACCATAGCGCTACTATAGCGCTAATATAGCGCTACTATAGCGCTACTTTAGCGCTACCATAGCGCTACTATAGCGCTAATATAGCGCTGCTATAGCGTCAACAAAGCGACTACGATTTAGATATACCTAAAATATGTTCGGGTGGACCTTGTGCAGGGTCCTTCCGGATCGCTACCACCATCTTATCCATTAACCTACCCCCAAACGGCAGTGTTCGGATTGTTGTGGTCCGGTGTGGGGACAAGACAGCCGGTGTAATGACTAGCATAGAGGCATTCCATCTTAGTCCTCAGGGTTGGCAAAGCATTTGCAGTCGTAGGCTTGCAGTCTTGTGAATGAGAATCTCTATGGGTCTTAGTTTCCACTTAAAATCAGGTGGTCTGTGTGCTCGTTTTCTACGCCATAAGAAAAAAAATAAAAATAAAATGGCAGATCTACAAAACATACTTATTTATAACTCAGTCGAGTATAGTATCGATATTGATATTATTAACTAGTCCCATATCTAGACCACGTTTAGGTAAAACTTTTGACAAATATGTCAATTTTCCTCCAAGAACCAAATAAAACCGTGTACAATCTTTATTTATCCAGACAAATAGTTTCTCCTTTTAGCATATTGCTTTAACGTTTTTTTTTATCACTTCTATGTTAGTTATTATTCTATGGGATCACTACGACACGGCGCAAAATACCAGCAACCAAACTACGACGTAAAAGAGTCAAGTCAAAAGAAAACCTTGTCAAAGCAAATTTGACACACTTGTCATTTTCGATTGTCAACTTTTATCGTACATAATCATTCAAAGATTTAATTAAAATTTATTCACCAAATAAAAATGGGTATTGGTGATTATCCTGCAGAATATGATTTCAAAAAGCATGGGTACTATGACCCCGCGCGCTACTACGGGAAAGGTAGATATTTGGTTAAAGCATTGATTGAATTATTAGATAGGTAAAAACTCCGATATAGGTGACCCCTTTTCAAAGCTTGTATATCTTTAAAGACCCAACCGAATTTTATGAAACTAGCCAAGCACCACAGCTAAGAAACCTGCTTTCAAATAAAAAAAACCGCATCCAAATCGGTTCACTCGTTTGAGCTACGGTGCCACAAACAGACACACACACACACACATTTAGCCTCGGGGGTCTGGAGGGCTCCGACGCCGTTACTACAAATACAAAATTCTTGAAAAAGAAAAGTGTTTTGGTGTTGTTTTTACCACACGATATAAATAGAAACGTCTAGAGATTTTCCATATTAGACTAAACGTGACGTAATTTTTGCGTGCGTCTTCGACAGGACGGCGCGGCCCCGACTAAACCCGCTCGGTCCGTCCTGTTGACATTGCTTGTGGTGGCTCGCGTCGCGTACGGTCGAGGCACGCACACATGCAAGCCGTGCAATACACCTTTGTTTGAAGATGAACTACTGTGCCAGAAGTGTGTACACAATAACGTCGTCACCTGGACAAGAAATAGGGTTTTCTCTGACGGTAAATGCTATTCACGTCACAAGCGTGAAACCATTTAATAAGTAGTGATTTCTTGAATCTGTTGTATTTGTTTCAGCTGACACCCCTTTCGGCGATGTAAAGTTGAACGAACTAGTGCCCTGGCTTATGCGCCGAAAAAAAGGATTCTCTCCCTTCATGGGGCTATGCAGCCGAGGTAAGGGTCAAGGGAAGCACAGATTAACAGTTTACTGCTGACCCCTTCTTCTAAAAATGGTGACCCCCTTCTTTCAAGGCTGTATCGTAAACGGTGCGACAGATTTTCATAAAACATAGAAAAGAACCACCGCTAGAAAACCGATATTAAATAAAAAAACTGCCTCTAATTCGGTTTACCCGTTTAAAAGCTGTGTGTCCGTCCTGTTGGCCGTCAGACACACACACAGACCCTCGATTTATGTTCCAGCTTGGTGGAGATGGCAACATAGGTACATGCAGCCGCTGCAGGTGGGCGTGGCCCCCTTCATCCAGATCCTGGTGTTCAATATGGCCTTTTTCTACGTGATCAACTACGGCAGGATCAGTAAGTTGTATACTTAATTACTATAGGTACATGTTTTTTTAGAGTGCAGCTCCACTGAGGTAGAGACGAGCGGAGATGTGCCAATATTAACCAATAGAAGGCGCGTGCGGTCACGTCGAGTGCGCCTTGCGCACGTTAGCTTAGATTCTATTGGTTAATATTGGCACAGCGCTCCGCCTCAGTGGAACCGTGCCAAAATGGTAAATAAAGAACCGTTATGGTGAGACTTCGGTGTCTGTCTGTTAATCACAGTAACTATGGAGACTATGGAAGCTAAGAACTTGACATTTGGCATACAACTGTTCTTTAAATTGGCTTAATATTTAACGTGAGTGGTTTGTGACCGTACTAGTTAAATTAATGACTAGAGTTAGGACTTTTGGTGGCAAATCGTGGTTCCAGAATCCATGGAGTCGCTATTTCCTAATTATTATAATACATAACACTTTGATTTTGACCTTCAGTATTTTAATATTTCAAAATTCATTTAGGTATTCGTTATTCGGCCGCACAAATTTAAATTAATTTTGGTATTGAGGATATCTCTGATGTGAAAGCGTTATAAACAAGCAAATATTAATAGGTATGAAATAACCGAACTAAATATGTATTTAGGTCATTTCTGAATATGATAATACTGAAGATCAAAATCAATGTGTTATGTATTATAATAATTAGGAAATAGCGACTCCATGGATTCTGGAACCACAAAATGCCACCAAAATCCTAACCCTATTAATGACCATTATTCTTGTATATTTCAGGCCACCACAGGAACTACAAATTCCACTAAGAAATGGACAAAGAAAATCACATAATAAGATAACATAAGCAAACTGAATAAATTCATAATAATATATTGTCTCGACCCATTTAACAGAATATCTTTAATAGTAATCGTCTACTATTGATTTGTAGTCGAATCGGCTTTTTCTTTTAGCATACACTTTGCTTTTCTAAATTTCGAACTGTCAGAAATATCTAGTGATAAGTTTAGTGTAAATTTAATGTGAACTATAATTATAATAAATTATGAAAGGTGTTTTTATTTTTATTTTACTCGATCTAAAGAAAAATAAAAGAAAATAAATAGTTTATTTTTTTCCTTGCTTTCTTTTTTTCCCTTCAAATTTTATCCTGGTAAAATCCCGAGGGAACTAGCGAGAACTGACTTCAACGCGGACGGAGACGTGAGTATATTTTTATGCCATTCTGAAGGAAAATGAGCACACAGGCCACCTGCCCCCTATTTCGCCATCCTAGACATTGACAGGCGACAGCTGACATTTCAGTGTACATGGTGCAGCTTATATGAAACCTAGTGATGTACAGATGTAGTGCATAATTGTTTTCCTTCGTATTTTCACGGAAACGTACGAACGCGTCTTGCTATTTCAGTCGGTCACAGTACAAAAAGTACTGAGGTTGACTGAAATAGCATGACACCTTCGTACGTTTCCGTGAAAATACGAAGGAAAGCTATTATGCACTACACCTTGTATCAACGTGTTGACTTTGCTATGTATGCCGAACTGTCACCTGCCATGTGTCATTGTCAATATGGTGAAATAGGGGGCTGATGGCACGTGATAAACCCGATAAACCAGAGTTCATTTGATTTAAAGGCCGACTTACAAAGGAAACCCGACTATGGCCTTTCGGGAATCATTCTTCCCTCCATATCTCATAAAATATTGGTCGCAGAGAAAAAATTAAAAAAAATCCTTTTTTGTACAAAATTTTACGCAGATTAATCATGTAGGATAATTTTAGGACTACAAGTATCTTCCAAACTGAAGATTCAACTGAAGATCCACAAGGATTCTGTAATTTATTGAAAAATCTGATCTAAGTTACTCTACGTACCCTCTGGTTACCGCTAAGCTCCTGGTACTTTATGTAATATCTTTGGTTGGATGAAAGGCTTAGAGCAACCTCTAATTTGTTTTTTCGAAAACAACAAGCATTTTATAGGAAAGATACAAAGTTTCGAAAAAAAAAGTATCTTTCGCAATTTTCATCCCTACTAAGGACTAAGATGAAATGCCTCTATGCTAGTTATTTCACCAGTTTTCTACATGACGTACCTACTCTTCGATTTCGTCAGACGTTTTCATTCACAGAAAGCAACCTGACCCTGACTATCCACAGCATGAATGATCTTTAATCAATGTAAGCGGACAAACAAACAGACACACAATGGCACAATTACCACAACGCGGTCGTCGTTCTACATACTATCTGTTTTTACACCGTACAGAGAAATCCAACCAGTAAAGTCTAAGAAATCGACTGTTTATTCCTTATAGACGTATTTGAATCAAGCAATGCTGGGAAAGACACCTTGTCAAAATGAGATAAAGTTCAAATGTAGACATTGTGCAAGCGACATGTGGTCTTTGGAATTGTGATAATAAATCTTAATTATCGACGTATGATGGTTTTGTTGTAGGATAATTGGGTTTAAATGTAGTTTAACTAGAATAAAGGCAAATTGCTCCACTTGTTGGAACAGTGGCGATTAACGCAAGGTTTTTTTGAAGACTTAATTACTTCATGTATGGGAGGCGTTCCGTTACAGTAAGAAATGAATGCGTGGTTGTCTAACAGAGATTCGATTAGCTTAAACGTTGGTACTTGTATTAGTATAAAATATATCACAGATACCGGCCTTTCATTTTGTTTGATAAATATGGCGAGTAGCCATCGAGTAGCTAATAGACTCATCGGTGACCACTCACTCGCAAATACCAATATCAGAGTTTGAAGCATCAACGTAAAGTCGCTTGTTTCTCGGTATTTTGCAAGGTGTATTATAGAGAGTGTGCCTAGGAACTATATGACCTCATCCGACACTCCAATTTCTCACATCAGTCTTCTAGACGCCGGGAGGGCTTCCATCCACATGTAGTAGAACACCCAATGGTTGGGACGCAGCGCTTTGCTGCGTCGTTTCTTATTGGCACTGCCAAGGAGTGGAACGCTCTCCCTGCGTCTGTATTCCCGGAGTCAAATAACCTTGGTGTTTTCAAGGCAACAGTGAAGGCATTTTCTGGGTAAGCGTGTACCACCTTCGACCTCGTCGTCACTTAACATCAGCTGAGACTGAGGTCAAACGCAAAGCCATTATTGATTTAAAAAAAAGGGCAACGCCGTGTCGTGCATTGTCAATACAGCAGCACGGTTTCCGTATTGATACTATTCGTTCAACAGAACGATCGAACGTAAAAAGGCTTCCTAATTGAGAATGCATCGCTGAAACCTTTAGGCGAGTCCGGTCATATTCAGATTTTGCCAGTTTAGCCTTAGGTCAAAATCTAAGTAGGTACGACTCTAAGGTTGCCACTTTCTATTTAAGTCGGATTCTCAGTAGGTATGATTCCGAATAGGGTATTGTCTATGATATCCAGGTTCCTTATATGTTAGATTATTACTAAGTCAAATTCCTAGCACTTCAGATTCTCATAGTACCGCATTCTGAGTAGGTCAGAAAATTGTATACCCAGAATCTCAGTATGTCTAATTCTAAATACGACAATTTATGTGTTGATTATATTCTACCTAAACTTTATTCTGAGAAGGTCAGATAATATAACAGTCAATGTATGGGTACGTTAGGCCGATGTACAGTCAGAGGGAAAATCACACAACATGTTTTGAGATTAAATAAAATACGTTTGTATTTAAATGTTTAAAATATAAGAAAAAAAAATAACACAAAATAACACTTACTTTGGAAATAAAATAAAACTTAACATTATATGATTATTTCTTAATCAAATCTTGATGGTATTTTTATTTTCTTTATTGTAGTTCGTCTAATGCTTCTATTATGTCGTTTGTTGTAATTATTTCCGAGTCACTAAGAGAATCATTGGATGAGTCAGCCGAAGAACTGGAAGAACTACTTTCAGAACTTGAGCTGTCGGATTCTGATTTATTATTCTGGTTGCCGAATAATTGAGCATTGACATGTCTTTCATAGCTTAAGTGTGGAGCTTTTCTGAAGAAATCTATGATGCCGATAGATTTGTTCTTTACGTCCGTTACTAAATTTTTCACGTGCTGATCATATTTCAAGTCCACTTTTCGTGATTTTTTAGTTGCTCGATGAGCACACGCTTGTTTAATAATGACATCGTAGTGTTTAGCCTCCAGTCTCAAAGTGTATAAAAATTTAAATATATTCGGCTTCTTACTTAATTTTTTGTTCAGTCGATTGTGCCACCCCTCTAAATTATTAGTTGTCCGGTATTTTTCGTCAGAACAGCCAAATAAAGTCGGCGTGACCGTGGTAAACCAATATTTTTCGAAATATTTCTGGAACTTCTGGATGTTTTTCACATTCGAAAAAATTGTGATAAGTGTACGCCATGCTTCTTCAATATACTCGACCGGTAGTAGAGGTAGATATGTCAGATACCTCACAAATCTCTTACCGTCATCTTCGGTAGAAATATCCATTTGATTAGTTTTTTTCCAAATTCCTTTAATGAAATGCAGGTAGCATCCAGTTTTCTTTACTGCTGGGAAGACATGGGATACTGCATTTAGAGCAGCCAACTCGAAGTCAGCCTTATAATGTTGAATTTGTATATTCATAACCGTTTTTAATGTTTGAAACAATCTAACATACTTTTTCTCTTGCTTGTCTGGCAAAAGGGCGTATATTACTGGCACAATAGTGCGGCTGCTATCCGATTCATAGTTTAATATAGCATGAATAGTATACAGCTGGTGGAAAGGCTTGGGGACTACTTTAAAGGTCCCATCACCTAGAAATCTGTAGGTTTTTTAAATATTTTTCTCGACGATTCGCTACAGAAAATAAACAGCTTATCATCATCATCGCCGATTTCAGCGATTAGGAAATTGACACTTAGAATTTTGGGAAACTCTACGTCTTTTATACGGTCGAATTTCAAAGAGTCGGTGCCTAAAATTTTTTTTTTCCATGCGTATATAGAATCTTTTTTTGATGCGAATGTAGGCAGCAGTATCGAATGATGTAGATGTGCCAGATCCTGTAGCGATTCTTCAAAAATGGGCTGTATGGGTTCGAAAGATCCCGCTGCCTTTTCTTTGCAAGTGAACATTGCCCATTCAATAGAGTTTCGATCAAAATCGGGCAAGCATGTATGTTCACTTACTCGACAAACTGTAGTCATCTCTGAATTCATTGTTAAGGACGCACTGCACATGTTTCGGTTGGAACATCTGAAGTTTACTGTACCCGATTTATTTTTTAGTTGGTAGCAATACTTAAACCCATTCCAAAGTAGGCAGGGTCGATCTTTAGCAGTTTTAATTAATTTAAAATTTTCCTCTTCCATTTTACAAACGCCTTTCAAACAGAAAGATATTAACAGATATTAATATGACATTGTCATTTAATACGTATTATGCTTATCGTGTTTTATTATTCTAAGTGGCCAATATCTTTGATTTTACTTGCCGATTATACCTGTCCTTTTCAGAATTATACTTGTATAAAAACTGACCTACTAAGAAATAAAACTGCTCAGAATAAGTTTATATAAAGATTCAGACTTATTTAGAAAACTACTCGGTACGAATCTGACATAATATGAAAATGTAATTTTTCGAATCTAACTTATTACTAATTTGACATAATACTATTATGATCGTGACCTACTAAGAATCTGACCTACTCAGAAATCGACTTTAAAAGAAAATGACTTCCACTTCATTAGTTATTTTCCGAAACCGTCCGATTCAGAAACAGACTTATGGCAACTCTGACCTAACCAGAATCGTACTTACCCAGGTTTAGACCTAAACCTCAACTGGCTTAATTCGAATCTAACCCGACCCGCCTAAAGGCGCTGAAATGTGTTTTGTACGCTCTGACGGGACTACTTAAACTTGCTGGTTTATATTAGCTGCGCCGCGTCCACTCGTTTAAGAGAATAACACCTGCTTAGTATTAAAATGAATGTGCGTCTTTCTTGTAATAACCTATTTTACTTACCCGTATGAACGGGTTCTTCTTCGGGAGATCATGGTCCACCTCATCCCTGGACTCATCATCATCAGCCGAGTTCACCCTGACGCAGGTCTTGTGTATGGTATGATCACCCATACTCGCCACTCATCATACACGCGCCTGCGCACTTTTCACTGTTTCACTTTTCCAGCAGTGTCTCAATTTTCACTGGTGCACTTTTTAGTGGTTTTACACAAATAGGATAAAGAATTGATTAACGAAATAAGATTTAAATTGATGTCACTTAGGTTTAGTATCGGCGCACGCGCACGGTTGGTATTTTCAGTTTTCTTTCTATAGATGGCGATCTGCAAAGAAGAAAATAATGTATTAGAATGAGAAGAATCTTCTTTTATTGTTATTTCGAGAATACATATTTTTACTGTACTTATTTACTGGAATAAATAAATACATAAATATTAATCGCATTTGTTATTATTAACATCGGCAGTAGCATCGGCATAGGGCATGCTTCGATGGTTCGGTCATTTGGAAAGGATGGATGAAAGAAGATTAACGAAAGAGATATACAGAGCGAAAGTGAGTGGAAGGGTCGGAAGAGGCCACCCTAGGCGTACTTTTTCGAATCAAATCGGAGAAATACTGGAAAAGGGCCGAATCTTAAGTACCCGAAACCGACGTGCGTGCATGACTCGATGTATGAATGTGGAAGAAGCGAAAGACATTTGTCAGGATCGTAGCAGGTGGAAAGAAGTCGTCTCTGCCTACCCCTCTGGGAAACAGGCGTGATTTTATGTATGTATGTATGTAACATCGGCAGTTATTATTTGTTTTATTTTTAGCTAGGAATGATTGCCTCTATTCTAGGCGGTAAAACCATCTCGTTTTTAACCTGTTATCGTATGGTCAACGTTTTGATAGCTCTTATACTTGACAGTAATGGCGGCCGAGTTAACAATACCATAACAGGTCAAAGACGATATGGCTTTTACCGTCTACAAAAGAGCCCCTTATTTAACGTGGACTTTAATCTTTTGGAAGCCAACGACGCCTAAAGTCATCATTTATTTATTCAAATTAATTTACACGGCATTACAGTATGACCATATATATACACTGAGAAACTTCAGTAATAATAACAAATGGTAGAGATAATAAATTAAAAACAGAAGTCAATTAATAATAGATGGCCTATCATTAATCATCTCGCAAAATCTTAGATATTCACGACACACAGCTGCCCATCGCCACGCAAACACATCACATTCAGGTACTGATAACAGAAGCGCATTCAACCGCGTCAAGACGTGGAGCAAGAGCGAGCTCCTTCGGTGCAGCCAACAGTGGACGCGCACGCGGCCTAAGCGTTATTCGCGGTGTTTCAGGGACATACAGCCTCACGACTCCTCTGAGCACAGGGCAACCCGACTTCCCACGCAAAATTTTACAGGCAGTGACTAACAGATATTTGTTGCCTTACGTCTAGCGAATTACATCCAAGAGTACCAAGTAAGAATTTTGTAGGGTATAGTCATGAGCTGTCATGTATACAACGGTAACGCTTTCTAGCTGTCGGTTTATCAACGCGGCATGTCTTATATCTTATAATTCAGACAATGGCTGCAGAGTCAAAAGTTATATCAACATTACCATAATTATTATCAGTTACCCCATATGAGACGTATGTATGTATGTACTCATAATGATGTCACGTTTAGTTCTAACAAAAAAACCGGTCAAGTGGGAGTCGGACCCGAGTACAGAAAGAATTTTCAGAATTTCTCCAATTGTCTTATCTTCACAGCGAACACACTGCTTGTTGTAGGTTACAGGATTAGATGGTGGTGTTGGCATTTGCCCCTCTTAATCCTAGCTCTTTAATGAGGGACTGACGAACGGACGACATCAAAGGCTTAAAGTGAAGACATTTATCAGTAACAAGGCTGCACGGAAACTTTAGCAAGTCAAGAATCTACAAGCGCTTCCCAAGAGGAGACCACTGCTGAGAAGACAGCAGTCAATCATTTTTTTACACATATTTTATCTCAAAAATATGTACACAGACCGTATTATACTATGGCAATAAGGTCTATGTGTACATATTTTTGCTACTTTGTACAGATATTTTTTTTTTACTTTGACTGTACTACCTACTTAGAATATCATGCGTAGGCCGCAGGAAAACATGCCAATTTTTTACGAGAGAGATAGCGAGAGAAAAAGGAAAATAAACTCCTACTCCTACTTATGTGATAACAAGACGGTCCAAAAAGGAAAGTTGATAGTTGAAAGGGTTCTTTGTAAGTATACGGAACCCTAAAAGAACCGCCTGCAGCATCATGAGTCGTGACGTGTCAGACGTATCGATGTCACTCTTGACTCGAGATTTAGTTTGTTTGCTATACGATAGAGATATCGCTATCGGCTGATCGTTGAGTAATACGATACTTAGACAATTGTATTTAGATGACCCACATGAAACTTTCGAGTGGTTGCCTACTTGAGATATGATTCAAGCGGTGTTTAAGCTTATTGGTTATTGATACGGGAAAAAAAACGTGTTAAAGATAAGATGGTCGTCTCGTCTGCTGGCATTACAAGTATTCGACTAGTTGGTTGTGACCCTGCCTACGAAGCTAGCAAATCCCGGTAAAGGCAGATATTTGTGTGATGAGCGCGAGTATTGTTTTGGTCTTTGGTGTTTTTTTTCTCTTCAGGGTAAAGTCACCAATGGTCTGCCACGCCGCGGCGCGATGAGGGATGCGACGACCCAAGACTTTAAATTTTTAATCCCGGAAACCCCACCCGGACGCTCCCCGGGCGCCCTCAAAACTAGGACAAATCTGGGGACACCCGGACGGATGGCCACTCTACCTGTGTGCTCTGTCTTAATCCAAGTAAAAACGCACAGATTAAAGATGCTTCTATTCTATTCCGTTCATCTGTTTCGGAGTTCTGTTCTACTATCCACAGACAAATTCCTTTTTTTTTTAAATTTATTACTTATTAAAAAAAACCTAATATATTTAATGCCATAAACAGCGAACAAATCCGTACACGGTTTAACTGTCACGCTGTTCACTCAACTATAATAAATAATCTAATAACAGCAAAATAAATAATACTGCGCATATCAATGCGCATTCAATGCTTTCATAATGCGTATGCAGTAGTGTGGGTTTTCACAAACACTTGTGAGTATCTTGGTGTCTACGTTATTAAGAATCTCTGGTAACAAGGTATTCCCACCTACCATACCATACCATAAACATTACAACATTTTGGTACTACGAATTGAGGTAAATAAGCTAATTTTCTAAGGTGTTGAGGCCTGCTGTATGTTTTAAAATTTACCAATTACGCCATTAAGAATAACAACTTTTATTTTGTAGTGTATAACCTACATACCTACACGTACCTATAGCTATACAACTATTTAACATTTAGTATCTATTGTTGTTATAATCGCGTGTTCACCGCCGGCGCCGCTTACGACGTATTCTTTATGCTCTGACGCTTCGTGGAAGGTTCTAATGAGTCATTATAACATCGATGATAATAACCAGGTGCATCATTTTACAAGAATCCTATTCAAGATCCGTACTCCAAAGTTAAGACGCCACATGTCCTGCCTCGCCCACACAAGAATCAAAAGGGATGGCTTTATGAACTTCTGCGCGGACTGTGAAATGGAGACCATTTGCGCGCGCCATGGTTTACCAGCATTAACAAATTATAAAAACTCAACTGTTGAATCAAAAATCAACGTTAAAGATCCTAGGGTTTCGAAGAACCAGCCAAAAACATGTTCATGACGTTGCAACGGTCGTGTTGCAACACGATCGAAACGTCGAGGTATATGGTAATGTTTTACGCAATTAAGTCCCGTGTTATGTATGTCGTTTGAAGAAACGATAACGTTACTCGATATTAATATTTTGTTCAGTTATTTACTCATTCGGTTTATATACGGAATGTATTATTTATTGTTGTTGCTATGTTGTCAAAATATTTTTTGTGACTTATTTACATAACAATATTAAAGTGTAGGTGTACAGCTAGTAGGTATATAATATTTTGAAAATGTAAACAAAAGTAAACATTCAGACGTAGTAAAAATTCTTATTATTACATACATACATACATTTACTCACGCTTGTTTCCCAGAAGGATAGGCAGAGACCACTTCTTTCCACCTGCTATGATACTGACAGATCTCTTTTGCCTTATCATTCTTGGGAAAATAATTATTATATTTGTCCAATTTGGAAGACAAAATTGGGAAATACTTTTTGCTGATTTTGACTAATTTCCATAGATATTATAGTTCCAGGTCGCAGTTATTCCTGTCCTGCTTGGACGCTAAACTCTCCAAGAGCGACATCTATATATTTTGTAACTAAGCTCTAGGCTTGTGCTATGGGTACTAGACAACGATACACATACTTATACAGAGATATTAATACCCAAATACATAGAAAAACATCTAAGACTCGGGAAACATACTCGCGCTCAGTACACAAATATTTGCCCATACGGAATCGAATCCGGCACTGCGTCGTAGGCAGGGTAACTTCCAACTAGGCCAGCGCGTCGTCAAAGTACAACAAAAAAACACTTCAATTTCAAGACTATAAAGGTACTTTAGTTTAGTAGAAAACAGAGACTGTAATAATGACTCACTGAGGGCGCCACTGGACGCTCGGTCTAAGGACCACCAACCAGAGGCCTTACTTTGAAAACCGAAGTTCGTAATAGGCTATTTGACTAATTTTAGAAAACGTTTTTAAATGATTCTTTATCACATAACAAGCACACTACATTGATATTTCCTTGAGATTCTACTGTATTATCAATAAAAATGTAAGTTAAAGTTTAAATTTCTGTTTCTATCTATGGCGGACTAGTGTGACGTCACACGCAAGTAAACAAACAAGTTCATTTCACAGCTTAGCATATGAAGTGAATTTGGGGTTGGTTTTGTTTACTTGCATGTGACTTCACATCACAGATTATAAAGTATTTCTAACATCACATAGCGTTTTTGCCACAGATTAAATTTCAAAAAAAAATCCTTATTATTTCGTGTAATTTCCAAAAAAATTGACATAGTTTAATGTGAAATAAAGTGAAATACGTCATTTTACGCTAGTATCAGATAGGATGACCACAATTTGTAGTATATTTTCAATGTTGTCAAATAGCCTATTACCTACGTGAAATCCATCCTTTCTCTTGACTTAGTGTCGAATAACGAGTGACAGAGATGGAGTTAACGTACTTCGATCAAAGTAGGATCTCAGAGGGCCCTGTCAAGATGCACTACGCTATCTAGCGTTTCTATTAGTTTCGTTTTTAAACCAATCACTGGTAGATCACGTGACTTTCCGTATTACGTTTGCCGGATGCTCTAGAGGAGTCAAAATATTACTATTCAGAGCCTATTGTACCTCTCTTTATACCGGCAGCCTGTGGGAGCGGTACACAAAACGGGCCTATGGGGCCCTCCGGGTCCAGTATAATAATGCGTTCCGGGTGTTGATGGGGCTGCCTCGCTTCTGTAGCGCATCAGGGATGTTCGCGGAGGCGCGCGTGGACTGTTTCCATACAGCCATGCGCGGGCGCGGTGCGTCCCTGGTGCGCCGCCGGGTGCGCGACAGCCCCAACACCATCCTGCGTATGATAGCCGACAGAGTAGACTGTGCCTACATGTCTCACTGCGGGGGACTACATTGCCCCACTAGTACTATACTGTTTTAGTTATTTATAATTTATTATTACTAACACCTTAGATTAAGTACTTATTTTCAATAACAAAATAATGTGTCATTGGTTACATGAAATAAACAAATTTTAATGTTTTAATGTTTTAATGTTTTAATGTTTTATTTGGGCACAAACGGTACAATATAACTTAAAGATAAAGAAGAACATGAATTTAACATAAACCAGCAAAGTTGCCACAAGTTACAGAGACATATTAAAATTTAAGGAAGCGTAGGTACAACCATAGGAGTAACAGCAAAAGAAAACAATATTTCAAACATGCAACTAGACAACACTACTTACATACTCTAAGGGATGACTTAAATTTAGGAAGTGACAGGCTAAACATATCGATATTACCGAAACAGTTATTATATTTACTACACACTCTATTAACAAATGAGTTTCCAGCGTATTTAGTGCGTGTAAATGGGACATGAAACAAGCAATTTGTTCGTCGTGTGTTGGGGCGAGGTACTCTAAAACCTATTTTACTTAAAAGATAAGGGGAGTCAATATTATTAGAAATAATTTTAAATAATAATGTTTGGTCCTTATATGTGCGCCGACTCTCGAGAGATACTAAACTATTGGGATTAAAAATTTGGCCAGATTTAAAGGCTCTATACTCTAAATGCTTTAAAAGTTTATTCTGAATCCTCTCTATGGAATCTACATAAATATTAATCTTTTAATCTTTAATTTAATCTTTTTAATTACGTCATCAACCAGTGACGCGATTGTTTTAAACACGAAACGAATAGATACACTCGTCAGCGTAGTGCATCTTAGCAGAGCCCTATGGCCTTCAGTGTACGGTCACGAACGTTAATATGAGACAGATTTAAAAAAAAATTTACTTCAAGTTGTCAATGTCATTAGAGATGCCAAATCATTTGCAACTTATAGGAAACTCAACCTTATTGTTGTAGAATGTCAGATTAACTTTGGACCTAAGGTGGGTCCCAAAAAGTTCTAGAGTATACGGATACTTTAATCCTTTGTCACTTTAACGTCATGTTTGAACTGATCCATTAATCTCTCAAAGGCGTTAAAGTGACATGGTACAAGAGTTGGCTGTTTATCACACAGTGCGGTGCCGGATGTTTTACTGACCACTCGCACAATGACAACAAAAACGACTAAAACAACCTCTTCACGGTTGCATGTTTCTTATTCCGTTGTGGATTGGCAAATAAACTTCCGTGGTCCGTTTGTAATCTTACGGTTCAAATCACGCATTAACTGTTTGTAGGCTAGGTTTTCCGTGAGACATTGGTTTGATGGAAATATCAAATGCTCACCGCAGCATAGAAGGACAGGTTTTGCTGTTGACAGTGATCAGAATTTGATTTTGCTGCGAGTGTGAGATAAAGTAACATTTTAATTATTATTCACGGTATAAATAGGTTTGTTTAACCATGTTATATTTTTTTACCTTTTTACTTTTACTTATGTGTCACACGAGACCAAAGTCATTTGCATCTCATGTATTTGAATAGGTACACTTTGCTCTCTTGTTGTTCAAATAACTATTTCCCAGAAAAAGACTTCATTTCATCATATCTCCATAGTTAAAGTTTATCAAAAATAAACAGTTTAAATGTGAAACCGTAATGAATGGATAGACAGAAAAACCAAGTTTTCGCATTCATAATATTAGTATTACACACAGTAGTAAACTTTGGAACTTTGGAACTTCTTTAGTTCTCTATTCAGGTTTTTTAGGACATGAATCTGTGACCCTAAGGTTTCGTTAAAATTCAATACTCATAAATACGTAGTTAGGTAATCTTCAAGCCATTATTATACTCCATTGATGAATATAATGAAACTGAAATAGGAACATTATTATTGTTTGACATTTTATAATCTTGGTAAATTGACATCGGACAAGTGACCATTTATTTGATGTAAAATTATTAGCATTTATGTTGACGATATCAATGTGATTTCGTATTTTTTGTCATTCAATGCAATCTATATATTATTATAATATTACTTTGATGAATAAATAAACTATACTAACAAAAGAAAGTTAAAAATATTCCACTCATCACCTACCCTTAACGTGTTGGAAGCCATGAACGTCATTCCTAAGGTTTCCTTTGAGCTGGCCACTAAAGGCTTATCATTCGCTAGTCCGGCAGCAATCAAAGTGGATGAATCCCTACAACTGTTTTAAAGGGGCGATCGTGATTTGAACAAGCTTCTCAATTAAATGTTAGGATGATATAAAAATGTTAAACATTGTCATTCATAGCGGCGGAGCGGTACTTCGTGGATAAAAACATTATAATAGTAATACAAAATCTATGTATCCTCGTATGTCGTCTATTGTACGCCAGTTGTTAGATAACGTGCGGAAATGTGTAATTTTTTCACCTCGCCGGTAAAGTCAAGGTTGCGGCACCGTTGAACGAAACCTGTTTACATCAGGTCGATAATGGTTTCGTGTCCGTACGTTTGTAATGATGTTACTACATTATTTATTGCGCTGAACTCGATGTCTGTAAACAAATTAGTTTATTTCTGGATTTGCGGAGGTACTGTTTTAAATACCTGGCGTATGAATGGCACATAGGGTAAAGTCACCAGTAGTCAGCCAGATACCTGTAGTCGGCCTCTGCCTGTATTTTGTATGAGTGGAAAGAGTACGAAACATATTTTTCCCACTCTTTGCACTCATATAAGGTCGACTACTGGTCTCTAGCTTGGGATCTAGCTGACTCGCCAATAAAGCCAAGCCAGTGAGGGGCCGATCCTCATCATGGTTGGTGAAGCAGCGGAGATGTGGAAAAATCCCTTGAGGAGCTCTCAGGTCGTAGCCACGTGTTGCTGCTTACCAACAGTTAACCACAAACTGTCTGCTAGATTTTACTTCATTTTCTTCCACCAGGCCGACCATACAACGTAATTTTCCAATGGAATATAATCCTATTACAGAGATGCAATAGAGTAAGTTTTCTTATTTAAGTGTCAGTCATTGAAACAAGTGAAATTCCACTTAATTTCTTTAGCAATGGGTCTTTATCTAAATGGCTGCATTGTGTAAAAAAAAATTGGTTAGTTTAGGATATTTTCAATGAATATTCATAGTAATCTGCAGGTAACTGCCACTAGCTTGGCAAGATTCAAGCTTATGGGTGGTTATAGGTCTGTAGAGAGAGAAATCAAACAACATATGCCGTGTCAAGAAGTACTGCTTTCTGTATCTGACCCTTGTTCCAGCCTTGTAGAGAAAGTCTCTTGAGTTGATCGCAACCGTTCAACATACCACAATGCAGTGACCGAGCCAAGTCAAGGAGTTTTTCCTACCTTACTTAATAATTAAGTCGCGAATCGGCGCTCTCAATGAATTTGTAACTTACCTATGACAAGAAGAATACTAGTACGTGGATTGTAAACGTATTATTTAATAAAACAATTAAAAAAAAATTGACTGTATAATTTCATCGTACTCGATTTTCTGCTGAAACCATGATAATTTAAGGACTTTACATTAATTACATAGATAATGTTAGGTTAGCTTACACCTGAGGCCACCAAAACAAAACTCATGTTGCGAGAAATTCCTTTCGATGAAATGAAAATTCTGCGTAATGATACGTTATTCGATCGATCGAGCAAGTTCACAAGAGCGACGGCTAAGCTACGTAAATGAGAATGCACTCCCTAAAATGTTGAGTTCGCTGTAACGACAAGTTATTATTTTTTGGGGGGTTGAGGTGGGCCTTGTGTGCCACTTCGACCATTGCTGATCTTTTGTGGCAGCCCTTTCTTTAGAGCTCACCGCAAAGGCCCGTTGCGTCCAGGAATTTCTAGATGCTTTGGGCAGTGAGGAGTTGTTTCTCTTGTGGGGACGAAGACAACTTTAACTTGCCGCTTAGTAATTCGTCCGTCGGGTTAAACTGTGATTCCTTAAGATAATAACAGGGCAAAACAGTATTTTAGAACCTTTCGAATTCGTCGAAAATCTCTCCCATTATACGCTGCATTAACAGAAACATGTTAATTACGTATAATTGTATTTAAGTATAATGCCAGCCTTGAACCAGCGACCTTGCCATGCAATCAGAGCGTGCAGTTGCCATGCAGCTGTAGATAACTAACGTACAGACAGTTTGCGAAATGACCGATGAAACACGTAGTTGTAACAAATATTTTGACAACGGTTTGTTGGAATTTTTGTTTGAAATTAGAAAGCGTGAAATTTTGATGGATAGGTAGGTAAGTAAGGTGCGAGGTAATATTCCTAATCGGAGACCTGAGCTGAGCGAGGGTAGGAAGATTAAGTAATCCCAATAGGTGGAGAAGTAGATTTAGTGACATTATTGCGAGGTCACAATGACATTAAATGTCTAAATGTCTATATCGAATGGAATAATTATTGTTTACATTAAGTTTGGTTTGGCCGAAAATGAAATGGTCGAAAACGGTATTTACAATTGAAACCGTTTTTTTTTAAACGGTTATAAAACTCAAACCTAAACTAACTTAACTAAACTTCACAATAGTGATTTATTAAATTCTGATATATCAGTCTGAAAGGATGTTAGACAAACAATCATTAGGCAATGCGACGAGCTTCCATGAGCAAACTAGGATTGAAGTAACCGATCTCTCGGCCGCTTATGTCAAATTCGTGTTTTTTTTTATTTAGTGAGTTTTCAAAAATCAATCAATTTTGCGTCTTGACTAGTGCTGGTCACCGCTGGTTCACTTCACCAGCGACATAATGGTCATCTTTCTCCGGCCAGCGCGCACGGAGCGTGCGTGCGCGCATCGCCGCATGCGCATCGAGCACGAAATAACCTGCCATATTATTATTTTAAGGACTCGCTTCTCAACTCGATGGGCATTTATTAAACGGTGAGTTTCAGTTGCCTCGTCAGAGCGTATAAACATTTTAGGACGTGCATTCTCAATTAGGTACAGTCGAGTTCATAGTCATTTATTGCTTTATGTTGTACAATGAGGTCTTAAGAATACAGAAGCTTCAACATAAACCCTGCAAAGGCACTGCAACAAGACACAATAATACACTTACATGTCTATTTAGAAGATGAAATTTAATAGTAAAACGCTAACAGATTTATTAATTCATAAATATGTGCAGTTTAACCATGTCATTAAATAGACAAAGGTACTACAGTGTACACGACTGTACCTTAAAACTGGCTCGTATGATTGCTCGCTAAATCAACCGTTTGTCAATAGTTTTTAATGAGAACAACAAATGCTATTGGTAGATATTTACAATTGAATTATTAAAATATTCCGAAACAATGGTGACCCCTTTTATGAGAGCTAATATCTCTTAGCTAAAAAGCACCGCTACGAATCCAGCTTTCAAATAAAAAAACCTCATCAAAATTGGTTCAGCCGTTTAAGAGCTACGGTGCCACAGACAGACACACACATATCTGTCACTTATAACACCTCTTTTTGCAGGGTTAAAAAAAAGTGACAGATCATCAGCTAAGTAGAGTTAGTTATCACGTTAGTATTTAGAGGTTTTTTTTGTACTCCCAAGTCTAACGTAATGTAACCTACGTAATAAGTGTATAATTTATCCTGAAAACGTCATGGCAGAAGGCTATCAGCGCCCTCAGGGTCCAGTACAACAATGGTTCCAGGATGTTGCTGGGGTTGCCTCGATTTTGCAGCGCTTCGGGGATGTTTGCGGTTTTTTTTTTATGGCATAGGGAAGGCTGACGAGCACACAGGCCACCTGATGGTAAGTGGAAACTGTGACCCATAGACATTCGCATTCACAAGACTGCAAGCCTAAGACTGCAAATGAGCTGCCAACCCTGAGGACTAAGATGGAATGCCTCTATGCTAGTCATTACACCGGCTGTCTTATCCCCAAACCGGAACACAACAATGCGAACACTGCTGTTTGGCGGTAGGTTAATGGATAAGATGGTGGTAGCGATCCGGACGGACCCCGCACAAGGTCCTCACACAGATGGCTTTACTGGTTTACTGCGCAGAGTCGCATCCCTGTGGCACAGATTGCGGGGCAGCCCGAACCCCATGCTATGTTCTATTGCAGAGTAGTTTCATGGTTTCTTCCAGAACCATTGGAGCAAACTCCACAGGCCGTCTGTTTTTTTTTTTTTTTTTTTTTTTTCGTGTGTGGAATGAAAATCTGCTAAATGATACAATTCGAAATTTGATAAAACACTAGGTTACACTCGTTAATGAATCGTCTCGTACTAATTTGGACCAGGGTCAAACGTTTATTATGACAATGCCATTATTAAGAAGGAAAAACCTTGCGCCAAAATTTTCCAGTTTTCCTGTCCCCTTCAGTGAATATTAAAACTTTAAAACCTTATCACATAATGAAGTCATTCGGCCTTGGAGGGCTTACCTTGGCTTTATGGTGTGATAAAGGACGTCAACCGAATTGTCTTTGCCTGTTATTGCATGCATGATAATTGTGATGAGTCTTCCTGAGTCTTAATTGAATGAGGTTTCTGAACCTTCTCTTAGCCTTATCCTAGGTTTATCAGGGCTTAGTATCTAATGCTTAGTACTTGTCATGAATACTAGTCAGTACAGTCAAGAAAATTGATTCCTAGACCATATTGGACAATGCGAAGGAGTCTCTTACGTTTTCATTGATTGTCGCTTTGACATAGGCCAAAGTAGGAATCAATTTCCTTGACTAAACACACTGACAAGTATCTACCCCCAGCTAAAATTCTACTAATACCTGTTAATTTTCTGTCTTTCTTCTCAAGTGCACTAAAGAAGAAGAAGAAGAAAGAAATTAATTCAGTAAGTAGGCCGCTCGGGCACTTTTACACGTCAAGATACTACCAGCGCTTCCCAAGAGGAGACCACTGCTGAGAAGAAACGCCGCAAGAAACTCAGCAGTCAGTCATTTGTTAAACATATTTCATATTTCATATTACAATGGTAGAACTTAGTCTAGCATTATATAAAGCTACAAGTATTAAATTAAATATAATATCAAATAACAGTAGTTCAGCAGGAAAACATGCCAAAAATCTTACGGGAGAGAAAGATAGAAAAGAATAAATAAAATAAAATAGAATCAACTACTAATACCATTCGCTAACACCCATGTGCGCCGGCCACTTGCCACTTGTCACTCTGCCCATGGTTCCTAATCACTAACACTAATGACAAATACTAAGCCCGTGCAAGCCTAATATTAATTTGATAATGTTTTCGGGCTCCATTCTACTCTGTAAACCCATATTGTTTTTGACATTATTTCGTATTGTTTGTAATTCGGCCATTACTGTCAAGTAAATAAAAAGTGGAATGGTTTTGCCTAGTAGGATATAGGCCGGACAGACGTACTCGTAGTATAATAACACGATCGTATTTAGTCGCGTTAGTTCGCATTTACCTTGCTTTCTCAGTTAGCTTCAGTAATCATCAGTATCATCAGAATCAGTAGTCATCATCGCAACCTTTTGAAAAAAAGGAGGAGAGATATTGTTATGCATCTACCAAAAACCAACACCATTTTTGCCAGTAGACAATATAAAAAACGCTCATCACATTTATATAATATTGTAAACAAGGAACTAGATATATACCCAAAGGTACAATATGACCTTAAAAGTAGAATAACAAGTTGGATGGAAGGCAAGAACTACGATGCAGTAGAAGATCTGCTAGGAAATATAGCCTAGACACACACACACACACACACGCACACACACACACACACAAAGACACACACACAGACACACACACACACACACACACACACACACACACACACACACACACTCATACTCATACACGCACCCACACACACAATTAAAAATTAGGTAAAATAGTTTTAAGGATGGTACTATACTATATAAACTGTAGATATGGAAGAGCGGTGCCTCCTGGCACAGGTTATTTAAAATAACTTACAAGGAGACGCCGGCCATCATAAGATCTGTACTGGTTTGCTAAGGAAATAAAGAATTTTGATTTTTTTTGAATTTGAATTGAATCATCAATAAGCTAGCAGAGAACGCAAGATTAAAGGATGATTTCCACCAAACGGCTCGCATCGCATCGGATCGGAAAGGATACGTACGGATGCCGCGGCAGCCGTACGGCTCTATTGAAATTATTATTGTCTATTTATGACGGAGCCGATCGCGCGTCGCGGCATACTTACGGCGACGTACGCGTGTCGCGGAAGACGCCCGCGGTCGAGCTGTTGTGCGCAACTTGCTAATGTAGACTTAAAAACAGTACACATATGATTCAGTATCGTTTAAAGACTATAAAATTCTTTCCGATCCGATCCGATGCGGGCCGTTTGGTGAAATATTACTTAACACGAACTTATCCGACAAAACTCGATGTCCTTTGATTATTCACCACATCCAGGGGCATATACTCGTAGCTGCGTTTATCGCGTGACAAAACCTAGATAAAACATCCGTCACTTTCTGACAAGTAGGAATGTACGTGAGTGACGGACGCTTTATCCATATTTTGTCACGCGATAAAAGTAACTATACTTGGCACTGGAGCCATATTGCTCTTCACATTGCTATCGTATTGTAAACGTTGCGATATAACTTAACAGTAATGGCGGCGAGTTAATACACAATATGATTTTTTGCATAATCGAAACGATCAATGACTTTTACGCACACAGTGTCGTGACAAAAGCTAGTATTTAATATTCATACAGTTAACTAGCTTCTGCCCGCGACTTCGTCCACGTGGATTTTATTCGTTATTACCTCTGCAAGTTTAAAAAAAGTTAACTAGTTTTGTTAAAGAATGTTTGTTTTAACTGGCCCCTAGTTCCAACTAAAATAACAAAAATTGCATTTTTTGTTCTCGCCGCTACCACCTACCTTATTTATTTTTGTAACATGCTTGCTACCCTCTTTTACAGATGTAGTACATAGTTGTTTTCCTTCGTATTTTCACGGAAACGTACGAACGTGTCTTGCTATTTCAGTCGGTCACAGTACAAAAAGTACTGAGGTTGACTGAAATAGCATGACACGTTCGTACGTTTCCGTGAAAATACGAAGGAAAACAAATATGCACTACATCTGTACCTATATTTAAGACAAAAATGTATTCTCAGTCAGTGATTTTGTATTTCTTTTGAGAAATAAAATATCTTAAACCATAAACCATATGTTTCATCCAAATCCGTTTAGCCGTTGCAGCGTGTACTCGTATGTTGCAACTTTCTGCAATACTTAAACTGTGAAATTAGGGTTAAAATGGCCACCGCCATATCTAAGCCACGGCACGGCCCGTTTGATATTGTAGCATTGTTGTGGGAAGGCGAACGTAGCGAGTTCTCACAGGAAAGCGGAGAGAGCGGCAAAACATCGGCTTTCGGTAGCACACGTGTTTACGATGTGTAGTTCTAACCAGCGAGACGTCGCACTCAGCCAATGGTTGTTGCCAAAATCAAGAACCCGACACACGATAAAGCAAAAAAGTAACGGTCTGATCTCACACAAATTTATCTAGTTTCAAACTAACTTTTAGGGTTGTACTATGGTTACCAGACAATAATAATAGTACATTGTGCATCAAGGGTAGTATGAAGGGAATTACTAACGAGAGTGTTAGAAGCCCGACGCCGAAGGCGGAGGGCTTTTAATGACTCGAGTTAGTAATCCCCTTACTGCCTGTGATACACACAATGGTTTTCATCACATTTGCGAGGAAAAAAACAAAGAGAAAACACTTTAACTCTGCAAAATATAAAGAAATAACTTTTGACGGACGGGAACGTAAATGGAAACGATATTTTTTTTGTGACCACAGATACTGCGTTTAGTTTCGACCTGGATTCGAGCCAGATTTAGCCAATTTGATAAAAATGTATAATTACTAAAATAAATGTTGATAAATGTTGATATAAACTTGAAATAGGTATAAAAATAATGAAGTTTAATGAAGCATATAGGTTTTGTGTAATGTAAGTTAGTCTATAGCTAATTTTTAAAGATGAAATTAGAAACCGATTTAATTTTTGGCTGAAAATTAAACCTCCTTAGTCAGAAATTATGTACGAAAGAGTTGCAAATTTTAAAAAGAAAGTCATTACTCCCTAGGGATGACAAACTCGCCATAATTCCCGCGGGAACAATTTAGGCCATTGTCCTTTTGTATACAGGCATGGAATAACACCATTTACGAGCAAGTGTGATGAAAACATACATAATTATATAGAAAACATTCAAGACTCAGGAACAAATACTCGTCACACAAGTATTTGCTCTTGGAAGGGGACCCGGGACCTTTAGCTTCGTAGCCAGGGTCAAATCATGTAAACCGTACGTAATCACTATTGAGTTGTATACAGATTGAAAATCTGTTTATAACACAAATAGTACTTTAAATTATTATTTATCCAGAAAGACGCACGCTTCTTGTTAAAAGGGGTACATTCTTACTCCAATGAGTCACAATTCCAAATTGATCAAATTTCCGAGTTTTCATGATTCCAATGCAATGTTTTGGTAGAAAACTTAATTTTTTGATATCTGTTATAAATCAAACCACCTTATCTGCGTCTATAACAATTGAATTATGTATTTAATCTAAAATAGCTCCAGCATAACAGTTTCTTTAGCGTCTTTATCTTCACATAAGTTATTTAGATTGAACAAATGAATATTTGGGTGTTTCCTTGATAAAGATCACTCCTACAATTACGAATAACGATTCTGCTCTTCACTTAACATATTATCCAATAAAAAACTTTTAAAATTGCAAACATCAATCATTATTAAAATTTCATCAAATTTAACATGAAACATGAGTCATCCTTTTTGTATTTTTTTCAAGTGAAGTTACAAGCAACAAAAACAAAGATCGTGCCAACCGTTGCAGACGTACAGACACGATTATTATTAATCGTAAAGTACGGCAGAGTATTAAGGACACAACAACACGGGTCTTCCCTACAAGGATACCATAACCACACAACTACAAAAAAGTTACATGCCCTGTATTGCCCGTGGTCCACCTATGTGGTCCACCTGGGCATTTTAGCAGACCTTAACAAAGTCGACGGAGCTTCGTTATCGCGGAGCTCCTATGTTTGGGATATTTTGGCTTCGGGCCCTCTGATGAAGTAACATACCTAAACCTACCCGTTGATTTTGTCTAGTCCAGTTTTGTTGGCAGGTTTTTGATGGTATTGGAGTCTCTCAAACAGAATCTTCAAATTGCAATCCTAAGACCGCAAATGCGTTGCCAACCATGAGGACTACATGGAATGCGTCAATGCTTGCAATTTCATCGGTTGTCTTATCCCCACACCGGAACACAACGATGTGAACACTGCTGGCGGATAAGATGGATTTTAAAGGATAAGGTGGTGGATGGATGGGTGGTAGCGAACCGGACTAAATCTGATGATGAACTAAAGATCGATACCTAGATAGATCGTGTTTATTTCAGATATGAATCCATTCAAAATAATTATTAACCTAACTATAGCACGTGGTTTTGTTTGTTTACATTTAGTTTCATACGTAAGCATACAAAGTATAGACAAGGGACCTGTAGAAGTTTAGTTAGACTGTAACTTTTAATTAAATGAAATTGAACCTTACTCCAATATAAATTGAGCTCCGAAAGACATTATAGAATAGAATAGAATATAATAGAATAGTTTATTTGCATAAAACAAGCGTATATAAAAGGTGTTACAATTATCACGGATCGTATCTTGTTTTATGACTTGTTTGTTGTATTGATGTGAGATATGATGTTTCCAAACGAATAACTATCAAAGAGTTTAATGCAAACAAAGTTGCGGGCAACAGCTAGTTAGCTATAATCGTAAACAAAGGTCAAAAGCAGTTATAAAAACGTTAAACGACGGATCTTCCCTATTAGGACACCATAACTATACAGGAAGTCGACCGCGTACATACAAACGAGGTATTTTTGTTTATTCGTGTTTAATAATCCGATGTAACTTAAAGGTAGAAGGAGTTAAGTTTTTTGTGTTTAAGTATTTTTAATATAGCCTTCAATATTTCATATATCGTAGTCACAAAAACTTACATCTTATACAACATAGGGCTTTAAAAATCCGACACGTCTTTGATTCAAGAGGCGTAAAAGCGTATGTGGTGTTGGATATATTGCAGACTTTACCTGGGGATATTATATCTTTGAGTTGGTCTATTATTTTACATAGTTTCACATAATAGTGTGGTAAAACGTTATATTTTACCTGAAGCATTGTTAATGGTAACCTTTTTTATTGGTTTTTTTATGGCATATAGAAAGCAAACGAGCACACAGGCCACCTGATGGTAAGTGGAAACTGTGACCCATAACATTCACAACACTGCAAGCCTAAGACTGCAAATGCGTTGCCAACCCTGAGGACTTAGATGGAATACCTCAATGCTAGTCATTACACCGGCTGTCTTATCCCCAAACCAAATTCAAATTCGAAGTTTCGTATCCTATTTCATTTGGCAAGTTAGAATAGCATTTATTTGCGGGACCAGGCAATTTTTAGATCAACCCGATATAACTATGCTGAAGTGTTAAACGGTTACAGAAAAAAAATAAGGCACACGAACATTTGGACTGAAGGTACTTGTAACTATTAAAAACCATTGTGACCGAAACAAGCAAATTAATAATAGATTAGTAATAGTAACCCTGTAGGTATACATATAATCATATAACCTATAATAATCGTTGATCATAATATCCAGTCTGTCATTTAAAAAAATGTAAGATTATGACGTCCCTCACCAAAGGGTTCAGGAGAAAATACAAGAAAACTAATTTAAAATAAATGCTAAAAATCTTCTTAATTCAAAACATTATTATTATTTTTTAATTTGATATCAAGCTACAATAACTAGAGAAAAAGACGGAACTGCAGTCATGAATAGGAACGTTGCTACTAAGTGTGATAAACCGGTGTTCCACAAGGTTCTCTTCTAGGTCATCTTCTTTTCTTTCTTACATACTCGTAGTATTACCTAATGGTTAATATCGTTTTAAACGACCTATAAATATAATAAATTAACATGGATACAAATATGCCCGTTCATAATATGATAATAGTGTGTATTCTACAGAAAAACTTATTTCGTTTTAGTTTCGAAGTCATACTGCATTATACTGTAAGGTATTCCCGTACAGAACGTCTTATATCAAAACATTGTAAGTTATTGCACGATGCACTTGACTTATGACGTTTTGTTACTGTTTTAACGCCGTGTGCGCACGCGATGCGTCATGCACGATCAACTTGGTCTAGGGTTGGCGGTGGAAGAAATTATGCATGAAAAGATGCGGAATGTTCTTAGAAAAAAAGAGGGAGTTTAATTCTTGATAGCTTAATTTGGTCTTTAATAAAGAGATAAGCATTAAGATGATGTATTTATTATTTCACGAAGGATTGCAATGACCATAACAATTTACCCAATAGTATACAGTAGCGCAATGAGAATATTTACTTATATGGAGACGACAAAAGAGCACACATGCCAACTGATAGTAAGTGTCACCTGCGACCCATAGACATGCATTCTGAAGACTGAAATGTTAAGACTGCAATCTTAAGACTGCAGTCTTACACAGCAATCTTAGGACTGCAATCTTAAGACTGCAATTTTAAGACTAAAACCTCAAGTTACTTATATGGAGAAGGCAACCGAGCACACAGGCCAACTGATAGTAATCTACGACCCATATATATATGTCATCTGCGACCCATAGACATGCATGCTGAAGACTAAAATCTTAAGACTGAAATCTTAAGACTGCAATCTTAAGAATACAATTTTAAGACTGAAATCTGTAGTAATACTGCAATCTTAAGACGGCAAGTTCCTTGCTCTAGTGAAAAAGGATACAAAAGTAAAAGGGTACATTAGGTTCAAGTCAAATCAATGTCTACTCTGTGCAGTACCGTAGATACACTCTATATTACCGAGCCATCATGTGGTAAATTTACTGAATTTTTTTTTGATGTCTGTTATCTTTTTCATTTTCGCTAAATACATATCAATATCTTCAACAAAATTGTTCAACCCTAACATAACTTCACACTCCACTTGCGCGTGCGCAAATTGATAGCTCCATGTTCTTTCGTCTCTCTCCGCCACGTTTCTAGCTGCATCTCTCGTCTCTTTCGCACCTAACTGTGGACGGCTAACAGTTAGTCCGGTGCCGTGATCGATACTAAGCTAGCATAGTAAAGACATTAAAGGAAACACGAACACTTTAAAAAAGTATTTTTTTTATTGTGTGAAGTGTTATGATACGATACCTTATAATTTTGATAGGTTGTAATTGTAATTATTATAGTGTTGTAAGTGTATAAAAAAACACTTTATCCGCTTTTTTATGTATTGTTTAAACTCAGATTTTTAGCTAAAACAATTCGGATTGCTTAAGTTACCTATCTTTTAAGGTATTGAACGCGAGAAGACATGTCCTAAAAAGTTATTAACAACATTACTGTGCTGTGCATGTTTTTTTTCAATTAAAAATATTTCATTGAATATTTAGGTACTTGACGCAAGTACCTATTCTCTATCCTCTAAGCAAACAAGTTGGAACTTCATCTGATAGAGATGACACGCCTGAAACAATAGGAGAGGAATCTAAGACCTTGCAGGCCTTTAAGAAATTAGTATGGAAAGGTTCTTCCTCTGTAATGGTAATCCAGGCCAAGGTGGGCACCGGCTTTCTATGATGAGAAGAGCGTTTCCTCCTAACGCAAACGCAATGTAGCTTGACGACGCACTTGTCTAGTTGGTAGTGTAGTGACCCTGCCTACGAAGCTAGCGGTCCTGGGTTTAAATTCCTGTAAGAGCAGATATTTGTGTGACGAGCTGGAGTTCTATGTAATTAATCTTCTAATTTAGCGTTCTAAAATCATCATCTTGCTCCCAGCCAACCTTACCTGCCCGCGGTGCATCATGCCGACCAACGAACTAGGCTCTGGCGACCGAATTATGATGGTTTAACCAGCGAAATGCAGTAGCTAAATACCACAGACCGGGGACGGGCGGCAGCGTCACCGGTGCGAAGAGCTATACTCTGCGATCGCCAACCCGCCTGCCCAGCGTGGCGATTAGGGCATACCCTTCAATGGCTGCACACCACGAAACACGGCCCCCAGTTCCCGGCTGCCTTGAACGAGCGACGATCTTCGCAAGGTAGCTGGCAAGAGCTGGATGAGAGTGCCGACGAATCACGCTCATTAGCGTGCAATGAGAGAGGTCCAGCAGTGGACTAACATAGGCTGAAGATGATGATGATGATGATGATGATGATGAATTTAGCGTTCACCGATACCCTTAGTATAACCCTAGTCATTTGTTTAGGACTGCGTCAATTCATGCTAAATTTTGCCCTGATATTTTTTATTTACTAGCTTCTCCGTCGTCATTGCAGAGTGAAGGTAATATTAGTAGGATTTATATACAAAGAAAAACAAAGTTCCATTGTTTAGTTTTGGTTTACTGTACTTATAGATTACAATTTTCGTTCGTGCATTTTTTGCGGCGGCACTGTGTTAGCTGTTTGCGATGCGATGTTGTTTTAATGAGAGGAGATTTATTGGAACCTGTATCTTATCACTATATTTCAAAGAGAATATTTAAAATTGTTTAAATATAAGCAGGTACCAAAATAAGTATGTAGCTTTTACGTGAAGATCCGTTCAATATTCCGATGCCACATGTAATGGTGTAGGTGCGAGGTTTGTTCAAAAATATTGAAATGCTATTAAAATCTTTCTAATATCTTGACCACCTGTTTATGTATGTTGTAAAGTGGTCGTATATTGTATTTCCACTGGCGCAGTCGCCATTGTGTCGTGAATAGGCCGTTACCTTTAGATAATTAAAGGACATATACCTTTAGTAATAAACAGCGTTATCTCCTCTAATCTCCGTTGACACAGTGACTCGGCTGCCATCATTAACTTTACTATCAGTCATTCAAGATTGTGAAATTTCACAACTATACTGAATTTTAACATTACCAATTTAAAACTTGGTTTTTCTATTGGTTTTTGACTAATAACATGACTCATTTTTAGAAAAAAATACACTAGATTAGCCCCATTGTAAGCGTAGGTACTCTTATCTAGGTAACAAAGGATATATATGTACAGTATATCTCACGAAAGCGAGATGGAAACTGAATTGAATACATTTGCGAAGAATATCAATCAAACAAAAATAAAACAGTAATTAAAAGTGACTTTGAACAATCAAGGTTAAATAAATAGAAACATAAAACATACGTAGGTACAAAAGTAAAAAGCATACATATATACACTCACGCTTTCATTTCCAGAGTGGGATCGGTAGAGCTACAGAATAACCGACAAGTCCAAAAACTTGGTGTTAATTCTGCAACCACATTTTGCACAATCAAGCCATGATGCTTTTACCAATGTATATTAGTGACAGGTTGCAAGCCCATCGCCTAACAATACTACAAGCCTTTATTCCCTTAGCCGCCTATTACGACTTCCACGGGAAGATATAGAGTGGCACTATTCTAAGCCGGCAACACACGGCACTAGTTTGGAAGTAGAAGAAGTTAACAGCTAAAAAAAGTACCACTTTTTGGGCAACTGTATTAAAAAGTACTTAGACCAACGGCGGCGCACACGTACCCAGGTTTTAGGAGTCGCTTGCCTTCGGGTGATAAATACATTTCATGTGAAACCAGATCGTCTTTCGCCTGGACTGTCATAATTCATAGAGAAACGCACGTTAATCTCAACAGATTCTGTTAAGATAAAATACACAACATGCCGTAAACAGCGGACCGTGAAAGACTTAATAACACAGTTATTAAAAAAACTGGCCAAGTGCGAGTGGGAGTACTCGCACACGGAGGGTTCCGTAAAATGTTAAAGATTAAAATGTGAAAGAAGAGTAGAGAACTCTAGATACATGTTCGCGTAAAATTAGTTCCCGCTCCTCCCCCTATTTTTACCTCTTAGGGGATGAATCCATCTTTAAATTTCTAGTCCTTAGATCCAGCGTTTTCGGCACTAGTTGATGTTAGTCAGTCACTCAGTCAGTTTTTTTTTTTATACATTTACATATACACTCCGTAAAAAAAATGGTTCACACAGCGATTGTTAATGACGAGTAAAAAACGCTACCTTTCATTTATAATTTCATTTATTTATTATAAAATGTTCTAAGCGGCAATTGAAATTTGAAACACACACAGAGAAAATTTTAACTGTCTGCAACAGACAGATAGACGGATAAACAGCGTAGGTTTAAGGGTCCCGTCAGCACCTCTTGGGTACGGATCCCTAAAACGAATACTAAACAATGTTATAAGTGAGAAAGTGTCTTTAACGTCAAAACTGAGCGGCGTGTTAGCGCGAGTTTTTGCAAACAAATCGTAGTTGTAAAATCGTGTTATTAGATATCTAATCTTGTTTCTTAGGCTTATCGCAGATAACCGGGGCTGTTCCCGAGGGAACTGAAATGACCTAGTTTTCTAATGTTATAATAAACAAAAACACACACAATACTGAAATGACGGCTGATAGAGATTTTTGAAAGAAAATGACGTAACGTGCTGCTCTGATTCCAAATGGTTTTTTTAAATAATTATTTTATAGGACCTAGATCAAACTAAGCCCTAGACTTGTACTAGGTACACGACAACTATATAAAAACTTCTATAGAGAAATAATTACTTAAAAACCTACATATAATCCAAGACTCAGAAACAAATACTCGTGCAATCGAACCCGGGATCTCAGTCAGTCAGTCATGTCAGCCGAAAGACGTCCACTGCTGGACATAGGCCAACAAGGCTTTCCACTCAGACCGGTCTTGTGCTTTTCGCATCCACCGCGGTCCGCGGTGACGAGGTCGTCACTCCATCCTGTTGGAGGCCTACCTACAGCTCGTCAACTACCAACATATTTCATTTACAAAAACTTCCAAGATTTGGAACAAAACTCCCGCTCATCAAACAAATATGTGCCCAACTCGAGAATCAAACCCAGGACCGCTAACTTAGTAGGCAGGGTCATTCACCTCCCACTAGCACTAGACTAACGAGTCGTCTCAAATTTCCATCAATGTTAAATCCACTTGTGCTTACCATTAGACTGTGAATATTAAAAAAAAAACAAAACTAGAGTCGTTTCCCGACGACTGATCGCTTCTTTTACATAATGCTTTTGTCACCGTGAACATCAATTTTGTCGTCGCGGCTCACCGGCGACCTCCCGTCGACCTTGTCTTTGGCGAGAATAAAAAAAAACTGGTCAAGTGGGAACGGAAACCATGATGAAGAGTTCTGTAGATTAAGTGTATTAGCAGGAGTTTTATTTAACTCGGCATAAACATATGCTTTTACACGTTATGGTATGTTTTTTTTACCGCCATAACTGTCAAAGTAAATAAGCTAGTTCTCTTTGGATCCCTAATCAACATTTGTGTACTGCATTGTTTGTCTGAATTTTCATATTTTTTTTTTGTAAAGTGTTTCTACTCTGGTGAGGATTTGATCACTGAATGTAATGTGTAATGTTAATAAAAACTATAATTTAATTTTAAGGTTTGTTTTTAATTTTATATGACATGAAATATTGTGATAATTCCTGTAGATTTTATTTTAATTTATTAAATGTATTATTTACAAAGAAAAAAAAATTACCAAGATATTAAAGTTTTTTTTTAATATAAGTATCTTATTGGCAGAAATTGTTCCGTGTCTACCTATGTAAGTTATTTGTGTCAAACTATAATTATTATAAACAATTAAACTAAACTAATACAACAGTAACCTAACCTCACCGCAGGTATTTTGGAGACCTTATTTTTTTTATCACTCAGTTAAAAACCAATTTAGGACAAATGAAAATTCAGAGAAACGATACGTTAGGAAAACCGTTATTAGGGATTCCGAGGGACACCCAAATAAGCTAGCGTAACGTTGACGATACGATAACATGTCAAACGTGGTTTTATCGAAAATAACAGTCCCAGGGTCCGTATTTTGGTCGCCTTTATCGCACTGGATAGAGCATCCGTCTTCCTCGCACTTACACATTGGTTAGAAAGTGAGAGACGTTTTATCCACGTTTATCGAAATCGATAAAACGATAATAAAAAGGTTATATTGACGACTTCTCAAATGGTCATAAGCGCTAATGTCCCATGACACCTGTTTCGTTCTATTTTGCTAACGTAACAAGTAATAACAGGTAACTTAAGGTGATATTAAATTTAATGAGCATGTCATGTGCATACTTTGAAACTATATAATGAACTTCCCTCCACGGTATTTCCTCAGTTTTAAGACTTTTAAGATGTGTCCTCCTTTAAACGCGGCTTTAGGTTCTTAAAGCTTGGAATGGCCAGTCAGTTGGTTTGCTTTCATGGCTATATACAACTCCATTTGAGTACGGAACTCTAAAATGGTTTCCGCTTCCATTCCCACCATTTGTTTACTTATAGACAAATCACTTCACTTCCCAATTACTTAAGTTGTTTCTTCATCTTTGGCCTCAGACGTTTATTTCAAAAACGATTTATTTTAGAGAAATTTCTTGATATTCTGGAAGGCTTTGTTAACGTATTTCTTCAGTGTTAATGGAGGATATCGAGATAAATTAATTGCTTTTACGTGCAAGAAATCCATACGAACATTCCGATGCCTCATGTCACGGCGTAGGTGCATGTTTAACTCAAAATATCAAAGTTATTAGAAGTCTGTTTGAAAGCATTAAGTGTACAGTCTGTGAGCACTTAGATGTTTCGGGTTTGTACTTCTCTCTCTCACTCGCTCTTAATAAGATCGTATGAGAGCGAGTGAGAGACAAGTACAAACTCGAACATGTTATGGTATTGTTTTACCTCGGCCGCCATTACTGCCAAGTAAATAAGAGCTGTCAAAACGGTGACAATACGATAACAAGGCGAAGACGATATGTTTTCTATCGCCTAGAATCTCGGCCCTGTATTTGTGTGTGGAAAAGCCAGGAGAACAATAATTCTGGACAAAAGTGCATTTACGGTTTTTATTATTATTATGACAGAGAAGGCAAACGAGCACACAGGCCACCTGATGGTAAGCGGAAACTGTGACCCATAGACATTCGCATTCACAAGACTACAAGACTAAGACTGCAAATGCGTTGCCAACCCTGAGGACTAAGACGGAATGCCTCTATGCTAGTCATTACACCGGCTGTCTTATCCCCAAACCGGAACACAACAATGCGAACACTGCTGTTTGGCGGTAGGTTAATGGATAAGATGGTGGTAGCGTTCCGGACGGACTCTGCACAGAGTCCTACCACCCGCTAAAACCATATATTCTATGCCATAAGTCAATGTAAACAAATGTAATCAAGAGACGATCTCGCAATAAGCTCTAGGCTTGTGCTAAATAGTTACTACACAACGATAAAATACTTATACAGAGAAGTCCAAGACTCAGGAAAAAATAAATATTTGGTCCATACCGGGATTTGAATCGGGGACCGCTGTCTTCGGAAGCAGGGTCACTACCACCAAGGCGTAGTATTAAATGACCGAGATGAGTGCATTATTTAAAAGTGCAATGACTGAGTGATCTTCGTTCACCATTGAATACATGACCTAAGCAGGTGCCTCTTGAAGGTCATAAGTTCGATACCCAGTGCGAATGGGAAACAAATGAATGTTTTGAAAGGGCAATATAAAATGAACAACGTGAATACATTTTTGCCATCTGTTATGCTGCGAATACGTCAATGCAACATAATGCAACGTTTTTAGGGATCCGTAGTCAAACTAGGCACCCGTTTAGCCATGTTATTCCGTCCGTCCGTCCGTCCGCAGCCTAGCTCAGAGTTTCTTAGTACTAGAAAGCTGTAATTTGGCATGAATATACATATTAGTTACGCAAACAAAGTGGTAACATATCTAAAAAAAAAATCGTCTACCTCATAGTGTGGGGTGTCGTTGGATAGGTCTTTCAAAATTAATGCGGGGTATAGTATAGAGTGCTAATTTTTGTTTGAATCATGTGTCCCCCCCCACAGCCAAAACAAATACTAAAATTCTGAAAACTATCTTCAATGAAAGCGCATATAACGAAATTAAAAGAAAAACTATCACGACTAAGTAGACATTAGTTTTTAAGATACAGGCGATTAAAATGGCACCAAATGACTATAAACAGAAAATTAGTTATAAAGTACGTGTTGTTTTTATGTTTGTTTATAGCACTAAGCGACTTTAGAACTACACTGAGCATGCACCGACATGCTCTTACCCGGTTTTTGAATATGCAAAATATTTTTAGTAATTTGACTGTTTATATGAAACGAACGAAAATGTTAGATAACCGAAAACATTAAAAATGTTATTATTTTCTTTTTCTTTTTTTCATTCGCCAATGCCAATTTTTTTTTTTTTTTATGGCACAGAGAAGGCAAAGGCCACCTGATGGTTAGTGGAAACTGTGACCCATAGACATTCGCATTCACAAGACTGCAAGCCTAAGACTGCAAATGCGTTGCCTACCCTGAGGACTAAGATGGAATGCCTCTATGCTAGTCATTACACCGGCTGTCTTATCCCCAAACCGGAACACAACAATGCGAACACTGCTGTTTGGCGGTAGGTTAATGGATAAGATGGTGGTAGCGATCCGGACGGACCCTGCACAAGGTCCTAAATGAGTGCGAGTGAATCAGTAAACATAATACATCAAAAGTAGAAACGTTTCGAGCGGCCATCTTCTCTACCCTATAATTACCGGAAAACCTCCTTCCTTAATTATCCGAATTCCAAATCATCACTTGCAGCAGAAACAATCTTTGCTCTCTTGTTGTGTAAATAACTGTTGTTTACATATGAGCCACTTAGTAATTATTTCAATTATTTTAACGTATCACATTTTGTTTTAAACAAATAAATGACGTAGCATAATAATACGCCGGCGAGATTCATATTGCACATCACTATGTCAAAACAGTTATTACGATGCTGGTAACTTTGTACAGTGGAAGTCATAAACAAATACATGTTGCCATGACAACTAAAATATTAACACGACCCTATGCCACAGACAATAAGGTATATACTATATGTGGCGCGATTGCTGTAGAGATATTAGTGCTTTCGACTGTAATCTAATTGCGCATGACCATTATATTATTATTGTAACAGCTTCAGGGTTGCCTACTATACAATTTATTAAATAAATATGGCGTTTGTTTGGTGCTTTGGTTTACAAATTTCATTTTTTTTTAATGTTAATATTGCAATTTAAAGTTGTTAAAGTTTGCAGAATGTGTGAATATATCTAAGTTGTTTATGTACTTGTTAAAAAAAAAATATATTAAGAGATCTCTGGACCTTTGGACTAATAGTCCAATGTTTGTTTCTCTTAAGAAGAGAAATCACGGGCTGATACAAGATTCATGACAAAGAACTAAACAAAGTTAACTGGTTTTTCGTTTTTGTAGGGAGTTTGAAAGTAAATTGTAGACGTAAACCTTGAACTGAAGGGACCCTAAGCGGCGCGGCCGAATCGCCAGCACCACTTAATGTTTAAAAAAAACCTCTATGACAGAAGGGCGGACACAAATGGGATCTTGTAAGGGTCCCATTTATCCTTTTAAGATCCGGAACCCTAAAAATGGTTTGATCGTGGCAACCCTGCGTCATCTTTAATGGGAGCATTACGATCGAATTATCCGTTTAGTGGTTTCTTTTTTTTATTAAATCGTTGCGTATTTTTTTACTGACCATACGTGCCGGCGCAAATGTCGGTTATAATGACTTTATCAAGGCAAGATACAATAAGAAATAATAATCTACCGTTTTTTTTTGTTTTTTATGTAACTACGCATCTTTTTATTTTCCAGTATCTAGGGATTTATTCGCAAAATAATGGCTAGTATTATATAATGGGTACTGGATGTACCTACTTATTTATCTTTATTATTATTATTTGTATGTCTTTACGAATCACGGGACTATGGGAGTCCCGGACCTTTGGAAGGCGTACATGGAGCCGAAGCCAACACGCAGAGGCCCTGTAGACAAGTTTAATTTAGTAAAGTGTCTGTATATTCGCTAACTCCTCCTCCTCCTTGCGTAGTTTACTGCGCAACGGATTTTGAGGCAGTTTTCACCATCGGTTAGACAATTATTCTAATATTATAAATGCGAAAGGTTTTGTCTTTGACGAATTTGGATAAAATGGAGATAGCTTAAACCCTGGATTAACACATAGGCTAATTTTCATGCCAGAATATTTAAAAGTTCCAGAAGGAATAAAGGCTCCCACTACACAGTATCATACCATGGCAGTAATAGGACAGTATCGGACAAAAAAGTATTCTTTGTATTGAAAACTATGAGACTATGCCCACCAGACCGTTCCGTCACCGACCAACATTTTAATACTAATTACCTTCAGGGCCTGATACGTTCATAGTACGGTCATGGTGTGGTAGTGTAGTGGGAAGACACCTTAATGATAATGTAAATCTACACGGACGAAGTCGCGGGCAGAATAAAGTGTATAACTAATTATGGTCTATCTACTATGGATGGGTCGCTAGTAGTTAAATACAATTAAATTGTTTTGCTAATGTCAATGAATAATCCCACAAAATACACACTTTCCTACATAGTCCCACACAGTTCTAGAATCTTGTCACAGAAAGATAACAAGACAATTTTGATGCGGATTCTTCTTCTTTGCCTCGCGGCGACTTCAACAGCTTCTACCGTGGGGATATGGCGTCTCCACAATTAAGTGATTTCGCCAGTGTCAAAAAATATAATCCAATCTTCTCTAGGAAGATTGGGGGCAACGTTGTACGGTGATATGTAGGACAGAGGTCAAGATAGTTTTAACCTCTGCACCCCTGCGAGTCTACTTGAAACTAGAAGTAAGATGCCAGATACACGAAAGAAGTCCAAGTCTTCTATAACTGTGCAACAGAAAGGCATAAAAAGCCCAAATCACTATCAGAAATGAACTTTGAACACCTAAATACACAAAAATACAAAACTGAAACAAATTAAGTACACATCCGCCATCTTTTAACGTTGTAAATGGCCTTCCTTGGCATTGTCTAATTTTAAATAACTGTCACCTTAAACGCCAAATTATGATCTTTTTTTAAAAATTGAGATAGTTTCGATAGGATTAGATTAGTGAAAAAAAACGTCATAGGCTCGTTGGCAGACTATTAACAGTTGCGTTAGCGAAACGTCCTCAACTGATTATTTTAAAAATAGAACCTCGTGAAGCCGATTATGACCCGGATGCTGAAGTTTTTGCACATTGTCTATGGAAATATTAAAAATAATAGCTTGTTGTTACGAGCGTCTCAGATGGGCAATCATTTGCGGAATAATTTGGTTTTTCTCGTTACCATGGCTCTGGTTACGCGTTAATGACCGATATGACTGAACATACATAATTGATCCCGAATTCTTATAATTCTGAATGAAATATTATGATAGGACAAGACTTTATTTTTTGATATCGCTTATAAATTAAACCTAACCTAACTTATGTAAAACCTAACCTAACCCATTTGTCCGATCTCTGAGCATAACATAGCTTTCGGAGAATCGAAAATTCAGACAATTACAAATTTGGAAAAATGTAATTATCGGAATTTGAAGGTGTTCCCGAGTTTGACGTTTATAAACTCAGGTGTACACATATTTAAAATTAAAGAACACAGTGTAGACCGTGACAATATGCATTCTGCTAACGTCATGGTTATCAAATATGTACAGATTTGACCGGATGGTCGCGTCAAGCGCTTAAGCCAATTCTATATATTCACTCAGTTTTCGAATATCTATTTCATTAACGTATCTTGGTTTGGGTCATGCATGTTTAACCGTGTTGTTTCATAATTATAAAAACCTTATATATACCAACTACGGCATTGTTTTAATACTAACATCCACATAATGTAACATCGTTTACTACAGATATTTGCCTGAGAAGAATAATTCTAATGTAACACGCCAATGCTAAACAAAACGTATGTAATGTTGACTTCAATGCCAAGGTCGACCACATTACATGTACGGAAAATCGTTAAACCTCTTGTGGAAATACAATTCCTTACATCACTCCGCAAATAGAAAATAAAAACATTATACGCTTAAAACAAAAGCAGTAAGGATGCTTTTGGTTAAATTTTCTATACATTAATTTATTCGTTGTGCTATGATGTTGGCAGAACTGAGAAAAACATATTTTTTGGTCGTGTATTGTTTCAGGATTTTTTGTGGCTATGGCGTGAGGTTATACAGCCAGCGAACAGTGAAAGTCTGTAGTTAATCGCTAGTTTATTAAGTAATTAAGGTTTAATTGGTAATTTGACGGGGTTCTAATTTAGTTTAATTAATAGGAAGTTAAACAGACCCGTATTTCTATACATTCGATTTTTAGTTATTGTCGTCCAGCAAGCATCGGGCACGGGCAGACAGCACGGATGGGTAGTGCGTAGAGGGCTTCAGGCCTTAAGGACCTCGCCACCTCAGTGCGTTTTGCGGCTTCTGTAGTGTACCCCATCTCTCAGCCACGTGGCCAGCATTCAAAGTGATATGCGCGCCAAGATACCTGACGTCAGTATTGTCGTAAACCGGTCTAACAATGCAGTTCCCATAGTTTAACCTTCGCTTATTAGCGGTAGGTATTCAGTACAGTGGCTCTAATGAGAAACAAACACTAATTAGAAACATTTGTCTTAGGAATCAGTTTATTAATTACTAGGGGGTTATGAAAAAAGAGAATAAGGAATATTCATGACTTTTTTTCACAGATTCAATAAACCCTGATTTATGTAACAAACAGTTAAGAAAAATCATGTTTTGAATTGCTATAAAAATAACCAAAATATAAGCCAACAAAGATTTGTAGGACTCTTTATAGCAAAACAGAATTTAACATGGACTTTATATGGCCGACCTGATAAATGACGTCACAGTGCAAATCGGATCACCTTGTCTAACTGCTGTGTAATTAGCAGTTTAAAATACTTGTATCATCCGCTTGTATTTCTTGGCAGAAATTTATTTTAATTTTGGTGATGTCTATTGCGGATTTTTCATATTTTGTGGAAAAATGCGATTTAAAAAATCCATGCATATTCACTATTATTATTGACTCGACGGAGGAGTGACAGAATATAAATAAGAAATAACCTTTTTTCTGGAATGCTCTAAGAAACGTAAGATGAAGACCGTATGGCAATGGATTGTGAGAAGCTTGATATGTGTAGGAAAGGTGTAAATGCAGAGTTGACAGAGAATAGAAGAGAGTGAAACTGGATGTTGTCCCGACCCCACTAGTGTGGGACAAGGGCATGAGGATGATGATGATGTTGATGCTGCTCTAAGAAACGTTAACATGTGACAGCTTGTATGACTGTTAGTTGGTTGCGGGACTTCTTAGCAGTGGTCTCCTTTTGGGAAAGGCTCGTAGATTTTGAGAAGTTTCCGAGCAGCCTAACTTAGATACTAAATAAACGGACATAGTTTAGCGAAAAGGAAAGCGAGGCGAAGTTTAGTTGGACATTCACTACCGTGCGTTTTGCGAGGGCCTTCTTGCCACGCACCTTATCTATGTGGTATCAGCTCTCAGCGTCTGTATTTCCAAACGAACGCCGGCAGTGAACCTGCGATTCATCTGAGGTTGCGAGTGTTTATGGGTCCCGATGACCACTTACCAACAGGTGGCTCGCTTGCTCGTCTCCTCCGTTCACATAAAAAGGATCCAATCCAGAAATTTCACACCTGTAGAATTTGATATTGTATTGATCGCAATAAAATTCAAATTTAAATGCATTTGCAATGTGCTGTCTATCCTATTGATCCGTATGTTACATCTTATCACACTTCTGTGGTCTTTGATCTTACCGTTGTACAGAGATTTTTAGAAACAATTAACTCGTTGCTTTTTAAAAGTGTGTATGAAAGATCGTCACTAAGCAACGAATTAATCACTAACTACATATGAGTTGTCTGTTAACCTTGAAACGAAAGATGTACCTACTGTTTTTCTTCAGACAGCTAACAACCTGACAGGTTGGCGCGTTCTTGGCCCGTATGCCACGCTCGGCTGCAAGGACACTGGTTATAATAACCTCTGTTTAAATATTATTATTATGTTGGACTGTCTGACCTTTTCATGTTATGTGGTGAGCGTGTGATCCACGATCTTATGACACGGATGACCACTGGCCTACCGCCCATGAACTTATTATAACATTGATTTTAGATTTGGATCTATTCATTCTTATTTGTAACTATGTATATACCTATAAACAAGATGTATAAGGTTAAGTATAAACTAGGCGTACTTTTTCGAATCAAATCGGAGAAATACTGGAAAAGGGCCGAATCTTCAGTACCCGAAACCGACGTGCGTGCATGACTCGATGTATGAATGTGGAAGAAGCGAAAGACATTTGTCAGGATCGTAGCAAATGGAAAGAAGTCGCCTCTGCCTACCCCTCAAGGAAACAGGCGTGATTCTATGATTATAGTATGTAAGTATAAACATTGTCGTAAGGAATACAAAAAATATATCTGATTGTTAAACTTTCGGCGCTCTTAGGAAGCGCTGGTAGATTTTCGACGTGTAAAAGTTTTGGAAAATGACCAATAGACCACTAAAATAAGTAGGTTTGATCTCTATTATGTTCTGTCTGGGGACCTATTATCTTAGGGTGGAACCTAATTGCTTTTGACATTATATCGTATCATCAACGTAGTGATAGCTCTTATTTATATGACATTAATGATGGCCCAGTAAAACAGTACGAAAACAATGCTTCTAGACAGAGACAAAGCAGAAAGTTTTTAAGGTTTCGAAAATTACTCGTTCGCGTTATGTAGGCAAGATGTAAACGCTGCTACCATTTCTATATTCTATTAGAGTTGACATGTGCAATCTCCCTTACCTACAAAACCTACATTAGCTCCATATGCCACTCGTCATTAGACTAAATCGAGAGAAAGAGATGAAGCTAACGTAACTTCGATTTTCAAAGTTGGGGTTCTGTCATCAGCTAAGGTCATTCCTATAAAAAAAAATGATTTAACTTTTATTACGCCTTAGCTACCTAATCTTAGAGAAAAACGTGTAAGGAAACGAAGGGCTTGTTAGTTAACGGAATATTTCTATTAACGTTTACGTATAAATTAAAGAGAACTGTTACATAACCCCGTAAATGCACCGATATGCATAATATTAATATAACTGACCGCCGCCGGTCAGCCTTCCGCGTTCTCGACCCTTTAACGCTAAAATGTATTAAAAGTCAAAAATGTTTCAAGGCACTTGCTGTTTTATTGCTTTTGGTTTTAAGTAGCTTTTCTTATAGTTTTTGGCTTATAAGAACTTACGTGTCGTTCTGTTAGCTTAATAATAAATAGGTAGGTATAGTTTTTTTTCTAAATTTTGTAATTCGGGAAATCTAAAATTTATAAAAGATTTTTTTTACTAGGTATTTAAATGAAATTATTATCGAATGTAAAAGCCATATCCTTACTGATCAAAAAAGCAAGTTAAACCATGGCCTCATTTCTTAGTAAATAAGCCAATTAGGTAGCCAATCTTGATTTGATATGGCAATCACGCCAATCACACTGTTAATACTAAAGGTACAATGACAGCCCTTAATGTCAAGTAAATAAGAGCTGTCATAACTACAAGATTATTAAGATATCAAAGCAAGATTTAGGCCCATTTTGGTAAAACAAGAATTTGAAACACTGACATTTGTAGATTCACGATTTGAGACATGCATCAAGTCTATTAATATGTCCTGTACCTAAACAATTATTTTAGTAATAATTACCTACTGCTTATAACATAAATGATAAATCTGGTCTAATTCCTTTTTTTTTGCTATTTTTAGAGATTTATTTAGGTTTGTTCTGGGTATGAAGATACTCCTGTACTGTAGGTAATATTAATTAATTATAACCGAGTGATTTTGTAAAAATGGACGCTGCCGCATGCCCCATTAACAAAATTGTTACACATCTGTAGCAAAACTACTTATCTCTACACAACTGCAATCGTAAATTACCTGCTCCAATCAAATTGTTTCTAGTTGATAAAATTCCATAAGCCATATTACAGTATGTCAAAAAAGATTTTCTGTTATTAAGCGCGAACTGAGTTGGTAACTTATGCATTTAAAATTGGAGTAGGTACATAGTGCCTCTGTTAACGATTTACCGTTAAAATCTATCTCAAAAGCAATTAGTGGGTAGGTATTACAAGTCAAAGGAATGTTATCTACATTAGAAACAGGTAAATCCGTGTTCAACGACTAAAACTATTAACCTACCTTCGGAATTATCGCCCTTATCGTTTAGATTGCGCTAACAAAACCAAACACAACACAAAACTTCGAAGACACCAAACTCCGTAAACACTTCACTAGAGCTTAAAAAAACAATACACTTCGAATTTCGAACATTCAAATTCAAATTTGACAGTCGGAAAGTATGACGCGTTTTGGCGCGAAAACGCGTAACTTTTTAAATCACGTCTGGCGAAGCGCTCGGTCCGCGCCGCACTGGAGTTTTCAAATCTATGTTCCATACCGCTACTAAGAAAACCAGTTTGTATGCATTTTCCTGTGCGCATTGCTGCGTTTATATCCACTGCTGCTTTTGAACTGTGCTTAGTATTTATTTATTTTGAGAAGTAGTAGTGAATGTGCGATTTATGTTTATTTCAAAGCCGGTACCATATAAAAATAACAATAGATGGAAAGATTGACTCACAGCCTCTCGGTTGCGTCATTTATTTTACTTGATTAAGCGCTATTGCTTAAAAAGCAGTCAAATAAATTGTTTTGTCGTTGCACGGTTTGAAATAGAACCTTTATGCATTATAAATAGGTACCTACTTAACGAAAGTGACTTCTGTGTTAAGATATTTACTTAGTAAACTTGTTATTTAAGTATTGGTACTTTCTCAGTGGGGGTTAAGTTTTTATTTATTAAGGCCGCCTGATAAAATGAAGAAGTTTTTAACTTCAATTATCTACTATAATGAGAAAATTATTTTTTGGAACTATGTGATTGATGCGTTTTTCATATTAAAGAGGCTATTTCGAAGCCTTGGTTCCTCGCCAGAGAATGCTTTTAGTGAAATCTGATGATGAATACCCCGAGTATCGATACAGGACTTCCAGACTTCCAGAGTGCCTAGGATACCCAACTGAATGAATCTGTGGTTAACGCCGGAATTGTGCATGTTCAGAAAAACATCTAAAATAGCAATAAAATGTAAGGGAATCCGAGTGCTGACCCAAACTCTCCCGCTGTGGTGTTAACTGGTTGTGCGATCAGTTAGGTATCTTAAGAACTTTTTTACCTCCTCTATGGAACCTCGCAGTATCCACCATTAAAACTCACTCATAACAACCCCTGGCGAGGAACCAAGGCTTCGAAATAGTCTCGTTTGTATGAAAAACACACTCTGACCCGGTATTTTTGCTCCTGAGTGTATATTATCGCAGTTGCCCGGTAATACATCATTTTATCGAATTTCACTTCTTAGAAGCATCATTTCAGAATATATTTTTTTGAACGCTATTCTCTGTTAAAAGCGTGATGTTTCAAGATTTCTAAACATTTATTACGTGAGTAGGGGTAGGTTAGGTAAGAATAAGATTCTGCATAATGATACATACGTTGAATAGGTAGATACTTCTATTCCCTGGGTATGTTTTAATGTTTAACTGAATAGTCAAATATTAAAACATACCCAATAACATACACATACATAAACATGTGCGTATGTGCGTATAGGGCCGGGAACTGCCATATTTTCCGTGTTGAAAACCTCTATCCGTCTTCGGGCTATCAACACAAATACCAAACTCTTCCTCGGTTCGCAATCTTTGGGTTCAGCCCTCAGACGATTTCAAGATGAACAAATTCTTGCATTTATAATAATAATACTAAAGGCCGCAGGGCAGCTAGTGCGAGCTGTTGGTGAGTGGCGACACCACGGACCTGAGTGCTCCCGAGGGTAGGTCTTGTTCCTCACCTCACGCTTGCCTTCACCGGCCGGCTGCGGTGCGCAATGACGAGGAGCAGACCCTCGCCTCTGGCTTGCCTTTACTGGCCGGTCAGAGTGGAGTCGAAAGAGCTATATGCTCGAAGGGGGGGTGTTGCATAAGTGGTGAGTGGGCACCTTATGGTCGTTTAAAGTCCAGAAGCACCTCTCCACCCTTAGCCCCTCTGGAACTGATGCCTCCCTGCTGCTATATATATGTGGCAATTTCGGGAGGCCCATTCCATTGAGTTCAGAGTCACCGCTTGCCATTTCATACAAAGTAATTAGCATTGGCCAGGCAGGCGCCGTAGTTTCATCAATAGCCTAGTTCACCAATCCATATCAGTTCATTCATAGAACCTATTATTAATATTCCAATCCTTCTTAAATAGTCTTACACTAACCGGTGGTAGTCCGTGGGAGCATACTTCTTTAGTTTGAACTCAGGGACAATCGCCGATTGGTGTCCCATAACTTTACTAAATTAATTCTTTTCTAAAGGGCCTCTGCGTGTTGGCTTCGGCTCCATGTACGCCTTCCAAAGGTCCGGGACTCCCATAGTCCCGTGATTGGTAAAGAAAGACATACTAAAGGAAGACAGCAAAGACTATTTGCGAACGAATGTTATTTAGGCAGCATATCTATAATGCCTATAGTCTCGCCGTTTTAAAAGGCCCTATTTGACAGCTGTCAACTCAGTACAAAATATGACATGTTTTACTCGTTCAAGGCATGTTTGAGGTTATATTTTGTACTGCGTTAGATAAGTTAGGTAATTGGGAAGTTTAAAAAAAAATAGGACACGGTTTATATTGTCTTGGGACCGTGGGGCCCATCGTTCTGAACCAGAAACATTGAATTCCTGAATTATAACCATATGTAATTGTCAGTTTTGTTACCAATAAATGTATTATTGGAACAAAACTGACAACAACAAGTGTTTGGGGACATATTGGAAATACGTTTTTTTTGTTCAGAATGATACGTCCAAAAAAAACCAGGTGCTAGTTTTTTGACACTTTTGTTTGGTATTTTTGCGTGAAATAAAACTTCAGTTTGTTATCAGTTTTGCTTATATTTAATTTGATCTTTTTAGTTTTGTAATGGGACAGAATTAAATTACATGTCTCAATGAGGCGTATACACGATTAAAAATATGTAAGGACGTGGAAAACGTATCCTCGAAGTAAAAGATATGCGACCATTTTGATATGCATGAAATGTTACTTTTAGCTCAAGTTCAAATTCTTTGTGGTTAAGAAGAAAATGTATTAAGTAAGCATTCCGATAAGTTTACTTTTGTTTTTAAGTACGTAGAATCTTTCGCAATAATATAAACGTACTTTTGATGTTTGATATTAAATAATATAAAAAAAAAGTGGTTGAAGCAATATTGAATTGTGTTCGAAAACTATAGACATGTCCAATTTTTGTAGTTGTATCAGAATTAGAATTTGAGATAAATGTACAATTTTTAAATATTTCCAAACATTTGTGCGTGGCATTGAGTAGAGATTTAGCATAAATTACACTCTATGATTCCCTAAAAAATAATTACAATCCACATTTTACTTATTAAATAACTACAGTAAGTTTTACCTAAATGTTAATATTTTATTTATTCAATTATCTTTGGCGGCAAGCGGTATTTACAATAGTATGTTTCTCATTTGAAATTTATCATGAAACTATTATGAAAAATAATTGGCACTTTAGTTTTTGTTACAATATTTGAAATGGATAGTTAGAAACTTTTTTTTACTATTTAATTAAATTCTTGGGAGATATCGAGAGTTAGCCTACTAAATCACATTCTTTTAACTATATTTGTTCATCAAATCCTTCCAATTAATTCCACATACCATTTTAACAATTATTCTGAAAATAATATTTACAACAATAAAGTTTGCGTAACTCTTTTTTACATAGCAATTTAACAAAAATAAACTTAACATTATTACATATTTTAGTCTCTGTTTAAACAAAACAATAACATTTGCAAATTAATTCCACATTGCCAATAATTACTTCATGTATAGAACAGTTAACACAAAAAACTGAAGAAAAGCTGCGCTGGGCAGGCCTATGCCACTCCTGAGGGCTAGCGTTTCTATTCGTTTTTACCTAAGCCAATCGCGTCACTGGTACACCACGTGACTTCTTGTATCACGCCATCTACCAGTGACGCGATTGGCTTAAAAACGAAACGATTAGAAACGCTCGTGAGCGTCATGCAACTTTGCAGGGCCCTCAGGCTAGCGATTTCATTACTACATCAATCCCTACGAGAGCAACACTTCCATGAGTGCGTCAATATTGCTTTAAAAGGCTCGTACTGCCAATAGTTTTTCAATGTTACTCAAGGATGTTAAAATAACATTGGTTAGCGATTATTTTAACGCCTATAAAAGTTCTGGAAAAGCCTAAAAAGAGCAAAGAAAACCACTATAGAACTTAGTCGCATAAAATCGACGATTAATTCCCATGTCATTTCTATCTCGTGGATATACATTTAAAGCCCTTGATGGTACATACACATTGCTATATCACTTTACTCGTGTTCATGGTCCGTAAGTGTATGAATTAACTCTTTCAAAGACTTGTTCGAAGATAATTTGTTAGAAATGTAGGCAACGTTCATAGCTCGCCTTTCCTAGATGTCTATCAGAACTTTACGATACGACCGAGGTGCTCAGTCAGATAAATTTTGAAAGACAATTAACTTGTGTATGAAAATTCGTTACTAAGGAAGGACTAAGAGCCATTACGCACTGTCGACTGGTCACCAGAGGGCTCTGCCTAGATGCACTACGTTAACGTTTAAACCAATCGCGTCACTGGTAGATCACGTGACTTTTCGTATCACATTATCTACCAGTGACGCGATTGGTTTAAAAACGAAACGATTAGAAACGCCCGTTAACGTACTGCACCTTCGCAGGGCCCTCAGCGCCTCTGTCTCTCAGTCACCAAAACATAGGCGGGCAACCGGCGACCGAGCGCGTAAACACCCATAAACTATACAAAGTCGCAGTCGCCGTTGAACGAGTCGCCGACGACCAGTCGACAGTGCAGGCTCTTAAGTAATCGTCATTAACAGACTTAAGTGCAGTACCTACGTCCGTAAGTCTTAATCGATTAGTTACTAAAGAACCCTATCGCAGAACGCCAATAAATAATCCTTATGTTATTTCTTTCTCTTGACTTACGTCTTACATTATGATGAGGTCCTTTGGTAGATAAGCAATTAAAATTTATGTACCAGCAACCGATAGGTTAATTAAGGTCTCAGAAGCTTCAGAATTTTGTTTAAAGATTCTATAATGCGTTATACAAGAATTTTGATTAGGACGGCGAGTTAATTTAACACGATAGAACTGCCCTTGTAATAACCATCCTGATAATAATCGTCCAATCCAGTGCGGTGGTTAAAAATACTTAGCTGCCTTATTGGACGGCAGCACTAACTATACTGGACCTAGGTGGGTCTAGGAGATTTAGAAGACCATTTAATAGTGATAATGATAACTTACTGTCTTTCGGTCTTCTATCACGAAGCCAATATTAAAATTTAAGTCTTAGGTGTAAAATGTGAGCGCGTGAATTACAATGACAAAGCACCCAGATTATTACTAAGGGTTTGTTTTTTGAATTGCGGGTTAAAAAAAACAGATTCAATACAAATGGTTAGAGGGATGCCACATGAGCGCGAGCGTTGCCTGTGCGTTGGGTCTTTGCCGTTAATGACATGCCACACGATGAGTTGAAACAGATGCGTCGCTCTATATAGAACATAGCGTTGCGAGACGACGCAACGCACCGGCAATGTTCGTGTGGCATCCCACTTAAATGATAAGTCCATATGATTCTTAAGTATGTAGTCACACACACAACGATCAAGACGGGTTTACATTAAATCAGTCCACTGTCAAGTCAGTGCTGACATCGTATTAATGGATATTACTCGTAAGTCGGTATAGACTTCAAACGATGAGGTGTGGATACGAATCCCTCATTTAATTTTGATCTAAGTCCATTCTTAGTTAAATAAACGAAAAAAAATCGAGGCGGCGTCGAGTTCAGGAACTCTAACCCCTTATAATGTTTTTAATATCAACATATTTCGCGTCTTGAATCTATAGGTACAGTGTGGCTGCACCCTTATACACTGTATCAACCTATATTTACATATGTTTTTATTCAAGTATGGAGAATCGAACATTGACAGAAACATGATCGGTTTACGTCACGCGCACACATTTACTAAAAGTTCCAAATTACCTATCAGAGTCCCTTCTAAGTAGATTATTTACCCTAGAAACCCTATTCTTGTATATCTCGATAGGTCCTCTGCGCAACAAGCGAGACGCGGCTACTCGCGTCATGGCCGCTTTGTAGCTTTCCGGTGACAAAATGGCGGGCGTTTCGCGCGTTTTCAAAATGTCCACCGGTCCGTCGGACAACATGGCGTCGATGTCTCCGCGCAGATGTGCGATCGTTTCCGATGTGAAGTTGGATGTTGGCGCGCAGAGGGGAATGGCGTTGGACCATTTTCTGTTTCTGTAATTTTAAAATGACGTCAGAGAAACTACATTGAGAGTTAGGCTATAGGGATAACAAAGGATTACCTACTGAGAATTACTCTCCTAATGTCTGAGCTATAGTACATTGTGCATCAATGGTAGTATGAAGGGAATTACTAACGAGAGTGTTAGAAGCCCGAGGCCGAAGGCGGAGGGCTTTTAATGACTCGAGTTAGTAATCCCCTTACTGCCTGTGATACACACAATGGTTTTCATCACATTTGCGAGGAAAAAAAACAAAGAGAAAACACTTTAACTCTGCAAAATATAAAGAAATAACTTTTGACGAACGGGAACGTAAATGGAAACGATATTTTTTTTGTGACCTCTACCACAGATAATAACTGCGTTTAGTTTCGACCTGGATTCGAGCCAGATTTAGCCAATTTGATAAAAATGTATAATTACTAAAATTAATGATAAATGTTGATATAAACTGGAAATAGGTATAAAAATAATGAAGTTTAATGAAGCGTATAGGTTTTGTGTAATGTAAGTTAGTCTATAGCAAATTTTTAAAGATGAAATTAGAAAGCGATTTAATTTTTGGTTGAAAATTAAACCTCCTTAGTCAGAAATGATGTACGAAAGAGTTGCAAATTTTAAAAAGAAAGTCATTACTCCCTTTGACATTATACATTTGACCTTTTGACATTATACATTTGAAAATTGACGTAAATTCTATATTAGTTTTGTAATTAGTTTTGTACACAAGTACCTACATGCAAGAGGTCATTTACTTAAGTTTTTCACCAATAGGACCTTGTGTAAAGTCCGTCCGAATCCTGTCCTTTAACCTACCGCCAAGCAGAGTTTGCTCGGGATAAGACCGGTGAAATTACTAGCGTAGAGACATTCCATCTCAGTCCTTAGGGTTGGCAACACATTTGCATTCATAGAGTTGTACTTACTCTTGAGAATGCATATGTCTATATGGGCCACAGCAACCGCTTTCCATCATCGCATTCCGCTTTCAATAAGTTTCGGTAAAAAAAAAAACATTCGGAAAAGCTTTTGTTGCCTTGAAAAACTTTTTTTTACAAAACATTTATCTGCTTATCAAGCCCAAACTATTGAGTCCTAACACGGTGGGTATACGTTAAAAATAGCGGAAATCCGGTCGCCACCTACCGACTCCATCATCAGATCACCTCTTAGAAACCATAATATGCATTGTCCTCGGGTTTTCATATGTTGTCCAAATTTCAGCCCATTCGGTTAACGGGAAGTAGGTCAAATTTAACTTGCAAATTTGAACTGTATACCTACATACATATATACGAGTACATTGCCAGTTAAATAAAATCTTGTAAAAAAGTCTACCAGTTCCTAAAATGTGATGAATCTCTTACTTGAGACACCGCAGCATGGGCGCTCCTTTAAGCTTGTAGCCTGGCTCGCACGTGAAGGTGACAGTCTCCCCGATCTTGTAGTAGAACTTGACTGACGACATGCGGCCGGAGATCGTGGTACCAGGGTACGTGCATGCTTGGGCACCTGCAAGAAATGGTTGTTAGAGCTGCTTCATAATGGAAGAAAGATTCTCGGCAAGTCTTGGCTCGGTAAACTCTCATTTCCTTTTTTTCCAACTCACTAACTACTCCTATCTATTGACACATCAAATATCTACTTCAGCAAAACCAAATTAGCCATTAAGTATCGCGCGCTTGTTCTGCTCAAGTCAAACGATGGCATATCTGAATGTAACCTCATTGCTTGTGTTCATCATCATCATCATGTCAGCCGAAAGACGTCCACTGCTGGACATAGGCCTCCCCCAAGGCTTTCCACTCAGACCGGTCTTGTGCTTTTCGCATCCACCGCGGTCCCGCGATCCTGAGGTCGTCACTCCATCTTGTTGGAGGCCTACCTACAGCTCGTCTTGTCATTGCTTGTGTTGTCAGAAGACAATTCCGCGACTCTGCTTTAGCCCCGTGATAGCACCTTTTGACTCACTACCGCAAACCTTTGACGGTAGTGCTTTTTAAAATAACATAACAAAAACAAAGCTGTAACCAGATCATGAAGTTAAACCCTGTCAAGTGTGGCAGTTCTTTCCATTATGTCAAAGGTAGGTTCACTCAATCCATATTGCTAATTTATAAAGCCCTTCGTCCGCATAGATTTCGACTATCGCTGTTCCCTCGGAAACTTTTAGTAGTTTATGTGTTGAATCAGGTTATAAGCTATCTCCAAATCCTTCCAGCCATTGCAGAGTGAAGGTAACAAACTAACACACAAGCTTCTGCATTTATAATATTCCTCTGTACTCACAAGTCGGCGGCTTGTCGCTCCACCGTCCGCTGTCCTGGCACACGAGGATGGGCCGGCCGTGCAGCGTGTGCTCCGGATTACAGTGGAACTGCAGCACGTCACCAGCGCGGTACGGAGCCCGACCCAGCACGTAGCCAGACGCTGGAGGCGGCAGCGGCGGGCATGACACCTCTGAGGATAAAGGTTTGGTCAGTCCAGTAAGAATTTTTGGTACACATACGACGACACGTTGGCCTAGTTGGTAGTGATTCTGCCTACGAAACGATACGATTCCCGGTATGGGCATATATATAAATAGAGTCTTGCATGCTTTCTATTTAGTTAAGTTTCATTTCTCTGTTTAAGTACTTTTGACGTGGTCTAGTTACCCATATTACAAGTCTAGGTGTCTGCTACATTGTGAGCCTAATATAAGTGCGGCCTAGCGACATCTAGTGGTAACTCGTTACACGACAAAGAGCTACGGCAGCGCCACTGTGCACTGTGTCCGATCTAGGACCTTGTGCATGGTCGCCCGGATCATTACTACCATCTTATCATTTATACCCTACCGCCAAACATGATTAGGGGATAAGATATTCGGGTGAAATTACTAGCATATTGGCATTCCGTTTAAACCCCAGGGTTGGTGGTGGGTCCTAGGATTGCAATCCAAAGAGTTTTTTTTTTTATGGCATAGGGAAGGCTGACGAGCACACAGACCACCTGATGGTAAGTGGAAACTGTGACCCATAGACATTCGCATTCACAAGACTGCAAGCCTAAGACTGCAAATGCGCTGCCAACCCTGAGGACTAAGACGGAATGCCTCTATGCTAGTCATTACACCGGCTGTCTTATCCCCAAACCGGAACACAACAATGCGAACACTGCTGTTTGGCGGTAGGTTAATGGATAAGATGGTGGTAGCGATCCGGACGGACCCCGCACAAGGTCCTACCACCCGCAAAGCCTTGCCTTGAGTAGCCTTGAGCATCCAAATTTGTATGGGTCTCAGATCCCACATACCATCACGTGAGCTGTAGGCTAATGCCATATATTTTTGGAAAAAAACTCGAAATCAAATTGACCTACCTCTGCAGATAGGGAACGGCTTTGCCCAATCAGCGGCTGGCAGACACACGGTCTCCGAGGCTCCGCTGAGCGCCCACCCGGCGGGGCAGGAGAAGGCCGCGCGGCCGCCCACCCCCCGCGACACCACCGACACGCGCGGGCGCCGCTCGCCCTCGTTCAGGGGCGTGTCGTGGACCACTTCGCCACACTCCACACCTGAAAGTATTTATTTGAAGGATTCATTTGTTGGTAAATTGTGTTGCTAATTGAAAGGTTGTGTTTGAATTTTGTATTTGTATTTGTATTTGTGTTAATAAACTAATATTGACTGTGACTGAATGGGACTAGATTGGAAAGAAGACTATTAATTATTATTAATATTTGCTAAAGCGATATCATAACGATATAGTTAGGTACGTCACCTCTATTACTGCACTTAACTTTACATGGCCTCTAATCCAGGTTAAAAAATCTAAATCGTATTTGCCCTGTTATACTCGGCTGCCATTACTGTCCAAGTAAGTAAGAGCAATGAAAAGATGACACCACGATATCAGTGTCTATTCTCGAAGGTAAAAAACTTATCGTCTTTGACCTGTGAACTTGATGGTATTGTTATGACGTCATTCGCCATTACAAAATAAGAGCTATCAAAACGTTGACAAGACGATAACAGATGAAAATCGATATGTTTTTTACCGCCTAGAATCTCGGTCCTGGGCCTCTATTGAACACGGTAAAACTAATATCCTGTTTGATCTGGTATCGTATTGTCAATGTTAGGATAGCGCTTATTCACTTGACAGTAATGGCGGATGATGTCAAAGCAATACCATTGGTTGGTACCTTGGTACAATATCGCGACGGAATTATATGTCGCTCATCTAATAGGTATGCATCATATGCACAATTCATTGACTAAGTGCATTAAAAGCATAAATTGACAATCGTTATTATAACGTTAATAACGTTAATAATTGTATTTAATTTTAATTTGACATCTGGAGACTCTTTACATCTCCAAAATTGACCGTGGAGACACACTTTCCTGCTCAAGCTACGCTTGAATATTTTTTATTTTTAGTTTTATTTATTTATTTATTTATTTATTTATTTATTTATTATAGGAAAACCAACAGCTGATAAATTACCTTAAACATAACATAAGACACATAAAGCCAATTACAGGTTTTCACAGATAGAAATAGAATGAATAGAATGTTAAATTCATTGTTTTCTATAATGCTAGGTTAAGCTTTATAATTGTCATAAGTAGTATTTAAAAAAAAAACGACTTTCTGTTGAGTTTCTTGCGGCGTTTCTTCTCAGCAGTGGTCTCTTCCGAAGCGCTGGTAGATTTTTGACGTGTAAAAGTGCCCGTGCGGCCTATTTACTGAATAAACATCTTTTATCTTTTATCTTTATCGTTATTCTGGATATAAATGAATATTTAAAACACTAACCAGATATAGCGTCACGATACCGATATTTTGCATAACTTAGTATATTATATATATAATATATCATTATAGGTCTGATGAAAACACTTACTCTCACAAACAGGCAGTGGCGCACTCCAGTTCCCTGAGGCGCGGCAGACCAGGCTGTGGGACCCCAGCAAGGCGTTCCCGTTAGCACAGGAGAACCGGATCTCGGTGCCCAGCCGGGTTCCCTGGCCGCTGGCCACCAGGCCGCGGCGGATCGGCAGCGGCGGGCAGTGGACGTCTACGGACATAATATAAAGTATAGAGGACGCCCGCAGCTTTGTACCATGTTGATCCACCTTAGAACTTTGTCATAATGAAAGCATCCAGTGACACAGGAATTAATAGTTGATATCATGCGACAAGGTTTTACAGTAGTTCATCAAAGACTGACCGTACGTAGATATTTTTTACCCCGTTATTTTTTCTTCTCTTTCAGTCAATAGGGAATGTGCATGGATTTTTTAAATCGCATTCCTCAACAAGATATGAAAATACCGTAAAGAGATCATCAAAAGTATAATTAAAATTATAATCGGCCAAGAAATACAAGTAAAGTCCGAACAGGTCGACCATATAAACTCCATGTTAAATTCTGTTTAGCTAGAAAGAGGCACAAATCTATGTTGGCTCATATCTTAGTTATTTTTATAGCTATTCAAATATATATTTTCTTAACTAATTGTCACATGATGATTTTGTTGAAGCTGTGTAATAAGTCATAAATATTTCCTATTGTCAAATAAATACGATTAAGACTTGGGGACCTTCAAGAGACGAGCATACTCTTTTCTCAAAGGCTGGCAACGCAGCTGCAGTTCCAGGTGACCAGGATTGCCTTGTCTAGCATTAAAAAATCCTTTTTCATCACACTTGCTCGTAAGTGGTGTTATTCCATGCCTGTATACAGAAGGACAATGGCCTAAATTGTTCCCGCGGGAATTATGGCGAGTTTGTCATCCCTAGGGAGTAATGAATTTCTTTTTAAAATTTGCAACTCTTTCGTACATCATGTCTGACTAAGGAGGTTTAATTTTCAGCCAAAAATTAAATCGGTTTCTAATTTCATCTTTAAAAATTAGCTATAGACTAACTTACATTACACAAAACCTATACGCTTCATTAAACTTCATTATTTTTATACCTATTTCAAGTTTATATCAACATTTATCATTAATTTTAGTAATTATAATTTTTTATCAAATTAGCTAAATCTGGCTCGAATCCAGGTCGAAACTAAACGCAGTTATTATCTGTGGTAGAGGTCACAAAAAAAATATCGTTTCCATTTACGTTCCCGTTCGTCAAAAGTTATTTCTTTATATTTTGCAGAGTTAAAGTGTTTTCTCTTTGTTTTTTTTCCTCGCAAATGTGATGAAAACCATTGTGTGTATCACAGGCAGTAAGGGGATTACTAACTCGAGTCATTAAAAGCCCTCCGCCTTCGGCGTCGGGCTTCTAACACTCTCGTTAGTAATTCCCTTCATACTACCCTTGATGCACAATGTACTATTCTCTCTATGTCTAGCGGTTTAGTCTTGTCTAGGGACCTATAAAGAACCTTTGCTATAAGGTGGACCATAAACGGTTTGAATACAAGTGCGTTGCTTAAGTTTGGAGTAATAACAAATCAAGCATTTTCGTTTGGATGTGGAACGAAGTGTTAATGTTTGTTATTCTTCAAAGAATGTCTTAACTACTGACGCTTTCACAGAATATCTATGGGGACTATAAGGTAAAAAGTTACGGGCTCGTAACGCTTTAACCGTGGTGTGCCGTTTGGTTGCTGGCTTAGAATAAAAACACTCCATGTCTTTCCGTGGAAGTCATAAGAGGCGACTCAATGATTAAAGGCGTGTAGTATTGTGAGTATTTGTGAGGCGATGGGCTTGCAACCCGTCACTAATGCACTGGTAAACATCTTTGACTGTTTGTGCAAAATGTGGTTACAGAATTAACAACAAGTTTTTAGAGTTGTTGCCCACTCTGGGAATGAAAGCGTCAAGGTGTATGTAAGGGAAAATAAAGTGACCTTCCACAACAATCTCGACTTGGTGTATTTGCCGCGCGGGGGTCTCGCAGCGGTACACGCCAGAATCCTCCTTGGAGGCGCTGATGATGCTCAGCCTGTACTCCAGCTGGCTGTCGCGCCCAGGGTCTGTAGTCCACCCTTCGGTGTACTTGCGGTCAGGGCTGGAAGGGGACGGAATTGGGTTTGATAATTAATCTAAAAAAAAGAAGCAGTACTTTGAACCAATAAACAAATTCTTTATTTATTTATTAAACCTTTCATCATCATCATGGAAATGTACTGTATTTGGTTGTATGCCAATCAACCAAATCATCATACAAAAACTAACAAAAGTTAACACAAGAAGACAGAAGACAAAGTAAAGAACATATTAATAATATAATAATTTACGCAAAAAGTAGTGACAAATCAATAAATGTCTGTGATAAATAAATAAAAGAATAAATAAATACAATAAAATTATAAAAAAAAAAAACACCAGAGACTAAAACATATTCCATGAAGGGCCTAGCTTAAAATTCTACCCAACATCTTGTTCCAGCAAATGCTGACGAAGCATTCGCTTGAAAGAAAAGTTAGTACCTATCTGTGGTCCTATTCAATTGGCTAGTGCAAAATAATCGTCTTTTGTTTGTTTACATTTACTTCAATTCCTAAACGGTCAAAGTTTACAACAAAGGATCCTCGATAAATGAACATTGGACGTCGAGCCTGTAGAAACTTACTGGCAACAACAAATTATACTCTTTGCTATGTTTCGAGACAAGGAGCCATAGAAAAATATATATTTTTATACTTATTTACTTAAAGCATCCCAACTTTTAGTAATGTCGTCTATGTCTGTAAGATGCGGAATCCACCAGTGTGTTTTGTTTTTAATTTAAAACTCTTGGTGATATTAACAAATCGAACCACACCAGGTTTGTTTACGTGGGAACAAAGGACCAACATACGTAGGTATACACGTCTTACTCTCCTTCGGCCGAATGGTAATATTTGTAGTGGAACTTTTTCTTGCGACATGAAGAAGGGTTACAAGCACACAAGCCTGGGATTGAGTCTTGAGAATGATAATGTCGAAGGATCACAGATCCCATTTACCATTCTATTTAAGTGCTCGTTTGTCTACTTATAGCCAAAAATAATCCTGTCAATTTATGTTTTCGTGGGAATATACTCACTCAGGCACGTTCAGCGTAAAGTTCCACTTTGGGTTCCCGAACCTCCTCATCCAGAGGCACTCCATGTGCAGAGACACTCCTGGGTAGACGAGCAGCTTCCCGTCGTTGGTCTGCGCCACGGGACCGCCGGAGTAGCGGAACAGTATCGTTGGGGGCTTCTCCACTGAAAGAAGTGAGGAAGAAAAACACCAGTTCACACTGAACAAGCTTCAGTGAAGTGGCAAAAGGGTGATGAATGTGACGCATTCCTTTGAGGAGCGTATAGGACAGCTTAGCAGTATTTTAGTTTATGTAGCACCCGAAAGATTTTTAATCTTAACAGAAACGTCCGTTACGGATTATTAAATTATATTAAAGCGAATAAGATGGCGCATTGTCATGTCAGCCGGAAGACGTCCACTGCTGGACATAGGCCTCCCCCAAGGCTTTCCACTCAGACCGGTCTTGTGCTTTCCGCATCCACCGCGGTCCCGCGATCCTGACGAGGTCGTCACTCCATCTTATTGGAGGCCTACCTACAGCTCTTCTTCCGGTCCGCGGACGCCACTCCACGCATTGTACTCATGCTAATTTCAACGAACTTGAGATATTAGTGTCGTTTGTTAATAAACAACGATAGATGGCGTCAGCATACCCTCCGAGTATGGAAAAGCAAGCGATCACTAATTTCGTGTATCTTCAGTAGGGTCTTTGTGGCATAAGTGGTAATGCGCCTGCATTGGCCCGGATAGCCAGAGGAGACGTAGGTTCGAATCCTACCTACCTAAGAACGATGATATTTTTTCTCGTTAATATAGCTATGTAAAACCAATACTTTCCTACTTATTTTCTCAAGCTTATAAAGTTTTTTTTTTCCGGTGTACAATGAAAATTAACGTTACACAACGAAAAAAATGTACGCCCAAAGCTATTGCGTTAAAAGGAAAGCGAATAAAATTTTGAATTATTCATTTTGGTTGCGGAATAAAACCAATAACTACCGATTTTTGTTTTTGTTTATCCTGTCATGCGATATATTGGAACCCTATTTTATTTATTTTTATGTAAGGATTTTTTTGAGATATAATTTCATATACAAACACTGAACTCTGCCCCCCAAGAAACTAATATAGATTTACGTCCTGTAGGGTGGTGGGGCTTGTACAAGAATAACACACCAAGCCAGTGTTACTTAGTTGAATTTCTAATCTTACTACTATTATAAATACGAAAGTTTGTATGGATGTTCGTGAATCAATCACGCCAGAACGGCTACACGGATTTGGATGGAATTTGAAACGGAGATAGATTTGAGTCTGGTATACTCGTAGCACATAAGTAGGCTATTTTGTATCGATCGATAAATGACTCATAAAAAGAACCCTCGGAGCTCGAGTCTGACTCGCACATGACCGGTTTTTTTAATCTGTGAATCGTCCACCAGAAGATAACTTACTGGCGTAGTCGTTCTCCTGGTTGAGCCCAAAGCAGCTGGGTTTGGTGCCGTCCCAGGAACTACCCATGCACTTCCTGGTCTGGGAACCCGTCATGGCATATTTGCCTATGTCACTGCATCTGTAATTATTAAATATAGAATTAGAAACATTTACTCAAAGCACAGAATGTCGAATGTGTTTCGCGGGTGGTAGGAGCTTGTGCAGGGTCCGTCCGGATCGCTACCACCATCTTATCCATTAACCTACCGCCAAACAGCAGTGTTCGCATTGTTGTGTTCCGGTTTGGGGATAACACAGCCGATGTAATGACTAGCATAGAGGCGATCCATTTTAGTCCTCAGGGTTGGCAACGCATTTGCAGTCTCAGGCTTGTGAATGCAAATGTCTGTGGGGCAAAATTTCCACTTACCATCAGGTGACCTGTGTGCTCGTTTGCCTTCTCTATGACATAAAAAAAAAACAAAATTTAATGGCGAACCCTACTTTCAGAGTTTAAGAACCATCCGATTAATTTTATGTTAACTTATTACTTCTCAGCAAAATTAAAAAAATAAGTACAAATGGCGGACTTAAAGACATTATCTACCAGTCAACCATGCCAAACCATGGTGAGCAATAAATCATGGTGGTGGTGGTGGTCAATCAATTTTATGTGTATTTAATGTATTCAAGTATACGTATGTGTTTATTTGTATTCTATCTTTATACAAGGTGTTATTAAAATTCCCAAAAAACAATAATAACAAAAAAAGACAATTATAGTCATCTCAGTCATTAAAGTCGTATGACTGGAATGATAACCTATAGGGATGTTTTGTTTCGGTATTTTTTGTATGAATATGCATTTTCACGTCATTATGCATTTCTTTTCTCTCTTAATGTTTTTGTTCAAACAATCGAGGAGCGGGAGGAGCGCAACCGAACTTATAACATTGCAATGTATGTTCGGTTGCTTTGACATTACACTTTTTGAAAGTTTAGGCTGATCATACTGATCGTGATGATGGGATACCTTGAGACGATGACGGAACCGACTGGGAAGTCCACGGTTTCGGTGATCTCGAGGTCATTGAAGAATGAAACGACGTGCGGCTCCTCATTGTGGTATGTGCAGCTGTTGTTGTTTAGAAGCTCCTCGTTCTGGGCTTCTATCTCCTCTGGAAAACATCAAATCTCATTGGATAGAAGTTATTAAAATACTTCATCTATACATATAACATGCTTTGTCCTGAATGACTGACTGAGGGATCAACGCACAGCCTAAACCGCTAATCGTAGAGACCTGAAACTTGGAGGCTGTGTTCTTTGTATGAAGTAAACATCCGCTAAGAAAGGATTTTCCGAAATTCTATCCCTAAGGGGGTGAAAAAGGGGGCAAAGTTTGTATGGGACAACGTCATTCCTTGGTCCAATCTACTTTAAATTTTGCATAAAAATTCTTTAACAGAATTGATGGAAGACGTGTTTCGTATTTTATTGAAATTCATCCCAATTTTGGGGGTGATTTGCTTTGAAGTTGATATCAATACTCTTTAGTGCTTTTGATTTAGTTTATGATATATGGCGCAAGACATGAGGCTACATTATGACTCTTATACACGTCCATGTCGGTAATATATCTACAAAAACAGACCATTGGTATACCTAGCGGTTACTTAGTATCAGATTTTGCTGTTTAATGCTCTTCACGGCTTATCACATTCGCCAGACATAATTATGTAGGTATATACTCACACGTTTTGCAAAGAAACACACAGACACGCATGCACACATACACATATATCACACCTAAATCCACGCACAGGCACCCAAACGCATGACAGTATGTATAAACATAAATAACTATTTTCTAGTCCTTTATTGCTTGTTGTTGCCCTGTCGTTCCTCGGGGTTGTGGCAGAATACCAGTGTTTTGCTCTGATGAGCAAAGTTATGCCCTGAGCCATTACCCTTTTGCCCTGCTGCAGCGCACACATTCTTTCGGCAATTTTTTGTGTAATGTTAGTGTCAGTCTGCTTATTTTTTAAATTATTTAAAATTTATAATTTTTGTTAATTGTATGTGTTGTGTAGTACGCAAATAAACGATTTATCTATTCTAATACGTGGATCTACTTGGACGTGATACTAATTCCTATAATATAGTATAATAATGTCCGGAAAAATGCTAGATTAAACAAAATAAATTCTAGAAATGGTGACGAATTCAATGTTCCACGAACAATGTGGTTCATTTTTATAAAGCTAACCAAAATAATAAATGAAGTTAAATGTGAACATCACTTTTCTTTCATCGTTATGAGTGTTGCGTAAGTTACAATGGAAAATATAGTTTAAATAATTTCCGCAATACAGTAAGGTTGGTTACATTCCAGCAGGCTTATTAATGGTCGCGTATACAACTGTGGATAAGTACGAATAAAGAATCCGTCACTCTCACACTACACTTGCGAGAACGTGACGAATTTTTTATCTTAATTTAACTAGAGCGATAAACGCAACAATCACAGGCCTGCAGGTACATAATACATGGCTGCAACCAGAATCAGTTAGATGTTCCGTAGTGGCTATTTTTCATACAAAAATTTGAAAAAGGAATGATATAACTGTTTCCAAAATGTCTCAAAGTATGGCGGAAGTAACGGTAATCAAAAAACTCACCACAGTTGAAGCTCTTCCCGACCCAACTTCCATGTTCACAGATAAGTTTCCACGTAGTCTTCTCCCCCATGATAGACGCTATACATTTAAACGTTATCTCCGTGCCGTGGGGGTACCCTTCCATCACGAGGGTTCCGTTCACCTCAGCGCCATCCCGGTATATTAGAGTCCCTTGGACCCTTTGAATGAAGTCAGAAGTAAAAACACGTTTTGATAGAAGGGGTTGTTTGATTTGGATGCTACCTTGAGCAGAAATAGCGTCTCTTTATATCTTGTTAAGATTTGAAGGGACAGTATTGTCTCTGCTCAGCGGATGATTTTTACAAAAGAATCAATTTGAATAGTTACTGTCACTGAAATAAGTGAACGATAATTCAAACAGTTGTTAGATCAAACTTCATTTGTCCAAAAGGAATCGCTAGTTTCAGTTAAACTGATATCTTCAACAGAATCTGCTCAAGTTTTTACAATATACGTACTTACAAATGAAGTTTGATTAAGTATAAATTCAAATTGCATCATCAGACATAGATTAAAACCATGCACTAAAATTTGAATCCGAAAGAGCAACCAAACTCAAGCACGGCCAAAAAATAAGAAGCGAACCGTGGCCATACAAAACAGCTTTCTTATACAAAATCCTCACAACTACCTAGTAAAATTGACTGTGGCAAAAGACCGACCGTATGTCACCAGTTTTTCCCATGGGTGGCATTATCAGGAGAAGAAAAGAAGCTGAAATATTTGAAGTGATACAGTTTGAAGATACTGGTACAAATGCAATGAAGCATAATAAAAAAGATAGGGCAAAAGTTTCCCTCCATGGATAAAGTAGGCACATCGGTAATAATGAGTTGCATAGTAAAGAAAGCACTGTTTGCTGTAAATATTCTATCCTACGTTTCGCACGCATGGAATAAGTTTTCTGGTTCTTCCTTTATTTCTTTTCTGTACGGTAAAATCTTTTTTTTGTACAACCCTAGGGTGCCTGAGGAATATTCCTTCCAAATTTCATCCATAGGATCTGTGGTTTAGGTTGTACATTGTCTCTTAGTCGGTTAGTCACGTATAACTTTTATATGTATAGACCGTATTGGCACTCCGGTTTGTAAAGGAATGTAAGAAATTATTTCGTAACGATACTGTCAACAATAGTTGTTATTTAACCAAAGGAATTTCTTGGGAGTTTTCAAATCAAATGGACATCTAAGTTAATAGTTTTACGCGTTCTTTTACTCTGCAACTCTTTGGACGTTGGTCGACTAACTAACATTGGTATAGGATAGTGATTCTCACTAGTGATATCTATGTGATGATTACTTCTATCAAAAACATGTGTTTTAATTTCTGTATCACCCAAGTCGATGCTTGGTAGTATACCAACGTCCTTTCTCAATACTTGCCATATAGAATCTAAGCCCTGCCGTCAGAGGATTTGACCTTCGACACTCTTGGTCTGCAGTTAACCTTAAGAATTCAAAATTGGATTTACAGAATCATTGAAAAAGCTACAAATGTCAGTATTTGAAATAGTTTGTTTCCTTGAGGGACCTGCCAGCGGTATAAGAATAAAGAAGCTCATCTTTGTAAATACCTTATTGTTAAATTGGGAAAGTATAGCTACTGGACTGGATTGTTATTTCTGACTTTAAATACTTACATGTATATTCATAATACAAGATTGTAAAAGTTCATTAAAAAATAAAGATGAGAATTACAAAATAGGTATACGATATACGTAGCAGCCATAGTAACTGTACCTTGTGATATTGCTATTTATAATAATAAAAAAACAGTATTTTATCTCTCTATAGAGGATTTTATTTTTGGATTGGATTAGTCTTACTGTTACCAAAGCAGTACTATGTATGTCCTTAAGTGGAAAATCAACAACTGCAAAGACTAAGATAATCTCCTCAGATTTTTAGTCTTTTGAGTAAGCTCACTCTATTGATCCTCTTTCTTTGGTTTCAACTAGAGTCAAGAGCATACTCCTATGATTTAAAAAATCTCTCAAACCGCAGACCAGAGAAACCTTAACGAAACAAACTGATGGTTGATGATGCATCTATCGCAGTTAATGATGACATGACCATGATTGATAAAGAGGTGGAAGCAAATCCGAACCTATGAGGCTCTCACCAGGGCTTGGTGTCCCTAAACGCCTGCGTTCCCTTCAGTCTTGATAGCCAGCAAATAAGAAACGCAGACTTTGCAAAATACTATTTTTTTCACTTGCGCCAAGGCAGTCGGATGACGATCGACTTATTAAAATAAGAATAGGTTGTGTTCAAGGAGGTCCAAAATTAAAATAAACAAGTTACGTAGTAAGACTTGACAAAAAAGTTTTTCAATGTTTTCCAAAAAAAACAACTTTGTATCGCAAGAACTTAGGCTAGGTCAGTAAGTATTATAAGTGGTCAAGCTAATCGTAAAAACTTCATTAGAAATCCAACAGCATTTAGCCTGGCCATGGAAAACAACGTATTCTTAATCATTAATTATATCACACAAGACATCAGCAAAATAAACTATTGACAAAAACAAAATATCAAAAATTTTCGCGTTCAAAGCTGTGACAGTCTTCTGCCGTCAGTCTACACAAACCAATCTCAATATGACTCGTGAAGGTATCCTATGAATCTCGTATGAGATGTATCAGATGTCCTTTAATGTATAGAAACGAACACAATATAAGCTACAGTGAAAGCGCTTCGAAAATCAACAAATAACACTGTTCATTGTGCGTCTGAGTCTCTAGCATTAAATCCACCAATATTTCAATCATAAAACCAGGTCAAGTTTCAACGTGTGGACTAATCACTCTTTGCAGTCTCTCTTGAATCACATTACTATAAACTCGCAGTAAAAATAAGATATATTTCCTAAAAACATGACCGCATTACTGATTCGTGACAACAATTGATGACCACGATCACTCTGTCAAGAAGAAAAAACTAACCACCACCGACTAAGAAGAACAAAAACATGGTACAGAATTACAGATACTACAGACAAAAGATGTTGCCATAAAACAGTTTGCAGCTTACTGTAAGCTAGCGTCTATTGTCGTTATCCTTTTTGAGGTTACGGCAGTTTGCGTTTTTGTAGCTAAAGAAGCTGCACTCCTACCATGGGTTACAATTACCGTACTTGCATGCGAGTTGAATGCTCTATTCCTCGCACTCTATAAAAATACTGAGAGGGATTGAACATTCGTCTCGTTAGGGAGTACAGTAATGGTGACTCAAGGTAAGGGTACTGAATATTGTCAGCCGATTCACCGCAGATTTCCTGCTCAGTCTACCGGCAAGCAGTGCAGAACTGTTTGTAGCACTGTAGTTACTGAATATATAACTGTCTTTTTCATTTCATTAAGAAATTAGTAGACCTCAATTGTAAAGAGTGATTATTCCTCCTCAGTTTTACCTCCTTAGGTTAAGTTAATACAGAGGCAAATTCTAGCACTTTTTATCGGTTTACGTAGTAGATAAAACTAAGGAACTAACGAGACTAAGTCGCACAATTTGACTGGTATGGTAAATTATATCATCATATCGGTGATGAAGACAGGCAGTAGAAGAAATTTCGTTACCTGGCTGGCGGTCCACATTCCGCAACAGCTTTACCATCCAGATCTGGCTCAAGGTCTGACACATCCTCTCGCACGATGTCAGACCCACTTTGGAACCCTGACGTCGGTCGGGGTCTTGATAAATTTGCTAAAATCAGGAAGAAAAATAGTCAAGGTATGATTGGAGAGTTGAATATTTACTTACATAGAACACAGTACCATATCGGTCGTTTGAACCAATAACCATTTCGTGAATTCTGACTTCTCAAGTTACTAAAGGTTACCCTATACTTAGGTAATTTACCAATTCTTTCGTACCTACTGACAACTTTAGGAACATTCAACTATTCACCAAATTTCACTTTGTCAGCTGGCAATTGAACTTCCAACGATCATTATTGCAGTTGCTGCAATAAAGATCGTTCTTCTGCTGCAGAAACTGCAATTTTGCTCATTCCCTAAATGTCAGAAAAATACTAGATTCTCAATATGCCATATAGTACCAAAAATGAACGCTTAAACTAATCGTCTTTTGAGCTGTAGACCTCACAGGTCTGTCTTTGTTGGAAGCTGAAAAGGAGACACTTCGCTCGGGCTTCGCGCTCGCTCGGTCAGTATAAGGTATCGTTTTGTATCTTTACCTAATATTCAGAATATACTATTTTGGGAATGTGATAAAGTCATCATACATCGAAACAAAATGAAGCGTAGAACACTTACTGTAAGTTGGAAGTCTGCTGAAAATTCGTTGACGTTAATTACTTACCTAGTGGCCTGCAGAAATCATGTACAGTAGGCTGCAGTCTACCCAGATGGCAGTTCAGCGTGGCTGGTGGTGACCGTCCTGCTTCACAGGCTATGCTGACGGATGAAGCGTGGGCAACGGTCAGGCCGGCCCGGTAACCGGCCTCGTATGTCGCGCCGTTGAGGAGCGGGAGCTCACAGGACTCTGTGGATGATAGAGTAGGAATGTAAGTCATAGTCCAACGAATGTTGAAAAGTGCAACGTTTAATGGGTTACCTACCTATCTAAATTTCGAAAAACTTTTGTCCGCTGTTTCGTTAGTTTACTTACTTACCTGGATTGTTATAAAACTAACCTAACCTAACCTACAGGTTCTGTAGGTTACCCTACGAAAATGTTGGACCAATGAAACAGAAGACAAAAGTTTTTCGAAACTTCGATAGGTTACCGATTTAATGTCACTTTACTAGAGGATGCGTAGAATTTCTTAGTTCCCCGCTACTCCCCCTAATTTTATTATTATTTGTGTGTATGACTTATCCTAACGAGTGATCTCATATCAGTGAATGTATCTGTTGTGTACTAGTAACGGTTTCAGGGAGCTACCAACTAACGTCTCATTTATAGGCAGACAGGAAGTCCATTGCACAACCATGAAGTTGCTGAATATAGATAATTTGATAGCGGTAACACAATGCTAAGCTTATTTGTTGCGTGTGAAGGAATAGTAATAACAGCATTGTTTTAGTGTTGCCAACATGATGTCATTAAGATCGCTAAGTGATTTGCTTAGAAGGCTTGCAAGAAAATGTATTTACGTGGAACGCATTCAGGCATGCTGGTGACCGCCCATTCTCCCAACCAGCAGCGAAGATTACTCGGTCCTTGGACGTTGTAACTAAAACGAGAAAAAAAAACAATTATTCCATTGAGAAGTGTTAATTGTTGATAATGCTACTGATTGCGCCAATCAAGTTAATTGTGATCGCAAGCCTAACATGGCGATATCTTTGTATTTACTAGATAAACCATACATATTAATTTTAATGAATTGTAAAGTAAGGCCTACTCCAAAGGTAGATCAAGCAGCAGATTCTGCATCCTTTACGATATTGGAATTCAACCTCTCAATCACCATTTCAAATACTTACCCATATTCGCAGGAGAAATTCACCACCTGCCCATTGGGAACAGGATCTGTCTCGTTCAGGTCTTTCTCTTCTGCATGCCCAGAGCCCGGTGTACCCAGAATTGGCCCTATATTTGTATGGCTAGGGTCCGGAGACATAGTGTAAATGCCATATTCTGTGGGTGGTACGTGACACGGCTCTGCAAATACCATGGCAGTAAAGGTTATTTATTATATGATACAGGGCAAAAATGATGTAAACATAGGTTAGAATGAAGAAAATATTAACGTTGGTTAAGACTCGCATGATTATTTTAATCAAGGAGAAACCATAAATCGCTTCCAGCATGAAGAAGGCAACTGATTAGTATTCTGTTATCAGCGGCATACATATCGTGTTTTAATGTGATCTCATTCAGTAAAGGCAAGGTTGTAGACGAGGTTCACGACAAACCAGTCTAATTTGACTTTTGACTGAAGATGCATGGAGCTCCGTATCTTATACGTTACTTTCCTGTAGCGAACTTACAACCTCTCTTACTTACTCGTCTTTGCTGTGAAAAATAGTAATGCCACTGGTATTATACATGTTCTACTTGTTTGAATTTTCAGCCTTGTTGCCTTCCTCAATAGCTTTAGCTAATTTTTAACAATATTCTGGCTGGGAAGCGTACAGATTCATGCGCATTACAAAAAAACATGTTCAAATTCATTCCGCTTTCAAATCTAATACAACTCACGGATTTCACATTTCGGTTTGTCGGGTTTCCATCTTCCTCTGACGCATTTGGCTGTCGTATTCAGTTCCAAGTTCAAACCATAACCTTTGCCACATGCTACCCTGACTATTGTACCTGAATGAAAAAGATGAACCAGTTTCAAAACTTTTATCAGAAAAAATCATGAAACATTTTTAACACATCAATTAATGTAAGCTCCACAGAGCTCCGTTTTACTTCCCACAAATCATATCCTACTCTTCTTTCCTAAAAAAAATTAGAAAAGATAAAAGATGTTTATACGCAAATGATAAGTCAATGGGTCGTGGTTTAACCACTTACCATCAAACAAATTCCTTTTATAAGACAAGAATAGTTAAGTTTTTTATTACTTACCAGAGCTGAATGTATTATTAGGATCTCTCCCAAGCTTGACTATTTCAATATTAACATAAGGTTCACTTTCAATAGGCTCACAAGGACTTTTTGGTCTCCCTTTTTTGCCTTTTTCTCCATCTGATTTTGCTCCATCGCTTTCTTTGGAATCTGACGGTTCCGTTCCTTCTTCAATATCTTCTTTTTCTTTTCTTTGTCTACCGCTTTTACCTTCACGTCCACTGGAAAATATAAGCCCGTGATTATTATTATGTATAACTAAATACTGTGAGGCACAACAATGGGAAAGGGTGCTAAAAGTCGGATAAAGGTTTGATGTTTAAGTACAAATAAGTGTTACAACCAAAATTAGTCTCACTTTTTCGGTACGGATGCGGTAGTTTGATTTAATTGATCAGTTTTCCTACTCGTTCTCTTGTCCCGATTATCCAAGATATTTCGGGCATCTGTTGAATTCGTATTAATATACTGCTGTGGGATATCAGGCGTTTCTTTGCTTTTTAGAGCGGTTCCATTGACAGATTTAGATTGCAGTGGTATTACTTTCAGTAAATTGTCTTTTATTTCATTTACTTTATCAGAATCTTTAGGTGCCGTACTTTTAGTCCACATATCTCTATCAGTCTCCTCTAAATGAACATCACGTTTTACTTTTGTTCTTTTAGATGTATCTGGAGCTCTTTTAGTAGTAACTTCAAATATACTACTCTCCGCGCCTTGCAGTTCTACGTCTAAAATATTTTTATTTTCTGTACTATTCTTAGGCTTCAGAAACCTTTTACGTCTTTTGTCTACGTATCTCTCGAAATACTGATGTTTTAGTTTATTAATATTATCTGTGTTGTCATTATCGTGGTGGTCGGCAAACATGCCACCTGTTAGCACTGTAACACTGGACAGATCATTCTCAAATTCCGATGAATCGTCGTATTGCGCAGAATCCTCACGTGGAACTATTTCTGCATCTTTAGGCTCATAAACTGGTTGATATGAATACATTCTATGTCCTATAGGTTCACCGTGGACATTGTAAATGGTGTATATAGAAGTCGGAATATTCCCATGTTCAGTCTCAGTATCTGTTTCCATAGTTTCACCATCAAAGTCTATATCGAATTTTTTCATGATCTTGTAATTAGCATGTCTTAGTGTAGGTTTTGTATTTTCGTGGTTGTATTGGTTGTATAACTTGTCTATGTATCGGCTTGGTCGCTCGGTTTGGAGACGGAGGTGGTCATAGTAGCCCTGAAGAAAAATAGAGCGGCGGTGACGCACTTCTGGTTCCGGGATGGAGCGGCGCCTCCGACTCCATCTTATCCGAGGATGTTGGTAGAGTGTACATCTGGAAACAAACATTTATCAACTTTAAAAAAAGCTGAGATCATAAAATCTAAATGACTTTAAAATTTCTAGAAACACTATTCTACCGTCCTACATATTTGGATTAAGGTGTCAAAAATCTAAAAAAGGGTAAAAAGACATTATTGTATCCTATGAATGTACAACAAAAAGTTGGAACGTAGATTAATGCAAAAAGTTATTAAGAAAATTACACACGTTCAACAAAACGTTGCGGGTGGTAGGACCTTGTGCAGGGCCCGTCCGGATCGCTACCACCATCTTATCCATTAACCTAAAGCCAAAGAGCAGTGTTCGCATTGTTGTGTTCCGGTTTGGGGATAATACAGCCGTTGTCATGACTAGCATAGAGACAATCCATCTTAGTCCTCAGGGTTGGCAACGCGCATTTGCAGTCTTAGGCTTGCAGTCTTGTGAATGCGAATGTCTATGGGTCACAGTTTCCACTTACCATCAGGTGGCCTGTGTGCTCGTTTGCCTTCTCTATGCCATAAAAAAAATACGGGCACGTTTTATTTTACCGAAAAACCTTTCAACGAATGTATCATTACGCAGAGTTTCCATTTAATTGAAAGGTATTTCTCGCTGCATGACTTAATTTTATCTGGTAGCCGCAAGTCTAAGCCTACGTGATTAATTGTTCAAGATATCCTGAAAACCATGATTTCAGCGAAAAATATTCGCTGAAATGAAATTCGATAAATTTATGGGTTACCCCTAAAACATGTCAGTTCCTAAGCAGGTTCCTCAGTATTAGTACTTATCTCAACTTCACTAATGAGTCAAGGACACATATTAACCAACTGTCATGAGTTTTTTTGGGTTCACTAAATGAGTTACCAATTTTACAAACTTCATTTCACAAGAAGATACTTCCCGCCGTATTATTTTTGATTTTGTTGTGGTCAATAGTCTGACCTTACCTAACTTATTTAATAAGCCAAATGAAAGCTAAACTAAGATCATTGCTAAATGAAAGTTTGTAAAATGATGATTGGTAAAAAGTCGGGATACCGTTTTTTTTGGATTAGTAACCGCAATTAATTGAATAAGACTGTGCTTTGTTTCCTTCATCGTAAATGGACGTAAGTCGGGCAAGAGTCACATACACGTCGTAATTTACCTCAACTTGTAAACCCCAAAATAAAATTGAAGTATTTCATTATTTTTTGCGCGCGAATTGGCAAACGTAGTGTAGGACGCCCTCAGACTAGGTGGAGCGACGATCTACGCAAAGTGGCTGACAAGAGCTGGATGAGAGTGCCAACGAATCGTGCTCGTTGGCGTGCAATGGGAGAGGCCTACGTCCAGCAGTGGACTAGTATAGGCTGATGATGATGATTATTACTTTTAAATGTTCCATCATATTTGAGAAAATCGTACAATATTATCGCGCTTGTTTCTCAAAACCATGGAACTGACATGCATCCTATTGAACTTGGACGTCAGGGATGATCCATTGTTGAAGACATCTTACGAGGAAATGTACCCAACTGTACAGTTCCGATACTTACGGCGTTTAAATATGAACAAAACACGTGCTCATTATTTTTTCATGTTCTCGAACATACAATGAAACCATTAATTAACTAGCAATTTACTTGAACATAACTCTCTACAGAAGTTAGAGGGTTTAGACACTTTTCTGTTAGTTAAGACTACTCTCTGACTATTATCAAAATAAAGCTAATCGGAGCCGGATAGTTGTGTACCTTTCCTTGTCAGTCAAAATTTTTTCATCAAATGGATGATTTTTATTGATTTTGTGATTAAGCGGTTTCATTTTGCCATACATTGGTGTCGTATATTGATCAATCAAAAGCTGCCAAACAATACTGCTGAAAATATATATCATTATAATAAAAAATATCCTTACTTAGGTAATTCTCTAGGACTCCAATGGCCGCCTACACACGTGGCCCCAGGAGGCCCTTCAGACAACACATAGCCTTTCTCACACTCGTACATGATCTGTTTGTTATTTACTACCTGAAACATACACAAAGTTATATTCTAATCATATTCCAAAAGAAAAAAAGCAGTATAAGGCGTTGTTCTTATGCGTATACAGCCTTCTTGCTCTGGTCGACAGTGCTATTCTGCCCTGCCAAGACGATAAACGGTATCTCAGACAAAACTCCTATAATAAATGCATTCTTATTACAATTGGGAGAGGACTGAATTTGCTTTGCCTATCGAATTTGAGATACTGCTTTTTGCCTTATGAAGGCAGTCTAAGGCATTGAGAATTTTGGATTTGAAACTCACTTTTTTCACATAGGGTCTGTAGTCGTATAGTCCCATGTTGCCGACGAGGAGGACTTTCCCATTCTCAATATAACCGGGAAAAGGGCAGAACACTGAAAATAATAATATTATGGCATTATATTTTGCCGTATTACTTTGCGGTAAATTAACTATAATAGCTATTGATCAGTCTAAGGATAGATTTCAGCATTTACTCGTACTTGACCATACTAGTGAATGTGCTCAAGTCTATCAATACATTCAAAATCAACAGTGGCTCGATTTGTGTCAAATTGACTTCTGGGTATCTATTTTATATGAGCTAAACCTAATTGTGACACGTTATCCTATTGCCATCGCTATTTATTTTAACGGTCGCTTTGAAAACAAAACGATTACTCGTAATGTCAAGCAAATTCAAAATCAGCTTGGGCCCGAGTTTGAAAACGTTATAGCGAGAGAATAACTAACCTTCTTCGCATCTAGCGGATTCTCCAGTCCAATTCCCGAAGGAGCAAACAACTATGGGGTTCCCTCGCAACTCGAAGCCATCTTTGCATCTGTACCTGGCCTTCATGCCGTGTTCCGTCTTCGGTGCTATCACCATGCCGTTACGAGGAAAACGGGGCATTTTCTTGCATCTGGAATGTTATACGAGATGATTTAACACTGGCACCAAAAACAATATAAACTGGTTCACTCGAGCATGTCGCTACTTTGGCAAAATTATCAAAAATATAAAATTAGACATAAAATAAGACATGATGATTGGATTCTACACTTTGCCATTGTTCAGGGAGTATTGACACCAACATAGATGTGTGGTAGTGAATCCTATGTACGGCAGAAGAAGAATGAAATCAGGATTAATGCTGTAGAAATGAGAGCTCTAAGAAGTACATGTGGAGTTAGGATGATGATGATGATTATTAGTAATAGCGAGATCCTAGAACGATGTGAATTGAAAGAAGATGTAGTAGCAAAGATTGAAAAGGGTATGCTAAGCTGCTTTGGTAATTTAGAAAGGATGGATGAGAGAAGAATTACGAAAGAGGTATGACGAGTAAGAGTGAGTTGAGAGTTTGGTGAAAGATGCCCTAGACACACATACAGTGATCAGATTCGCGATGAACTGATTAAGGGCCAAATCAAAAGCACCCAAAACCTACGAACGTGCATGAACAGGTTGATTAATGTAGATGAAGCGAAAGTCGTATGTTTAGCTGCACCTAGCGTTCCAAAGTCTTTTCCTACCCCATTGGGAGACAGGCGTGAAGGTATGTATGTATATATTACCTTGCAGGTGTACACCTAGGGATCTGTGTCCACGTTCCGTTATTGCACGTCACAGCCGCGTTGTTTGATGGAAATTCGTAGTTCTTCTCACAGTCCACCAGAATGATTTCCCCTGCAAATACATTCATAGATATCAAATTCCTAAGTTGGTATTGCCTGTAAGTTGACGCGTTTCCAATTATTTTTCTCCAGCGGCTGTTATTTATGCAACCGTCAAAATTAGGGCAAAGGATAAAAGATGATTAGGATATACAATAATATATACCCGATAACTTTATACTTTCTCGTATCAAGAGTAGTTCTTAATAGTTCGCTTACCATGCTGTACCATGGAAGAACTGCCCACGATCTGTGTGTTTTCTTCTTGCGTCTCATTTTCACCTGTTTTGTTTTCTACGAGCCTGATCCGTCCTTGGGATACGTGCGGAACCACGCAGGGTGCTGATAAGAAAAAAAAGAGTTACCAGAGTAGAAAACTTAATTGTTCCCCCTAAGCTTGCACTGAATAACGCGATGTGCCCAAGATGGCATTTCGATCGGCGATCGATTGTATTTCATTGATGGCTCGTCGGTTTTATTCGGAAGTTCATTGATTTTCTCGCAGATTTCAAACAAACCATTCGCTGGGTGTGTTTTGTCCTCAGAAACTTTCATAACGTTGATAAAGACAACCACACAATACGAGAAAGTTTACAGAATGCGGGGCGCATTCAGAGTTACTTTCTTAAATATACTTAAGATTTGTGTCACTGTCTCCTGATTTAAATAATTTATATTCAAACTCAAAATCACAGAGATAGATGGCTCTAGAATCAATTTTTAGATGTTAGTAAAACTCAAAGCTTAGTTAAAACTTAAACATACCTAGGCACATTGGCAAGGGATGACTCCAAGTGCCATCGCTTTGGCAGATGGCCGAGCCGTTGCCCTCCATCTTCATACCATCCTGGCAACGGAAGATGATGGAAGCTCCGAGCCCAGTTCCTGAAGAAATATTTTCTAACCATCCATTCCACAGCTGCCCTGGATGTCCACAGTTGATCTCTGAAAGCATTCTGGATTTAATTTTCTAATAAACAGAAACTTGTATATGTAGAGTATACTTGAACAAGGTAAGAGGTTATATGTATATTGAGGGGTTTCCCTTGGCATATAATAGTCGCATCTTAGTCAAAATAGTAACTCCTTACACGTTACGTAACGATAGAACTTTTGGTGGTATATAGTGGTTTTAAAATCCATAGAGTCGCTATTCCTTATTATTATAAAAATACCTAAAGTTCTATGTCTAGTTATGGCTTATGACTGTCAAGGAATAAGATACATAGCAGCAAGAGTATAGTAGTGAGAGGTAGACTTAAAATAGCCTCCTTATATCTAATGTTTCATTTTACAGGCAATCGTTTTGCGTATCGAAGTTTCCTTACCTTTACACAAAGGCTGGGTGCCAGACCACTTCTTATCTGCTCCACAACGCCTCGTAGCATCTCCGACCAGTCTGTATCCATACTTGCACTCGTACGATACAACAGAGTTGTAGGCGCAAGACGTATACACGGCCTTGCCGTGGCGAGGCGCCTCAGGCGGCGGACACTGCACCTGCGTAACCACTAGATGGCGCCACGCGCCCGTAACGTAACTCAAAAACTTAAACACAGATGGCGCTCAAATCAATTCTCAAAATTTCTTCGGAATCATGCCAAACGAAAGCGTCATGCAAATAAAACAATGTTTTATTTTCATATTTATTTTCACTACAGCATAGTATAAGACAATTAAGAAATTTTATACAGTAAATTCTTGCAGGTTCAACATCGATGTAAAGCTGCTACTTTAGATAAGCTTAGGGCGTAAAGACGAACTTTATCATGGCCATTGAAACGATTTAAAGTTGTGAAACTGTCGCTACTGTCATAGAATTTGAACACAACAACAAGTATATAATATAATGATCACAAATATGTTTCGTTAAACACACTACGTAATGTAATGATTGACTCAATCTGTCCCCTTCTCTCCTCCTTCTATAGAGCAGCAGGAAAGGAGAAAAAAGATGTTTTAATTTCATTATTTTAAACTAACCTAGTGGACCTCCCACTAATAATTGACACATAAATCATTAAGAAATTAAAAGTACTTAAAACAAAATGGCTTTTAAATGTATGTACAAAGAAATAAAAACAATTTAAGAAAACTTTACAACAAATTAAATGGACTAGATTTTCAATAAAGGCCAACATTTGGTCCGCAAATCAGACTGATGACAGTCAATGAAAAAACACGAACATTCAAACTCCGTGCTGGTCTGTTTACTCTTTAGTAGATATTAACCCAGTGACAAGGACAGGACTAGAGCAGCCACTCATGCGCCATTTAATTTGTCGTTCCTTAAAACTTCAATCAAGTGGGAGATCCACCATTTCTATTGCGTCATGACAATGGAATTGCTCACAATGATAGCCATGATAACCACAGAGGAAGCACCATGCGAACTAACCGGCACAGATAATAAGGAGTACCTAAACCCGCCAGAAAGAGAAAGAGAGGGAGAGTTTTATTAAGTTTTATTAGTCTTTGCTTTTACTCAAGTAATTTCATGTCTATAAACACGTGTGTAAGACTGCACGAGCGTCCAGTGGCGCCCTCATAACATTATTGTAATTTCTAAAAAACCACAGCACTGTCCTGACATCGAAGGATGCCTTTTTGTTGTAATAATGAATACACAATGTATAGCGTATATGAGAAAGATTAATAACCTTTAAGCTTCGTATAAAGTATGAAGTATTAGATTGACCCAATACTGGGCCGTATTAAAAACTGATCTTGACTAAAATGACAGTTTTTATGACGAAATTTACTTTGACGTGGCTTAGGCAGCATCATAATCAAGATCGGACTGTTAAGACAACACTAAGGCCGATAACTGATCCTGATGAATAGCCTGTCACAAGGTAAGTCACAGTAAATAAATGTCAAGCCATAGAACACTGTCATTTTTGATGCATCTTCAGGCAAGCAGTCGAGATCAGTCCATTAAGGCCCGTATTAATAAACTGATCTCAATTCTAATGCTGGTCTCGAGATGCGTCAAATATGACAGTGTTCTATGGTTTGGCGTTTACTTTGACGAATCTTATGACGGGCCTCAGTGTCAAGATGAGTTTTTAATACGGCACCAAGACGACACTTATATGTAAGTTAAGAATGAATTTAATATGTCTTTGTCTATTTACTAGCAATCTGTGGCGGGTTTTTTGGTGCATACGTTTCAATCACTATAAGAGATTGATCCGGTTATAAGTTTAGAAGAAATAGTTTTAAGGTCAGTTTGGTTTATTTCAAACCCCTCCCATTATACTGTGCCGATATGAAAACTGTAAATCTCCATTATATCCACATTAACTCGAAAATCATGCAACATTCCAAAATGAAGGACGACACTGAAATCGGCAACTACATTGTCACGAAGCAATGCTAAAATAACGGGATTTGTTAAAGTTGACAGTTTTGGTTATGAGTCCGTCTCTTTCTAACACTATTCTGAAGAAATTGAGTATCACCAAGTTACAACATTATTCATAGAGCTTATGACCCATCTGGGGGATTACCATGCCATAAAGCAGTTCAGTCAAGGTTGGGAGAAAGGGACAGAGTTATATAACTTACATAGTTATGTCCCTTTCTTTGTACCTAAACTGAAGTGCTTTAGTATGTGATGGTAGCCCATCTCCTTTCATCACTTTCCGATACTCTAAAGAAGAAAGTGATATAACTTGAGTTAAAACGTCAATAAATTCAATGAACTCTTATGCAACTGGGCATATACCAGTGTGTGTATAATTTTGAAAACTAGCCAACTCAATTCCATCATCAACATTATCATCATCATCACCCGAGTCCATCACACTCCCATAGCCTTGACATGATGATTCATTATAGATTACAATGCCACTATAGATAATCATGGAGTTTGCAATGTACAACGCATCGTCATCTAGTCCACCAGTCGTGACCAAGTTGGTGAAATAGGTAAGGACGGTAAACCTCTCATACCTAATACCAAACAATCACTATACTTTTTGTTGTAAAACTATGACGTTCAGCTGTTTTCTGATGGACACTTACTCTTCAGCAAACAAAACCTACGGTGATCAAATAGATCCAAGAAACAGATTCATAACCAAAACCGAAATCCGAAAGACCAAGTCTACTTACGGACACAGGTGGGAAGCTCCTTGGGTGCCCAGGCGCCGTCAGCTTGGCAGTACCGTTCGGCCTTGCCCACCAGCTCGAAGCCCTGGCCGCATTGGACTACGGCACGGCAGCCGAAGGTGTGGCAGTCGGCAGTCACCCAGCCGTGGGGGGCGTCGCCAGGTTCACCACAGGAACGGGCTGTGGACCACAGGTTATCAGTTTTGGCTTTCAGACAGAATCGTTGTAGGGTACATCCTGGTCGCTAGCAAAAATGTTCGCATTGTTAAGTTCTGGTGTGAGAGTAAGACAACGAGTGAAATTACTAGAATAGCATTCCATCTTAGCTCTCCACATGCTGCAGGAGTTGATATTGCATTTGTCTTAAGATTGCAAAAATAAATTGGCCTCAAATCCCTTTTACAATGTTAGTGTTACTAAAAGGCAACACAATCCATAAAAACATTTTCAAAATTTGATTCCAAGTCTAAAAAAGCCGTAAATAAACTTTTTCCTTTGCACCAGCAATACATGTGTATAGAGGTAGCATGATTCCATATTTTTGAATATGAAGGTGACATTAACGAAAATTCAATGATAATTGAGTTTTTGTTGAAAACACTAGGCAAGTATCATTTAAAAGGCTTCCACGAAAACTCATTATCAAGACAAATGAAATCTGTGTGTGGAACGGATTTTGGCCTTTTGGATGCTAAGTTAAGCTTAGGTCATACTCACAGACAAAATAAGCACGTTAAGTATGCAATCTAGTGGTCAGTACACTCTAAGTCCTTGGCTCGATCACGTGGAAGAATTAGCAAGCGGAGAAGATGGTGGACGGTGGCCAGAGCATTACGGTATAGACTTACGTTCGCAGCTGATATCCGGCCCATACCACGAGGCCTGGTTGTCGATAGCCAAGCACTTGGCCCTCGGGAACCCGTTGGTGACGTAGCCGGTGTGGCAATGGTACTGCACCGTGGCGTCCAGGTCAAAGGTGGCCTGCTCGGGGAGGGCGGAGTGGCGAGCGTGCTCGATGGTGGGGGGCTGCAGGCAGTAGACTGGAGGGGAAGTGCATCAGGTATTAGGAGAACATTCGTGTTTGGTATAGGCCTGCGATAATGGAAATGAAAAAAGTAGCCGATAATTTTATTGAATTTCACTTTATCGAACGCAATTTTCTGCTGAAACTATGATGTTTCAGATTCTCTCAAGCATTGTAATTAGGGAGCTTAGATAAGGTCAGATTTGTCACACGGGTCACACCAAAAAAATAACTTTTTCGTCTCGAAATAAATAAAAAAAACAAAAAAAAACAGGGTACAATGTCACACCAATTCACCTAGTCCCAAACTAAGCTCTAGGCTTGTGCTATGGGTACTAGACAACGATATAAATACTTATATAGAGAAATGTATACTTAAATACATAGAAAACATCCATGACTCAGGAACAAATATTCGCGCTCATCACACAAACATCTTCACTTACCGGGATTTGAACCCAGGACCGCTAGCTTCGTAGGCAGGGTCACTACCAACTAGGCCAGCGCGTCGTTTCGATGAAATGAAAATTCTGCGTAATGATACGTTTGTTGAATTTTGTTTCGTTAAAATAAAAGGTACCCAAAATGGAAAAGATATGAAATCCTTTATTACTTCGTGACAAAGTACAGTCAAGGAATTAAATTCCAATGCCACTTTGGCCTATGTCAAAGTGACACTGTAAATAAAATCGTAAGACGCCTCTTACGTTTTGATTGATTACGTCACTTTGACATAGTCCAAAGTGGTATAGGAATTAAATTCCTTGACTGTACGGTCAACGGCATTAATATCTATACAGCCATCGCGTGAAGTATATGTATACACGGACATTATTGCTAGTGGAATAATGGTGTATAGATATTTTTGACGTCTTGAGAACGTATATATATTTATGCCCTGGACTGTACTGTTAACTGTTAAATAAGCCAGTTATGACTGTCCAACTCTGATTTGGAGTAATTCGGCCTCATGAGGTTTCATTCGTCAGTGTTTAAATGCTAGAATCCACGTGAATACTCTCTTGATGAATGATACGTGAGTAAGCCGAACATGTATTTTATTCTATATTAAAAGACGCGAGTTGTAATAAAACTAAGAGCTCATCATCAAAGAAAAGTCATTTATTCAGTAAGTAGGCCGCACGGGCACTTTTACACGTCAAGAATCTACCAGCGCTCCCCAAGAGAAGACCTTGCTAAGAAGAAACGCCGCAAGAAATTCAGTGCTCAGTCATTTTTTAAAATATTTCCTATTACAATGGTACTACTTAGTCTTAGCATTATATAAAGCTATAAATATTAAATTAAATATAATATCAATTAACATGTGTAGTTCAGCAGGAAAACATGCCAAAAATCTTGGAAGAGAGATAGAGGGAGAGAGAAAAAAAAAACCTAATGTGTATATAAGACGGTGCAAGACGACCAAGTAAAAGTTTCGATATGTTTTCCTACATCAACGGTATCCCCTAGACAAGATAAAGTATTTTTGCATTGGGACAAATTATTATTGACTAAGTTTCGGGTTTAGCATGGCCTAAACCCGAAACTTAGTCAATAATAATTTGTCTGTTAGATAATCCTCGACCCTATAATACGCTTTAGACATTAACGACGTTTTCATGTCATTTTTAAGTGCTGGAAAGGGTAACTTTAAAACTACGTCAGGTAATTTATCACAGAAATGAATGCATTGACCAACAAATGATTTATATACTTTACGGACTCGGAATTTTCGAATAGCGATTTTATTTTTATTTCTATTATTTAAATTATGTATATCAGAAATTTTGGTGAAAGAATCTAAATTCTTAATAACATAAATGATATTCTCGTGAATAAATTGAGACGCTACAGTTCTGATATTAATTTCTTTAAAAAGTTCTCTTAAGGAGTCACGGGAATTTAAATTGGAAATAGGACGAATGGCCCTTTATTGTAACACAAATTTGTTTGTCAGCTGCCTTACCCCAAACCAGAATACCGTAAGACATAACACTATGAAAATAACTATAATAAACTAAGTGAGCTGTCTCAACATTAGTTAGTTGTCTAATTTTCCTAACGGCGTAAGCTGCCGAACTTAGTTTACCTGCCAGTACAGCTATGTGGCGACCATTTAAGATTAAGTACCTATTCTATTTTATTTTTAAATTATAAATATCTGTGTACATAATTATGATATGAGATTCTGAGTCTAGTTTTATTATAACTTTAGTAATTTCTACGATTGTTGCTTTGGTGCAATTTGGGGTATATCACCCTAAATCCTCAGCCACTATATGCATGTGCCTCGGGAGTCTGCGAGTTCTGGGACTTATGACAGCCTCCATTACTTAGCCTTTGTCCCGATTTTCGCGTAGACATCGTTTAAATATATTTAAATATATTTTCTACGGAATCTAACAAGACAATCTAAAACATGTAGTGAGTACCCTCAAGCGATCTAGAAGAGACACACGATCTAAGAGCCGTATTAATATAGGGGAGGCCGGGGCTGGAAGTTCCCGGGGTAAGTTGTTCCGACAGTAATAACTTTGTAAAGAAAAGAGGCAATACACGCGAAGTGCGTAGTTTAAGCATCAGGTGACACGCCGCACTGGCGGACATCTTAGTTGCTCCGACGGCGGCGGACAAGTGGCTGTGCGTACCGTGCCATTAAAATACCACGTGAGTAAATTTTTTCGTATTTAAACTTTTTGGTCTATTTTTATTTATTATTGACCGATTCAAGTGTAACTTATCTATTTTGTAGTGGCATTAGTAAAGTATCTTATTGTATAGATGTTTTTTAAATTGATTTCATTAATTTTCTAGTATGACAGTCTTCATAAAAAAACGTAATTTGGGGCTACAAGTTCCCTCACGAAGGGGCAGGTTGTTCCCCGGAACAACTTACCCCAATTCACTTTCAATTTTATCATAAATGTTTACGGTAATTTTAATTGTTTTAGGATGCGTACCTACAAACGAAAAACTAATAGAGGCAAACCTCCGAATCGTTATTGCGTCAAGCTGCAAATGCTGTCATAAAAGAAGGAAGAAAGATAAAATCGGTGGCCAGAGAATTAGAAATTTGCCATATGACGTTACATAGATTTGTCAAAAAAATTAAAGCTGGTCAAGATCCTACCGTAGGTTATTAAAGCAGGTCAGTGTTTACCACGGAACAGGAAAAAGAATATTGCAGGGGGCTACAAAACGACGTATAAGAAAGACGGCTATTTTAACAGACACGCCAGAAAAAAATGCATTAGCTGAAGAACAGTCAAAGAAGAAGGCAAAGAAGAATGAAGACATTTCAAAGAAGGGAATGGGGAAAAACAACAATAATAAAGGAAAAGCTAAAGGCAAGGGGAAAGGAAAGGGGAAAGCTCAAGAAAAAGCTAAACGAAGAGTATTACAAGAAAGCGAGAGTGATAGTGACAAGGATCTGGAATGGTACTGCATAATTTGTTGTGATTCATATTCAAATTCTCTTCCAAGAGAACAGTGTAAAAATTGGGCACATGTTAAATGTATAAATAAAGGCGATACTATTACTTATGTGTGTCCTAATTGTGAGTCAGATGAAGATATGACTGATGAATAAGAATGAAAGTTGCCAAAGTTAATTACGACTGATTAAAACAAGACTGATGATTTATCTTTATTGTAACTCTACTAAATTAAAAATAATTTGATAACCTGAAGATTAAAAAAAAATTAAGGTTTTCAGTTTTGTTTAATATTTGATAAGATTTGTAAGTTATGATCTCAGTTATCATTACACATATTAATGAAACGTTTGTATGGATGTTACCAGTTATGTTATGTAGTTCTTATTGGTGCAGTTATGCATCTGATAAGAGTTATAATTTGATAAATCTCTATTATGGTTTAATTGATAAAAGAAGCGGTTATCTGAAGGTTACCAGTTATGTTTTGTTGTTTTTTTATAGTTCTGTTATGGATATGACAATATTTCTTAGTTAGTATATAATAATTATAAAGTAACAGATGAAAAAAGTGTTTATCTCGAGGGTTCCAGTGATATTTTTGTATCCTAAAGTTTAATTAAGCATCTAGTAAGATTTATAAGCAAATAGATATCAATTTTAGTTTGCTAATAGAAAAAAAAGTTTTTCTGGAGGTTACCAGTAATGTTATGTTGTTGTTTTTTTTTTAGTTTATAGCATTTCATGAACACACAATAAATTAAACTAATAGAAATGATTGTTTTAATTAAAAGAACGATGTTATTCTCATATTTTATTTCTATTATCCAAGCGGAACAATTTGCCCCACACATGGAACAACTCGCCCCAAAGTGAGGCTGAATGTTCCCCTCCGAAATTTTGCAAAGAATTGCCTGTAAAAAAAAACTATTGAGATACTGGCAGAAAAGACTATACTGTTACAAAGACCAATAAAGATCTTTTAATAATTCCAAATATCAAAAATGTAACCTTTCATTTTCATTATGAAATTCCATATTATTTGAAAATCGGAACTTTCAGCCCCGCCCTCCTACTCATCTTGACTGTGAGGCCCGTCACAAGATACGTAAAAGTAAACGCCAAACCATAGAACACTGTAATTTTTGACGCATCTCAAGACGAGCAATAGAGTTGAGATCAGTTTATTAATACGGGCCTAAATATCTCTGTCTTACTGCTTATTAACATTCGGACGAATGAAATAGTTGAGAGCGAAAATTTGGCGTGGTGATAGGTCAGAAAATCAAAATAAAATATCCAATCAAAACCAATTGAAACCAGGTAACCGTAATACGAATGAAACCAAAGGCCTAATTCCATCTGCAAATGTGATTTCATTCATTCCATGTAATTTATCTATCAATATGAGCATAAATTAAATTACCAGCGGACACCACAATTTTCAACCTTATTTCCTGAATCACAATACTTGTTAGCTTACATCGTTGGAATGGTAGCAAATGGGGAAACCACATAATGAAATTGATCTGATTTCGGCCCGGCCGCCATTTTGTGGTTTTAAGCAGCGAAATGACGTATTAACGTGACAATGGCAGTTTAATTTGTAAGCTTGGGATTGTACCTAATAGGGATTATTCATTTCTGTTTTTCAGTTTTAATAAAAGCTAAATTTTAACTAATATTACTTAAAAGTTAGAGCAGCCAAAAACGGTGTTAAGTTGGCCGAAATCGGTAACCCTACCTACCCTACTTAAAGAAAAGCCCCTTATTCATAAACCCACAATAAATAGGATCGGGATCGCGGGACCGCGGTGGATGCGAAAAGCGCAAGACCGCTCCGAGTGTCACGCGACGAACGGAGCCATATCGGCCCCGTCACCGTCGTTCATATTGTTATATTTTCAGAACCCTCGGTGCGCGAGACTACCGACTGAACCGATTTTTTATAGTAGCAACACTGCAAACGAACACCCATAACAAACACCATAATATTTGCGTTTATAATATAAGTTGTGATTTTGCCTCCCTTTTACGCAGAACGAGATAAAAGGAAAGGTAATATTGCTGGCAGCATTCGTTATAATATTATCTTCTCATCCGGTAGACGTCCTCAGAAGAGTAATCTTACATCGCATGATTTATTTAAAAAACTGGCCAAGTGCGAGTCGGACACGTTCTTGTGGTTCTGTAGATATGTAAGAAGAAAAAATAATGATTTTTTTATTGAAATAAAACAGTTACAAAGTTATACTTAAGTATCACTTAAGTATCAGTTAGTTCATTTGAAACACGAGCTAGCGAAAGGATTCTGTGATTGAGCACGAGCGAAGCGAGTGGTTTAAAAATAGAATCCTGAGCGTAGCGAGTGTTTTAACACACGAGACGTAAAAAATAACTTTTTACCCGTGTATAACACAAAACTTATCACCTCACTACAGCGAGGAAAAAAATCGGATGCGTTTTGTTCGCACATCGACTTACTTGGACTGTCAGAACATTTTATCCGTTTTTACAACAAGAATGAAGGTTAATGTTGAATGCTGATATTTATGAATTAAAATAAAGTTGTAAGACTGCATTCAGTGTTTATTACTCGATGCATTTCATTAATTGTGTTGTTAAAAATTCAGCACTTTTAACGTTACGTTTTGTTAGCTGCAAATATCAGTAAAGCTGCCTTCAAAGGTCAAAACTCTTTCTTCACATGTAGATAAAAAGCGATTCTTTCAATAGATATCAAACAAACAAAAAGGGCTTTCCGAGCTAGTGAGATGAAAAAGCTTTTGTTCTCAATGGATCAAGAAACAATCTGATTAACCAACTTATTTTTTTCTTATTTATAAAAAAAGACGTTTTCCGCCGCCGTCTGTGCCTCTGTATCTACGGTTAGATTCAAACTACGCGACTAACTGATTTTAATGTATTTTTCATCACACTTGCTCGTAAATGGTGTTATTCCATGTCTATATACAGAAGGACAATGGCCTAAATTGTTCCCGCGGGAATTATGGCGAGTTTGTCATCCCTAGGGAGTAATGACTTTCTTTTTAAAATTTGCAACTCTTTCGTACATAATTTCTGACTAAGGAGGTTTAATTTTCAGCCAAAAATTAAATCGGTTTCTAATTTCATCTTTAAAAATTAGCTATAGACTAACTTACATTACACAAAACCTATATGCTTCATTAAACTTCATTATTTTTATACCTATTTCAAGTTTATATCAACATTTATCATTAATTTTAGTAATTATAATTTTTTATCAAATTGGCTAAATCTGGCTCGAATCCAGGTCGAAACTAAACGCAGTGTCTGTGGTCACAAAAAAAATAATCGTTTCCATTGACGTTCCCGTCCGTCAAAAGTTATTTCTTTATATTTTGCAGAGTTAAAGTGTTTTCTCTTTGTTTTTTTCCTCGCAAATGTGATGAAAACCATTGTGTGTATCACAGGCAGTAAGGGGATTACTAACTTGAGTCATTAAAAGCCCTCCGCCTTCGGCGTCGGGCTTCTAACACTCTCGTTAGTAATTCCCTTTATACTACCCTTGATGCACAATGTACTATTTTTAATAGATAGATTGATACAATAGGAACGTTTTTATGTTTAATAGGCTCTGGAATATGTATGTATGTATACTGTTTATTGTACAAACATAAAAAATAAATACAAACACAGGCTTTATAAAAAAAACAAGGCGAAGTTATCCCTTTAAGGCAGATCTTCCAGATAACCCTTATATACGGGTGCTACAAAAAACCCACATAAACCTAAGCGAAGCAAGGGCGGTTTGTTAGTATTTTTAACATTCATATATATATTAAAAAAAAATTTAGTTTTTTTGGAATCGATTTAATCTTTACGGGTTTGATCAATAGGCACAGTTTGCAAATTAATTTGCCGAAGAAAAAGTGATGGTAACGCTATGAAATTAGTTTCTTTAATATTTAATAGTACATTACTACAGAGGCCGGGACAAAAGGGGTTGCCGGCCGAAGTTATATAGACGGATGTAGGTCTAAGGCGGGCAACCCCATATCTCCCGCCGAAGTATGTATAGTGCTTTTCTCAAACATAATTCATTAAAATAATTAAAACAAAAATTACAATGTCAAATAGGTACTAGGAGTGCATAAACATTAAAAGTAACCTACAGTGCTCAGTACTGTAGCTCGCCGCATCGTGCTAACCTTCTAATTACCTCTGCGCTCCTGGTACTTCAAATAAACATGCAAACCCTTTGTTGGATGCACGGCTTAGTAAATTAAAAAAAAAACAGCTATTTAGCCTTTTCATAAACACAGCCACCATGGCCAAATTAAAATTAAAAAGAAATTACTTCCCGGCCTAGGCCTTCACTTTCGTATGAAATTCCTTTACAGATCTCTCGAGTTGTTCCGTCGGAAACGTGGCACTTTGAAGCCTAAAATAACTAACATAACCTTTTGTCCCGGCCTCTGTAGTAATGTACTATTAAGAAGGGTTTTTTTAGGAAACTCATCTATAACGGTTAGTTATAGTTACTCTTTAGACCGCTTTCTTTTATTTTGTTTTTATGTGTTAAAGGAGGCAGACGAGCAAGCGAGCCACCTGTTGGTAAGTGATCATCGCGACCCATAAACACCGGCAACACCAGAGGAAAGACTTTGAGAAAAGAGTATTGGTGAAATACAGACGCCGAAAGCCGATTCCACATAGATAAGGTGCGTGGCACGTAAGCCCTCGAAAAACGCACGGTGGTAGATTTTCAACTATCAAGATGGTGTGGATGAAATTATAGTTTGGTGCGAGTTTTACGATGGTGGAGTCCAGCGGCTGGTATCAATCCGATTAATTCCTCGGAGCACTCTCCGTGATAGATGCAGTAAAAGACAAAGGGAAGCAACATCCCTCCGCAGGGCCAGCGGATCTATATTTTTGAGAAGCCCCCGGTTATTGACACATGGAGCAGCTCTGTTCTGTGTTCGGTCAAGAGGAAGAAGTTGATATTGGGGTGCTCTGGCCCAAATATGGGAGCAATATTCCATGTGAGGCAGTATTTGTGCCTTGTAAAGCTGAAGGCGATGAGTCGGCGTGAGCTAATGAAGACGAAGGAAAAAAATCGAAATAGAAATTATAAATAGATAAATAAATATCACAAAACAATCTCATACAAATTGACCTAGTCCCAAACACTAGATCTCGAAATTCGATTAAGTCGATAAAAAGCTCGTTTAAAAAAAACAAGCTTATTTTTAGCAGTGCTTACGGTTTTCGCCATTTGCGCTACGGAACCCTAACCGTTCTACTGTAATCTTTTTTTTTAAAAGGAAATCATGAGAAAAGTAGCTTAGGCGTTATTTTCGTGTATATAAATACCCTCATTATTATTTTATGAATAAAGTTGTACCTTAGAGGTCAAATTATTTATTCTGGGTACGTGTGAATTGTATCTTCCTTTTAATTGCTTCTTTTTTTTTTGCCCCTTGAACTTGAACAGCTACTACCGCGGGAATATGGCGTTTCCACAATGAAGTGATTTCGCCAGTGTCAAGTATATATAAGTATAAATCAATATAGTAATAAAACACAATCCAATCTTCTCTAGGAATATTGGTGGCAACGTTGTACGGTCATATGTAGGACAGAGGCCAAGATAGTTTTAACCTCTGTACCGCTGCGAGTCCGCTTGAAACGAGAAGTAAGATGCGAGGATACACGAAATAAGTCCAAGTCTTCTATCACTGTGCAACACAAAGGCATCAAAAGTACAAATCACTAACAAAAAAGAACTTTGAACACCTAAATACACAAAAATAAAAACTGAAACAAATTACACATCCGCCATCTTTTGACGTTTCAAACGGCCTCCAATTGCGTCCTTAATACTTAATACAACGCAGTCCTAATACAGCTGTTAATAGTTTAATCATCTGTCCAGAAAAGGCAACGAAACAAAGACACAAACGAAACATTTCAAGATCGATACTAAACTATTTGTATTGAAGTAAAAATAGAGTTTCCAACCACCCCTGGCTATTTCTCTTTTAAAAACTTCGTCGCTCACTTCGTCTTTAGACTTTCCTGACAATTATAACGTGACTCCTGTGTTTGAAGATATTAGTGCTGCCTGAGGTATCTACAATCTTGGTTGCGACCAGTGGCTCTGCCAAGATGTATTACGCTAACTTGCGTTTCTATTCTATTCGTTTTTAAACCAATCGCGTCACTGGTAGATGACGTGATACGAAAAGTCACGTGATCTATCAGTGACGCGATTGGTTTATAAACGAAACGAATAGAAACGCTAGTACGTCATTAAAAAACTATCTCGTATAACGACAAATATATTTAATTTTCAATTTACATTTATTTGGTGCTGTTTTATTATAGTTTTTAGTAGGTATACACACTTTAGTCGTCCGTATCTCAAGAATCAATAAAGTGTTTTTGGTCGTGATAGTTTTCGTTTTATATTCGTTAGATGTGCTTTTATTTTATTTGTAGTTTTGTGACACGCAAACTTGGCGAAAATGAAACTTTTAAAGTTCATTATAATACTAAACGATCTCCCAAATAACAAAAAATACAATAATTAATATAATGTTTTTTTTTTAAATAGCTATCTAACAACGCCTTGCTATACATATGTATGTTTCATATGTAGTTTGTGAGAAACAGTGAGTGTGACATACAGACAGATGGACATGCCGAAACTATAACAATTCCTAGTTAGACTTCGTTACCCTTGAAGATTATTGTAAAGTCGGTTAGCCCACCATACGAGTTGAAAGAGCGAGTACAAGACAAGTGAAAGGGACATCCGATTTATGTACGTTAAAAGAGCACTGTACAGGGTGTGAGCACTTAGAAGATGCTTCGGGTGAGAGAGAAGTATAAAACTTCTCTCTCACTCACTCTTCATAAGAGCGTATGAGACAGAGTGAGAGACAAGTAAAAACCCAAAGCACCTTCTAAGAGCTATTGCACTGTAATTTACTTTTACAGTTACTAGAAATCGACCAAAGTCGAGACACGCTGGAGCATTGACTTTATACGTATTGACGGGCCAAGTTAGATTTGCCAGTTGTTTTCTAAGAGCACGTACCTACAGAGTTTTACAATACATCTCGTTGCAGTTTTAACTTCCCAAGGAAGCAATAATGTTCAAATATTCTACACAACTGGCGAGAATGTTGCCACGCTACTACAAAATAAATTGTAACCTTTTTAAATGTATCCCAGTGAGTTAAGCCAAGATGCATTTTGCAAATGTATCTCTGTTGGTGCTTAAGCAGACGCTATTTATATATATAAAAGGCAAACCTGACTCACAGACTTAGGGCCGTATTAATAAACTCATCTTGACTGTGAGGCCCGTCACAAGGTACGTCAAACTAAACGCCAAACCATGGAACACTGTCATTTTTGACGCATCTCGAGACGAGCATTTGAGTTGAGATCACTTTATTAATAAGGGCCTTAGATACCAACGCACAGCCAAAACTACTGTATCTAGAAACTTGAAAGGTACAAGGCTTCCTTTCACGATGTAAGTGAGCACTAAGAAAAATAGGGGGGTAGCGGGAAACTTATTCTACGCGTACAAAGTCGCGGGCGTCCCCTAGTTTTGTCATAAAAATGTGTGTAAAATTATAATTTTTACTTTATTACCGTTTCATGTTAATTTCATTGAAAAATTATCAAAGCGCTTGTAAATTAATTCAATATTACCGATGTGTAAATAAGACCCTGATGTGGCTAATTAACTGAATTAAACACTTCATTTCATTTTATATGTTTGAGCATAAGCACCTTCATCAAGCTCTATTGGAGTACACCCTCAGGTATATAGGTACCTTACGGGTTACCTTGCGGGTGGTAGGACCTTGTGCAGGGTCCGTCTGGATCGCTACCACCATCTTATCCTTTAACCTACCGCCAAACAGCAGTGTTTGCATTGTTGTGTTCCGGTTTGGGGATAAAACAGCCGGTGTAATGACTAGCATAGAGGCATTCCATGTTAGTCCTCAGGGTTGGCAACGCATTTGCAGTCTTAGGCTTGCAGTCTTGTGAATGCGAATGTCTATGGGTCACAGTTTCCAGTTACCATCAGGTGGCCTGTGTACTCGTTTGCCTTCTCTATGCCATAAAAAACAAAAGGTGCGTTATACTTTATCGAAACACCACTCAACGAACGTAGAATTTTCATTTCTTCGAAAGGCATTGCATGAGTTTTTTTTTCGGTCTTACCTATCCTAACCTACGTATATAACGTTTAAAATATCCTGAAAACATCGTGGTTTCAACAGAAAATAGTTCGATGAAATTAAATTCGATGTAGTGAATATAAGTTCGAAAATTCGACGTAATGACGGGTGCAAAGCTAGCATTTCAAACGTACTGACAGGTCAAGTTACGCTTGTTAGGAGCTTGTTAAAATTGTGCGCTTTGACAATATGCTGAGTCGCCTTTGTATTCGGTTAATTGGTTACAAAAATTGCAAAACGGCATTTAAATGTGAATGCGAATGTCTACGGGTTACAGTTTCCACTTACCATCAGGAGCCCTGTGTGCTCGTCTGCCTTCTCTATGCCATAAAAAAAGGATAGTAATGGATGTTAATGGATGTTTTCTATGTATTTGAAGGGTGTATTTCTCTATGTAAGTAATTATATCGTTGTCTAGTATCTATATTACAAGCCTAGAACATAATTTGGGACTAGGTCAATGGGTGTGATATTGTCCCCTGATATTAATTACTTAATTGTTTTTTCCTTACGAACACTCCACTCATCAATGTTAAGCATTATTCGACCATCAAAATTTTTGCGTATTATTTTTGCGGAGCAATATGCCTTATGCGTTTCTGCTTATTGACACTTATGCTAAAAGGTACCTTATACAGATATTCCTTAAAAAATGTACAAAACAAAGGGAACTCTAAAATACATCTTCTTCTGGTGCCTCTTCAGTACTGTAGGCGGCCATCAACTGTGAATATTTCTCCTTGTTCTTTACGAGATGGAACAGGGTCGGGCCGGAGTTTCTACACGGCAAAAACCATCTTGCCTTTGTCGTGTTATCGTAGGTATTGTTTGTTGTAAGCTATCACTTTTTTTTTTTTTTTTCCTAGCCTGTATGAGTGTCCCACTGCTGGGCAAAGGTCTCTCCTTGATCTCCATGAGTCCCTATTTGGTGCCTCTTCCGGCCAGTTGTTGAGGAATGCGTCCAAGTCGTCCCGCCATCTCCGTCTAGGCCTGCCCCGTTTACGCCGCCCATTATTATTGACTTCGGAAACTGACCATTTATTTATTAGTTGTTTATGCACTTATTAATGTTGTCTTTGAGTATTTGTGTGTTATTTTTATTTTATTACCACTTTATTATTTTTGTATTAATGTTGACGATACCAATGTAATTTCATATTTTTTGACATTCAATGCAATTAATATTGTAACATTACATTGATGAATAAATAACTAAACTAAACTAAACTAAACATTTTGCGGCACCCACTTGGTGGCTACGCTAGCCCACCGATCCGGGTGCATGCGGCAGACGTGACCGGCCCAATCCCACTTAAGCCTGGCGGTTTTTTCTCCTACGTCAGCTATGCGTGTTTTGGAGCGTAGTGTGGTAATATAATAAAAAAGAATGGAATGGAAATATTCAATATTGATTAATTATTCATTGGATGGTCCTCTCTCTTATATTTCTTCGCCCAACAGGGTTCATAGTGTACGAATATCACCTATGTCAGTGTATTATGTATTATTATGAGTGCAATAAATAATTGAATTGAATTGAATTGAATTAGTAGCTCTTGACAATATTGTTTTACAGAGTAGAATAGAGCATTTTTTTATTGATTTTGTCGACGATGAAGCGAGCTCAGAATATGCCTGTGTATGTAGAATGTACACCTTTCTATCTTTATTATTTCAGCCTCTGTAGCCACAGGTATTGTGTTTGTTCTTGCATTGTTTGCAGTTACCAAAGTTACTGATTTACTGACACCTTTACACAATAATGGCTTATATTTGGGAAAAGTTACTTCAGTCGGTACGAGAAAATATTTATTTTCGAAAGTAAGTAACAGAACCCGGCCCTTTATTCTACACCGCCATTTGTATGGCTTTTGGCGTGTTCATCATCATCATCATTATGTCAGCTGAAAGACGTCCACGGCTGGACATAGGCCTCCCCCAAGGCTTTCCACTCAGACCGGTCTTGTGCTTTTCGCATCCACCGCGATCCTGACGAGGTCGTCACTCCATCTTGTTGGAGGACTACCTACAGCTCGTCTTCCGGTCCGCGGACGCCACTCCAGAACCTTCTGACTCCATCGGCCATCAGTCCTGCGAGTAATGTGCCCCGCTCACTGCCACTTCAGTTTAGCTATTCTCCGGGCTGTCGGTACCCTTAGTTCTACTGCGGATATCATCATTTCTGATTCTATCACGCAGAGAAACCCCGAGCATAGCCCTCTCCATAGCCCTCTGAGTGGCTTTGACTCTCCTTATGAGGCCCATTGTTAGCGCCCACGTCTCAGATCCGTAAATCATCACTGTTTGACGTGTTATAGACGTTATAGTGTAGTATTGTCAACGTTTTGACAGCTCTTATTTACTTAACAGTGATGACGACCGAGCTATAAAATGGGGGTAAAAGTGAAAGAGGGTAAGTGGACTTAACTCGTACTAAAAGGCCTATATACATAAACAGTGTATACTAGACAAACCCATTTTCATTTGATCTTAAGGAGAGTTAAACCCTAGAGCTACAGACAATCCGATACCATGTCAAAGGCAAGATTGTTTTACCGAGTAGAAGATCGCTTGTTTTAAAGTTACCCTTCCCAGCACTTGAAAAATATTTGAAAAGGTCGTTAATGTCTAAAGCGAATTATAGGGTCGAGGACTATCTGACAGACAAAAATGCATGGCCTAAACCCGAAACTTAGTCAATAATAATTTGTTCAAATGCATGCTTTATTCTGCTTTTTCTTGTCTAGGGGACACCGTTGATGCAAGAAAACATATCGAAACTTTTATGTGGTCATCTTGCACCATCTCATATACACATAAGTAGTTGATTATATTTTTTCTTTTGTCTTTTTTCTCTCTATCTCTTCCGTAAGATTTTTGGCATGTTTTCCTGCTGAACTACACATGTTATTTGATATTATATATAATATAATATTTGCAGCTTTATATAATGCTAGACTAAGTAGTACCATTGTAATATGATATGAAATATGTTTAAAAAATGACTGACTGCTGAGTTTCTTGCGGCGTTTCTTCTCAGCAGTGGTCTCCTCTTGGGAAGCGCTGGTAGATTCTTGACGTGTAAAAGTGCCCGAGCGGCCTACTTACTGAATACATTTCTTTTATCTTTTACCTTTATCGTGTATGTATACCATTATATCTTTATAAACGTTGAGATTTTCGCCCTTTTTCAGTCTCATTATTTTTGTTTGTTCAAAGGCCTCTCAGCGAAACAAAACTAATTGCTGCCTCACCTGATATTCTGTTCTGTTTGTCGGCTCGCGAACATACTGATTGAATGTTGAAAGCACTGCGGATTCCACGTAACGTGCTCGAATAATGTTTCATGGAATTAAACTCGCTGCATAACGAGGGAAATATATTTTAGATGAAACATGTTTATCACAAGGTCGAATGTTTATACGTTATTTATACGTTAAATGTAATACCTATTTTTCTGGAACTGTCTAACTTTCTAGGATATTATGTCCTCAGGGTTGGCAACGCATTTGCAGTCTAAGGGCCGTATTAATAAACTCATCTTGAATGTGAAGCCCGTCACAAGATACGTCAAAGTAAACGCCAAACCTTAAAACACTGTCATTTTTGACGCATCTCGAGACGAGCATTAGAGTTGAGATCAGTTTATTAAAACGGGCCTTAGGCTTGCAGTCTTGTGAATTCATGCGAATGTCTATGGGTCACAGTTTGCACTTACCATCAGGTGGCCAGTGTGCTCACTTGCCTTCTCTAAGCAATTAAAAATAAAAAATAAAAAACCTTACCTACCTGTAATATGTCTCTTTAATTATTTTGAAAAGTTAGTGGTTTCGAAAGGGTTGGGGCACTAGGATATTGACAATCAAAGTTTTCAAAAACATTAATAATATCCGTGGGAAAATATGTAAGACTTGCTAACACGTGGTGATTATTACAAGTCCAACAAACTTGCTTAAAGTATGGAACATTATGGTGTAAAGAGTTGTGGGGTCTAAAAAAATATGTTTTTTTACCAAACATTATTGTACACGAAGAAAATACATTTCTAGTGACCACCACACTAGGCGACCCTGTCCCGTGGGGCCAGAACCATGGTTACTTATTACAAATGTGCTGGTTAAGATAGCAAACAATTTGTGATTGTGTGACCCGTGTAGTGCATTTTCGTAGCTTGTGACCTTCCTTTTTTAGGCCGAATTTTCTTTGGCCAAAGATCATTTGCCTAATTTTCACAAGTTAAAAATGCTTACCGTTTCTCTTTTTAGGATTATATCAAAACAAACCTAATCCTTCTTCTATTTATGAAATTCCCGAAAAAAGACCAAGTTGTGAAAATGTGACTAATGAAACAGTTGACAAACGAATCGGCGGACTTTTGTGAACTCCTGTTAAAACTCAAACCAAGAACTGTGTTCATTATCACTATTATCAGCACGTCTCGTCAGATCGGATGTTAAAAATAATAAATTCATAGAAAATATGATATGATTCAGCTTAACACGCATCGTGTTTTGTCGGCTCGTGTGGTTTCAATAGTATTTGCCTACGTTGACTTACTGTTTTTCTTGCAGGCCGGCGGCATGCCTGCCCACTCCCCGTCGGCCTGGCAGCTGCGGATCTGGAGCCCGACCACGTGGAAGCCAGGGGTGCAGGTGTACTCCGCCCTGGAACATGGATAGTAGTTTAAAGTACTGTTAACGGTTTTATAATACGTAACTAAAATAGTGGTAAGCTGCTATCATTGATGAATTTACCCCTCGACGAAGCTCTAGGATCGTCACCGATTATTCACAGTCGGTTGGTAAATTATAAAGGTTCTCACAAAGCAATAGTCGGACTGACAGGCCGATAGGAACGTAGCTATTTGTAAGAATGAGAAAGTTTTTATATACCTACGTTTCTCAATATAACAGATAGTTGCGTCGGGATTCCGTTTAAGCGCTGACACTCATTTCATAGTGTTTTACTTTGCCGCATTTTCATTTCTTCGAAAACTTAACCCTGCTGGAACCTTATTGGTTTTAGGTTATCTTAAGCATGGGTTATGTAGGTTAGGTTAGGTTAGCCTGTGACTATCAAAAAATTATGACTACTGCTCGTGTAACGGCGCAGTAAAACGGCCTGTCTTACTGTTGGTATGTATGTATGTATGTAAACTCTTTATTGTACAAACAGAAAATAACAAATCAAAAAATAAACAGAAACAAAAAAGGTATGTACAAAGGCGAACTTATCCCTATAAGGGATCTCTTCCAGTTAACCTTTGAGCGATTGAGAGAAGAATAAAAACAACGGATGGCTAAACGTACAACGTATTAAAGATACAGAAGATTAAAATAATAATAGCAAATAAATATGTAGGTATAATAAATATATATATTAAATAGGATAAATAAATAAATATATACATTGGATATATATATATATTGTATTGGATTGGATTGGATTTGGTTGGTCGTTAGGAGCCTGAAACGTTCAGCATATACTCACTTGTCACTGAAGAACCGGCCTGATATGACCACTTTCCCGTTCTCTGGTTGCTCTAGTTGAGGACACTCGCGATCTGTCGACAATTATAATGGATTTATTACAAATTTAGATAATAGATAATAGACAAAGAAAGAGGTTTGGTCATCGTAAGCCACGACGAGTACATTAAGATGGTAGTTGAACGAAAAATAGAAGGAAAAAGGCAAAGAAGTGTTAAAGAGATGGTTCGGAATAGGAAATCATGGAAACAACTCCACCGACAAGAGGATAGCTCTTAGGTAAATGATAATGATGACTGTGATGTTTTTTTTTTATGGGATCGATAAGGCAAACCAGCACACAGGCCATCTGATGGTAAGTGGAAACTGTGACCCATAGACATTCGCATTCAGAAGTCTGCAAGCCTAAGACTGCAAATGCGTTGCCAACCCTGAGGACTAAGATGGAATGGCTGTCTTATCCCCAAACCGGAACACAGAAATGCGAACACCGCTGTTTGGCGGTAGGTTAATGGATTAAGATGATCGTAGCGATCCGAACGGACCCTACACAAGGTCCTACCACCCGCAAATACAAACAAACAAAGTTATACAATTGACGGCTAATGAATACACACGGCCAAGTGCGGGTGGTAGGACCTTGTGCAGGGTCCGTCCGGATCGCTACCACCATCTTATCCATTAACCCACCGCCAAACAGCAGTGTTCGCATTGTTGTGTTCCGGTTTGGGGATAAGACAGCCGGTGTAATAACTAGCATAGAGGCATTCCATCTTAGTCCTCAGGGTTGGCAGCGCATTTGCAGTCTTAGGCTTGCAGTCTTGTGAATGCGAATGTCTATGGGTCACAGTTTCCACTTACCATCAGGTGGCCTGTGTGCTCGTCAGCCTTCCCTACGCCATAAAAAAAAAAGTTACTCTCTAATTTAAGAAGTTATATTTGTAATAAAATTAGCTATAAACCGCGACTTTATGTTTTATTATTTATTTATTATTAATATCTCTGAAAAAAAAACACGTCTTTAATACATGGCCCTAAGCCAGTTTCAGGTATTTTTTTATATATTATTTATGGTGAGTGTTACGTTTTCCAAACAACAGTCCACAATTTATATTTTAAATAAAAACGCCTAATGAACAGTTGTTTCTCACCGTCTCAATTTATTCTGTTTTTAATTAAAATATCAAAATTCAATCAAACGCCGGCAGAGGATTAATTCGTCATTTCAAAGAGAATCGGAGACAAAGTTTTGTTGTTAGGAAATTGCCTGATTTTATCATTAATTTAAGTAATTAATAAGCAGACAAGTTTGTTTTAAACTCCCCAATCTAAAAGAAGGGTGTTATTTGACGACGCGTTTTGTATAGTTGACCCTGCCTACGAAGCTAGAGGTCCCGGGTTCGATTCCCGGTACGGGCAATTATATTTGTGTGAGGATTGCCAGTATTTAAGAATTGTTTTTCTTAAGTATGTTTATCGTTGCCTAGTGTTTACAAGCCTTGAGTTTAGTTCCGGTCTAGGTGTTGTGCGAGATTTTCCCATGATATGTATTTCATCATCATCATCATGTCAGCCGAAAGACGTCCACTGCTGGACATAGCCTTGTGCTTTTCGCATCCACCGCGGTCCCACGATCCTGACAAGGTCGTCACTCCATCTTGTTGGAGGCCTACCTACAGTTCGTCTTCCGGTCCGCGGACGCCACTCCAGAACCTTCTGACCCCATCGGCCATCAGTCCTGCGAGCAAGGTGCCCCGCCAACTGCCACTTCAGTTTAGCTATTCTTCGGGCTATGTTGGTAACCGTAGTTCTACTGCGGATATCATCATTTCTGATTCTATCACGCAGAGAAACCCCGGGCATAGCCCTCTCCATAGCCCTCTGAGTGACTTTGAGCTTCCTTATGTATGTATGATATGTATTTAATTCATTTTATTAATTTAACATGGGTATCTGTGTTTATGTGTACACACGGGTGGATGCGCTAGACGATTCGATCTTTTTAATTAACTAGTTTATTCGAGATGTTTCTTAGCTATGTTTAATTAAAATTGGTTAGGCGGTCAAGTTATCTATTCCGAAAGTACTTTCACAATTTTATATAAGGTGCTAACAAATTAGTCACGGATATTTTTACAGCTGATAGTACTCGGTTCTCGGAGTACATTTAAGTATGAAACATCATAGGTTTTCTTATGTTTTTTTGGAGAAAACAAAGAAACAAATTTGCTACGTTAAAACACCCTGTTAATAAGATAATTAAATGAGACCTCTTTAGACATTCTAGAACCTCTTTAAACTATCATTCAAAAGGCCTCTTAAAAGTTGACCTACAGTTTTCCCGCCTTGTCATAATGACATTTACGAAAAACAACTTTTGACGTGACATGACAGACAGTGTTTAACATCTTGACAGGTGCATAATAGGGTGATTATTTTAAAGATTAATTATAATTTATTTTTTTTGTTCGGTAAATTAAAACAATAAAATGATATAGGTACAAAGGTTCCTTAATTACAGTTAAAAGTTAATTGATTTAATGTAATCTATTATCTCTTAAAATATCCGTGACTAATTTGTTAGCACCTTATTATATTTCTTGAATAGATAATTATTACATTTTTACCTAAGATTTAATCTCATCTATTTTGTTTTTAATTCGGTCACCATTATTATCAAGTTGTCACATGTCAGAGCAATATGGTATTGCTGAATAGAATGGAGCTCTTGGACCGTTCAGGAACACTTTACGACCGGATATTTTGTACAATTATCAGTATTTTCACTCTTACATAGTGATCAGTTCGAATATGCAGATGCGAATATTTTCACGGCGGGTGATGTACTTACTTATTTTTTTTTTTTTTTATGTCATAGGGAAGGCTGATGGTAAGTGGAAACTGTGACCCATAGACATTCGCATTCACAAGACTGAATGCGCTGCCAACCCTGAGGACTAAGATGGAATGCCTCTATGCTAGTCATTACACACACCGGCTGTCTTATCCCCAAACCGGAACACAACAATGCGAACACTGCTGTTTGGCGGTAGGTTAATGGATAAGATGGTGGTAGCGATCCGGACGGACCCCGCACAAGGTCCTACCACCCGCAAAACTTTAGATAAAGGTACAGTCAGAGTTAAAGTGACCTTAGGTCCACAGTCAATCTGGCATTCTACAACAAAAAGGCATTTCTGATGACATTGTGACTTCAATATTTTCTTTAAACGGGTCACAAATTAATGTTCCTCACCGTACATTTGCAACCGCTGTGGCTTGGATTCGGTAACTTTCGATCACGAGCTAACCCTAAGCCACTAGAGCATTGAATCTTCTAGTATTAGGTTGAAATTCATCATGTTTATAAGTAAGTAAACCCAAGGCGAGTGACCTTGGTCAAAGCCTCTCCAGCCAAGGCGGATCGTCAACTTGACGCTTTGTTCTCACTATTGGTTTTGAAGTGGAGTAGGGTCGCGATGATTCGCCGACGATCTAAGTTTATTTTCTTATAACTTACCGCCGTAAAGTCATCTGAATGACAAGGAAAGTTACCCAACTGTTCGGCTCCGATTTGGTTTATTTTGATATTATGTTAGAGAGTAGTCTAAAATACTGAAAAGTGATTAAACCCTATAACTACTACACAGTTTTTTTTTTTAATTGTTTGTTACAAAGTTACTTGAAGTGGTCAATGTATCTTGTGGGTCCCAATTTTGACTTTACCCATATAAAAAATAGATATGTTTGTATGTATGTTTGTTGCTTTGTGGCACTCTAGAAACTTGATGATGATGTCAATCGATTTGTCTTAATTTTATGAGTGTCACGATAATCATCATCATTCATCATTATCAGCCGCAAGACGTCCACTGCTGGACAAAGGCCTTCCCCAAGGTTTTCCACAACGATCGGTCCTCTGCTGCTGTCATCCAGCGGTTTCCCGCGACCTTTATCAGATCGTCAGTCCACCTTGTGGAAGGTCTGCCAACACTTCGTCTCCCGGTTCGCGGTCGCCACTCTAGAACCTTTCCGCTCCAACGGCCATCAGTTCTACGAGCAATGTGCCCCGCCCACTGCCACTTAAGGTTTGCAATCCGGTGAGCTATATCGGTTACTTTAGTTCTCCTGCGAATCTCCTCATTCCTGATTCGATCTCGCAAGGAGACACCCAGCATAGCTCTTTCCATCGCCCTTTGAGTGACCTTGAGCCACGATAATGACAGTTATCAAAATTCAATATGGCGGCAACCATGTTATATCTTTGTTTTCTTTCCTCATAATTTTAATGTGAAATAAAACTTCTGAGCGTAGGAATAATTCAGCAAAAACTCAGTACAAAAGGCTGGACAACTTTAATTATTCGCTAGACTGGACCCTGGAAGATCTAGATCAAAAGTTGGCTCGATTCTTGAGTCAAGGTCGGCTTGAAGCGTGCCGGGCTTTGTTCCCTAGATCGGGTCAGGAGTGGATTTAGAGACGGGACGTTTCGCCGACAGTTTGACAGTTTGCAAAGACGACAAGTGTAGATAATAGCCCACAGTTAGATGTTTCCGTCGTGTATGTTTTGACGATTTCCATGTTATTTCTTGTACTTTGATATAACATGCAATGTATATAGTCGGTACAGTCAGCGTCATAGTACAGCGTCAGTCAGGTAGCATCCAAAGTAGCAAAATAGTTCGTTACACGCCCTTGTTACTACGGTAATAATGACGTGTAACGAACTATTTGGCTACTTTGGATGCTACCAACTATATGACGCTGACTGTACCAATTAAAATTGACAAAGATGTAAACACAACCAAATGAATCAATTTACCATTATTAATGAATTGAAAAAAACTGAAAAAAAAAATTTTTTACTCTCACATTAAGTTTAAGATTTATTAATATTCGAGGTTATTTGTCAAACAGTACTTTTTTTACATCTATGACTTACTTTGGAAAAAAATAAAAAATCATTCATTCATTAATTCCTCTTGGCCTGTCAGTCCAACTATTGGTATGTAAGAGGGAGCGTGTTTTTTTTATGACATAGATAAGGCAAACGAGCACACAGGCCACCTGATGGTAAGTGGAAACTGTAGCCCATAGACATTCGCATTCACAGGACTGCAAGTCTAAGACTGCAAATGCGTTGCCAACCCTGAGGACTAATATAGAATGCCTCTATGCTAGTCATTACACCGGCTGTCATATCCCCAAACCGGAAAACAACAATGAGAACACTGCTGCTTAGCGGTAGGTTAACGGATAAGATTGTGGTAGCGATCCGGACGGACCCCGCACAAGGTCCTACCACCCGCGTTTATTGCCTCTAAAATATTTTTTTTACCATACCATACAAGAATGGTACGAAACCCTTCGTGTCGCACTTGGCTTGGTTTTTTTTTAATGTAGTATGTATAAATGTCTGATTATTTGTGACTTCCTGCCCCTTATTTCACCATCCAGATAATGACAGTTGACAGGTAACATTTCAGTGTACATGGCGCAGCAGTTATGGATCCTATTCATATAAAAGCTTGTTAACATTGCAATGTAAAGCGAATAACATCTCTACAAAGAGCACTAGCAGATTAAAGAAACTTCAGTTCGCTGCTCAATTTACTAAATTAATTTTAAGTTTTCTTTTTACTTTGAATAATGGACATTTCAAAGGAATCTTATTCGCTTTGTGGCGGGAATTTAATTACTCTTTGTATAGTTTAAGAAAAAAGTGTCTGGAAATATATCTGTGTAAAAAGTGTATTTTTAAGATTATTTTAACCGTCAGAAGCTTATAGAGACAAATAATAACGACTACAACAAAAATAAAACGCGTTAAAAAATAACCTCCGTAATAACACATATTCTGAAAAAAAGCCGCACTTACAAAGATACAGTTATTTTAAGTTAAGACAGACACAAGACGGACGGACGGACGAAATCCGGGTACGGTACACTATACATTTTTCAATTTTTATGTTGATTCAAAATGAAAAGAAGAATTGACAATTTAAGGGTTATTATGTTTGTACTTTAACGTATTACAGCCCTCGGGTGTAAAGTACAGTATTTACTCTGCACACGTGACGTTTATTAACCTGTCCGTATTCCACCCACGTACATGCAAATTGAGTGAAGTTGGGTCCACTGCGGAGAGTGGCAGGATGAGGGACATTTGCCGGGGCGCGTGGTTTAAATGATAAGGGGCTGGGGTTGATAATTAAAATTTAAATAAAACACATCCTTTTTAATATTTTTAACCAGCTGCGGTAGAAGATAAGTTCAATTTTACAATAGATTTTAGATTTAAATTTATTAACTCCATTATACAATTAATATTGTGATCGTCACAGAAACAAACAAGTACAAACTAGGTATACAAATTATATACTTATGACAAAACATTTTTTTTGTAACGTCAATGTTAAAATGAATGGATAATAAACGAGCAAATTATTATAAAGCAAGTCATAAAATTGAGTAAAAACGGTAATAAAATAAACAACCTAAAAGTATAGGTATTTTAAAGTCAAAAATCAGCGTCAATGTTTTCTCCAACAAAAGGTGTTTTAATCGTCCCTTGACTGTTTCGTCACTGGACCAATGTTTCAAAGTCAAACGTTTTCGTATAAACTTTTGTGTTTTTATGTAACCTGTTTAGGTAGTAAAATTATTTCATCTCTTTTCATAACCAGCTATCAAGTTTTACCACGTTTTATTCACATGCAAAAATAGCAAGGCTTTGCGGCTTTTCAAAAGCTTCAGGGCGCATGCAAGCTTTAAGTTTGCACAATGGGCTTTAGGTATCATGCATTTGACTGCTCGGCCGAAGGAGCTTACACGTCCGCCTTGCAAAGCGGTGTACAGCAAATTTATTGCAAACTAGCTTCCACCGCAAAGCTTCTAGCGATAATACGAAAGCTGTCTGTTCTGAAATACGATATTGGAGTAAGACAAATGGAAAACGTTGCTACATTCTGTTAAATTTACGTAGGCACGGAGTTCTATTCTAATCGGCAAAACTATATTGCTTCTGATATGTTATTGTATATAACGTGATGATAGCTCGACTTGTTTACTTGGCAGTATGCAGATAAGATAACACGTCATAAGCAGCTAGTTGAATAGAGGTAAGTGAATCAAATTTCACGTTAATCGGTTTAGACAAAAAGACAGAAAAAACCAAAAACATAATCGTGCTAAAAAATGTCGTAATAAAGTTATATAGTCTTCAGGGTAAACAAAGCGTTTGCAGTGAGTTAATTACTTTAACTTACCATTTTATTAAACTATTACGCATAAGTAAACATTTTTCTTAAATGTAGATCTTTTGAAAAAAATATACCTTGCCGAGTTTCTTACGCCGGTTCTTCTCGGGGCAAAGGTTTTATTTTTCGAACCGGTGGTAATGCTTTTTGACATTCATAGGTGCATTATATTATGCCTAAATTGAAGAATAAAGAACTTTGAATTTGACTTTGACTTTTTTTTTCAAATAAGTGTTCAAAAATATTTAAAATACTATTTGTGTCCCTAGGGCGTAAAGGTAACTCTTACATCCCGCTTTATAAAGCAATAACGCGTCACTTATAGCCCGAGTGAGAAAAGTCCGTTATTATCGATCACTAATGCCAGTAATTGGCCGGCCCAGTGACCCCGGCACGTAAAACAATGAAGCGCCAGACGCGGGTCGGTCCCTCGGCGATAATGCTGCCTTTGTAAACATACGGGGGAGTAATGCGTGGAGCAACGACCGTTTTTGCGATTAAATATATATTGACAATAATAACAACGAAACAAAAAAAAAAATGGACTCATAAAATTCTGTTTTTATGAAAATGTTTATTTAAATTAATCTAGCTTATAAATTTGAAATATATTTCATTTATTTAACTAAAATATTATAATGTGCTTCAAAGAATCATGCATGATCTCTACTATTATTAATTGTATATATTTAATGGTGTATAAATACATGTTTTGACATGCATGACTAAATTGTATTTTTGCGCAAACAGAATTACCGTGCTGCTTAAAAAACTCTTAGTATTAGAGGCATAAAACTGAACCAAATTTCAAAATGATTAGGTAGCCGTATATTCGTATAATTATGTTGAAATTACATCACGTCCTCGTTTTTGCTTATTTTATGTATTGTATCACGTCACTGATAAATTTGACAGTTTTACTGTCCCGCCTTTACTCGTATATAGGTATTGCTATAATTAGATGTTGGTACCAGTCGCAATTTAGTATTGCGTTGTACACGGTGTAACATTAGGAAACAGAACAATTTTAACAGCGTAATCCTGAGGTCGTAAGAAGCAAAAAATGTTACATGAACCCAGGTCAAAATATATTTTTTATGGTTCCGTACTCAAAGGATAAAAACGGGACCCTATTACTAAGACTCCGCTGTCAATCTGTCTGTCCGTCTGTCCGTCCGGCTGTCTGTCACCAGGCCGTATCTCATGAACCGTGATAGCAAGACAGTTGGAATTTTCGTTCGTTGCCGCTAACAAATACTAAAAACAGAATAAAAATAATATTTAAGGAGGGCTTCCATACAACAAACATGTTTTTTAATAGATAACGGTACGGAACCCAGCATGGAGTTGTAATGAAATCTCCAGTACAAAACACCCTTATGATAAAAAATAAAATAGTAGTTTATGCAACGGATGCATAATTAGTGGTCTTAAAACACGAGTGTGGTTTTATGAAACGAGCGTCAGCGAGTTTCATAATAGAATCACACGAGTTTTTTAAGGCCTAATTATGTACAGTTGCATACACTACTTTATCTACACACATAATCATAAGTACTCTAAGATGGGCTCAGAAGCCGACGACTTGACAACAAAAATGGCGGCAAAACAAACTTTTGCTGTGCCAGTGTCACGAATATGAAGGGTATCTTTTAGTTCATAGACAAACGATTGAAGTCCCTATTCTCATGTCACTCGAGATCAAATGTCGTGCGGTTTATATTAAAAATAAGTACTGAACTGACGTTTCGAATCGATAACTGTTTTAATATCTATGGATACTAGAATAGAGACCCTCTCGAGTTTTGACAGCTGTTCCAAATTTAAACTCATAACCTTAGCAAAATCTATACTGTTATAACCATTACAGTACAAATTTTACCTACTACCACAGACAAGAAACTTTTCATAGTAAAATTAGTTGCAATAATGCTGGTCATTTCCTACGGGTTTTGAACGCATAAAAGAGGACTTACGATATGTGCGTAGATAAAATCATATTTCGACCTGGGTTCATATAACAGTTTTTGCTTCTTACGACCTCAGGAATGCTGTGTGAAATTATTCGGTTTCCTCATGTTACATATTTAAAGCAACATATTTAAACCCACTCTGCAACCATTTTTTTTTTGGTAGATCATACATTACCAGTACCATCTTACACCTGCTAATAAGTTAAAAAACTTTTTTTTTCTCGACTGCCCGGAGGAGTGTGATGATTGTCGAGAGTATGTATGTTTCTGGGGACGCCCTGCAGTCTTAACGGCTTGACAGATTTGAACATGTGAGGTGTCATTCGATTAGTCTAAACTCGTCGTGTGCCTGACTTTTAAATTGAAACATTAAAATTAGAATGTTTAATCTTTTATCAATAAAAATTAAATTTAAAATCTAAATTAAAATAGCTGACGTACAGGTGCGTCAAGACAAAGGACAGGTTTGGCAAAGTGATATAGGGCATGTACAATTTCAAAAGGTCCTCCGCAAAACCGGGTACTTTATCTAGCTTACACTTTAACTTAATCTTGCAGATATTACTCTATTGAAAAACGCATCGTTTTTTTCCGAATATCCACCCATATACCTCTATCCCGTGAACGTGAAAAGGGAAAAGGGAATAGCAATGAACTCGCGACCCATATTACGGAGTTATATTAAAAGTTTCTCCTTTACGTATGGGTCGTGACTCGTGACCTGTTCCGAGCGGAGATGACGCTGCCGGAGATTACCGGTGAGACAGTTGCGAGATATACAGTTGTTATATCTCGCGAAAGAGGGTTTGGCATACTAATAGTAGTCACACTTATAATCACCCACACTACGGGGTCACTTAGCGACGGCAGCTACGTCCTCAGAGACAACGTGCAGGAGCCTATATCGGATCTCATAATGTTTTTTTCGCATAATGTATCATATGGCATAGCTCGTTTTTTGTAGGCCCGCAAGTCGTATTGGTTCGGAAATACAGACGCTGAAAACTGATTCCACATAGAGTGGGAAGAAAGATCTCGAAAAACGCACGGTAGTGGATTTCCAACTATCAAGATGGTTTTGATGAAATGATAGTTTGGTACGAGTGGTACGATGGTGGAATCCAGCGGCTGGTATCAATCCGAATAATTCCTCGGATTTCTGGCATAAAGGGCAATCATAGGGTACCCGATGGTAAAAGGGCTCGGAAGACAATCCATGCAGAGATATTGTGGTCTCGTTTAAATGTGGATAAAGCATCCGTCTCTCTCACACTTATTTACTTAGTAGTTATCAGAAAGTAACAGATATTTTATCAATAGCGATAAACGCGCCCTAAAAGTTCATTTATTTTACAAATTGTTTTTAATTTTAAACCAAGATTGCTGTTAATAGACATGGTTTTTTATGACGTAAAAGCCTTATGGAAATGAAATATACTTGCTTTATAAAAGTGACTTGTAAGAAATATACGGCGGAACTAACAAATGACTTCACAACTAAAGTGGACGGGTGAAACGTTACATTTCACAAGGTTACAAAATGCAATATCACAGGACCAGGTACAAAGGCGACGTCACAAATGAATTCCGGAAGAAATACTACAATTTTAGTGAAAAATAATTGTCAGACTGGCTTTGTTTGAGACAACAATAACTGTAAAAGCACCAATGTTTTGAGATTACTGAAGATAAATAACACAGATATTAAAGAATGATGGGCAAGTTGGCCCTTATAACCAATACAAACCTCATGTATACCACGTGAAAGCTAGTTACATAAGCTTCATTATCTAACACGGGGACAGCCTCAAATATTCACACACACACAACGTTTATTACTACACTAGCTGTGCCCCGCATGCGTTGCAATGCTATTTCCCGTATATCCGACTCACGCTTGACCGATTTTACAAAAAAAAAAATGGCAAAGGGAAGGCAAACGAGCACAAAGGCCAGCTGATGGTAAGGAGAAACAGTGTCTATCACACGCATTCACAAGACTGCAAGCCTAAGACAGCACATGCGTTGCCAAACCTGAGAACTAAGATGGAATGCCTCTATGCTAGTCATTACACCGGCTGTCTTATCCGGCGGTAGGTTAACAACAATTACAGCAAATAGTGGGATCAATATGCCTACCTACGTACGTTATAAATCTATTGGTGTTTGGGCTGGGTTCCATACATTTTTGCCCATCATTCTTTCAAGTACATGTTTGTTCTGTCTCAGAAAGATCTAAGCGTATATACAGAGGGACAAACGGCGGGCAGCCACTTTTTTTTAATTTAATGTATTGTTGTCAGCACTAAATCAACGCTTTTATTACTATTCCTTCACACACAAATAAGTTAGGATTCTAGAGCTGGTGCTTGCCTTTCTCAAAGGATTGGGTTCGCTATCCAGAGAGGTAACGCAGTCGGTGTCATAGGGACCATGCTGCGAGCGGACCTGCTAGAGGAGGTTTTTTTTTTTTTTATGGCATAGAGAAGGCAACCGAGCACACAGGCCACCTGATGGTAAGTGGAAACTGTGACCCATAGACATTAGCATAAGACTGCAAATGCGTTGCCGACCCTGAGGACTAAGATGGAATGCCTCTATGCTAGTCATTACACCGGCTGTCTTATCCCCAAACCGGAACACAACAATGCGAACACTGCTGTTTGGCGGTAGGTTAATGGATAAGATGGTGGTAGCGATCCGGACGGACCCTGAACAGGGTCCTACCACCCGCAAAAAAGGTGTTTTTTTTACATTAGAGTAGTTTAGTTTTATTTTATAATTCTCTACATATAACATTAATTTCGTATTAAAATAAGTTAAGCATTGTATTTCTAATGTCAACATTGTCAATATTCAGAAACTCCATGGTTGTGCTGTGTCAAGATTCACTTCTTATTATCCAGGCGTATTTGCAAAAAAAATCTATCCGCACTACTTAGCTGGATGACAGACATGACAGTCTACCCCTAGGCATTTTTTGCGGAACTATTTACCGCGCCCGACAGTTTTACGGGACCAGCTTATTGCGGGATCTTCAAGTGACAAGCGAACACTTTCCTCAAAGGCCGACAACGCATCTGCGATTTTCTTTTTGTGTAGCAGGTATCCATGGATGGCGTTGATCACTTCCCATAAGATACTCCGCTGACTAGTCTGCCTTCTCTTATAACTAGCATACTATAACTTCATTGATGATTTGTCTCAATTTTGAACAGGTAACAACCGCGTACCGGGAGACGCTGTGGATAGACCTCCAACTAGGTGGTCTAAGGTTGCGGGAACCCGACTGATCAAGCGGCGCTGGACCGGTTCTTGCAAACCTTGGCGGAAGACTATCTTCAGCAGTGGAAGTCCTTCGGTTGCATTGAATAAACCGCTCAAACTCAACGTATGTATTATTACCCGGCGAGTTGCATGCATTCTCGTCAGCTTATCCGCTTTACCCGTCGAGTGATTCCGCCTTTTATGATTTTGCTTACTCGATCGATCGTTTGACAGAGAGCCATTTTTAGGAGACTAACACCTCACATCGGATCTGATACACCAAAAGCATTCAAGATTAACTACACCAATTTTCCTTATAAAGCCGCGAACACCACAGAAAAATTAAGCGTTATTTTACGCTTAAATTGGAATTCTAAAGGTGCTTTTTACCTTCATTAAGCAAAACGCTTCCCCGTAAGTAAGTCTGACGCTTTGTACGTCCTTAAAAGTCGTTTTAAAAATAACTTTTACAAACAAATTCCGAAGAAAGTTCGCGATGCCTCCACCTAGGGGTTAGTGGTGGGCGTAGCGAAAAAATAATCTACGTTTATTTTTAGTAACTCAACTTTATTTTTCTAGTTACTAGTTATTTCACTGGAAGGGCCATCCTTATACAGGAACACAACAGTGCAATTGGTATACGCAGGTATCATATGTCATAGACGCAGTTAGCGTCCTAGTATATACTAGGAGTTCAGCGACCCTTGCCAAGATGCGTTACGCTAAACTAGCGTTTCTATTCGATCCGTTTTTAAACCAATCGCGTCACTGGTAGATCACGTGGCTTTTTGTATCACGTCATCTACCAGTGACGCGATTGGTTTAAAAACGAACGTAACGAAACGAATACAAACGATTCTTGCCAAGGGCCTCAGGGGCCCGTTTCTCAAAAAGTATTAGTCTAATAATATTAGTGTTTTGTCTCATTTTGTAGTGTTATTTACGAGACAAAACACTAATATTATTACACTAATACGGTTTGAGAAACGGGCCCCAGGTCACAACAAATCTGAGAACGTTTTGCGAAATGGATTGTTCTAGATTGACAGGATAGAAGAGAACTCTGTGATGCCAAATATATTATGTCGGTTTGCCTGCGCACAGTGAGTTCATTATCTATATCGTGAAACTGAATCACAAAATGTGTTGCTAAGCGCAAAACTCGAGAACGGCTGAAGCGATTTGGCTGATTCCTTTTTTTGTATTCGTTATTGTCAGGAGGTTTGTATGAAAGAAAAAATAAACCGCTGGGTGAAGCCGCTGGCAGGCCGCTAGTATTCTATGTAAGGCGGCTAAAAAACGCGTTATTGTGCCCAAAAAGTAATTCTGCCTACGAAGTTAGCGGTCCCGAATTTGGTATGTACATTTAACATTGTCGAAAACGTAAATTATGCGTCATAGTTTGTATAATATCCGTATATTTTTTTAAATTTAACAGCTCATAAATAAATTAAGCAGCTCATGACCTAACATCAGTGTCCCCTCACCAGCATTCTTTCCCGTTTGAGTTATTGTGCCCGAATTCCGGCGCCGTAAGGAAATCCGGCAGTTTGTTATTTATAGAGAATTATGTTTATCCTTATAATGTTTTGCAAAGTGAATTCTTGGCGGAAATTTAATTAAAGATAAGAATATGTTAATTTAAAGATTAAAGTAGGCCACGCGGACATTTTGACATGTCATGACATGACTCTAGAATCCATCCACTGTTGACAAGAAGTGCGGCAAGAAGCTTAACGGTTAGTAATTTTTAGGGATCCGTCCCCGAGCCCAACGGGACACTATTACGAGTAATATGCCTACCCTGTCCGTCTATCCGTTTGTCCGTCCGCCCTTCCAAATTTAAAGAGCTATCTTTTGAACCGTTATAGATAAGGTGAGTCGGGGTAAGTGCACCAAACCAACAATATCTCCTAAATAATATATGGTTCGCGGCACTTAGGTACCCTGTTGACGGTCTTGTCGAGGTAGGCTAGTGTGTCATTTTGAGAATGTGACGTTTTTCTAGCGTGACATTTTGAGAATGTGACGTTTTGCTAGTGTATCATTTTAAGAATGTGACATTTTGCTAGTGTCACGTTTTGCTAGTGTGACTTTTGAGAACGTGACGATTTGCGTCATGGTGACAATTTGCATCATACCATTCAACCTTTTAAACGCTTACCATTTTATTCCAGTCCCGAGTAGTCGCCGCACTTAGATACCCTGTTGACGGTCTTGTCGAGGTAAGCGCGTCTAGGGGGCAAGTGCGACGACCCATATATTATTTAGGAGATATTATTAACTCGACTCACCTTAGCGGGTTAAATTTTTCAGAACGTGTTATTACAGCGGATCTGCTTTCAAATAAAAAAAATAGGAAAGTGAAATAAAGCGGATCCCCCCCGGTACATGAAGCATTCTTTTTTAAAACGTATTTTTATTTTTGTTGTATCTTAAAAATGGTCTAATGTGTATTGGGCTCGCACTGATTAGATTCGAAATTAAATTCAAAAAGGAATATAATAATACCTACTGTGTGGCGGTACGGAACCCTCGGTGCGCGCGTCCGACTCGCACTTGACCGGCTTTTTACGCTACTGCTGTAACAGTTCCGGATTAAGAAAATAATATCATCGTATCAAGTTTACACCCTGTATAGCGAGTTATATAAAATTACATGTGTTGATTAAACTTGAGAGGTGTAAAGTAACACAAGAAATACACTTCCTTTCCTCGCAAAGTTCATTATTGATATCTTGCGACGTAAGAGACACTTATAGTCCCTAGGGGATAAAGTGTTATCTTTTTATAAACAAGAAAATGAAGTATCCGGCGGGTGTATTCTGCTTTGTATACTTATCTTGCTTTCGTAAATGCTTTTTACCAGGTATTTATTCGCTCGCTTTTTTGTTTCTGTTCTTTTGTTTGTTTGTCTAAGGTACTTTCCAATAACGTACTAACTTGTAACGTACATACTTCAGAATTGGATAGGATAATAATGGAACAATTTATTTAATCCATAATAGTTTTATAAATGTGAAAGTAACTCTGTGTCTGTTGGTTACACTTCCACAGTTAAACTACTGATCCAATTTCGATGAAATGTGGCATTGTTGTTTTTTAGTCCGGAAAAATAAAATTATCCCGCGGGTATAGCGATGACCAATTTTTACGGACAAGTCTTTATTATAAACGTATTTTTTGTTGGAATAATTTACGATACAGCTGTCTTTTACTGTCAAGGCAATATAGAGCTACTTTATAGTTAACAATATGGTCAAGAAACTGAAACAGAAGAAATTTACTCGGAAAACTGCTGTTAGGCAGACAAAACAAAAGTAATCAACGATTTTAATCCAAAAAGTAAACACAAATCACAACTCCTTATACTTATTTAAAACTAGTTAAAATAACTAGACGTAGCTATAGAGACCTAGTTATATCGGAACGTGAAGCCTAAGGGTCTCCCCAGACCTATCGACGCGCAATAAGAGCGAACACGACGTCGTTCCGTTCTCAACGTCGAATCGAGCCGAGCCATGCCGAGCGACGCCTTCTTCACTGTTACTGCACGACTAGACGATTCCGCGTCCATAGGTCTAGGGAGACCCTAACTAGTCTGGTGTATGGTCCAATTCCTATCAAGCGCGCCGCCTAAGTGAAGTGTCGTCCTCGGTAGGCTTGAGTCGGTCAGGAACTAAGAACTAAAACTCTTTGATTATTAATATTTATGTTTTTTAATAATTTTATCAATAATTTCGTATTTTTTGACATGCAATGCAACTAATATTGTAATAAATATTACATTGACAAATAAATAAACTAAACTAAAATAAACTAAAAGGAATAAATCAGAAATGAAGAAACGATCTTAATAGGTCTTCGGTCATTTGGTAGCACGTTGTTGAACGTATGAGCGAAACAGAGCGAATGAGTAAAGAGGATACGGCACAGCGCTCGAAGTGAACAAGACAAATAGTACCTATTTCAAAGCGTGTCTTGCTCAGATCTCAAATTTGCCCCGGAGCTAAAGGGCCTAAAGGAACTAAAAGACCGAACTAGTTCCTATGACCGATTGACCGAGATCGGACCGCTCCCTTCAAAGACCGAGCGGGCGCAACTCGATATGTTATAGTCATTATTTCCTTAGTGATCCGGTTATTATATGATAAAATGGCAAATGCAATATGTGTGTCATTTTGAGAATGTCACGTTTTGCTAGTGTGTCATTTTGAGAATCTCACATTTTGCTAGTGTGTCATTTTGAGAATGTGACGCTTTGCTAGTGTGTCATTTTGAGAATATCACGTTTTGCTAGTGTGTAATTTTGAGAATGTGACGCTTTGCTAGTGTGTCATTTTGAGAATGTGACGTTTTGCTCGTGTGTCATTTTGAGAATAATACGTTTTGCTAGTGTGTCATTTTGAGAATGTCACGTTTTGCTAGTGTCATATTTTGAGAATGTCACGTTTTGCTAGTGTCATATTTTGAGAATGTCACGTTTTGCTAGTGTGTCATTTTAAAAATGTGACGTTTTGCTAGTGTGTCATTTTGAGAGTGTGACGTTTTGCTAGTGTGTCATTTTGAGAACGTGATGATTTGCGTCATGTCACCATGTACGTTATACGCCGAGAGGTAGAATGGAGCATCATACAATTCAACCTTTTAAACGCTTACAATTTTATTCCAGTCCCGAGTAACAAAATTGGACAAGCCTATTTCCCGCAGGATTGCGGCAAGGGCCCAAATATTTAATATAATCTGCGAGCCATGAAAGCGACCTCTGTACCCTTACCACCTTTACCATGAGTTACAATTACCGTGCTCGCTAGCGAGACGCATGCTCCGTCCCTCACAGTATTCTGAGCGAGAAGCGAGTAGAGCCAGCGATCGACTATTAATATGTGTCTCTTTTATTGACGCAGGTTAACTTTTGTTTCGGCAGTGTGCGAGCATCTTACTCAAGTCTTCTAGCGATTCTGCCATGACTACGATGTCGTCCGCGAATCTAAGGTGAGTGATGTACTCGCCGTTGATGTTGATGCCAAGTCCTTCCCAGTCCAGAAGCTTGAAGACATCTTCCAGTGCAGCGGTGAACAGTTTCGGAGATATGACATCTCCCTGTCTCACACCTTTCTGCAACTGAATCGGTTTCGAGCTCTGGTTCTGGAGCCGGACTGACATAGTGGCATTTTTGTACAAACACTTCAGCACTTCGATATATCGATAGTCGATGTGGCACCGCTGTAGTGACTCGACCACCGCCCATGTCTCGACCAAATCGAAGGCCTTCTCCTTCATCTCCTTTCATTGATGCCGGATCTATATCTTTTGTTTTGATCGCCGGCAGTGTGAACAGCCAGCGATCATCTGTTAATATATGTGTCTCTTTTATTTACACGGGATCTACAATCTTTTGTTCGTTTCTTGAGCGAGAAAATAGTCGAAAGCTAATCAATTTCCCGCAGAGCATTCGACATTCGACTCGCTAGCTAGAGTACGGTAATTGTAACTCATGGTAAAGGTGCTGAAAGTCAAACCCGTACAAAGTATCACTCGTGTTGCGTGAGGGGGACAAATGAATTTCGGCCGAGAACCGAACCGGAATCGGTCGGGGCACTCGCTCATGCGTCGCGCTCCCATTTGTCTTATAGCTTTTTGTGCATAGGCTGGGACAGGTTGCCGTTTTGGTTACGTTGTTGAGTGCCGAGAGAGAGTTTGAAAAGGTTTTTTTTTAACTTTGTTTTTTTGTTGGTTTATATAGCGTTTAAAGCCCTATCTGATCAAGAGACTTATCGCTATTCCCTGGGGGATATCCTATTTGCTTAGATAAAAAGTATGTCCATCTCCAGGCTATCAACTTTATGTACTATGACATGTCACACACATGTCAGCCGAAAGACATCTACTGCTGGACATAGGCCTCCCCCAAGGCTCTCCTCTCAGACCGGTCTTGTGCTTTTCGCATCCACCGCGTTCCCGCGATCTTTACAAGGTCGTCACTCCATCTTGTTGGAGGCCTACCTACAGCTCACGCAGAGAAACCCCGAGCATAGCCCTCTCCATAGCCCTCTGAGTGACTTGGAGCTTCCTTATGAGGCCCATTGTTAGCGCCAACGTCCCAGATCCGTAAGTCATCATGCTACTTACTATAAGCCTTTTTGGAAACCCGCTTTTCGGGAGGCTGTAAATCGTCAAACCTGCGCGCAAGACGGTTTGTGATGATGACCCTCGATAACAGCTTGTAAATATGGCTGGGTACAGTCAACGTCATATAGTTGGTAGCATCCAAAGTAGCCAAATAGTACGTTACACGTCATTATTACCGTAGTAACAGGGGCGTGTAACGAACTATTTGGCTACTTTGGATGCTACCAACTATATGACGCTGACTGTACAAAAACTTCTGAATTAATAGGGCACAAAAACTTCTGAACTTTGTTTTATTTGTTTCGACGAGTTGGGGCAAATCACTGGTACCTCTCGAGCTACAGTGTTCCTTTATAAAGCGTGCGTCGATCCCAGGTTCAATTGTTTTATTTATTCAGGATCAAATGTGCCAAATACATCTTAGGGTTGATGTTTTATTCAGAAGATTAGAAGAATATATTGTATCTTTTTGTATTGCATTTCTGAAGGCAAACAAGCACACAAGGCTGAGATTCTACTTGATAAAACCTTATTGCTTTTGATCTGTAATCGTATTGTCATCGTTTTGATAGCTCTTATTTCCTTGACAGTAATGCCGCTCTAAAATGGAGATAGCTTAGGCGAATTAAATATTAATTGTATTAATGAGAGTAATCAACACGAAGCCTAATTTTTATCTTTAAAACTGTCCGCATGCCAGCTCTGTGTTAATATCTATTAAAAAAGTCTTATAAAATAACAATAAAAGTGACCCTTTTACGGAACCCTTCTATAAATGCCCGAACCCTTTTCTTGTAAAACACATTCCGTTTTAAGATTAAATTACGCATTTTTGTCAACCCTAAGTCTAGAGGGACGGACAGATATTTGATTTGTCTCCCTCGGGGCGAGGTTACAAACGAGAGCAGCTATAGTCGACTTGGACTAAAACATTATATATGGTCTATTTTTAAAAGGATTAGGTAATAAAAAAAAAAACATAAGCTCTGCTATCTATCTGTCATGGCTTGTTAGTTTTTTTTACACCGCATAACTAGCGTCCTGGCCTTTGTATTATTTATTTAATACTGTCATGTTAAAGATCAAACTTCAATTTTAGGTAAGAAATCAATTTATCTTTGGAGTCATGTCCACAGTATTGATAAAGATAGATTGTAATAGAGAATAATTGAAAAAAGAAATGGTTGCCTAACGGTCCCAACTCAGCATTCGCTAGCCTAGCCAGCACTGGTCTTCCGTTGGAACCGCTTGGTGAAACGACGGAAAGTGACACACTTAACACAAAACAACGCTAAAAGAAAAACATCAAGGATCAAATACAATCATTTGTTCGAGATTATCTCGAACGTCTCGAACGATCATAAAATTTATAGCCTGGTAAAGTTGGCAACACAAAGGAAACAGAAAAAAAAAACTAGTCTATGGAAATGTAAACAAAGCAAGCATATAGGTTACGTTGCGAGTAATATCGCAATATTGTCCGATCTCTTGTTATGCCAGAGAGTGGGACAGCCATAGACAGTCGAGTACTTATTAACACTCTGGTTTTACCACATTCGTTTTATAAAGCTAACCTAACTCACCCATACCATTTTTTAAATAATAAACATTTTAACCTTTCCAACACTATATATTTTTGAAGTAGCATGTTTTGTAAAAAGAAACCCTCAGCTATTTAAAAAAGGACTACAACAACGCAGGCTTCCCGTACGATCGCAATATCAAAATAATGTTTGTACTCCCAAATATAAAACAGCATTTACGTGCAAGAGTGTACTAGGGATGGGTCCCAAAATTGAAGCATGACCAATTCAAGAAGCAGTTGACAACATACTTAGTAAAATAGTTATTTTCATAATCGTGTTATAATAGAGAGCTTTTTAGTCGAGTACCGTGTTTAAGCCACGAACCTTGCTGAGTGGCCTAAGTAAGGTACGAGATTAAAAAGCTTGATTATGACACTATTGTGAACAATACTTTTTGTACGAGTTCATTAAAATTAATAATTTAAGTCATTAATACAATCACCACCACATCGACATTTGTATCAAACCACGGCGTCCGTAATTGTTGCAGTACTGTGCTGTTCTGTTGGCTAAAAACTAGCCAATCACAAACCGTAGTTTTTTTTATTTTTTTTATGCCCTGGATACAGAAGCAGGTTTAAATAGATTTTTGACAGATGACGCGACGCTGCTACGTTCCGAAACGCCATAGATTGGCAATTTTGTATCGGATCGAGTCTCCTTAAACAAGGACACATATTATTGAAATACGAAGTTCTATTTTCAAATTTTTTTCAGTTGTCTTGAGCGTATCGAAATGGTTATTTCGGTTGTTTCGGAAGCGTCAACGATGAAAAGAGTGACGTTGCAGTATTCTCTATGAAATCTTAATACACAGATTTAAATCGACGAGTACAAAAAAATGTTATTATTCTTTCAATGATTTTTTTGACGACATTTAATGTAATGTAATAGTTTTGTTTAATTTTACGAACATTTATACGCCTACAGGCAAAACGCAGAGATCTGTATTCCTAGATTTAAGACCTAATTGAATACCTGTGATTTACAAATAAAATATATCCTATTCACTTACCTTAATATTAAACGCATAACAACCTTTATAAAAGTATCAGCGATTAAAAATAACTGCCCCTGGTTTGCCTTAGCCTATATCCAGCAAAAAGGCCTATTCACGTAGGTCTTGCAATCTCGGACTCATCTAGAATTAATAGGGTGCTCTTTGTAGCCAAGGGCTGTGGCCATGGCCTGGATGTGGCTTGAAGGGGCCTCTAGACCTTAATTAGTGCTTGTGGACACTTCATCAATAAAAAAGTAGCTAGGTTATTTTGGTAGGATATTTTTTTTTTATGGCACAGAGAAGGCAAACGAGCACACAGGCCACCTGATGGTAAGTGGAAACTGTGATAGACATTCGCATTCACAAGACTGCAAGGCTAAGACTGCAAATGCGTTGCCAACTCTGAGGGCTAAGATGGAATGCCTCTATGCTAGTCATTACACCGGCTGTCTCATCCCCAAACCGGAACACAACAATGCGAACACTGCTGTTTGGCGGTAGGTTAATGGATAAGATGGTGGTAGCGATCCGGACGGACCCTGCACAAGGTCCTACCACCCGTGTGAGTAACGACTAAGGATTAAAATAAGTTTCTGTCAAAAGCTTATTTTATGGGACAAGCTTTTGGTGGGTCTACGTGAAATATAGCGGAGATCCTATCGCCACCTTCCGACTCCATCATCAGACCAGCTCTATAGTAAAATAATTAAATGTTATTGTAACTAAATTAAATAGGTAGCATTCAAATGCGTTCAAAATTTTTGGGGGTGGTAGGACCTTGTGCAGGGTCAGTCCGGATCGCTACCACCATCCATTAACCTACAGCCAAACAGCAGCATTTGCATTGTTGTGTTCCGGTTTGGGGATAAGACAGCCGGTGTAATGAGTAGCAGTTGCAGGATTGCAGTCTTAGATAGGCTTGCAGTCTTGTGAATGCGAATGTCTATGGGTCACAGTTTCCACTTACCGTCAGGTGGCATTTGTGCTCGTTTGCCTATTCTATGCCGTAAAAAAATTAAAACAAAATGTGAAGTTCCTTTTTTTTACCGAAATTCATAGGAGCTGGTAATAAAAAGGGAATTTCCTTACAAATATTTTGTTACCCGGCCGTAGTAACAGATTACAACCCTTTTAACCAAATTTCTGTCAGCACGGTGTCATCAATAGGGCTCTGTTTACCTAGAGGGTACCGCCGGAACCCTGAAAATAACGTTATTCTGCCAACTCTTTAGAAGTTTCCTCGAAAAATCTGCACTTTAAACAATTCTACTAGCCAGTCGCGAAGCGTTCGTACAAGCCGATTATTTACGGCTTTACCAAAAATTCCTATGCATAGAGTAGGTATACAAACAAAACGTAAAACCGACACACGCCATTCACCTTTTTTTGCTCCGGCTTGTCTATTTATTTACGTGACGCTTCGCCACTGCTACTAGCCATCAAGTTTTGACACTGAACAATGTTTTTAAAATATAAATTTAAAACTTCTTCTTTGTCCAAAACTTCGGGCATATCTTGACCCGGACTGCAATTCGCCATTTGCCAACCGGCCAACTTCTGCCTAACTTCGTCCTGGAATTCGAGTTTTAAGTTGTTCACCTAGTTTGTTGACGGCGGAGTTTAAAATGGTGAATTTGTTACCAAATCCCGGATTTCTTTGCTGTACATTTTCCAAATAAAATCTGCGCTGCATGTGTTTAACACCTCAGCATCATGCTGAGCCAGTGACCGGTTCCCTACCGCGAAGACACAATACTCTGTTTACCGCTGTTTTCTGTTTTTATTATTATTTTTATGGCAATGAGAATGCACGCGAGCACTCAGGCCACCTGATGGTAAGCGGGATCTGAGACCCATAGACATTTGAAATCTCACTACAATCTCAAAACTGCACTCCTAAGACTTCAAATGCGTTGCCAACCCTGAGGACAGAGATGGAATGCCTCTATGCTAGTAATTTCACCGATTGTCTTATTCCCACACCGGAACACAGCAATGCGAATGCTGCTGTGTGGCGGTGGGTTAATGGATGTCTTGTGTGTGTAGTGAATAACTGTATATTTAGGTATATTTCTTTTATTTCTAAATATTACCTTTTTTATAAAACGTGAAGTTGGTACGGATTTTAAAGCATCAAGCAAGTATTCGCATTGTTATGTTCTCGTTCGGGGCTAAAACAACCAGTGAAATTTCCAGTATATTGGCATTCCATTCAAATCATGAGGGTTGGCAACGCATTTGCAGTCGAGATTGTTATCTTAAGATTGCAATCGTTGAAGATGTCCATGGGCTGGACTTCACTTACCGGTCTGTTGACCTGTGTGCTCGTTTGACTTCTCCGTGCCAGAAAAAAAACTAACTTGGGTCTATATTCGACTTCAATATTGTTTTCATATCACCTACTCGGAAAGGGGACTTTTCTTCCCTGCTAGGAGGGATCAAAGTGGCACTTTTCTGTTCAAGGACATTTTGTTGCCAAATTTGATAATTGTTGTTAAGTGCGATAATTTACTGTTGTTAAATTTGATAATTTCAGCATTTCTAGAATGTGTGAATAATTAAATTTGTTTCATCACTAAGATCTTTTATTTTCCTCATAGGTGATGTGAAAAGCAGTATGTGTCACACGGTAGCAAAATTATTTCCACCTTGGGCGTTAACACTTGAATCCCTCACTACGCTCAGGATTCAATGTATGCCCTCGCCTTAAATATGTCATTTTGCTCCCTTGTGACACAATCTACTATTTTTGTCGTCTTCTGTTTTAAGGTCAAGGGCAAGACGAAAATCCTTCTAAGATAAAGTATTACTCATAGCATTTACAACAATACGAGAGCGACAAAGATATGATTTTTACGGCATAGATTCTCGGCTCTTGTCTTATTGATAGATAAAGATAAAGATAAAAAAATATTTGTGATGCCTTTTTATTGATGACTGATTGCTTAGTATGAAGTAGTCTTATATCGAATATAACTATGTTTTCTAAATAAAATAAAAATAAAATTATGTTTAATACTTCCTACCTATTGAAGTAAGTAAGCTTCAAATCTAGCAAAACCTCCCCACTTTTTCCACTATGAAACCAGCGAGCTATAAAAAGGGCATTTCTCATTTAGTAATTAGATCCTGGACGTTTCCTTATTTGACTTGCCTTTTTATTTTTCTGCGTCAGCCATTTTTTCCACAAGAAATCCAATTTCTTTTATTTTCGCCGCAAAGATGGAGGCGGCGTTATGAACTACACTTTTACTTTATTATTGGGCGAGGAAAGGCTTATTCAAATTCAAATTCAAATTCAAAATGTTTTATTGCACTCACGTAGTGATAAAAGGTCTTATAATATATGCACAGTTAGAACGTGAACCCTGCAAGGGCATCGCAAACTTATCTAAAACTAGCCTAACATTACTTAATTATAATATTTTATTTTACTTTACATTCGATTATATTAAAGAAGTAAGATTCCAATTAAATAATGTTCACAATATTCAATATATTATTATATTATCTAACATTTTTTAGATTATTTGTCTAATAAAAAATCTTCCACATTGTAATACGCTTTTTCCAAGAGATATTTTTTTAAAAGAATTTTAAACTTATGTATATCCTGAATACTTTTTAATGTGTTGGGAATCTGGTTATATATCTTTATTGACATTGCAAATGGACCGGAGTGTACCATTTGCATTGTCGAAACCGGTTTTGCTAATCTCTGCCGGGGACGGAGATTTTCGGGACGGGTATATTGCGGAAAAAGATCCATGTTCTTTTTTACAAAGATACACACCTCCAAAATGTACATAGATGCTAGGGTGAGAATTTTTTGTTTTATGAAATATGGTCTACAGCTCGCCATTTTGTCAATATTAACTAGGATTCTGACACATCGTTTCTGCAAGCGGAACAGATGGACAGAGTCCGAGCAGTTTCCCCACAGCACTATCCCGTACTGAAGAAAGGCATGAGCGTATGCATAATAGGCGCAAGTAGCTGTTTTTAAATCAGTACATTTCTTCAGTTCGTTCAGCGCATATGTGAATCTGCTCAGCTTTGCTCTTATTTTATGGATGTGACCTTTCCAGTTTAAAGCGGTATCAATTGTTATGCCCAGTAGCGGAAAAACATTTACAGACTCGAGTTTGATGTTTTGGAAGGAGTAGGTAATATTCATTGGCCGCTTTTGATACGGCTTAAATTGCATCAGTTTGGTTTTTAAAAAGTTAATTTCGAGGTTGTGGTCTTTTAACCAATTTATTGTTTTTTCCAATGTAGCATCCAATTGGGTTTTAAGGTATGCTTCACTTTGGCAGGGTATCACTATAGAAATATCGTCAGCAAACAAGGTACAAGGATAATCTACTATTTTAGGCAAGTCATTTATATATATTAAAAATAGGATGCAACCTAAAACACTACCTTGAGGTATAGATTTGGTTACTCCTACTTTCTGAGATCTAAAATGTCTAATTTCGCCAGTAGAGTAGTCGTGGTGCTCTACCTGAACACACTGCATGCGGCGCGAGAGGTATGACGTAAACCAGTCGTGAGCGATACCGCGCACACCTATACCATGCAATTTATTTAAAAGAATATTGAACAATACTCGATCATAGGCTTTGCTCATGTCAACTAAGATGCCTAAGGCGTATTTCCTGTCGTTTATTATATTAAGTACCTTCTGTATATATTTGTACACCGCAAGAGTGGTGGACTTATGTTTTCTAAAGCCATGTTGGTCCTCACTAAATATGCTGAATCGCTCGCAGTATGAATATAGACGGCTGGACATCGCGGTTTCAAATACTTTAGAGAACGTTGGTAGAAGGGCTATTGGTCGGTAATTGTTGCGGTCGCATTTGTTTCCTTTTTTGTGTAACGGTTTTATGACAGAAAGTTTCAATGAGTCTGGAACAGAACCTTCAGCAAAAGATTGATTGATAAGAGCAGTTAGAGGAACTACGAGCTCGTCTGCACACTGCTTAATAAGTACAGGCGGCATTTCGTCATAGCCGTAACTGCGCTTATTTTTTAAGTTTCGAATTATTCTGTGGACTTCGTTTAGGGAAACCGGGCCTAAATACATAGAATTTTCAGATGGGTTAATGACTTGCCGGCCGGTGGGTAGCGCGTTGCTAACCTTTGTCGGACAGTTCCCTACTGCAGAAAAGAATTCGTTAAATGCGTCTGCAATTTGAACTGGATTTTCGGTAACCACATTTTTAATATTTAACTTATGCGCGGTGTTTGAACGTTACGGGGATGTTTTAGGAGCGTTAATAAAACAGGCTATATTCTACTTTCTACTTATTTCGTCGTTTCTATTATATATTTTCAATAACGATAACGTTCTAGCAAAGCTTCTTGTCTATGGCCACAGGATACTCTTCTATGGTCTTGAAATATCGAAACTCATTTCATAGAACTTTTTATTCACCGAATTTTCATTTCATTGACAGGCTTTTCCACGTGCAGGAGCTTCATTGTTTTTTGTGGTCCCAAGGCTAATCTAACCTACTACGTAACGAATGCTTAAGATACCATGAAAACTAGAGTTTCAGCAGAAATTAATTCGATGAAATTAGTTTGTCGATATTTCAAGGAGATTCCACTTTTCATCCCATTAAATTTGACAAGGACAAACAAATTCAACGCAATTAAATAGAAGTCGAGATAAAAGTCTGGAATGATAATTAAATTTATTTATTATGCATTTAAATTGTACAAATGCTAGACAAATAATCTTATATTGCTGTCTGGTGCAGTGCCATAAAACTGCAGTCGGCTATAAACTGTATTATCTGCAAGCATTTGCAAGCGAATTGTCTGGTCTTTATTGATGTGGCATCCAGTTGAGGTTAACGTATTACTGTGAGACAACTGTGAAATGTTAGGAGTACACTCAGGAGCAAAAATAACGGGTCAGAGTGCGTTTTTCATACTATATTGGCTATTTCGAAGCCTTAGTTCCTCGCCAGGGAATGCTTGTAGTCAAATGACTGAATGAATCTGCGGTTAACGCCGCAATAGTGCATGTTCAGAAAAACATCTAAAATGGCAATAAAATGTAAGGAAATCCAAATGCTGACCCAAACTCTCCCGCTGTGATGTTAACTGATTGTGCGATCAGTTAGGTATCTTAAGAACTTTTGACCTCCTCTATTGAACCTCGCAGTATCACCATTAAAATTCACTCAAAACAACCCCTGGCGAGGAACCAAGGCTTCGAAATAGTCTCGTTTGTATGAAAAACACACTCTGACCCGGTATTTTTGCTCCTGAGTGTATTTGTACAAGGTATGTTTAAAACTCATCTGGACCGTGTGGCCTGGCACAAGATACGTCAAAGTAAACGCCAAACCATAGAACACTGTCATTTTTGACGCATCTCGAGACGAGCGTGTTGAGATCAGTTTATTAATACGGAACTTAAGCATGGCATCTCTATGGGTCTAAGTCTAAGTCTATGGGTCACAGATCCAACGTACCATCAGGTACATACGTTTTGTGCTCATATGCCTTCTCTTCGCCATAAAAAACATGCTTCTCTAGATGGTAATTGTACTCTATCCTACTCACTCTCAACTTGGAACGTTATCGTACTCCTTTCCCAATTATAACATAATTTAACTTTATTTGTTAATGATTGAGAGCTGCATTTCGCTGCTTTATACCTGAAGACTCACTTGCTATGACAAGGAGCTAATTATAAATTATAAAAGTTCTCTCATTCTCAGTACAGGTATACATACAAATAGGTTGTTACACGGATTTGTATTTTTAAAAAACTAATAGCTTAAAATGTTGTCGTTATCTGTCACTGTGTCATTTGAATTTGATATGGAAGTGACGAAGAATACTTTAACTAAAATAGGTTTAGAGTGCGTTAATGAATAAGAGGTTGAGTTGACAATGTTGCGTTTCTTCATTTCAGTTCATTATTGATTATTGAAATTAAAAATTAAAAAGGTATCTATTTAAAATCATGTTATATGTTTTATTTTTATCTTGATTACTTATTTTCAAATAACTTAAAACTGGCCAATCAAAACTGTATGGGGGTACATGTCAGCCAAAAGACGTCCACTGCTGGACATAGGCCTCCCCCAAGGCTCTCCACTCAGACCGGTCTTGTGCTTTTCGCATCCACTGCGCTCCCGCGATCCTTACGAAGTCCTCACTCCATCTTGTTGGAGGCCTACCTACAGCTCGTCTCCCGGTCCGCCGACGCCACTTCAGAACCTTTTGACCCCATCGGCCATCTGTCCTGCCACTTCACTTCAGTTTAGCTATTCTTTGGGCTATGTCGGTAACCTTAGTTCTACTGCAGATATCACTATTTCTGATTCTATCACGCAGAGAAACCCCGAGCAGAGCCCTCTCCATAGCCCTGAGGGTATTTTTATTTAAGAGCAGCAATAGAAATACATACTCTGGAAATAAATCAAGGATAGTTAGATCGGTTCCTCATACTGATTAAAACCACGCAGCAAACGTTCAAATGGCATTTTTCCTATTTAGGATTTTCCCCACTCGTAAACTTTCCCAATGTAATAAAGTCGAAATAGGTTGATAGGATGATGATGATGATGATGAGGTAGATAGGTTTAGGTTATATTAGTTTTGCAGACGGCCCGAAGGGCCACAGCGCCCAGAAATAGGAGCTCCGCGATATCGCGATAAATGGGAATAATGAAAATGTGAATGGAACGTTTTCTACGCAGAGTAAGTCAGTTAGAGTAAACGATCTATGTTCTTAGTAATTAAGGTCCCAGGCACCCTTTGCGTACAGAACTCTAAAAAAGGTTAAAAATAACTGACAACAGCTGTTTCAAATGACATTACGGCTAAAACCTTCCCGCTTCTCCCCGGCCGCTTTGTCAGCTCTCCCCCAGGCCCCCCGGGATCATTTGAAGCCTCTCACTTTATTTCCCGCCTAATTAAACAGCAATTTTCCTGTTATTTTCCCAAAAGCTTTATGTTCTAACTTGGCTATTTAAATTAAAATATGACTTTAGAACATTGACATTAAGTTTAATACGTGAATTAATATTGTTTACTAGTTTTTTTGCGCGACTTCATCCGGGTACAAGTTCTTTATTACCATTCCCTCAGGAACTGTCCAATTGTCCGGGATAAAGAGTAGCGTATGTACTATTCCAGACTATGATCTATCTCTGTGCAATTTTGACGTAAGTTCACTTTAATTAAAAGATGAACACTTTTATACTTTGTGTATGACGCGAAACTGAACTAACGGTCTGATACACACGTACATGTATTTTTAACGCACTGGTAGGCCAAGTGACGCTGTCCAGTGCCAGATAACACATATTCAAATACCCCACAAGCGTTAATTACAGGGTTTGGAATTTTCATAACAAAAAAGACTAAAGAGAGATATGGAGTCGACATTCATATTGAAACTCACCCCATATTCATACTCATACTGCATCATTTTTATCATTCCACGATTTAATAAATAAATAAATTAAGACCTGGGGACAACCAATTGAACTAGTCCCAAACGAAGCTCTAGGCTTGTGCTATGGGTACTAGACAACGATATATATAGAGAAATAAATACTTAAATACAATGAAAACAACCATGACTCATCACACAAATTTAATAACTGCCCTTACCGGGATTTGAACCCAGGAGCGCTAGCTTTGAAGGCAGGGTCTCTACCAACTAGGCCAGCGCGTCCAATAAATAATTGAGTATGAGTATGACGCGAGTTTTAATTTTAATGTCAACTCCATAGCTCGCTTTAGTCCCCGTGCTATGGAAACTCCGAACTCTGTTTATTTATAACTTAAACTCCAGTTTAAATCAACTGGACGTAACAAAACATGGTAAACGCCAATAAAGTATCCAAACAAAACGAATTCTCGCAATTTGTAGTCGAATAAACGTGAAGTAGTGCTGGGAACGGATTGTATTGCGGAGATAAATCAACGCAGAGAGTAATGTATGCAGCATGCAGTTTATAGCACTGTAATATACGTAGAGAGCTAAAATACGACCATTTAGTGGCAGTAGTCTTGAATAACTGTGGTATAAGAGCGTATTTTACGCGTGGAAATGTCATCAAGTCTAACAAAAGGAAAGTTTTTAAATCCTGACCGCATATTTTTATATTTTCGGGTAGGAATGTATTTTAGAATTTTCTTTTTATGCCCTTTCTTTTAATATTGCACACGACGGGGTTTATTAGATTTTTTAAGGATATATACGTTATTATTATTATTATTTTTAACGCCTTCCATCTCCATTCTCTTCCTGCTCTCACTGAAAACCAGCGTCACTGCATGTATCAACGACATACCTACAGAGGCATAAAGCTGAGTGGAGAAACATAAATGTATATAGGTTAAGACATTTTGCTTGTAAACTGTTTGTTTAATGTGCCAGTTTAAATATTTTTCATTAAATTTAGTTCATTTTACCGTTATTTCATAAAACGTATCAGTTTACCAAATTTCACTTTATCGAAAGGGATTTTCTGCTGAAGCTCTATTGCTTGCAGGTCATCTCAAATTAGTATTTATATAGGTTAGGTTAGGTTAGGTTAGGCTACACTTGTAAGTATCACGAAATGTCAACCTGAGCCTAGAAAAGCCTGTCGATGACATGAGAATTCAGCGAGGTTTTTTTAATGAAGAAATTTAATAAGCTATGAAGATAGCTTGAGCCCCGGACAATTGGTCAGTTCCCGAGAGGAGGTCGGACTTGTATGCAGACAGAGGCGCGGGCAACTGCTAGTCTTAAACATAACGTAACCGCCAAACGCCAGAAACCTTCTCCACGTCCAGAAACTAGGTTATCTTTTTAAATTACCATGAATACTCGGGCCAAATGTATGAGCTCGCTATATCATACGATTCAGGCAAAAACATTGAATGCATTCCGCTTTTCGCTGGAAATATTTCTTAAAAGTGAATAACTCTAGCGGATGCATGATCCAAATTTGATAGAGGTGCACTTTTAGGGAGATGCTTTGGCGCATCGGCCAGCGTTTTTTGTGAATTTTTAGTGAATGAATTTAATGGAATAGTGTTTGTATTTTGATCACATGGTACGAGTAAATACTTTAGAGTTGTGCGCGATCGTCCACTGAGCGGATCGCTCCAAACTAGTAGAATCGCTCAAATGTACTAATTCGGTCTTTTAGTTCTTTTTGTACATTGGTACAGTAAAAGAAACTCGTCTGTCGTATGCCCGGGCGGTCATTATCCAGGTCGCTTTGCTGCCAGTGTCACTCGCTGCTCTGCTCGGTTCTTGCTCCGCGTGTACTAAATGTTCTACATTCAGGAGCAAAAAACGGGTCAGAGTGCGTTTTTCATACTAAAGAGGCTATTTCGAAGCCTTGGTTCCTCGCCAGGGAATGCTTTTGGTGAAATCTGATGGTGAATACCGCGAGCATCGATACAGGACTTCCAGAGTGCCTAGGATACCCAACTGAATGAATATGCGGTTAACGCCGTAATTGTGCATGTTCAGAAAAACATCTAAAATGGCAATAAATGTAAGGAAATCCAGTCCAGTCCAAATCGCTACCACCATCTTATCCTTAGGCTTCTTTCACTTTTACCACCACCACACCACAACCTACCAACCACAAAATGAATAGCACAATTTGAACGTACCACATTTTGCCATCATTATCGACCGAGTGAGTGATCTCACATCGCAACGACACCAGCACCAGCGGCACCATAATATACAATTTTGTCGGTACCACAACGCAACTGCAGAAAGCTGCAGCGACATATTCACGTGGTAACCACTGCTTGACCACGTTCTGTCGCTGACCTGGTGTGGTGGTTGACTTGTTGTACATGTGAAATAACTAGCGTAGAGGCAATCCATCATAGCCCTCAGGGTTGAGAACGCATTTGCGGTCATAGAACTGCCGTCTTAAGATTCTAGTCTTGAGAATGCAAATGTCTATGGATCCCTCTTACCATCAGGTCTGTGAGGTCGTTTGCCTTCTCAATGATTTAAAAAATGATTTTGACAGGTTTCGAAAATCGTAAACGCATGGTCTAGTAAAACAAGGTCTTCTCTTCCGAAACGGGACGCTTTCTACGTCATCACAAAGTTGCCACTTGATTAACCACTATGCAAAAATATGGACAAATTTGATCTTAGATTAGTGTACGATTTTGTTTCAAAAATCTTGTATATCACGAATAATATAAGCCACGAGCATAATTTACATATTTACTTTAATTTAATGTTTTATTTTAATATTGTTTAAGCATTTATGCGTGAGAATAACTAGGAGGGATATTTTTCACACAAAGAGGTGGCATTACAATGTGGAAGTACAACCTGATACTACAGGCATCACCGGATTCACCAGATCAAACTGGCCGGCTACAAATCTGTCAATTTGATGTTTCTCTTCATACTATTCAAACCTATGGGAATATCATATTCCGCTCTCACTTGGTATCATTACGCTAATGATGCGCAAATAATTTTCAAAATGTTGGGGTAAAAGATGTAGTTTTTTTTTTGTAAAATTTAAAAATAGTTTAAGTCGCGGAGAGGAAGCGCTTATCAATATTTAAGTTCTCATAATTCATAATCCTAATATTTAGAAATAATTATTTATTTTGTTATGAGTATAGTCGTAGTCTTGACGTTTTTTTTTTATTGATATCATTACAGAGTCAAAACGTTAATACAAATCTTCGGATGCTGGATATGACGTAGTACCTACGTGTCCACTTTTGTGACCACTGCTTCTTGCAAGAGAATACCAGGCGAAGTAATTATGTTATTGCACCATGCGTAAACGTTAGTTTTAATTGCCCCGATTGCTCTTTACTAATGACCGGCCAATGATACGATAGCGATACAGAAGCAAGCGCTAAATTAAAGTGGAACTTTTCTCAAGCTTCTTCGGTTAATAAAGCTTATAATCAAAATGTCACGCAGTCCTTAATAAACGATAAGTGTAAGCCCTCGGTAAGCGAGCTTCTCGACGTTTCGCGAAAAGCTTCGGCGCTGTGCAAATTCCTTTCAGTCCATACGTAATTATATTCGTGTCAAGTGTCTCAAGTGTTTGAAGGAAACTTGAAATTAGAGAAGGGTGAGGTCGTTTTTTTTTCAATTGACACTTCTCATTTTATTATATTAATATTCTTTGAAAATACTTTGTATTATTGTTTTTCTACTCGCGTTCTATCAACAGAACACTAACGAAGCGTAAAATAAATAAATAAATAGTAATCAATATCAAGACACAATAACACACCAATTCATCTAGTCCCTAACTAAGCTCTAGGCTTGTAGTATGGGTACTAGACAACGATATAAATACTTATATAGAGAAATATACTTAGGTAGGTACATAGAAAGTAGGCAGGGTCACTACCAACTAGGCCAGCGCGTCGTCTTTCAATGCAATTATCACAATATTCTAATGAGTTAATCGTACATCTTCCCTTATTCAGAAGTTTCGATATAAATGAATAATGAATAATTCATAATTATTCACAATTTTACGCTTCCATTAATATTCAGCGAGAATTTACGGTGCAGAAGACAAGTGGTATCGTTGCATGAATAATTCTAACAGTATTACGCTGAGGTAAGCCGTGGGTTCTTGCTTTACCACTTTCTTCCTGTTTCCTCCTAAATGTGTAGGGTATCCCAGAACTTGACTTACATAATAAAAGATAACTTTCCATTGTATTAATTTAGTCAAGGACTTAGTAAGGTTTTGATGAAACTTTTTTCGGTACGGAGACTCAACATTTTTGAATAAAAAACAAGTGCAAATAGGTTGGAATTATGGTACAAGTCAATACATTGCTATGTTGTTTTGGATGATAGTTTAAGAACCACGGTTAGTTTCATAATTCGAAAAACGAAAGAAGATTCGGAACTTTCAACATTCATCATCATCATCATGTCAGCAGAAAGACGTCCACTGCTCATAGGCCTCCCCTAAGGCTCTCCATTTAGACCGGTCTTGTGCTTTTCGCATCCACCGCGCTCCCACAGGAAGCAGAAGAAGCAGCAGCTGCTGAAGTGGCAGTGGGCGGGGCACATTGCCGATGGGGTTAGAAGGTTCTGGAGTGGCGTCCGCGGACCGGAAGACGAGCTGTAGGTAGGCCTCCAACAAGATGGAGTGACGATCTCGTAAGGTTCAACATTCGTAAATATAATATTTGTATAAACGTTTTCGTGATTTTAATACTCGCGTACTCGGTTATATAAAATTCGAGATTTTGATACTACGGCGTTATATTTTTTCGGTATTGTAAATAATTCGAGATTTTAGTCTTCCCTTCTAAGGTGCGTTGGGGTAAGTTGAAACGGTGTAAGATGAAAAACCGTTCATAACTCCCTACTGCGTGCACATTTTCGGTTCCTGGCAACTTAATTGAGAAGGTCATTTTGTTACTCCCCGCCCCTAAATCAGTGCAGTTCGCTCAGTGAGTGTGGTCGTGAGTTATTGTCAATTTTCGACAAGATGAGTTTTATTCGTTCAAAACACGTTTTTTAAACTTACCACATGCTTTGTAACTCCTTTTGTAGTGACGCTAGAGAGGTTTTGTGTTGATACGTTTGCTTGTTATTGTTAATTTACTTACCTGTCAATGTGAATTTTATACATTTCAATCTTGCCTAAATTTGGAGGGGTAAGACGGCAATATTTATGTTTTCATGTTACCCCGCTTTCAAAACTCATATTAACAGTAGCTGGTTCTCAAAGTTTGGAGGTATTACTATTTTCACTAAATATATCTACTTAGGTAGGTAGTATAGAGGTTTGTTATACAACTTCTACAGTTTTTATTTTAATTAGACAAGACTTTATCGTGAACTTACATTTAATTATTTATATCTGTGTTTATATGCGTTGCGGCAATAAATTTTAAACTGCTCTAGTTGTGACTCGAGGAGGGGGATCACTTTAAAAATATATAATCTCAAAATAGTTATATTACACCATTTTTAAACAAAGATTTAAATATAATTAACAATTTCATTCCTTAATGTCCCACAGAAATTTGAATTTGATTTTCTAGTTACCGTGTCCTTCAATCTTCACGTGTACCCTTACCAAGATTACAGCGGATGCGTTAAAATTACTAGTATAATTACAATAGCGCAGTATTAATTAACATATATATAAGGTGCTAACAAATTAGTCACGGATATTTTAAGAGATAATAGATTACATGAAATCAATTAACTTTTAACTGTAATTAAGGAACCTTTGTATATCATTTTATTGTTTTAATTTACCGAACAAAAAAAAAAAATATAATTATTCTTTAAAATAATCACCCTATTATGCACTTGTCAAGATGTTAAACACTGTCTGTCATGTCACGTCATGACATTGACATTCAAGTATTTTAATTATCAACTTTTAAGATGCCTTTTGAATGATAGTTTAAAGAGGTTCTAGAATGTCTAAAGAGGTCTCATTTAATTATCTCATTAACATGGTGTTTTAACGTAGCAAATTTGTTTCCTAGTTTTCTCCAAAAAAACATAAGAAAACCTATGATGTTTCATACTTAAATGTACTCCGAGAACCGAGTACTATCAGCTGTAAAAATATCCGTGACTAATTTGTTAGCACCTTATATTACCCAGGTAATATACATGTTATTAGTCCTAACCTACACGCATAAGAAGAGCTGTACCCTTACCATGAGTTACAAATTACCTGGGTGCTCTGTCCCTTGCACTGTATAAGAATACTTGCGAGGTCTGCAAGAGATGATTTTAACGCATCCGTTGTAATTGTGCATATTTTAAATGAAAAAATAATGTGAAATCGTGTTTTATTATTATTGAATTTATGACGGGTATGATAAATCTAATAAAAGATAAAAAAGATAAAATAAATGTATTCAGTAAGTAGGCCGCTCGGGCACTTTTACACGTCAAGAATCTACCAGCGCTAATAATTATTGGATCCGTCTTTTCCTATCAAGCGGTGTCAAAAAGTACCTGATGTGTGATACTATAGCGTTCTTAACCGCAGCTTTCATACGCCTAAAATAGTCCAACTCCAAGCTATAAGTCGTATTCTATAAAGAACAGTTTGAGAACCCTAGTCTACCTAACTTAACCTAACCTACCCTAACCTCAAAGTGGGGTAAATTGAAATATAATTTTATAGAAAATTGAATTTTACCGGAAAATAAAGTTTTTTTTAAAATGCGAAGTAAAGTTTTGAACTGCTACATTGATATACCGTTGGAATTTATGCATCAAATATACCTACGGCGTATAGGAATGATTTGAAAAACTATATCAATCTTACCCCGTGACCATTCCATTTCACCTCACGAGTGTTTTACTAATGAATGTAGCTTTATTTCATCTTTTCCAATAGTAAAAGTATTAGTAGCTTCCTCGTTTTAGAATATAAAGATTCATATGTCCTCTTTACCAATAGCTTTCTGTAACTAATCCTCATATTGGTATAATACCACTTTAAAAAAACACCTCTCATATCGTGTAAAAGCCGTTCAATCTCACCCCAACCCACCTTACTTATAATATGCTTTGTCCTTATATGTCATTATGACTTTTCCATCCGACAGAAAGTGACAACGTACACTTTAACTAAAATATAATTACAGTCCGTTTATGAATAATGTGTTATGCTAAAGGCATAACTGATTGTTCTTGGCACCTTTTAAGGCATGCAAGTGCATTATTATGTGCTTGCATTAGTTGCATCCCTACTTCGATTTGGAGGATTGCCAGATGTACATTTTCCCCGGCCGCTGCACCCCAAAAACGATTTTATTTCGACTCGTATTTTCGGTAAAACCTGCCAAATTCCAGCCAGTAAAAGGGATAGAGCTACAGGACTCGTACAGGGAGCTTATCATGATATAAGATAAGATACGATTTTATTTGTAAAAAGAAAACTTATAACAAGGTAAAGCTATATAGTTTTAACTAGGTATATAGCTTTGTAGTTTAGTTTACGCTGAGAGAAAGGGGCAGAGCTAAATGACTGCTATATCTCTGTCCTTTACGCTCATCGTAAAGTGAACTGCGTAGGCATTTCATGACAGCCCACCAGAGTGGAAAGGAACGACGATTCATGAAAGTGACATATAATCATTTTTTAAGAATTAAAAACACACTAAAAAACTGTACTTTTTTATATAATGAAGAAAGCAAACGAGCTCACAGGCCAAGACCGCAAAGTTAACACCACAAATGCGTTGCCAGCTCCGATAACTAGGACTGAATGCCTCTACGCTAGTAATTTCACCGGAACACAACGATGCGAACATAATAGGATTGTCTAGTACATGTACTAAGAGCCATAAATAATGAATTCCCGTCACTGTACTGGAACGAACTATTCCGTAAAGTTTCTGATCTTAGTTCATTTAGTACACGCGCAAGAACCGAACAGAGCAGCGAGTGACACTGACAGCATAACGATCACAAATAAAGACAGACATGAACAGACCAGTTTCTTTCACTGTACTAGTGTACTAAAAGAACTAAAAGACCAGACTAGTACGTTTACGCGATTGTACTATACTGGACCACAAAAGTAAGGGCCGTATTAATAAACTCATCTTGACTGTGAGGCCCGTCACAAGGTACGTCAAAGTAAACGCCAAACCATACAACACTGTCATTTTTGACGCATCTCGAGACGAGCATTAGAGTTGAGATCAGTTTATTAATACGGGCCTAAGTATCACACTTGGTATATATATTTATGGTACAGACAAGGCAAACGAGCACACAGGCCACCTGATGGTAAGTGGACACTGTGACCCAAAGACATTCGCATTCACAAAACTGCAAGCCTAAGACTGCAAATGCGTTGCCAACCCTGAGGACTAAGATGGAATACCTCAATGCTAGTCATTACACCGGCTGTGTTATCCCCAAACCGGAACACAACAATGCGAACATTGCTGTTTGGCGGTAGGTTAATGGATAAGATGGTGGTAGCGATCCGGACGGACCGCACATGGTTCTACTACCCGCAAATAACATGACATGTTCTTTAAAAGTGTGATACTTAGTTTTTCGGTCCAATGTAGTTTGGAGCGCTCCGCACAGCCCTAGAACATAATCTTACATTTTCGGTTTGGGCCGTGGTCTCTTTTCACATGTATATCTTTGTCCCGTTCTGTCTAGAATCATGATACAGCCTCTGCAGGTATTCGGTGAATATTCATTTCAAGACCAAGACTTATTATTCAAATACTCTAAGCGCCTCTGTCTGATATTTAATGATATTTGCATAATGCTGAATGAAACTTCAAGTATATTAGCGAATTTGCAAATTCTTGGTTAATAGAGACTGTCATAGTCGGTATTCTCACTGTAGCACGTTTAGTTTTTTACTGCGGAAAGAGATAGAGCTACGTAAGATTTTAAAAGACACCGCTGACAACTCTTTTTCCTGTGGAGCAAAAGTCACTCGCATGTTAACTCGATGTTAAAATTGCGAACAGTTTTAATTATAAGAGAGGTAATGCAGCCAGTGTCTTAGGGACCATGCCGCGAGCGGACCTGCTAGAGGGGGTGTTCTTTTTATAGTGGTGTTTATGTTTAATTTTTAATATTTGAGTAGCTTAGTTTTATTTTATTTTATTTTAAATAAGTTTAGTTTTAACTTTAACTTTTAAATTTTAATGTAAAGTCCGTATTTATAGTTGTATTAAATAAATGACATCGTTGTAACATCAATAAAGTAATTTGCCTTTAATTATTATTATTCCCATATATCATTTCAGCCTGTAGTCGTCCACTGCTGAATATAGGCCTCCATCTTTGATGTCCAGCGAGAACGATCCAATGCGACCTGCATCCACCGACTTCCACCACCTTTATTAGGTCGTCTGTCCATCGTGCAGGCGATCCTCGCATTAGCCAGGTGATCTACGGCTGCTAAAATTTGTACGCTTTGGCAGGACAACATAATCTCGCCAATTAATAATTAATTTAAAATAATATGAAGTAAGTTCTTTAAGAGAACAGCAGCTACTGTTACTACTTTATAAATTTGCTAGTTAGTTATCTCGTCTTATATCTTAGAAGCAGATCTTTGTTTACATTTCATTAAGGCATGGCTCATAATCTGATTCAGGGCCTTTGATGTCGCGTCTGTCGAGGAACCGTCGCAAACATCAACTAATGCTGCGTTTAAACGGGCTTAGCACTTAGTGTATAATAGGCTGCCTACCCCGTATTTTACCATCTTGACTACAACACGTGTGACAGTGACAGGTGATATTTCAATGTACATGAGCCAGCTCATACAAATCCCAGTGACGGGAAAACTTGCACGCACAGTTTAAACGCGGCAAAGCTCTCATGTGTTTAACATAGTAAAAAATATCAAAGTACTAAATTTTGGTAAATTTGGCAAGTGCAAAAGAATATAAAGCTAAATTTCTTTTCATTTTATGATTTAAAGTTGTCAGAATAATATATAACAATCTGAATCTTTCTTGTTTTTACCAAACTAGTGAAAATGTTTAAATACTAGCATTCGTAAAGTAAAAAATGATTATTACATTGATGAGTGTCTTAAAAATTCAAATACTCTGCACAACTGTGAGTGACAAGCACTAATGTCGAGAACTAACACCGTGTAAACGAGGCATGCTCTTTGATTAACTTTGAGAGCTCTAACATTTGTTCTTACTCAACTATAATCCCTCGTGGGGTAAGTTCGTATTACACCACTTACCCCTAAGTTTCTATATTTTATTTAGGTTACTTTATTAACCCCGTGACCTAGAAAAGAGGGGTGTTATGTGTATTTCTGTCATCGACTTAAAAGACGTCGGTTAGATTGTTGTATTAATATTTTTTTTCTATGTGAAAAAGGAGGCCGACGAGTAAGCGAGCCAACTGATGTTAAGTGATCATCGCGATCCATAAACACCCTCAACACCAGAGGAATCGCAGATGCGCTGCCGGCCTTTGAGAAAAGAGTAGGCTCGTTTTTTGAAGGCCCCTAAGTCGTATCGGTTCGGAAATACAGACGCCGAAAGCTGATTCCACATAGATAAGGTGCATGGCAAGAAGGCCCTCGAAGAACGCACGGTAGTGGATTTCCAACTATCAAGATGTTGTTGGTGAAACAATTTGGTACGAGTTGTATTGGTACATAGTTATTTTTAAAGTATTAAAAATCGCCTCAATCAAATCTAATATTTTTTTGGGGTCCGTTCATTTGTCCCTGTATGTGTGTGTGTGTCTGTACCTTCGTGTAGACCCTATAAGTTAGGTTAGGTTAGTTTTTATAAAAATCCTGAAATATTTACAGTTACAGAAATAAACGTGAGTTGCCAAATGAAACGGTTGGGAAACGATACATTCGACCAAACGTTGTTCGGCCAAAGGGCAGAGAACCATTTTTTCGAAATCTCCATAAGTTTTTTGCAAATATGTTGGAAGTGTTTTGGTGGATGACATTGGCTCAGGACAGAAGAAAATGGCGCGTTTTGAAGGAGACCTTCACTCAGCAGCGGGTGGTTTTAGGTTGACAAAAGAAGAAGGAGAAGAAGAGAAATATTTCAAGGAAATGGCTCAACCGGACGTTGACGTCATTTTGCATCATTTAGACCATGATTAAGACCTTTATTACGCCAAAAAGAAGACAAACGAACCCACAGACCATCTGATGTTAAGTAGAATAGAGCCATAGACATTTGCATTCTCAAGACTAGTCTTAAGACTGCAATCCTTAGACCAGCACGGGAACACAACACTGCGAACACTGCTGCTTAAGATTGTGGAAGCGACCTGCACAAGGTCCTACCACAACACCACTAGACATCTTTGGGGCACTATCAGCTGACCTGATTCAGACGTTTATTCATAAAATGTAGTGTTTTACATGTCATGTTCGTGGGCTATCTCATCATGTCATGCAAAAACTTTCATTATGATTTCAGATTCGGATGTGACGAATCCCTTATAGCGTACAGGCGTCCGGTACTTACACTACTTACGCTATTACTTCTGCCCCCCTTGAATTAGCCTGGGGGTCGCACATTAATCATTCCGAATTCGCTTGTGCGAGTATAATGGACGGGAGCAAGTTCACAATTCCCCGAGGTCAAATGGTGAAGTAGTTAATAGTTTAAGTGTTGTTTCTGGGGTTAGTGGATTCAATCCGGACGACAATACTTAACCACCACTTTGACAAAGTGGTGTACTTAATCAAAATTTAGTGGCATTGGCAGATTCCATAGAAACCATGATTCTAAATATTGATAATGTGGACAGCAGTACAATATGCTGTTAGTATTCCTTCACACGCAACCAATTGCGCCCAGAATTGGGAGAGTGTAGTATTAGTAAGGAGATTTTTTTTAATATTTAAAATATCACTGTTAGATAATATATATGCCTAACCTTTTTGATAAGTGCTATTATAGTGTTAAGAATTTTCTCAATTTTATATTTATATCTTTGAATTTAACTTGACATTTTAGTAATATCTGCACGACTCTTTCACTGAATACACTGGAAATTCAGCAATTTTTTTTTTTTGATTTGATTTGATGTGATATGAACATAAAATATATAGTAGTATTAAATATAATTATTTCTATTATTTTCTATTCTAAATACTTTACACATATTGGCGTTTGCTTACTGCAACTCAGAAAGGAGACTTACTCTCAGAAATCTAACGAGATGTCATATAATAATATAGGTCAGGGTCATTGCCTGCGTGGGATGAAGTGGGTAGCTATGCAAACGTATTAGCTGTACTTACATATCGTCGGCTTAGTGCAAGAAGTCATTAACTAACAAAAAGTCAAGTCGGGGAAAAACGGGCTCAAAGTTTTGACACAGTCAAATGACCATAATTGTAATAGGTTCGGTTCTAGATTTAAAAAATAAACATCAATGGTTAGCTAAATGTATTTACTATTAAATCCAATTAAAAACTTTGTACAATAAAGTCAAATAACTTTTTTAAAAGCCTAAATATGTAGTTAGTGACTTTTGGTCTTTCTCGCTCTTAAGGGAACTTACAATTAGTTATTTTTTATTTTCATTACAAATAAATCGGGAAACATAGTTTTCTATAACAAAATTGGTTTAATCAGTCGTAATTATTAACTTAGAAGCATTATAAATATTACTTATTAATCAACAACGAATAAACAGATTTATTTAATTCTACTTCACAGATTATAAAGTCTGCAAGACCACAAAAATAACACAAAATTCTCGTAATGACGTTATTTTTAACTTCAAACTAAAATAATTATGAAATATTCATTGTTGATAGACGACCTTAATATTATAATAATTCCAGACAACAGCAAGCACTATTAGTATAGGTAAAACGTGAAAACTTCTAAAAATTTAAATAAAGACATCAGCTTTTGATTGAACTAATACATTAGGTACGAAAAAGAGTAAAAAAAAATAATTCTTGACGTTCATCTTTTTTACTCTACGTCTTCTGAGTTAGAAGACATTTCTTCAGGGACATAATCACGACACTCTTTGGCTGGCAAGTTCCGGTACCAGTGGTGAAGTTCCGCGGGTATTATTTTTTCATTGCACATTTTTAGCAAACCGTAAACTGTTCTGTATCCTTAATATTCGTAAGAAGGACTGGCGGCGTATCTTTCTGTGCTTAAATGTGTCTAGGTGACTCTAAGCCTTTTTAATATCCGACAAAGACTGTAGTTTCAAATCAGCATTCTGATTGTCACCCATTAAGATCAAAAGTTAAATACATTTTATACAGGGTGGCCGGCGGCAGATTTTTTATATTTTCAAAAAGTCATTTTTATAATGAAAAAAAATGGGTTTAGACATTTGGCGGGATTACACGGTTCAATATTGCGAATTTTATTTTCATCTTGTTTCAATGGTCAGAACGCCGTCATTCATGCAGTTGAAGCGTTTGCACGCTATATAATTTCGTTAAGAGACGGGCCGAGTGTAAAATTTATTCGGTCATGGGTGCAAAGGTTCCGAGAAACTTCTTCGGCACATAATATACCGAGATCAGGCCCCAGCACACACGGACGCCGGAACACATATTGAGTGTGCAACGGAGTTTACAGGAAAATCCACGACTTTCAGTGCGGAAGAGAGCAGCTCTCTTTAAGACTCTTAAAGTTCTCAGTGCATGAAATATTGAAAAAATAATTAAAGTTTCATCTCTATAGGATTCAACTGGTTCAAGAAATTAATGAAAGTGATTTAACCAAACACAAAGTTTTTTGTGACAAAATGTTGCACAGATTTCGTACCATAAATTGCATTTTTTGTAGTGACAACACCCATTTTCACATGAGTACTCATGTCAACAAGCATGTAGTAAAGCAAAATTGTCGCTACTGGGGCCCGCGATCGTCTAATCTACGGTTAAAACACCAAAGACCTTTGCATTGTCTAACAGTTACTGTTTGGTCTACCTCATCCTTGAATAGAATTATTGGGGGTTATTTTTTTGAAAATGCCTTGCAGTAAAATGTAAATAGGTAGTGAAAACTATAGGAAAACGATACCTGATTAATTTTTGCCTAAATTGCTTGTACATCCGTCCTATTCATCACACGCCTGGCTTCAGCAGGATGGTGCTACACTACACATGGCCACAGTGTCGATGAACGTGCTTCGCGAACATTTCCCTCGAAAATTGATAAACCGCTTTGGAGAAATCGTGGCCGCTGAGATTGCCCGATTTGACCCCTATGGATTTGTTTCGATGGGGGTATCTCAAAACCAGAGCTTTTAATAACAACCCACGGTCTAAATATAGGTGATTTCCAAAAAAATATTGCTATCGAAGTCAACAACATTACGCAGAATATGCTGCGAGTGGTACAAAACGCGAGGCTCCGTTTTGATGAATGTGCACGTGTAGGGGGACGACATTTAGAGGACATATTTTTTAAGTAATTAAATCCGCATTTGTGATCTTTATTATGAGATATAAATAAACACTATTCGCCTAAGGTGATGGTCAATCGTGTAAAATCAGTCTTTTGCAAATGAAATACTTAACTAAGTACTTACTTACCTACACTATAACTTAACAGCATAAGCAAATTGAACGTATCTTATTATAATTTAATGACAATAGGTACAAACGCTCTTCATTCGCTTTATTTAGAATCTTTTCTAGCATCAAAGATCCTCGTCCTGCCTTAATGTTAATATTATTTCGCTTCATTTTGTAAGAAGTCACTACCATCTCGCATAACGTCCATCCCTGGTTGCAGCTGCAACGGTATGACTTCGATCGCGATGACCGAACGAGTGGCGGGTTACCGCGAGAGCAAGATGTACTCGTAGGTAGGCATAAAAGAGTTGAAATATGAACTTATCAGAGCAAGAATAATTTCACTAAAGGTGTCCAAATTGAAACAACTTATTTGTCAAAAGTCATTAACCATAATTTAATCACTGGAATTACGTATCTTTGGACACAACAAAAATCGATAACTATCATTGATTACTTTAAAAAATCATTCTGGCTGCCATTAATGCTGTTTCCTATTTTTTTTAAACTGTATAATGTACTTTAGTTATTTTATACTTAAGTAAAAGTAGTAATATGCATCCAATGCTTATTTTGTTAAAAATCATTAAAGCGTTATAATAACATTTTTTTTCGTTTTACTGTTTGGTAAAAGTAACTATATGCATATAATGAATTCTAGCTCAAATACTTTCAGAGCGATATTCATATTATTTTATTTTTTAAAGTTAATAAGTAACATTAGTGAATATTCAAACGTAATAAAATGTGTAAAAATAAAAAAAGATGTTTTGATTAAAGTAACTAATGGTCATAAACCATTTCCGTCAAATCAATAAAGCAAAAATTGAAATTAATGACTTAATGTCATTGCTGTAACATTGAAATTACTTAACGTAAAAAGAAATGGGTCAGTGCGTTAGAAAGAGTAAGTCGTGGCGAATCCGCCTGTGTTTGTACCTGTACTTAGTAACTTTATGCCTTTAATGACTTCTTGCACTAAGCCGACGATATTAGATAAAAACTTAGTCTTATAGATTCAAGTATATTAGTAACTTAACGTAGTGCTTAATTTGGTTTGTATAAATAGGTATAACACAACATTAACTTGACTGTGAGCGCACTCTTCGCCAACAAACTGCCCCCAGTTCGCCGATTTTTTTTGTATACCGACCTCATAAGTTGTTTTTGAAATTAATAAAAAAAAAGTAGCATAGCTGTGTAATGTAAATAAATAAATAAAATTAAATAATCAAAAAAAGCAAGGGTGTGTTATTTAAATAAATAAACATAAAAATCAAAAATTTGCTTGGGTGTGTAATGTAAATAAAAAATAAAAAATAGCATTGGTGTGTTATGTAAATAAATAAATAAATAAATTATTAGCATGGGTGTGTAATGTTAAAATATAAAAAATAAAAATAAAATTAGCATGGGTGTGTAATGTAAAAAAATGCATGGGTGTGTAATGTAAATGAATAAAATAAATAAATAATTAACATTAAACTGGAGAAACAGTTTGCCGTTCCCACGGTCAAACTGTTTCTCCAGTTTTGTGGGGCAATGTTTAATTATTAGTTTTTATAATTGTACTTATTAAATAAATAAATAATAAAAAATAAAAAAAACATGGGTGTGCAAATTCCTTACAGTCCATACATAATTATATTCGTGTCAAGTGTCGCAAGTGTTTGAAGGAAACTTGAAATTAGAGAAGGGAGAGGTCGTTTTGTTTTCATTTGACACTTCTCATTTTATTATATTAATATTCTTTGACAATACTTTGTATTATGGTTTTTCTACTCGTGTTCTATTAACAGAATTTAAGTCCCGTCAGAGCGTACAAAACACTTTTTAGCGCGTGCATTCTCAATTAGGTAGCCTTTCTACGTCCGATCGTTCGGCAGAAGCCCTGCTGCTTACATAAAAACATGAGCTAAAATGTGTTTTGTACGCTCTGACGGGACTAATTAAACTCGCCGGTTCGCCGCGTTCCCTCGTTCACTCAAACGAGATATACTCAGGCTTCTTGAGATATATTTTCACTTTAGATCAACGATAAAGCTTGGTATTAGCTTTTCAAAGCTCCAAAGAGGACGGCACGCCATCCATTACGTGGTGTGTAGTGATTAAGCTCGTACACGCTTAGCCGAGCTTTAGGACGACAGGGGGGGGTGTTACTTACCTTAATGACTAATAATGGTATGGGGATAAAATTTAGAAGCAAAAGCCTCGTCCTGGAAGAGAAAGAGGGTAATATATATGCACTTTATGGTTAATGAAAACAATTTTATTTTGTGTATTTTTTTCGATGCACGTATGTTTTTTTTTATGGTATAGAAAAGGCAAACGAGCACACAGGCCACTTGATGGTAAGTGGCAACTGTGACCCATTGACATTCGCATTCACAAGACTGCAAATGCGTTGCCAACCCTGAGGACTAAGATGGAATGCCTCTATGCTAGTCATTACACTGGCTGTCTTATCCCCAAACCGGAACACAACAATGCTAACACTGTTTGGCGGAAGGTTAATGGATAAGATGGCGGTACCACACGCAAATATATGTGTATCTATAATACTTTTTTTACTTTTTTTTTATTATACAAACGGGAAAAGAACAAACAACAGAATAGATGGAAACACAAAAGGTATGTACAAAGGCGAACTTATCCTAGGGATCTCTTATACATGTTTGAGCGACAGGTAAATGCCTGAAGATAAAAAGTCGCTAGATTTACAATAGTAAAAGAGTAGATGGTTTATATTTATGTTTTAACTAACAAAATTTAAATGTGCGTGTGTATGTGCGTTTTGTATGTATGTTACTCAATTTCTCCGACAGTTTTAATGACTCTTTCTTCATGACAAGCCTAAAGATATCTCAAGGGTGGTTTTAATTCGATTTCCATCTCCTTATTAATTGGTAGTTACAGTTTTTTTAAACAATTCATTATTTCAGAACAGCCCAAACAAAAAAGTTTTGTGAATGCGAACTGTAATTTTTTTTTACGTTAACTGCATGCACAGTATACCAACCGAAACTAGGCTAAGCCTGAAGCTTAGCCTAGTTTGGGTTCCACGAAAACATGTGCATGCTTTTGTTACTGTGGACTTTTTTGGTAAAAATACATTATTTATTATTCTTTTCACTTCTCATGCTCTTAAAATGCTACTTAAATCTCTGCGAATCGGGACTAAAGCTCCTTATTAATCTCTAGGGATTAAAGTATACATTTTTTTATTTCATTTGGAAACCCCTAACCAATCACGGTGTTTGTGAATGGAGGATTATCGCCATTTTCAGTGATCATATTTTTGGGTATCGAAATAACTTCAAAATGACAACTGTGCAAATATATTTAAAAAAAGGATTTAATTTCGTGAAACACGATTAATTATTACAAATATGAATCTATTTAATCATATTAAGGCCGAACTCTTTTATTATGCGTGGTCCAATAAAATTGTTACTTTTAATTGTTAGAAACTTTTTTAAAATAAATGTTGTAATTTTGTTTAGAACGTCGTTTTTTTCTCGCATTCAAAGTGAAAAGTAGAGTGTTTAACGCGAGACTAAACAACCATAATGACACTCGAACTACAGCCACCCTAAACTAAACATCTCGTGTCATTATGGCTTGTTTTAGTCCCTTGTTGAACAATCTACTATTATAGTTACATCTCTACGTCGTATAAAACAAGTTTGCTTCCCACCTTCTGTCCCTCTGTATGTAAGCTGACATATTTCAAACTACACAACGGATTTTAATGCGGTTTCCACCAAAAGATAGAGTTTTTATGCGCAGTAAATTCTGGTTTATATGCAGGTGTCACAGAAAACTCACATAAACCGAAGCGAAGCGAGTTCGGGTCGCTAGTAGATAATAATTTCTTGTTTCGTTAGAACATACATTTGGGCTGTATTCTACTCGGTAAAACCACATAGCTTTTGACATATCGTATTGTCAACTTTACAATCGCTCTTTTACGTGACAGTAATGGCGGCTGCTTTTAAAACAATTTGATAACAAGTCAAAAGAACACACATTCTTTACCGTTTAGAATAGAGTTGACTTATTTTTGTTTTGTGGGTGGTAGGACCTTGTGCAGGGTCCGTCCGGATCGCTACCACCATCTTATCCACTAACCTACCGCCAAACAGCAGTGTTCGCATTGTTGTGTTCCGGTTTGGGGACAAGACAGCCGGTGTAATGACTAGCATAGAGGCATTCCATCTTGGTCCTCAGGGTTGGCAACGCATTTGCAGTCTTAGGCTTGCAGTTTCCACTTACCATTAGGTGACCTGTGTGCTCGTTTGCCTTCATTTATTTTTTATTTATTTATTTAAAAAGTTTTGTAAGTAGGCCCTGTAGGCACTTTTACAAGTCTGACCACTGTTGAGAAGAAGCGCCGCAAGAAACTCAACAGTAAGCCTTTTTTCTAAATAAATCACTTATTACAATACTAAACTTAAGCTACACAATTTAAATGTCACTCTTCTGTCTTCTCTACATTAATACATTAATTCAAAATACATTACACCTCTTTCTAAGATAATCTAGTGGGTACAAAGTTTGAGTGTTCCTTAATGTAGTCGCTAGTAAAAGTTTCTCTATGCTTTATTCGACTATATTTCTCTAGACAATACACGCCTGGGAGAATTTACAGCGTTCCTGCCCTTTGTCCGTAGATTTACAACCCGCCATTGTAACCGGACGCTCTATAGTCTATGCTGAGTAAAAACAAAAGAGACCTCTACTAAATTTCGATTCGGATTTTAAGTTGTTATTTCAGTTTTATTCCGACGTATGTTGACACGTTTGATCGATGGCGATTTCTGAGTGCGTTGACAAATTCGACACGTTTGAAAAATGTTGAATGCAGCCGCATTCCTATGGAATATAACTTTTTTGGCTTCGATGCATGCTTTGGTTGTAAATTGTATATTGCACAGTCATCACTCACTAGCTGTTTCTTTTAACGTGTCAAATATCGATGGTTCTAGACGCTAAAGACAACTTATATAAGAAACAAAATCGAGTGGTTTTAATGCTACGGTGAGTTTTTAATATTCTAGGTAGTACGAGTGATCCTCAATGCACCCTCAACGCATTCAATCCGTCATAAGAACATGAATTATGATCCTCTGGCCCGTTATGCATGTCTATTAAAATGTATAATAAAATACCTGAAACACTGACACAAGAATCCAGCTACATAGTGTTTACAAAGAAACTTAAAGAACTGCTGATACCAAAATCTTACTACACCGTTAATGAATTTTAATATTACAGTAAGTCGTCCTCTCCCATCTTTGCGGTGCCCATCAGGGTTCATAATGAGCTATTCTAGTGGTAACTTCTAAGCTAGCAACTAAGATCTATGTAAAACATTATGATTGCAATGCTTGTACTCATATAGCAGAGCCCAGAATTTTCGTGGCACTTTTCAAAAACCCAAGTGAGTTCTAATTTATATATCGATAAAATACAATATTGAACACAAAATTCAAAAGGAGTTGAAACGTACAGAAAGGTGAACTACAGGCGGTCTTATTGCTAACGAGCCAACTCTTCCAGATAACCTTTAGGTGGCTGAAAAGACATCGACATATGGAAGTTAATTGGAAAACAAGACATCTTATAAGTAAACTCAGTTCCAGATCGGCTATCAATTTCGTTTCTTTAGTTTCTTTACATTTTTTTTTTTTTTTTTTTATGGCATAGGGAAGGCTGACGAGCACACAGGCCACCTGATGGTAAGTGGAAACTGTGACCCATAGACATTCGCATTCACAAGACTGCAAGCCTAAGACTGTAAATGCGTTGCCAACCCTGAGGACTAAGATGGAATGCCTCTATGCTAGTCATTACACCGGCTGTCTTATCCCCAAACCGGAACACAACAATGCGAACACTGCTGTTTGGCGGTAGGTTAATGGATAAGATGGTGGTAGCGATCCGGACGGACCCCGCATAAGGTCCTACCACCCGCATTTAAATAGATCCTATTTTTTCATATTTGCTTACAATCTATTAAGAGGTCTGTACATAGATTTATACATTGAAACTCGATAAATTAAAAGTAACTAAGACAGCTCAAAAGTGCCACGAATATTCTGGCCTCTGCTCATCAGTCTCCCCTACAACTACGAGTAGAATAGCACTGAGTCATGTGCTCGTGAGTCGTGACTGACCTGGTTTGATGCAGGACATGCCGCAGGCGCCGTCGCAGAGGCACTTCTTCTTCTTGCTCTTGCAGTCTTCGTCGGAGGAGCACTTGCGCAGGCATTTCTGGCGCTGCACAGGACAAGGAATATTCGTCATCAAAATTAGCATAACTATCTTCTATAGATATTCCGTGTGGTTGCCGGTTAGAACAGTGCCACTCCATGTCTTCCCGTGGACATCATAAGAGGCGACGAAGGGAATAAAGGCTGTTAGGCATACACTGGTAAAATCTTAGCCTAATTATGCAAAATGTGGTTAGGTACAGATTTATCAACAAGTTGTTAGAGTGGTAGGTAATTCTGTAGCTCTGCCTACCCCACTCTGGGAATGAAGACGTGAGTTTGAGTATGCATGTAATTTTCTATAGATTAGGTTTTTTACAATAAGTATTCCAAAATAAAAGTTAAATAACACTACTAATACAAAAAACCTAACCTATTTGTTCCGCCGGCAGCGGGGCAGGGCTCAAGCTATTACGGCTGCAGAGAGAGGAACCTTCTCACAATGCCGTGCCGAGATCCAGCCAGCCATAGATAGACGGACAGCCCCACTGTCAGTTTTGGGCGAGCAGTTCTAATGTTCTAGCTTCGTACTAAAAGTGCAGATGGGCCCTGACTACTCTATGACTATGACTATGACATTTCCATTAGGGAATGTGAATGATGGATGTTGGGGAGCAAAGCGTCGACTAAACGGACACGTAGGGCCGTATAAATTGACTGGTTTTGAGCGAAATGCCCGTTTATTTCGGGTTAAAGGATCAATCACATTGAAATGTAAAATAAGCTGACGCAACGTTTACGCAGTAGTGTCGTGTCCACGGTGTCGGGTTTTAACGCGTGGTCGCGTCTTAAGGAACGTCATAAAACTATTTATCCGACTACGGCGAAGACAAAAGGAGGGTTTTTTAACCTGTATGTACGGTCGACCAAGAAAGTGGTCTACCAGTTTTGACAAAAGTTTCTGTGAGATCTGATTATCACTAAGGTTGACACTTGTCACTGTCATATTATTATTGCAAGGGGAAATCATGGGAAAATCAAACTTGTCATGACTTGCAAATGAACTTCAACCGTAGGGTATGTCTTTTTCTATGTCCCCATCTTCCTATGTCTTCATGTCTCCTCGTCCTCGACTCAACAGGTCTACCGATTTTAATAAATGGAACGTCATTAGATTTGTATGTATGTATGTATGTATGTATGTAAACTCTTTATTGCACAAAAACAATTACAAAACATTTTGCATCACTATAGATAATGTACATAGGCGAACTTATCCCATATGGGATCTCTTCCAGTTAACCTTGGAGTAGAATAAGCCAGGATAATGCAAGAGGATAGGCAAATTTACAAAATATCAGATAAAAGAAAAAAGAAAAACGGTACATACATCTGAAAAACAGACATTAAAAAGTAAGTAAGTATTTGTCTTGACGGCGCGAGTGTCACTGGGTTAAAAATTCTTAAAAAACACGTTTTGCAAATTGATTTTATGTTTATGTTTTTACCATATATCGACAACGGTATAAAAATGCAGTCGGGATTTTAAAGCTTACTTTTTATTCATAATTATAAAGCATTTTAAAACATAGGAACTTGGCAGGTAAACACGCCCTCACTTTAATATTACAGCCCATAGATTAAAGCATGTGAAAGTGCCTAAAATAGATAAAGAATACATTTTTATTTCCAATTCTTTAATAGAGAGAATACAAGAGGACCGTGCTGCCTGCACTGCATTTATAAAAAAAAGAATGTAACCCGACACGACATAATATCAACTTGTACAAAGCATGTTGGTTTAAAGCTACCACCAGCCACTAAGCAGCAGGTATGCAATAACCTAGATTAAATTTGGGTTTCCACACATGTTCCTTAATTTACGTCAAAGTTAACGCTAGCGAGGATTAGACGAGTAATCCAAATGGCGGAACTATTCCTTTGAAGCTAGCATGATTGCAAACACGGCTAATCCTCTGGTTAAGAGGGTAAAGGTGCAATGAATTACATACACAATGTCACGACTTCATCCCAGAGTGGGGTAGGCAGTGCTACAGAATTACCAACAACTCTAACAACTTGTTGTTAATTCTGTAACCATATTTAGCACAAACAGGCTTGGATGTTTACCAGTGTATACACAGTGTTTTTTTTTTGGTGATCAGGAACCAATTTTTCTAATTCAGTTATTAATGGTGATCACGTTTAAATCACAGTTACATGAAACAAAACTTTGTTTTTATTTAAAAAATATATTTTGAAACTAACTTTTAATTGAAATTTATTGTTTACTCTATGAGTTTACAACCTCTATCAAAAGATAGTAAATTTAACGACTGATTATGAGTAATAAGTTGTCATTGTCAAATGCATAACAAAGTCGTGGATATTGTTTAAGATTAAATATCGTATGGGAGGCCATTTGCAACGTCAAAAGATGGCGGATGTGTAATTCGTTTTAGTTTTTATTTTTGTGTATTTAGGTGTTCTAAGTCCTGTTTTATTAGTGATTTGTACTTTTAATGCCTTTGTGTTACACAGTGATAGAAGACTTGGACTTATTTCGTGTATCCTGGCATCTTACTTCTCGTTTCAAGTGGACTCGCAGTGGTACAGAGGTTAAAACTGTCTTGGCCTCTGTCCTACATACCACCGTACAACGTTGCCACCAATCTTCCTAGAGAAGATTGGATTGTGTTTTATAACTATATTGATTTATACTTATATATACTTGACACTGGCGAAATCACTTCATAGTGGAAACGCCATATTCCCGCGGTAGTAGCTGTTCAAGTCGTCGCGGGGAAAAGAAAATAATAATAAAAAAAATCGCTTGAAAATTATAAAAAGCATGCCTTCACCATATCCGTATTCAAATGACGAGCGTTATGATATGGTGCGTTTGTAAATACAAACAAATAGCTCAAGACGAACTCAACTGTATTAGTGAAAGGTTCCAAGCCCATCGCCTAATAATACTACAAGCCTTTATTCCCTTAGTCGCCTCTTAATACTTCCACGGGAAGACATGGAGTTTCACTATCTTAGCCGGCAACCACACGGCAAATGACGAGGGTAGCTGAATTCCTGCTAAGAAAACTAATCTTTACATATAAAAAGAGTTGCTTCCCGCCGTCTGTGCGTCTGTATGTACGCTTAGATCTATCAAACTACGCAAAGGAATGAATGCTGTTTTCATGAATAGATGAAGTGATTTAAGAGGAAGGATTTATGTCTAACAAATTCTGGTCAAAAAATTCACATAAACCAAATCGTCTGCTATCGTTATAAAAAAATATGTATGACGTAAGCTGTCAGACGGTCGCGTCGACCGCCGACGTTAATTCCATATATTTTGTCAGTTTTGGAAAATTGTTTACGTTAGCGAGGATTATGAAGCTATAAATTTCCATTCAAAATTTTTCCCCCCTTCAACCTAGTCTGATCTTTACGATTTTTGCATATGTGGTAGATATCATAAAAAACGATGTCTGCTCGTTTTCAAGAAAAACGATAAGCAGAAAATTACAGACGTAGGTCTTTATAATACCTACAACATTTTCAAAACTTGTGGACTTTGGACTTGATTTAGGGGTAAGGAACGTTATCGCCCAGAGCTAAAGTTGTGTTTTTTTTTGACAGCTTTAGCGGTCGTGGCTCTTCAAAATCCTTGTCTAGCCTAACTCGTCAGCTGGCACGATCGTGATCAAACTTGTCAATCTATACCATAGTACTGACCAGCAGCGTAGCCTGTTCCTCATCCCTCGGACACAGCACCGACGGTGAGTTCCTCGGGTTCTTGTAGATCCGACCGTCGTCGGCCTCCAGCGACGGAGTCGTGTCGTCGTCGTCCTCGTCTTCATCGGCCGTCGTCGGCGACGGGAGCGCCGATGCTGCGGAAGATAGAATAGTTCATTATTTATTCAGGACTCCTGACCTGGACCTTTCTTGATGCGTTGCCGATCTGATCGTGGAACGTTCGCCTTGGCCGCCCTCTTCCAACATAAACATTTACTCATGCCTCATGTATCTGTTTCATCAATCACTTCATCCATTCTCTCCACATAACCAAACCACTTCAGCATTCCCTGAACCGCCGCACGTGGATGTAGATTATTAGCAAGGAGGAAGCGAGGGAAGTTTGTCTAGATCGTAGCAGGTATGTATATATAAATATATATATATATCTATTCTATTAAAAAAAAATCGTGTCCGTATGGTTTATGAATTATTTGTAGGTCAATGCATTCTTTTCTGTAATAAATTACCTGACTCAGTTTTAAAGTTACCATTTCCAGTACTTAAAATTTACTTGAAAAAGTCGTTGATGTCTAAAGCTTACTATAGGGTCGAGGACTATCTAACAGATAAAAATGCTTGGCCTAAACTTAACTAAACACCTGAATGTAGTTAGTATTTTAAAAAAAACGACTGACTGTTGAGTATCTTGCGGCGTTTCTTCTCAGCAGTGGTCTCTTGCGAAGCGCTGGTAGATTTTTGACGTGTAAAAGTGCCCGTGCGGCCTACTTACTGAATAAACATCTTTTATCTTTTTTATCTCGGAAACGGCTCCAACGATTTCGATGAAATTTGAAATATAGGGGTTTACGGGGGCGAAAAATCTATCTGTCTACCGGGTACCAATTTTAATATAACCTACGGCACTCTAGTGGTTAAGACGAATTTAACCACTGATAATTTATTAAAATCGGTTTAGCGGTTTAGCGGTTTAGTAGTTACGAGCGGACATTAAGTCGGACATGTATACAAGTCAAACACAACCCTCCTTTTGGGCTTTGCCGCAGTCGGGTTAAAATACGTATTTCTTTCCTCGGGGTTAAAGCTGTAAGCGATTTAGACATGAAAGCGTAACAGACAGTTACTTTCGCATATATAATATTAAGTACATATAAATAGTATCGACATGTTCGAATAGTAAAGTATAGAGCATGAATATGGATGCCTACTCTTGAACGATTCAATTTGCTGACACGTATTTTACGCGCTGTAAAATAAAACGTATCGTAAAATATAAAACTCTCTCGTTTATTTTTTTATGAGCAACGTGAAAGGATGTGAAATGGAATTGATTAAATTTAGTGATCGAGTTTGAATAAAGTTTTAACAGTAATTTTTTGCTGGCCATGTTTATCCTATCTTGTTTTATCTTAGGGTCGTTTCGATTACGCATTATCTTTTAGGCAACTTTCAACAGGATTTTTTGAAAAAAATATGCTTATAGGCTTGTCTCAAAGGCAAACATTTTTTTGTAAAAACATTCATACACATACCTCCATGCCTGTAATCCCAGAATGCGGTAGGCAGAGTTACAGAATTACCTACAAGTTGCACAAATAGGCTAAGATGTTTCATCATCATCATCAGCCCGGGGGCGTCCACTGCTGGACAAAGGCCTCCCCTAAAGAGCGCCACAAGTCACGGTCTTGAGCCGCTTGCATCCAGCGGCTCCCCGCGATCCTAACCAGGTCGTCAGACCACCGGGTGGGAGGCCGTCCAACACTCCGTCCACCGGTGCGGGGCCGCCACTCGAGAACTTTTCTTCCCCAACGGTTATCAGTTCTCCGAGCTATGTGGCCTGCCCATTGCCACTTCAGCATGCTAACTAAGATGCTAAGATGTTTACCAGCGTATTAATGACAGACAGACTACAAGGCCTTAATTCCCTTAGTCGCCTCTTACGACATCCGCGGGAGCACATGGAGTGGTAATATTGTAAAATCGGCAACCACACACATTTTTTTTTCTTTGCCCCGCGGCGACTTCGGCAGCTATTACCGCAGGGATATGGCGTTTCCACAATGAAGTCATTTCGCCAGTGTCAAGTATATAAATCAATATAGCAATAAAACACGATCCAATCTTCTCTAGGAAGATTGGTGGCAACGTTGTACTGTGATATGTAGGACCTCGTTGTAACGTCTGTACCACTGCGAGTCCACTTGAAACGAGAAGTAAGATGCCAGATACACGAAATAAGCCCAAGTCTGCTATCACTGTGCAACACAAAGGCATTAAAAGTACAAATCACTAACAAAAAAGAACTTTGAACACCTAAATACACAAAACTAAAAACTAAAACAAATTACACATCCGCCATCTTTTGACGTTGCAAATGCCCCCCTCTTTTGGTTTATATTCACTGAAAACTACGCGTTAAACAATATAAACGTTTTGACATGTCAGCCATCTTATTGACTATGACATCACTAATAGCTCCTATTTACTTGAGAGTAATCAATTAGTCAAAATCATTTATTTCGGCCATCTTTGGACCATAGTATTACATTAAATTAAAAATTAAACATAATGTTAGTAACAAATTTAACCATAAGTTAACCTACCTAGGTCGATATGCCAGTACGGCCAATAATGCCACGGCGGCGGCGGCATGTACGGCGAGTAATGGCGGCCAAGTATAAAAATACGATTACATGTAGCATTGCCGAGTTTTACCGAGTACAACAAAGCTATATCAAAATTAAATGTAATTTTATATGATCTCAAAAGCCTATATAATTAAGTGTTTAATTTCTGCAAGCACAGGGTGCTTTAATTTTTATAATTAGGAAACTTTCGGGAAACTTGATTCCGTCTAAAAGCTTTGAGAGAAAAGAATCGAGCCATTGTTGAGGGACGAGCTTTTAACTAAGTTCGGAAGTTTTAAAGTGACTTTTATTGTACATAAAATTACCTAATCGGATGGACATTGATTAAAGAAAGTTATTTAAAAGTAAAATAAAGTTTATTTGTCTCAAGAAAAATACAACTTGCTCGACTGTATTTTGGGACCCGGGAATTAGGAATATTTACGTGACATAATTTAATAGCATACGAGTTTCCTATAGTAGGGGAAGGTACCTCCCGACTGCCGAATAGTCTCCTTTATTGGGCAGTCGGGAGGTTCAGTCACTACCTTACAAATTATATGGTAGTGCCCGAACCTTCCGACTGCCCAATGGTTCCCTACCTCCCCTACCTCCCCTACTTATTGTTATATTTGTATGTGTTGTTTGTTGGTAGTTGCATGAGATATTAATGTAAGTGCATTTTCGAGTTTTAAAGGATGGTCTGGCGTTGGTCATCAAATGTTCCGAGCGGAAGATCATAACCAGCAACATGCTGAGGTTATATATCCCTCTTTAGGCATTTTTATTATTTATTTTGAAATTAAGGGTCATTCTAGGCCTAAAATATAATGTTTAAGTATTATTTACAAAGAGCGAGCAGGTAAAAGTAAAAATCACGTGTAACCGTGTCTTGTTTCGACGCGTAAGAAAATCATATTACAATAGTGAAATAGTTACAAACACGTTGCGGGTGGTAGGACCTTGTGCAGGGTCTGTCCGGATTGCTACCAACCTACCGCCAAACAGCAGTGTTCGCATTGTTGTGTTCCGGTTTGGGGATAAGACAGCCGGTGTAATGACTAGCATTGAGGTATTCCATCTTCGTCCTCAGGGTTGGCAACGCATTTGCAGTCTTAAGCTTGCAGTCTTGTGAATGCGAATGTCTATGGGTCACAGTTTCCACTTCCCATCAGGTGGCTTGTGTGCTCGTTTGCCTTCTCTGTACCATAACCAAAAAAAAACATATTTTGCTTTTAATTTTCCATTAAAATTAAAATTAGGTACCTTCCCATTTCGCATCGCCTCGTAAAAGAATTTAAACTCAAGAAAGAATAAAACTTACTGCAGAAAACTTTTTCTTTCAACTATGGCATTTTTCTGAGTTTTTTCAGGAAGACTGGCAAACTCCGGAAGTTTGAAAGTTTATTTGTTTGTGCAACTTTAAAGCTCTGTTATTTCTTACGCAATCGCTGCGAGCTTTTTGATAAGCTCTAAGATGTTCCAAAGGTTTGATATTGAGTTCGCAGAAATGGAGTACGAACTTGTTAAAAGTCGTGCAATCAAACCCTATAAGATTTTGTTGCCAACTACAATATTATTTTAAAATAGTCTTTATTTCGAGTTTACTTCACGAGAATGTATTTCAAATTTCTGACTTTTCCAATCGGGAATCTGTTACAAATTTTCTTACCAAATAAGTTATAAAAATTAAAACAATGGAAACACGCAAAAATCTTGTATAAAACGACATGTGAAGTATTTTTATTTTTGTTGTATCGTAAAAGCGGTAAAACATACAAGCTTCAAATTTGCTATGATCATAGCAGGGTTATATATAGATTACAGCCATATAGCAGATTTAAATCCTGAAGAAAAATCTAGATATCTAGATATATAAAAGGAGAAACTGACTGGCTGACTGACTGACATATCAACGCACAGCCGAAGCTACTGTACCTAGAAACTTGAAATTTGGTACAGGTGTTCCTTTCATGATGTAAGTGAGCACTAAGAAAGGATTTTTCGAAAATCGACCCCCAACGGGAAAAAAAGGGGGAGTACTGGGAAACTAATTCTACGCGTACGAAGTCGCGGGCGTCCGCTAGTAATAATATATATGGTCAACTGTGCGTTGGACTTGTGCTGATTTGATCTGATATCGGAATCGGAATATAATACAACAGCGTTCTGAACATGGTTGCTGAACGGCCTGACTGCCCCATGGTGCGACATTGGGCAGCAGTAGCCATAGGAATAAAATAATATATTACTTAATTTGTTAATATTTCATAATTACTAATCATCATCATCATCATCATCGTCAGCCCGGGGGCGTCCACTGCTGGACAAAGGCCTCCCCCAAAGACACGGTCTTGAGCCGCTTGCATCCAGCGGCTCCCCGCGATCCTAACCAGGTCGTCAGACCATCGGGTGGGAGGCCGTCCAACACTCCGTCCACCGGTGCGGTAATTACTAATATAGAATAAGAATTGATGTTACTAACAACATATGGAACTTGTTCTGAAATAAATTTGAAAAATAAATAAAATAAAAAATAATATAATAATCAGTGATCGGGGAAAACGGTGCAAAACTTTAACAAAACTTATAAAGCTGACAAGGAGCTTGCAACCAAGAAAAACAACAATATTATTAAAAATAAGAATAATATTGGTAGATTAGTGTTCAATTTAACTCCATATCAGAGTCTCTGATTTGGTATAAGGATTAAATAGTTTCATAGCTGTAATGTAAGTTTTGTTAAGTTTTGTTAAAGTTTTGCATCGTTTTCCCCGATCACTGATAATACCTACATTGCGACGGTACGAAACCCTCGGTGCGCGAGCCAGTTTCGCACTTGACCGATTTTATAGATACATTATATCTTCAGTGACTCAGCTGTTACACTATATCTCTACGGAATACATAATCACCCAGGGGTAGGCAACGCTCGGTACATAAATTACGGAGTGAATAGAGGCTAAATGGCCTGTCTGAACTAGATAGATAGGTTGACGACCTGAGACATTTAGGTATGTTGTGGCTGGAGCAATTTAGATAGCTGTAATTAACAAAGATACAACTGAATTGATTTCTGGGCCGCTATGGGAACTAGGTCAAAGTGAGGCAAAAAAATGCTCGCGACTCCATCCACGTAGAAATGTTTAGGATTTTTTTAAATTATATTATATTAACTACTCACTCTCGCGACGTTGAGACTAATTTAACAACACCAGAGCGCCCTGTCAAGATGCACTACGCCATTACTAGCGTTTCTATTCTTTTTTTTTTTTTTTTTATGACATAGAGAAGGCAAACGAGCACACAGGCCACCTGATGGTAAGCGGAAACTGTGACCCATAGACATTCGCATTCACAAGACTACTAGACTTAGACTGCAAATGCGTTGCCAACCCTGAGGACTAAGATGGAATGCCTTTATGCTAGTCATTACACCGGCTGTCTTATCCCCAAACCGGAACACAACAGTGCGAACACTGCTGTTTGGCGGTAGGTTAATGGATAAGATGGTGGTAGCGATCCGGACGGACTCTGCACAGAGTCCTACCACCCGCGAATCCAATCGCGTCACTGGTAGATGACGTGATACGAAAAGTCACGTGATCTACCAGTGACGCGATTGGTTAAAAACGAAACGAAGAGAAACGCTAGTAGGCGTAGTTCATCTTGGCAGGGCGCTCTGGGTTTATCGCAATCGAGCCATCCATTCAGCCTCTATATCCATTCATAAAGGTCAAAATACTACCCTTCTTTTTAGTCAGTAGGGTAATATTTAAAAACAAGTTTAAAAGCCCTTCTGCACTTGTTTACATTGTCAAAAAAACCCTCGCATTGCTAACTTACTGTGCCACTATGCTAGCTATGACACTCGCAACCAAAACGACTATGACACCTCATATGTGAAAATCCATCAAGGTAAATGTCTCGTTTCTCAACCGTTATATTTGCCAACCCATTTTTTCCTGTAACTGTAAATATTTCAGGATTTATTTCAGTGCCATCGTGTAGAATCCTATTTTCTAGCTCTTCCAAACTAACACTATGATTCAGAACAATCTGTTCTGTTGCTAAATTATTGTTGATACTTCTATTTAAAAATAATTTAATCTGTGATGAAGGATAGACTACATTATCTGTGAGCTTTTCCATTCTCTCTAGCATAGCAAATGCGGATGCCAGCCGTTTGGGCCGAAATATATTTGCCAAAATGTGTCGATTGCCAACCGTTTCATTTGCAAACCCAATTTTATTTCCTGTGAGTGTAAATATTTCAGGATTTTTTTCATTACCATCGTGTGGAAATCCTGAATTATTAACAGTTACAGAAAATATATTTTGCCATATTTCGCCCATACAAAGGTAACCCATCAAGCCATTAAGGCTGTAGAGCGTACCGAAGAAACAGACAAACACTCGAAACTCGAAAAACATAACCCTCTTTCTGACGCAGTCAGTTAAAAATAGTATAACATGATAGCGCACCCTAAAACCACTTATTAGTGAGATAATGTCTATCCGGTATTTATACCGTAACCGGGTTTGGCAGTTAACCGAGTTTAAACGTCTGCCGTACTTGAGTTAAACCGGATTATTTATTAATGGCCGTAACAACCGAAGCAAGGTGTAGGAGGCAGCGGGAACGGTAGCGAGAGCGAGCCAAGTGACAAATGCGATTGAGCGGGTAAGGGACGAAATAATATAGCATTTGTGCTTATGTTTTAGGTATTGACTAAATGGATTTATACAAATTAAATTATCTTCTTCTAATTCGATATAGTTATACACGGTGGAATTTAATCGGTGAACAGGAACCCATTTTTCTAATTCAGTAATCGATGGCGGTCACGTTTATGTAGTACTTAAGTGGAACCAAGTTTTTTTTTATCATAACTAATTTTTAAGTTGAAATTAAATTTATTGTCACCCTACTAATGGTTTAGTCTGAAAAGTTTAATACCTCTTTTCCAACTATCAGCCATAGAAACTTAAAAGATAAATGAGCAATAAGCTGTAAATTTGTCATTGTCAAATTCATAACAAATTGCTTCAAATACAGATATTGTCTAGTTTCCCGCCTAAGCCAGCAAGCACTTGACGTATGTACACTTACGAGTAACTTCCCTTCAATAAAAGTAGGGTGTCCATTTATTCAGTCAGTGTACATTTTACCGATGTTAATTAAGTGTGATTAATTAGATTGTGAGCTATATTGCACGAGATCACACGTATTGGTTTCTATGTAGATTGATAATTAAGATTTTTGGATTCCTGATCACCGATTAAATTCCGCCGTGTATTTCCATTTTCGTTTATGCCTTCTAGGAATATTGTATTTTATATCTGAATGGGATCACTAGCTGACAAGTAATCGATAGAAATCAATAGATAAGTGATTACATCTATTTACAAAATCACTAATTTAAAAAACCAGCCAAGTGCGAGTTTGAAGTTGAAGAAAAAGTTGGTTCCATACAATTATAAATAGTTTTAGTGTTTTATAAATAATTACAAAATATCACATTTGAAATCCTAACAGTAAGACGCGAGTTAACTACTACTAGTGCTATCTAGTGGTGTTTTAGTAAACTAGTTTCCGTAAGTAAGCGTATTATATTGAAAGTCTAGTTGAGTTATTTGTCCTTTTTTGGTATGTTTATTCTGGATTTATATGTTGTAAAATAAGTGATATTAATAAAGATATAGAGAAATTGTTTATATAAAATACCGCTGTTTGTCTTTGACTTGTACCACTAAACTTCTCGATCGCAAGGCTGAAATCTCCTAGGACACCTTGCATCGAAATAGCTTCAATATCGTCCCAGATACGACTCCGTGAGACTTGCAGGCTTTTCTTAAAACAGCTCTCTATTGACTGACAGAATGTTTTTAAAGTTTCTATTTTCCTAAAGGTGGGACAATACGTTCTAAATACAAAGGAGGGTGGTCAAATTGGCCTATATGACCAATAACAACAAGCAATATGTCACCGGATAGGTACCTAATTCTAAGTTGTAAAACTATTTCTATGGCAGGTAGTTCGAAAACTTTGTGTGATAAAAGTTATCGCCGTGCAAAGACAGCGGTGTTTCAAAGTAATTATACAAACGTCGTCTACGTAGGCCCCGTAGGCCCCGTAGGCCCCGTAGGCCCCGTGTTCCCGATTTTTAAAATATTTCTCACAGTTCTTTGAGGTTTCCCACTACACTAAATCGTTGTAGAATTAAAAATCATATCCGATGATATAGTGCTTATTGTTATTGATTTCTAGGCCAGTGTTCATACATTTCTGCCCATCCTCATTTGCTGTTCACGGAGAAAACAATTTGTTTTTAATATTCATTTATTTAGTTGACAATGCTATTTGATAGTTTTAAATGTAATCAGTTTGATAACGATGTGTTTATACCTATCTTAATGTTGTATTTAAAAGTTTACACGCAAAAATGTAAAACGGATTAGTGGTCCCTATATTTAAGATTTAACCAGATGGTTCAAACGGAAGACCAGCGCTGACTTTAATGCCAGCATTACGCTGAGATGGGACCATTACGTGACTACATTCTTGTTGTTCGTTCTCTGTTCTTTGTTATGTCACGAAAAAAATATGTTGTTTCTTTTTTTCTAACCCTCGACTCAAAAAGAGGGGTGTCTTCAATTTAACTTGTGTAACTGTCTGTTTGTGGCATAGAAACGGATGGACCGATTTTTCATGAAGTTACTAGATCTGACATATTTACTAACGGAGCCTCAGAGGTGTTTATTTTAAAAAAAAGTTTATTATGTTATGTTTTTATCTAGTGGGTAAAATGTTACATACAAACAGGCCGTAGTTCTAGATAAAACCTAGTATTATTATTCCTATCTATATATCCTATAAGGCTCAAATTTTTTTTTATGGCATAGGGAGGGCTGACGAGCACACAGGCCACCTGATGGTAAATGGACACTGTGACCCATAGACATTCGCATTCACAAGACTGCAAGCCTAAGACTGCAAATGCGCTGCCAACCCTGAGGACTAAGATGGAATGCCTCTATGCTAGTCATTACACCGGCTGTCTTATCCCCAAACCGGAACACAACAATGCGAACACTGCTGTTTGGCGGTAGGTTAATGGATAAGATGGTGGTAGCGAAATGTGAAAATACCGTAAAGAGACCACCAAAGGTGAAATTAAAATTAAAATCGGCCAAGTAATACGAATGTTGCTAATTACACAGCGATTAGACAGAGAGATCCGATGCACTGCGACGTCATGTAAAAGGTCGGCCATATAAACTCCATGTTAAATTCTGATTTTATAGACAGAGATAAGAACTAATCTTTGTTGGCTCATACACTCAGGAGCAAAAATACCGGGTCAGAGTGCGTTTTTCATACTAAAGAGGCTATTTCGAAGCCTTGGTTCCACGCCAGGGAATGCTTTTAGTGAAATCTGATGATGAATAACTCGAGCATCGATACAGGACTTCCAGAGTGCCTAGGATACCCAACTGAATGAATCTGCGGCTAACGCTGGAATTGTGCATGTTCAGAAAAACATCTAAAATGGCAATAAAATGTAAGGCAATCCAAGTGCTGACCAAAACTCTCCCGCTGTGGTGTTAACTGGTTGTGCGATCAGTTAGGTATCTTAAGAACTTTTGACCTCCTCTATTGAACCTCACAGTATCCACCATTAAACCTCACTCTGACCCGGTATTTTGCTCCTGATCTTGGTTATTTTTATAGCTATTCAATGATTTTTCTCAACTGTGTATTTTATTTTATGTTTATTTTATGAATCAGCTTTTATTTTATTGAAGACGAGAAAAAAAGTCAAGAATTCTGAAGAAGAATGACAATGGTCAACGTTACGACAGCTCTTTACTAAACAATGGTGACGTATTTAAAAACAATACGATTACATGTCAAAAGCGATGATGTATTACCGAATAGAATAGAGCGCGTAGTAATGACTAGGAAAACATACAATAACGTACAATAGCGGACGATTAATCAAGAACATTTGTTTAAGTAGCTCTGTGTCGTGACTGGCACTCCATTTCGCACACGATAGCGTAAGGCTGGGGGCAAGGGATCGCGGAGGCGGGAGCGGGAGCGGGAATGAACACGTAATTTTATGTCGAAATGGGGTAGGAGTTTTGTATTTTTAAACAAGAATTCGTGTCCGTGTCCGTGTTTTTTATTAATCCAGCTAGTAGCTAATAAGTTTGTTAAACTTGAAATAAATTAATAACACGGGACATCATCACACCAATTGACCTAGTCCCAAACTAAGCGCTAGGCTTGTACTATGGGTACTAGACAACGATATAAATACTTATATAGAGAAATATATAGTTAAATACATAGAAAACATCCATGACTCAGGAACAAATTTAATATTCGCGCTCATCACACAATTATCTGTTCACTAACAAGTAGGCAAAAATACTTTACCTACTTGTGCAAATCTTATTCAGTTTAATGTTAACACCAAAAAAAAGTGTGAAGAACCTCATTCGATACTAAGCAACTAAGAACTATCGGGCATATTTAAATCAGAAATACGTTTTTCTGGCATATTGTCGACTTCTTAGATCACTGACTAACTTCTAAGCAAAACATCTTGTATGTAAATACTGACCATAGAAACAACCTATCGTGACAATCTGATTGCGTGCTTTCCGCGTGTATTTGCATTAGTGCAAACTTATAATTATATCAGCATACGTTCGAATTCATAATTACTAATTATCTTTTACGTCTGTTTTCGAGTATAATAATAAGAGTTTAAAATAACACAATATTGCTGTTAGGGATTTCTTAGCACTGTCATTTTAAGTGTTTCACTTGTTTTATCGTGATAATTTAAATACACTTATTTAGCTAATTTGATATATTACGAGTAGGTAGTTATCTTCAGTTACCATCTTAACAATTATTATTTAGCAGAACTTTGCCGAGATCAAAAACGGACGAGTCAGTCAACCTTCAGCACCAACGACCAAAAAATCGGGTCCACTGTTGGTACTAGATTTTAGCTAGTAGCAATGTATTAAACGCGACTCATTTCTAAAGTTCTCATCTCGATCATCAGAAACTAATCTCGACCTTCTGCGAGAATAACACCGCTCCCCGCTCCGCTACCGCAGGACCACATCCTGTTACGCGAGCGGGTTACGAACACTTTTACCGGAAGCGCCCGCGCCGCTCGGCCGCCTATCACGTATCGGCGCCAATCAGCTGGTCAGGACACACTTTATCATGATAACCTTTCTTTACGGATTGCAGATATAAAGACTCTAAGAAATATCTACCCGAGTGCCGAAAACAAAGGGCAGTTTGACTTGAGACAATAGAGAAAGGACGTAAAGACCACGAAGATGATAATTATTATAATTTCCTTCTGTAAAACTAACAAAAAAAAATAGGGTAAAGTCACCAGTTCTCAGCCAGACACCAGTAGTTGACCTTATGAGTGCGAAGAGTGGGAAATAGATCTTTCGTAACTGTCCCAGTCATAGAAAGTATAGCAGTGGACGACTACACGTCTCTGGGCAGACCACTGGTGACTTTACCCTACCTAACTTTGTACAAGGTACCTAAGTAGTCCCACTAACCTAACGTTAACAAACACTTATCATTTTATTCGCATATTATCTGAATATTTGCATTATTTTGATTGTTACTTGTTTTGTCAGCCATGAATAAAATAAAATAAATATGAAAATTTAAGGAAAAGGCACCAATTTAGGAAGAGCAAAGCTTTTATTTCGCTTTTCCACCAGTAATTAACTCAATCCTAAAGTTCATCAAAGAGTTTCCGATGGCGGGCCAGAGGCGTCCAATGTCGCCATACATACTTTGGTTTATAACAAGACCCGTGTTTCACCAACCTGGGCCTGCATTCAGGATATTGCTTTTGACTTTGTAAGTTATAATTTGGTAGAATATAATTATAATAACGTTAAGCATTACTTCATTTAACAACGTTCGTAAAGCATAATAAATACACTCAGGAGCAAGAATACCGGGTCAGAGTGCGTTTTTCATACAAACGAGACTATTTCGAAGCCTTCGTTCCTCGCCTGGGGTTGTTTTGAGTGAGTTTTACTGGTGAATACTGAGAGGTTCAATAGAGGAGGTCAAAAGTTCTTAAGATACCTAACTGATCGCACAACCAGTTAACACCACAGCGGGAGAGTTGGGGTCAGCACTTGGATTTCCTTACATTTTATTGCCATTTTAGATGTTTTTCTGAACATGCACAATAAAATTCAGGCGTTAACCGCAGATTCATTCAGTTGGGTATCCTAGGCACTCTGGAAGTCCTGTATCAATGCTCGGGGTATTCATCATCAGATTTCACTAAAAGCATTCCCTGGCGAGGAACCAAGGCTTCGAAATAGCCTCTTTAGTATGAAAAACTCACCCTGACCCGTTATTTTTGCTCCTGAGTGTATTTAGCAGAAAAACAAATTGTGTCATTTTATCAAGCAAACGATCAAATAATAGAATACTCATTTATCACAACGAAGACTTTCTTGTTGTTATGCATTTTAAGTCAGCTCAGAGGGGCTATTGCTAACGCACTCGCAATCGCGATCGTTTTCATTTTGAAAATCGAACGTTTGTCTGCATACAAAATGAAAACAATCGTTCCATTGCGATTAGGTTAAAACTGTGACCACATTAGTAATAGTCTTTGACGTTAGAAATGTCTACGTTATTATCTATGATAATTTCGATGTGTGTATACTTGTAAAATGTTATTGTATTCTTAGATTATTAATAAAATTGTTTTTCTGTATTCTGTATACCCGGAGATTGTTTTATGGGCCTCTGAACAAGTCATATTCTTTGTCCACTCCGAGTGCTATATTATTTCAGTCCACAGTTGGCAAACGTAGTGCGTATTAACAAAAACAATAATATCTTCGCTACTTCCCTGTTCTAATTGTCAGACAATAGCTATGTCTTGCACGTAACACTACACGCGACAGAACAGAACATCCGCGTATGTATTATACAGCAGTTAAAATGTTTTAACGTAAACCAGTCGAGACAAGACCAGTTCACGATACGTTTATCGCGTGACAAAATGTGGATAAAGCATCCGTCACTCTCTCACTTATATTCGTGTCAAAAAGTGACGGATGTTTTATCTATATTTTGTCACACGATAAACGCAGTCATGGGGAAGCCATTTGCAACGTTAAAAATGTTAAATGTGTAATTTGTTTTAGTTTTGTATTTTTGGGTATTTAGGTGTTTAATGTTCTTTTCTGTTAGTGATTTGTCCTTTGTATGCCTTTGTGTTGCACAGTGATAGAAGACTTGGACTTATTTCGTGTATCTGGCATCTTACTTCTCGTTTCAAGTGGACTCGCAGTGCTACAGAGGTTAAAACTATCTTGACCTCTGTCCTACATATCACCGTACAACGTTGCCCCCAATCTTCCTAGAGAAGATTGGATTGTGTTTTAATGCTATGTTGATTTATACCTATATTTACTTGACACTGGCGAAGTCACTTCATTGTGGAATCGCCAAATCCCAGCGGTAGTAGCTGTTGAAGTCGCCGCGGGGCAAAGAAAAATAAAAAACATATTCCCGAGTCTTGCTAGATTAGCACCGACTTTTTCTAAGCGGCCATTCTGTAAGTTATTAGTAGGGAGCCGCTCGCTGTGAGAACCCGCAGTAAAATCCCTATTGGGGGGTTTATTAGGGTTCCGCGTGCGAATCGTCGCAGGAATGGGTCGACATCATTGCCGCACTGTTTCCACGGCTTGGGACGGTACGGGAACAGTACATTACTACAGAGGCTGGGAAGTAGGGGGTTGCCGGCCGTGTTCATATAGACGGATAGTTACGAGGCTGGCAACCCCTTTTCGTAGCGAGGTATGTATAGCGCTTTTCTCAAACAAATTCATTAAAAAAAATTATAATCAAATTACTAGGAGTGCATAAACATGAATAGTTAACCTACAATACAGTGCTCAGTCATCAGCTCTCTGTCGGGCGGGGGCACCGCCGCTGCGCCGCACCGAGTTACATCGCCTGCGATCTAAGTTACTCTACGCACGCCTTAATACCTTTGCTCTCCTGGTACTTCAATGCCCGGTTCCTATATTCAAGAAACGAATCGTTTTCCTTTACGCCTCGTTAAAATTTGACAGATTTTGTACGTAGCAAATGTCATAACGTCTTGAATATAGGAACCGGGCTTATATAAACATGCAAAACGCTTTGGTAGGATGCACGGCTTAGTATGCATTAAAAAAAACCAGCGATATAGCCAGTTCATAAACACAGCCGCCATGTCAACTTTTTTTTTTAAATACGTCCCGGTCTAGGCCTTCAATTTTGTATGATATTCCTTTACAGTTCTCTCGAGTTGTTCCGCCCGCAACGTGATACTTTGAAGCCCTAACAACAACATCCAATTGCATGTTTGAGAAAAGTATATTACTAAAGACTGTTGTAGAGTTTACAAGTTTGAATAACGTGATAATCTACACGAATATGTGTGTATCAGGGTTGATAAAAATACCTCGTCTCAAACCAATCTGTAAAGGCTTGTTCTATAGATACTAGACAACAGATTAAATACTTTTATAAGAAATAAATACTCGCGATTATCTTACAAATATTTGGCCATACCGAGAAACGAACCCAGGACCTCTGGCTTCACAGGGAGAGTCACTACCAACTAAGATAATGCGCCGTCAAAGTAATCAGAATGAAGTAATTACAAAATCAATTTTTTTTAACTCTTGCTGAAGTAAAACAAGCGCACGGGCCAACTGATGATATTTGCATTCTCAAGACTACAATCTAAAGATTGCAATGTTAAAGGATAAGAAGGTGTGGCGACCTAGCAACAACTTACAATTTGTAACAACCGATTCGCCTGCGCCACTAGCGCCACAGGTGTCAGACAGCGGAACTAAAGTGTTCTACATCGCGCTAACGAAGTTTTTACAGTCGGTTGGCATATATACAACTTCCAACTTCACCACAATGGACTTCGGTCCCCAGGCATAACATCCGCCTGGAGAGAGATCTCTCTATTGCCCTCCCTCTTCTACATTGGTGACCCTTGACAATAAACAATACCGCAACCTGGACGACCTTCAAGAAACATGCCGCAGTCTCACAGCAAGCCAGACAACCCGCACTGTGCACCACTAGCATTCTGTCATATCTCTATGCCTGGTGTCTACAGTGTGCCCAATACTCTCACAACAACGCGACTCACTGCGTCTGACTACAAGTACTTCACGAGCAGATACACGACTCACTGTGTACTCCACTCACTCCTCTTCTCCTGCTACGCTCGCCAACGCGGCTCTAAGCTCTATTGGAGACATCCACTGGCCATTGCAAGCGACAATTCAACGCACAGACTGCCACGTCCTCATATCACCATCAACCTCCGGTCTCAAAGGGGGGCTGGTGTAGCGACTAACAACCGACTCGCCTGCGCCACTAGCGCCACAAGTGTCAGACAGCGGAACTAAAGTGTTCTACATCGCGCTAACGAAGATTCGACTTGTAGTTGGCATATATTCCAACTTCATCCCAATGGACTTCGATCCCCAGGCATAACATCCGCCTGGAGAGAAATCTCTCTGTTGTCCTCTCTCGTCTACAATGGTATATATATTATAGTAGCGATCCAAACGTATTCTGCCCTTGCATGTTCCCTTTCCTCAAAACATAAGTCTAATTATATAAGTGTTTTGTCTCATTTTGTACTTTTATTTTAATATGCTTCGTGAAATGGCCCCTTACCTACCACCACTAATGAATGCCGATTGAATATTGCGGACGGATGTAAAATTCTTTGATCTCGTGTGACAATGGAGCCGCCCCGTCCACTCAATACCGTTGGAATCATCGAGGACATAATCTAGGATGGCACTGTAAATTTTACTTTCATCCCAAGGGGCTACTCCATACTTTTTCGTATCTTTTTCGAACCTTTCTGAGTTTCGAAATTTATTGGTATGATTTGCATTAGAGTTATGAGGTCGAAAGTGGACTTTATTGAAATTGGTTTATAGCCACTAATGTTTTTAAATCTGGGCAAGAGCATGTCTGACCATGCTTAGTGTAGGGTTCCGAAGCCGTTACTACACCCAAAGTATCTTAAAAAAACCATAACCATTTTATAAACTAATTATCTATTTAAATTTACCTATTTGGCGCAGTCTTAAATGATTTTGAGTCTATAAACACTTTAATCGTCAGTATCTATAACATTTTATTAACAAATTACTTAATCGAAAATTCCCTTAATGAAAGACTTGTCCAACGAAACCCCGTAAAAACAGGCATACCTAAGAAAAATCTGTAAAAAATATGATTACAAGGTTTTTCTTCCACTTTGTCGGTGTGACTGTCCTTTTTAGAAAGAAAGGAGTTATTTGGCATGAATATACTCATGCCAAATAACTCCTTTCTTTCTAAAAAGGACAGTCAGTTTGTTTCTCTTTGTCTCTTTCACGGCGAAAAATTTAACTGATTTGAAATGGTGAGAGACTTTGGACATGACTTTATTCTATCATTATAAATGCAAATCAAAAAAAAAATCCTTCACGCTGGATGGCTGGATGGATTTGAATTGAGATAGCTTATAGGTACCCTGGACTAACACAGGCAACTATCATCTTGAAAAATTTAAAAGTTCTACAAAAAGTACGGAATAACGGTATTCGAAATCTACACGAACGAAGTCGCCGGCAGAAATTGATGAATAAAAGGAAAAGCAATAAGCAACTTTTACACGGACAGATCCGCAGGCAAACGCTAATGTTTCAGTGATTTATATCCCAGCTTTGTACAATAATGGAATTCTCAAAATGGAGACAGTTATTTGTTTTAATGTCTTTTAACTTACTCAAAAACTACTGAATCGCAGCTTTGTGCCAATAACTTTGCCCAACTTCGGATTACGATGCTAACTGTTGCCGTAATGGACTTCTGGAAAGGGGCGATTTCATTAACTTGAAATATTGGGGTCCAACAACAAGGGAACAAGTGGACTTAATCGTAATAAAAAAGGGTATAAACATGAACGGAGTATACTAGACTTAAGCCCTTTTTCACTTGAGCTTCAGGAGACTTATAGCCTTTTTCAGTAGCACCCCAGTCTGTGAAGCCAGGTTAAATGGTACTTGGGATTCTACTCCGTAAAGCCTTATTGCTTTTGACATGTTTTATCGTATTGTTTGTAACTCGGCCGTCATTACTGTCACGTAAACAATTTATTTTCGATCGATATCCGTGTTCTGTGACTACAATTGACCAAAAAAAAGATTTATAGTTCACTATCTTCATCATCTTACGCATTCGTCCCAATATTGCATCTATCAGCCTTCTTCTTCTTTGCCCCGCGGCGACTTCAACATCTACTACCGCCGGGATATGGCGTTTCCACAATGAACTGATTTCGCCAGTGCCAAGTATATATAAGCATAAATCAAAATAGCAATAAAATACAATCCAATCTTCTCTAGGAAGATTGGGGGCAACGTTGTACGGTGATATGTAGGACAGAGGTCAAGATAGTTTTAACCTCTGTACAGCGAGTCCACTTGAAACGAGAAGAAAGACGCCAGATACACGAAACAAGTCCAAGTCTTCTATCACTGTGCAACACAAAGGCATAAAAAGGACAAATCACTATCAGAGAAGATCTTTGAACACCTAAATACACAAAAATACAAAACTAAAACAAATTGCACATCCGCCATCTTTTAACGTTGCAAATGGCCTCCCTGCTGCCTTTTACTTATGAGTTATAACACTCCATCGTTAGGCCAGGTTACACGGCGTAATTTTTCTCATATACGGTACACGATATTTTATCGAATCACTTTGTCATAGAGACAAAAATTAAAAAAAAACAAAAGCCCGCCCTGGTTTTGTATTTTTGTACATTTATTTTATTGTATACCTTTTAGTAATCATATTTATGCTGTTTTGAAGTCCCACTTCTCAATTAATGAGAAACTATAGAACATTTCAAGCTCGCTGTAGGCAACGGCGCGGGAATGTCATAGTCATATTTTAACCTAAATGTGCTCCCTCATAGTCGCTCAAATATCTTAATCGAGATATCGTATCGTCACCCTTCAAATAGGTACCGTTAAGGAGTTCTGTTGGCCATCTGTGGTCTGCACCATCAGTTCCATTCCACCATATAGTACTTTTCATAAGCAAATGCACGAGTTACAAAGAAAATATCCGAAATCGCTATAGGTGTGCCTATAATATTTGAGGAGTTCCCTTGATTTCTCCAAGATCCCATCATCAGATCCTGACGTGTTGACAATGGGACCAACTAGAAATCAAATCGGTCCAGTGATCTTCCAGTATTCGGGAAACATACATAAAAAAAGACAAAAAAAAAACCCGACAAATTTAGAACCCCTTCCTATTTTGAACTCGTTTAAAAAGTAAAATCCTATGCAAGAACATATCGAATCGAATAGTCGCCGTTTCTAATGTAACTAATTTAGTTTTACATCACACACATTCTATCTTTTATAATATCCACCCTTGTAACCACATGCCAAGATCCCTGATTTCCTTTTAAAACGGACTCCAATTCGAGTCGTCAGTCCCAAACGTTACCATCGTTATATTTAATGGCGTCGGCCGCAGATCGCCTCGACTTTCTAACTAATTGTCGGCTTAATGCCTTGTTAAGTTGAAATTTAACCGCTGTACTGAACAATGGATTCGCGGACCGTTGTTATGTATTGTGACTTTGTCATGTTATCTCTCAGTATATACTAGAACAAAAGATAAAATCCCCTATAAACACACACTAACACATTTTTGTGGTTCGGTGAATGACGAAGCGTGTATTAGGTACATTGACCCAGTTGTTAAAATTAACATTATTTAATGAAATTTAATTTTCTAATAAAATTAAAGGAACGAAGGATTCCGTCATCATCATCATGTCAGCCGAAAGACGTCCACTGCTGGACATAGGCCTCCCCCAAGGCTTTCCACTCAGACCGGTCTTGTGCTTTTTGCATCCACCGCGGTCCCGCGATCCTGACGAGGTCGTCACTCCATCTTGTTGGAGGCCTACCTACAGCTCGTCTTCTGGTCCGCGGACGCCACTCCAGAACCTTCTGACCCCATCGGACATCAGTCCTGCGAGCAATGTGCCCCGCCCACTGCCACTTCAGTTTAGCTATTCTTCGGGCTATGTCGGTAACCTTAGTTCTACTGCGGATATCATCATTCCGAAGGATTCCGTACGCTTAAATATTTATATAATTTTAATTTTATTATTTATTTTTAAAGTGAATATACAAGTTAAGTTATGTGAATATTTCAAGCGTCCACTTGTAGCCGTTATTGATATCGAGCAGAAAACGGCAAAAAAAATGTTGTATGGGAGCCCTACTTAAATATTTATAACATTCTGTTTTTAGTATTTGTTGTTATAGCGGCAACAGAAATACATCTTCTGTGAAAATTACAACTAGCTGTTACGGTTCATGAGATACAGCCTGGCGGCAGACAGCACACAGACGGATTAGTAATAGGGTCTTGATTTTACCCTTTGAGTACGGAACCCTAAAAACTACGTCATTTATTATTACATTTTTTTTTTTAGTAGCGTGCATGAAACTGTACAATAATTTTAGAACATCCCAATTTGTCCCAAAATGTTTGTTACCAAACAGCAGTGTTCGCATTGTTGTGTTCCGGTTTGGGGATAAGAAAGTCGGTGTAATGACTAGCATAGAGGCATTCTATTTTTGTCCTAAGGGTTGGCAACGCATTTGCAGTCTTAAGTCTTGCGAATGCGAATGTCTATGGGTCACAGTTTCCACTTACCATCAGGTGGCCTGTGTGCTCGTTTGCCTTCTCTATGCCATAAAAAAAAAAACTATAAAATATGAATTTCGGTAACACAAAACACAACAACTATAAGACTTTGTCAACCCTTTTGTTTATGTTGTCTTTTATCGTTAATGTCCCGTTTTGACAGTTTTTTAATCAAAAAAGTGATTTTTAATTCACGAATAATCTCCGAGGCTAGCCCGCGCGGACCGCAACGAACCTTACCACATAATTAATTTTGATAAAATGTGTCTACCGACCGCTCCATGTATTGTTTTCCCGTGAGTAATAATTCACAGAAATTCATATATAAATATGAATAATTCAATATTTTATGAAAAACGATCTTTTCGCTTATCGAGTAAGTTTTCCACGAATTACTATCAAACTCTCTTAACTTAGGCGTATCTCCAAATAAGTCACTAAGGAAAGTATAACTTAACATAACAGACATAAAATTGAAAATGCAATAAGATTGGAACAACACTTACGCTCTTTCATAAAACACAGATCGAACCGCAAAATTATCTACTTCAGATGATAAATGACTTTCCATCTGATATTTCAAAATGTACCTGAATCGCAGTATTAGATAAGGTTGGTTTTTAAATAACTGCGTTGGCAAATATTTCGTTATCGCCCTATAAAAGTGATGAATTAGCGTAATAAGCAAAATGGCGGCTTATTTTATGGAATTTGACTTTTGATTTTTGATAACCATGGGACAGGAGAGACTATTCCAAGTTGAATAACTCTTGCCTGTGATACATAGGGGGGGGGGGGGGGCAACTCGGGCAATTTTATGTAACACCCGTTCATAATCCAGAATTTATTGTAGGCCTTCATAATCAACCTTTTGAATTGAATCAAATTAAATCGTTTATTTGGTGACAAAACACAATAATACGTCGAAAATAATTTAGAAAACCTTTAAACTATTTTATAATGCACCAGATTGGGTGCCACTGAGCATAATGTCAGACATGTAAATTAGAGTCGTTCGCTCAAATATACTAATTCGGTCTTTTAGTTCTTTTAGTATTTTGGTACAGTTAAACATCAGCTGAGAAACCATTTATTGGATATTTGGATAATCCATTATACTCTGTCGACGAATATATGCAACTTAAATTGTAAAATTATTATCGATATTTGACCTTTATTAGTTTTGTGTATTGACATCGGAAACTGACCATTTATTACTTGTTTATCATTGTTGTTTTTGATTTGAGTGTTATTATATTATTGTATTATTGTAATATTATTTTATCATTTTGTATTAATGTTTTGTTGACGATATCAATGTAATTTCGTATGCAATCTATATTGTAACATAACATTTAAAAACAAAACTCGCCTGTCGTATGCCCGGGCGTACATTATTCGGATCGCTTTGCTGTCAATGTCACTCACTGCTCCGCCTGGTCTGTTCGGTTCTTGCTCCGCTTGTACTAAATGAACTAGTTCGTTCAAGTAAACGGGAATTCATTCTTTTTGGCTCTTAGTACAGTCAAGGAATTAAAAATGCCACCCCCCTTATTTCCAAAGTCGGTTGGTCGGTGGGTTTAAGGTTGAGTTTCCTATCAATTTCAAATGACTTAGCATCTCTAATGAGTAATGACAATGACGTCTGCGAGCAGATTTTCTTTGAAATGGGTAGCAAATTAACCTCCTTGATCGTACATGCACACAACCCTAGGGTAAATGCCGTGACGCTGATTTTCAGGGCAACTATACGTGTACTAATGAGACCGTAGATATAAAGTAATTGAATAATGGAAACTGTAAACAAAGTGTACCTGCATATATGGATCAATAAGGATAAACATACACAGAGAGGTGCTTTAATAGATAAAATAAAACAATGTGAAAGCGACAGTGCAATTCGGACGGTTTATCCTTGAAATATCGACAAACGTTTAATCGAATTTCAGTTCAAAGTCAACGTTCCGCTTATTTTCATTTGATCGAATATTCTTTACACCGAACAATTAAATGATGTATTTTTAAAACACCGATTTTTAATGTTTGATTTTTATTTCATGTTTTATTATACAATATTTTGTTTTATATTGTTAGGTCGCAGTTCACCTAACACACTCCTCCTCGCTTCGCTCGGCGTCGCACCTATTTGTACTCTGTCGCATAACAAACTTCTGTTTACATATCAATGTGTTGCAATTCAAACTGAAATAGCTGTATAATGATACGTCGAGGAAATAAACAGCGATATTGAGTTGTTCTGTCTCTTGAAGTCTTGAATAGTTTGAGAAATGTATTTTTAAGCATTTAAAAATCCTTGTACCGTTGTTCTAATAATTGTTTTATTTTATAATGAATAGTCGACGAACCCATAAAATACTACAAGAGATAATATTTATACTAAATATTCTATGAATCGTTTTCGATGAAATGAAATTGGATACTAGAAATAAAAATAAAATCGCTATTCGAAAATTCCGTGAGTAGTATGTATTCGCCGGTACTGGCCCCACCGCCGCTCCCCCCGAAAAAAGGTGCTCTGACGGCCGAGGGGCGGGCCTTCGCGGCAAAAAAAAAAAAAAAAAATTTACACTTTTTTTCGGTGTTTTGGGGGCCATTTAGAGCGTTTGGGGAGGGTCCCGAGGCTCTCAGACCGCTCCTTTCCATACTTAGCAATAGCACCTGTATTAAATAGAAAAAGGTTATCAACTACCTGACCCTTTTTCTATTACCGGGCAAGCTCTCTATTGTGTGTGCGCGGGCGTTCTCGGGGCTTTTGTCTTGCACCCATCGACGCGTTTCCACCTTTTTTATTGTCTGATTATGCACTATTAACTGCTGTTATGTGATTTTTAATTTACCTATGTGTTTTTCATATCATTTAATTAAGTAGCAATAGTTACTTTCTTAACATATTGTTCATAGGGTCATAGTTCTAACCTAACCTAACCTACGTTGTTGAAGTAAACCTAACATCGTGAAACCTATCCTAACTTAACATAATTATCTAATGTTTTTAAGGATCATACTTCTAACCTAACCTAACCTAACCTAACCTAACCTAACCTAACCTAACCTAACCTAACCTAACCTAACCTAACTTGTTGAAGTACCTAAACCTAACATCGTGAAACCTATCCTAACTTAACATAATTATCTAAAGTTTTTAAGGATCATACTTCTAACCTAACCTAACCTAACTTGTTGAAGTACCTAAACCTAACATCGTGAAACCTATCCTAACTTAACGACGCGCTGGCCTAGTTGGTAGTGACCCTGCCTACGAAGCTAGCGGTCCTGGGTTCAAATCCCGGTAAGGGCAGATGTTTGTGTGATGAGCGCAAATATTTGTTCCTGAGTCATGGATGTTTTCTATGTATTTAAGTATATATTTCTCTATATAAGTATTTATATCGTTGTCTAGTACCCATAGTACAAGCCTAGAGCTTAGTTTGGGACTAGGTCAATTGGTGTGACATTGTCCCCTGATATTTATTTATTTTATTTATTTATTTAACATAATTATCTAATGTTTTTAAGGATCATACTTCTAACCTAACCTAACCTAACTTGTTGAAGTAAACCTAACATCGTGAAACCTAATATAACTTAAAATACCTACCGTTTTTAATACTTTCGGAAAATAAAGATGATTCAATCAAAGAAGTAGCTACACTTGCTTTTATATTTGAACAATCATACTCAACTGTTATTAAGCATCGCCTAACTTAACCTAAGCTAAGACCTAATTTAATCATAGCTTAAGTCCTAAGCAAAACTTAATTCAATTTACCCATGATAATCTTAGCAAACCAAGCTAAAATTAACATTTATTATCTTATGCTGTTGTTACTTAGAGCCTATTCTAAACAACTATAAAAACCATACATTGCATATATTTCTAAATAAATTACCTACACTTAGGCTGATAAAAATATGGTGATTAAATGTAATTTAATCTGCGTACGGGTGTGTATCTATGAGTATGTATCTACTTCTAACATTAACTAACATTATCTATTCGTAGTAGATATATTATATGGGGTTCAGCTTCACATACCTACATGTTTAATTTTACTGTTACACAGTAGTATGTAAAACTAAACCGAAGCATGTAAACTGGTTCCGACTTGCTGGATTCAAAATACCTACTATGGAGTATATCAATCAAAAAAGCCTGTACCGACAAGTTTTGTGTGCCCTAGTGAATGGTTTTAACGGCTTACTTGTTTTATTGGTAGCAGCCTATTAAGTTTTATGGTCACAAAGGATTCGTTTTATTATTTTGGGTTTTGATGAATAATACGGCGTCTGTTTTACCTACGAGTTCAAACTTGTTTCTAGAAGGTTTCTTAACTTACGAATGGTATAAAAGCGGTGCGCTATTGTATATCGGCAAGTATTGGCTACTCAACTGTGCTCGTTACCGGATCTCCCTGTACATATAGCAGTATATAGACTTAACAGTGTTGTTTCGTGCAGTGAAGTGTTTATACAAAGGGCTAATAATGGATGTCAGTATGTACAAGTATTATAACTTAACTGTGTGTCTTTTAGCATTTGTTCACCGTGTTTTTATTAAGAGTAGGTATTGTAAACAGTTGTTTAATTTATTGTTTGATATTGTTGCAGTTCTCTGAAAATACTTTCAAAAACTATTACTACCCGGAAAATAAAGATGAATCAACCGACGAAGAAGGCACGCCTGGTTTTAAAGTTAAGCAAGCCATGGCAAAAAAGCGTTCAGCAAATAACATCGACAGCTTCTTTGAACTTCCCAAGAAGAAAACTAAAGCGTTGAAACGATCTTCGAATGTCAGTCAAAGTTCTCCTGACGGAGTGGGTTATATATCAACCGGACAAGATGACGGAGCATACGCTTCTCACTTGATTAAAATCGAGATATATGATATGCAAAAAGTTAAAAACATTCCACCCACTGAGCACTGGAAACACGCTGATGTGAGATTGAAATTCTACGCGTCTTCTGAAGATGAAAGTCAACTGCAATCGACACGTGATGTAATATATAACATAACAAAGCAAGTAGCTTCTAAAGACAGTTGTGTGAAATATTTTATTGACAATAAGAAACATTGATAAAAAGTGTTTGTGTAAGTTAAACAAAAGCTTGTTATTGTATTATATGTAAAAACCTTAGCTTTTAAGAATTCAAGATCCAGTCTAAACAATTATCTTTTTTTGTAAAATTAAATTGTGTGAAATACTTAATTGACTATAAGATGCAGTGATAAAAAGTGTTTGTGTAAATTAAACAAAATGGATAGTTTGAACTGCGATATCTATGATCCCGAACTCATCAGGCTCTGTGAGGAGCTTGAAGAAGATCAAGAATTACACGCCATCGGGGAACTTATAAGTCAACTTCATCGTGAGGCGTAAGTTATATTTTTCTATTTAAATATTCCTGTTCTAACCTGTTTAAAAGTGCTTGAGCAATACTTATCAAAGGATGGGTTTCTGACTCGTTGTGACTTGATCTTATTGTTATTGAAACAGTTAGGAGGGGTACCCCTTTATAAATGGGGTGTCCGTTGCAAAATAATTCATTGTTTGGGTTACAGTGTTTGAGTTACTAAGTGCTATTTTATTCCATCATGGTGTTCATCATTATTAATTTAGCTCATGATCAAATTGAATGTTTAAGCAAACAGTTTATTATAGCTAATTTCCATAGAAGCATACGGCTGTGGTTTATATCAAATCAATTACCAACCACACTTTTAGAAGATGCTGATATAAGACCTTATTTTACACCATGTGATGGACACATTAAAGACAAACAGAACAATTCGTCGTCGGATGTGATTGATGGAGTTTTAACAATGCAAGCATACTGCCAACAATGTAGTCAAGATTTAAGTTAGTATAATATCGCAACCAATTATACGGCAAGTCTGTATTTGCTATTAATACATACGGTGTGTTTAATTTCATTTTTTTATTTTTTGTAGATCTTCTCAAGTCGGGCGTGGAGTAAAAAGGACAGCTACAGTATCGGAAGCAGAAGAAGTGCCTACAAAGAAAGCTCGTGTCTCAACTAGTCGTGATGCAGTATCGATATTAGATGAAAATGTAAGTACAAAAAATAGTGATAATATTGAATGTTCTGTGTGTAGTAAGTTTGTGTGCAAAAGATATTTCTCCAATCATTTAAATAGCAATATACACAAAAATAATGTTTTAAGATCTGACACTCAGTGGGTTAACGTGCAGTTGATTGAAAACGCATTTAGGAATAGGGTGGCTACCTATAGAATATTGCTTGATGAAAATGTTTGTAATCCATTAACCCCCGAAACAATTTTACAAAAAAATAAAGAAAAAATCTTCACCTTATTGGATCGCTCACTGACTGATCATCGCGCCTTAAAAGTAAATTTTATTCTCAATGCAGATTTTACTCAAGATACCAAACAGCTGAATAATAAGTTTGATTTTCAATTTAGTAACAATATAGTGAATCAAAGCTGTGACAAAAATGATATTTTTACAAGTACAGTTAACGAAATTTTAGCAAGATTATCTAACTTTGAAAGGAAAGACAGTGGTTGGAGTTTAGTAAAATTCAACTATCTAGATGTGAATGTAAATAAATTTAACCCATTACGTGGTTCTTCCTATATAGAATTGCCGCGTGATATAATGAATAAAAAGGCAGTTATTAATGTAAAAAACAATGATCATGAATGTTTTAGATGGGCTGTATTGTCAGGCTTATATCCATGCACAAACAATCATACAAATGAATTGAATTCATATATAGCGCATAAACATAAATTAAACTTTGAAAATTTGACTTTCCCATTTAAATTAACTGATATTCATAAATTTGAAAAAATTAACAATATAAGCATAAATGTTTTTGGGCTCGAGTACAATACACAAAGTAAAAAACATGATGTGATAGGACCACTACACTTAACTAAATGCAAAAAAGCTACCCACTTAAACTTATTATATATAACCAAAGGTAGCGAAGCACATTATTGCTTTATCAAAAAATTATCTAGATTAGTATCTAAACAACTATCCAAAAAGCAACATGCTGTACATATTTGTGATGGCTGTCTAACAAGTTTTACATCAAATATAAATTTAATCAATCATCAAAGAAACGACTGCTTCCATGTTTGTACAAAGTTACCTTCAGAACAAGATAAAAAGAAAAACTGGTTCAATGAAAATGTTCCATCAAACCTACTCACCTTTAATAATTACGATCGTAAATTAAAGGTACCTTTTGTTGTTTATGCAGATTTTGAGGCTTTTTTAAATCCAATTCCTTCATGTTTCAATAATCCTAGTACATCCTCTACAACAAATGTACAAAAACATGAGGTATATAGTTTTGGATACTACATAAAGTGTTCTTATGATGATAAGCTGTCAATATATAGAACATATAAAGGTAAAGATTGTGCCCAAACATTTATGAATTACATTAAAAAAGATTTAGTGAACATTTGTAGGAGTAATACTTTTATTAAAACCCCTTTGCCTTTATCTGATTCAAATAATTTAGATATTGCACAGAGCAGCACATGTTACATTTGTGATAAAGACTTAAACGGTGATTCCACTATTTGTTATAATCATCATACAGGTTTTTATGAAGGAGTAGCACATCAACTTTGTTTCGAAAAATACAGGGCACCTAATTTTGTACCTGTATTTTTCCATAATTTGAGCAACTATGACAGTCATTTTATAGTACATGGGTTTGGATTTGAGGAAGGAGACATTGAGTTAATACCAGAGAACAAAGAGAAATACATTTCCTTCTCTAAATCTTTAAAAGTGAATAATTGCATAATAAAATTGAGATTTGTTGATTCGCTTAAATTTTTGAGTTGTAGACTTGAAAAATTAGCCAAAACCTTGACACCCGAACAATTTTGTGAATTAAAATTAAGTTTTCCATGTGAAGAGGATTTTAAACGATTAATACGAAAGGGTATCTATCCCTATGAATACATGACATCTTATGACACGTTAAAGTTAACTTCTCTCCCCTCTCAAGATAAATTCTACAGTTCCCTGGCTGATTGCAACATTTCGGATGAGGATTATGAACATGCGAGAGATGTTTGGACTCATTTTAATTGTAAAAATATGGGGGATTATTCTGATTTATATTTAAAAACAGATGTTTTGTTACTAACCGACGTATTTGAAAATTTTAGAAATGTATGTCTTAGGACATATGGGTTAGATCCAGCCCATTACTATACTGCTCCGGGATTAAGTTGGGACGCGATGTTAAAAACCACAAAAATAACTCTAGAGCTCTTAACCGACATTGATAAAATAGCTTTCATAACCAAAAATATTCGCGGTGGCATCTCGCAATGTAGTAAAAGGCACGCAAAAGCTAATAATAAATTTATGGCAGATTATGATCAAAATATTCCTTCTTCATATCTTATGTACTTGGATGCAAATAATCTTTATGGGTGGGCTATGTCTCAATGTCTCCCTACTGGTAAATTTGAATGGGTGAATGTAGATGCTGATTTCAATGTTTCTGATGATGCCGAACATGGTTTCATTTTAGAAGTCGATCTAGAATACCTCAACGAATTGCATGACTCTCATTCGGATTTGCCATTCTGTCCAGAAAATGTTTGTTTAGGGAATTCCAAAGAAAAAAAATTAATTCCTAATTTAAATGGGAAAACGAATTATGTTCTACATTATAGAAATCTAAAACAATGTTTGAAGAATGGTTTGAAATTAACTAAAATCCACCGCATTTTGAGATTTGAACAATCAAAGTGGTTAAAAAGTTACATAGATTTAAACACTCACATGCGATCGCAAGCAACTTGTGATTCTGATAAAGACCACTATAAAAGTATGAATAATTCAATGTTTGGTAAGACCATGGAAAACGTTTTGAAATATGTGAACGTAAAATTGCTAAATCATTGGGAAAATCAGGGGAAATCACTGGGAGTTGAAACTATGATAGCCAAACCTGAGTTCCACAGTTTATCAATATTTTCGGAGAACTTAGCTGCTGTCCAATTGAATAAAACTAAAATATTTTATAATAAACCAATTTACTTAGGATTTTGCATTTTGGATATATCGAAAACTTTCATGTACAAATTTCATTATGACTACATGAAAACAAAATATCAAGAAAATCTAAGGCTTCTTTATACAGATACAGATAGTTTAGTATATCAAATATTCACGGAAAACTATTATGAGGACATAAAATCAGACCTTGATTTATATTTTGATACATCAGATTACCCATCGAACAATGAATATGGTTTACCATTATTAAATAAAAAGCGGTTAGGGTTTTTCAAAGATGAAAACAATGGTAAAATTTTTAAAGAGTTTGTTGGTCTACGATCTAAAATGTATGCTTTAGACGTTGAAAATCATGGGCTTATATCAAAAGCCAAAGGAGTAAATAAATGTGTTACTAAAAAACTGACTCTCAACGATTATAAAAAGTGTTTATTTGAAAAAAATGTACAACATGGCCAAATGCTAAGATTTAAATCAATAAAACATGTAATATTTACCCAAAACATAAATAAAGTATCATTATCTCATAATGATACAAAACGATTCTTGTTAGAAAACTCTTCGGACACTCTTGCGTGGGGACATTATAAAATACCACATCAATCATCACAAAATTAATTTGTCATGTAATTTATAATCACAGAACATTCAAAAATGTCATCATTATTTTTTGTATACCTAATTGTAGAAAAGTAAATTAATTTTAGTTTTTGTAAATATTGGTTGGTGAAGCTGAATCAAAAAACAAGTGGTGGGGCTACTAATTGTAGAAATGTAAATTAAGATTAAGTACTTATATTGTAGAAATGTAAATTAATTTTAAGTTTTGTAAATATAGGTTGGTGAAGCTGAATCAAAAAGCATGTGGTGGGGGTACTAATTGTAGATAATGTAAATTAGTTTTTAGTTCAACTATTTTTTTTTTTTATTGTTGGTATAAAAAAAAAACTTTGTTGAGTTTTTTGCGGCGTTCCTTCTCAACAATGATGTTCATTTCCGGAGCGCTGGTAGATTAAAAAAGAACGGACAATTTCGAAATAAAACATATTTTACAATGATATCTTTGTTTTTTTTTTTAAGGTGTTTACCGTTGTTTTAGTTGATTTATTTAAAAAGTAATTGAGCTCATAATATTACATCATTTCACTTTTATCTGTTTACATATCAACACGTATTACTAGTTTTAATTATGATACATTTTTATCATCCTTTCACAACCATTGTAGCTGGTCCGAGTGGGTGTGGTAAAACTCAATTTGTAACAAACTTTTTAAATAATTCCAAAGAAGTATGTAATGTTGTATTTGATGAAATTATTTGGTGTTATGATGAAATGCAGCCTCTTTACAATCTGGAAAATGTAAATTATAGTCAAGGAATACCAGATTTTTCAATGTTTGATGGGAAGAAACCTAAGCTTCTTATAATAGATGATCTGATGAGAGAATCGGATGGACGAATCGTAGACATTTTTACAAAAGGTAGTCATCATAGAAATTTAAGTGTTTTTTATATTACACAAAACATATTTCATCAGGGGAAAGGCCAACGTGATATTTCGCTGAATACAAGCTACATTGTATATTTTAAGAATCCCAGGGACAAAACACAAATACGCTACTTGTCACGACAAGTTTACCCAGAAAACCCAAAATTTGTAGATGAAGCCTACAAAGATGCTACTCAAGAACCACATGGTTACCTCATGATTGATCTGAAACAAAATACAAATGACATATGTCGTTTTAAAACAAAAATATTTCCGTTTGATGGGCATTGCACTGTGTATGTCCCTAAAAAGGGGTTTAAATACGATAAAAATCAGCAAATTTTAGTCAGTTCTACATGATGCATGCGAGAGTAAACACATATAAACATTTACTTGAAGCATTGCAATTGCTAAAACCAAAATATCGCACGGCGTTACTTAAATCTTGTGATGACGATGAGATCAACATTATTTGCGAGTGCATTTATAACGTTCTAAATGGAAAAATTCCATTAGAAAAAAAAGAAAAATCTAAATTAAAAAAACATAAAGATATCTTGCGAAAATTAATTTCAAAAGGAAAACATAAAATAAGAAAAACCGTTATAATTCAAAAGGGAGGTGCATTTCTACCTATTATATTAGGAGCAGTTTTAAGTGCCTTAGTAAACTCATTATCATAATCATAATGGAAAATACAAAAAAAATGCTATTAGTTGAATCAGATTTTATTGAAAGACTGAAACGCAATGAGAGCCTACCTGAAAATTCATCATCCCGCCTAGATGCTGAGATGCAAAAAATCCTTAAAAGTAAAATGAATGATCGTGAAAAGTGGACATTATATTCTCAAGCATTGCAACGATTTTTACATTTTATTGAAATAGATCGAAAACCGTTTAAAATACCTATCATAACGGAGGGGGAGCTTCAAGTCAACAACGAAAGTAATGATCTAAAGTCAAAAGTAAACAAAAAGGAGCTTAATGAATATAATGACTCAGTTGCAACTCCACCTTTGCGAGAAGGAGATGTTACTACACCAGTTACACCGATTGATAAAACAAATCCAGAACCGATGCCAATTAGTCCATCTAAAATTATAGATATATTACCCAAATCATATGAGAAAAAAACTCGAATTTTGTTGGATTACATTGTTTTGAGTAGACCAAAAATTTGGTGGAAGCCAACTGGTGAAGTTGTAATAAACAACCGCACTATTTCAAATAGTAATATTACTGATCTGGTAAGCGACACGATTAGATCTCTTAAACGACCTAAACCAACAGGATGGGAAGAGTTTGCGTTACTGTTAAGAGATATAAGAGTTCCTTTAAGCTGCATAGGTAATCCCGCAAACTTGGAATTCATTAAAACAGCTCAATCGTTTGAACCATTATCTGCATCTACAAGTACGAGATCATCAACAGATAAAGAAAAACTTAGAGCTACACCACTTACCACAGGAGTACTTAAGCGTCAACATAAGAAAATAGATTGGGAAAAATGGACCCCTTATTAGATATTAATAGAATCTACTATGATGTCTCCAATCCAGCTGGTTACAGTAGTTTAAATAATATAGCGAAGGAGATGAAAGAACAAATGAACAAAGAGGAAGTAAAAAAATGGCTACAATCTCAAGATACGTATACGCTACATAAACCTATTCATAAGCGATTCACCAGAAATAGATATATCCTATCTAACTTTAATGAACTCTGGCAAGCTGATCTAAGTGACATGAGTACATATACTGAATATAACCATGGATACAAATATATTCTTTGTGTTATTGATGTGTTCAGTAAATATGCTTTTGCGAGGGCTATGAAAAAGAAAGATTCATCAACAGTTAAAGAATGTTTTGAAAGCATATTTACTGAAGCCAACTTTGTTCCTCGTCATATACAATCTGATAAAGGTACAGAATTTGTTTCAAAGGTGGTAAGAGATTACTTTAAAAGCAAAAACATTAATTATTATACTACTAATAATCCCGACATTAAAGCAAGTATAGTAGAAAGGTTCCAAAGAACTCTTAAAATGAAAATGTGGCGTTACTTCACTCATAATAATACATATAATTACACCGATATTTTACAAGACCTTCTTCATTCTTACAATCATACCTATCATACTAGCATTAAAATGCGACCAATTGATGTTAACTCTAATAATATTATGACCGTTTGGAATAATTTATATTATCGAAAAAAAGATAGGCAAATTTCATTGGAAACCTCAAAATTGAATGTAGGCGATCATGTTAGAATAACTAAATATAAACATGTATTTCAAAAGGGTTATGAAAGTAATTGGAGTGATGAAATATTTATAATTAATTCAGTTATTTACAGATCACCACGAGTTGTTTATATGTTAAAGGATTTGCAAGGTGAACCCATCATTGGTACATTTTATTCTAAAGAGTTACAAAAGGTGACTTACCTCCCCTCCACCGAGTATAAAATTGATAAAATAATACGTTCGCGTCATATTAGAGGCATAAAGGAAATACTAGTGAAGTGGCAAGGTTATCCAAATAAATTTAACTCTTGGATACTTGCATCAAGCTTGAAAAAAATATGAATGAAAACAGTTTTTATTTAACTTTGTTGAGCAACAGTTCAACGGATTACTATACTGACAACACAACTGCACATTTTCTGACTAAATTACCTAAGAACATAAAATTAGAAGGGGAGTGGGTAGTTGGATTAGTGGAATTTCAATACCCGTGTTCCATGTATAATGTTCAAGATCATGAAAATATAATTTACATAAAGAAAAAAGTGGTATCACCCAACAACAAATCAACGAAAATTGTTGATATAAAAACCCATATACCAGCCACTACATATGATAATATTGATCATTTCCTTCAAGCATTTAATGAGAACCCACAACTAAAAAATAATGTCAAATTTAGATATGATACATTGACAAAAATGGTTGGAGTAACAACAACAAATAATGAAATAACCTCTATCATAACAACCCCGATACTAAGTCTCCAGCTGGGTTTCAAACCGAGATCAAATTTGAAACAAATTACATATGGAAAAAACCCTGCCAATTTATATTTAGGATTACCACCACAAATATTTGTTTACACCGATATAATTCATCCGCAAGTAGTTGGAGATGTTATAACAGCATTGCTTAGAATAATACCACTAGATCCAACTAAGTTCATTTATGGTGCATATAAAACTCACATTTTCTCACCCGCTCACTATGTACCGGTTTTACGTAGGGAGTTCGATACTATTGAAATAGATATAAGAACAACTACTGGTGTTAATGTACCATTCCAATTTGGTAGCTCTTGCGTGAAACTACACTTTCAACGAGTAAAATGAATTATAACAGATCTTCAGTCTCTTGTCCTTACCAGCATTATTATTCGCATCAGGCCGGCTCTGGTGTAGGAATTGTCTATAAAGGAGTCCCATTTCAACGAGGGCATGGTATAGGGAGTTTTTTGGGAGGGCTATTTAGATCAGTGCTCCCTTTATTATCTAGTGGTTTGAAAACCATTGGAAAAGAAACCTTAGGTGCAGGCGCTGGTTTGTTATCAGATATGGTAAATTCACGCCCTATGGATAGTTCGATTAGATCACGATTCAAGGAGGCAAGTGCTAATTTAAAAAGAAAAGCCGATGAAAAAATTGATTCCCTCATGTCGGGATCTGGGTATAAAATGTCATCTAAAAGAAGGGAACCGCTCATTACATTGAAAGCATCGAGACGAAGAGGAAGTAAAAAAAATAAAAACAAAAATATTGAGGATATATTTACAAGCTAAATAATGTCATTCCTACATAGTCATTCCTGTGAATGTGCAAAATCTGAATTAGATATATTTGCTCTTCCATCGACTCAAACAAGTATTGAAAGTGGACAGTGGGTTCATTACAAACCAATTTCATCTTTAAGTGATGATGCTCCCATCGAATTTCAAGTTCCTGGATCAGGAGATGACTATGTTGATCTATCACACACAATGTTACATATTAATGCTAAAATATTGAATCAGGATGGTACAAAATTAAAACCAGATACCGTGGTTGCACCCGTCAATAACTGGTTACATTCCCTTTTCAGTCAACTAGATGTATATTTAAATCAAAAACTAATATCACCCCCAAACAATACATATGCTTACCGTGCTTATATGGAAAATCTTCTAAACTATGGTCCGGCAGCCAAAGAAACTCATCTTACTTGTGGATTGTGGTATGAGGATACTGCAACTCATATGGATACCGTTGATGCAAATAACAAAGGGTTTCACAAAAGACTAGAATTTGTCAAAGAGAGTAAGGAAGTGGAAATGATTGGTCATTTACACGCTGACATATTTAACCAAGAGAAATTCTTAATAAATGGTGTCGAAATACGTATTAAGTTAGTACGTTCCAAGGAATCATTTAATCTCATTTGTCATCAAGATAAAAAATTCAAGGTACAAATAATGGATGCTAGTCTCATTATAAGAAGGACACGAATTAATCCTAGCGTTTTGTTAGCACACCAAAAAGTATTGGCAACAACGACTGCAAAATATCCTATCACAAGAGCAGAAGTTAAGGTGCTTACATTACCGTCGGGGATACAGGGTAAAACATTGGATAATATATTTCTCGGACAAATTCCTAAAAGATGTATTATTGGTTTTGTATCAAATTCTGGGTTTAATGGCAATTTAGCTATGAATCCATTTAATTTTCAACACTATAATATGAATTCATTTAGTTTATATGTTGATGGTCATGAAATTCCTTCTAAAACATTACAACCATCATTTAGTTCTGGTTCTGGGTTAATAGCATCATCATATCACACTTTATTTTCTGGAACTGGTATACATTTTCACAATGAAGGTAATGCTATAAGCAGAACTGAATATGGAGCAGGTTATTGTTTGTTATGTTTTGATTTAACTCCCGATTTATCTGCTAGTTCAACTTCACACTGGAATCTTGTAAGACATGGAAGTGTTCGCTTAGAAATTCGCTTTGATGTTGCTCTACCCTCCACCATTAATTGTATTGTGTATGCAGAATTTGATAACATTATTGAAATAAACAAAAATCGTGATGTAACTGTAGATTACAACAGTTAGTAAATACATAAATACAATGTTTTTACCCATCTACTTTATTTCATTGTAACCATTGTTGACAGCATCAGCAACTTATTCATTTATTTTATTTTATTAAATATGGATACCAATGAAATTCAATTTTGTATGAAAAAAATCAACCCTTCGTTTGAATTCAACGTTTTTGCTGCTAACAAAATTCCTATTTGGGTTAATCTTCCTGTCTTTATTGTAAGTAATTTGGACCCAGACTCGAAACCAGGCTCCCACTGGGTTGCTATACATATTGACATTAATGGTATAGGGGAATACTTTGACTCCTTTGCCCGGAAACCTTCAGGTTATCATAAGTTATTTTTAAAAAGGAATACAAAGCGTTGGTTTTATAACTATAAACCACTTCAAAACCATTTTACCTCAGTTTGTGGTGAATATTGTTTAGTATATTTGTATTTTAAATTTCATGGAAAAACTATGAAAGATTTGCTAAGTTTGTTTTCTGAAAATTCTTTATGTAATGATCTTATATTAAGAAATATGTTTAAGACATTTTTTGTGAAATAAAAGAATATGTGAACGAAAATATGATTTTTATTTTTACATGTAATACAATATTAACCTTTTGTTTAATTTACACAAACACTTTTTATCACTGCATCTTATAGTCAATTAAGTATTTCACACAATTTAATTTTACAAAAAAATATAATTGTTTAGACTGGATCTTGAATTCTTAAAAGCTAAGGTTTTTACATATAATACAATAACAAGCTTTTGTTTAACTTACACAAACACTTTTTATCAATGTTTCTTATTGTCAATAAAATATTTCACACAACTGTCTTTAGAAGCTACTTGCTTTGTTATGTTATATATTACATCACGTGTCGATTGCAGTTGACTTTCATCTTCAGAAGACGCGTAGAATTTCAATCTCACATCAGCGTGTTTCCAGTGCTCAGTGGGTGGAATGTTTTTAACTTTTTGCATATCATATATCTCGATTTTAATCAAGTGAGAAGCGTATGCTCCGTCATCTTGTCCGGTTGATATATAACCCACTCCGTCAGGAGAACTTTGACTGACATTCGAAGATCGTTTCAACGCTTTAGTTTTCTTCTTGGGAAGTTCAAAGAAGCTGTCGATGTTATTTGCTGAACGCTTTTTTGCCATGGCTTGCTTAACTTTAAAACCAGGCGTGCCTTCTTCATCGGTTGATTCATCTTTATTTTCCGGGTAGTAATAGTTTTTGAAAGTATTTTCAGAGAACTGCAACAATATCAAACAATAAATTAAACAACTGTTTACAATACCTACTCTTAATAAAAACACGGTGAACAAATGCTAAAAGACACACAGTTAAGTTATAATACTTGTACATACTCACATCCATTATTAGCCCTTTGTATAAACACTTCACTGCACGAAACAACACTGTTAAGTCTATATACTGCTATATGTACAGGGAGATCCGGTAACGAGCACAGTTGAGTAGCCAATACTTGCCGATATACAATAGCGCACCGCTTTTATACCATTCGTAAGTTAAGAAACCTTCTAGAAACAAGTTTGAACTCGTAGGTAAAACAGACGCCGTATTATTCATCAAAACCCAAAATAATAAAACGAATCCTTTGTGACCATAAAACTTAATAGGCTGCTACCAATAAAACAAGTAAGCCGTTAAAACCATTCACTAGGGCACACAAAACTTGTCGGTACAGGCTTTTTTGATTGATATACTCCATAGTAGGTATTTTGAATCCAGCAAGTCGGAACCAGTTTACATGCTTCGGTTTAGTTTTACATACTACTGTGTAACAGTAAAATTAAACATGTAGGTATGTGAAGCTGAACCCCATATAATATATCTACTACGAATAGATAATGTTAGTTAATGTTAGAAGTAGATACATACTCATAGATACACACCCGTACGCAGATTAAATTACATTTAATCACCATATTTTTATCAGCCTAAGTGTAGGTAATTTATTTAGAAATATATGCAATGTATGGTTTTTATAGTTGTTTAGAATAGGCTCTAAGTAACAACAGCATAAGATAATAAATGTTAATTTTAGCTTGGTTTGCTAAGATTATCATGGGTAAATTGAATTAAGTTTTGCTTAGGACTTAAGCTATGATTAAATTAGGTCTTAGCTTAGGTTAAGTTAGGCGATGCTTAATAACAGTTGAGTATGATTGTTCAAATATAAAAGCAAGTGTAGCTACTTCTTTGATTGAATCATCTTTATTTTCCGAAAGTATTAAAAACGGTAGGTATTTTAAGTTATATTAGGTTTCACGATGTTAGGTTTACTTCAACAAGTTAGGTTAGGTTAGGTTAGAAGTATGATCCTTAAAAACATTAGATAATTATGTTAAATAAATAAATAAAATAAATAAATATCAGGGGACAATGTCACACCAATTGACCTAGTCCCAAACTAAGCTCTAGGCTTGTACTATGGGTACTAGACAACGATATAAATACTTATATAGAGAAATATATACTTTAATACATAGAAAACATCCATGACTCAGGAACAAATATTTGCGCTCATCACACAAACATCTGCCCTTACCGGGATTTGAACCCAGGACCGCTAGCTTCGTAGGCAGGGTCACTACCAACTAGGCCAGCGCGTCGTTAAGTTAGGATAGGTTTCACGATGTTAGGTTTAGGTACTTCAACAAGTTAGGTTAGGTTAGGTTAGAAGTATGATCCTTAAAAACTTTAGATAATTATGTTAAGTTAGGATAGGTTTCACGATGTTAGGTTTAGGTACTTCAACAAGTTAGGTTAGGTTAGGTTAGGTTAGGTTAGGTTAGGTTAGGTTGAGGTCAAATCTCGGGTGTGGTGAAGACGATTTGTACGATTCTCGGTGATCAAAGCCTAGACTTTTTTCTCACTTGACTCATTGTTTCATTTCTCTTTTACGTAGTATAGTTTTCTTATTTTCTTTAGTTTTGCATTTGCGGTTGGTTTTTGTTTCTTTGCTTTGTGTACGTTTTCTGCGGCAAAAAAGTTCGTGTTGCCGTTATCTTTTCGAGCCTTTTATAGGTTTGAAAAATACCGGCGATCGGCTTCTTTGCCGTACGGTTGGTCCGGTAATTTTCCTTACGCAAGTTTGGAAAATATCGGCCTTCTGGTTTTGTGTTTTTTAACTTTAATTTTTTGTAATTATTTTGGTTTGTTTACGTTTTTTAAAAATAGTTTAGTCGGTGTTGTCAGCTTCCTTAATTGCCCAGTTTTTGGGCTGGGGTAGCTGCGACGGTCCCGCTAACTATAGCGTAGGTTTAGTTTTGTTATTATTACTGTGTCGTGAATTTTTGTTTTTTCTTAAACTTCGAGTTTTTGCTCGAAGTTTTCGAGAAACGATTCCGACTTTTTTGTGTTTAGGTGTGTTTTTTAATTATTTTTATTTGTTGTAAAATTATTTAACCCCAAGGGGCGGGTAGCAATTTTTGTTTTTTAAATATTTTGTTTCAGGTCCTTAACGGTCTGACTTCCAGGTCGGAAGTTATCGGCCTGTTAAGGTACCGGGGTGAGTAAGGTTTTTCGGTTTACCAACTTAAGGTTTTTCCGAAAGTTGGTAAATTCGATAACTCTTAACCTTTTTACCTTTTTTGTGTTTTTTCATTTTTGTTTTTGCGGCGCCACTAAATACTATTTTTTAGTGTTTATTTGGTCCCGCTACGACCTCGGGAAGTGGGTCAAATCAGGGGACAAAGTTTTCCCCTGATTGCTATTTGTTTATTTCAGGCGCAAAACCTGATTTCCTATAGAAAAGTCGAGATCCGAGTCGCACTTGACCGTTTTAAGTTAGGTTAGGTCCTAACTTGGGTCCTAGCGGTCGGATTTCGGCTTTTCTCGGTAGGGAGGTAGGGGGGGCCACCATGGCCTCACCTACAAAAAATCGGAGGGATCCGCCTAAGGGGGGGGGGGATCATCCACGACTCCGACTCCGAATCCGAGATCGACGATCTCGGGTGGCTCGTGGGGGAGCACTCTGCTCCACAGCCCTCCAAGAGGGCACTGGAGAATACGGACGAGGAGGAGGAAGGGGAAGAAAGGCCCGTGAAGATCAACACGGCGTTCAGGGGGAAGCCCAAGGGGGCCTACTCTGGGCTGGCCGCAGCCAGGCTGAGGGCGAAGCTGTACCAGCTTGAGCCCCAGTTTGAGGAGGTAGCTGATGCCGATCCTGCGGCCAGCTACAGGAGGGATTTCCCTGAACTCCGCCCCAGAGGGGGAAAGGGGGGGAAAAAGGGAAAGGCGGAGGGGGACCGGCGATCTCGGTCAGCCTCGCGCTCTCGCTCGGGCTCGCGCTCCCCGGAGCCCATGGATGGGCTAGAGGGTCAGAAGGCTGACCCCATAGATGCCACCCGCATGGCGGCGAGGGACATCCTGGAGGCGACCAGGATATCCGGCAACATCAAGGGGGAGGTCCAAGGCCGGATGAACCGGGCCTGCCGCGCCATCCTAGGGCTGATGGACGAGGTAGAGGCCTCCAGGACCGAGAGCGAGGAGATCCGCATCCTAAAAGCGGACAATAAAAGGATGCGGGAGCAACTCGCTCTCAACTCGGCGGAGCTGAAGGCGCTCCGCATCGCCTTCAGCGAGCGGCAGATCCCGGCCGCCCCCCCTGTCGCTGCTGCCCTGCAGTTCGGGACCGCCGAATTGACCGAGGCTATTGAGGTCATGAAGAGGGACCTCTTCCTCAGCCTAGGTCGGATGATAGCCGACAGGATGGAGGAGGTCAACCGACGCCTCCCGGCGGAGCCCATCCTTCGCCCCCCGCTGGCACACGACAAGCGGGCTACCAAGCCCGCCGTGTCAGCCCCCCCTCAGCGAAAGGGGGCAGGTATTGCCCCGCCACCCCCAGCCCCGGTGGACCTCGAGCCAATAGCCAGAGCCAGGCTAGGCGATGGGCGGGCAAACAAGAAGGCGGTGGCCCCAGTCCCCACCCCCGCCAACAAGAAGTCCGCCAAGGCCGCCAAGGCTGCCCCGGCCCCGGAGGAGGAGTCCGGCCCCTCGGGCCGTATGCCACCTGCGCCCACACAAATGTCGTGGTCGCAGGTGGTTCGGAAGAAGGGCAAGGGCGCGGCCAAGCCCCCCCCTCCACCCCCTAAAGGGACCGGTAAGGCGACGCACGGGCCGAGACCCGCCAAGTTGTCGGTCCCCAAGACGGCGGCGGTGGTGATCTCCCTAAAGAAGGGAGCCACCACCACCCTGCAGGCCACCATGGCTAAGGCCATTAATGGTCTTAGCCTGAGTGAGGTGGGCCTGCAGAGCGTGCGGGTCAGGACCTCAATGACGGGCTCCCGGGTCATCGAGGTCCCCGGGGAGAAGGGCCACGAGGTGGCGGACACCCTTGCGGCCAAGCTGCAAGGGTTGGTGGGGGACGTGGCGGACGTCAGCCGCCCTGTTAAGATGGCCGGCGTCCAGATCTCCGGATTGGACGAGTCGGCCACCAAGGACACGGTGGCGCAGGCTGTTGCCGCGGCGGGGGCGTGCCGGCCTGAGCAGGTCCGGGTGGGGGCCGTCCGCGCCCTTTACGATGGCACTGGATCGGTCTTGATCCAGTGCCCCGTGCAGGCTGCGGTGACCCTTACCAAGGCCGGGAGGATCCTGGTGGGCTGGGCCTCCGCCAGGGTCACGGCGGTGGGGCCGACACCAATGCGGTGCTTCCGCTGTTATGGTGTCGGCCACTCGCGGGAGCTGTGCCCCTCTAAAGTTGACCGGAGCAATTTCTGCTTCCGGTGCAGCAAAGAGGGGCACAAAATGGCGGATTGCTGGGAGAAGGCTTGGTGCGCCGTATGCCACCAGGCCAAACTCCCGGCGAACCACATGCTGGGGGGGAGGAAATGTTTCCCCCCCGCAACTAAAGGTAAGGACCTGCGGCCGCAGCGTCCCCGCCCCCCCGTTGCTAATGGAAGCACCCACGCAGCGACCGCCGCGGCCCCCGAGGAGACCTGCATGGAGCTCTAAATGCCAGCACACCATTTGGAGCTCCTGCAGGCCAACGTCAACCACTCCGCCAGAGCACAAGACCTGCTCATGCAGGTAATGGCGGAGTGGTCGATTGACGTTGCGGTCGTCGCGGAACCCTACTACGTCCCTCCCCTACCCAATTGGGTGGGGTCGACGGACGAGTGGGTTGCCGTGGCGGTGCCGGCGATCGGCGATGGACCCCCCCTCGTGAGGATCGAGGGCGGCCCGGGTTTCGTGGCGGCCGGGTGGGGGAGCGACACCGTACTAGTTGCGGTGTACTTCTCCCCCAATAGGCCGCTGGCCGCCTTTGAGGCCTTCCTGGGGGTCCTAGAGGGGGTCGTGGCGAGGGCGGCCCCGCGCCAGGTAATGGTCCTGGGGGACCTCAACGCCAAGAGTGCGGCGTGGGGTTCCCCCATAACGGACGTGCGCGGGGGGGTGCTGACGGATTGGGTGGCGGCGGCGGGCCTGGTGGTCCTGAACCAGGGCAGCGCCAACACTTGCGTGCGGCGGCAGGGGGGGTCAATCGTGGACATCACGTTCGCGACCCCTGCCATTGCCGCACGCCTCGCAGACTGGCGCGTCCTGGAGGACGTGGAGACCCTCTCCGATCACCTGTATATCAGGTTGAGGGTCTCCTCAAGACCGGGCCAGCTGCCACCCAGTCCTCGGGGGGGGTGGGGAAGGGGGACGGAGGAGTTCCCCAAGTGGTCCCTGTCCCAACTGGACAGGGCCAAGGCGGACGAGGCGGCGATGGTGGAGGCTTGGTGTGCTGCCCCACCCGCCGCCTTGGGAGTGGAGGAGAGGGCGCGCCGGTTCCGCTCCGCACTGCAGGCCGTATGCGGAGCGGCCATGCCCCGGGCGAAACGGCTCTTCGCCCGGAGGGAGGTCTACTGGTGGTCCGCCGAAATTGCGGCAGTGCGGACCACCAGTAACAGTGCCCGCCGCGCCTACCAACACTGTAGGCGCAGGCGGCACACTGCGGAGGAGGAGGAGAGGCTCTACGGGGCCCTCAAAGAAGCCAAGGGGGCCCTAACCCTGTCGATAGCAAAGGCCAAGGATGAGGCACACGCCTCATTCTTGGCCACGCTGGACAGGGATCCGTGGGGGCGGCCGTACAGGGTGGTGCGCAACAAAATGCGCACTGCCCCCCCCATGGACTCTCTAGAGCCTCCCCTCCTGAGGAGGGTCATCGAGGGGCTGTTTCCGGCAGCTCCCTCGATAACTCCCCCGGTGATGACCGAGCCACCGGGGGACTTGGAGGACCCACTCGAGCTCGCCATCGCACCGGTAAGCGATGACGAGTTCGAGAGGGCGGTGGACCGGCTCCGGGGCTGCAAGAAAGCCCCGGGGCCCGACGGAGTACCGGGCCGGGTACTCCCCATCGCCCTAAAACACCTCGGGGACCGACTCAGGCAGTTGATGGACGACTGCCTGAGGGAGGGACGGTTCCCGAGGGTGTGGAAGGAGGGGAGGCTCTGCCTCCTCCGGAAAGAGGGTCGACCCCCGGACTGTCCCTCCGCCTATCGCCCCATAGTGCTGCTGGATGAGGCCGGGAAGATGATGGAGAGAATCCTGGCCTCCAGGATCCAGCAGCATCTAGAGACCGCCGGCCCGAACGTCTCTGATAGACAGTTCGGGTTCAGAGAGGGGCGGTCTACGCTCGACGCGCTGAAGTCCCTTAGGGACTTCTGTGAGTACGCGTCGAGCAGAGGGGAGGGTGTCGTCGCGGTGTCCCTTGACATCGCAAACGCGTTTGGCACTCTCCCCTATGGGGTGATAAGGGAGGCACTTATTTACCACCAAGTGCCTCCCTACCTGCGGCGGGTCATAGAGCACTACCTGACCGAGAGGGTAGTGCTCTATGAGCAGAGGGACGGTCGACGGGGGTCGACGGCGATGGCCTGCGGCGTACCCCAAGGTTCCGTGCTCGGTCCGCTCTTATGGAACCTGGGGTACGATTGGGCCATCAGGGGGGAGTTGCTCCCACGGACGGCCACCATCTGCTACGCAGATGACACCATGGTGGCCGTGCGTGGGACCGACATGAGGGAGGTGCTGTGCCGGGCGGAAGCGGCGGCCGAGCTGACCATTTACCGGATTGGTCGGCTCGGCCTGAGGGTGGCGCTCCCGAAGACTGAGGCGATAGTCTTCGGGGGCCGGGGGTGGAGGCTGCCGGCGGGTTTGGCGCTCACCCTGGGGGGGGAGTCGGTCCCGATCAAGCCCCACATAAAATATTTGGGGCTTGTTCTGGACCGACGATGGAATTTCGGGGAGCATTTTTCGCAATTGGCTCCCCGAATTGTGGGCGCCGCGTCGGCACTGAGCCGGCTGCTGCCGAACGTGGGTGGGCCGGGCTCCTTGTGCCGCCGGCTGTATGCCGGCGTTACAAGGAGCATGGCTCTGTACGGGGCCCCCATCTGGGCGGACAAGCTGTCCGCCCGGAACAGGGCCCTGCTACAGAGGCCACAGCGGGTGGTGGCCCTCCGTATTGTGAGGGCCTACATGACGGTGGCCCACGCCGCGGCCTGCCTCCTCGCCTGCACCCCGCCCTGGGAGTTGGACGCAGAGGTGCAGGCGGAGACCTACGCAGTCAGGTCCAGGGCCCGGGCGAGAGGAGAACGCCCGGACCCTGAGGAGGTGGAGGAGACGCGCCGGATGACGGAGCGCCGACTGCGGGACAGGTGGAAAGCGGACCTGGAGGACTCCCCCTATGGGACTCGGACCATAGGGGCGATCCTCGGGTCGTTTGACACCTGGTTGGGGAGGGCAGTCGGCGCTACGTCGTACCGGCTTGTGCAGGTATTGACCGGACACGGATGCTTCGGTCATTACCTGCACAAAATTGGGAGGGAGCCCGGCCCGCAGTGCCATGAGTGCGGCGATCCGGACGACACGGCTCAGCACACTCTCGAGGTGTGCAGCCGGTGGAGTGCGGAGCGCCGCACTATGGCACTAGCCATCGGTCGACGGGACCTCTCCCTGCACAGCGTTGTGTCTGCAATGCTGTGCAGCGACAGGTCCTGGAGGGCTGTAGCCTCCTTCTGCGAGTGTGTCATCTCGCAGAAGGAGGCCTCGGAGCGTGAGCGCGAGGATTCTCCTCTCGCGCATCCGCTCCGGCGTAGACGGCGGGGGGTGAGGCGGCGGCGTTTTGCCGCCCGCCTCAACCCTTAGTGACTGCGGGTGGGGGATGGGAGTCCCTCGCCCGCCGTAGGCTAGTCACTTAGCGGTCTGGGAGAGAGGCCAGGCGTGCTCGGCCTCTCTCTCCTTCGGCGCGGGTAGCCCCGGCAGGTGGCCGGGGCTGCCGGAAGGCGTCGTGGGCAGAGCTTCGGCGGTTCCACGGCGCCTTGCCAAACCGGCAGGAGGGTACGCCAGGGTGGTTTTTAGTGGGTTGCGCCCCCTTTCCCCCTCTCATTCTGAGGGGGGGGCGGGGGTGAGTCCCACATATCCCCTCACTACTCCCATGGTGAGGGGAATGCATAAAGCATTTTCCACCCTGACAAAAAAAAAAAAAAAAAAAAAAGGTTAGGTTAGGTTAGGTTAGGTTAGGTTAGGTTAGGTTAGAAGTATGATCCTTAAAAACATTAGATAATTATGTTAAGTTAGGATAGGTTTCACGATGTTAGGTTTACTTCAACAACGTAGGTTAGGTTAGGTTAGAACTATGACCCTATGAACAATATGTTAAGAAAGTAACTATTGCTACTTAATTAAATGATATGAAAAACACATAGGTAAATTAAAAATCACATAACAGCAGTTAATAGTGCATAATCAGACAATAAAAAAGGTGGAAACGCGTCGATGGGTGCAAGACAAAAGCCCCGAGAACGCCCGCGCACACACAATAGAGAGCTTGCCCGGTAATAGAAAAAGGGTCAGGTAGTTGATAACCTTTTTCTATTTAATACAGGTGCTATTGCTAAGTATGGAAAGGAGCGGTCTGAGAGCCTCGGGACCCTCCCCAAACGCTCTAAATGGCCCCCAAAACACCGAAAAAAAGTGTAAATTTTTTTTTTTTTTTTTTTGCCGCGAAGGCCCGCCCCTCGGCCGTCAGAGCACCTTTTTTCGGGGGGAGCGGCGGTGGGGCCAGTACCGGCGAATACATACTACTTCCGTGTCCGTAAAGTATATAAATCATTTGTTGGTCAATGCATTCATTTCTATAATAAATTACCTGAAGTAGTTTTAAAGTTTCCCTTTCCAGCACTTACAAAATATTTGAAAAGGTCGTTAATGTCTAAAGCGTATTATAGGGTCGAGGACTATCTAACAGACAAAAATGCATGGCCTACACCCGAAATATAGTCAATAATAATTTGTTCAAATGCAAAAGCTTTATCCTGCTTTTTCCTGTCTGGAGGACACCGTTGATGCAGGAAAACATATCGAAACTTTTATGTGGTCATCTTGACTCATCATTGACTCATATTATACACATATATAAGTAGTTGATTCTATTTTATTTCATTTTATTCTTTTCTATCTTTCTCTCCCGTAAGATTTTTGGCATGTTTTCCTGCTGAACTACTGTTATTTGATATTATATTTAATTGAATACTTGTAGCTTTATATAATGCTAGAATAAGTTGTACCATTGTAATATGAAATATGAAATATGTTTAAAAAATGACTGACTGCTGAGTTTCTTGCGGCGTTTCTTCTCAGCAGTGGTCTCCTCTTGGGAAGCGCTGGTAGTATCTTGACGTGTAAAAGTGCCCGAGCGGCCTACTTACTCAATAAATTTCTTTTACCTTTTTTATCTTTTTTATCGATGAAAAGATTTTCGAGATTTCAAGGGGCACCCAATTCTGACACAGTGCAGCTGCTGTGTATTAGATAAATTGTAGGCCAATCGGATACTCTATGAGGTTGTTGTTGAAAGAGAGATAATGAGTGAATCATTCTATCTATTGATGGAAACCGCTGCGTACTTTATAAGATATAAGCGTACATAGAGAAGGACAGACGGCGGGAAGCAACTGTTTTAGGCTGCGGCTCCACTGAGGCGGAGACGAGCGGAGCTTTGCTATTATTAACCAATAGGAGGCGCATGCGGTCACGTCGAGCGCGCCTTTCGCGCGTTAGTTTAGATTCTATTGGTTAATAATGCCACAGCTCCGCTCCACTCCGCTCATCTCCGCTTCAGTGGAGCCGCATCCTTATGCTAAGTAAAGTTGTAATAAAGAAGATGTAAAAGTTAAGAATAGCTAAACTGAAGTTGCAGTGGGCGGGGCACATTGCTCGCAGGACTGATGGCCGAGATAGGGTCAGAAGGTTCTGGAGTGGCGTCCGCGGACCGGAAGAAGAGCTGTAGGTAGGCCTCCAACAAGATGGAGTGACGACCTCGTCAGGATCGCGGGACCGCGGTGGATGCGAAAAGCACAAGACCGGTCTGAGTGGAAAGCCTTGGGGGAGGCCTATGTCCAGCAGTGGACGTCTTTCGGCTGACATGATGATGATGATGAAAAGTTAAGACGTTTATTACTCAATCAGGCTAGAACGGCTGAATGGGTCTGGGTGAAAATTGGCACAAAGATAGATTATAGTCTGGAATAGCACATATGCTACTGTTTATTACAGACATTTGGACATATCCTGAAGGAATACCTACCGATAAATGTATTCTACTTAAAATATCTTAGATAAAGGCACATGTAAAGAACTTAAAAGGCAATCTACCCCGACTAAGTACACTTGATTGTTTCCTGAGGTACAGGCCTGGCTATAAATAGAAAACCAATTGACCTTTGCCCTCAGTGACGTCGCTAAAATTTTCACCGGTCCTACCTCTGCTATTTACCTGGTACTTTAAATACTCAGGATGGTTTTCATCTATAATACATTCTGGATTATGTCATAATATTTACATAAACCGAAGCGAAGCGAGGGCGGTAGTGTAGTTTATAATATTAGTCTAGTTAGAAGTAAGATTAAGGAGAACAAGACGCGACATGCCTCGTCTCATTTTTTAAGCTATGAAGCAACATACACGGATACAAACGTTAAACTCCTAACACCATTATTAAAATAATGATAATAAACCAAATAGCGCCCTCGTAAGGCCCATACAAAGTATAGAACATGAATCTATTGTGAATGAAATAAATTCGGTTTTCAAATTTGATCATTAGTTATAAAAACAAAAGAAATTCCACTTTACTTTCTTTGCACTAGACCTTATTTTGAATTTAGAAGGACTCGTATCATTCCAAAATGTCCGCCACTCACTTTAAAAGGTCGCAACACACAACCTAAGCTAAGCTCCTCGAAAGTAACTATTAAGTCCCTACACAGCGGCACTATATTTTAAGTCCCGTTGTTCACGAAGACATGTTGTAGAAAATTACTTAGCTGCTTCTAAAGGAGCACAGCGCATACACATACCTATCTATGTGTATAACGTACAAGCATACTTAAGGCTGTAAACACACACACTACCGACTAGCATAGAGGCATTCTATCTTAGTCTTCAGGGTTGGCAACGCAAGACGACGCGATAGCCTTGTTGGTAGTGACCCTGCCTACGAAGCTAACGGTCTCGGGTTCGATTTCCGGTATGGACAAATATTTTGGTGATGAGCGCCAGTATTTGTTTCTGAGTCTTGGATGTTTTCTATGTATTTATTTATGTATTAAGGATTACCAACACATAACAAATCGTACAAATTCTTAATTCTATATCATATACATCCCAGGTTGATGCTTATCTACTTATAGGTACCCACAACTCACTATTTAAGTATATATTTCTCAATATAATTATTTATAGTACCCATAGTACAAGCCCAGAGCTTAGTTTGGGGCTAGGTCGATTGGTGTGACATGCCCGGATATTTATTTATTTTCGGTCATTAAACTAAAGTGTCGAATATCGAAATGTCTATGGGTCACAGATCCCACCTAGAATGTTGGTCTGTGACCAAAACAAGACCTTAATTGCAACCTATTCTATTTATATTCCGGACATGGGAGAAATTAATAGATTGAGGGACATGCACGGCATCGTCTAGTCCTCTGAAAACTTTTTTTTAGATTAGACGGATCGCCTGATGGCAAGTGATTACCTTCTCCCATAGACACCTTCAGCACCAGAGGAGTCACAGGTGCGTTGCCATTTCAAATGAGAACACGCTCTTTCCCTGAAGGATTGAAGGTCGTAACGGTCCGGAAATACCGGAGGCGACGGACCATTCCACAGTTTAGTTGTGCGAGGCAAGAAATTCCGAGTAAAAGGCCAACCATCCAGGTGATGGTGATGGAAATTCTGTTGCTATAACTATGCCACTGCATACAGTAACGTTATGTGCTTACTAAAAAATAATGTCTAGTCTCCTGAACAGAGACCTCACGAGCTAACCTTTAACTCTGTAACCCCAACCAATCCTGTTCATGTTTACGACATTAAGTTCATATATGCCTCTACTACTCTTCCTTCGATGCTGATCTTGGTTGTACCTACAACTGGAACTGCAAACGATGGAGTGATTTTTTCCTTTCACCTGTTTCATTCTGTGCTGTTTGTGTTTCTGTGGGTTTTTCTAAGTTTCGTAGACGTCTATGATCTGAATTGGGATTGTTCATATTTTTACAATTGCTCTAAATCGAAAACCGTTTCGAGGAATAGGGCTTTAAAGCCGTTCTGCATTATTAAGTTTTTGAAATATTTATCTATTTCGGATATTTCGACGGAAGTACATTTAGCCTTTGTTTGACTTTCGTTTTCGGCTTGAAGCTCTCCCAGGTGTATCTTGCGGGTTAGGAGAAAACCGCTTGAAATAGTATGTTTTAATGCACTATTACAAGCATTTTTTATGATTAGATATAATTTTATTGTTGTAATTTATTAGAAAATGCCAACATAAGTTTAAAATAATAATGTCGTCCATAAAATGTCTGCTAAATAAATAATGATATTAAAACTAAACTATTGGGTCAAATACAAAATTAATGAAATTGGTCTTTTAAAATTACCTATTCCCTCGATTCAGAATGTAAAAACCTTGAGTTATTATCCCAGTTGTTGTATTCTATTTAGGCTGCAAAATCTAGTATTCGATGCGATTAAAAAAAAACCTTTAAATTTTTCTCATGATAAACCGCCTTAAGGTGATACGTATGTGGTCGGTTTGTCTGTAAATTGCTATATTGCTCTTGCTACGCTAGCAACTTGTCTAGGTAATAAATACTCTGTGTACGTTTCACGTAAACCTATCTACTCGGTCCCTCTGGCACTATTATCCCCTCTCTGCTCTGTATTTTCGACTATTTTTCAAGGCCCACTCCGTTTAGTTGGCGGAGTACTGTCTGCTATTTCAAACAATTTTGCAACCAACATTTGCCAAGCACCATAAGTCCATCTATAGGTTCGGTTTAGTAAAGTTTGTAAAGTTTCTACCTACGTATTGGCTTTGGCTCCTTTTACTCCTTCCTAATGTCCGTGACTGATGTACCTATCCCATGATTAATAAAGAGATATACAATCAGCGTTTATATATATTTATTTTTATTTATTTTAGCGTAGTGTTGCACCATTGAATCGAAACGGTGTCTTTAATACATACAATCATACGTTCCCACGACATATCACCATATCAGTGTTGGTATTATGTAGAGTACAGTTATCTTGATTTGTTAGAAATATTGACTATTTCTACTTAATTTTTATCAATACATCTATGTATGTAAATTTTAAGTTCAGTAACATTTACCAACCATATCTAAGTCAAAAATATAATTTCAGTTTGTTTTATATTGACCACCCTTTTTGATGCTTCAGTAAACATATTTTTCCGTGGATTGTTTTCTCAGTTTCATCATCATCATCATGTCAGCCGAAAAGACGTCCACTGCTGGACAAAGCTCCCCCAAAGCTTGCCACTCAGACCGGTCTTGGGCTTTTTGCATCCACCGCGGTCCCGCGATCCTTACGAGGTCGTCACTCCATTTTGTTGGAGCCTACAGCTCGTCTCCCGGTCCGCGGACGACACTCCAGAACCTTCTGACCCCATCGGCCACCAGTCCTGGGAGCAATGTGCCCCACCCACTGCCACTTCAGTTTAGCTATTCTTTGGGCTATGTCGGTAACATTAGTTCTACTGCGGATATCATCATTTCTGATTCTATCCCAGTTTACTCAAATTTATTTTATTATTTGTGCTTATTTTTGCGTTTATTTTCTTATATCTCTCTCTGTCAGAGTTTCTGGCAGCGTTTTTGCTCAGCAATGATACTTAGTCTAACCGCCGAAACGGTGATGTATACTCATTACCGTGTAAAGAGCTCTGGGGAATTAGCATGAGATGGCTAAACAATTCAGTTTACGGTAAGAGACCGAGACAGCCGCGTAACTGCTATAGCTCTCTCGCTTACACTCACCACTGAATTTCTTAGTCATCTCATGGTTCCCTGATGTTGCCAATTTACTGAACAAACTGAATCTAACTTGAGCTGAGTGTACCACTCCCATCTAGTTCTACTTCAAAGTTTTTTCCGGCACTTCCGTCGTTACGGCAGTTAGGGAAATATCTTACGCTAACAATGCATTACGAATAGGGAAATACGCCATTGTTCAGCTAGTGGGACGGGAACAGATTTAGGAAAACACAAGCAGTTTTCTTGCACTTTGACAGATAGCGGTCGGTTTAAATAAAAATATTATAAACGTATCGCGGAAGCTCACACAAATCGACCTAGCCCCAAACTAAGATCTAGGCCATTCTAGGCTTGTACCATGGATACTAGACATACCTACTAAAATACATGAAAAACATCGAAGATCTCATCACAATAAATGTCTGTCCTTATCGGGGCTTGAACCCTAGAATAGAGTCGTAAAAAAAGGTTTTTTCGTAAAGCACTTATGATAGGTACCACTCAGGAGCAAAAATACTGGGTCAGAGTGCGTTTTTCATACAAACGAGACTAATTCGAAGCCTTGGTTCCTCGCTAGGGGTTGTTTTGAGTGAGGTTTAATGGTAGATACTTCAAGGTTCAATAGAGGGTCAAAAGTTCTTAAGATACCTAACTGATCGCACAATCAGTTAACACCACAGCGCAGCGTAGAGTTTGGGTCAACATTTGGATTTCCTTACATTTTATTGCCATTTTAGATGTTTTTCTGAACAGGCGCTATTCCGGCGTTAGCCGCATTTTCATTCAGTTGGGTATCCTAGGCACTGGAAGTCCTGTATCGATGCTCGGGGTATTCAGCATCAGATTTCACTAAAAGCATTCCCTGGCGAGGAACCAAGGCTTCGGAATAGCCTCTTTAGTATGAACAACGCACTCTGACCCGTAATTTTTGCTCCTGAATGTATTTTATTGATTTTAAATACCTTCCGTAAATATGTAATTATTAACAATAGGTATTATCAACCGAGTCATAAAAATGTGAAATGTTTTTGCTAATAACTTTTGAGCTTCGATTTAAGCCCCATACGTTGAGCACTCATTCTGATTTCATTAGTTTTGGACCGGTCTTTGACGTTTTCTAAGTGCACCGTAATAACTAAGTTACATATTTTATTGCTACATACGATTTCTGTTTATTTTTAACTAGTATTTAGCTGTAAAACTCAGCTAACAATATTTGTATTTTTTCAATCAATCACGGGCAAACAGCAACAACATCTCGTCCAGGGCCCGAGGCATCTTTAGTAAACCTTGTGGAGGGTCCGTCCGGATCGCTACCACTATTTTATCTGTTAACCTACCGCTAAACAGCAGTGTTCGCATTGTTGTGAATGTGAATGTCTATGGGTGACAGTTTTCACTTACCACCAGGTGATCTGTGCGCTCGTTTGGCTTCTCTATGCCATAAAATAAAAAACATCCTGAGAGTGCTCAATAGCTTTAGGAACGATATAAATGATTTTACGATGTGAGTTTGACTCAAAGTAGAGTAATAAATATTCACTGAATAATATATTTTATATTCAGCTATATTTTTAACTTCTTTATTGGTTTTACGGGACTCAGTACTATTACGGCGGTGGTCACAAATACATGTGTCCCGCCAGGGACCAGCGTGTGATTTTAAAAAAAATAATAACTAACATAGAATAGGCATGTTACTAACAATATGGATGTGTATATCTGAAATAAATGGTTTTTAATTTTAATTTAATTTACGTCAGGTTCGATTTTCTGGGCTTAACCCAGACCACTTCACAATTTTCACGTCAATCGCTTGTGGCAGTTGTGGCGTTACCGTGAAGACGGGAACATATTTTAGCATTCATAATAATATTAGGAAGGTTTAATACGTATTTCCCTGTTTCGTTATACGTTTCACTTTTAATATAAAATCTAGCATATATTGCATTTGTTTAAAAAGAATGCAAAGGTAAATGTGCTATGTGAAATAATATTTACATTTTAGCGAGCCAACTCGCGGCGTGGAATACTGTTATATTTCTGAAAAGGTGGGTTCCACAAGGGACCGGCGAATTAAACCATTAATATATACATTAGTTTAAGTCCACGTTCCAATAGCTTCAAATATCAGACATAATATCATAATACGTATTGCTACCCAAAGATAGCTCGAACGTCCGCGAATTTGTACGCGTAGAATTAGTTTCCCGCTACCCCTTAGGGAATGAATTTCCAAGGATATCCAAGGAATACTCCTTCAACATTCAAGTCCCCAGGTCCAGCGGTTTCGTGCGTTGATCGATCAATCACTCAGTTTCTTCTTTTAGAGAGAAATATCAGACATAACATTCAAATCAGAAAAGCGCTTAATAAACCTATCTTAGCTTGAGTTTTTGTTCTGGCAAATTCAAATGGCAGAACGACAGATAAGGACAATGCATATTTTAAGCATACTTTAGCTATTGCGCTTTCATAAATAGGAGTGTTAGTATTTACGAATTTTTAACTCGATTTTTTGTATCCATTGTTATAACACGGGAGTTAATATCGTGTAAGTGAATTATCAATCATTAGGTACAGCAATACCAGAGTATTAACAATACTTGACTGTCTATCATCGTTTCACACTCTCCAGCATCTATCAGTATATTTGGGGTATACCTTTTTTTGGCGAAATGTATTTGCCAAATGTATCGTATCCCAACCGTTTCATTAGCCGACCCGCTTTGTTTTCTTTAACCGTAAATACTTCAGGATTTCCACACGGTGGTACTGAAATAAATCGTGCAATATATACAGTTACAGGAAAAAAATGGGTTGGCAAACATATTACGGCCAAACGGCAGCGTCCCATATTTGTAATGTCAGTAAGAATGGGAAAACTGACAGATAATGTAGTCCATCCTTGATCATGGACTCAAAAATCTTTAAATAGAACGAACCAAAATAATTTAACAACAGAACAGATTGTTCTGAATCATATTGTCAGTTTGGAAGAGCTATCCATCTCCGCGCAGTGCGGGTTGAACAATACGCTTCACCAGTTCGCAGATAGCGGTGGCCAGGGAATAACTCGTTAGCGTGAAATTTATGTAGCGAATAATGGCTCACTTTGCTATTAAAATAGTACAATAAGTCATGTGATGCATGATACAATGGCCGATAATGTTTAATTTTAATCACATAAGTAATCATCTGACGTTTATTGTACATGGATGGTCCGTTTTAAATTATGGAACTGCATTATTTTTCAATAAATACGTAGTTGTTACGACGATCCTGAATGGAGAGTTGATATTTTGTGGAATTTACATTGTTTTAATTTTTATTTGTGATATTATTGGTACTACTTCACGCTGCCACAACAAAACGGATTTGGAATAGAGATAGCTTTATAACCTGTTCTAACATATAGGCTTCTTTTCATAACGGAAAATTAAAAAGTTCCCGAGGGAATATGCGAAACAACTGACTACTACTACTGAAGAAAGAAGAACTTACGCTTATAAATTTGATTTTTTCAAAACAAACGAATTATCCTTTTCTTTTGTAAAATAAGAACCAAGGTTCCATGACATTATTCCTAACAAATGAACAAGCCCCAAGAGGAACGCGCCCACAACGTCCACGTACACGATATTGCGTTTACGTATTTTCCATTTTTTCGCGGCGCCGTTAATTTTCAGCCGGTTTTCATTACCACGCTTTAGTTGTTTGTTTCGGGGTTCCGCATAAATGTGCATTTATTTATCAAATAACCTTGGAAGCGAAACGTATTACGACAACATAAGACAAGCGTGTTGCAGCTTTATAGCTTACAGTAGCTGGAAGACCGAGCTTTGCTTGGATTGGAATCGAATTTATCCGGAGATGACAACTTGGCAGACCGCTTTCTTGACTCAAAAATCACCAATTTTCAGCGAAATCCTCAAAACCGTTTTCGCGAAAGTGATTACAGACAAATAAATAAATATTCGTCGTATTTATTATGTATTTACAGAAATCAACATATTTTTTTATGGCATAGAGAAGGCAAGCGAGCACACAGGCCACCTGATTGTAAGTGGAAACTGCGACCCATAGACATTCGCATTCACAAGACTGCAAGCCTAAGACTGCAAATGCATTACCAACCCTGCTATGCTAGTCATTACACCGGCTGTCTTATCCCCAAACCGGAACAAAAAAAACAAACACAACAAATTAAAATAAAACTAAGCTACTCAAATATTAAAGAACACCCCCTCTAGCAGGTCCGCTCGCGGCATGGTCTCTATGACACTGTCTGCGTTACCTCTCTGCATAGCTAGCTCAATCCTTTGGGAGAGGTAAGCACCAGCTCTAGGATCTCCGGAGGATTCTATAAGCACAATAATACATTACAAACAAGTGTATCAATAAATAAATAAATAATATGATAATTAAGGTTTGCCAGAGAGCCATGGAGCGTAGTATTCTGAGCGTTAAGCTTACAGATCGCGTCCGAAACACAATACTACGCTCCAAAACCCGAATTTCTGACGTAGCTCAAACAGCCGCCAGACTCAAGTGGGACTGGGCCGGTCATATTTGTCGAATGCCAGATACCCATTGGGCAAAAACCACCACGAACTGGATCCCACACGACGGAATTCGGCGTCGCGGCAGACCTAGGCGCAGATGGCGAGATCAGCTCGACGCTTTTAGAAGGGACTGGCAGGAGGTTGCACAAGACAGGGATGCGTGGAAGGACGAGAGGGAGGCCTTTGCCCAGCAGTGGGACACCGTAGGCTAACAAATAAAATAAAATAATGATGTGAACCTGTAAAGTTTTGCAGTTTTAATTCCCCTGTGAATAATACAATAAAGAATTGTAACCTAGACAACAATCATCTCGAACAATCAGAAGCGATATCTCTCTAATATCTTATCTTAAATCCACCTTAAGAGAGATCAGTATTAGAGAAACCTTGCTTAAGTGCGAGTGTCGTGTAAAGTTTAAGAGGTAATCATTTATTCAGTAAATTGGCTTGGCTTGGTGAGGGCTCTTTTACACGTCGGTAATATGTTGTGGATCTACACTCGCGGACTAATAAAACGGGTCAGAGTGCGTTTTTCATCCTAAAGAGGTTATTTCGAAGCCGTGGTTCCTCGCCAGGGAATGCTTTTAGTGAAATCTGATGATGAATACCTCGAGCATCGATACAGGACTTCCAGAGTGCCTAGGATACCCAACTGAATGAATCTGCGGTTAACGCCGGAATAGTGCATGTTCAGAAAAACATCTAAAATGCCAATAAAATGTAAGGAAATCCAAGTGCTGACCCAAACTCTCCCGCTGTGGTGTTAGCTGGTTGTGCGATCAGTTAGGTATCTTAAGAACTTTTGACCTCCTCTATTGAACCTCGCAGTATCCACCATTAAAACTCACTCAAAACAACTCCTGGCGATTAACCAAGGCTTCGAAATAGCCTCGTATTAGTCCGCGAGTGTACCAGTGCTTCGCAAAAGACCATCGTTGTAGAGAAAAAGTGCCCCAAAAAACTCTAGCAGCTCAATACAAAACATGAATATTCCGTAAGAGTGATCACCGAAAGTGAAATTACAATTAAAATCTACTTAGAAATAACTTATGATACAAGCATTTTAAACTGCTAATAGACAGCGATTACACAGAGATCCGAAACGCCATGTGTTGGCCATATCAACTTCACGTTAAATTATGTTTTGCTGTAAAGAGATAGGAACGAATTTTAGTTGTCATATCTTGGTTATATTCATAGCTGTTCATTTCTTATTCTCAACTGTTCGTTACGTGAATTAGCATTTATTGAATCTGTGAACAAACGTCATGAATATTCCCTATTCTACTTAAAAGTAAGTTATACACATGGTAATAACTGTTAGATAGCTAAAAACCTACGATTTAATGGTGAACCCTAGATAAGATAAGATATGATAATCATTTATTGCCAAATATATCTCTTAAATGTTCACCCATGTTCAAGAAACGTTGGTACGAATCAAAGGGTCGTACTAATAAACATATCTTGACTGTGAGGCCCGTCACAAGATACGTCAAAGTAAACGCCAAACCATAGAACACTGTCATTTTTGACGCATCTCGAGACGAGCATAAGGGTTGAGATCAGTTTATTACTATACGGGCCTTAATAAGTATTATATATTATTGATAAGGACAAGGGAACAAAAGGATGAGATCTCTTTCAAACTCTACCCTGTTAGGGCAAGGAATCAAATTAAATCTAAATTTATTCACTTGAGATGCGGTTACAGTGGTTGATAAAAATATTATAAATTATGTCAGCGCTCTCGCCGGCGACACCAGCATGCAAATGTGATTGTGTATTAAAACTTAAATTTTAATTATAATACGTAGGTTCAATTTTAAACTTCATGCATTAACACACTAATATTTTTTAACATTACATGACTTGCATTTAATTATGTATTTCTTATTGATATGATTGAATAATTGATGTCTCAAGTAATTAAAAATAATACACGTTTATAACTATTCCGAATATACTGAACCTTTCATCGTGCTCCATATTTTCAGGCCAGCTTTAGCTGATTTTGCGCTGACGTGTTGTGCATACGTTTCATCTCGTTTGATTTATTTGCAGGTAAATAGGTCGCGTTAAACCATCCACGAATAAAGGCATTATTTTGATGTAGGTAAAATCGCATGTCTGAAATTATTTATTTGTTGTAATGTTAAGTATTTGCTTGTACGTACTGCTTCACTATAAAATTTAATTTAGAAAAAAGCAGTGTCAGTAGGTACACTTAAAAATACCAAATAGTTCTTTTACAAAAAAACCGTTTTTAAATAAAAATGGGTTTTTTTTAAATGGAGTCTACTTCGTTACCTAGGTTCTAGGGCCTAGGTTCTTTAGACTAAGAACTTAGCGGTCTTTACAATTGAACAGGGCTAATAAAATGAACAATCCTCAACTAATGTGAAGTTCAAGAATTGTATTTAAAAGTCGATACTTACTTGATCTACCTATGATGAAACTGTATTTCTGAATGTTTTTACTTCCATTTAATCTTATTGTCTATGTACGATAAATAAATGAAATTTCTGCAACAATCGATTTTACAGAAAATCTGGCAGGCGTAAAACAACTCAAAAAAACCTTCCAAAAAGTTGGCATTGTACAAAACACCGTAGTTCCAAACGAAATCACTGGCAGCAAATAAAAAAGGAAAACATTCACATTCAAATTCCGAATGGAAACGGTTCGGGCTATTACGAACGAGGCTTACAAATGCTCTAGTTAATTTCCCAAGTTCGTATATCGCGGTTACGTAAGCTTCAAGATTAAACTTTGTACTGACCGACTAAGGCTGTATTTCGAATTGTACAGGTAAGTAAGATGTGCATTTATGGAAATCACCAGTCGAAAAGCGAACGACGGAGTAAGCGATTTGCGGCCATTCCAAAATGGCGTTGACTTGAATGGAATTGACGGTTATTATTCGTTACCAACTCCTTATTTTGTTTAAGGACTTTTGATAACCTTACTGAAAATATGAAAGTAAGAGAGTTATTTTTATGTAGGTAATCAATAATACAAGAGTGAGTTATTCGTTTCAGATAGGCTCTCAGTGGACGCTCGCGATGATATAATCCACAACTTTAATACACTTTCGCCTAATATCACCGTTTTGACCAAGGAAACTTTTTCCCTGCTTGGGGCCCCTATTTTCGAAGATGCAATCCCCTATACTATAAATTCTAAATTAAAAAACTTTCATGATTCATCAGATTTACTGTACAAAATCTCGCCTCATATTGCCATTTTTATATTACGATTATGCCTCTTTTCCCCTAAATTTCTGTACATTCTTCGATGTAGCCCAGTATGGAAATTTCCTCATCTGTCAGACTCGATTGATAATATTTTAAAATTAACATGTAGCAAAATTTTGAACATCTTACACTCACCTAACAGTTGGTCTCAAGCAACCCTCCCGGTAAAGTACGGTGGGCTTGGCATTCGGGCTACTAGCGACTTGGCACTGCCAGCTTTCCTCTCATCGATCCACAGCACAATCACCCTCATCAGTGAGATTCTTAACTTTTCTAACCCCACTGATGTTCAGGTGTCGTGCTTGTCCGATGCAGTGGATGCTTGGCGTGTTTGTAACCCGGGTGAGAACTTGCCAGTCGAAAAAACTAGCCAAGCAGCATGGGACCTTATTTCTGTCAAAATTTGCCATCACAATCTTTTGGAAAATAGTCAAAATCCATCGGAGAGGGCCCGTTTATTGGCAGTTTCCGAACCAGAGTCGGGTCACTGGCTGCACTCTCTCCCTTCACGAACCCTAGGGTCTCTTTTGGATCCTAATACTTTAAGGATTGCAGTGTGCCTCCGCCTCGGTCTTAAAGTCTGCGAGCCACATCCTTGTTGCCGATGTGGAAATGCAGTCGACGAGCTAGGACGCCACGGTCTATGTTGTCAATCCAGTGCTGGTCGAGTTTATAGACATGCGTCGATAAATGATTTGATCCGTCGGGCTCTTAGTACAATTTCATTTCCAGCTTCGCTTGAGCCCACTGGCCTGTCTACCTCAGATGGAAAGAGACCCGACGGATGCACTTTAATACCGTGGCATCTTGGTCGTCCCTTGGCGTGGGACGTCACCTGTGTTGATACGCTAGCACCGTCTCACGTCCAAGGTTCTTCTCGCAAGCCAGGGACCGCCGCAGACCTCGCCCAAACCATCAAGTGCCGCAAATATGCTTTTTTAAAGCCAAATTACGAATTTGCTGCACTTGCTATAGAAACGTTTGGTCCGTGGTCATCTGACACAAAAAAAAATATTAAAGAAGTGTCAGACAAATTAATAGGTGTCTCTGGCGACCACAGACAAGGCTCCTTTTTTGCTCAAAGACTGAGCATCGCAGTGCAACGGGGTAACGCTGCGAGTGTCCTCGGCACGATGCCGCAAGTGGGGGTAATGAAGGGATTTATATTATAGGTTAGTTGTGTTATATTTTATTATTTTTGAACTTGTTTTTTTATTTAAAAGTATTTATTGAATAAAGAATTTATAATACAAGAAGATTTAACAACATTTAAGTATAAATACACTACATCTGACGATAATATTCTTAGTTAAGTAGTAGGTATAAAAGTAACAAAATAGAAAATATATAATTTCATGTTTCCGGCTCTGTTACTTATGAGTGGTTCTATGACACAGTCATGCTATAAATATTTTTTTGAGAACTACAAATTTTCAATAGGTCTTATACAGGACTCGGTAGAGTACATTGATAGGAATGACATTCCAGTGCCATTCCTATCTACGAGGGGTGATCCAAAAGTAATGATAACTAAATACTTTTTGCATCGATATACAATAATGAAATATAGCGTTACTGGCAGTAGAGACTCCTCAGTAATATTAAGAAAAAAAAATAAAAAAATATGTATTTGTCATTGAGTTTCAATTGTTTTTTCACGAGCGGTCGGAACAATAACGCAAAAATGGAGAAAATTGAGTTGAGAGCGGATATTAAATACTTCTGTTTAAAAAAAATGAGTACTAAAGACATATATGCTGAATAAGTGGGGACACTAGGGAACTCTGCTCCGCCGTATTCCACAGTCGCACGCTGGTCGAAGGAGTTTAACTTAGGAAGAACATCCACTCAAGACGAACATCGCGAAGGCCGCCCTTCTACGGCCCTTACGGAAGATAATGTAAAAAATATCAGTGAACTCGTGTTAACAGATAGAAGAATGACTACCAGACATCTAGTTGAGCTCACGGGGATTTCGTATGGCAGTGTTCAAAGAATATTAACTGATGAACTACACATGAAAAAAGTCTCCGCCCGTTGGGTACCTAGAATGTTAACGGCCGAACAAAAGGAAATACGACATAAGATTTCAAAGTGTAATCTTGAAAAATTTCGAGCTTATCCCGATACTTTTTTGCGTCGATTTGTCACCTTGGATGAGTCTTGGATCCATCATTTTGATCCTGAGACAAAACAACAATCAATGACGTGGAAGCGACCCAGTTCCCCTACACCTAAGAAATTCAAGGTTGCAAGCTCAGTTGGGAAGATCATGGCTTCCGTGTTCTGGGATGCCGAAGGAATCATAATGATAGAATACCTCGAAAAAGGAACCACTATTACAGGCTCTTACTACGCTGCCAGATACGAAGATTGAGAGAAGCAATCAAGGAAAAGTGGCGGGGCAAACTTCGTGCTGGTGTCCTCTTTCACCAGGACAATACACCCTCCCACAAAGCCGGTGTTGCGATGGCTGCTATTCGTGATGCAGGCTTCGAAGTGCTTAAACACCCCCCATATTCGCCAGATCTAGGCCCCAGCGACTTCTATCTCTTTCCACGCCTGAAGGAAGATCTTAGAGGTAACAAATTTTTGGATGACAGTGAAGTGATAGCCGCTGTGGAGGCATTTTTGACAAGTCAAGAAAAAAATTTTTTTTTAAAGGGAATTCAAGGTCTAGAGAAACGATGGTCTAAGTGTGTAGACTTGCAAGGAGACTATGTTGAAAAATAAATTAGGTTTTTTTACATTTTATGTGCCTTTCATTCTGATTATCATTACTTTTGGATCACCCCTCGTAGGTCAACGTAGGCAAACTCTAACACAGAGATAAATTCCGTTGAAATGAGGACCCACCGCGATCATAAACTTGTATTAGTTCGTTGCCGTTTAGGAACTGTTAAAACCAATTTAAAAAGAAGACGTGCTATAATATTTCCACTTTGTTACTTTTTTTTTTTTTTTATGGCATAGGGAAGGCTGACGAGCACACAGGCCACCTGATGGTAAGTGGAAACTGTGACCCATAGACATTCGCATTCACAAGACTGCAAATGCGCTGCCAACCCTGAGGACTAAGATGGAATGCCTCTATGCTAGTCATTACACCGGCTGTCTTATCCCGAAACCGGAACACAACAATGCGAACACTGCTGTTTGGCGGTAGGTTAATGGATAAGAAGGTGGTAGCGATCCGGACGGACCCCGCACAAGGTCCTACCACCCGCAAACCCTAATCCGCAAATCCTTTGTCAGGATTTGGTAAAATACTGGTCATTTGAATCGCTGTATAGACAATAAAATCAATATAATAGCGTAGTATGAACTTATGAAATTAGAAACGTGAAATGTACTTAAACTCCGGCATTGTAGAGAAAAAAATGTATTTTTCAAAATTTACGTAACAAAATCGGGAACAAAATTCATTATACGCGTAAATTCTCTAGTGTCTATCAATATTTATGTTACCTACTCTCGTGTAACAGAGCGATACACCGTAAATGTCGGCACTTTGATTTGTTAACATGGCTATAGACATTAAACAAGTTATAAAAACATTTACAACCTGTCTGATTCTGCACCTATGTATCTTAATTTCGTATCATATCGTAAAGTTAACAATTTAAATATAAGAACAATAAATATTAATCTGCCTACTTTGGTTTAAAATTTAATTTCACACTCAAGGTGAAGGTGTTAACAATTCTACAAACTTCAAAATTGGTTCTTACAATAACAAGCTATTATTTGTGAATTATAAAACAATAGCTAAGAATTAATATTACACTGCTTTGCTTATACAGTCATGTAAAAAACTTAAAACAGACCCAATTACCTAACTCGGTTACTTTACGGTTAATTTTGTTAGTTTAATAGCATTTGTTTAATCTTGATCACGTCAAAAGTAAAATTTAAATTCCACTTTGTTACTCTATACGGTAACAAAATAGGTATAGTTTGGATTATTTACAATTAACCGGAACCTGTTTATACAGCGCACCGGATAACGTGCACTCCATTCCGTATGTTTAATGCCAAAGTTCATACGAGTTGTGTGCATAAGGAAACCACTTCGGGGATGCACATGCAATTTTGCATGTTGCTTTAGGAGCAGCTTTCCAGCTTTCTTGTTTACCCTTGCAGTTCTCGTTACACTTATCTAGTTAATTAAAGTTCATTTTAGCATGTTTGTCGTGTGTCGTGTACGAATATTGTTTATTTTATAAGTTTAGGTTTTTGTGGATATGTGTATGCGTAGTGATAATGTTAAAATAAAATGTTTTTATAGACAGTTTTGTTCGTTTTTTTATAGCTTAACATACTGGTATATTACCTATGTTATGGTACAATGAGCATCATTAACAATATAACTAACTAGAACATTAAAAAAAATACACTACATACACTGTACAATTAGAATAAATAAGAACTAGTGTAACCTATTATCTGCTTTAAATTAATAATATCACTTGATCGTAAAGTAGTTAAATAACAACAGGTTATATACATTACACTGATATGCAAAGGTGTATAAGTGAAAAACTTAAGTAAATCACCTGTTGCACGTAGTTGTAACACATCTGTATAGACCATTGGACATTCTATATTTATTTGAAATTTGACGTTAATTCCATATTAGTGTACCTATTACAAGTACGTGCACGCAGTCACCTGCAGCGACGTATTATTAAAAAGTAAAGAGCAACCTAGATGCGCGGCTGACGTCACCACTAAATCGGATAGTTTAGCTATCACAATAATATTTGACAATTTAAATTGGTGGATAAATTATTTTTCCGTTGTATCGAGACTTGTTGTATATTTTTAAATATTATAAAGAAAACATTTTTTTTTTCTAACTTATATAGTTATATTTTACACACTAACAGAATCCGTATGAAATCAGTTTGTTGTCCGATCTAGAAAACTATGAGTAAAAAGTTAAAATTTAAATTTGACAATTAAAAATTCTAAGTATATAGTTGTACTTAGGAACGGAACTCTCGGTTTGCGAGTCTGATTCCCACTGAACTGTGCTTTATTATTTTTATGCATCAAAAACTACTACGCAGTTTAAAACCGATCCGGATATAGCCGGATATTGATACCGACCCAAAAAAAACCGGATTACGCACGCGGCAAGCCCATTTATTTCCATATTCGGTTATTAAACTATTAAAGTAATTATATTTATCGGTAAAATTAAGGCATGTCCTTCCATTTTCCTGAAAGAGTAGGATCGCACGCACACATGCAAGCCGCGCGATATGTGTTTGTTTGAAGAGGAACTATTGTTTATGAGTTATATGTTTGCCAAATGTATCGTTTCCCAACCGTTTCATTTGCCAACCCGCTTTGTTTTCTGTAACCGTATATATTTCAACCTAACCACGGATCTACACGATGTTACTGAAATAAATCCTGAAATATTTACAGTCACAGGATAAAAATCGGGTTGGCAATGACACGGTTGGGAAAATTTCCTCCCCCTGGCTCGACTATTTTCTCTCAATTTTTGAAAATAAAAAGTTATTGCTATAATTCACGTCACATGCGTTAGTAAATTAATGACGATAGCAAATTTAAATTGACGTTTCACCATTACGATAAGTAATGTCTGCGTAATTACATTTTTTTATTGTCAGTTTTATACAATGCTGCTCTCAAAAACCTTCTTCAAAAGAATAATTATCAACTTTACTTGCTTAAGGCCACATAGAGTAAAAAGGTAAGTTTAGGTTGAAACATAAATCCAGATTTATTAAAAAAAAAAAGTGACGCCCTACGTGACGCGCGACGCCAAGCCGCACGCCACGCGCCCTTAAGTCTGAAACTAGATTTACCTTTTTCCTGCAAGAGGGTCGCAGGAGCTTTTATAATATTAAATATTATAAATAGTTACATTTGTGTGTACCCTGAGTAATAAAAGAGAGTAACCGACCAAAAACCTTTTTTTTCCAAAATAAACCTTAACCCTTTTATTTTAAACCGTTCACGACATTTTCAGCTTAAACAACCGGAAACAACGCATTCAAATTCGCAACTATTTGAATAAAAGTTGGCACCGCCGTCGGCCATTACATTGCAAACGATGTCCATTGAAAAGTTTCGTTTAGGCTTTGACCACATTACTGGATCAAACGGGGCAGTAGTTGAGTAACTTTACTGAATGGTAAACTTTTAGATGTTATCGGAAATAACAACCCTGTAAATGCCAGTTTTAGGTTTGGTTTAGTTTGATAAAATCCAAAAACAATTAATTATAACCCTCATGGTCACCCTACATCAATATAAGGTAAATCGCCTATTATTGTCCACTTTCAGTAACTGGCTATTTTGCAATAATAATATGTGTTAAACACATTTTTTTTGTGACCCATAGACATTCGCATTCACAAGACTGCAAGCCTAAGATTGCAAATGCGTTGCCAACTCTGAGGACTAAGATGGAATGCCTCTATGCTAGTCATTACACCGGCTGTCTTATCTCCAAACCGGAACATGACAATGCGAACACTGCTGTTTGGCGTTAGGTTAATGGATAAGATGGTTGTAGCAACACCCGCAAATATGCTGATATTTGTGTGATTGAACGAGAATATCTAGATCCAGAGTCGTTATCTGGACTACTGTCAAAGTATCTTTACGAACGGTTTATGTATGTATAATTGGTGCTTTGTAACTAAGGGCCGTATTAATAAACTGATCTTGACTGTGAGGCCCACCACAAGATACGTCAAAGTAAACGCCAAACCATAGGACACTGTCATTTTTGACGCATCTCGAGACGAGCATTAATTAGAGTTGAGATCAGTTTATTAATACGGGTCTAAATGACAATGTCTCAAGTGGCCAGTTATTGACCATTCACCCTCATTTTACCCTACATAAATTGGAAGTGAAGTGCACTAAGAAGTTTTTAGAGGACGCCCGCGACTTCATACGCGTAAAATTAGTTTCCGGCTACTCCCCCTATTTCTTCCCGTTGGGAGTCGATTTTCGGAAAATCCTTTCTTAGTGCTCCCCTAGGGTACCCAAGGAATACTCCCTCCATATTTCAAGTCCCTGGGTCCAGCGGTTTAGGCTGTGGGTTGCATTTCAGTCAGTCATTAAGTCACGGTACTATTTTATAATAATATATTTAAAGAAGAAGTAGATCATGATTTTTATCTAAGTAACAAGTTAGTCATCATCATCATGTCAGCCGAAAGACGTCCACTGCTGGACATAGGCCTCCCCCAAGGCTTTCCACTCAGACCAGTCTTGTGCTTTTCCCATCCATCGCGGTCCCGCGATCCTGACGAGGGCGTCACTCCATCTTGTTGGAGCTGTAGGTAGGCCTACAGCTCGTCTTCCGGTCCGCGGACGCCACTCCATAACCTTCTGACCCCATCGGCCATCAGTCCTGCAAGCAATGTGCCCCGCCCACTGCCACTTCAGTTTAGCTAACAAGTTAGTAGACTTTCATATTATCCATTAATTAAAAATATAGAAAGCTTATTTTCTGGTTCAGAAGACCAAAAAAAACGAAAGCGGAAGCGGTACCGCATGCCAGAGTACAATCTGTCCGGACCTTACAAGGGTAGCTAAAGGAATGGGGCTACCGATTGAATCAATTTGCGGCCGCGGCGGACGCATTCCTAATTTTACGGTGGCGGGAACTGGAACAGATTTCAGGTACCTACCTAGTGAAGTTAAAGCTCAGTTTTATTAGGCGATAGCCCGCATACTTGTACAGTCGAGGGTAATAATATATATGTTCAAAGGTGTACACGTAGTCACTTGAGTCTGTGTACATATGTTGGGGTGTATACTCTTGGGACCTTGTGAAAAAGGGTATATAAGTCGACTTAACTTGTTCTACAAAAAGGTATATACGTAAACAAAGGGTAATAAACTTAAAACACTTTTCACTTGGTCCCCAGATTTATGCCCTTAACTGTAGCATATTGCAGTGACGCAATGTATCACGAAAAGCATGTGGACTATCGCGCAATGAAACTAAGAATTTAAAGTGATAAAAAGTTGTGATGCGATTTTTATTGTGGGAAAGGCAATTGTTTATTTTTATTTAGGAACTGTGTTAGATTTAAGCAAGAATCATTTTCTTTTTAGAGTCTCGTACCTAAAGGGTTCCAAAGGTACCTTATTACTCTCTGCGGAACCTCTGTTTTTCAGCGAGCTGTATCTCATTAACGGTGATAGGTAGACAGTTGGAATTTTAGCAGAATGTGTATTTAGATTGGCGCTATTTTGTGGTTGGACCTTGTGCAGGGTCGCTACCACCATCTTATCGATTAACCCACCATTGCTGCATTGCTGTGCATTGCTGTGTTCCCGTGTGGGGATAAGACAATCGGTGAAATTACTATCATAGAGGAAATCCATCTTAGTGCTCCGGGTTGACAACGCATTTGATATGAACGTCTTATACAGGATTGCAGTCTTGAGAATGTAGTCTTGAGATTTCAAATGTCTATGGGTCTCAGATCCCACTTACCAACAGTTGGCCTGAGTGCTCGCGTGATTTACCATTGACTTAAAAACAAAAAAAAAATTACGTACATATTAAATGGGCCATTACAAGAAATATAAATTTTTTGGCGTTTCTAATTGACCTTAACAATTGCCGTATCTCTTGAACTGTAGTAGGTATTAACGTTAACAATATGCTTACGATATGGAAACAAGATGCTCTGGGGAAGGAATGGAGCTCTCGATCGAACCAATTTGCGACCATTGTGGAGGCTTTCTCTAATTTTATGATGCCGTAACTTGAAACTTATTTATTCTGCTCGATAAAGAAAATTACAGTACAGTACGTTACAGTAGGTACAGTACATTAGTTATAAAGTATAGGATATCATGTCAAAAGCAATATTCGTTTGTCGAGTAGAATAGAGAGTTCACTAATGTTTTACGGAATCATCATTTGACAAACTATTATCATTTTACAAACTTTCAAGACGCAAAGGCGTACTTCCCGCCGAATTATATATTGTGATCTTAAATCGAACCTAACCCAATTTGTTTAATAAGCCCGTGTAACCTATGTAATATGTAATGGTTTGAGCACGAATACGTTTTTGCTAAATGAATGTTTTTTAAAAGGATAAGTTTGTCAAAGGTATTTTTGGTCAAAGAACGGACCCCTGGATAGAGCCCTTCTTTTCATGTTTATACATTTTTATTTTGCACTTGTTTGAAGTTTTTACTGTACCTAAATCTTTAGTTGATAAGACCTATGCAGAAGAATTGAGATAAGTACGTTTAATTTTTTTACTAACAAATATAATTTGACTCCCACGATTTCGTATTAACCCCAAACATCCGAATAAAAATATATTTTCACGTAAAGAACAGTAACACAAAAAAAATACGGACATTGTTGCCAACCGTTCAGTCACACTGTCAGGACAGGCAAACACGCTGAGTCAACACCGACCCGGATATACCGGATATAACCGGATACAATTAACTAGATACATCCGCATTACATTTATAAATCGAATCGTAATGTACGTTTGACACCATTTGCTGCCAGCAATTTGTATTCATGTTTTTAAATCTCTCTGATCGAATTAACAAATATAAAAGCGAAATGCGTGTGAATATCATTCACCGATATCAGTTCAATAGTGATAACTACTTACACCGATAAAAAGGTAAATAACCGGATAAACCGGTTATAACCGGTTATTTGCATTCCCAACCGGAAACCTCATGAAATCGTAATAGATTTTAAATGTCTTAGATCCTGCTTACCATCAAGGTGGCCTCGGCTCTATTCTCGGTAAAACCTTATAATATAGGTTTTTGTAATTTTATCGATGTAATGTATTGTTTTTAACTCGGCCGCCATTAATAATAAACAAGAGCTTAAAAAGGTATAAGTCACTTGAAGACCAATTGAAAAAGGGTATAAGTATAGTATTCTCCGTTTATGTATATACCCTTTTTTATTATGAGTTAGGTTAGGTTAGGTTAGGTCCCCAGGGCCTAACATGTCAAAAGCAAAACGAGTGCCTTTTTGCCTTCCCCGTGCCACATAAAAAGGGGTGCGCTTCAATCAGTCTAAAAACATTTTGTATAATTTCATTTATCTACATCCATATCATAACTTCCCTATTATATGTTTAGAAACGATAAGCAAACAGCCTATATTAAGAAACCTGTATCTGTGGTTGCACTTTAATGTTAACATTAAAGTATTACATGTCATTAAAGTATCGGTTATTGATGTAGTTGCATCTTGCAGATGCAGGTTCTTTAAGATACAAGGCAACATGGTACAATTTTCTCACATATTGTAGAAAACTTATGATATGCATGTAGATAAAGTTATGTATGCGACTGTACGCATAATTAGGCATTAAAACACTCGTGTAATCTTATTATGAAACTCACCGATAGGTGAGTTTCATAATAAGGCTCGTTTCATAAAACCACACTCGTGTATTAATGTCTCTCATTATGCACCAGTCACATAAATAACTATTAACTAACCGCGAAAAGCATAAAAACCAATTGTATAATATCATCTGGCATACGATCGAATAACATAACACTAATTTAGTTTTTTTATTTTATTATTATTATTTTTATGTCATAGAGAAGGCAACCGAGCACACAGGCCACCTGATGGTAAGTGGAAACTGTGACCCATAGACATTAGCATAAGACTGCAAATGCGTTGCCAACCCTGAGGACTAAGATGGAATGCCTCTATGCTAGTCATTACACCGGCTGTCTTATCCCCAAACCGGAACACAGCAATGCGAACACTGCTGTTTGGCGGTAGGTTAATGGATAAGATGGTGGTAGCGATCCGGACGGACCCTGCACAGGGTCAAATATACCTTGCCGAGTTTCTTACGCCGGTTCTTCTCGGGGCAAAGGTTTTATTTTTCGAACCGGTGGTAATGCTTTTTGACATTCATAGGTGCATTATATTATGCCTAAATTGAAGAATAAAGAACTTTGACTTTGACTTTTGAGGGTCCTACCACCTGCAAGATAACTATAATTTTCTTGTTATTATGCATTCTTAGTCAATTTATTCTAACTAGGTTAGGTTAGGTTACACTGTGACCACATTAATACTAATGAAGCCGTTAAAAATATTTATTTTTTAATTTATGAACATTATTTCTAATTATGCATTTCGTTTTATGCATCATGATTATTATACCGTTGGAAATTATGTATAGTGAAAATGTGGGCAGTGAAGTGTGGGCAGACCACCTGCCCGTTGGTCCGATGACATTAAGGAGACAGCAGGCCAAGTCTGGACAAGGGAAACGGATAACCGTTCTAGATGGAGGAAAATTGGAGAGGCGTATGCCCAACGGTGGGCGAATACACGCTGATGAAGAAGTAGAAGAAGATAATGAAAATTAGACCATTTGTTTTTTATACTAAACATTACATACCTTATAAAAAGGACAGGAAGGATATGATTAGCAGCCTTATTGATTGTACAGTGTGATTATGATATCCTAGTACGACGAGCTAACCAAAGCATAAGGGCCATTTTAGTTAACTAATTTCAAAAACCATCATCAAAGGGAATAATTGTATTAAATCACGCTTCCAGGGATGGCAAACATGGCGAGTCAATACAACCCGGATGTAACCGGATCAAACCAGATACGACCGGATCTGTGCAGCAGAGCGCACTGCCTTTGATGTTTAACTATTGTGGATAGGTCGCTTGCAGTTTGCAGTTGGCTTGTGATTCGTCAAGCGTTACGATTGAGGTGCTAGGTATTATTTATTGCATAAAACAGTTTGTAATTGCAATCTTATTGAATGGTAATAGAAGAGCATTTCTAAATATATAAACCACTGTGACATCTCACATCTGTTGTTTGAAAATTTCCGTTTTTGTTACTAGTAACTTGTTAATTCCGGTAACAGAAAAAATTTAGGACACACTGAGAATAATGTTACCTATATATAATTATGTTTGTATTGCATACATCAGGGTTTCCTGCCAATTCGACACGACTCACGAGCTACACAAAATTCCGTCTGACATTTTATCGCTTTCTCATTCGCCAAAGTATAAAGTAACAGCATGAGGTCTAAGGTGACATTAAATTTATTATCACGGGTACCTATTTCTATAACGAAATACCCTTCTGCTAAAGTATCATTACGCAGAATTTTTATTTCATCGAAAGGCCTTTCTCGCCGCATTTTTTTTTGTTAGTGTTACAAAAAGTTCCGCTTTAAAGCTTAATATTTCTTAGACGGATACCTTAAAATTGTTCCCACAAACCCGCCGTATGTATAAAGATCTATCCAACGACACCCCACACTATGGGGTAGACGAGAAAAAAGTAGATCCCCAAGTTACGTGAAGCGGAGGTACGATAAAAACATTTTTTATCAAGATTTTATTTTACCACTTCGCTGGCGTGACTAATATGTATAATCATGCTAAATTAGAGCTTTCTAGTAGGTACTTAGAGTCCATGAGCTAGACTGCGGACGGACGGACATGGTGAAACTATAAGGGTCCCTGGTTTGACTACGGAACCCTAAAAAGCGTTCGATGAAATGAAATTCGACGAAACGATACAATTGATGAAGTAAATTTCGACAAAACGATGTGTTACCTTTAAATACAACTGGGCGTTTGAGTTTACCAACTTTTAATGAATTGAGGAGCACGTATAATTGTTTTAAAAGAAATAAATGACCAATTGTAACGAAGATACTAAAAGGCAGAAGTTAGCTGTATAAATATAGAGAAGGAAACAAAGAAAACTTTACCAAACTTCATCATTTACCCCAAGTTTCCGTAGTTAATAGAAAGAGCATTGGGAATCGGAAAGAAAGCGGAAAACTTAACCGTTATGTGGCCCGGGCAAGTTTAAAGTTTCAATTTCACGGAACACTGGCTCTTTAATGACTGTAAGGGGCCCGGATAACCGGGCTGGTTGGATATAAAGTTTATTATTGGAGAAAATATCCGGTTGCATAATAAAGTTTGATCGGGTTTAGAGCGTCCGATGAATTGAAAACAGTTTAATTTATCACATTTAAATGTGCCATGGATTGGAGCGTATTATAATGAGTTTGTATCCTTTGTTTTAATATCGTAAATATCAAAGTACTTTTTCAAGACCTATGTTCTACTTTTTCTGTTCCCCTGTAGTAATAGAACCTATTTTTAAGATTAGGATAATCATGCTAAATTATGTTATCAGTAAACACGGTTAATTTCTTCACAAACATGATTGCAATAGGGGTAAAGGTATGAGCCAAGTTACTCAATATGTAAGATCTCCACCTTAACTTAACTTTGGTCTATATACACAACAAGGACCTATAACAGCCGTGTACTATTAAAACTCTGTTTCACTGTACTTTACATTAACTTAATAATAAACCAGAACCCAGAACTCCACAGTACAAAGGATTCCAATGCACACATTTAATAAGCCCGTACTTAATCTAGCCAGCAATACTTTGGCGCTGCGCCAGCATATCCGGATGAAACCGGGATAAACCGGATAACCGGAACGACTGCATACGGCCGTGATTGATGCACCCAGTTTCACAGGGTACGTCCGGATACTACACATAACCGGGTTAACAATGTACCTGAGTTTGAGTTTGGAAACAATGTTGAACGCTGCTCGAAGTTTCAGTGTATATTAGGCTAATTATTTGCAAGTTTAACTTGAGAGGTGAAGACTGGAGATGGTTTTAATATACACGGTCTTAAACGCCAGCGCGGGATAACTTATTATGGAAGAAGTTTCAAAACGGAAGTGAACGAGATAAGCGAAAAGGAAGCTTTAAAAAGTTGACTGCGCGTTTTTATATTTATTATTTATTTATTTAAACATATTTGCGCGAAATACAATATAGTACAAATAACGGAATATGCCCAATGGCGTTCTCTAACAGTCAACCTGCGGGCGAAACAGAAGAAAAACTAAGATAGGTGCTAGGAAAAAAAGTGTTGAATATTTAAACGGTTTCAATAAGATATGTACACAAGATACTTAGTAAATAAATATAAAGACACGTACATATAGACAAGTTATAGTCGGGTACACTACATAATTCCGAATAGTCATAAGTCCGAACTGATCAGAATTCCAAACTTTCATAATTCCGAATGTAATATTTTTTTTAATATTTTTGGCGAAACTAAAGCTCACCGCCTGCGATGGCTCGGCCATGTCCAGAGAATGGGTGAAGATCGCGGAGCCAAAAGGCGACGCCCGGTCGGCCGGCCTAGGTACCGCTGGAGCGATGTCGTGGAGTCAGATCTGCGTGATCTTCAAGCCGTCAACTGGCGAGAGACGGCGCAGGACCGGGACAAGTGGCGCAATCTCGTGTCGGAGGCCAAGACTCACTTTGGGTCCCTGAGCCGCAGCAGTAAGTAAGCAATATTTTTTTTGTGTTTGTTTTTTGAAATTGCTTATTAATCAAACCTAACCTAACCTACATAATTATAGTAATCTATACTATTAATAAAGAGAGAACCAACGCCCAGCCGAAACTACTGAAGCTAGAAACATGAAACTTTAATAGTAACGTAAGTTTTTTAAAGTAAGGGATTTTTCGAAATTCAACCCCTAAAGGGGTGAAATAATGTATGGAAGTCCGTCATTTTTATAACTACAAACATTAAATTTGGCATTAAGGCTAATAATTATGACACTGTAAACTATATTCTAATTCCTAAAGTGTCTATTCTATATTCTAAAGGGTCTAATTAGTGGATCGAAGTTTGTATGGGAGATAAGTCATAATTATAGTAAATTACATCAAATTTAAATTGTGGGCTCCTGGTACAAATTAAAGAAATATGATTTTACCGTTTATCGAAATTCAATCTTTACGGGAAAAAAGGGGTTGAAATTTTGTACGAAATTCCCGTTGTTTCAAAGCTGCTGAAACTATAAATTATGTTTTCAAAAGTCAGATTTAAATTGGTTAAATTTATTTATCCGTTTATGATTCCAACAGTACCTTTTCTATTTAATAAACTCCAATTTCCTGTGAAAAATCATTTGCCGTAACCAATAATAAATCTCAGGTTCAAACATCAAATAAATATGTTGGCGTTGACCTGACGCCAGAATGTTTTTGGGCAATTGTATGTTCGCCTGTCAAGATCAGGTCACGCAGAAAACCAATACATTTTGAACCTATAGTAGTGCTATTATTATTATTATTAAAAACCGGCCAAGTGCGAGTCGGACTCGCGCACGTAGGGTTCCGTAACACTATCTAAATAAATGTTTTTCTTTATTCTTTATTATATTGGAGTTGATTGAATGAAAGGTAAAATGCGGTTTACGATTTATAACGTATTAAAAAAAAACTAATTATTAGATCTCGTTCAAACTAATTTTCGGTGGAAGTTTGCGTGGTAATGTACATCATATATTATTTTTACATTTATCATTCCCGTATTTTAGAAGTTACGAGGGGGGGGACACACATTTTTCCACTTTGGAAGCGTCTCTCGAGCAAACTATTCAGTTTAGAAAAAAAATATATTAGAAACCTCAATATCATTTTTGAAGACCTATCCATAGATACCCCACACGTATGGGTTTGATGAAAAAAAAAATTGAGTTTCAGTTCTAAGTATGGGGAACCCCAAAAAATTATTGTTTTTTTTTCTATTTTTGTATGAAAATCTTAATGCGGTTCACCGAATACATCTACTTACAAAGTTTCCATGGTATAGCTCTTATAGTTACGGAATAAAGTGGCTGTGACATACGGACGGACAGACGGACGGACGGACAGACATGACGAATCTATAAGGGTTCCGTTTTTTGCCATTTGGTTACGGAACCCTAAAAAGTGAATGTTGAAACATTAACGTGTTGTTTTACTATCGCAAAAAAAACCTCTTTGCTTACCTAAACAATCTAGGTAAATAAACGATAGGGGTGGGGTGGTACCCAAGATGACCAACGTTTAGCTTTCGTTTAACGAAATCGACAGAAAATGTATGGAGTGACATTCGATGACGTCTGTTAGACCTGTGGCCTTAGGTATCGCTTAGGGCACTTGCAATCGCAATCGGCTTCAAAGTAGAACAATTGTTTTCATTTTGTATGCAGACTCGCCTTCGGACTGTCAAAATAAAAACGAATTCGATTGCGAGACAATAAGCACACTGGATAATTTATGTTTCTAATCTATATAAAATTTATAATTATGATGACAATATCATATTTTAATATGATAACTAGGATTAACTTTGACCTAGAATGAACATACTCAACCATACCCGAGCGAAGACGGGGCGGGCCACTAGTATTATTATATAATATAAATGAAAATTCGGACAAAAGAGTACCTATTCGGAAAAAAAAAACAGAATCTTTGCGTGTTATTATAGTCACATACCTACTCATACTTACATAAATATATAGAAATAAACAGATAAATAAGATTGTCGTCTATAAAAGTTATAATAGCTTTGTTTTATACTTCTAAATTCATTCTTACATATGAAAAGAAAGTGTTTTAAATAAACCAACCAATAAAGAGAAGTTATAAGGCTTTTATTTAACTTTAGATGCCTAAAACTCATTATAAAACCTCATTCATCAAAAGTAAGCGATTGCTAAAAAGCTAAAAACGTCTATTGTTAAACTTTTACCCCAAAAAGGTAACCTCAGAAATTCGTCGGGTTTAACCGGTGCTCAAATGAATCGTTATTTTTCGGACCGGTAACGTAATGAATCGGTATTTTATACGGTGACCGATTCATTCTCTGCTCCAGTGGCTCGCAGCCCGAGCGAGGGGATTCAGGTCAGGTGATCAAGGCGGCCTGAAAAATCGGATTTTTACAGGCTATCTGGTTCTGCCACGAAAGTATATTCATTATTGCTTCTATTAACTAACTACTTTGTAATGTAACTAATAATATAATTTAGATAAATGCATACAAAAACCAAACATGTTTTTCGCATTTGTCCACTCCATTCAAAAGTCCTATTGACTTAACTCGTAATAAAAAAGGGTATAAACATGAACGGAGCAAACTAGACTTGAACCCTTTCTCACTTGATCTTCAGAAGACTTGTTCCCTTTTTCACCCCAGATTTATCCATAGCTTAGTCGACTTAAATCCATACGTAAAATAAACCTGAAATTTAATTATTAATATTGAACAATAAAGTAATAATGCATTTAAAATAAATTTTTGTAAAGTTTTAAAGTGATGGAATGAAAACAAGCAAGCTCTTGCTTTTATAATAAACAATTATATGTTATTTTTAATCAGTTTTTGTAGTCACAATTTAACTTAACCTGATATAGTGAATGTTCAATATATCCTGAAATCATCATGGTTTCAGCAGAAAATGGTGAATAATGAAATTCGTTAAAATTATACAATACAATTTAATGATGGGGATAACCACCTTGACTGGGCCCTTTTTAAACTGACATCAATTGGCTAACTTTAAGATTTCCGTCTTAACACGCGACAAAAAAAAATATCCATAGGTTGATCAAATCAAATATCAGGGGACAACGTCACACCTATCGAACTGGTCCCAAACTAAGCTCTAGGCTTGTACTATGGGTACTAGACAACGATATAAATACTAATATAGAGAAACGTATAGTTAAATACATAGAATTGCTATTGCTGGCCTCCAACAAGATGGAGTGACGACCTCGTCAGGATCGCGGGACCGCGGTGGATGCGAAAAGCACAAGACCGGTCTGAGTGGAAAGCCTTGGGGGAGGCCTATATATAGCAGTGGATGTCTTTCGGCTGACATGATGAAATACATAGAAAACATCCAGGACTCAGGAAACAAATATTCGCGCCACAGCAGGGTCCCTACCAACTAGGCCAGCGTGTTGTTGATGTTTTAGGTTAGGTTGACATTTACTGTAACGTATCTATGGCTACGCATTGCTCACTCTAACGTATTGCTCCATCCCTTACGCTCGCCCATGATCCGCTGACGGGTACATGGGCCTTTAAATATATCGCAAACATTTAAAATTAAATAACAGCCAGTAAAAATCTCAACGCTTTTAGTATCGTTAGGCGATGGGCTTGCAACCTGTGGTTATAAAATTAACAACAAGTTGTTAGATTTGTTGGTCATTCCGCAGCTCTGCCTACCCCACTCTGGAATGAAGGCGTGACGTATGTATGTATGTAAAAATCTCAATTAATCATGAAATCCTTAGCAAATCCGTCTTCTAATGAAACAATCCAAAAAACACCTAAAAGCAATTTATCGACACAATCTATCATCCAAGCACGATCATTAACGAGCCAGAACCGAAGAGACAAAACGCTGAGCAAAAAACAGCAAAATGGAAATGATTGTCCAATTTGTCAAGCCTAATGGGTTCCGCATATATAAATATGGAGCGAGTCGGCTTTAATCCGGGCATCAATCAGCCGGTGTCCGGTCGATTCCTTTCCCGGTTATCCGGCATCGGATCCACTAGTTCAAACCGGTTGAAACGAGAACGGCTGACATCCTAATTTTTTAATGCTTTCGTGTGGCATTGAATGATGAACATTTTGAACAACTTAAGTTACATTGTTAACTATTATTGTATGAAGTAATATTTTGACAAAAATTAGTAATATGTATGTATGTCTACTCTTTATTGTACAAGATTAAAAAAAATATATTAAACACATGCAATAAATATAACAAAAAAAAAACAAGTATAAAGGAGAACTTATTTTTTTTTCAGCTATCCCTTGTTGAAAAAAATGATGTAAATACTTTATAGGATTTACTTTACAGGGGCGAACCTATCCCTTAATAAATGAAATTGAAAAATGAAAAAAATAAGAAAAGTAATAGTAGCTTAGATTGTATATATGTATGTTTTCGTAATGTGCAAACGTAATATTTAATTATTCTTATTTATCTTCTTAACATATTGTTTTTTTTTTAAAATTAAATTTGTAAGTAAGTGCATTGTGTCGATATCCATTTAAATCAATAGCATTTAGGATTAATAAAATAGATGTAGCCTGTACATAAGTACATTATCATTATGAAGGGCACACCATCACCACCTATGAAAGAGTTAATGAAACATTCTGACGAATAACTACCATACAAATCTGAGAATCGCATCAAAACTTCAAAACCATAAAAATACGTACCTAATACGTTCCTTCACTTTACCAAACATTGTTTAAAACAGTTTTTATAAATACAATTTCGCCAGGTAATCTCTCCCAATGTTGTTTTCTTCCATATTTCCGAATCGCGTAACAAGATTTATGAAATTCGATAAACCGGTCGATCTTTCCCGAATCCGGTTCACCCAGGTTAAACCGGGTATTGGTAATAAATTATTGTCATTAAAATTTGCGATGCTTATCTGGAATGACCCTAGTTGATTGGAACAAAATATTGGCTGAGAATTTATGATTGGTTTTTAAATGAGATCGAAACAAAGTTTATTGAGTAAACATTGTATTTAATGTATTTTTTTTTATTACGTTGTGGAAATAAATCAACTCATATCCAGGGCTCGGACAAGTCATCGCAAAACAATCGCAAGACGGCAATAGAACAAGATCAATAGAATCGCATTATATACAATATTATTTAATTATATTTTTCAATGACATTTATTACTGCAACCCAAAATTCACCATACATGTGTGAAGATATTTCCATTAACATTTTTTTAATGCTGATGGTTGCATTGCCATACACAACCATTTAACTTCTGCATTGTCTGGAACAAACCGATGACAGATATGCGACTAAAAAGGTCAAATGTTAAATTATTAATTACGATAATAATATATCAGCTTTAGATAATAATAAATAATAATCTTAAGTCGCGACTCTATAATAGTCTTGTCCCATGTCCATATCAGTTTCTGCGATGACTTGTCCGTTGTGTAATAATTCTAGAAATCGAATCCCCACTAGGACTTGGCTGAGGTCGAAACAGGATTATCGAAATATTTCGGAACCAGCTCATACCAAATTCCTCCCTAAAATCCCGCGAAGTTAGACCTCAGTTTTTTATCTAAGTTACTAAGTATTGTGACCTCGTAATAAAAAGCAAAAGAAGAACGCTAGTCCACTCGAACCAATAGATATAAAAGTAAGTACTAAGCGAAATCTTGCGATAAAAGAGGACGAGACAAAATTAGAACTTTCTCGTAAGGTCCAATTTATTGCGCAGACATTCGGTAGCTACCCATGATTTTAGTACAAGGATTCTACGTAATGATCGTCTGTATTAGCTTTAGGTTATTGGTTTGCTTGCAAATATTACCGCAGTTAAATATTATATTAAAGAAGTTTCTTTAATAAAACTTAGACAGTCTTCGACTCTGGAACAATTTGTAACAAGAAAACTTTAGTTAATTATTACTACATATGCGTTCAAAGTCACTCAGAGGGCTATGAAGAGGGCTATGCTCGGGGTTTCTCTGCGTGACAGAATCAGAAATTATGATAGTAGAACTAAGGTTACCGACATAGCCCGAAGAATAGCTACTCTGAAGTGGCAGTGGGAGAAGCACATTGCTCGCAGGACTGATGGCCGATGGGGTCAGAAGGTTCTGGACTGGCGTCCGTGGACAGGAAGACGAGCTGTAGGTAGGCCTCCAACAAGAAGAAGTGACGACCTCGTCAGGATTGCGGGAGCGCGGTGGATGCGAAAAGCACAAGACCGGTCTGAGTGGAGAGCCTTGGGGGAGGCCTATGTCCAGCAGTCTCTACGTCTTTCGGCTGACATGATAATGATGACATATAAGTTTGTATAACTATTTATTTTATTTTTTTGGACAAACGGCGGAATAATGCTACAAGCATTCTCTACCAGTCAACTTTGGTAAAATCAAGAAGTAGGGTGCAATAAAATGACAATATTTTATCCTTTCACTAAATCTGTATAAATATTGAGCTATGTTTTATTTTATCATTGAACAATATAGTATAAACATACGTACAGTCAACGTCAAAGATATGTTTACGTTTTTCCACCTTATTCCATTGAATTCCGTGTAAAAATAACTTTGACGTCGACTTTACTATAAATTAGTATGCCGAAACATGAAATTGCATTGTCTAGAAGTTTAATCCCAAATTGGCTACAATAAACTACAACTGTTTACTTATTTGTTACATTAATTGTGATTTACATTACACTTTAAATCCAGTTCAAAACTACACACACTCAACTTTAACAAAATTAAACTACCCGTTAGCGGACTAACACAACGTTGCAACAACCACTTCTGCGCTCATCAAAATCCGACCTTAAAATGTTAGCAGCAGAGTTACAAAAGGACACTAAATGATAACAATGATACATTTAGTAATCCTTAGTAAACGCTTTATCTCGTCCCGCCGGACGGGATATCCCGGGATAACCGGGGATACACGGGCCTCCCTGGCGGATTCAGATACGAATAATAGCTTTATAAGTCACTTGCTAACAAAACCCGGGTAACCCGGATATTATCCGGTTCGGGGAAAAAATTTAAGGTCCGACACGGAACATTATCGTTTTGTAAAATTAGACATCACCTGTTTAATACGTTTTTAACACATTTATATTATATCTAACGACGTAACTAACAACGTTAATAAACATTGAAAGACGATTTTAACCCTGTTAAACATAAATAGCTAAAGTGTGCTTGAAATATGTATTGTCCTTATCTGTCATTATGACATTTGAATTGACAGAAAGAGACAATTAATAATAATAATATTTAACTTAAATATGTTTTTTTTTTTTTATGAAATAGAGAAGGCAAACGAGCACACAGGCCACCTGATGGTAAGCGGAAACTGTGACCCATAGACATTCGCATTCACAAGACTACAAGACTAAGACTGCAAATGCGTTGCCAACCCTGAGGACTATGATGGAATGCCTCTATGCTAGTCATTACACCGGCTGTCTTATCCCCAAACCGGAACACAACAGTGCGAACACTGCTGTTTGGCGGTAGGTTAATGGATAAGATGGTGGTAGCGATCCGGACGGACCCTGCACAGAGTCCTACCACCCGCAAATGTTTATGAGTAATGGATCAAGCATTTATTCTACTAATAAGAAATAGATAAAGAATAACCCTCAGCCGCAGTCGGGCATTCTACAACAATAAGGTTGAATTTCCTATAAGTTAAGCATGACTTGGCATCTCTAATGACATTAACAAGTTTAAGCATATTTTTTTTCAAATGCATGTGTCACAAATTAGTGTTCTTGAACATAATATGGTAGTATTATGGAAGTCAAAGATTCCGATCTTTGTGGTGGGCCCTCAATCTTTATCCGGGCGAAATATATTTTTAAACAAAAAAACCTACCTCTCCAGAAATTTGCTCCAAACTATTTTAAATTAAACAAAAAGTACAAAAACTCTTCAACCTAGTAGCAATTGAAAGTAAAGGACTTGTGAAATGCCATCATACGGTTGGCGGCCATTTTTAATTCAACATCCAGGCAAATCGACATAGTTAATTGCTCGTGTCATTTTTCACCCTCAGGGCGCGAGTCATCACCCGTACTTTGTCTTTTTAACAACACGAAAATTTAGGTATTTTACCTGTTACGCCTCCATACGGCTTGGTTTTTTTTAGATATCCTTTTTCCAGAGTTGTTTTAGCTAATTTCAATAGGTACGTAGCTGAGGTTAGGTTTGATATAAATCGATATCAAAAAATAAACTTTTGACAGAAGCAAAACTTTGAATTGGGAATTGTCAAAATTCTTAATTTCAATCAATTCGGAATTATGTAATGGCGTCGTACCTTGTTCTTAAGCAGTAAGCCTTATTGCCCCACTCACTCCGTTATCCCTCATTTCATCAAAGTCGTTCGTCTGTGATATACATTATCAAGTGTTACCAAGACGAGGAAAATGATACAAATTACTTTTGCACGGTATAATTGAGACAATAAACTGAGCGGATCAGGTAAAGCTAATTCTAAAACTCAAAGCCAAAAGCTTGTACTTTTGAAACATATTAAAATTGAAAGCAAAGAGGTCAAAATGCTTGCCAAATCTAAGAAAATGGTTTGGCATCTAAAATCAGTACGTCAGTAAAATGCAAATAGCCTGAGCCGTTTGGGCTGGCCGCCATTTTCTTTAAGGCCGTGTTGGAATTATGACATTAAAATTTCATAACATTACCTTATAATTGAATTGCTACGCCATGGTTCTCGTTTATGTGTCTTCTGAGGGAGTATTTATGCGGTTGCGGGCAGATGTGATGTGATTTAACTGTCCCCTTTTAAAGTTCTGGGAGGGACAAATCAATAAAGTAGCCCAAATCCTACTAAAATTTTAAATGCGAAGGTTTAATTATGTACGGCTGCTTGGCTTGGTGGCCAAGAACAACACTAAGGACATGCAAGGACTCTCTAACTAAGGTGCAGAGGGTGGCTTGCATGGCTATAACAGGGGCGTTCAGAACGATACCGACAGTGGCAATGGAGGTCCTACTCGCCATACAGTCTGAGGCTGAAGGAGACTGGCCTGTGGAGCGACACAGCGCCTAGAACCAGACACACTAAAATGACACACAATGTTGCTCCAGACAGAATATGTACTAACGATGGGCTGCGATAAAATGCAGCCCAAGTATGTATTCCGGAGGAACTTCAATGTCCCTCATTCCGACAAGGGATGAATGGAAGGATGGGTTGCACCTATCGGAGGAAGACAACGCGATATGGTACGCGGATGGTTCAAAAATGAGCTCCGGTACGGGGGCGGGTATTCATGCCAAAGACTACAACAGTAGTATAAGTATGGGCAACTACGCAACGGTCTTCCAGGCGGAGTTGTATGCGATAATCGCCTGCACGCAAGAGAATATTGATAGGACTCTACAGGAGAGAACTATCTATATTCTAAGCTACAGCCAAGCGGCACTTAAGGCGCTGACGGCGCCTAAAGTGGACTCGAAACTAGTCTACAATGGAATCCAAGCCTTAAGGCTTGGTAGGCACAACAAAGTGAAACTGATGTGGATTTCAGGACACGAAGGGTTTCCCGGAAATGAGGCCGCGGACGAGCTGGCAAGGGAAAGGTCCAAGAGCGCATACGTCGGACCTGAACCATTTGTGGTACCCTCACCGTGCTCTATAAAAGCAGCCCTGAACAAAAAGAGTGGAAAACTGCGGTAGGCGTAGGGCTCTTCATGAAAAGAGTTGACCAGAGCTGGATTAAAAAAACTTTGGAAACTCAGCAGAAGACAACTTCGATACATCATCGAGTGTTTACCGGGCACTTTGGGGTTAAACATCTCCTAGCAAAGATGGGCCTTTATGTCAACACACATTGTAGAATATGCGGTTAAGAGGCTTTGACAATGAAACACTTATTGTGTGAATGTGATACCCTCGCCGGAGTAAGAATGAAAATCCTCCTTTGTGGCTACCCAGAACCGGACGATTTCAAGGCACTGACCTTGCACTCCACTATCCCCTTTTTAGAAGGGGTCGAGGCTGCATTGGATTAAGCGCTAAAAGAGGTGTAATTACGAAGTTTATCCGTAAGGACCCCACCAAAAAGATAAGATAAGATAAGATAGTTGAAATATAAAAAACAAGGCAAAAATTTAAAAATGAGCAATGCTAACCTAGCCTAATTCATTCTCTACCATTATCGTCCCAATCTATGAATATTTAATTTGTGTCATAAATGTAACAAAAAACTAACTTTGAGAACTTGACTACCAGGGCAGCATCAGGACTAAGGTGTTACCAATCGAAACTCGGAAAAACGTATTTCAGTTGTTTCATTTGTCCAATTTTAACATAAAGAAAGTTTAAAGCAACAAATCTGGAGAACGTGTAGGTTAGGTTAGGCTTGATTTATAATGCAGATAACGATTCAGAACAATAAACATAACTTTTAAAATTCAGACAAACGATAAAGTAACGTTCTTCGAAATTATCCGGCCCTTACATAACGACTATAAAAATTTACAACAATTTACCTCAAATATTAAGGCAAGAAACAAATGAACGCAAATTTATAAATAAACTCAAACAGTTACTTATTACCAAAGCTTACTACACAATCAATGAATACTTAGATCAAAAAATATAATAATGCTAATTAAATTGTACATAAATACAATAATTTAATAAGTTATATTCATATTATTGAAATAATAAGTCTCCCTCTCTCTAAATATTTTGCCGTGCCCAACAGGGCTCATAATGAAACTTTTACTTTATATTTCCATCCTTGTACATTATGATTGCAATAAAATATTGAATATTGAATAGATAGGAAACCGGACGGATAAAAAATTGTTTAGTGATCTTTACTTGATACTTTCAAGAATTAAATAAAGGTTGGTTTACTTTTAATGAACATAATAGTCTTTGTTTTCTAAACATTATTCTATATTTTTATAATGGTCAAAAAAATATCCTGTCAAAAATAGATAATGAAGTCCTTACGATAACATGATGTCATTGTAGTAAAAACTAGGGCATAATAGTTGAATCAAAACGTGTCATTGTTCTGCACAATCTATTGTCTTTATAATCTTTGAAATTTCAACTAACACATCGTCTATATAGAGGAAAGATTTGGTAAACTAAAGTAGGGACACCGAGTGATGGCACTTGACGTTTGACTTGACGTTTGCTCGCTCATGAAGTTCCCTAAATATTGACAGCAAGTATAAAGGAACAGATGTCAAACTTCATTGTTGCAGGCACCGGAATAGTGATGTACCGCTGGGGCTGTAATTTACCGAAACGCATTTATCGTAACTAGCTTCATCTTGAGATTGTTTTTATTTGCTTTTCGTTGCGTTCATCGTTTTAATCATAACTAATAAAAAACATCTCAAAAAAACAATTCGCGTGATGATAACAAAGGATCGATGACTGGTACACTCAAAGTCACAAACATGTGTACACTTTAGTATACCCTGTCACTTTAATCGCTGTGAGATTTATATATATGGCAGTTTTAACATGATTAAATAAACAAGGTACTGAAACGTAGAGCTCGTCTAAGTTAAAATGACGCCCCTTCCACCGCAATTTACATGTAAGCCTATGAAGTTTTATATAGGTAACCACATATATATTGTTATGTTTTTTTTAGTTTGTATATTTTGACACAATATTTCAAATTTCTGACAATGTCGTCTTCTTCGAGCTAAACAGTTTATTTCCAGAGTTTGATCTAAAAACTCTATTGGCATACAATAAAACGTCTCCATATTTAACTCACGCCCTGAACTCACCTCCATACTTTACCCTTCACGCTTTTAATACGCTTTTTTTATTTATATAAGTACTTTAAATAAATCCTTTTTTGTATCCTCTTTTATTAAATTGTCACTCATTCGCTGTCAGTTTTGTCTTAACATTACTACGTATTGCGTACATGTGATCCGAATCTGTTTTACCTGGCGTTAAATTTTGAACACCCATACTGCCCTGAATTGTTGACCATTGCTTTTCTATTTGGACTCCGTTTACGCTTCTGATGTGGATCTCGTCACTATGCCCAAACATACGAAAAGTACTGTTTTAAACAGTCAAACAAATAAAATAAATGATTAGTCATGACATGAATTTTATTGAAATAATTATGTCAACTACTAATTAAAAGACCTCGGTTCAAATTACCTAGCATCGAGTCCACGACGCAATGACTTGTCGATGAAATGAAAATACTTGAAACATTGTCTTTGAAATAATATTCGATTAAAAGTCTGTCGGCAATTCAATGGTAAACCACTACTCGCACTTGACAGAATTTTTACGATAGTTAAATGGAGTGTTTCACAACACTATTGTCAGATGTGTCAAGTGCCATCACTCGTTGTCCCTACTTTATACATATTTCTAAAAACTTTTATCCGTTGTTTCGTATGTCCAAATTTTCATCCGACCGAAAAAAAATAATCTCTTAACCCATTCACTTTGGCAAAATATTTAAATTGACCTACACAACCTGTAGGTTAGGTTAGGGTAGTTTTATAACTATCCTGGAAAGAAAACTGTTTTTTTTAAGCATAGAGAAGGCAAACGAATACACAGGCCACCTGATGGTAAGTGGAAACTGTGACCCTAAGATGGAATACCTCAATGCTAGTCATTACACCGGCTGTCTTCTCCCCAAACCGGAACACAACAATGCGAACACTGCTGTTCGGCGGTAGATTAATGGATAAGATGGTGGTAGCGATCCGGACAAGGTCCTACCACCTGATTGTATTTTAGAGAAAAAATATTTTTGACAAACGAAACAGAGGACAAAAGTGTTTCGGACTTAAAATAGGTAACCATTTAAATATGTTTAAAATATGATTTGTCCTTATCTGTCACTGTGACATCTTCATCTGATAGAAATTGTCAAAGCAGACTTTATAAGATAACTCCTAAAGCCCAATACAACGAAATTTGTCAAAGGGATATGAATGTATTACGAAGGACATAAAATCAATTTTCTTATCGGATCGGCTCCGTCATAAGTAGACAATAATAATTTCAATAGAGCCGTACGGCTGCCGCGGCATCCGTACGTATCCTTTCCGATCCGATGCGATGCGAGCCGTTTGGTGGAAATCATCCTTTAAAGTCGACTCACCCACCTACTTACTTACGTAATTATTTCTTATAAACATAACGAACATTTAACACATATCTATTGTATAAAAATAAAGTTTTAATTTCCTCAGCGGGTAAGTTTTTATTTTGTAAAAAAAAAACATTTTCTCTCTGCACACGTAAAATCTCAATTTTAGATTATAGATAACGTCTACCCAAAACCGAAAAAACTAAATAAAAAGCTAGCTTTAAAAACACGATTGCATTTTTTTAAATGGTTATTAAGCCCGTGTATTAATCCTACTTTATTCGTATATATTTGAGACGGTTAAATTAAGACCTTTCAAATGATACCTATATTGTATATAATTAGAAGGTTTTTTTTTGATGACATAATACACTCAGGAGCAAAAATACCGGGTCAGAGTGCGTTTTTCATACAAACGAGACTATTTCGAAGCCTTGGTTCCTCGCCAGGGGTTGGTTTCAGTGAGTTCTAATGGTGGATACTGGGAGGTTCAATAGAGGAGGTCAAAAGTTCTTAACATACCTAACTGATCGCACAATCAGTTAACACCACAGCGGGAGAGTTTGGGTCAGCATTTGGATTTCCTTACATTTTATTGCCATTTTAGATGTTTTTCTGAACATGAACAATTCCGGCGTTAACCGCAGATTTATTCAGTTGGGTATCCTAGGCACTCTGGGAGTCCTGTATCGATGCTCGCGGTATTCATCATCAGAATTCACTAAAAGCATTCCCTGGCGAGGAACCAAGGCTTCGAAATAGCCTCTTTAATATGAAAAACACACTCTTGACCCGTTTTTTTTGCTCCTGAGTGTAGAATTGACATTTTGCCATTTTTGTTTTTTTCAATTTTAACAGCCCAAGTATCCCATGTCACCCGGGATGGTGAAAGGGTTCTAACGATACCACACACATTTAAATCGGCTCAGTCATTTAGAAGTTATGCTGGAATAAAGAATGGTTACATACATACATGAACCCTGAAAACAAAAGACGTCTTTTTTGGGCAGTCGTGTAAAAAAAAGCCTCTAATTTTTAAATCATTGATACACATGTAAACAAAACTAGTAAAACGAGGGAAGAAGCGACAACCTAACAATGTCGAAAAGCTTTGAATTCACAATATCAAACAATCTAAAAATAAAATGGCGGACGATATTTTACATTTTTCCTCCAGGCGCCATTTTGCTCGTGCCAAATACTCTTTTATTCGGTTTCACAATGGCTTTTAACAATAAACCAAATTGGAAAAAACCTGTGAACGTTCTTGTATTATTTGGATAAAAAACGATTTATGAGGCTTTAGTATACGAATGTGTCTTAAAATATATAATAAATTACCTGAAATAATAATAAAAATAGCGTGACAAAATTATACTGTAGAAGTTTAACGTCTTCTCATAATATTAATATAATATACTGCAAATTTCCGACATACCCGGTGGTTTCTTGTTTTTTCTTTCACACAAACCTTGTCCTGACAATAACGAATACAACAAAAAATAAATCAGCGAAATCGGTTCAGCCATTCTGGAGTTTTGCGCTCAGCAACACAATTAGCGATTCATTTTTATTATATAGATATACACTGGACCGCAGAACTAAGGGCCGTATTAATAAACTCATCTTGACTGTGAGGCCCGTCACAAGATACATCAAAGTAAACGCCGAACCATAGAACACTATCATTGTTGACGCATCTCGAGACGAGCGTTTGAGTTGAGATCAGTTTATTAATACGGGCGTTAGTATCATTTTTAAAGAACATGTCATACAAAGTGTGCTACTTAGTTTTGCGGTCCAGTATATTTCAGTTTATTTGATTTATCAAACCAAAATAATTATTCATATTATTTATATATACCGGGTGTACAATCCAAATGGGTCAGTATGGAGAAGTCGGAAACTATGAGAGATAGCGAGATCTGTTCTTAGGAACCATGACGTCGATTTTAGATTTAATAATAATTATATTCAAACTTTTTTATTAACTCTCATACATAACCGGGAATCGAACCTGGTCAAAATCAATGTGTATAAATTCTGCAACTCGCAAGAAACACAACACTAATGGAATCTTGTTTAAAGTATGAGAGTTAATAAACAAGTTTGAATGTAGTTATTATTAAATCTAAAATCGACGTCATGGTTCCTAAGAACAGATCTCGCTATCTCTCATAGTTTCCGACTTCTCCATACTGACCCATTTGGATTGTACACCCGGTATATATAACGATACTGTATAAGTACGAGTACGTTTTCTATATCTCCGCGGCATCTCATTTATTAGGGATATTTTTGATTCTTTCACATTTTAAAACAGTTTTTGTTTTATTTAATTGTTATGATGTTTTACTTTCAATGAGACATGCACGGCTAACCAGTTTTAATTTAAAATCGACACATAATCCATCGTAACATGATTACTCCATTTCAAAGTTAGCATAGTGAGATATTTAGAGCATACAAAATATGGTCGCATTAAAAACATAAAAATGAAACGATTTAGAACTCGAGCAGTAAACTTCGTAACTTAGATAACTTTTTAGGTTAAGTTGGCCTGTAAAAGTACAAAATAACACAATGATTAATTTCATTAAATCAAACGCCTCGAATATTTTCCACTCAAAGAGATTAGTTTATTCTGTGGTATTCATTCGTGGTTTCATTTAACTGTGATTCATTTTCATTTCCTAAATTAACTAATTAAATCAAGATAGAACAAAGTTAGAGACATATAATTGAGCTCAGAACAAAATATGGGTCTATAATAATCGTTTAACAACCTCAGGAAACCATTAATAAGAGAGTTCTTATTAATAAACGCGTAATAGCTAAAGTGAGTTTTTTTTTTCTTTGCCCCGCGGCGACTTGAACAGCTACTACCGCGGGTATATGGCGTTTCCACTATGAAGTGATTTCGCCAGTGTCAAGTATATATGAGTATAAATCAATATAGTAATAAAACACAATCCAATCTTCTCTAGGAAGATGGCAACGTTGTACGGTGATATGTAGGACAGAGGCCAAGATAGTTTTAACCTCTGTACCACTGCGAGACCACTTGGAACGAGAAGTAAGATGCCAGGATACAAGAAATAAGTCGAAGTCTTCTATCACTGTGCAACACAAAGGCATTAAAAGTACAAATCACTAACAAAAAAGAACTTTAAACACCTAAATACACAAAAATAAAAAATAAAACAAATTACACATCCGCCATCTTTTGGCAAATGGCCTCCAAAGTATGCTTTGTCCTAATCTGTCATTATGACATTTTAATTTGACAGAAAGTGACAAAGAATACATTAACTAAAATAGAGGACTTGACAGAAGCGCGTGGAGCTAGCCCCGTGTGCTTGTGTTTAGGGAAAATACCCTTTTACTCTGATAAGATTTATTTCTCTAATAAGTCCATGAGAGTGTTTATAAATAGACTTGACATTGGCAAAATACACCTTAACAGGAATGAAAGCCATTGATTAAAATTTGAATAAGAGAAGTTAAATAGGTTTATTGTGCGTTTATGCATAAAGGCGTAAATTTTAAGGGAATGCAATAATTTAAATTTTGTTAAATTATTTGAAATAGGATTGCGAAGCCCAATGATATTAATTTTCTGTTAATTTTATCTATTGGATTCCTAAAAAAAGGAGAACAATTCATAACTTTATATTTATATTTACTGTAACTTAAAAAAACGTCTTTGGTTTCTTAAAACACAAACATGTTTGTTTTTTATATGAAAATTATATGGTTAGTTAACAGATTGAATTTTACATTATTTAATAATTATCTGAATAAAACTCAACGACATATTATAAACATAATTATCGTCGTTACTAGCGACTGCCAATTATTATTTATAATTATTGCAATCGAAAAAAAAACCTCAAAATTATTGATAAAAAGCACATCGCATTTTAAATAAATACACTTATTTAATAGTAATAAAAACGTCACAGAGATTCAAGCAAGTGGTTTATGGTTAAGGTATTAAATATATAAACTTTGTTGTATTATCTTTGCATGAGATTAATTAAGAAAATCACAATAGATCCTATAAACCGAAACAGACACTCAATTAACTGTCAGAAAGGTAATAAGCAGCCCGAAACTCATCACACAGCCCCTATGTACATCTTTCACATGAAAACCTTTTCACTTAGACAAAGCAAAGACACAAAACCAAGCTTATACTTGAGACCACACTTCGTTATCAGATCTCTGACGCAGGCTATGGTGATTGTACTCACCTACGACGAGCAAAGCGAGCAGCGTTAGAATCAGCTTCATGTTTCACGTGCGCGGCGCGCGGGCGTCGCGGGCTAACTGAGCTGAGCCCACCCCGCCCGGGGTGACTTACGGGGGAAAGGAATTTCTTTCACACCTATTTTTCTTTCATAAAATGAGTGCCATGCTCGTATTAGGTGTAGGTTATGTCGTGTTATTGTTATTCTTTGGAGTATGTGTCAGAACGCGTTGTACTATTGTTTGGTTGATTTCAGTTTCATAACATTGGTAATGATGAGTTTTTATGATTTAAGTAATTCATAATACAGTCGGCGGATCATTATGTTGACCATGTCAATAAAAACAATGGACGATCTTATATCGTAATTGTCGGTCCTTGTTCAGTTACTGTTTCATTATGAGATGGTTCTAAAGTGCTGGTAAAACTTGGCTTGGTTTGACTTAGCTGTGAAATGGAATAGACCTTTACTGAATGGAACTTGGCAGAATCTTTTAAACTCATATTAGGCTCTGTATGTACTTATTTAAACGAGTATGTCCAACTGTAGGCGTGTTGGGTCGGTCCCATTTTGTTTTATGGAACATGACGTCATAGTAAAAAATGATAATGTTCCACGTTAAGTACTTTAAAGATTGGGAAAGTGCGTTTTTAAAGAAACAAATATTTTAAACGAAATGTTTTCATTAACATCGGAGCCGGGCACACTAATTCCAAAGAGTCATAATTTCAAATATATCAAAATTCGGATTTTTTATAGTTCCGAATGTAATATTCTGAAAGAATACTTAATTTCTAGATATCGCTTATAAATAAATCCTAAACTAACATACGCATAACAATAGAATCCTTAAAAAACAGGTGACACAGTAAGGTTTGCAATACTTTTTTTTTAAATTTCCTAATTGTGTCCCGAAAACCATATTAAAAAAATACTTTGCACATCTGTGTTTGAGTCATCAATTTACATATGTGTACCAAATTTCAACTCAATCGGTCCAGTAGTTTCGTAGCAAATTGGCAGACATATAAATGAACGGAGTATAGACTAAACCTTTTAGGAAGAAGGAAGACTTTCGAACCCCCGCGGTCACCATGTACCTATGAGTTTTTCTAACAACATCATTAGGAAACCTGGTGAAGGAAAAACATGGTGAGGAAACCTGCACATTCGAACAGCTGAGTGTGTAAGAGAGTTATTGCATAAAAGATCTTAAAGGGTCGGAGTGTATCCGAAAGCGCCCATCTGTAAGATAAAATAATATAAGATAAGCTGTTACCTCACGTTGAAGTCGTTTATCGGTATTTCTTTCGGAACTGTCCGGGATAAATGTACTCTTTATCTTTCCTAGTAGAAACCAAGTAGTTACTTTCACATTTAAACGATAAAATAGATAAAAGTCATTTATTCAGTAAGTACGCCGCACGGGCACTTTTACACGTCAATTTACCAGCGCTTCCCAAGAGGAGACCACTGCTGAAAAGAAACGCCGCAAGAAACTCAGAGTAGTCAGTCATTTTTTAAACATATTTCATATTACATTGGTACTACTTAGTCTAAGCATTATATAAAGCTATAAATATTAAATTAAATATAATATCAAATAACATGTGTAGTTCAGCAGGAAAATATGCCAAAAATCTTGGCAGAGAGATAGAGGGAGAAATGGAAAAAAACACCTACTTGTGTATATAAGACGGTGCAACACGACCAAATAAAAGTTTCGATATGTTTTCCTACATCAACGGTGTCCCCTAGACAAGATGAAGTATTTTTGCATTTGAACAAATTATTATTGACTAAGTTTCGGGTGTAGGCCATGCATTTTTGTCTGTTAAATAATCCTTGACCCTATAGGTAATACGCTTTAGACATTAACGACTTTTTCAAGTAATTTTTAGTGCTGGAAAGGGAAACCTTAAAACTGCGTTATTTAAAATCACACTCCCGATATAAAAGCGACCCATGTTTCACGGCCGATATATCTCTAAACCGAGCTTGAAAAATCTGTTTGGGAGCTATAATGGTACAGAAACACAAACATCGTCACCATTACATAAAGATAAAGACACATTTATTTGCAACAATGCCAAATTAAATTACATAGACGATAACTAAATGAAAAGCTAGCTTTAAAATCTCGACTGCATTTTTTTACATTGTTATTAAATGTGGTTGACCTAAATAATTGACATTTTGCCATTGTCGTTATTTCAATTTTATCAGTTTAGGTATCCCATGTCACCCGGAATGGTGAAAGGAATCTAACGATACCACACACGTTTAAATAGGCTGAGGCGTTTAGAAGTTATGGTAGAATAAAGAATCATTACTGATACATGAACCCTGAAAACATTACAGTCCTTTTTCTGGGCAGTCGTGTAAAAAGATCAAGACAGAGAAACAGTTACGAAACGGTCCCAAGTTAACATTCGCTTGCCATAATGGTCTTCCGTTGGAACCGTTTGGTAAAGAGACGGAAAATGACGCAGTTAACACATACATACATACATACATAAAATCACGCCTGTTTTCCAGAGGGGTAGGCAGAGACGACTTCTTTCCACCTGCTACGATCCTGACAAATCTCTTTCGCTTCTTCCACATTCATACATCGAGTCATGCACGCACGTCGGTTTCAGGTACTTAAGATTCGGCCCTTTTCCAGTATTTCTCCGATTTGATTCGAAAAAGTACGCCTAGGGCGGCCTCTTCCGACCCTTCCACTCACTTTCGCTCTGTATATCTCTTTCGTCAATCTTCTTTCATCCATCCTTTCCAAATGACCGAACCATCGAAGCATGCCCTTTTCAATCTTAGTCACTACATCTTCTTTTATTCCACATTTCTCTCTGACCTTTTCATTCCTTACTCTATCAATCAGTTTCACACCACACATACTACGCAAAGAGCGCATTTCAACTGCATTTATACGACTTTCTTGCTTGTCCTGCCACAGTTAACACAAAACATCGTTAAAAACACAACATAGATTAAATAACAATCATCATCATCAGAATTTATATGTTCGTTAATCCTTCAAAGCCGTGTGTAACAGCCTCAACGCCGAGTCATTACGTCTTTGTCTTACGAATAGCTAAGTTCGGAACTCGCCGAACTTCACCAACTTCCTTGCTAAACACTAAACGGTACTAAAGGCCCACTAACCAGCCTTAATATTTAATAATGTTAGTTTAGTTCGAGATTAATAGCGGAATGGAGAATTACAGTTAAGACACCGGTAAGTAATGATACAGAATATATTAGTAGCACTAGCTGTCCGCGCCCGGCGCCGCTCGGGTATAATATCTTTAATACAAACCTATGAAACGTACTTTTTGATCTATTCTCATACCTAAATCAAACTGATTTTCTGCTTTTTTTGGTTTCTGAAAGAGAAAGAAAAACTAGGAAAGAGCATGTTGAACCATGCTCAGTGTAGCTTGCGGGTGGTAGGACCTTGTGCAGGGTCCGTCCGGATCGCTACCACCATCTTATCCATTAACCTAGCGCCAAACAGCAGTGTTCCCATTGTTGTGTTCCGGTTTGGGGATAAGCCAGCCGGTGTAATGACTAGTATAGAGGCATTCCAACTTAGTCCTCAGGGTTGGCAACGCATTTGCAGTCTTAGGCTTGCAGTCTTGTGAATGCGAATGTCTCTGGGACACAGTTTCCACTTACCAGTAGGTGGCCTGTGTGCTCGGTTACCTTCTCTATGCCATAAAAAAGGGGTTGGGTAGCTAGGTTAGGTTAGGTACCTACGTTACTACAAACATAATGAGATTCTGTCAAAAAATTCACGTTTGGGACAACCTTTTGCTGCCAACTGTACTTTTTTTTGCAGAGTCATCGTCTGCTTATCAAGACTGAACAAATGAGCCCCAACACGGTGGGTCCACGTTAAGTACAGCGGAGATCCTGTCGCCACCTTTTGTCTCTGTCATCAGATCAGCACCATGTCATAATAGGCATTTTCATCCAATTCACGCATGTATGCAAATTTTCAGCTTCATCGGTAACCCGTACATTGCAAGTTATATAAAAGCTGGTAAAAAAATATGTCATGCTCAGTGTAAGGTTCCAAAGACATTACTACGCTTCTCTCACTCTCACTCTCGAAAAACCACGTGTATGAAGTAATTCTCTATTTATCAGGTGCCGTCTTACTTATGTAAGTATGATGATTTTAGTAGGTATAAATACTTTAGCCGCCTGTATCTCAGCAATCGATCAAGTCAACTTAGTTGAGGTAGATTATCTTTAAAATTTGTTATATATGTGCTTTTATTACTTTTCATTTTGGCTGGAAGGTGGGACGATTGACTCTAACAAAAATTAGCACTTTAAATCTAAATATTTCACAAATCTAAAAATGCTTTGCACAAAACCGAAATATTTTTGAAAAACCTATCCAATGACACCCCACACCATGGGGTAGTCGAAAAACCACCGCCACGATACGTGACTAATATGTATAATATTCATGCCAGACAGCTTTCTAAAACTAAGGGTCTCTGAGCTAGGCGCGGACAGACGGACGGACCCGTTTACACTAAAAATCTCTATTTTGATTAATTTTTATTGCGGCATGGTGATTTTAGATCAAACTCAAATTAACTTGGGTCGATAACACATACAATTAATCTTTGTTGTTTTTTATTTTTTATCATGGATTTTACAAGAGCACAACTTATAGGTACTCGACGAGCTTGTTAAATTTACTAGTTTAGCACAGTTCTGCCATCTGTGAAAACACGCAACTTCACGCAACGTTATGTAAGAGAGCATTCAACTTAGGGAAAGCTAGTGAAAAGGCAAGTAACGCCCGCTATAGTTCCGGGAAATTCGCATAGATGGCGCTTGTAGGTCTACTTTAGGTTCTGATAGTTTTGGAAAATTCCCATAGATGGCGGAGTACGTCAAGAAATATCCTCACTAAAAAAATCATATTATATTAGATTATGTCATCTATACAAGGGTTCAGATTTGGTAATGGCTGTTCTTGTAACTTGAATTTAAGGACTTTTTGGAACTTTAAGGTTCTAAGTATAACTTAGTTAAATAATTATTTAAGGGTTCAATAATACATTAGTAACAGTATACTGTTATTTGTTTCTTTCGCATCACGATTAAAATAATATGCCTGAAAGTAGGTATAATTTTAATTAGGTACTAAACGTGAAATAACGGAACGCGCAAAATATACGTAAATAATTAAATACACTTTTCTCAAAATAACCGAGCACATAGGTTTTTTTAAATATGCGTATAAAATTATTTATGGCATATCTTAGAGTTCTTATGAGTTATGTTTGTTTTACACACACACATGCACATACACCTGTCGTCTTATGTAGTCAGCTGAATTTACACTGGCGATCAATTATATCAGGTCACTAAATAATTCCACTTCAACTTGAACGTTATTTAGCTCGTAAGTATACTAAGGAAGAAGTCTATAATAATTAATCATAGTTTACAAGGACATTTTAACCGTAGGTAATTGAATATTAAATTCAATTACAGCAGAAAATTGAATTACTAATTATATAAAGCTATTTATCAATAAACAAAATCAATTTAAAAGCGAGAAATTCCATAAATGCTTGTTAAATTGATTTAAACTCATTCGTCATTATTTTTTGCTATTAGGTACCTTTAGTCTTTTAAATTACCCGCCAAAGTTCGCCAAAAAATCAGGTATTTTTAGCATTTATATTTTAATACGAACCAAAACTGACTGCATTTAATAGTTTCAATAATTATGTTAGTTTATTATTAATGCCATATTTTTTTAATAGTTTATACACCCTGACATTTTTTAATGACACCTCGCGTGTCGAAATCGGGTCATTCGTTCACCATCTACGAAGGAACAAAGGGTTAGGTCATAGAAACCTGTCAAGAGCGAGTCAGACTCGCGCACCGAGGGATCAGTTCCGCCGCACAGTAGGTATTATTATGTTTCGATTTGGACTACATTTTGAATTGAATAAACGCGAGCCTAAATCACACTTGATGTGTAGACCTAAGAGATGGATGAAATGTGTGAAGACCAATATGAAAAACTAGTATAATACTGAAATGAGGGCTGAGAGGGACGTATGGAAAAAAAAAACCGCGACGACCACGAATGATTGCGATAAGAGCAAGATGAAGATAATGATGATGACTAACAGAAAAAAGTAGGTTCAGTACAGACAGGTTTCTTTTTCCAGCATGAAGTTCTACCTGTTTGTCTTGCTCATCACCGCGGCCGTCGCGCTTCCACATAATTACCCACCAGCCATGGGGAAGCAGTGGACCTCCGGGCCTTTCCCTCACCCGCAAGATCTCGAGATTATACTGTGCACACCCAGAAACAACTACTGCGGAACAATATGGCGGTGACCGCTTTGGAATAAATATAAAATTTGATGTAGAGTGGTTGTTTTATTTACTAACTGCGGTCAACTGCTGAATATCCTAAGTTTTTGCGCGGTCAAGAGGTTGGAACTCATGCACATATTTAAGTATTTATTTAGGCCTGGCTAACTGTAGAATGGAAAGTGATCTGACAATAGAAACACGTACAGATGTAGTGTGTAATTGTTTTCCGTCGTATTTTCACGGAAACGCACGAACGTGTCATGCTACTTCAATCAACCTCAATATTTTTTGTACTGTGACCGACTGAAATAGCAAGACGCGTTCGTACGTTTCCTTGCAAATACGAAGGAAAACAATTATGCACTACATCTGTACGTAAGTATAATCTTATGCAGTGTCTTTGGTACTAATAAGTAATATTTCAATTGCAATATAACCATATCTTTGCACATGCCATATTCAGTATTACCATGTGCTACATAGGGCTCACTGATCTCACATACAAGAGAGCGTTTAGAGGCTTTTGGACCCAGAAAGTCTCGAAAGATTTGGCCAAGATCACGTGATGAAAACCTTCAAGCAGAGAAAACTTCCATACCTTGCGACGCATTGTCTGACACGAGAGGTACGATCTCCTGCAACTTATACTGCCCTGCTAAGACAAATAGCAAAGCAGAATATGATATAAAATTTCTGTAGCAATCACAACCTCATAACTAACAGGAAAAGATTGAATCTACTTTAGCAATAAGTAACTGAGACTCCACTTATTTACTTAGGGGAGCAGGAGAAGTAGCGGAAAATCGCGGTGCCGGCTAAAGAAAGAAATCCTAGTGAAGGATATCAAAAGGCAAAGGACAAGGAGAAAATATTCAGAGTCGATGTGGCCATCAACTCCTGCAGTAATTACTGCATTAATTATTGCAATTGCAAGGAAGGGCTAGAGAGAGAAGGACCAGACGAAGAAGAATCATAATTATGATCAATAATAATGATTGCAATTAATACCTATATGGGGTTATCGATGAGAACCTGTGATAGCTTTTAGGATTTACTTCCTTTAAAGTTATTATTTTCAAACTACGAGTATAACTCGACATTTATTATTTTGTTTTACTGCTGTTGGTTTTCCATAAATTAATTAATTAATTAAATAAATAAACAATCGTGGAGAAGAATTATGATAGGAAAGGATGTAGATAAATTAGGACTGTTTGACAAATGTCACAAACGTGTGTAGGTATATCGCCGCGGGGCAAATATAAAATAAAAAATGCACCTATGAATGTCAAAAAGCATTACCCCAGTAGAGAGGAATTGCCGGTTCAGGCTCACTGTTTATTTGCGGTTGGTAAAATGTGAGTTGTATGGGTGTGTTTGTACGGCCTTTCCCAGCTGCATAAAAAGCGATATTTTGGTAATTTGAAAAAAATATGAGTAGGTATTTACGTGTTGGGTGTTGTTTTTTTTAAATATTATTTCAAGTCCGACTGCGTGAATGTATATATGTATGTTGTATGTATGGTTGGTTGTGTTGGTGATGTATTATGGTTATTTCTAGCTCGTATGGGTATAGCCGGGGCCGATGCCGGCGGCGGCGGCAAACTAACTAACACATTTTACCAACCGCAAATAAACAGTGAGCCAGAACCGGCAATTCCTCCCTGCTTCTTACCACAAGTTGGAAAAATAAAACCTTCGCCGCGAGAAGAACCGGCGTAAGAAATTCGGCAAGGTATATTTTTGTCAAATTCAAAGTTTACAACTTACATAAATTTACAATATCACATTATTTTTTAAGCGTAGATTTATGCGTAGATTACTCATGCAGGAAGCACGACTCACTTGCAAACATCCCTATCCATGATAAGATCGTTTACTTTATGAACTATGTTTAAAAAATGACTGACTGCTGAGGTTCTTGCGGCGAAGCGCTGGTAAATTTTTCACATGTAAATTTTTCACCCGTGCGGCCTTTTTACTGAATAAATGACTTTAATCTTTATCTTTATAGCTGTCTCTTTGTCCTGCTCGTGTGCTTCGCCGTCGCAGCAAGCGTCAAGAGCAACTGCGCCGTGGGGGATGAGACCAAGGATTGATAGATGCGGACGCCACAGCTTCTGCAATGTGGCGCCGGGCAGGGGATTGGTCCACTATTAGAGACCACCCGACAGATGTGCTGTTTTATTTCCGGGATTTTTTTCCTATTTACCTTACACTAAGCTAACGTAACGAGCTTATCGCTTATTTAGATATAACAAGATAGAAATAAAAAATCTGTCTGTGATTTCTTGTAGATTTTCTTGTAATCTACAAGCAATGAAGGCTCAGAAGTTTCGCAGATCAGGAACTGGATATTAATAACAAAAATATATTTGAGATTCTCATAACGAGCCCTTTCGTTTGATATATGACACAGTAACGTTTGCAAATTTTTTTTTTCAATTTTATTTGTTAATAAAAAAAAACTTTACACGTCTTGTGTTTGATCTGAGTGACTCTATAAGGGTTCCGTTTTTTTTTTTTTGTACGGACCCCTAAAAGCAATAGTATGGTGCAAAGCAGAGAATGTTCATGTTTTTTTGGTTAAAGAAACTGCCTCTTTTTTCAGTAATAATCATACCTATGTTTTATGTACGATTTTGATGTTTACGTAATCGTTGTAACACTTTAAATCAACGTAAAATCTTACAAATACGATTCAGATCGGAGAAAGTCTGGGGATTAGGTCGTTTGAAAAAAGTGTACTATGCCAATAACGGAAGGGTGCCAACTTAACAGTAGGACTGCTTTTGTTTACACAGGATAAAATTATTTGAATATGAAAAAAACAATTAAAAAATATAATTTATTGATGTAAAGTCTATAATTGATTTGTTCGCTGTGATTGTGTTGACTGGTTGTTGATTATCAGCTGGTGTAATTGTAGCTGTACATTTTTAATTGCCTTTAAGCTAAGACCGCATTAGACTTACTGCGCGGCAGCGGAGCGACGCAACGCGACGCAGCTCTGTTTGTTATACGCACCGGGGTGTTATTCTCTTAGGGCGATTGTGAAGCGTGAAATGACGTAGCTGTCGAGAGAGGCGACTAAGGGATTAAAGGCTTGTAGTATTGTTAGGCGATGGGCTTGCAACCTGACACTAATATACATTGGTTAACAGCCTAGCCTGTTTGTGTTTGTGGTTATAGAATTATCACCAAGTTGTTAGAGTTGTTGGTAATTCTGTAGCTCTGCCTACCCCACTCTGGGATGAAGGCGTGAAGGTATGTATGTATACTGTAAAAAAAAACTGTACAAATTTATCTCCGGACGAAAACGTTTGTCACCACCTAAATTAAAACATTAAAACATTAAAAATCAAGTACGATTTTTGAATATCATGTAGTTATTATAAAGACCTAGGTCTGTATTTTTAAATTTGTTTTGTTCTAAGAAAAAAATCTTGGAAAGGAAAACGTACAGACATACTTTTTCGTGATATCTACAATTATATTAAAAATCGTAAAAGTCGGACGAGGGAGAGAAACGTTTTCGAATTTTGTATGGAGATTTTTAGCTTCACAATCCTTTTTAAAATGGCGTTCGGTCGGTCGAACGAGTGAACGCGGCGAACAAGCGAGTTTAAAGTCCTATAGAGCGTACAATACACATTTTAGCGCGTGCATTCTCAATAAGGCAGCAGGGCTTCTGCCGAACGATTGAACGTAAAAAGGCTGCCCAATTGAGAATGCCCGCGCTAAAATGTGGTTTGTACGCTCTGACGAGACTACTTAAACTCGCTGGTTCGCCGCGTTCACTCGTTCGACCAACCGAACGCCGTTTTAAAGAGAATAACACCCCTGTAACTGCAGTGGCGCGACACCCACGGACAGCTATGAATAACAAATTAGATGGGACTAGCGCTTCGGACAGTAGTCCGAAGCGCTAGTAGATGCACTCTATATCATTACCCACGTGTTGAAATGGGGTCTCATGTGGCCAATTTACTGAATATGTTTTTTTTAACACACCACACACGTTATAACCTGTTGTTGTCTGTTATAGTTATGTTAGGTTGATTAAAATCAATTATGCTGTCTAAGATTTATAAGTTCTGAAAGAAAAGATGGCAATTGGGTTGCAGTTTGGGAACATAAATTAGAAATATAACGAATAAAAAAGAAGGGAGGCGTAGAATAAAAAGACAAAGAAATTGAAAAAAAAAAGTGTTACGGTTTTTTTTTTATTAATTGTTAATTCCACTCAAAATGAAGTTGCGTCTGATCATTCTTATTGTGAGCCTGGCCTACGCGCTCTCCTTACCTGGTCGCCGGCGGCTATGCCCCCCGATACCCAGAGGACCAAGATGACCAACCCCCCTCACCCATCAAGATTGTAAATTGCGGACCTATCAACAATTAATGCAGTTCGAGTTGAAGAAGACGGTGACTTTTAAAATAATAAATAAGACTAGTTGATCCGACGGACATTAACATTGTTATTTTCAAGATTATTCCTAATGTTAAGATCCCTAAAAACCTTACTCGGACATTAACTTGAACAAATAATTTTAGCCATATAGACAAGCCAAGCAGGTAGACGCGTGACATTAGCACACGACCAAGCTACGTGGCTTAGCTAGGTAGGTTTCATACGGACATACGTCAGCCATTGACTTAGACCAGCTACACACGTACGCACGTGCCATTATTACACGGCCAAGCTACATGGCTTAGATTTGTTCCGTGTACATACGTTAGCCATATACATAGAAAAGGCACGCTCGTGGACACTAGCCCACACCCAAGCTACGTGGTGTAGGCGTAGGTTTGACACGGACATACGTTAGCCATAGACATAGAAAAGGCACGCGCGTGGACACTTGCCCACACCCAAGCTACGTGGTGTAGGCGTAGGTTTGACACGGACATACGTTAGCCATATACATAGCAAAGGCACGCACGTGGACACTTGCCCACACCCAAGCCATGTGGTGTAGGCGTAGGTTTGACACGGACTTACGGTAGCCATTGACATAGAAAAGGCACGCACGTGGACACTTGCCCACACCCAAGCTACGTGGTGTAGGCGTAGGTTTGACACGGACTTACTTTAGCCATAGACATAGAAAAGGCACGCACGTGGACACTAGCCCACACCCAAGCTACGTGGTGTAGGCGTAGGTTTGACACGGACTTACTTTAGCCATAGACATAGAAAAGGCACGCACGTGGACACTTGCCCACACCCAAGCTACGTGGTGTAGGCGTAGGTTTGACACGGACATACGTTAGCCATAGACAAGCCACGCTCTTAAGCACGTGCCACTTGCCCACACTTTTTCCGTGGATCCTTCATTTACCGTATCATTTCAAATAAGTCTTCTAAATGGTTTATATGCATTAAATAGTTTACATACATAGATTGCAAGGTCTTATGCGCCTAAATAAGTAATTTTGTTTTGTTGTTCCGCGGGCACATCCTGTTTGATATAATGTTTAGGTGCCCACTGCAATTTAGAGTCTAATGTAATACCTAGAAAAACAGTTGTTTTTACAAAGTCTATGGTTTCACCATTAAGTTTAATATTCGAGGCTAAGTTTATATTTGATGAATTTGCTGATGAGAATTTTATACATTTAGTTTTATTTGGATTTAACATTAAGTTATTGGCAGCAAACCAGTCAGATATCATGGAGAGGGTATTGTTTGGTTCAATGAGTTCAGTATCTTTCCTATTTACCTTGAATAGTAGAGAAGTGTCATCAGCGAACATTACAATGCCTGACCTTCTGCTTACCATAATTATACGGCAGACCATTTACATAAACAAGGAACAGGAATGGGCCCAAAATAGAACCTTGAGGTACGCCCATATCTATCTATATCTCTGACGAAACGGCTCCATTTATCGCTACCTGTAGGGTACCAACAGTAAGACATAACCTCTATTCTACTGGGCAAAACTATATTGCTTTGACATGTTATCTTATTGTCAATGTTAAGATAACTCTCTTTTACTCGGCAGTAATGGCGGCAGAGTTAAAACGATACGATAACAATACCTAATTAACGTGTTCGCTGTGATTGTATTTACTAGTTCTTAATTTTTAGCGACTGTAATTGTACTCGTGCATTTTTAATTGCCTTTACTATGAATCTTGAAAATATTTACTACAAAGTTTTTAAGCAAGCTGATGTATGATTTAAAGATAATTAAACATTTTCTCTTTTCTTCACTTCAATTCGACAAAGCAGCGTGCATCGAAGGTAAGAGAAAAGATTTGTTTGCCAACTGTACCTACTTTTTATTATGGCGGCGGTGCCACACGTAGCAGTTTTATCTTGAATATTTTCGTTGCATCTCCTCCATTCGTTATCTACACTAAAATTATAAAGAGCAAGGATTTGTATTTTCTACGTTTGTATCGAATAAATTCAAAACCTACTAAACCGATTTCAGAAATTACATCATTATTAAAATGCTACATTATACCTGACCGCTTTTTACCCCGAAGAAATGAACGATTCCCGTGGGATGACATAATAAAGGTGTCGCAATTGAGTTGAGGGGTTTTTATACTAATATTATAGATGTGTAAGAAATTGTGTCTGTTTGTTGTGCTTACTTCGATGAAATTTGATACGTAGATAGCGTGAACCCCGAGAACATTTGGTACTTTATACCCACGAGTAATAACTTCTACGTGGACGGAGTCGCAGGCCACAGCTAGTCAAATTTTAATTCCACTCAGAATGAAGTTGCATCTGTTCATTCTGCTCTTGAGCCTGGCCGCCGCGCTCTCCCGACCTGGTCGCAGGCGACTCCCCAATACCCCGGGAACGATAAGAACAACCACCCCCCGCCTTGGTCTGGACGAAGTCATCATTGTTAAATGCGGATTCTACAACAACTACTGTGGCTCGAAATGGCGCCCAACGTGATTGTTAACTTTACAATAAATATTAAAAACTATACCCTGTCTATTTAACAGAGTTAACAAAGCGTTGTCTCTGTTGCACTTTTGTATGAAAATGAAAGGGACAACAAACTGCCAGTGGGCGTCAACAAACGCACGTCGATGGCAGGCTCGGCTTACATGCCGCCTGATGTTAAAATATTCGTAATATTTCTCGTTATTTTTGTGTGTAGTTAAAGGCACCTCAAATAATTAACTTGCTGATAACATGACATTGTCATGTCATGTTAATTCATCTATAAATCCTAATTATGTAATTTAAAGTAGTAGATAATAATACGCATATTTAAATATGTGCCCTGCAGTGCAGTGGGACGACGTATAGTACAGGCCATACAAGTACAAGTATGGGCTATGATGAGAAAGAGAAATAGTAGGTATATATGTATATACATAAAAATAAATTATTAAATAAAATAAATTAAAATTGTAACCAAAGATAAGCACTTGAAAGCGTCCGCACCGTACGAGCGACAGATGTTGACTAAACTTTGACAGGCATGTAAACCTACCTTGTGCCTGTGCATCGTCCTTATCGCTGACCAATTACGTGCATTCTGTGTTTTCTAGTATTAACTCTGTTAAATAGACAAGGTATAGCTGTATCTGTCGTTTTGCTGCGTGTCAATTAATTTTCCTGACGTCTCTAATTCTCCTTTTCCAACCACCATGTTTTTTGTGTCATTATTAACGAACACCAATAATTAGTAGTATAGGCAGCGTTCAAATTGGGTAGCTTGAACCCCAATGAAGGAGCTACGGTACTTTTAACACGCGAGTAACGACATCTACGCAGACGGAGTCACAGGAAATAGCTTGCTTGTTATTTATTTCTACTTAGAATAAATAAACAAATAAATAAATAAATAACAATTTCACAACTCGACCTAGTCCCAAACTAATAACTAGGCTTGTACAGTCAACAGCATAAATAAGTGATAATTTATGTACTTTGTCGCTTTCAATCGTTTCACAATTTTGTATGACATTTCAAACACGAAGTTATAGTGACAAGATACATAAATGATCACTTATTTATACTGTTGACTGTACTATGTGTACTGGCCGATATAAAAACTTGTATAGAGAAATAAATAATTAAACTAAAGATAAATATTTTAGAGGAAAAGATTAGTCTTATTGTATGCTTGTAACGAAGAAACTTAAAAACGGCTGGGCCGATTACAAAAACTCTTTACATTATCCCTGACTAACATAGGCTATGTTTGTTTATGTTTTATTTTTCTGCGCTGGGTCGCGGGTTACAGCTAGTACTTAAATACATAGAAAACACCCATGACTCAGGAATCACACAAATATCTGGGGTTACCTTTGTTTCGTCAAAAAAATTTTGGTCAAATGTATCATTTCCCAAATTTTCATTTGCCAAACCGCTTTGTTTCCTGTAACCGTATAAATATTTCACGATTTTATAAAAACTAACCTAACCTAACCTATAGGGTTCTACAGGATGGTACTGAAATAAATTCTGAAAACAATAATATATAACATTGGTTTGGCAAATGAAAAATTTGGGAAATGATGCATTTGACCAAAAATATTTTGATGAAACGGCAGGCTCCCAAATATCTGTCCTTAAAAGGAATTTTAACCCAGAACCGCTTCGTAGGCAGTATCACTACCACTAGGCCAACTAGGTCGTATACTGCGCTACTTAACTACTGTCAAACTACATGGCAAAGGTCCAACACGGCCACGTGCGTGCTTGTTCATGGCCACACAGTTTTTTTTGCCACGCAGTCACGTGCTACCCGGCCGCGGCCAAGCTACGTAGCGTTGGTCCGACATGCGCATACGTTAGCCATGAACAAGCTACGAACATAGAGTAACCCTAGGTTTATAAGTTTATTCTTCTAATTAAACAAGAAAAACTGTTTATTTTACATTTATATTATATTTATTAAATACGTAAGTGTAAGATATACGGAGGGGCGCGTCGAGAAGAAAAACATTTGTCGACAGATGCGAGCCGCATGCTCTTTGCCCTCTTCCAGTGTTCCGATTTAAACTTTCCACTAGATTTATCGGGACTAAAATAATTGGACTAAAAATACTAGTTCAACAGCCCGACCCCGAGGCTTAGTAGAAAGTTAGCAAGCTATAGTCTGTATCATTTACAATTTTTTTTGATATCCGGGCAAGCTTTGTCATTTCAGCGGACAGACCGTACCGAATACCGTATGGCCTAAGGTGGTAGATGAAGTACTCAAATAAGTACATGTGTTTAGGAGTCACGTAGTGATAAGAAACTGCATAGTCTGAGCAACAGTCAAGACCCTGAAATGGAGAAAGATGATCTTTAGCCATTACCATTATATAGGAAAACGAGCAGACTAAATACCTGATATGAAAAGTGGGCATCGTCACCCATGGACGTCGTATAATAGGGGCACAGGCAAATCGCTATCTTCAGGTTAATATTAATTTTAAGGACACTTTAATTAAGGAGGAAATGAGGAAATACCGTGGATCTAAATTCAGCCCTAGCTGCTATTTTTTTATTTATTTATTTTACATAGAGAAGGCATACGAGCGCACAGGCCACCTGATGGTAAGTGGAAACTGTGACCCATAGACATTCACATTCACAAGACTGCAAGCTTTAGACTGCAAATGCGTTGCCAACCCTGAGGACTAAGATGGAATGCATCTATGCTAGTCATTACACCGGCTGTCTTATCCCCAAACCGGATCACAACAATGCGAACACTGCGGCGGGCGGGTAATGGATAAGATGGTGGTAGCGATCCGGACGGACCCTGCACAAGGTCCTACCACCCGTGAAACTCCGCTATTTGTTAATGAGTAGTTGTTCATCAATTAGTTGTGATGGTAGGATTATGCAGGATCCATCCGGATTGCTACCACCATCTTATCCTTTAACCTACAGCTAAACCAAGAGAGACTCCGGTGAAATAACGAGCATAGAGGCATTCCATCTTAGTCCTCAGAGTCAGCAACGTATGTTCAGTCTTAGGATTGCTATCTTAATACTGTAGTCATGGTATGCATTGCCCACTTACCATCAGGTGACCTGTGTGCTCGTTGGCCTTCTCTATGTCGAAGTAGGAAAAAAAACGGGCAAACAATTTTATACTTTTAAACAATATGGTCATCGCGGCATCGGTATATAGGTGACATTTACAATTCCAAAAAACAGTCTACAATGTCTGCACTGTAGGATCGCGCCAAAGGATTGATATCTGAGGAACTCTTCTTTCAACCAAACTAGGTCATGTGGACCCATTCTCACCTCATCAGCAGGATAGTAAAGGTACTTCGTGTACCAGAACCGATTGTCTTGGTACGGGAACAGGTGGCTGCGAAGGTGGAACGGGAAGAACCGGCCACGCCGGAGTACGTCCCGGCTGTCCACTGCTATGACTCCAATATTGTTTAAGCAAATACCTGTGGAGAAATTGACATGGGGTTGTAACCCTCACCCTTAACGCAAAAAGAGGGTTGTTGTAAGTTAAAGAGGTACCTATTATTACGCAAAAAAATATTTCCATTGAAAAGCTTTGCTTTGGCTTTGGCTTTGCGGGTGGTAGGACCTTGTGCAGGGTCGGTCTGGATCGCTACCACCATCTTATCCATTAACCGACCGCCAAACAGCAGTGGTCGCATTGTTGTGATCCGGTTTGGGGATAAGACAGCCGGTGTAATGACTAGCATAGATGCATTCCGTCCTGAGGACGGAATGCATCTATTGTTGGTTGGCAACGCATTTGCAGTCTTAGGATTGCAGTCTTGTGAATGTGAATGTCTATATGGGTCACAGTTTCCACTTACCATCAGGTGGCCTGTGTGCTCGTTTGCCGCTATGCCATACAAAAAAAAGGCATTTTTCGCCACATTAATAAGTTTTTTTTTTACACACGTGCTAACTAACGTACGTAATTGACGTTTTAAATATCCTCAAAACATAATGGTTACAGTAGAAGCGTTCGATTGAATGAAATTTGATGAAATGACAAAATCTTCGAAGTAAATTCTATAGAATAATGGGTTACCATGAAAATATGCGACCGGGGAAAATTATGATCGGGGAAAAATGCAACTAAGAATTTTGCTACCAGGAATACAGGAGTTTGAGGAACTGATTCAGGCACTCGGTTGAACTCACCGATCTCGGCGTCTTCTGCGCCGGTGACGTTGGCGTTGCATGCGTACGCGAACGGGAACCCTTTGGTCACCAAGCGGTCGAGCGCCGCCCCGCTGAGAACGTAGCCCGCCCCTCCACTCATGTAACCCTGGTACATAATCAGGTTTACTTAGGATCAGAAATTTTAGCAATAAAAGAAAAAAAAACATTTTCAAAATATTTAATAAGTAAATTGGCCACACTCGGTGTTACTCGATTCTAACTACTACTTAAGTGCATCGTTGCAACTACATTACCTGAGGAGAATATGGTTTATACCGAAATCCAAAGTATATAGGGTCCGTGCTGATGTGTTCCGATAGTAAGTAGCGTAAATTCTCAACCACCACGTAACTGAAATAAAACGGTCAATTTTACTAAAAATATGGTCACATAATATTATTATGGCAACTGCCGTCGCTTTGCCCCAATTTTATGGCAAATAGGGACATATTTGTAGCTTTCTATTGGTGAAATATTTTTAAAATTGCTTCATTGGTTCCTAGATTACATCTCCCACGGGGACAACGTTATTTTTTATTTATTTTTTATTTTTTAGTTATATAAAATGAAGCCTGTGCCTGCCGTGTCTTCATGAAATAGAACCACACCTTCGTAATAATTCACAATTACGCGCACACACTCATAAACGTTGGTATTTATAATTTTAAAGAAGTAATAGTTGGGCCGTTTGAGAGACACCTCTGATTGGTATCTCTCAAAGAAGCGGGTGACTATTTTATTAGAGTTTTTGTCTGACTAAAAGTTATATTATTGGTATAGATAAGAAGAGGTAAGCTTTGATATTAATTCAAGTCTCACGTGTCGTCATCAGCCTTCATGAACCAGTCTGCGTCTTCCCGGTGGTACCGGTACACGTATCTGAACGCTTCCTTCGTCTTCCCCCAGAGGAAATCTCGCCCTTCTGGTACTGGTAGCTTTATCGTTGGCAGCTTTGAATCTGAAATAGATATTGAGTTGATGTCTAGGGTATACATTGTTACATACCTACGTCTTCCAAGACATCAAGAGGATGACTGTCAGGAACACACACATGTCTCTCTATGCCACAAGTACATTAGGACCCAACCATTGAATTTTCTTATAGGTGTGTCAATCATTTGTCATTTTAATTAATCTTCAAAAGTAAGGTCTGTGAATAGGTACATTACATACACTGAAGCGAAAGCAGACTTTAAAGCGATGACTGTAACGTATTGGTGCGAACGAAAGCACTTGACCCGAATCTGCACTCCTCTCTTTCCCTCTTTACATCTCACTAGATAGAGGAAAGATACTTTTCATTGCAGAAGTTTTAAAATTGACCAAATCTTACGCAGAATTCACCGGCAGCAGCTTCAATAAAGGTGGTTGAAAAGCTCATAACCCTAAAAGTGATCGCCATCTTCATAAGCTTTCAGAGTTGGCAATGCATTTGCAATGCTAAGCTTGCATACCATCCACATTGTACTAGGATCTCAAAATCCTAACAGGATCCACAGACATCAAAGAAGAAGCTCCTAATGGCTTGTGTGCTCGTTTTCCTTCTCCACGTTATAGCTCCACCCACCTGCCTCAGAGCTCATGAACAGCAGCTTGTTGCACCGCCTCCCCCACGTCGCCTTGACGTGCTGCGCCTTCGTCTCGTGGGTGCTCGGCTGCGTCAATATCCAGCACAGCACCCTGACTTTCTTCTCCAGCGCGTCGGCTACTGATCTATCCTCGTCTCTCTGCGCGGAGCTCCAGTGCTCTTGGACTGGGATTGGGTATGATCAAAACAGGCTTGCTTTTAAAAATATACATTAAAAATACCTCAGAGTGACAGCAAACTTTCAACTTGCAAATTTCTCAAATATCTACGCTCAAGTGATCTTTATAAAATTCGAAATATAAGTTACTTTTATTGATTTCTCGAAAAATATATTTGAAAATGTAAATCATGTTTTTGGTAAAATCCAGAACCAGATCTATCAGTTAGATATATTACGGAATTTTGGGATACAACTGTTATAGCCGGAGGCCGGTGTCCTTTCGTAAAAGGTGGAATGAATACAGTCATGATGTAGTTGAGAGAAATCCGGTGAATGCGGTACTAAATATAGCGTAGCTAAATATCGATATTCTCGTTTTTAACTCCAAACAAGCGTTCTCCCGTTGTGAGGAATAACAACCGTTGACATCACTAGCATAGAAGCATTCCATCTAAGTCCTCAGAGTAGGCAGCGCATTAGCAGCCTCGCAATGTCTATGGGGCCAGTCCTACTACGTTGCACTACTGACCAATGATTTCTATTTGAATATCAAATTAACAGGGTCAACGAAGCTCCGCCGGCGCGGAGCTCCTATTTCTGGGTGGTATGGCCCTCCGGGCCTGCTGCAAAAATAACATGACCTACACCTACCTCATATTTATGATACTAATTTTAGTCAGACGCAGTAGGAACACGGGCCATTTAAGATCACACTGACCATAAGGTGGCATGTGTATATCCTTCTCAATCTTGGATAAAAACAAAAAAATACTATTATCGAGTTTACTCGTATTTCTTGTCTACGCTGCATAAAATTTCCCCCTACCGTTTGTGCGAGCGAAAGGTTGGGGCCTAAAGGCTAAAGTTTTGCTCTGCTGCTTTTCGCGTAGAGATATTCTGTAAAAACACGTATATATTCATTGAACACTTGTTGAAATTGAGAAGGCCACACGAGAACTCTCGTAACTACATACCTATCTTCAGCTAAATTATTTAACCCCATCTGTAGGTGGGCGAAGCTGCAACCCGCTGCGAATCCAAACACTAAAGTCATCACCCATTGCCGATTCAATTCCTTCTGCTTTCGACTTTTAGGAAGCAGCTGGTCTGTCATTATATAACAACTGTAATTCTTTGCTGTAATTAATATACGAGATCCGCCAAGGCAGTAGACATTAATTTTTAATTAATAAATGTCAATGTCAATATAGACTGTACTTATCAAATGTCATAGAACCATACCATCACAGCATACCATATTGAGAACGGCCGTAAAAAGGTTTCAATGGTCAAAGTGGCATTTTCGCAAAGCGAGTCCGTCGGTCACCTTTTCGAGATTGAAATGATAAACGAAGTAGTGCTAAAAGTTATCGCTTAATGAGAACATAAGGACTTCAGTAAATAAAACAAATGTTTTGCACGTGGAATATGTAAACTTAAATTTATTGAACACTACACAATGATTAAGTATACGTTAAACACACATGACTCAGGAATCACTCAGATATCTGTCCTTAACGGGATTTTAACCCAGAACCGCTTCGTAGGCAGTATCACTCACTACCACTAGGCCAACTAGGTCGTATACTGTGCTACTTAACTACTGTCAAACTACATGGCAAAGGTCCAACACGGCCACGTGCGTGCTTGTTCATGGCCACACAGTTTTTTTGCCACGCAGTCACGTGCTACCCGGCCGCGGCCAAGCTACGTAGCGTTGGTCCGACATGCGCATACGTTAGCCATGAACAAGCTACGAACATAGAGTAACCCTACATTTATACCTAAGTATATTCTTCTAATTAAACAAGAAAAACTGTTTATTTTACATTTATATAATATTTATTAAATACGTAAGTGTAAGATATACGGAGGGGCGCGTCGAGAAGAAAAATATTTGTCGACAGCTGCGAGCCGCATGCTCTTTGCCGTCTTTCAGTGTTCCGATTTAAACTTTCCACTAGATTTATGGGGACTAAAATAATTGGACTAAAAATACTAGTTCAACAGCCCGACCCCGAGGCTTAGTAGAAAGTTAGCAAGCTATAGTCTGTATCATTTGCAAATTTTTTTGATATCCGGGCAAGTTTTGTCATTTCAGCGGACAGACCGTACCGTATACCGTACGGCCTAAAGTGGTAGATGAAGTACTCAAACAAGTACATGAGTTTAGGAGTCACGTAGTGATAAGAAACTGCATAGTCTGAGCAACAGTCAAGACCCTGAAATGGAGAAAGATGATCTTTAGCCATTATATAGGAAAACGAGCAGACTAAATACCTGATATGAAAAGTGAGCATCGTCACCCATGGACGTCTGTATAATAGGGGCACAGGCAAATCGCTATCTTCAGGTTAATATAATTTTAAGGCCACTGTAATTAAGGAGGAAATGAGGAAATACCGTGGATCTAAATTCAGCACTAGCTGCTATTTTTTTATATATATATATTTTGCATAGAGAAGGCATACGAGCACACAGGCCACCTGATGGTAAGTGGAAACTGTGACCCATAGACATTCGCATTCACAAGACTGCAAGCTTTAGACTGCAAATGCGTTGCCAACCCTGAGGACTAAGATGGAATGCCTCTATGCTAGTCATTACACCGGCTGTCTTATCCCCAAACCGGATCACAACAATGCGAACACTGCTGTTTGGCGGTGGGTTAATAGATAAGATGGTGGTAGCGATCCGGACGGACCCTGCACAAGGTCCTACCACCCGCGAAACCCCGCTATTGAATAATGAGTAGTTGTTCATCAATTAGTAGACACCGGTGAATTAACGAGCATAGAGGCATTCCATCTTAGTCTTCAGGGTCAGCAACGTATGTTCAGTCTTAGGATTGCTATCTTAATACTGTAGCAATGGTGTCCATTGCCCACTTACCATCAGGTGACCTGTGTGCTCGTTGGCCTTCTCTATGTCGAAGTAGGAAATAAAACGGGCAAACAATTTTATACTTTTAAACAATATGGTCATCGGTATATAGGTGACATTTACAATTCCAAAAAACAGTCTACAATGTCTGCACTGTAGGATCGCGCCAAAGGATTGATATCTGAGAAACTCCTCTCTCAACCAAACTAATCATGTGAACTCATTCTCACCTCATCAGCAGGATAGTAAAGGTACTTCCTGTACCAGAACCGATTGTCTTGGTACGGGAACAGGTGGCGGCGAAGGAGGAACGGGAAGAACCGGCCACGCCGGAGTACGTCCCGGCTGTCCACTGCTATGACTCCAATATTGTTTAAGCAAATACCTGTGGAGAAATTGACATGGGGTTGTAGCCCTCACCCTTAACGCAAAAAGAGGGTTGTTGTAAGTTAGTTAACCTATTATTACGCAAAAATTTCATTCCATTGAAAGGCTTTGCTTTGGCTTTGGCCTTGCGGGTGGTAGGTTGTGCAGGGTCCGTCCGGATCGCTACTACCATCTTATCCATATACCGACCGCCAAACAGCAGTGTTCGCATTGTTGTGTTCCGGTTTGGGGATAAGACAGCCGGTGTAAGACTAGCATAGATGCATTCCATCTTAGTCCTCAGGGTCGGCAACGCATTTGCAGTCTAAAGCTTGCAGTCTTGTGAATGTCTATGGGTCACAGTTTCCACTTACCATCAGGTGGCCTATATGCTCGTTTGCCGTTATGCAATACAAAAAAAGGCATTTTTCGCCGCATTAGTAAGTTTTTTTTTACACACGTGCTAACTAACGTACGTAATTGACGTTTTAAATATCCTCAAAACATAATGGTTACAGTAGAAGCGTTCGATTGAATGAAATTTGATGAAATGACAAAATCGTCGAAGTAAATTCTATAGAATAATGGGTTACCATGAAAATATGCGACCGGGTAAAATTATGAACGGGGAAAAATGCGACTAAGAATTTTGCTGCCAGGAATACAGGAGTTTGAGGAACTGATTCAGGCACTCGGTTGAACTCACCGATCTCGGCGTCTTCTGCGCCGGTGACGTTGGCGTTGCATGCGTACGCGAACGGGAACCCTTTGGTCACCAAGCGGTCGAGCGCCGCCCCGCTGAGAACGTAGCCCGCCCCTCCACTCATGTAACCCTGGTACATAATCAGGTTTACTTAGGATCAGAAATTTTAGGAATAAAAGAAAAAAACACATTTTCAAAGTATTTAGTAAGTAAATTGGCCACACTCGGTGTTACTCGATTCTAACTACTACTTAAGTGCATCGTTGCAACTACATTACCTGAGGAGAATATGGTTTAACCCGACATCCAAAGTATATAGGGTCCGTGCTGATGTGTTCCGATAGTAAGTAGCGTAAATTCTCAACCACCACGTAACTGAAATAAAACGGTCAAGTTTATTCAAAATATGGTCACATAATATGGCAACTGCCGTCGCTTTGCCCCAATTTTAAGAGAATGATGGGCAACAATGTATGGACCCCAGCCCAATCACCAATATAATTATAACGTATGTAGGCTTATTGATCCCACTGTTTGCTGTAATTGTTGTAAATAGTAAAATCGGTCAAGCTTGAGTCGGATATATGGGAAATAGCATTGCAACGCATGCGGGGCACAGCTAGTGTAGTAATAAATGTTGTGTGTGTGTGAATATTTGAAGGCTGATAACTCTCTTCTCCGGGGTTTTGTAGTTTGTCCCCGTATTAGAAATTGAAGCTTATGTAACTAGCTTTCACGTCGTATACATGAGATTTGCATTGGTTATATGGGCCAATTTGCCCATCATTCTTTGGCAAATAGGGACATATTTGTAGCTTTCTATAAGTGAAATATTTTTAAAATTGCTTCATTAGCTCCTAGATTACATCTCCTTTGTAGTCTGTGCTGCCGTGTCATCATGAAATAGAACCACACCTTCGTAATAATTCACAATTACGCGCACACACTCATAAACGTTGGTATTTATAATTTTAAAGAAGTAAGAGTTGGGCCGTTTGAGAGACACCTCTGATTGGTATCTCTCAAAGAAGCGGGTGACTATTTTATTAGAGTTTTTATCTGACTAAAAGTTATATTATTGGTATAGATAAGAAGAGGTAAGCTTTGATATTAATTCAAGTCTCACGTGTCGTCATCAGCCTTCATGAACCAGTCTGCGTCTTCCCGGTGGTACCGGTACACGTATCTGAACGCTTCCTTCGTCTTCCCCCAGAGGAAATCTCGCCCTTCTGGTACTGGTAGCTTTATCGTTGGCAGCTTTGAATCTGAAACAGATATTGAGTTGATGTCTAGGGTATACATTGTTACATACCTACGTCTTCCAAGACATCAAGAGGATGACTGTCAGGAACACACACATGTCCCTCTAGTCCCAGTAGTTCGGTTGATTAGTCCGGGGCCGAACTACTGCCACACTTTTCTTCCCATTAGTTCGGTTATGACGTCAAACCGAACTACTGAGAATTAAAAGTACTAGGATCTCAAAATCCTAACAGGATCCACAGACATCAAAGAAGAAGCTCCTAATGGCTTGTGTGCTCGTTTTCCTTCTCCACGTTATAGCTCCACCCACCTGCCTCAGAGCTCATGAACAGCAGCTTGTTGCACCGCCTCCCCCACGTGGCCTTGACGTGCTGCGCCTTCGTCTCGTGGGTGCTCGGCTGCGTCAATATCCAGCACAGCACCCTGACTTTCTTCTCCAGCGCGTCGGCTACTGATCTATCCTCGTCTCTCTGCGCGGAGCTCCAGTGCTCTTGGACTGGGATTGGGTATGATCAAAACAGGCTTGCTTTTAAAAATATACATTAAAAATACCTCAGAGTGACAGCAAACTTTCAACTTGCAAATTTCTCAAATATCTACGCTCAAGTGATCTTTATAAAATTCGAAATATAAGTTACTTACTTTTATTGATATCTCGAAAAATATATTTGAAAATGTAAATCATGTTTTTGGTAAAATCCAGAACCAGATCTATCAGTTAGATATACTATTACGGAATTTTGGGATACAACTGTTATAGCCGGAGGCCGGTGTCCTTTCGTAAAAGGTGGAATGAATACAGTCATGATGTAGTTGAGAGAAATCCGGTGAATGCGGTACTAAATATAGCGTAGCTAAATATCGATATTCTCGTTTTTTACTCCAAACAAGCGTTCTCCCGTTGTGAGGAATAACAACCGTTGACATCACTAGCATAGAAGCATTCCATCTTAGTCCTCAGGGTAGGCAGCGCATTAGCAGCCTCGCAATGTCTATGGGGCCAGTCCTACTACGTTGCACTACTGACCAATGATTTCTATTTGAATATCAAATTAACAGGGTCAACGAAGCTCCGCCGGCGCGGAGCTCCTATTTCTGGGTGGGATGGCCCTCCGGGCCTGCTGCAAAACTAACATAACCTAAACCTACCTCATATTTATGATACTAATTTTGGTCAGACGCAGTAGGAACACGGGCCATTTAAGATCCCACTGACCATAAGGTGGCATGTGTATATCCTTCTCAATCTTGGATAAAAACCAAAAAAAACTATTATCGATTTCACTCGTATTTCTTGTCTACGCTGCATAAAATTTCCCCCTACCGTTTGTGCGAGCGAGAGGTTGGGGCCTAAAGGCTAAAGTTTTGCTCTGCTGCTTTTCGCGTAGAGATGTTCTGTAAAAACACGTATAAATTCATTAAACACTTGTTGAAATTGAGAAGGCAACACGAGAACTCTCGTAACTACATACCTATCTTCAGCTAAATTATTTAACCCCATCTGTAGGTGGGCGATGCTGCAACCCGCTGCGAATCCAAACACTAAAGTCATCACCCATTGCCGATTCAATTCCTTCTGCTTTCGACTTTTAGGAAGCAGCTGGTCTGTCATTATATAACAACTGTAATTCTTTGCTGTAATTAATATACGAGATCCGCCAAGGCAGTAGACATTAATTTTTAATTAATAAATGTCAATGTCAATATAGACTGTACTTATCAAATGTCATAGAACCATACCATCACAGCATACCATATTGAGAACGGCCGTAAAAAGGTTTCAATGGTCAAAGTGGCATTTTCGCAAAGCGAGTCCGTCGGTCACCTTTTCGAGATTGAAATGATAAACGAAGTAGTGCTAAAAGTTATCGCTTAATGAGAACATAAGGACTTCAGTAAATAAAACAAATGTTTTGCACGTGGAATATGTAAACTTAAATTTATTGAACACTACACAATGATTAAGTATACGTTAAACACACATGACTCAGGAATCACTCAGATATCTGTCCTTAACGGGATTTTAACCCAGAACCGCTTCGTAGGCAGTATCACTACCAATAGGCCAACTAGGTCGTATACTGTGCTACTTTACTACTGTCAAACTACATGGCAAAGGTCCAACACGGCCACGTGCGTGCTTGTTCATGGCCACACAGTTTTTTTTGCCACGCAGTCACGTGCTACCCGGCCGCGGCCAAGCTACGTAGCGTTGGTCCGACATGCGCATACGTTAGCCATGGACAAGCTACGAACATAGAGTAACCCTACGTTTATACCTAAGTATATTCTTCTAATTAAACAAGAAAAACTGTTTATTTTACATTTATATTATATTTATTAAATACGTAAGTGTAAGATATACGGAGGGGCGCGTCGAGAAGAAAAACAATTTTCGACAGCTGCGAGCCGCATGCTCTTTGCCCTCTTCCAGTGTTCCGATTTAAACTTTCCACTAGATTTATGGGGACTAAAATAATTGGACTAAAAATACTAGTTCAACTGCCCGACCCCGAGGCTTAGTAGAAAGTTAGCAAGCTATAGTCTGTATCATTTGCAAATTTTTTTGATATCCGGGCAAGCTTTGTCATTTCAGCGGACAGACCGTACCGTATACCGTACGGCCTAAAGTGGTAGATGAAGTACTCAAACAAGTACATGTGTTTAGGAGTCACGTAGTGATAAGAAACTGCATAGTCTGAGCAACAGTCAAGACCCTGAAATGGAGAAAGATGATCTTTAGCCATTATATAGGAAAACGAGCAGACTTAATACCTGATATGAAAAGTGGGCATCGTCACCCATGGACGTCTGTATAATAGGGGCACAGGCAAACCGATATATTCAGGTTAATATTAATTTTAAGGACACTTTAATGAAGGAGGAAATGAGGAAATACCGTGGATCTAAATTCAGCACTAGCTGCTATTTTTTTATATATATATTTTGCACAGAGAAGGCATACGAGCACACAGGCCACCTGATGGTAAGTGGAAACTGTGACCCATAGACATTCGCATTCACAAGACTGCAAGCTTTAGACTGCAAATGCGTTGCCAACCCTGAGGACTAAGATGGAATGCCTCTATGCTAGTCTTACACCGGCTGTCTTGTCCCCAAACCGGACCACAACAATGCGAACACTGCTGTTTGGCGGTCGTTTACTGGATAAGATGGTGGTAGCGATCCGGACGGACCCCGCACAAGGTCCTATCACCCGCGAAACCCCGGTATTTAATAATATGAGTAGTTGTTCATCAATTAGTAGACACCGGTGAAATAACGAGCATAGAGGCATTCCATCTTAGTCTTCAGGGTCAGCAACGTATGTTCAGTCTTAGGATTGTTATCTTAATACTGTAGCAATGGTGTCCATTGCCCACTTACCATCAGGTGACCTGTGTGCTCGTTGGCCTTCTCTATGTCGAAGTAGGAAATAAAACGGGCAAACAATTTTATACTTTTAAACAATATGGTCTCCGGTATATAGGTGACATTTACAATTCCAAAAAACAGTCTACAATGTCTGCACTGTAGGATCGCGCCAAAGGATTGATATCTGAGAAACTCCTCTCTCAACCAAACTAATCATGTGAACTCATTCTCACCTCATCAGCAGGATAGTATAGGTACTTCCTGTACCAGAACCGATTGTCTTGGTACGGGAACAGGTGGCTGCGAAGGAGGAACGGGAAGAACCGGCCACGCCGGAGTACGTCCCGGCTGTCCACTGCTATGACTCCAATATTGTTTAAGCAAATACCTGTGGAGAAATTGACATGGGGTTGTAACCCCCAATCTTAACGCAAATAGAGGGTTGCTGTAAGTTAATGTGGTACCTATTATTACGCAAAAATGTCATTCCATTGAAAGGCTTTGCTTTGGCTTTGGCCTTGCAGGTGGTAGGACCTTGTGCAGGGTCGGTCCGGATCGCTACCACCATCTTATCCATTAAGCTACCGCCAAACCGCAGTGTTCGCATTGTTGTGATCCGGTTTGGGGATAAGACAGCCGGTGTAATGACTAGCATAGATGCATTCCGTCTTAGTCCTCAGGGTTGGCAACGCATTTGCAGTCTTAGGATTGCAGTCTTGTGAATGTGAATGTCTATGGGTCACAGTTTCCACTTACCATCAGGTGGCCTGTGTGCTCGTTTGTCGTTATGCCATACAAAAAAAGGCATTTTTCGCCGCATTAGTATGTTTTTTTTTTGACACAAGTGCTAACTTAACGTATGTAATTGACGTTTTAAATATCCTCAAAACATAATGGTTACAGTAGAAGCGGTCGATTGAATGAAATTTGATGAAACGATAAAATCGTCGAAGTAAATTGTATAGAATTATGGGTTACCATGAAAATATGCGACCGGGTAAAATTATAAACGGGGAAAAATGCGACTAAGAATTTTGCTACCAGGAATACAGGAGTTTGAGGAACTGATTCAGGCACTCGGTTGAACTCACCGATCTCGGCGTCTTCTGCGCCGGTGACGTTGGCGTTGCATGCGTACTCGAACGGGAACCCTTTGGTCACCAAGCGGTCAAGCGCCGCCCCGCTGAGAACGTAGCCCGCCCCTCCACTCATGTAACCCTGGTACATAATCAGGTTTACTTAGGATCAGACATTCTAGGAATAAAAGAAAAAAACACAGTTTCAAAGTATTTAATAAGTAAATCGGCCACACTCGGTGTTACTCGATTCTAACTACTACTTAAGTGCATCGTTGCAACTACATTACCTGAGGAGAATATGGTTTATACCGACATCCAAAGTATATAGGGTCTGTGCTGATGTGTTCCGATAGTAAGTAGCGTAAATTCTCAACCACCACGTAACTGAAATAAAACGGTCAATTAAAATTATGGTTACATAATATGGCAACTGCCGTCGCTTTGCAAGTCTCACGTGTCGTCATCAGCCTTCATGGACCAGTCTGCGTCTTCCCGGTGGTACCGGTACACGTATCTGAACGCTTCCTTCGTCTTCCCCCAGAGGAAATCTCGCCCTTCTGGTACTGGTAGCTTTATCGTTGGCAGCTTTGAATCTGAAACAGATATTGAGTTGATGTCTAGGGCATACATTATTACATACCTACGTCTTCCAAGACATCAAGAGGATGACTGTCAGGAACACACACATGTCTCTCTATGCCACAAGTACATTAGGACCCAACCATTGAATTTTTTTATAGGTGTGTCAATCATTTGTCATTTTAATTTATCTTCAAAAGTAAGGTCTGTGAATAGGTACATTACATACACTGAAGCGAAAGTAGACTTTGAAGCGATGACTGTAACCGTTACAGTTCGCACCAATACGTTACAGTGTAACGTATTGGTGCGAACGAAAGCACTTGACTCGAATCTGCCCTCCTCTCTTTCCCTCTTTACATCTCACTAGATAGAGGAAAGATACTTTTCATTGCAGAAGTTTTAAAATTGACCAAATCTTACGCAGAATTCACCGGTAGCAGCTTCAATAAAGATGGTTGAAAAGCTCATAACCCTAAAAGTGATCGTCATCATCATAAGCATTCAGAGTTGGCAATGCATTTGCAATGCTAAGCTTGCATACCATCCACATTGTATTAGGATCTCAAAATCCTAACAGGATCCACAGACATCAAAGAAGAAGCTCCTAATGTAAGCTCCTAAAAAAGTATCCCTGATTATATCACCAATGCTCAGCCACATCACTAACCTGTGCATTGAAGAGGGTATTTTCCCAGAAATGCTTAAAGTAGCTGTAGTAAGACCCCTATTTAAAAAAGGTAGTAAGGAAGATATTGACAATTATAGACCAATAGCCCTTTTACCTATTTTCTCCAAAATAATAGAAAAAGTAATTTATAACCAACTGAATAATTATTTGGAATCATTCAATCTATTTGCACCGGAACAAAAAGGTTTTCGAAAAAACAAATCCATCGATATGGCAATATTTGACTTATTACAACCCGTCATGAATGAAATCGACAAAAATAATCCAGTATGTGCGTTATACATGGATATGACTAAAGCTTTCGATCTCGTTGACCACAATATTTTACTGAGCAAACTATACAAATATGGAATCCGAGGTAACGTTAACGATCTAATAAAGTCCTACCTAATTGGAAGAAAACAAGTAGTGAAAATTGACAACATATGTGTTAAAACCAAAACTGAGGTTTCTGTATCATCCGACTTTAAAGAAATAGGCGTACCGCAAGGCAGCGTTCTGGCTCCATTACTTTTCCTTATCTATATCAATGACATGCCGAACGCCACTGAACATTCCATGATTCTTTTTGCTGACGATAGTACAGTTATTTTTACAGGAAATGACCCAAACACATTACAGAATGACATTAACAAAACATTAGGAACTATAATCGAATGGCTAAACCAGAACCACTTAAGCATAAATCTAAATCAGGCTGTACAAATCGAAAGCTATAATAAACAAAATAAAACTATAGAGCAAGTGCAGTCGTGTTTTGAGAAAGTTTTATTTGGGGTGCCCCAAGGAAGTGTCCTAGGCCCAATATTATTCCTCATATATTTAAACGAGTTTCCCCATATAGTAAATGAACGGTGTGTGTTATTTGCTGACGATGCCACAATATTTTTTTCTGCAGATAAATTGGGAATTAACCTGCAAAATGATATGAATAATACGCTTGCAAAAATAACAGCATGGCTTAATTCAATAAACCTCGAATTAAACCTGGAAAAAACAAAGCTTATTCAGTTCAGGAATTATAAAGCCATCCCCTTGACCCTAAATGTATCAGAAGCTGGTACTACCATAGAGGAAGTTAGTAGTATAAACTTTTTAGGTGTAAATATAGATTCGCATTTAAATTGGAAGGCTCATGTGAACCTGATAAACAAAAAGATTTCCTCAAACTGCTATGCCCTATCAATACTATCAGAAACATGCTCAGACAAAATAAGTATAAGTGCCTATTATGGGAATATATATCCTTTACTTACCTATGGGGTCATTTACTGGGGTAACTCTGTCGACGTAAATAAAACTTTTGTCCTGCAGAAAAAGTGTATAAAGACAATCTTTCGTCTGCATGTCAGGGATACTCTTCAAGAAGTTTTTCGAGAAAAACGCTTTCTTACATTGACGGGCATTTATATATTGGAAATATGTCTATTTGTTAAAAACCAACCTGACTACTTCACTAATCTGTCGTCTTCTAAGTGTAATGTCAGAACACAATACAAATTTAACATTCGATTGCCTAAAGTCAGTACCTATATATATAGTAGGAGTACATTTGTATCGGCCATCAGAGTGTTCAACCACCTTCCAACTCAGATAAAAGTTCTCGAAGGAAACGCTTTTAAGGTAAAACTCAAGGAATGGCTTATTGAGAAAGCATTTTACAGCCTTAAAGAGTTTTTTGATTTGTAAAATCTAGTTTTTAAGTTTAATTTTAATGTTGCATGCCCGAAACGGGTAACTGTTGGAACTAATATTGAATATTTAACACCTATGTACACAGTTATGCAATAAATTTATTCTATTCTATTCTATTCTATTCTATTCTATTCTATTCTAAACAAAACAAAAATCATGAAATTTAAACAAAGAACTGACAGAATACCTAATCTTATTGTGACTTATGGACAAAATAAAATCGATGAAACGGACATTACAAAATTTCTAGGATTAAGTTTAGATAGTAAGCTGACATGGAAAAACCAAATTGACATAGTATGTAACAAACTCAATAAATTCTCATATGCATTATACAACCTCAGTAAAGTAGTAAACCAACCAGCAGTGCTATCAGCCTACCATGCGTATGTAACCTCTACGCTGAGGTACGGTGTGATGTTTTGGGGAAATTCCACCGACCGAGAACTGGCTTTCAAGGCACAAAAAAAATTTTTGCGATCGGTATGTCGAATTCCACCAACAGAAACCTGCAAAACGCATTTCATTAGGCTTAAAATACTTACACTACCGTGCCTTTACATATATGAGGTAGTAATGTTTGTCAAAAGAAACACAACCCGTTTTTCAGTTTTTAATAGTGCTCGAAATAGAAATAAAATTTTCACGGGACCGCTCAAAACAGCCCTGCATGCAAAAAGTGTTTTCGGAATGGCACCGAAACTCTACAACCAATTGCCAAAGAATATATCGAGCCTAGATGACTTAGCGAGGTTCAAAAAATCTCTATTTAATTTCTTAGTTCAAAAAGCATACTACTTACTCACTATCGGAATATTTATCTGACATTTCCTAACTATATTATAATACATATGACGAAATAACTGTACGAATTATTATAATTGTATCCTGTGCATGCGCTATCATGACCTAACATATTTGTATGCCTAGCGGCCAAATATAGTGATACTTGTGCCTAAATTTGTAACACCTATATAAAACCTATATTTACAAATAAATCATTTGAATTTGAATTTGAATTTGAATTTAATGGCTTGTGTGCTCGTTTTCCTTCTCGACGTTATAGCTCCACCCACCTGCCTCAGAGCTCATGAACAGCAGCTTGTTGCACCGCCTTCCCCACGTGGCCTTGACGTGCTGCGCCTTCGTCTCGTGGGTGCTCGGCTGCGTCAATATCCAGCACAGCACCCTGACTTTCTTCTCTAGCGCGTCGGCTACTGATCTATCCTCGTCTCTCTGCGCGGAGCTCCAGTGCTCTTGGACTGGGATTGGGTATGATCAAAACAGGCTTGCTTTTAAAAATATACATTAAAAATACCTCAGAATGACAGCAAACTTTCAACTTGCAAATTTCTCAAATATCTACGCTCAAGTGATCTTTATAAAATTCGAAATATAAGTTACTTTTATTGATATCTCGAAAAATATATTTGAAAATGTAAATCATGTTTTTGGTAAAATCCAGAACCAGATCTATCAGTTAGATATATTACGGAATTTTGGGATACATCTCTTCCAACCGGAGGCCGTTGTCCTTTCGTAAAAGGTGGACTGAATACATGATGTAGTAGAGAGACATTCTGTGAATGCGGTACTAGACAGCATGGTGGCCAAACTTGGAGTAGGCCTTTAGCAGAGGTCGTCTACAGGCTGCCAAGGTGACGATGGTGACAGAGCTTAGATCAGAGTCGAGATTCTAGGCGGTAAAAACCATATCGTCTTTGACCTGTTATCGTATTGTCAATGTTATGAATGATAGCTCATATTTACTGGACAGTAATGGCGGCTGAGGTAAAAACAATAGTGACCGTATCTAACAAGGCGATGATTTTTACCGCATAGATTATAGGCCCTGAATTTGTTTGGTATTTTTGCGCTGTCATAGTTTCTTCTCATTTATCGACTTTTAATGTAGCTAAATATCGATATTCTCGTTTTTAACTCCAAACAAGCGTTCTCCCGTTGTTAGGAATAACAACCGTTGACATCACTAGCATAGAAGCATTCCATCTTAGTCCTCAGGGTAGGCAGCGCATTAGCAGCCTCGCAATGTCTATGGGGCCAGTCCTACTACGTTGCACTACTGACCAATGATTTCTATTTGAATATCAAATTAACAGGGTCAACGAAGCTCCACCGGCGCGGAGCTCCTATTTCTGGGTTGTATGGCCCTCCGGGCCTGCTGCAAAAATAACATAACCTAAACCTACCTCATATTTTAGTCAGACGCAGTAGGAACACGGGCCATTTAAGATCCCACTGACCATAAGGTGGCATGTGTATATCCTTCTCAATCTTGGATAAAAACCAAAAAAAACTATTATCGATTTCACTCGTATTTCTTGTCTACGCTGCATAAAATTTCCCCCTACCGTTTGTGCGAGCGAGAGGTTGGGGCCTAAAGGCTAAAGTCTTGTTCTGCTGCTTTGCGCGTAGAGATATTCTGTAAAAACACGTATAGATTCATTAAACACTTGTTGAAATTGAGAAGGCCACACGAGAACTCTCGTAACTACATAGGTACCTATCTTCAGCTAAATTATTTAACCCCATCTGTAGGTGGGTGAAGCTGCAACCCGCTGCGAAGCCAAACACTAAAGTCATCACCCATTGCCGATTCAATTCCTTCTGCTTTCGACTTTTAGGAAGCAGCTGGTCTGTCATTATATAACAACTGTAATTCTTTGCTGCAATTGATATACGAGATCCGCCAAGGCAGTAGACATTAATTTTTAATTAATAAATGTCAATGTCAATATAGACTGTACTTGTCAGATGTCATAGAACCATGCCATCACAACATACCATATTGAGAACGGCCGTAAAAAGGTTTCAATGGTCAAAGTGGCATATTCGCAAAGCGAGTCCGTCGGTCACCTTTTCGAGATTGAAATGATAAACGAAGTAGTGCTAAAAGTTATCGCTTAATGAGAACATAAGGACTTCAGTAAATAAAACAAATATTTTGCACGTGGAATATGTAAACTTAAATTTATTGATCACTACACAATTATTATTATTAAGTACACGTTAAACAATAGCATAGTAGGGCGTGTCAAGCACAAAGCAGTTGTTGTTGTTGGTGGAGAGCAGCATGTACCCGTCCTCCCCCCACCCCTCCCCCCACGAGTTCCTCACGATCCAGTATTCGGTGCCGTCACGGGTGCCGTAGCCCACGATGTTCACGGCGTGGTCAACTTCGTCTTCCTTGCTACAAAGAAACGATTCTATCAAATAGGTATTTAATAAAATTCTCGTTTTCCGAGCTGATGTCCCTGAAGAGATCACATATGCTGAAGTTGATAGTGTTCCTCGGTATAGACCCGTATGAACATTATGCATATACTCGTAATATCTCTGTTTATTGGATGTGTTAAACTTGATCATAATGATCATTTCTCATTGAAAACTATTTAAAGTAAAAACACGTTTATTAGAAACAAAAAGTTATGAGCTGATGGTACACCAACCGGCGATTGTCCCTGAGTTCACACTTTAGAAGTATGCTCCTACGGACAACCACCGGTTAGTGTGGGACAATTTAAGAAGGAAGGGTGGGAAGGAGGATTAACAATAGGCTCTATGAATAAAATGATATGGATTGGTAAACTATGGTGCCTACCTGGCCAATGCTAATTGCTTAGGTTGAAATGGCTGGCGGTGACTCGCCAGTTAGAAGTTGGCGTATTTATGTACAAACATAAATACCTATTTACACTAAAGCAGGACACTGTTCCTCGCAAGGTCAGATCACAATACAGGCATAAAATGTACAAACCATTGTCTAAGTTAAAACTTTCCACCAAAAAAACTCATATGATGTGTATTGAGATCTTTAACCAGTTACTTGATTCGTTTAAATATCATAACTTTATCAAATTTAAAACTCTCACGAAACAATGGTTATCGGAAAAATGCTTTTATACATTAAATTACAACTTTTTGGATGAGGATTCTTAATAGTTCTTATTGCATCTAATGCCAGTGATATCATAGGTACTCGTAATAATTAATGGATTTGACATGCACTTTAATTTAATTTAATTTAATTTAGATATCATAATTGTATGATATCCGCAGTAGAACTAAGGTTACCGTCATAGCCCTAAGAATAGCTAAACTGAAGTGGCAGTGGGCGGGGCACATTGCTCGCAGGACTGATGGCCGATGGGGTCAGAAGGTTCTGGAGTGGCGTCCGCGGACCGGAAGCCGAGCTGTAGGTAGGCCTCCAACAAGATGGAGTGACGACCTCGTCAGGATCGCGGGACCGCGGTGGATGCGAAAACACCGGTCTGAGTGGAAAGCCTTGGGGGAGGCCTATGTCCAGCAGTGGACGTCTTTCGGCTGTCATGAATTGTATGATTGATGGTAGTTATTGCAATTACTTTTTCTTACATATTGACATTATATTAATTCAGGATAAAAGTGTGTACACCTGTTAAGGTAGGATTTAGTGGGACTAAACTATTTATTACGCAACAATAACAGCAATCAATGTAAACTAACCTGAATCTATCACACAATAAAGATATCATTTCAATTCGAATAGAAGAACCTCCGAAAATAGTTGCATATACCTACATACCCGTAGCAACAGAAAGGCAACAGTTCCAGGTGTGGAGATGCGCTTCTGGACTTTAAACGATCATGAGGTGCTCACTGGCGACTTATATAACATATCCACCCTTCGAGCTAAGGCTAAGCAACCCAAAGGTGAGGGTCTGTTGCTCGTCATCGTACACTCCAGCTGGCTGGTGAAGGCAAGCGTGAGGTGAGGAACAGGACCTACCCTCGGAAGCACTCAGGTCCGTGATGTCACAACTCACCAACAGCTCGCCACTAGCTGCCCTGCGGTCAGCATTGCATTATTATCATTAAGTGTAGATATTTACCACTCAGGATCGTAAAACACGCCGCTTGCGTAAAGGCCGAAGGCGTTGGTGGTCTGTATCAGCACCACGAGTGGGCCGTACTTGTGGAGCGCCACCTTCGCGGCGGCTACGCTAAGTGGGGTGGCCAGGGAGAAGCCGTGGATCTTGTATGGCTCAGTCTCGTTCAGGTGGCAGTAACCGTTCTGTAAGAGAGAGAGCGTCGGTGATCTAGTGGCTTAGGGGTAGACTCGAGATCGTAAGGTACTGAGTTCGAACCCCTTTGTCTTTGTCTTTGTAGTCTCACTCGCTTGACATTGGAGTTATCACTGCGGAACCGTCGGCGGTGGGCCGTACAGTCAGAAATAAAAATGAAGAATAGGTGAATATAAAATTAAATAATTAGAATATATATTCAATTTTAGCATTTAAGTGCCTTGTAATTGTCGTATGCCAGCTTTAATAAAAATGTTTTTGTACCCATTTTGATTTTTTATGTGCTTGAAGTAATCAATGTATTTCTAATATTTACTGCATTTTACAGGTAAACCCGTTTAATGCTACTATATTCGTATACATATATTAGAAGTGGTCCCTTTCAAATGCCTATATTGTAATAAAGACTTTTTTTTGACATAAATAGTTGACATTTTGCCATAGTTTTTATTTAAATTTTAACAGGTTAGGTATCCTATGTCACCCGGGAAGATGAAAAGATTCTAACGATACCACACACATCTAAATCGGATCAGGCATTTAGAAGTTATGGTGGAATAAAGAATATACATACATACTTACATACATACATGAACCCTGAAAACATTACACTCCTTCTTTTGGGCTGTCGTATAATAAAGAACACTTCTAATGGTGTCCGGAGACCAACACGGATAGCACAAGTTGCTCGCGACTTGTTTGTAGTTCGGCTCCCCCTTTTTAGTCAGTAACAATAGATGCACTGAGCCACAAGCGAGAAAATACAACTTGTGCTACCCATGCAGAGAGAATCAGGGTGACAGGGGTAAACGTCAATGAGTTTCCATGAGACTGGGACATTACCCCTGATGAAGCTGAGAACCTATTCAGCCCATGCTGAACCTCACTCTAAAGGCTCATCATGTGGTACTTTGAATCTGATCGAAGTTTAATTACGTATAGATTGGAATTTTAACGTTATTACCATTGCAACACATTTCAAATTATTGCCTTGATTGCGTTTAGTCGACCAAGAAACTGCTTTACCACTTTTTGACTGTATTTATATGAAGTTAAAGTCCAGAAGTGGTAAAAGACTTTCTTGGTAGACTTTACATCTTATTCCATACTGGGCATTACGTGGCAAAGATAATTTAATTCGGGTTACCTGGCTCAGGTAGCCTCCATACTCCTCGTCCAGGGGCAGCCCGTGCTTCATCACGTGCTTCAGAGCGTCCTGGGGCCAACCCCCTTCGCAGCCTTCGTTGCCGCTGGCATCTTCGCTGCCATTAACATGCCATACATTAGTATACTTAGTTGAAGTAAATGTGACTTTATTAATTATTAATGAATCGACCAAGAAATAATCTATTAGCGCCTGTAAATGTAAGCCCAATTCAATCAAAAATAAAACCGGCCAAGTGCGAGTCGGACTCGCGCACGTAGGGTTCCGTACCACTATACATCTAAATAAATGTTTTTCTTTATTCTTTATTATATTGGAGTTGATTGAATGAAAGGTAAAATGCGGTTTACGGTTTATAACGTATTAAAAAAAAACTAATTATTAGATATCGTTCAAACCAATTTTCGGTGGAAGTTTGCATGGTAATGTACATCATATATTATTTTTACACTTATCATTCCCTTATTTTAGAAGTTACGGGGGGGGGGACACACATTTTTCCACTTTGGAAGCGTCTCTCGCGCAAACTATTCAGTTTAGAAAAAAAAATTATTAGCAACCTCAATATCATTTTTGAAGAACTATCCATAGATACCCCACACGTATGGGTTTGATGAAAAAAATAATTGAGTTTTAGTTCTAAGTATGGGGAACCCCAAAAATTTATTGTTTTTTTTCTATTTTTGTATGAAAATCTTAATGCGGTTCACCGAATACATCTACTTACAAAGTTTCCATAGTATAGCTCTTATAGTTACGGAATAAAGTGGCTGTGACATACGGACGGACAGACGGACGGACAGACATGACGAATCTATAAGGGTTCCGTTTTTTGCCATTTGGCTACGGAACCCTAAAAATAGCCCATTCCAATAACGGAAACTGGTTAATTATTCGCTTGCATGGCATACGTAGGCTTTTGCAAAGGCGGAGCTAGATGAGATTCAGGCGCAATGATATGTTCCCTCAGAATGAAAACGCATAGCCTGTAAACCTAGGTCTGAGAGGATTTAATAATAATAATAATAATAATAATGTTTTTATTCAGATAACTAGATCCATGTGTTAGTACAAATTTTTTTTACATCTAGGTTAGACAGTACAATAATAATACAAAAATACCTACAAAATTGAAAAAATATACTCTAAACAATAATAATATTACCTACTACTACTTATTACCGGTTTCTTATCAACCAAGTATTGGTGACTATTTGGTTGAAGTGTTTGAGGATGGGAGAATCATATTTACCCTCAAACACGTTAATAAGGGAGTTGGGACTGCCGCGCGTCCTGTGCAGCAGTGAAGCGGTCCTTTTACGCACGACGGCGTGGAAGCCGTCGGTGCGCGCCTCCGCGAACATTAGTGACGCGCTGCAGAAGCGGGGCAGGCCCAACAACGCCCTGAAACCGTTGTTATATTGAACGCGCACGGCGCTCAGCGATTTTTGAGTATAGTTGACCCATAGGCTGCTCGTGTAAAAGCTCTGACAATACGCCTTAAAAAGGGTAATTTTGACTAGGTCAGAGCACCGAGCAAACCGCCGGGCAAGCATGTTACACCTCACCGCGAGCGCCCTGCGCTCCCTTTCGATATCCATTTGATCCTTAAGGTCGTCGGTAACAAAGTGCCCGAGATACTTGAAATGGTAAACTCTACTCAATTGTGACCCATATAACGTAACTGCAGGTAAACTTTCGGGACCTTTACCGGCGGCCTTAAAGATCAAAAGAACACTTTTTTTCACATTATACAGTAAGCCATGCCTAGCTGCATAAGACTCGCATATCTGAATAAGAGCTCTAAGCGCCCTAACCGTCGGACTCAGCAGCACCATATCATCTGCGTAGCTGATATTGTTGGCACAAACGCCATCCAAACGACATCCGGTACGAAAACTGCTAAGTTCGACGATTAGTTCGTCGATGTACAGATTGAATAGCTTAGGCGATGTCAAACCCCCCTGCCTCACCCCGCATTCCAATCTGTACGGATCGGACAGTGCTCTAGCCCACCGAACTCTGTTGGTCTGATTTGCGTACCAGTACTGGAAAATGCCTATAAGCTCAACCGGAACGTGTCTATCCTTCATTTTCCTCCAAAGCTCATCGTATGAAACTAAGTCGAAGGCTTTGGAGAGGTCCAGGAAAGTCGCGTAGATTGGCGTGCGACGATCCGTATAAAACCTCACTGTATTTTTGAGGCAAAATATGGCACTTTCGGTTGAAAGGCCAGGGCGGAAACCAAATTGACCATCGTGAAAAAACAGGTATTCGTCAAGTTGAGCGCTAAGCAAGCTATCCAGTACCTTCGCTAGCACAGTTGCCAAAGAAATTGGCCTATAGTTAGCTTTGTCTGAGATGTCCCCAGTTTTGTTTTTTATAATTGGGACTACGACAGTAGTCATCAATGCTTCAGGTAAGTAGGAATGACTCAGACAAAGCGTATAGAACATAGAGAGAACTCCTGGCAGGTGCTGCCCAGCATATGTTAAATGTTCGATGCTGAGACCATCGTGGCCTGGTGATTTGCCTCTGGTCATATTCTTAATTATAGCAGCTACTTGCTTAGCCGAGAAACAAATCAGCCGACTGTCACTATTAGTCTCAACATCGATCACTGACTGCGAAGGGCCTAAAGGAGATTTAACCATAAAATACTCTTTAAAAGCTTTTGCGATATCGCTATGCACACTCATGCCCGCAACTTCCATGGGCAAGCCAGGCTTCAAGTTAAGCTTATTTGTGGACTTCCAGAACTTAGAAAAGTTTTTTGTTTCGCGCTGTGTTGCTATCATGTCCATCTTAATCTGCTCCTCATGCTTCAAACACCATTTTAATTTACTTTTAAATATTTTACGTGACTCGCACATGTCTGTATAGACTGGGCCCTCATTGGGCTTATTACATAAAAGCCACGATTCATATTTAAGCCTGGCCTGCTCATGAGCACCGCGAACATGTTTATTCCAGCCACACACAGGTCTGGGCCTTTTTGGTGATTTTTTAACATGCGACTCCTTCGCAGCGTCAGTTAACACACACACAATATCATTGAACATTTTATTTAATATGCTCTTATGCTCTTCAATATGACATAATTTATGACAGCAATCAGAAAATTCTTGTGGGAAATCAATATGTTTGAGCTTGCTATTACATATACTATGATACTTATCAATTTGATCAGTATTTCGTTCTCCCCAAATTATTTCATTACATTCACTTACTTCTTGTTGAATTTTTGACATTACAACACTAAAACTGCATTCTATAATTAATGGTAAGTGATCGGAAAAATAAACATTAGAGTCTACATAAATATCAGTAACACTATGCCAAGCGCTTTGTGTAACTACACAGTGGTCCAACCACCTCCTGCTACCATGTGCATCGCTGACAAATGTGTAGTGATCCGAAGTAACACCCAATCGTTCAAAATCAGCACATAGCCACTTTTGCTCAGAACAGAAATCAAGTAATTCAGTGCAAAACAATTCACCTGGATGAGCGTTGAAGTCCCCTAAGATATACACTGCTTCCACGTTACCACTTTCCACTATAGCATTTATATCAGATAAGCACTCCGTGAATATTGGCAGATTATCCAACGAGTTTGTAGGCATATAAACGCTAAACACTAAAATAGACTTGTTATCGCAGGTCACTTTTATACCCGTAATGCGAACGTTATTGCACTCAATCACCGAGACGGACTGGAATATCCCTTTACGCCACAGGATGGCTACACCTCCGTAGGGTCTTCCTCGTATCACTCCCGTAGAGATATCAACAGCCGATTTTCCTGTGTACTCAAAATCCTTGTGTATTGTTCCCAGGAAGGGAATATCATACGGTAACAACCAATGTTCTTGCAAAGTTACTATATCGGCAGTTTGACACAAAGCACGCACATTCTCACATGAAGACTTGATAGACTTACAGTTAAAACTAACCATTTTAATGTTTTGGTTGATGCTTGAACTGGCCATTATCGGATCTGTTTTGTTTTGCTATCCTCATGGACAGGGTCACCTCCGTCCTTCTCACTTACAATTCGCCTCACAAAACGCCTAAAGCTAAGAGAGTTAAGATCATAGGTCTCATCTTTAAAACCTTAGCTCCGCCTGTGATCGATGGCCTGTTTACCATCGACGTTATGATGCTTACCCCCAGTTACAGTCCAGCAGCGACTGCTCGCTGAGGACGAGGTTTCTCCCAAGGGCGCGCGAGAGGGCCCCCTCCACTGCGGCGGTGGTCGCGAAAGCCCAACACGACCCACAGTTTCCTTGACCTGAAATAGTAATGGCCCATGTCATCATATATATATTTTTTTTTGGCATATAGAAGGCATCCGAGCACACAGGCCACCTGATGGTAAGTGGAAACTGTGACCCATAGACATTAGCATACGACTGCAAATGCGTTGCCAACCCTGAGGACTAAGATGGAATGCCTCTATGCTAGTCATTACACCGGCTGTCTTATCCCCAAACCGGAACACAACAATGCGAACACTGCTGTTTGGCGGTAGGTTAATGGATAAGATGGTGGTAGCGATCCGGACGGACCCTGCACAGGGTCCTACCACCCGCAAATTAATACTAAGGGCCGCTTCTAACTGGGAGACCATTGCGGCAGAACTATTTAGACTCCACCAACAAAATATATGACACGATGGGCAACCAAGCGGACGTCAGGGGAGATAGAGCTCCATGGAGCTTTTGTTGGTGGCGACTGGTTGCGTCGCCATGGTGTCCCGGTGAGAAGCAGGCCTAAAGCGAGATGTGGAGTCGACATTAATGTATTAAAACTCGTGTCATACTAATACTCACACTAAGGAACAATAAGGAATATACATACCTTTTTTTCGCAGTTTCAATAAAAGCTGATTCACGAAAGAAATAATTGAGAAAAAACATTTTGAATAGCTATAAATATAACCATGATAAACCAACAAAGATTTGTTCCTATCTCTTTCTTGGGAAACACAATTTGACATGCATTTTACTTGCATGGCCGACATGTCACATGACGTCACAGTGCTTATCGGATCTCCCTGTGTAATTTACTGTTTAAAATACTCGTACTGTTCGTATCATTCGTATTTCTTGGCCAATTTTAATTTCACTTGTTGTGATCTTGTACAGTATTTTAATATTTTGTTAAGAAATGCGATTTAAAACATCCATGCATATTCCCTAGAAAGCCATTCACCTGCCGCCAAATAGCAGTGTTCGCATTATTGTGTTCCGGTTTGGGTATAAGACAGCCGGTGTAATGACTGGCATAGAGACATTCCATCTTAGTCCTCAGGGTTGGTAACGCGTTTGCAGTCTTAGGCTTGCAGTCTTGTGAATGCGAATGTCTATTGGTCAAAGTTTCCATTTACCATCAGGTGGCCTGTGCACTTGTCTGCCTTCTCTTTGGCAAAAAAAAAAGGTAAAAAAGTAATTTTATTTTATTTATTTTATTTATTTAATTAGACACACCAACAGTAGCACAAACAAATGCAAATACAAAAGATACAAAAAATAATAGTCCTGTTTGTGCACCAATTACAGGTGTGCAACAGCATTAGCACAGTCAGGGAAATATTAAACTAAATACTAGGCATTTCTCACATTACATAAAAATTCCAAAAAAATAAAAATAGAATTAAAAAATATTTTTAGTTTTGAAACAGCACAAGACTACGATAAAACTAGTAAGCTACGTCTTACAGCGTTGATAGAATCGTAGTATATATCAAGCTGGTGAACACTAGCCAAGGAGTTGTATTGTGTTTGAAGCCGGAAAACTGGCAAGCTCTTACCCAAATTGGTTCTCGCGTGATAAGGGCGGAAATATGTTAGGCGACACGGTCGTGCGTTTGGTTTGGGAACGGCAAAATTAAAAAAGTGCAGCAAGGACGGCTCCTGGATCACTCCATGTATAATTTTGTGCAGTAGGGCAATGTCCAGGTAGGTCCGCCTTTGCCGCAAGGTGTTGAACTTAAAAAAGCGAAGTCTACTAACATAGGTTGCTCGCTTAGAAATGCCCCTCTCCTTACTCTTGAAAACAAGATATCTTGTGAAAGAGCGCTGTATTTTTTCCAAGCGATCAGAGTGCACTTCATAATATGGGTTCCAAACCTGGCAGCAATATTCTAGACGCGAACGTACAAACGAGTTAAAAAGCGTTGTTAACGTCTGAATTCGCTGAAAATGTTTGCCCAATCTTTTAATAAAACCAAGCATTTTGTTACTCTCACTGATGATAGAGTCAATGTGGGTTATAAAGTTAAGTTTAGAGTCCAAATATATTCCAAGATCTTTAACAGAGTTAACCTTACAAAGGGCGATGTCGTCTAACATATAATTGGTCATTAATGGCAACTGCTTTCTCGTGAATTTTATGAAGAGGCATTTGTTAGCATTGAGACTCATGTGATTAGCAGAACACCAGCTTTTCACATTGTTCAAATCCTCCTGCAAATACCTCGCGTCTGCTTCCGAGTGAATCTCTTTATACATTTTGAGGTCATCTGCGTACATTAAACATTTGCTATGCCTAATAACTAGGATCATAACAATTTTTTGATTTGCCACAATTGCCATTACGCAACAACGTTTCGTGACAACAGGTATATTGTCTATGTCAGTATTCTATTGTGTTATGTTTGTCTATTTGTCACTAATAAATGTTTTTTCTTTCTCTTTCTTCTTTCATTAAGTTCACCCTTTTTAGTCAAAGTATTTTCGTGCAAGAAAGATTAAATAAAAAAGCCAAAATTACAACATCCACTCACTACCTCAAACTTACTTTTGATAGGCGAGATGTACCCTTCTAGTCTCTGATCAAACTCCTCAGGCAGTTCTTGGGAGATCAGCTCCACTTCCTCAGCAGAGTGGGGGAAGGGTACCGGCGCGGTTGGGTGCGAGGATCGGCGCGCTCCGCTCATGCGCCGCATCTCGGCGGGAGTACGGTCAGACAGATGGTTCATACCCAGCTTGTAACCCAAGTTCCTGCTGTTATGCTCTGCCACAAGTCTGTTAAAAAGATGGACACGTATACTTACAGAAATAGGAAGATGAGATGTATATCCTGATAACTGTCGTTCAATTAGACATTACAACTTTAGACCCAAGAAATGGTTTAAAATGTAATACGATTACAGATGTCAAATAGTCATCTTATCTTCCCTATGTTGATTTTAATGAAGCGGTTAAATGATACCATTAAAGACTCACAATTAAATTGATTCAGACAGCATTACGGTGCAATCATCGTTATTTATTATAGGCCATTCATAAATATTATTTGTGATAACCATTAACCAGTGAGACGCTAACCATCCGCATACCATTGCGGGTGGTAGGACCTTGTGCAGGGTCCGTCCGAATTGCTACCACCATCTTATCCCCAAATTGGAACACAACAATGCGAACACTGCTGTTTGGCGGTAGGTTAATGGATAAGATGGTGGTAGCGATCAGGACGGACCCCGCACAAGGTCCTACCCGGAAATGTTCCATGGTGGACTTACTTCCAATTCTGGTGAAATATTTGTTTCCTCGTTTTATGCTCTTCATCACTCTTGTAGTCTTTTCCGTGATGCATCTTGAAGCTGAAATGGAAATTGTTTATATTATTAATCTTATGTTTTATATTTTCTAATTAGTGTTATAATTTTTTTACAGGTGTTGGTAATTCTGTAGCTGAGGCCTACCCCACTTTGGGAATGAAGGCTTAAAGATATGTATGTCACCCGGAATGGTGAAAAAATTCTAACAATACCACACACATTTAAATCGGCTCAGGCATTTAGAAGTGATGGAGGAATCAAGAATCGTAGATACATACATACATGAACCCTGAAAACATTTACACTCCTTTTTTTGGGCTGTCGTGTAAAACCACATTTCTTGCATAGGTACCTGCATTATTATTATTTATTTTTTCATTTTGCTATAGTAAATACACACTACAAAAATGAAAAAATTGTTTAAGTAGTTTAGATAGACACCATGGTAAAGACAGCCCTGTGACAGACGGACGGACACGAGCCCTTTAGAAACCTAAAAAAATGGTATTTACGTCATCATGGTACCTGTCAAAGGCGACGTCAAGGTCCCCGTCAAATGACGGATGCAGACTCTGCATGGTCCCGTGGAAGTCATCCGGAGCCACCGAGCAATCGTGCTCTGCACAGGAAATTCAAGTATTATTGGAACGTTCTTCTTTGTTTGTTGCAGGGTTAAAGTTAGTACGCATACCTTTTTCGGCGTCGAGTTCGTCATCGCATATCACTGGGTTGTAGTTGTAGTAATTGTAGATGACATGAGCATCCAAAGTACCTTTCTCGACGTCGTACCCTTTCTGAACAATCCTAAAATGTAAAACATACCATCAAACACTGGTCTGTAAAAAGGCCAAAGTATAAAGATACGCCCACACCGATGCTTAAAAAACAGTGACGGTACGGATTCGTAGTGACGCACCGTTTTTAACGCATGCGCTTCACACCACTGCTTAACGGTGCGTCATTAACGGCGCCATGTTGGTACTATGACCCCGTCTTTTGTTTACGCAACGACACCGTACGAGGGCTGCTACTTATGTATCCGGAATCTGGGATTCCAACATTTATAAACGTTATATCTGACCTCCATGGTAAAATTTGAACTTTTTTTTAATACTGGCCGCTATAATTTTTTTTCTTATGTACGCTAGTCTTTTGTTTTTGGCGGGATCAAAATGTCATCTCGCTGCAAGAATGGAAGTCACTCGTGAAAATATTCGTGCTATGATTTATTATGATTTTCGGCGTGGCTTAGCGCAACAACAGTGCATAGATCAATTAACTTCGACTTTTGGTGATGAAGCTCCATCGAAAGGCACTGTGTACCACTGGTTTAGTGAGTTCAATCGTGGACGTAGTATGCTCACGGACGAAGTTAAGGAAGGTCGCCCGAAATCGGTCGTTGTGCCACAAAATATTGAAGCTGTGCGAAAACTTATAATGCATGCTTGTCATGTTACATATCGCGAGATAGAGGCGACTCTGGGCATATGTATCACGAGCATTAATAAGATATTACATGAACATTTAGCTGTAAAAAAAATTTGTTCCCGTTGGATCCCTCACAATTTAACTAAGGATCAAAAAGAGGCTCGCGTCGAATGGTGCAAGAAAATGTTAAAAAAATATATCCGTCGTGACTCAAAAGCTGTTTATAATATCTACACAGGTGACGAATCCTGGATCTATGCGTATGATCCGGAAACTAAACAACAATCAACAGTGTGGGTGTTTCAAAATGAGCCGAACCCTACGAAAGTAACTCGTGCAAAAAGCACCTTGAAGCAAATGGTCGCCTGCTTTTTCGGTATTAATGGCCATGTGGCTACAGTGCCACTAGAGAATCGTAAAACGGTTAATTCGGAATGGTACACGACCATTTGTTTGCCGGAGGTATTTGAAGAAATATGTAAAAACAACCAGCGACGCAGAATCGTTCTTCACCATGATAATGCCAGCTGTCATACATCACGCGAAACGACTCGATTTTTGGAAGGTCAAAATATAGAATTAACGGGTCATCCGCCGTACAGCCCTGATTTGGCCCCCAATGATTTCTATTTATTCCCAAATGTAAAGAATAAATTACGTGGTCAACGATTTTCGACCCGTGAAGATGCAGTCGACGCGTTCAAACAGCACGTTTTGGATATACCTCAGTCAGAATGGAAAAAATGATTTAAAAATTGGTTTCAACGTATGCAAAAGTGCATCGATCATAAGGGAGAATATTTTGAAAAACAATAAAACCATATTTCGTCATATACGTTTGTTATTTTTTTCTATTCCGGTTACATAAGTAGCAGCCCTCGTATTTTAAGCAGCGGTGTGGCGGGCATGCGATAGAAACGGTACGGATACGATGCGTCACTGCGATTCCGTACCGTCTCCGTATTTTAAGCAAGGCCGTAAAAAACGTTCTTGTCTAGTTATTTACATTATTGTTTTTTCAATACGGTAAAAACAAGTAAACCATATAGTTTTTGACCTTTTATCGTATTGTCAACGTTTTGATAGCTCTTATTTACTTAACAGTAATGGCGGCCGAGTTAAAAATAAAACCCCTCATTCAATCCTCCCCTCCACGGAAGGTCTTGTGGAGGGGCAGATTGACTGAGGTGGTTGTGGAGGGAGCATTGTCTGTCTGTTCCATTTCCATCAATAACCACACCGATGGATCGAATGTAATTACGCAAAACGCCCTGAGCGCGGAGCGTTCCGATACTAAATAGCGTTTGATAACCATGGCGTTTTTAGTATGCCACGCACTTACAGTGCAAAACATACAGAACGCGGGAGCGGGTCGAGTCTGTGTATGGTATATTTGCATATCCTTGTAATCTCTGTATCAACGACCACACAAGGACGGCGTGTGCGGGTCGCGCGCGTGTCCTTACAAGAAATGCCACCCAAGCAGCGCCCGTCCCGCTCGTTGCTCCGAAACTACTGGGCTGATTGAGTTGAATGGTGCACATTATGTAAATTGGTGACCCAAACACAGACTTTTTTTTTTTTTTTTATGGCATAGAGAAGGCAACCGAGCACACAGGCCACCTGATGGTAAGTGGAAATTGTGACCCATAGACATTAGCATAAGACTGCAAATGCGTTGCCGACCCTGAGGACTAAGATGGAATGCCTCTATGCTAGTCATTACACCGGCGGTCTTATCCCCAACCCGGAACACAACAATGCGAACACTGCTGTTTGGCGGTAGGTTAATGGATAAGATGGTGGTAGCGACCCGGACGGACCCTGCACATGGTCCTACCACCCGCAGAAGACGTGCTTTAAAATTATTATTTTTTAATAAGGGTCATTTTCGTTGGACAAATTAGGAAGTTTAAAAAAAAGCTTTGGTGAACCTTACTACGTATACGAACCTTACATCTCTAATATATTTTTGTTGTAATTGTAAAATATATAGTTTTGATTTTATTTATGAAAGAAGACGCAAATTGACCATCACCCCCTGGTCGCCAAAACTACTGAGCCTAAAATTTCAAAAATATATCAAATTTAGTTTATTGATTGTAGATTACAGAAAAACTTATACGAATTCTATCAATTGAAAATAACATGGTAAATTGAATATAATACTTTCGCTTACGGAAAGAGTTCACTACAACACCACTAGATGGCGCTAGTAGTAGTTAACTCGCACCTAACAGTTAGGATTTCAAATATGATATTTTGTACTGTGTCATAAATGTACTCCACTCCACATGAATTCAACTCTCAATTAGCCGGTTTTTTTTTAATTCGCATAACTTTTTAAATTAAATCATGTAGCACTTCTAAAAGAGTAAAATGGTTGTATTCGGAACTTCCCGCCAAGTAAAATTTACCACCTAACATTATTAAAATTCGATTTTAGGGGGGTATTTAATCTCGTAATGTTTCCTGCAATTTGCGGGCCGGCAAATCTACGGGGCGGTACTTCGCTTGTTTAGTTAACGAGTTAATCTACTTAATAATGATCTGATAACCATACTCACTGGACCGGTACGTCCACATCCCTCGATCCTTTGTACGTGTAAAGAGTATTTTCGACTTTGACTCCGTCTGCTTCGATTATGTCTTCCCAAACGTCGACGTCACGGCCTTCGTGTTGTCTGTTACCTAAAAGTATATTTTTGACCTTGATCTAATCTGTCTTATAAACATTTGTAGAAACAAAAAAGCTGTGGATGGAAAACAAAGTTAGAAGGAAATAGATTTCAGTCATAAATTACATTTTTGCGAGAGGTTTTTGCTACCGACTGTACTATTTTAAGCAAAATCATTATCTACTTATCAATACCAACGTGGGTCCATGTTAAGTATAGCGGAGATTCTGTCTTGCCACCTTCCGACTCCATCATCAGATCAGATCTTTGATACCATTTCACATTTTGACGGACAACTTACATACATACTAACCCCCTTACTAATAAACGTTGTGACATGGTTGTGACGGTGGTTTAGCTAAACCATGCTTTGTCCTTAAGGGGCTTCTAAACGGGCCATGTTTTGCTGCAATTTGTGGCCGGCAACTAGTGCTATCTTACTCTTACTTCGTATGTTAGAGCAAGATGCGTATAGTTGCCGGCCACACATTGCCGTGAAAATGTTGCTCGTTTAGAAGCCCCCTTATCTGTCAAATTCAAATGACACAATGACAGAAGGACAAACCATCGTTTAACTACACCACGGAGGCCATTTGCAACGTCAAAAGATGGCGATGTGATTTGTTTTAGTTTTTATTTTTGTGTATTTAGGTGTTCAAAGTTCTTTTTTGTTAGTGATTTGTACTTTTAATGCCTTTGTGTTGCACAGTGATAGAAGACTTGGACTTGGATGTGTATCCTGGCATCTTACTTCTCGTTTCAAGTGGACTCGCAGTGGTACAGAGGTTAAAACTATCTTGGCCTCTGTCCTACATATCACCGTACAACGTTGCCACCAATCTTCCTAGAGAAGATTGGTGGCAACGTTGGATTGTGTTTTATTACTATATTAATTTATACTTATAATTATACTTGACACTGGCGAAATCACTTCATTGTGGAAACGCCATATTCCCGCGGTAGTAGCCGTTCAAGTCGCCGCGGGGCAAAGAAAAAAAAAACTTCACCACGGTTAGTCAACATGTAAGTTATAATATAACCACTTGTAAAAGTAGTAACCTCGGGTACCTTAGCCATTATTCAATTCGTCCTTACCTACATATACGTAAGAGTATTCCGCCGGAAACGCGTCGTGGTTTTGTCCTTCATCGCTTATGTTTTTAGAGACGCAGGCCATCTCGTTCGTCGCCCACTCCGTTGTCTTTGGAGAAATCTGCGCACACGCAATTTATTTTCTAACGCCCAGCACAAAAAGGCTGGATTATCAGTTTACCATGACGTGTAAATATCTGTATGTCTGTGTGCCCTAGACGTAAATACCGTTTAGGACGCGGATTTTATAAATTAACTTTACCGCGATAGTTTTTAGCTTGGTTTTGTATAAATTGGTTTCGCGCGTTTATGAGATACGAACTCCGAAAGTGGGGGGTCGCTATTATATATTGCACTACGCATTGTTCTGTATTAAAATGAAGGGATATTAATGATCATTCGATATTTTTGGTGTGTGTAATGTCGGCATTTTATCTATACGAATTAAAATAAGAACCTGCGTGTCATCGGTCCCACATTCTATGAGCGTCTACCCGCTAAACTTAAAAATGTAACATCCGACGAAGCATTCAAACATCAGCTGAGAAACCTTTTATTGGATAATCCATTATACTCTATCGACGAATATATGCAACTTACATTGTAAAATTATTATTGATATTTGACCTTTATTAGTTTTGTGTATAGACATCAGAAACTGACCATTTATTACTTGTTTATCATTGTTGTTTTTGATTATTTGAGTGTTATTATAATATTATTGTATTATTGTAATATTATTTTATCATTTTGTATTAATGTTTTGTTGACGATATCAATGTAATTTCGTATTTTTTGACATGCAATGCAATCTATATTGTAACATTACATTGATAAATAAATAAACTAAACTAAAACTAATCTAATAAGTACCCAGAACCCGTCGAAAAGTTTTTTGGACCCGTTCATTTATATGTCCACAAGAGCAAGGTATATTACCTATATTGTTTTAATAAATTATGGCAAGCACAATATAGGTTTGTATAGATTTTAATAGACTGCGACATATCAGATAAAACAATCTTGGCGGTTAAAAGATCATTGAGATTCCATGTCCTCAGCTATACTCAATTTGCCAGCCGCATGGTGCAACTAGCGATTGTAATAAAATAAATTACCTAATCATTAAAAAAAACCTTATTTGCTAACGCCAAAATTAGCCTAAAAACCATATTAATTTTTTTTTTTTTTTAACCCGAGGTTCTATAACTTAGTCCCGTATTAATAAACTGATCTCAACTCTAACACTCGTCTCGAGATGCGTCAAAAATGACAGTGTTCTATGGTTTGGCGTTTACTTTGACGTATCTTGTGACGGGCCTCACGGTCAAGATGGGTTTATTAATACGGCCCTAAAACATGTTGGCCTGTATCAAAATAAAGTATGGCTGGATTACATGATAACTGGCGACAATCCCGTACGCACTGTATGCTTAGTGTGAACAATTGAAACTGGCCAAGACGTCATTACTCGAAAATCAATTGCTTTTAAACATCTAGTGAGCTTAGTGTTATATATACTTGATATTTACTTTTATATTAAGTTTAAGATTAAATAACTATTAATTGAAAGTTATTTAAAAAAACACGCTTGATGAATTTTTGAGGTTATGTGTCAAACAGTACCTACTAATTTTTTTACATCTGTAACGATTATTAGAACTGGCAACTATTGCAGTACCGTCGGTTTTTGGTTGCAAGCCACGATGTATTTGATTGACACTTGTTTTTGCCGCTAACTCGTGATTGGCTGTCGCTGTTTGACAGCATCGAACATCCAATCACGAGTAGATGTCAAAATTATGTAAAACGTACCCATTCCTGGTATGGCGGTTTTTTTTTAAGGGGTTGTTTGGCGTCATGTGATTTAATTAACCAGTATTTGATTAGAAATAATTATTGCTTAGATAAGAAAAACCAAATGTGAAGTGAACAGTATAGTATTGTTGGGAACCAAACGTGTTTAAATGATAACAACGAATACCTGGAGCCAGTAAGCTGAGAATTTTATAACACAGCTTGGGCAGTTTCAATTGAGACAGACTGATGGCCGTTGGGGTCAGAAGGCGTCCGCGGACCGGAATACGAGCTGTAGGTAAGCCTCCAACAAGATGGTGTGACGACCTCAAGATACAACACCGGTCTGAGTGGAGAGCCTTGGGGGAGGCCTATGTCGAGCAGTGGACGTCTTTCGGCTGACATGATGATGATGATAGGTCCAGAGGCCCTATGAAAATAGAAGTGCGTAGTTTAGTCTCTAATGACGTCACGTAAAGACTGTATACGTACCGTGTAAACCGCTCCCTCATCAGAGTCCTCGTAAGACCAGTAGTAGTATCGCCGCACCGTGCCCTCGTCCACGTCAATACGCGACCGATTGTACTCAGCGCTGTACCTGCAGCATGCATGCATGTGATATTAAAATGTCAGTGTGTACAGATAGACAGAGATGGGACCCTAAAAGGTAAAAAAAACACACTTAGACACAGGATGTACAATCCAAATGCTCGTGAGCTGGCCAGAATTTAAAAAATCTAGCATAAAATACATTTATAGTGTGTCAATTTCGTTTTACTGCTCACATATGAAGACATATCGCTATAAAATCTTATGGGGACCACGGAATCCTAATTTAAATGTCAGATCCATAGTTTTATCGAATTTGGAGAAACGGTCCTGACAACCAGGCGGACAGACGGACAAGAAAGTCACCTAATAAGCGTCCTATTTTCAGTATTTGGTACCGAGCCCCAAACAAACACTAAACAGCGTAAATTAATAACTGTTCCATGGATTATTCTATCTTATTATATATTATTATACTTAATCGCTACATGACCACATCGCTTGTAACCTACATCTCAAAAATTCCGAGTCGCAAAATGACTACCTACATTGTTTTTCTCTCATTTTATGTCTGTCTTAGCAAAGTTGGCGGAGCACCGCATGGCGGGACTCCTATTCCTGGGCGGTTTCCCCTTCGGGCAGTTGAAGTTAGCTAACGAACCCAACCTACCTAGTAACACAAACGATGTTCATTTTGCGACACGGACATTTTATAATGTAGAATATAAACGATATGGTCGATGTACGGATCTTTGCGACTTAATCCTTTTGAGTCCAGTGTAGTTACCTACCATAACTCTATGGGCTCCCTGGTATGCTCAACGAGATCAATCTTCTCTGCCTTGAGATGGTATTCGGTGGGCAGCACCAATGCCATCGTGGTGACGTCATCATCTGCGAATAGTACAAGGAAATTTATTGTTTAGCAGTATGACGTATTACGTAAATTAGCCGTTATACATTTCCTGGCGTGACGCGACTAATGATAACGTGGAAAATGTATAACCCGCCCAATAAATGTATTTTGTACTTCGAATTCCTCGTCTGTACATTCAACATCGAGAAATTTCGAATGAATAAATGTAGAAAATAGAGGAACTGTTGGAATTGGGATTTAAGTTATTTTAGTAATTAATTAAATAATAATTAATAAATAAATATCTGGGGATAATCTCAACATAAATTGACCCCGTCCTTAACTAAGAAACCTTCTGCTGGAGTTTCTTGCGGCGCTTCTTCTCCACAATGTTGGTCTTGTCCGAAGCGCTGGGTAGATTCACTCTATATTACCGACGTGTAAAAGAGCCCTCATGCGGCCTATTTACTGAATAAATATTTTGAATTGGAATTTAAGCTCTAGGCTTGTGCTATGGGTACCTATTCGACAAAGATAAACTTACTAATACAGAGAAATACATAAATAAATACATAGAAAACCTCCAAGACTCAGGAACAAATACTCGCGCTTATCACACAAATATCAGCCTTTACCGGGATTTGTACCCGGGACCGCTAGCTTCGCCTACCCAACTAGGTCTAACATGTCATTATAAAAGTTGACAAATAGGCCAGGGCTTTATTTTAAAACTAGCAGAAGCACGCGAATTCGTCCTTGCAGATTTTGGCTATCGTTACTCCCTCGGGAAATTTAAATTTTCCAGGTTGAATTCTAAATTTCATCTAAATCCGTCCATGCGTTACATTACAGCGTGAAAGGGTAACAAATCGACACACAAACATTCGCATTTGTTATACTAGGATTAATTACTTACCCATAATAATATATCCGGAACTCCAACCAAGTAAATACAACAATAATAATATCACTGCCGCCATTGTGTTCGTAAAATTATTAGAAATTGCTCTGTTTTCCCTATTTTATAACAAGCTTATCAATTCTAGTTAATTAAAAGGTCTCATTACGATATCGCAGCCGGATTATTATCGGAAATAATAGGCATACCCTTGCTCAATGATAAAGGGTTCTGTATTAGCGCGCATTAGAACTGACCGACAAGTTCATGCGCGACTGTCCCGCGGGGGAGACGCGGGGGGGCGCCGAGTTAACAACAGTATGTTTTAAAGGTTTCTCTCAAATAATTAACTTATATACGTCCGCTTTGTACTTGTGGTCGGAATGACGCCATTTTGTTTGCAACCGCGTTACGTAGCACTAGCTGTGACGTAGAAATAACCATGTGGCGTTTAAGCTCTTTACCCGTAGCAGTTTTATTAAATGTTTTTTTTATTAGTAAATAATGAACAAAAAATGTTTGATGCTTTTAAGAGAAACCTCTATGCATGTTTTTTTTTCAGAACTCATTTTAAAACAGTTCATGTTGTTAATTTTGTAGTAGGTAGGTACTTTCCTTCCGGCTATTAAGGGCCCGTTTTTTGGTCAGTAGTTAAAACATACAAATAGTTAAAAATCGTAACCACTTGTTAAATCTAAACTAAATGCGTCACATTTATCATCCGATTTTTTAAATTTTAACCATTCGTCTGTTGACTTCTGATTAAACAACTCGCTCTTGGTCAGTCTACCCCGGCCAACAACTGTCGACCCGCCAGACGGCTGCGTACCTTCGGTGCAAGCGGGCGCAAGCCAAACAGAAGAGACGTAGGATGGCGCTAACAATGGGCCTCATAAGGAAGCTCAAATTCACTCAGAGGGCTATGCTCGGGGTTTCTCTGCGTGATAGAATCAGAAATGATGATATCCGCAGTAGAACTAAGGTTACCGACATAGCCCGAAGAATAGCTAAACTGATGTGGCAGTCGGCGGGGCACATTGCTCGCAGGACTGATGGCAGATGGGGTCAGAAGGTTTTGGAGTGGCGTCCGCGGCCCGGAAGACGAGCTGTAGGGAGGCCTCCAACAAGATGGAGTGACGACCTCGTCAGGATCGCGGGACCGCGGTGGATGCGAAAAGCACAAGACCGGTCTGAGTGGAAAGCCTTGGGGGAGGCCTATGTCCAGCAGTGGACGTCTTTCGGCTGACATGATGGTTCCTGCTGGTCGTTAGTCAGTAAATAAAACTATTTATTTTGCACGTTGAATCTCTATTAATTTATCTAACACTACACAATGATTAACTCGATAGTAGGGTTTGTCAAGCAATAAGCAATTGTTGTGGTTGGTGGAGAGCAGTAGGTACCCGTCCCCACCCGTCCGACCACGAGTTCTTCACGATCCAATAATCTGCGCCTGCGCGGGTGCCGAAGCCCTCGATGGTCTCGGCGTGGCTAGTACCATCTTCAATGCTGAAAAAAAAACATGCTGTTGATGTACGAGTTTGTAGTTAACCCATCAATATGGCTAGTAAAAACAACCGACTGCAATAAAAAATTAACTGAAAATCGAAAAACGAGCTTTATAATCTTTAGAAAATTGTAATAACTTAGTTTATTCCACACATTTCAGTTTTAATTCTATCTTACATTTTACGTACTTACTTTTTCATTTTCTAGTCAAAATGGTAGCTATAGGATATTCAGAATGGGCTATTTATTTGCTTTATTTGAAACTTACACGATTCAAAATACTTAAAATATTAATTTAAAACCAACTAACCCAGCAAGACACAAAGACATTATTATAGACCTAAGCAAGCCAAGGAGACCGCATCTAACGTCCGCTGTTTTGTATTTGTTTAAATAACTGTTTACAAACATATTTAAACGACTTTCCTGTAGTCAAACAAGTAACATAATTAATTATGGATATTGAATCAAAGGCTCAAAACGCTAAAATTAATATATATTTTCTTTGCCCCGCGGCGGCGACTTGAACAGCTCCTACAGTGAAGTGATTTCGCCAGTTTCAAGTATATACAAGTATAAATCAATATAGCAATAAAATACAATCCAATCTTCTCTAGGAAGATTGGGGGCAACGTTGTACGGTGATATGTAGGACAGAGGCCAAGATAGTTTTAACCTCTGTACCACTGCGAGTCCACTTGAAACGAGAAGGAAGATGCCAGGTACACGAAATAAGTCCAAGTCTTCTATCACTGTGCAACACAAACGCATAAAAAATACAAATCACTAACAGAAAAGAACTTTGAACACCTAAATACACATAAATACAAAACTAAAACCAATTACACATCCGCCATCTTTTAACGTTGCAAATGGCCCATCCAAACTAATTTTAAAAGGAGAAAATTTTAGGTAGTCCCATTTAAAAATAACTGTCATTGACCACTTGACCACAGATTATTAAGGTATGTCTAAACACTTGACGTTTAGTTAGAAGTGACGTTTAGAAATTTAATCTCACAAGGCTATTTCTGAACGTAATTAAAAACGTAACTTAATTGCCCAGCTAGTCGCTAATGATTATAAGAAGAAGAAGAAGAAAAACATTTATTCACCAGCCATAAGTCACACATATACAAAAGATTACAGAAAACAGGGGAGGTAACTGAGATAGCACGCAATGTATGACCTCGCGGCGGTGAAACGGACACTGGCTCAGCAAAATGCTGAGGTGCCAGACACCTACAGCGCGGCAGCTTACGTCAATCATTTACTTTTTAATCCCCGAAGCAAAAATTGGGGTGTTATAAGTTTGACAGATAAGTGTGAGTGTGTGTCTGTCTATGTATCTGTCTGTTTGACCGTCGCTCTTAAACGGGTGAACCGATTTGGATGCCGGTTTCGCATTTGAGAGCAGGTTTTCCAGCGGTGGTTCTTATAACTAGGTTTCATCAAAATCGGTTGGGTATCAGCTCTAAAAGCAGGTTTCACTATTAAACCGGGATTATTATTTAAATGTCATCCCCTTTTTGCGGCTCTTGAGAGTTGCCGTACGCGTCGCGCTCGGAACTCGCCGACTGCCAGAGCGATTGATTTGTTAAATGCGCTCACATCGGGGGTCCAAGATGCTGACGTATTTACTGATAAGTGGTCATTGTTAGTTTTTAATATTGATAGATTCTTATGTATGTGTTGTTAGTATATAAGTAGTATTTTATGGTTTTAAATTGTATTAGCATAGTAGGTGATTTGGTATGCACTGTAAGCCTATTATTGAAAATAAATAAATAAATAAATAAATAAATACCTAGTCATGCATGTAGAACGCATCTTATCTAGACAGCTACTGATTGGCTAACGCTAGAAACAAGATATTTACCACTTAGAATTGTAAAGCACTCCGATGGAATAATGCCGGAAGGCGTTGTTGACCTGGACGCACGCCACGACACGGGGCTGTACTTGTGCAGCGCCATCTTGACGGCGGCGAGAGGCGCGAGGCCGTGGATCTTGTACACTTCAGCCACATTCGACAGATGGCAGTACCTGTTCTGTAGCAGAAAATAAGTATTTCCGCACTAAAAATGCTTGTTTAGTAACGTGTTGTCTTTTTCTATTGCTACAGCAATGAAAGTGACGGCAGCAACTTTAATTAAGCATTAAATTTAATTGACGTCTCTGACTGCGGCAGTTAGAATATAAACCCCCGGTATAATGGTGACTTCTTTCAGAGCTGATATCTCTTAAACGGCTCAACCGATTTTCATGACACCTAAAAAAAAGAGACAAATACATAGTCAAACATGTTAAATGTATAATACCACTTTTTTGCTTTAGGAGTTTATAAAAATAACTGTAAAGGACCATGGGCAGAAATGTCCCCCCCCACCAACAGAAATGAAACATGTCTCATTTAATGACACGGTAAGGTTTGCAAAACTTTTTTTTTATTTTCCCAATTGGTCCCCCAAAAATGACCGTTGTTGAAAAAAAAAAAACTTTGCACATTTCATCTCAATCGGTCCAGTTCGGAGCAAATTGGCTTTGACAGACGGGACAGACGCACGAGTGGTCCTATAAGGATTCCGTTTTTTCATTTTTTGTGCGGATCCTTAAAACTAAAAAAGGACTTGACGTCATCGATACAACGTATTACATTTGAGTTTGAAAATTATCGTTTTAGATAAATATGGCTTCAATTAAAGCGCGGCGGCGTCGAACTTTCCCCCCCTCCCCCCACTAAATGCGCGGTGGCTCTCGATGGCTCCAGGTCTGAATCTACTCAAGACCAGCTAAGAATCAACTGTGCTAAGTTTCAGCGCTTGGGCCCAAGTGCAAGGTGTCGTGCAGCAATACCCTAGCAAAAACACTTAAAAAAAAAACCTTTATCATAGAATCAAAGTTATAGAAGTTATATTTCTTATGTCGATTCTTTTTCAAGATGTAAACAAAAAACCCCCTAGGGCTCACCTCCGAGGGGTGGAGACTTTTTTTTATGGCATAGAGAAGGCAAAATAGCACACAGACCACCTGATGGTAAGTGGAAACTGTGGCCCATAGACATTCGCAATCGCAAGACTGCATGCCTAAGACTGCAAATGCGTTGCCAACCCAATGCCTCCATGCTAGTCATTACACCGGCTGTCTTATCCCCAAACCGGATCATAACAATGCGAACACTGCTGTTTGGCGGTAGGTTAATGGATAAGATGGTGGTAGCGATCCGCACGGACCCTGCACAGGCTCCTACCACCCGCAAGTAGTAGTAGTATGTTTATCTCCCTACCTAGTCCAAAAAAAGTCCCAAAGTCGAACTTATTGCTTTCAACTCTTCCATCCACACCCCTATTTTGAGCATTTTTTTTTTTTAGCCTAGTCGGGTGTCCCACTTCTGGGGAAAGGCCTCCCCTCTTTTCCGCCATTCGTCCCGATTGACTGCATGCTCCCGCCATTCGCTTTGAAACGCGTCTAAGTCATCCCGCCATCTCCTTTTTGGTCTGCCTCTGCTCCGGTGGCCATCTTGCGGAGTCCATTCGGTGGCAACCTTGGCCCATGGTTCCGGATGCATTCGGTAGACGTGTCCAGCCCAGTCCCACTTCAGCTTAGCGGTCTTGGCATTATTTTACTTATGAGTATTTTCTTTTGCGGTGCGCGAGTCTGAATCGCACTTGGCATCATGGAATTGAACCGACTCGCATCGCGTGCCATACATAACTAATTTCATACGGAAACAACTTGAAAAACTGATATCCCAACTGTGAAAATAGGAGCCAATTTCAATATGATGAGGACTGTTGTGTTGTGAGGAATATTAAGTGCAATAAAGAGTTTACATTCGTACATACATAACGTACTAGGCGTTTTCTGCTTTATTTCAGCTTGGCTTGTTACAAAGAGAACATAAGGACTTCAGTAAATGAAACAAATATTTTGCACGTGGAATATGTAAACTTAAATTTATTGAACACTACACAATGATTATTATTAAGTACACGTTAAACAATAGCATAGTAGGGCGTGTCAAGCGCAAAGCAATTGTTGTTGTTGGTGGAGAGCAGCATGTACCCGTCCTCCCCCCACCTCTCCCCCCACGAGTTCCTCACGATCCAGTATTCGGTGCCGTCACGGGTGCCGTAGCCCACGATGTTCACTACGTGGTCAACTTCGTCTTCCTTGCTACAAAAAGAAACGATTCTATCAATTAGGTACATTGGTGACCCATACTGTCAAGAGCAGTTATCCCTGAAGACGACATAATACGCTAAGGTCGGTAGTGATCCTCGATATGGATCTATAAAAACATATTGCATACATGTCTGTACTTTGGATAGAACAGAATTGAACAGAATATGATTAGTTTATTTGTCAATTCTTTAACAATCTGCTGAAAATCTCCATACAAAATGCGAAAATGTTTCTCTCCCTCGTCCAATTTTTACGATTTTTGGATATGTTGTAGATATCATGAAAAACTCTCTGAACGTTTTCCTTTGCAAGAAAATATTTCTTAGAACAAAAACAAAAAACAGAAACGTACAGTCCTAGGTCTTTGTAATAACTATAACATATTCAAAAATCGTGAAAATCGGACTAGCTTTAGGGGTGAGAAACATTTTCGCCCGGAACTAAATTTGTATGGATTTTTTTTGGCAGCTGCTCTTCACAATCCTGTTAACGGTGCGTATATTACGGTGCGTCACAAACGGCGCCATATTTTTACCATGACCCCGTCTTTTGTTTACGCAATGACAACGATTTAAGAAGGAAGGTTGGGAAGGAGGATTAACAATAGACTCTATGAATGATATCATATGGAATGGTGAACCAGACTATTGAAGAAACTACGATGCCTGCCTGGCCAATGCTAATTGCTTTGGGTGAAATTGCAGGCGGTGACTCGCCAACTCAATTGGAATGAGACTCCCGAAACAGCCGCATAAACATAGCAGCTTAGAAGCAACAGTTCGGGTGGAGATGTACTTTTGGACTTGAAACGACTATAAGTTGCCCACTTGCCACTTATGCAGCGCATCTACTCTTCGAGCTTATAGCACTTACGACTCCATTTTGACCGATCAATTAAGGAAAGCCAGAGGTGAGGTAATGTTCCTCGTCATCGTACACTCCAGCTGGCTGGCCGGTGACCGCAAGCGAGAGGTGATTAACAGGACCTACCCTCTAGAGCATTCAGGTCCGTGGTGTTACTAGCGCTACTCACCAACGGCTGGCCACTAGCTGCTCTGCGGCTTTAAAGGAATTGACATTGAGTCGTCCGCCGCGTGTTGCATATGGCAACCGCCTAATTACCGACCGAAATAGGCGGGCAGACCAATGTGAACATGACGATCGTTGGCCGAAGTAGTTTGAAACAAGTTCGGCCGCTTAATTTATTTAGATATTTACCACTCAAGATCGTAAAACACGCCGCTTGAGTAAAGTTCGAAGGCATTGGTAGTCTGCATCAGCACCGCTAGGGGGCCATACTTGTGGAGCGCCACCTTCGCCGCGGCTACGCTAAGTGGGGTGGCCATCGAGAAGCCGTGGATCTTGTATGGCTCAGTCTCGTTCAGGTGGCAGTACCCGTTCTGTAAGAGAGAGAGAGGCTCGGTTTCAGTGCAGGGTTTCCCAACCTGTTTTGCGTCGGGCCTCCCCGGATAGTAAAGAATATTGTCATGCCACTTCGATTTTTATCGCGACAAACATCAAACGTGTTTTTTAATTTAATTACATCGACCACGACGTCGCGTTGTGATACAGATACCGAATTTATTAATTATGACATCGTAATTCATGTTATATTATTTATGTTGTATTTACACAATTAATTGAAGTGTTTTTGATTAATTCAAGCATGTGGTGCCTCCCTTGCCTTCTATCTAAGCCCTCTCAGGGAGGCGCACCCCACTGGTTGGGAAACCCTGATCTAGTGGCTAGGGGGTTGAGTCGAGATCGTAAGGTACCGAGTTTGAACTCCCGCAGTCACGATGTGTGTAGTTTTTTGAACTTAAGTTGTTTTACTACTGTCGACATTATCAATAGTACCCGGATGACCCGGTTTTTTTTAAATGTAATCATAAAAAGTTTGACTGAAAAAAACGGGCAAATAAATTTTAAAACTTTGCTGATTCGTTATAATTTTTCGTCGACATCAGGGAAATAGTTTTTTTTTCTTTTTCTTTAAGTACGAAGGCCACAAGTTTGTCGGTCATTAAAGTTTACAAATGTCAACTTCATAACTAAAAAAAAGATTTCTAAAATATTAGAGGAAATAAAAAATAAATGAGCCGCAGTTCCATGATCTTCAGGATGACGACTATCGAAAAAAAATATAATTTACATCTCTTCCAAAAACTTTACTTACCCAATTGCTGTGTTGGTGCCGGCCGAGAATAGCACCACCCCATCTCTTCCCGTGGGTGTCGTAAGAGGCGACTAAGGGATAAACCGGAGGATGGGCAGCAGCGTCCTCCGCGGACTACATGATATAACTGCGGTCGCCCACCCGCCTGCCAAGCGTGGCGACTACGGCATTTTTCCCCCCAACACGGTATGGAAAGCCTTGGGGGAGGCCTATGTCCAGCGGTGGACGGCTTTCGGATGGCATGATGATGATGTACCCAATTGCTTGTTTAATAGACAAATTACATACCAATCGAAAGTATGAAGCCTATAAAACATGTTAAACGTTAGGTTAACTATTTTATTCCTGTCAGACTATTGGGTAGGCAGGTAATTTGGTACTAAAAATTTGCACCAAAACGAACGTTTACATAATATTCTATAGGCTTTTTATACTTTCGATTAGTATGTAATTTGTCTATTAAACAATTAATGATATAAGTACAGGACTGAAAGTTTTCAGCCTACCTATTCGCCACATATTATTTAGCATATTAAATTTGATATAATATACTTTTCATCGAATAAACAGCCTGGTACAAATCGTCTCCTATTCGGGTCTAAGACCAGTTTATGAATAAGGGGGTAACAGTTCACCTGTTCATCCGTCTCTTTCTGACACGTATATAAGTACGAAAGTGACGGGTTCTTTATCCACATTTTGTCACGCGATAAACGCAGCTATACTACTCCGAGCATAGACAAGAGAGAGAGTCAGAAAGCGTAGCGAAGATCCAAACGCTACTAAACGCTGGCACTTCTGTTCTCTATTGGCTCAAATTTATATTCAAAGAGTTTACATAAGTGCCTATTCTGTCAAAGGTGGACCTAACTCGCCATAATAGTAGTTTATGTGACTGGTGCATAATGAGAGGCATTAAAACACGAGTGCGGTTTTATGAAACGAGTCGAGTTTCATAATAATATCACACGAGTGTTTTAATGCCTAATTATTTATACAATCGCGTACATAGCTATATCTACATGCATATCATAAGTTTTCTACAATATGCGAGTGGTTTTCCTGTGTCTTAATGTACCTGTATCTCGATGTTTAAATTAAAATATCTGCCACTTTAATGACAAGCAAAGCAATACTTTAATGATAACATTAAAATACAACCACAGATACAGTTTCTAAACATATTGTAAGATATATGATATCGATGTAGATGAAAATAATTTGATCCAGTTTGTTAATACGGCACCTAGCATGTCTTACCTGGCTCAGGTACCCCCCGTACTCCTCGTCCAGGGGCAGCCCGTGCTTCATCACGTGGTTCAGTGCGTCGCGGGGCGAGCCTCCGTCGCAGCCTTCGTTGCCGCTGGCATCTTCCCTGTAATTGACCCGCCATACATTGGTATAGTTGAATTAAGTGTGACATTGACAATGACTTGACGAAGAAAAAATATATTAGCTCCTATAAATAGGTATAAGCCATCAATTGCTTACTAAGCCTAGAAATTATTCCAAACTCAGTGGAGCCACGAGTAAGTTAAGTATAGCGGAAATACTGTTGCCACTTTCCGACTCCAAATACCATCTGCTGTTTTTACGTGTCCTCGGGATAACATATAACAAAAAGTATGCAATGCTTTCGCAAAGGTGGATCTAGGGGTGACAGGCGCAATGCCCTTCTCCCGAATACTTAAATTGCATAGCCCTTGAGCCGAAGAAACAGCTAAGATCGGAGATCTCATCGAAACCTTGGATCCACCTGTCATCGATGGCTGGTTCACCATTGACATGATACTGACCCCCAGTTACAGTCGATCAGCGACTGCTCGCTGAGGACGAGGTTCCTCCCGAGGGCGCGCGAGAGGGCCCCCTCCACCGCGGCGGTGGCTGCGAAAGCCCAGCACGACCCACAGTCTCCTTGTCCTGAAATAGTAATGTTCAGTGTCATCATTAAGAATACCCGCTTCGCACCGGGACACCATGGCGGCGCAACCAGTTGCCACCATCAATAAAATGTATGAAAAGATGCACAACCAAGCGGACACCAGGGGAGATACCCGCCATAGGCCTGTATATATTTAGTCGGTGGCGTTGAGAAACGAGCCTAAAACGTGATATGGAGTCGACATTTATATTAACACTCGCGCCATATTTCATACTCAATTATTTAATAGTTGTGCAATAGGGGATATTAATGACATTTTTCCACATCTTCAATTAAAGCTGATTCAAAAAACAAACCGTTGAGAAAATCATTTTTTGAATAGCTATATAACCTAACAAATAGCCAAGATATAAGCACACGAAGGTTTGTTTATATGGCCTACGTGTTACATGACGTAACACGGCGAATTGGATATCTCTGTCTAATTAGCAATTTACAACCTTCCGGCTGGGTTGGACTGAATGCCAAAACGCACCGGTCCGCATTAGTCTGAATGTCAAAACGCACCGGTCCGCATTAGTCTGAATGTCAAAATGCACTGGTCCGCATTAGTCTGAATGTCAAAACGCACCGGTCCGCATTAGTCTGAATGTCAAAACGCACCGGTCCGCATTAGTCTGAATGTCAAAATGCACTGGTCCGCATTAGTCTGAATGTCAAAACGCACCGGTCCGCATTAGTCTGAATGCCAAAACGCACCGGTCCGCATTAGTCTGAATGTCAAAATGCACTGGTCCGCATTAGTCTGAATGTCAAAACGCACCGGTCCGCATTAGTCTGAATGCCAAAACGCACCGGTCCTCATTAGTCTGAATGTCAAAATGCTCTGTTCCGCATTAGTCTGAATGTCAAAACGCACCGGTCCGCATTAGTCTGAATGCCAAAACGCACCGGTCCTCATTAGTCTGAATGTCAAAATGCACTGGTCCGCATTAGTCTGAATGCCGAAATGCACCGGTCGTACTATGTACAAAACTCAAAATACCTTTTTACCAAAATGACTGATTTTCTAAAAGTCCTCGTTTTGGAATGTCTGAAATCCGTAAGGTCAGAAATGCTTGTAAATATTATCCGTATTGCTAGGCCGTTTTTATTATTAATTTCACTTTTGGTGATCTTATATTGTTGAGAAATGCGATTTAAAAATCCATACGTAATCCCTAGGAAACGATATTTGTAGTATTTTTCTTGAAGTCGCAGGTTAATTAATACAAGTAATGATCATAACAATTTTCTGATATACCCAAATCGCTACCCCAATATTATAGAGTTCTAGGTTACATTGTCAGGGTACTTCAATTTAGACCTAGTGTCACTCTGACAAACTTCAAATTTCAAGTTGATACAAGTGCAACATAGAACCCTATAATATTGGGGTAGTGAAATGTCAACTGGTAAAGAATGCCATAAGGCAAGTTCACCTCTTTTACATAAAGTATTTTTATGCAATAAAGATCAAATACATAAATTACCCAGTAGTTATAACAACTTGGTCACCTCAAACTTACTTTTGATAGGCGATATGTACCCTTCTAGTCTCTGATCAAACTCCTCAGGCAGTTCTTGGACAAGCTCCTCCACTTCCTCAGCAGAGTGGGGGAACGGTACAGGCGCGGTGGAGGGAGAGGATCGGCGCCCTCCCTTCATGCGCCGCATCTCGGCTGGAGTGCGGTCAGACAGGTGGTTTAAGGCCAGCTTGTATCCGAGGTTCTTACGGTTGCGCTCTAATACAAATCTGTGAAATAGATGGATATGAGAGAATTTACATAGCATATTTAATGTACGGGTTCGCTGGTTTACCACGATCACTTGAACTGACTTGGTGACTGTTTCTACTGCCACATGAGTAAAGAAACGGAACAGAGACTAAGCTTCTAAAGAGCGCGCAAAATTTATACCTAATATGGTAGGGTTGGCACTGGTGGACAAAAATAAATAAAATGATATCGATCAGTTTTTTATTTATTTATTGATTACAAATTACTTACGCTAAAGATTTTGTTTTTATAACTTTTGTTTTTTACTAATTTATTATATCTTATAATTGAATGATAAATCCTTAATCTAATGAACAGTTTTTTTAAATAATCCAATGGAAAGCATTCACATGGCATATCAAATTTACATTCACTCATTATAACACAACAAATACATTGAAATCGAACACGACGCGGTGCGCGCCCTGCGCTTGTGACCAAACTGAACTAGTATAAACCAGTTTCTGCGTGTACGTGACGAGGAGTTTGGTCACACGCACACACGCGCATCGCGCTTGTAGTAGTGTACCTATCGCAGCGCGGTTGTATGAAGCTTAGTCTCTGTTCCGTTTCTTTACTCATGTGCTACTGCGAGCGAACCTCTTTAGGAAACGCCGTTGTAAACCAAACGGAGTCCGTTCAGCTGGTATTGATAGGCAGGCATCAGGTTTTACTTTAAAAAGTTGGACATGATAATTCACGTACGGTCACGGTCAAAGTTGCACGGGAACCTACCTATAGGCGATAAACCTATGAACACTTGCGTCCACATTCTCAAACATTAAACTAGGTAACCACCACCACTTCTTTCTACCTGCTACGATCCTGACATCTCTTTCGCTTCTTTCACATTCATAAATCGAGTCAAGCATGCACGTCGGTTTCGGGGACTTATGATTCGGCCCTTTTCCATACTTTTCCGGTATGATTCGAAAAAGTACGCCTAGGGCAGCACTTTCCGAACCTTCCACTCAATTCCACTCTGTATATCTCTTTCGTCAATCTTCTTTCATCCATCCTTTCTAAATGAACGAACCATCGAAGAATGCCCTCTTCAATCTTAGTCAATCAGTTTCACACCACACATACTACGCAAAGAGCGCATTTCAACTGCATTTAGCCGACTTTCATGCTTGTCCTGCCACACCTAACATTCACTACCATACCTAGTAGGGGCAAACACTCCATTGTGAACGGCCAGTCGGGCGTGCAATGCCCGTTCTGCTCACAAAGGAGTACAGGGCCACATTAATCTGATTGCCCACATTCACCCTCCTCTCGACAACCTTCTCACACTTACCATCTCTTGTCACTCACTTTCCCTACTAGTTCTCCATTTATATTTATCCCGCACTCAGTCATCTCCTCGTCCTTTTTTATTTATTTATGTTACATATTTAATAGACAATACAATTTAATATTTTTCGTCTCTGTAATATAACAAAGTTCCAGGTGGACTTACTTCCAATTCTGGTGAAATATTTGTTTCCTCGTCTTATGCTCTTCGTCGCTCTTGTAGTTTTTTCCGTGATGCTTTTTGAAGCTGAAATTGATTTTCTTTTTATTATTAATCTTATCTTATCTTATCTTATCTTTCATAATAATATTAATGCAAAACTTTGACGGTTTGTTATTCAATCAAAATAGATTAGTCTAGAATTGCTCATAGGCTATTTTATTTATGCCGTAAAATTGATCAGTTCCCGAGGGAATAGCGATAAACAACTGCTACGCGGACGGAGTCGCACGCAAATCTAGTTAATAATTAAATAAATAGGAATTATAGGAATTCCTACCTCAACAGGCACACAAGGAAGCGAGCTTATAAAAACGAAGTTCCGTACCATCGCACAAAAACCAAAAACAATCGAGGAAAATGAAACCACGCCGGATATCCGCTTTAACTTTTAACATTTTTCTACATTTTTAGAATTTGTTGGTATAGTAATACACACTAAAGGGCCTTATAGGGTCTTTTAGGTTCGGAAGCATAAAAATAAACTTTATGTCATCATGATACCTGTCAAATGCGACGTCAAGGTCCCCGTCAAATGACGGATGCAGACTCTGCATGGTCCCGTGGAAGTCATCTGGAGCCGCAGAGCAATCGTGCTCTGCACAGGAAATCCAAGTATTATTGGAACGTTCTTCTTTGTTTGTAGATACTCACTAATACCCAAAGCGAACCTAGGTGTAAACTCATACCGGGAAAAAAACTCGATTCAACATGTCAACTTGATCTTGTTTTATGGCATGGCATGGAGAACCCAAAATCCAAAAATAAAGTGGGATCCTACGCTTGTAGTCATTTTAGTCTCAAGATTGCAATCTCAAGACCACAACCTCACGATGCAAATGCAATCTTAAGGCTGCAAATGCGACTGTGGACTTAAACGAAATCCAGCTTACTTTACTACTCTTTTCTTTACCTAGCCTATTAAGGCCTTGCGTACAAATTAAGATAATTAAACCATTAAAATAAAGATTTATTGCAAATGAGATAAAGAAATTCCCTTGTTTTTAAGACTGACAATAAAACTAAGAATAGCTAAACTGAAGTGGCAGTGGGCGGGGCACATTGCTCGCAGGACTGATGGCCGATGGGGTCAGAAGGTTCTGGAGTGGCGTCCGCGGACCGGAAGACGAGCTGTAGGTAGGCCTCCAACAAGATGGAGTGACGACCTCGTCAGGATCGCGGGACCGCGGTGGATGCGAAAAGCACAAGACCGGTCTGAGTGGAAAGCCTTGGGGGAGGCCTATGTCCAGCAGTGGACGTCTTTCGGCTGACATGATGAATAAAATTAGATATTGACTCTATTACACCCTTCACATGTAAATATTCCATTGGTATATTAGGTTGCATGGTAGACTTTACGAGGCTAGACATTGAAGAGTAAATTTCAACAATACTCTAACACTAGGTGATATTTATTTATTTATTATTCCACAGAAATAAATACAAATGGCGGTCCTAATGCCTAATCAAACAGCAAATATAAAACTAAATACTAGTAGTTTGGACCATTTAAAACTATTTAACTTCCAGAAAGTCAGGCAGATGGTAGGGTTAAAGATACCGGTACGCATACCTTTTTCGGCGTCGAGGTCGTCATCGCATATGATGGGATTGTAGTTGTAGTAGTTGTAGATGACATGAGCATCCAAAGTACCTTTCTCGACGTCGTACTTTTTGTAAACAATCCTAAAATGTAAAACAGTCCTTCAAAAACAGTGTAAAAAAGGCTAAAAAATTGATCTCTAATATGGTGTTACGTTAGAGTATTATTTATTTAGATTTACTGTCATTAAGTACTAATGGAAAATCGACGAAATAAGTTTAGTTTTAACTTCTAATTGTAGTAGAAAATTAAAAGAAGAACAATAGTAGGCAATGACCAGCATTACGATATAAACGAGGACAGCTGCAGCGTAATTTCGAAATTATGTTATCGATTATTGTAAAGTAATGCGTTTCAATTCTAGTAGCAATTGAAACGTGAACTTGGTATATTTTTAGTACAATATCGTACGACACTTGATTACGAACGACGTGAGAATAGGGACTATAGTAGTTAGTCAATTAATTTTAAAAATACATTCATATTCGTGACACTGACACAGCACATGTTTGTTTTGGCCGCCATTTTTGTAGTAGGTCGTCGGCTTCTCAACCCATCTTAGAGTACTTATAATATGTGTGTAGATAAAGTGATGTATGCAACTGTACATAATCAACCCTTAAAACACTCGTGTGATCTAATTATGAAGCATTTGGCTCGTTTCATAAAACCCAACTGGTGTTTTAAGGAGTCTCATTATGTTACAGTTCGATCAACTACTATATTCCTATGCGAATTAAACAGTAAGTCAATCTGTGCAAAAATACTGTGATATTTTGTAAACTATTTATAATTATAAGTAATGTAATGATGTAAACCTTTTTCTTGAAAAAAATATACCTTGCCGAGTTTCTTACACCAGTTCTTCTCGGGGCAAAGGTTTTATTTTTCGTACCGGTGGTAATGCTTTTTGACATTCATAGGTGCATTATATTATGCCTAAATTGAAGAATAAAGAACTTTGACTTTTGACTTTGACTTTGAATCACAGATTTCATCATTTTAATCATTGCTTCTATAAAAAAAAAGAGTACAGACTCAAAATTCGGAGAGTGATTCGATTTTATTTGGATTTTTCAACCACTTAAACGTTGCCTACTAACATTAATAAATATTATTCTATTAGATAGGTTAATTAAATCTCGTAATATTTCCTTTAAAACATGGGCCGGCAGTTCCACGGCAATCGCTTGCTCAATTAACGAGTTCAAATCTACTTAATGATCTGATAGCCATACTCACTGGACCGGTACGTCGACATCCCTCGACCCTTTGTATGTGTAAAGAGTACTTTCGTGTTTAACTCTCTCTGTGTCCCCTCCGCCTTCTTCGCTTATATCTTCCCAAACGTCGACGACGCGGCCTTCATGTTGTCTGCTATCTAAAAATATTTTTTGTCATTGGTCCAAAAGCTGTCATATAAACGTTGGTAATATCAAAAAAAACTGTGGATTGAAAGTAAGTCTCTTTTGCTGGGGGGCCATTTGCAACGTTAAAAGATGGCGGATGTGTAATTTGTGTTAGTTTTCTATTTTTGTGTTTAGGTGTTCAAAGTTCTTTTCTGATAGTGATTTGTGTTTTTCGTGCCTTTGTGTTGCACAGTAATAGAAAACTTGGACTTATTTCATGTATCTGGCATCTTACTTCTCGTTTCAAGTAGACTCGCAGTGATACAGAGGTTAAAACTATCTTGACCTCTGTCCTACATATCACCGTACAACGTTGCCCCCAATCTTCGTAGAGAAGATTGGATTGTGTTTTATTGCTATATTGATTTATACTTATATATACTTTGGCACCGGCGAAATCAGTTCATTGTGGAGACGCCATATCCCCGCGGTAGTAGCTGTGGAAGTGGCCGCGGGGCAAAGAGGAAGAAGTAGCTTTTGCTGCCGACTGTACTTTTTTTAGCGACGTCATTATCTACTTATCAATACTAAAATAAAAGAGTCCCAACACGGTGGGTCTACGTTAAGTATAGCGGAGATCCTGATGCCCCCTTCCCACTTCATCATCAGATCAGGTTTTTGACACCATTATATTGCATTACCATGCATTTTACATATAAACTGGGTTAGAATTAACTTGACGGTCAACCTTCATACAATGTTCAATTCGACAACGAACATTCGTCCTTACCCACATATACGTAAGAGTCTTCAGTCGGAAATGCGTCGCGTTTTTGATCTTCTTCTTCGGTTATGGTTCTAGAGACGCAAGCCATCTCGTTCTGCGCCAACTCTGTTGTCTTTGGAGAAACCTGCGCAGACGCATTTTTTTAACGAATAACTTTGTTATAAGTTTACCATGTTTATCTGTGTGTCGGTGTGACCCATGCCGTGGCTGCCAAATGGATAAACCGATTAGGGCCGGCAGATCGTAACATAATAAAAAAAACTAACACCTACATTACTAATAGGCCCATAAGTAAACCCTAGGTTCCCAGGTTAATTCGTTAAAGTTGTCAGTTCCCATGAATCTGGCATTCGTGAATTATTTCACCTACCGTAAACGTACAGTCATTTACGTGCAAGTGGCTGGTGATTTGCCGTTGCGAGTTTTCCAAGAAATATGCATGGATTTTTTAAATCGCATTTCTCAATAAAAAATAAAAATACCGTAACATGATCACCAAAAGTGAAATTAAAGTCAAGAAATACGGATGATAGAAGCATTTTAAAATGCTAATTAGACAGAGAGATCCGATGTGCACCGGTGACGTCATCGTGCAGTTCGGCCATATAAACTCCACGTAAATTTCTGTTTTGCTAGAAAGAGATAGCTATAGGAACCAATCTTTGTTGGCTTATGTCCAAAGTTATCATACTGTCAAAGTTTGAATAGCTCCTAATTACTTGCCTGTAATGGCTGCCAAGTCAAAAACAATACCATACTCGTAACAGTCATAACAGATATACGATATGGTTTTTACCACAGAACAGAATATACAGTAGAAGTGTGAAGTGGGCGTGTCAAGTGGTTTTTTTTTATAGTCGTAAAGGCAAACGATCCAAATGCCAGGGGCACAGCGAAGTTGTTGCCTTTAAATATTTTATGCCGCGTTTAAAGGAGGATATGTTGTAGTGCTGAGGAAACACAGTGGAGGGAAGCTCATTCCATAGTTTCAAGGTGCGAGGAAGAAAGGATCTTTGGAAATGGACTGTAATCGATTTTAATGGTTCCAGGTAGTATGGATGAACTTTACTCCGGTGGCAAGTGGTCCCATAATAGAATGGCACTGTAGGTACTAAGCTAAACAATTCCTCAGAGCACTCCCCGTGATAAAGCCTATAGAATACGCAAAGAGTCTTCCAAATCCAAAGTCCCTTCGCAGCTCTAAAGGCTCCACCTTTCCGTAATATTGGGATCATCGACGATTCGTATTGCTCTGTATAGAGTCTAATGGTAGCACTTGGTATTTCGGAGCCCCAGCTCAAAGATGAGAGCAATACTCCACGTGTGGTCTTATCTGAGCTTTGTAAAGAATCAACCGTTGTTTCGACGTGAAGTATCGCTTGGATCTGTTTAGGACCGCTAATGGCATAGTTATGCGGAATTCCGCGTAACCTGGTACCAGTTTGCCGCCATCGCTTGTGGGTGATAGTTGTGCGAATAATATTTCTAAAATAGGAAATAAATCCAGAATCCAGCAAGCCTTATTGTGCTATTTTGGAATGTAAAAACGATAGCCACACCAACAACATTTTCCATGGTGGCGTGGTGTTAGAGAAGCTCATGCCACTTCTACTGATTTTCTATTCCGTGGTTTTTACCGTCTAGAATAAACAACGTACCATGTAAACCGTTCCATTATCGGAGTCGTCGTAGGACCAGTAGAAGTATACCTGCACCATGCAATCGTCGACGTCCATGCGGGACCGATTGTACTCCAAGCTGTACCTAAAACCGAGAAACAAAAACGACGTTCTATACAATATTATAATATACTACTTAATAAAGTTTGTTACAAATTTGTTCCACGGTTTTTTTTGTTTGTGACGCTTTAAATGCTTGCATATTTAGCCAACAGATTCAAACTTGAAATCTTTTTTAAAACTAATTGGACCATGCATAATAAAATGAATTCATCAATAATTAAATAGATTCATATACGTAATCATTAATTGTGTTGCACGAAATTAAATAGTTATTTTAAATATTATACAGTTATACAGTTGTCATTTTGTGGTTATCTTCTCGCCCAAAAAATCACTGAAAATGGCGATAATCCTACACAAACATCGTGATTGGTTGTTTAGGGGTTTCCGAAGTAAATTTAAAAAGAAAATATAATCCCTATTGAATAATAGGAAATTCAATCCCAATGTGCAGAGACTTTAGATTTTAAGAGCATGAGAAGTGAATAAAAATTAAATAAATTACCTTCTATCAAATCTATTTTGTCTCAAATTCTCAATTTCCTTTCACTGCTTTTAAGCATAAACACATTATTAACGCACGTATCATTTATAATAAACACAAATTTCGGGTATGACATCATTTCTTTTCTTTTTTTTTTCTTTTCTTTCTTTTACTTATTTCAATTTCAACTTCATAGTTTTATCTATTTTTAAGAAACGGTCCTGACAGGCAGGCCGACAAGTAAGTCACCTAAATAATCACAAAAGAGCGTAAATTAATAACTGTTCCATGGAATATTCTGTCTTATGGCGTTAGTTGCAGAATGACTCGGTCACAAAATTACTTAATCGCAAACTGACCACATAGTTTTTTCTCATTTTATGCCTGTCTTAGCAAAGTTGACGGAGCCCCACATGGCGGTGCTCCAATTCCTGGGCATGCGCCCTTCGGGCAATTGAAGTTACCTAACGAACCTAATCTACGTAGTAACACAAACTGGCGAAATTTTATAATGTAGATTAAGTACAAGGAGACGGTCGTCGTGCGGTAAATTTTGCGACTTAGTTCATCCAATCCTATGTAACGTACCATAACTCTATAGGCTCCCTGATGTGCTGGACGAGATCAATCTTCTCTGCCTTGAGATGGTACTCGGCGGGCAGCGCCAACGTTGGCGTAATGTCGTCATCGTCTACGAAAAGCCATATGGTATAGCCAAGGAAATTGATTGTTTAGCAGTATGACGTAATACGTAAATTAGCAGGGTTTATCATTCTCCGGCGTGACACGACTAAAGACTTGCGGATAATGTATAACCCGGCAAATTGATGTATTATGTTTACTATTGCCCGGTTCCTATATTCAATAAACGAATCGTTTTCCTTACATGCCGTAGCGTTATGACATTTGCTAAGTACAAAATGTGTCGTAAATTTAAAGAGGCGTAAGGGAAACGATTCGTTTCTTGAATATGGGAACCGGGGATATATCAAAATTTCATGAAATGTACTTGAAATGTACATTCAACTTTACACATTGACGTCACTGTAGACCGAAGAGCTGGCAGTTTCCTCGCTCAACGAATAAGTTTAGCCATTCAACGAGGAAATGCTGCCAGCATCTTTGGTACAATGCCGCTGGGGCCATTCTTAGATTTAATGTTTTAGTGTATATATAGATTTAGTCTTATTTAATATAAGTTATTTTCAGTTTGTTTTACAATTTAATTAAATATGATGTAACTATTTATACTCTATTAGGTGTTATTAAGTATAAAATGTCAAAACATTGTAAAACCCTTTTTTTCTAATTTCACATTATTTTAAGAATGTAATTTGCTATTGTACCTATTCAAGATTAGTTGTTTTATCTTTTGGTGCCTGTTATTGGCGCATAAACTTTAATTTTCACTTTACACGACAAACAAGGGAAATGTATAATCGGGATGAGGCATCATAGGTTTCTTTAATTAGAGTAATTAAATAATAAATAAATATCTGTGGGCAATGTCACACAAATCGATCTAGTCCCAAACTAAGCTCTAGGCTTGTACTATGCGTATTTGACAACGATAAACTTCCTTATACATATAAATACATACATAAATATATAGAAAACATCCAAGTTTCAGGAACAAATACACGCGCTTATCACACAATTTTAATAAAGTCAAAAAGTCAAAGTCAAAGTTCTTTATTCTTCAATTTAGGCATAATATAATGCACCTATGAATGTCAAAAAGCATTACCACCAGTTCGAAAAATAAAACCTTTGCCCCGAGAAGAACCGGGGCGAAAGAAACTCGGCTATCTCGGCTACTCGGATATCTGCCCTTTCACCCGGGACCGCTCGCTTCGTAGGCAGGGTCACTACCACAGTATAAAACACTACCCAACTGGGCTAACGTGTAGTATAATAATAGCAACCACATGTTATTATTTTGAACCATAAGCCAACTTCAGTTGGACTGACTCACTGACCCTTATCTGTTTATGAAGGCGGTGTTTGGTTTTTTTTTTAAAACAATACGTTATTATACTTTTTATTGATAATACGCTGTTACGTACGTAGTCCCGCTTCTTAGTTAATAATGAAACTTAAACACTTATGAGCTTTATTTTCTATGAAATAAAGTCCGTTTTGACAAGCCTATATTTCAATACAGATTTTCAGTTTTTTTGTTAGTTCTCAAAAACTGTGAATAATGAACACTTGATTTTATTTTTCCATTATAGTATAATTATCTACGCGTCAGGATTTTTTCATATTTTTTCAGTCATAATCATAAACTTAGGAGATTAGGGGGGAACGGTATTCTTTTGTCCTTTTTTGGCTATAAATCAAAAAGGATATCTCAGAAAAAAAATAGTTTTGAAATGTGCAAATTGAGCCCTGTTATATGACACCCTATTTGTTATAATTAAACCTCTTTCAATTTTCAACCCCCCATTTCAAACACCTTTTCAATTATTTACAAAAAAAAATTTGTACTAAAATCAGATCGTTGTATAACTATGCCTAATTTCAAACTGATAGCATTTGAAGTTGCTGAGAAAAGTGAGAAAAGATTAAGCTTTTTTAATCTTAAGTTGCAGTAGCCTAACGACTGAGAGCCTCCATAACGAAAAGCCGATTTCATTATAAATTATAATAAATACTTTATTTAACTTTTATTGCACAAAAAAAATACAAATGGCGGACTTAATGCCTAATCGCATTCTCTACTAGTCAACCAAATAATTACAGCAGAAATTAACAAAAATGGAGCGAAAAAAAACAAAAGTGCAGTATTTGATAATGATTTCATAATTATAATTTGATAAAGAGTTACTTTTTTCTTTATGTATGCGGTTCATTGTTTCAGATAAAAAATATATGCCTGATATGTCCCCAAGCCGTGTCTCCAAAATAATGTATGTAACTGTCCATACATTTTGGTAACGAATGGGACAACAAGTAGATTTTTTTTTTTCATTTAATCTCAATTATAAATCAAATACATTACCCAAAATTCTGTACCCGGAACTAAAACTGAACGCAAACAAAAACAACAATAATATCACGGCCATTGTGACAAAAAAACTGCACTGGTCGGGTCCTTTTTCCCGATTATATAACGGGGTTATCGAAACTACTTAATTAAAAGGTCTCGTTTCGTAATGAGACGTTATCGCTGCTAAAATGTTATCAGAAATAAAGTCATATCATTGCTAAATGATAAGAAGGGTTCTGTATCAGAGCGCCTAGTTCACGCGCAGCTGCTGTGGTACCAGTTGTTGGAGTAGACGTCGCCCATAGTTTGGGAGCTACGTCTTTGCGCTATAAGCGTAACAGTCCCGTAGCCTTCTTTTAAGCTACTTTTCCATCGTCGAGGGAATTTTCTTTTGTATACAAAAAATAACTTCTTTTTTTTTTTTTACTCCACTGCCGAAGGAGGATGGTAATGGGTTTATCAGCCTATACATAATATATGTTTGTATGTATGTTTGTTCCTTTGTGGCACTCTATAAACTAAGCGCGTGGACTGGGTCTGATTTTTATGTCAATCAATTTGTCTTAATCTTGTGTGTCATTAAAGATATGATAGTAATCGAAATTCAATATGGCGGCATTTTAGGATTTTTAAAAGTTTAAAAGTTGGTTAGCAACATTACAATCGTGTTCTTAAAAGCTTGCATTTTCATCATATTATTGCAAGGGAAAATCGAACTTATTGTATCATGACTTGCGGTTTGCTTGTTGTAGCATGTTTTGCTGACTGTACATAGTATGAAATATTAGATACGAAATAGCTTCTCTCGTCTTCATACTTGAGAAGCCCTACTCGTAACAAACAGGACAAAGTTTACTCGTGCCATGTGACAATTTTATACTTTTTCTCAAAAACTGTAACTGATGGAGCAATTCCTTCATTCATCCTGTAATTAATAGATTTTTTCCTAATCGACCTAATTGTTATTCTCAGTAACTTCTAAAACAAAGAGGAAGAGATGTATTTTTTGTCTACGGACAGTCGGGCCGCGTAAAATATTGGACATTTTGCCTAGTATTTTTGAACATTAGGCCTTTTAAGAATTAGTTAATTTGCATGGTGGTCTTTTGCATCGATCAGTACGAGAGATCGTTTAAAATATAAATTTTAACATCCAAACAGACAAACTTAAACAAGGAACCCCAAATCGGGAATAATAATTCAAAATAATTAATTACAAACAAAGTCTAAATATTTGGGTTGAATACCTAAAAAGGATTATAATGTCATTAAAAATATCGATAAAATCAAAATAACTGCCACCAGTTAAGGTCAACGCACATTTGCAGCCTATGGATTATGACATATTTTTCTTCCTTTCTTATCTATTCTTTTATATAAACCACGTGGTCAATTTGTGATCCATTTCAAGAGGATAGAACAGAACAACTTTAGCTGCATTTGCATCTTGTCTAGGGGGTCTACGTAAGTGCGAGGGTGACGAATGCTATATCCGCCGCGCTGAAAGTGTCCGTACGGAACCTGAGCTTCTTCTTTACACAGTAATAGCCTATCAAGAAATTCATGACATGAAAAAGTGGCAACACTGTATTGTCATCTCTTTCAAATCAATCTTAAAAAACCGCCTTCAAAAATGCAAAAAATAACTTCTTATAAAATGATAGGTACCTATAGGTAGGTCAGTCCAACTGTATTCGGCTTTTGGTTTAAAATATTGTGGGACGCCGACTTCAGTTGGACTGACCTACCTATAGGTACCTATCATTTTATAAGAAGTTATTTTTTGCATTTTTGAAGGCGGTTTTTTGTTTTTTTAAACATTTATTTTATTTAATACTTTTTAGTGATCCTATTTATGCTGTTATGTAGTTCCACTTTTCAATAAATGAGAAACTATAGAAAATTTCGAGCTCGCCGCAAGCAACGCCACTGGAAAGTTACAGTCATATTTCAACAAGTAAATATTCTTCGTTGTAGTCGCTCAACTATCTTAATCGACATATCTTATCGTTATCGCCACCCTTAAAATAGGTACCGTTGAGGAGTTCCGGTGGCCATCTGTGGTCTTCATCATCAGGTCCACTTCACCAAATGATACTTTCTGAATGCAAATGCTAGACTTGTTACTAAAAAAAAATACTAAAATCGCTTTATGTTTGCCTACAATATTTGAGGAGTTCTCTCAATTCCTCACTGATCCCCTCATCAGATTCCGATTTGGTGGCAATGGGACCACCTCGGAAGTATACCCTATCAAATCAAAAAAGAATTTTCAAAATCGGACCACAATTGACGGAGTAATCGGTGAACATACACAAAAAAAAAAAAAAAAAATACATACAGTGGAACGTATAACCTCCTCCTTTTTTTGAAGTCGGTTAAAAAGAGGGACGACACTACAGTGTTGCCACTTGCTACTTTTTAAATAACTGAGTAATAAAATAGGCATAAAAAATATGTAAATATTGTATATTGTCTAGGGGACACGGTTTCTGTAGGAGAATGTATCGAAACTTTGTATGTGGTGGTTGTCTTGCACTGTCATAGGAAAGTATTTTTTTTTTTTAATATTGATATTTTATATATTTTTTTATTACCGCTACTTATTACTCCCTATGAAAATTCTTAGTTTTGACACATTTTCCTGCTCAAGCTACGCTTGAATGTTTTTTATTTTCATCATTTTTTATATCATGCTTGGTTAAGCTTTACAATTGTATAATATCATAAGTAGTAAGTATTTTAAAAAACGACTGACTGTTGAGTTTCTTGCGGCGTTTCTTCTCAGCAGTGGTCTCTTGCGAAGCGCTGGTAGATTTTGACGTGTAAAAGTGCCTTACTGAATAAATATCTTTTATCTTTTTTTATCTTTTAATTTCCTGACTTTCTTGACAGACTATAAAACAAAGTCGTTGCCCGCTATCTGTTGCTTTGTATGTTCGTTTAAATCCTTCAAACTACTCATCGGATTTTAATGTGGTTATCAACAGTAGATAGAGTGACTTAAGAGGCAGGTGTCTTATGTATGACTAGCTAATGCCTGGGACTCCGTCCGCGTAGAAAAATAAAACAGCCTTTATTGCCGGGTCACGAAATAAAGTAGCCGAGGGACGTTCATGTTTCCGATTGAGGGCAGAATTGGTTTCTTAAGGCAGTCATTTTGGTAGACATCACCGTTGATGGTAACTGTAGGGAAAAACCTGGAACTTTTAAGCCCAGATGACCAAATGGCTTGCCATACAAGTAGTTTTTAGCGAATTTCTCAAAGGCAACACACTTATGCTCTCCTGGGATATCCTTGCCAGCCTCACACGTATAAAACTGGGGTAACTTCTCATGTCATTTTTGACGTATGTTTCATCCATCATCCATGAGTATGCATCTATCGCGATTTTTAATTAAAACCGTTAACTAACAATAGTATCCGTTTTTAAGTAATTGTCTCCTTATCTACAGGTGGTGGTCTTTAGCAGCAGTTCAGTTTCCCCTACCGCCCCCCCCTCTTCCGAAGGTCTTTTGTCTACTTTACAACCCCCTCCTTTTACCTTCCTGTTCCCATTTGAATGCTGACTCTAGGCAGAATTTTCGACAAACGCTGACAACTGACATACTTGAATCCGACCATCACTGACGCAACTGATATTGGCACAAGCCCCGTGTGTGTGTAGCCGCCATTAACGAGAAGAAGAAGAATTAAAAACGTGTTTTTTATTTTATATAGAGATTTCGCTCTTTTAAGCTGGGCAGCTGTCCTATTTGGGACTTCATGTTCCTTCTTAATTTCCTTCTATTACAGTTACAGGTACAGTTTTCTAGGTACAGTTTAGCTTGTACCTGATTATACAAAGTTTCAAGTGACCAGCTCAATCCAAGAACGTTTTTCCATACTTACTTTGTCCCCTGTTCCCTCCCCTCCCCTTCCATTACCATTATCCTAATTTTTTATTACTATAAATCAACTCTGAACATTTTAGAAACGTGTTCTGATGCTCATTCTGAGGCCCCCTATAAAATTTGTAAGTTCATATCCCGAATGTACAGATTGTTTCCCTTCTACAACTTTATTATAAGCAAAGCAAAAAGTATCTTTATAAATATGTAAGCCCGACTGGTGAAATAATTTTTGAAATTTACAGAAGTACAAAAACACAAATCTTTCCTCTTTATAATAGGGATTACCTACTTACACGTGTTACAGAAAACACATAAACCAAAGCGAAGCAAGGACTGGTCGATGTCAGTAAATAAATTATTTTACTGTGTTTTATCGCTATTTTGAATTACCTAATTACCTAATTTTAATATTATAATTGAATGTTGTATTACATGTACCTACATGTCACATATTTGCATGCTGTTTGTAAACGGCTGAAAAGGAGGAATAACTTTTATGAACACCAATTACTAACCCTTTTTAGCAAATAAATCATTATGAATTATGAATTATGAATTAAAACTATTTATTTTGCACGTGGGATCTCTTTTAGTTTATTTAACATTACACAATTATGAATACTTTAAACAATAGGATAGTATGGTTCGTTAAGCAGGAAACAATTGTTGTTCTGGGTTGAGAGCAGTAGGTACCCGTCCTCCCCCCACAACTCCCCCCACGAGTTCTTCACGATCCAATAATCTGCGCCTACGCGGGTGCCGTAGCCCACGATGGTCACGGCGTGCGTAGTTCTATCTTTAATGCTGAAAAAAAACATATTTTTTTTAATTTCCTACCCAAACAAACATTGTGGATATAGGTAAAGTCAAGTTTATAAGGAACCAACTCGAGCTTAGGAAGCCAAGTAGCCAAAGGGGCTCACCAACATGATTCATAAGATAGGTTTGTTAGTTTTCTTTTTAGCTAATTGTTTAAGGTCCCGATCTATGTGGTGCCCTCTGCCACTGTTTTTCCTCGAGAAATTAACTTAAAAAACTGCATTTTTTACACGGAAAAGTAATCGTGAAAGGTCGTAAAGGTCGGCCGTGAAAATTAAGAAAATGCCTCGTTGCGTGACAATTAAATGGAATAGCGCAAAATAGTCACAACCTTGAATCTATTGTCAACGGAAAACGGGGAATTCACATCACTTATTTGCTCTTTTGACATCCCAGTTGGTAGAAATAAGGGACACGATTAGTTTTTATACAGATTGAGAGACAAGACTATTTAAGAAGGGTGGGAACTTTAATAATAGGTTATATGAAAGAACTGATATGGATTGGTGAACTAGGCTATTGATGAAACTACGGCGCCTGCCTGGCCAATGCAAAGTACTTTGGTTGAAATGGCAGGCGGTGACTCGCCAACTCAATGTAATGAGCCTCCCGAAATAGCCGCATATGTATAGCAGCAGGGAGGCAACAAGGCTAAGGGTGGAGAGGTGCTTCTGGACTTTAAACGACCATAAGGTACCCACTCGCCACTTACGCAACACATCCGCCTTTCCAGCAAATAGCTCTTGAGACTCCACTCTGACCTGCCAATAAAGGCAAGCCAGAGGTGAGGGTCTGTTCCTCGTCATTGTACACCGCAGCCGGCCGGTGAAGGCAAGCGTGAGGTGAGGAACAGGGCCTACCCTCGGGAGCACTCAGGTCCGTGGTGTCGCCACTCACCATCAGCTCGCCACTAGCTGCCCTGGCTTGCCTTATTATTATTATTATTACTTAGCCTAATATAGTGTCCCACTGCTGGGCAAAGGCATAACCCTATGCCTAACTTCGGTAGTTATAATCAACACAGGTTGTTTTTATTATTTTAATGCAGCAGGCTTACTAATGGAAGGTTCTGGCGTGGCGTAGGTAGGTAGGCCTCCAACAAGATGGAGTGACGACCTTGTAAGGATCGCGGGAGCGCGGAGGATGCGAAAAGCACAAGATCGGTCTGAGTGGAGAGCCTTGGGAGAGGCCTATGTCCAGCAGTGGAAGTCTTTCGGCTGACATGATGAGGCTTACTAATAGTAATGCTGTAATGATAACGTTTGTAGTACGGATCTTATCTAGACCTACTGATTGGCTAGGGCTAGGAACAAGATATTTACCACTTAGGATCGTAAAGCACTCCGCTGGAATAATGCCGAAAGGCGTTGTTGACCTGGATGCTCGTCGCTACGGGCCCGTACTTGTGCAGCGCCACCTTGACGGCGCCGATGCTCAGCGGGGTGGCCTGCGCGAAGCCGCGGATCCTAAATACTTTAGTCATATTCGACAGATGGCAGTACCCGTTCTGTAACAGAAATTGAGTGATACAAAGATGAACCCCGATATAATGGTGGCCATTTCTTTCAGACATGATTTTTATGATACCTAGCCAGGAACACTGGTGGGAAACCGGCTTTCAAATAAAACCGCATCCGTTTAGGAGCTACGCTGCCACAGACAGACACACATACATTCACATACGTAGCGGTCAAACTCATAATACCCCTCTTTTGATGCTGCTGAGTTGCGACCGTTTCACAACAATTTTTCTGTCGTTGTTGTTGCGAATAAATGTCTCTTTATCTTTATCTTTATCTTATTTATACCATAACAGGTCAAATACGATTTGGATTTTACCGCCTAGAATAGAGGTGCCGGACAAGTGCGAGTATAACTGGAGTGGAGAGGGTTCCGTACGATTCTTATAGGGTTTTCTGTAATCTGTAAACTGTAAACAATTATTTACGTTTTTTTTTTTCAAAGTTTCTTGTTGAGTAGTTTCGAAGGTAAGGGATTGTGAATATCTCAGAAACTAATAATTTTCGGCCAGGGTACTACGTGACCTAATTTGCTTCAAATGAGCTCTGCAATGACTTATTATAGGTAGAAATCTTAAGTAAATCTCCCCGAGCTTGAAGCTACTGCTAAATCTCTGGAAAAAAATGGGGCCGTTTGACGCCTTTTTTACATACATACATAAAATCACGCCTGTTTCCCAGAGGGGTAGGCAGAGACGACTTCTTTCCACCTGCTACGATCCTGACAAATGTCTTTCGCTTCTTCCACATTCATACATCGAGTCATGCACGCACGTCGGTTTCGGGTACTTAAGATTCGGCCCTTTTCCAGTATTTCTCCGATTTGATTTACAAGACCATCATTGCGGAGAAGCTCCGCAAGAACCTCCAGGGAGTAAGGTGAGATGCATGACATACCTGGGCCACGCCACAAAAGATTAGAAATGGTTGAAGTGGCTCACAAAGCCCATTCTAACTCCCCACTAATAATTATAATAATAATACCTCGGCCAGGTAGACTCCATACTCCTCGTCCAGGGGCAGCCCGTGCTTCATCGCATGCATCAGGGCAAAACCATTATGTCCACCGTCGCAGCCAATGTTACCCATGTCGTTTGGATTTCTGTCGGTACATATTAAATAAATATATATTTATCAAAGGACAAGCTCACTCGGATTGACCTAACCTTTGGGCGAGCTCTAGGCTTGCACAATGAAGTGTAGGTAATGTATCCACTTGAAAAACTTATCACAATACTAGCTTCTGCCCACGACTTCGTCCGCGTGGAATTAGTTAATCAGCCAACCCATTGCGGGGGATTATCGTTATTCCCTCAAAGTAGCTTATCTATACATGTAAAATGGTTTGTCCTGAATGACTGACTGACTGACTGACGGATCAACGCACAGCCTAAACCATTGATCGTCGAGACCTGAAACTTAGGATTTTTCGAAATTCTACCTTATTTTCTAGGGGTGAAAAAGGGGGAGTAAAAGTTTGTATCGGACAACGTGATCCCTTGGTCAAATTTACTTCAAATTTTGCATAAACGTTCTTTAACAGAATTGACAGACGTAACGTGTTTCGTATATTATTGAAATTCATCCCCTAAGGGGGTGCAAAAGGGGTAGAAAGTTATTTGGGGGTGATTTGCTTCGAAACTGATATCAAATACTCCTTAGTGCTTTTGATTTACAGTACATTTTATCTTGACACATGTTTAAAAACCCAATCCAATTTTATGAAAAAAGGTTAAACTGATATAAAAGCTTGGTGCAATGCAAAAAAGGTGGTTCTCAGTTTGACCCGTAATCCCCTTAGTAGTCTGTGGACCCGTATGACCACGCATAACTTTTTCCAGAGTATTCCTATTTTAAATGTGGTACAAAGGTTCCTTGTAAGGTTAGGTTAGGTTAGGTTAGAAAGGATTTCCCGAAAATCGACCCGGGAAGACGTAGGAGTAGCGGGAAACTAATTCTACGCGGACGAAGTCGCGGGCGTCCTCTAACTGATAATAAAACACTTGGTATTTTACTAAATACATCTAACTAATACCTTTAAATTAAACGAGCAACTCTTGTACGAGTAGATATATAAAATCTAAATCTCGGAAACGGCTCCTTCTCGGCTCGTCAAGTTGTCATCTTCACGAAATTTCGTTTAGAACCTGAGCGACGCTCGGTCTTCCGGGTACTTATGCTTTTTTGAATACAATGCTAAGTGCGGCTAGTTCCTTATAAAATGGGTAATGTACTCAGAAAGTATTCTTCTTAGCTGTCCCTGGTATCAAAGTAAGACTGCTTTCCTTATAGAAAACCGGAATATTATTTACCTACCTAAATTTTATATTCGTAAAATTTTATAAATTGGATATTTGGTTTTGTAATATATCTGTCTATTTTGCTGTTTGTTATTTCCTGTTAGTACTACAATAAACAACATGCGTTCTGCGCCTCTATTCACAAGTAAAAACCATATCGTGTTTGATTTGTTATCGTATCGTCACCGTTTTGATAGCTCTTATTTACTTGGCAGTAATGGCGGATGACGTCAAAAGAATACCATAACAGGTCAAATACGATATGTTTTTTCATATCACCTACTCGGAAAGGGGACTTTTCTTCCATACAGGTACATATTTACTTATCACCGTAAGAACCTCTTGTGTTTCTATTTTGTTGTTTGTTATTTTTCCGTTTGTACAACAAAGTATTTACATACATATATAAGTGGTAATGCGCCTGCATTGGGCCGGATAGCCAGAGGAGATGTAGGTTCGAATCCTTCCTAAGAACGACGAATTTTTTTTGCTTTAATATATAGATAAAAAAAAAGGTTTCTATGAGAAAAAACCCCATTTGTAACAGTGTCAGATACCTACTTACGAACTACAAATATATGTTCCTTATAGGAAACCAGTCATGAAATCATCTATAAAGAAGAAGCCGAATATGCAATCGCTTGTAAATCGATGTTGTGATGCTTACCCCCAGGAGCAGTCGACCAGCGACTGCTCGCTGAGGACAAGGTTCCTCCCGAGGGCGCGCGAGAGGGCCCCCTCCACCGCGGCGGCCGTCGCGAAAGCCCAGCATGACCCGCACATTCCCTGATCTGTAAAATAAATAAATAATAATTCTCATGCTCTTAAAGTTCCCATACCTAGATACAAAGCAAAATTGAAAAGACATTTTTTTTTTATCTTACTTATATTATAAATGCGAAATTTTGGATATTTGTTACTCAATCACGCCAGATCTGATCTGAATGTTTGTTGCGGAGATAGATTATTAGTCTGGAATAGCTCATAGGCTAATTTATATTTCAGTAAATTGTACAGTATATGGAGGGAATAAACGACTATTACGGGAACAGAGACGCGCGCAAAAGTTAGTTAATAAATCATGATTTGTTTGCCTTCTGGAGTATACACATAACTAAATACAACTTGAAACCCGATAGAGTTATGTATTATATACCAATATTACAAAAGAGCCGCGGTTGGTACCAAAGCTCTTTTTAAAACCTCAAATTGTCTTCTTTTTTCCATAATTTTAGTTCCAAAGAGCAGATTGCCCTAATTCTTACAGTTTCCATATTCCGCATATTAACCTATTTTGAACGCTTACCCTTATAATATGAATTCACGGAAACGGGATTTATTAACTCGTACCTATATTAGCAATAGCCATTTGCCGTGGCAGCAAAGAAACTTACTTTTGACAGGCCCAATGTACCCTTCTAGTCTCATATCAAACTCCTCAGGCAGTTCTTGGACGATCTCTTCTACTTCTTTAGCAGAGTAGGGGAAGGGTACCGGCGCGGTGGGGGGTGAGGATCGGAGGGTTCCGCTCATGCGCCGCATCTCGGTGTCAGTGAGGTCAGACAGGTGGTTTAAGGCCAGCTTGTAGCCGAGGTTCTTACGGTTGCGCTCTACTACAAATCTGAGAAATAGACGAACATGAGAGATGCGATGTTGCACTGAAATTATAAAACTGAGAGGAGGAGGAAGCAGAGTTCCTCGACGTTATTCAATTAACCAGATGTAATGTGGTGACACTTTTTAATTTTTTACTTGAAGCTTTTACTGACGACATTTTTTTTTGTACTGTTGTCAAATGGTAATGGCTGGCTGTTTGCGGCTTTCCATGAAAATTAAAAAATACTTAGACCCTATAGACCAAATTAATCACTTAGTCCGTCATACAGAGTTTTTAGGGGTTATTTTAGAGTATGAGAATTGAAAGATTAAATAAACACCAATTCAAGGTTATTATACTTACTTCCAGTTGTTGTGAAATATTTGTTTCCTCGTTTCATGTTCTTCGTCTTCCTTGTAGTCTCTTCCATGGTGTTGTTTGAAGCTGAAATAGTTGGCTAATTATAAAATATATAAGGATTTATAACTTTTTAATGAATGATATAATCACAAAAAAGACTCATTAAAAATCTTTTATCATTTTTATACATACTAGTTTATCTCAATCTGAAGATAACCCACCGCAAAATGTTCTGTATAGCCTAATATTTGACTGGTACTAAGTAGAGAATGCCTTGAGGCATTATATCCGTCATCTGTATGTACGATCGGCCAAAAAAGTGGTCTACAAATTTTGACAAAAGTTTCTGTGAGATCTGATTATCACTATGGTTGACACTTGTCACTGTAATAATATTATTGCAAGGGAAAATCGAACTTGTTGTATCATGGATCATGGCTCATGACGTGCAAATGAACTTCAACCGTACCACAATTTTGGCCTACTGTACATAACTGTGGTACATACATGCTATAATTTATTGAGCAAAAAGTTTAAATAAATGTCCCCATGGTACCTGTCAAATGCAGCGTCAAGGTCCCCGTCAAATGATGGATGGAGACTCTTCATAGTCTCATGGAAGTCCAAGGGACGTGAACAATTGGTTTCTACGCAGAAAACAAAAGTAATAGTCCTAAACAAGCCTCTAGGCTTGTTCTATGGGCACTAGGCATCGACGAACGTACGTGTTGACGCGACTACCCCATGCCCCAGTTGGTATTGACCTGCCTACGATCCTAGGGCTGCTAGGTCTGCTAGCTCCGTAGGCATTGTCACTACCCAAGGTCAAGTCGAGTTCATAAATATTTGTACACTTTAGTACCTCGTATATTTAATGTCAAGTTTAAACTGCCATATAAATTGTCAAGTTGTTGTGACAAGGTATCTACTAAAGTGTACACATGTTTATGAACTCGAATGTAGGGTCGGCCAATGGAAGAAAGTTGGTTTTGAGAAAAGTTTCTGTGAGATCTAATTATCGCTATGCTGGACCGTAACTTGCAAGTTTGTCCACGTTAACCGACTGGTGAGATACGATTGGCGTTATCAGTAGCTTTACAGGCGTTAAAGCGACAAGGTACAAAAGCGTGCAGCTACTTACAAGGCCTATGTACTGTACATATAATTAATAATGCTCTGGCCGAGCATGTCTTAGGAGTAGACACATTCTCCTGCTCAACTACGCATGAATATATTTATTTTTTATTTTATGTTAGATTCATTGTTTTATATAATGCCAGGTGAAGTTTTTGTATAATATCATAAGTAGTATTTATAAAACGACTGACTGTTGAGTTTCTTGCGGCGCTTCTTCTCAGCCAGTGGTCTCTTGCGAAGCGCTGGTAGATTTTTGACGTGAAAGTGCCCCTGCGGCCGGCGGCCTACTTACTAAATAAACATATTTTATCTTTTTTATCTTTAGTATTACACCCCGTTGGCTTGATTTCTTTTTTATATTAAGCTGAATATCGTTTCGGTCAATTTCAAAGGTTCTATCACGTAGATTATCACAATTTCAAATATCTTGCCGTTGTTTTCGCCAAAGTGACCAGAAACATGTACTCAGTGCTTTTTAATAGATCGTTAGCATACCTTCATCAATTTTGAGGTCATCCTCACTTATGACAGGACTGTAATCGTAATAGTTGTAGATTACATATCCCTTCAAAATGACTTGCTTTAGGGTGTATGTTTTCTTGACAATCCTAAAAGAATACATGACAACATTAAAAACAGTTCTGTAAAAGATTCTCTTATGTTTTTAGCCCCGACTGAAAAAGAGAAGTATCTGAAGTACGCGGATAAATATCAGTTGGGCCGTTGAGGAGTCATCAGGTCTGATTATTGGAGCCACCAATTAATTAGCTTTTGTTGTTAGCTGTCCTTTTTTTTCATATTCGTCGGCTAATCAAGACCAAACTCAGGGATGTAACAGAGCTCCGGTTCCGCTTCCGTTAAGTCGGAACTTCCGTTTAGTTTTAAACATCCGCTTCGGTTCTGGTTCTGTTACTTCCAAAACGGCTTTAAAGGCTGATGATTCATGTTTGGAATTTTCATTATGAATAGATAGACTTAGCTTAGACCTACCCTTAACATCTCATCCACCTCCATACAATCCACCTATCACTCGGGTTCCGCTTCCGCTTCTGGTTCCGTTAAACTAAATTTAAAACATCTGGTTCCGGTTCCGGTTCCGATATAACCACATCTGTTACATCCCTAGACCAAACTAGTGAGTTCGCTGAAACAACCCCCCAACCTCTTCCACCCATCCCCAACGCACCCCTAATCTCGTCGGATAAATCTTCAGAACCTCAACTCCCTAAACACCGCTGTCATAGTTTATTAAAAAAAATAATTAGCAAAGCCCACGACTAGTTCTAACCTTAAGTTAGGTTTTATGTTAACATAAGCAACCCCCTGACGCACGCATCTCTCGAACACCTTAGTGGGGTCGGTGGGACGGGAGTCTATATTCTACTTTGGCATTGGTGTTTTTAGCTGATGCCAGCCCGGCAGTACCTGGGCTCTCCATTCCCAGGTCTCCGGACGGGATTTTCACCTCTGCCCCGTTTTCAATTAAAAAGCAAACAAAGCAAGGACTTTCGTCTTTGGCCCTTCAGGTGATTACAAAAAAAAACCTAGTGAGTTCCAATTCGTTTTATCTAAGTTAAGAAATCTGTTTGCCTTTCGTCACCTTTCGAGTCCATTATCAAAGCAACTCTTAGATATCATAATATAGCGATTTAATTGTGTTTGCATAATGAATTCTAAATTACAGCCCATTTCAGGATAGGGAACTGGTTCAAAATTGGCTTGCATAATTTGTCCCAAATATACAAACGTGAAGTTAATTTAACGACTGAACCCTATATTCATACCGCAGACAAGGCTTATTTCGGAATAAAATTTAACATTTCCCTATACAAAAACTTTCAAAATTTTAATCCGAAGTATCTAGATTATCAGTCCTATGTCATGCAGGGACCGTCCGCCAACACTGTTCGCATCGTTATCTTCCGGTGTGGAGATAAGTCCTCAGGGTTGGGAATGCAATTTTAGTCTTAAGATGGCAGTCTTAAGAATTCAAATATCTATAAGTTTAAGATACTTAACACCTGGTCTGTGCGCTCGTTTCCCCTCTCGTCGCTAAAAAAAACCCATACTCACTGGACCGGCACGTCAACATCCCTCGAGCCTTTGTACGTGTATAGAATATTGTGGATTATTAGGGTGTCGCTTCTGTGTACATATTCCCAAACGTCCACATCACGGCCTTCGTGTTGAGAGTTTCCTGAAAGTTTATGTTATCTTAGTATGTCTAGAGCGTCGGTGGCCTTGTGGCTTCAGGTATCATTCCTCAGCCGACCGCAGACGGCAACGGTTTCAACGGTTTCCGAAGCGTATTTTTATTTTAATTTATTTTTAGATAAGAGTATTAAAATCTGTATGTTAGGAACAAAAAGCGCTGGTGCTTGGTTATTTTTTTAAACCAGCTGATCAGAAACGCCATACGTTTCAAATAGAGCATTTCCATTTCGATTCCGCTCAAATAGAATCGATATTATTTCAGTTCTGATCAAAAGCAAAATAAAACTAAACCTGCACGAAATAACGGATAATTTCGCTCGCTAATTTGTTCGAACCGCCATCGTTTTCTTGTCTTTCCTACCCTATGACCCTAGCTTTTTAGTTTCATTTTCACTTGCTCAGCTTGAAGTTAAGCCGGCCTTATCATTTGAGTCGCAACGCCAACCAACCGCAGGAAAAATCAAAAACCAAAAATACCAGGGTAATCTCAGCTCGAGAAACGATGCCGCTCCGAGCGAGGGTTTGGGAAAAACCTGGTTAAGAACCATAACTAACCGGTATATCTCGAACCGCTAAGCCTTACCCCTGGGCGTGGCAGCAGAGGCGGCCGAGAGTAGGATATAAAAGAAACACAGTATTGGCGATAAGAAGGAGAAGGGAGTGTATACTACGATGACGGCTGGTATGTTTGGAAGAAAGAAACGTGCTGCGCCGAATAAAAATGATTGTGATGAGGGCAAGATGATGATGATGAATCAATGTGGTTCCTCGCAGTCGGGTAGAAAGGTACACAGCATAAGCAGAAAATAGCTTTCCATGAAGAAATTCGGTAAAATGTGATACATTAGATGAAATGAGTGTCGGAAAAACAAGGGAACAAAAAAAAACTTTCGTCCTTACCTGAATATACATAAGACTTATTCGCCGGAAACACTTCACGGTCTCGGTTTCCATTTATTCGTTTTTTGAAGCACGTCATCTCGTTCTGCGTCCAATCCGATGTCTTTGGAAAAATCTGCGCAGACGCAACTTGTATTTTTAATCCCGATAGCAATGAGAGTGGATCTGAGTAGATACTCAGATCAGATACAGATGTGCGTCTGGGTCTCTATTGACTGCCATAAAGTTAAAGCTTTTGTTATTATTGTCCACCACATTTTAACATTATACTATATAGATATCATTGGGGCAGGACTCAAGCTACCGGTGGTTAGTGCTGCAGAGAAAGAAACCTCCTCACAATGCGTGCGGTGTCGAGGAGTACTGCTTTCTGTATCTGGCCCTTGACCCTGCCACCTAGCGAGAGTTTCTTGAGGTGGTCGAGACTCTTCGCTATAAGACCGTTTGCCGAAACAACTATCGGGACAATGTTCGTCGAGTCAACATCCCACATGGCGGTCACCTCGTGAGCCAAGTCAAGGTACTTGCTGAGCTTGTCCTTCTCAGCCGTCACGGGGCTCTCGTCATGCGGGATGGTGACGTCGACTAGCACTGCCCGGCGTTGAGATCAATCTTTCAATACGATATCAGTCTTATTGACGACGATAGTCCTAGTGATGACAGATCGATCCCAATAGAGCGTAGCACGACTATTTTTGAAAACTGGCTCCGGTGTGTACTTATAGTACGGCACTTCAGACTCAACAAGACCATAATGAAGAGGAAGTTGGTAATGGATGATCATGGCCACGAGGTTATATCTGTGCAAGTACGCGCCGTTGGCCTAATGCGTACAACCGGAAATTATATGTCCGAGGGACTCGCCGGGGCAACGGCGCCGTGCCATACCTCAGAATATATTTCCGGTAATTGTTCGTCATTATGACCTGTCAGCAACTGCACAGACAAAACCTTCGGTTTCCCCAAAGAGGTCACGGAACCGTAGCCAGTTCACGGACGATAAAAAGTCTACGCCGGGCCTTGTTAGGTTCGGTAGAAGCGTCAGTGTAAGCTACTTGCTCTTCCATATGTTCCTGCGGTCTTGAGTGCTCAATACCGTTGTTCTGCGCCAGCTCTCGTTTGCCAAGGAGAGAGGCGTGAGGTTCCTGTCTACTGCAACCACATCACGATGCATCCCATACTCATTGCCAATGAAATAATCCCTGAGATTGGACACCTCGCGGTTGTAGAGATTCTTAGCATTTAAAATGCTTCGACCTCCACATTTCCTCGGGATGTACAATCTCATGACAGATAATCGTGGGTGCAACATGCGATGTCTTTTAAGCAGTAGACGGACCCTCCTATCTAAGACGTCGACCTCAGTCTGAGTCCACCTTAGTATGCCAAAGGAGTATATGAGCAGCGGCATCACCCAGCCATGGAAGGCGCGCACCTTATTGCCTCCCGACAAAAGACTATTAAGAACTTTTGTAAAGCGGCAGAAGAAGCGCTCCTTCACTGACTGCTTGGCATCGCCATCCATAATACCCAAATACTGTGACATACCAAGAAATTTGTAGGTTTCAACTTCGGAGAGAGATCTGAGAGTCATCGTCTCAGAAAGCTGACTTTACAACTTTCCCTTGTTGGACTTACAACTTTCCCTCGTTGAACATGCATGACGGCACACTTATCTACAACGAATTCCATCTTGATCGCACTACTGAAGTCTTGTGTGATTTTCAATAGTGCGATAAGATCTTGATGCTTCGATGCAAACAGTTTGGGGTCATCCATGAACAATTAGTGAGAAATGACTTCAGCTTCTCTACGAAGTCGATAGCCAAGCCCGGAATCCGTCAGCAAAGAGCTGAGAGGATTCAAGGCTAGGCAAAATCACAAAGGACCCACCCAGACTGTCACCCTGGAAGATGTCTCTTTCAATCCCTATCAAGTTAGGCGATTCAGAGGGGACATCTCGACCACCTGGTTGACGAAGGACTCTGACCCACTGCCTACATCATCACTCATACACACACCTGAAAAGGACCTCAAAGTTGCATCAACTTTATAAAACTCTAAGATTCTGTCGAGCCATGAGTGAGGCACCGAGTCATATGCATTATATTTATTATTATTCATAATGTTAAAAGTCATAATATTGAAGAGTGTAAATCGGAATGTCAATGATTGCGATTCATATTTGTTTTAAGTCATAAAATTCATAGTCATACCAATGTATGTCATAAATAGTCATAATAATTAAACTTCATAATGTCAAAGGTAATAAATGTTATTAGGTCATACTCGTAGATATCGTGTCATACAAGTAAGTAGTAAGTAGTTCCAGTGCACGTACCGTATAAGCCAGTCCGCTTTGAGAGTTGTGCAACTTCCAGTGGTAGTACCTCGTCACCATGCCCTGGTCCACGTTGATGCGGGAACGTTTCAGCCTTCGACTAAACCTGCATTACAATAGAGAAAAGGGTATTAACAATTTCTTAATAGTAGTCGGAAATTTCCTTTTTCTATTAAAATTCTCATATTACCAAGTAAAGTTTTCTCAAACATGCTATGGAATGTTGGCTTATGGCAAATATTTTAGCCTTCAAAGTATCACGTTGCGGGTAGAACAACTCGAGAGAACTGTAAAGGAATTTCGTACAAAATTGAAGGCCTAGGCCGGGCAGTAATTCTTTCATGTTTATTAAACATGGCGGCTGTGTTAAGAACAGTGTAAATAGCTGTTTTATTTATTTTCATCACACTTGCTCGTAAATGGTGTTATTCCATGCCTGTATACAGAAGGACAATGGCCTAAATTTTTCCCGCGGGAATTATGGCGAGTTTGTCATCCCTAGGGAGTAATGACTTTCTTTTTTAAATTTGCAACTCTTTCGTACATCATTTCTGACTAAGGAGGTTTAATTTTCAGCCAAAAATTAAATCGGTTTCTAATTTCATCTTTAAAAATTAGCTATAGACAACTTACATTACACAAAACCTATATGCTTCATTAAACTTCATTATTTTTATACCTATTTCAAGTTTATATCAACATTTATCATTAATTTTAGTAATTATACATTTTTATCAAATTGGCTAAATCTGGCTCGAATCCAGGTCGAAACTAAACGCAGTTATTATCTGTGGTAGAGGTCACAAAAAAAATATCGTTTCCATTTACGTTCCCGTTCGTCAAAAGTTATTTCTTTATATTTTGCAGAGTTAAAGTGTTTTTTCTTTGTTTTTGTTCCTCGCAAATGTGATGAAAACCATTGTGTGTATCACAGGCAGTAAGGGGATTACTAACTCGATTTGGTTTAATTATTTTAATGAATTATGTGTTTGAGAAAAGCACTACCTCGCCGTGAAAAGGGGTTGCCAGCCTCGTAACTATCCGGCCGTCTATATGAACTCGCCGGCAACCCCCTACTTCCCGGCCTCTGTAGTAATGTACTATTAGTGCCAGAGGAGGATAGGCAGAATGTAAGGTCCGCCTAGGCCTAGCTAAGGCCTAGGAACTAATAGCAATAGGTAAGCGATAACGATAATCTGATCTGATCGGAAAGATATTTTTATATTCTACAACTTTTTTATACTGGGAAAAGACAGATCATTGTGAGAATACTATAGCCAATCTAGAATTTCACAAAAAACATGAAGTTACGTTTGAACTCCTACTATCTTCATTTAGCGATATTTTTAAACACAAAGATTTGAGACTACCCGCCATAGTTAAAGTTTAAAAACTTAATATAATCTATCCGGTGACATAAGAGTTATTTGTACAACGATTTGTGCACAGAAGGAATGCGAAGTCCGACAGGTACTTGGCCAGTTTTTTGATCTATTTCCTTGTTATTTTCCAAGTGGCTTAGCGTCCTGATGGAGCTGCGAACGTGTAGCGACATGTTCCAGAGGAAAACCCTTTTGTTGTAACTTACCATAACTCTAAGGGCTCTCTGACGTTGCCGATGAGGTCAATCTTCTCTGCCTTCAGGTAGTATTCGGTGGGCAGCGCCAGTGAGTGATTTGAAGTGGTGTCTAACAAGTACAAAATCAAACCACACTTTAATTTGTATATTTTCATTATTTTACCATATTAGCCCGGGGAAATTAAACCAAAAAATAACCAGCCAACCTTGCGCGAAGTAAAAACAGCATTTTTTTTAAATAAATTTGTTAAGTTTAGTATAGACAAGAGAGTATATTAAATTGTATCCCGCGAAAAGTTTACCCCCGCGCATACACAGGCATGTTTGTAAGGAGTTTATGCGGAAGAGCAACAAAGTTTTTTTTTTTTTGAAAAATCTTATAATTTGACATTGTACGTTAAGCTAAAATACTAACAAGACAAAAAGATGCATTTTAATTCATGTATTGTTGAATAATGGAACATAATCGCACGTTAAATCCAATACCGTCACTAACTTAAAATGCGTATTTGTTCAGGAGAGCCACTAATTGATTTTAGATGAATAAAATTAGTTGCAGCGATGTCATTATGTACATTATATGTGCAGATTTTTTTTATTGTAAACTTTAATGGTTAATTATCTATTTTATGAAATGAAATGAAACGTTTTACTTATTTTATATATATATATTTAATAAACAAAATTATAGTGACTTTCTTCCACTAATTTTTTTTCATTAAATGCCAAAATTGTAATTGTATTTGCAAAAGATATGAAAAATAGTCAAAAACATTTTAAAGAAAGGGTTATAATTTGACATTCTTATTATTAAATACAAAGAAAACAATACTTTGACCAGTAAAAAACTAGTAAAAACTAAATAAATCATGTACTTAGAATCTCTTTAACAAAAAATATTTAACTTGGTATTAGACAAGACTCATGTCAGATTATAATTCAATTATTTCCCGTAAATCAGTTTAGCACTATTTCTAAACAGAAGATTAAAATATTACGTTAACTTATGTTTAATCAGTCATCATAAGTATCGTATAAAAACAGCCTTAAGCCTTAATATAAAAATTCTCAAAATCACAATACAAAGTTCAAACGTAAAACATCCTTTAGAAACAGATAAAATTGTAAAATGAATTAACATTATAACGCATACCGCGTTTTTAGTAAAGGTTACCAAATCGGGGTTCTCTGGATCTGTGTTGAAAAAAGCAATGCCATGATGCGAAACATTGGAAGCCGAAGATGAAGAAGAGAAAGAAGTAGATCTAGAGCTGGAAGAACTAAGTGACCGACTTCGTTTGTGAGTATTGAAAGTTGAAGCATTAACATTTGCGTGCGTTTCTGTTGTTAGAGGTGGAGATGAAGTAAAAGGGACGTGATCCGCATGATCTTTTGATTCTAGCTCCGGGTTAATCAATGCATTTAAATCCTGGAAAGCGTTGAAACTGGGACACAGATCAGACAAAGAAAATCTGTCGGAGCTTGAAGTGCTAACCGATCTTCTTCGTGCTGCATTTGCATTAATGCGTGTTTCTGAAAGCGGTTGCGATACTTGCGATATAGTACGATTGGTAAATTCGAATACCCTTGATGAAACCGACGCATTTTCTTTGTTTTGTTGACTTTCTTGTGCTAGTTTTAATATGTTACTAGCTCTGGACATGATTGATCCTTAAACAAAGAAAATGAAGCTTTAAACACTGCTAAACCGTAACGTCATAGAACGTCGTTCCTTAATTTTATTATTAGTTACCTACTAGATTTTGTTCGCGACTCCGTCCGCGTAAAAGTCTTTTATCGCTGCTACCTCGAGAATCGTCGGAAATTTTTCGGTTTAAAAAGTTGCTTATGTCGTTCCCCGGGACAAAAGCTATATCTGTACCAAATTTCATTGAAATCGGTGCAGCAGCTTAGCCATTAATATGAATAAATAATACAAGTCCCTCAACTTAAGTGTCGTTAAGTTATTAAGATAGGTATTAAATATTAACAAAATAAAAATACCACTGTAAATTTTAGAATAAGAACAATAAACCTAGTGTTTTTTAATTGTAAATTACCTGCAACAATTTATTTAATTGGAAAAATGACAGTCATTATACTTAATTTTATAATGAAAACGGTTAAAATTATAATCAACACAGTGACTTTAAAACCAAAATGACAGTGTTCACTTTAACGGTTGACTTTAATATTATTAAAATTAAAAATGTAACAGTGTCATATTACAAATTTAATGTGTTATTAATTCTTAAAGAACCTTGGTTAAACGTTAATAGTACAGCGGCGAGACAGTGCTGTAATTGATGTGTTTATACCTACTCACAGAGTAGTCGCTGAGTAGGTATAAACACATCAGCGTCAGCGAGTGGTACTACCGTACAAAATTAACCGAGTCACTTTTTCGACAGAAAACTATCTCGCCACTGTAGGTAACTCCTGACGTGTAACCAAGGTATGGCTGTGACATTATAATAATAATAAAATAAAATACCTAACTAAGTATCGCAATCTGAATGCTGCAAAACTTTTCGTATTTTTTTAAAGTTAATTAACCGCAAGACTGTTTTTATCCGTTACATGTCCACAATTGCAATTCTTTACACTATGAAATTATGTAGATGAATTAGTTACAAAATGACATTAAAGCGAATATGACAGTATTCAATTACAAAATGTATAAAACTCACCTTTCCCTTTAATGGCACACCGTCTTTAAACACAATATTTCACTGTTCCACTTACAATTCACTTAAAAACCGGTAGGTGAAACCATCCCTAAAAACAAAATGACACTGTTCCACTTATTATTATGGTGAACTCCGCTTAGTGGCGTGTCGTTACTTGTATAAGGTCAGCCTTGAACTACAAGTGGTGGACAAATTTGCGTAGTGTCCTTCGGGTACCTACGCCATCTAGCGGCATCGATAAGTATTGGAGTGTTTCGTTTAAATGACACTGTAGCTTAGCCCAAGCGTCGTAAAATGGCATTAAAAGCCAAAATTGTACATTTTTTGTATAGTGACGGTATTGGATTTAACGTGCGAATGTAAACCCATATCGTAATTTCTCAAAATTTTCAATTTGCATTAATGTGTTTAATTTTCTTGTAAATATGTAAGATAAACTAAATTAACCTTTGTTACATTTTTGCTTAACCAGTATTCAAAAGTTATCCTGTTTACTATTTTGCCTTAAATTTTATTCACAAAAACGCATTTTTATTTTTGTAACCTTGTTCCGGTCATGGAAAGTGTTTTTGGATATTATTTGGAGAGCTAAGTTTAAATACATGATTCAAGAAAAAAAACTGTTTTTTTTATGGTAATGAGATAAGGCACGCGAGCACTCAGCCCACCTGATGTAAAGTGGGATCTGAGACCCATAGACATTTGAAATGTAAAAGCACAGTATATCTTCTTTTATGTCATGGTATGGTTTTTAACTCGGCCACCATAACTGTCAATCTCAATACTTAAGGACTGTAGTTAAAGACTAAAATTGAAAAACATTAACTTTTCCGTTCAGTTGCGAAAATTAGTCGTACATTTATGTACTCAGTGCCAAATAGCAGTATCCCAAATTCATTAAATGAAGCAGTTTAAATCCTCTCCCGTTAGTAATATGCTTGCAATTACTATAGGAGTTTTGTCTGAGATACCACCATTTGTCTCACAGCAGTATAGCTAATTTTCGTAACGCAACGGACACGTTAACGTTTCTTAATTTTAGTCCTTAACTAGGTACTTACAATCTTTCTGAGAAACGACCTGACAATACGATAGCTTAACAGTGTCGATAAAGCATCCGTCACTCTCGTACTTACGTGTCAAAAAGTGACGGATGTTTTATCCAGATTTTATCACATGATAAACGCAGCCATATTTGGCATACAAGGCCCGTATTATGGTCGATTTTATCGCGGTGGATAAGGCATCCGTCACCGTCGCACTTGATTACTGGTCAGAAAGGGACAGATGTTTTATCACATTTAACACGACCATAATATGCGCACAGGTCAAAGACGAGACGATAAGGCTTTTGCCGCCTACAATCTTGGCTCGGTACAGTAAATAGTTATAACTAAATTACTATCGCAAATAAGTTGCATTCGTAGCAAATTTTGTCTTTAAGATAATAAAGAAATATACATTGAAAAATAAAGTTTTGTCGGATCATCGTCACTCAGTATAACGGACTAATTATTATATGTCACTGTGGTCTTTAATAAAAAAAAAGTTTTTAAAACAGAAATGACGCTTGTTAATGACCATTTGTTTGAAATGCGAACGATTATTTTACACTGGTCCTACAAATAGGCATAATTTTTACGGACAAAAAAGGTCCCGATATGTCCCCAATATAATGTATGTGACTGTCCATATTTTTTTGTAACGAACAGGACATCAAGTAATTAAATTAACTAATTGATCTTTTGTAACTTTTTTTCTAAGTAAATTCAAGTAAATTAATTAATCTCAATTAAAAATCTAATATATTACCCGAAATTTTGTAGCCGGAACAAAAACTAAACGCAAACAAAAACAATAATATCACCGCCATCGTGACAAAAAACTGCACAGGACGGGTCTGTCTTCCCGATTTTATACAGAGTTTATCGAATATCGATAGGGGGAAGCGGGGCAGATTGATGGTAATATAAAGATATCACTAGAACATGACTATATTATCGCGCTTGACAGCTGTAAACGCATCGCTATGTTGTTGTTCTTTAGCATTTCACTAGTAAAAAAGTGTTTAGTATAACTTACTAAAAATATTCTCCTTAATAATAGTTAAAAGTCGCAGTGATTTTTCTGTTTATTGGATATTTGAAATTCCTAATTGCAAGTTTATTTTTTTAAGTAGGTACACTGGTACTATTCATATTAAAACTTTTTCAAATATGATTGCATTAAAAATGCACAATTCACACAGGCGGCACGGGGGACATTGGTACTATCAATAGTATTTTATTACTGTATTATTTAAGATTCTAAAAGTACTTTTTAGGGTTTCTTATGCCTATTTTTCTTAAATATTTAAGGGTATTTAAATCAATAATGAACATTTAATTTGTAGAGTAAAAAATATTAAAAAAATTGTGATTGTAAATGTTTCTAAGCATAATAAATTGCGTTTAATCTCTTTCATTGAAACAAAACAACATTTTGTTGAATGCTGACGTTTTCAAACCTTTTTTACATAACTAAACATGTGTCTTTAGGTGCCTCATGGGTGGGGCACAATGAGACTTCCATTTACCAGCTTTTTTTTATTACGATTATTGATTAAGATTAATTTGTAAAGCCATATCAATCCCAATTAAAAAATGTCCCAGTCAACTTTTAAATGCAAATTGCGTATTTTACTGTTAAACAAGCAGAAAAATTTAGAAACTACATAAAAATAAAACTCGTTTCAGTGGTGTTTTTATCAAAGAGTTTCCTGCTGTTCCTACATGTTTTTTTTTTAAATAACTGCATTCTTTTTTTTCTTAAATTTATTATTTTGTCTACCTAAACTGTATAAATAAATTGTATGCTATCTGATCTACCTGCTAAATTTGTGTTAAGCTAGACTGAGTGCGGAATAGGGGCAGACTGAAAACCAGCGCTGCGAAGACTCGAGCACTCGCCCGCGCTCGCAGCACATGCTGAGTCTGTGCCTTTTGTCACACCTTTTTTTATGTATAAAATTTTGTTATTTAGTATTTTACTGGTTTTTTGGGTGACAATAAATACTTCTTATTCTTATTCTTATTCTTATTCAATTACTTTAACTATGATGTAATTAAAAATGCCAAAATATAAGGTTAATTTTTCCATACCAATCTGCCCCACTTCCCCCTACTAGTTAATTAAAAGGTCTCATTACGATATCGCCACAAGTTCAGAGTAAATCACAAGTAATATGTATATTTAAATTTTATTTTTTCATAATAACTTTATTTTTAACTGTCACTTTTTATTTAATTCCAAATTGATTACTGGCGGTTTGTAATCAAATAACAGCCTTAAAACTGCACCTAATAAATAACCCTCCATGGCAGTCGGGTAAATCGGGCGCTCTAAAAAAAGCTTATGTCAAAAACAAGAGCGGGAAAACAAGATACTATCATCGGTAGGTACAGTCCAGGAAATAATATCCGCGTACCTTTTTGACTCTTATTTTCAAAGTGACAACAGTGAAAAAGGTACGCGAAAACATTTCCTTGAACCTACCTATCTAGTTGTACTCCGTAACGTAACTGTGTCCGCTATATTTTCCGTAATTAACTTTTTTTTAAGTCTACTTATTTCACACTCGTAATATTAGCGCCCTCGCTTTGCTCGAGCACCAAAATACCTCGTGTGACATTGATGCGTTTCATCCCTTAGTGAACAATCTACTATTGTGGATTGCACGATGAGGAATTGTTGTGTTTGTCAAGATATATTAACCAGGGAATGTATAACCTGCTCTTTATACAACCGATGCTTTGATTTGAAATTTACCAATTTTACAGAAAAGCGCTTTAACTTAATGACTCCAGACAACAGAAACAACTGGAATTAAGATGAAAAAACAATAATTTGCATAAGCCGCCCAATAGCTCAGTAAAAAAGGTTGCAAGTGATATAAAACAAAAATGCTTGCCAAGCAAAATTCTTGGAAACACACTGAAAAGGACTCTGGCTCTTCTTTAAAGACTCCTGTACTAAAAACGAAAATCTACATCACCTAAAAACGTGTCGCTTGAGTCCGAAAACCTGTCAAATGATGAAGATCCTCCCAATAGCGCAAGCGCAACTTTGAGTGGCAACACACAAAATGCCAGCTCGTACAGCAAAATAAGTCTAGTATATTTTGTTTGAGTCAAACACTAAACTATTAAATTATGAAAACAAAACACCATCCCCGGAAAATATTAAAATCAGAAAACCAAAGAAACAAAAATATCTATCCGAGTCAGAAAGAGACACAGACTCGGAGCCATCCACCCTTCTTGACACAACCTCTCTTAGTCTGCCTAATATCACCACCATTGGATTTGATCTGGACTACCTTAATATTCAAGTCACTACCTTATCAACACACTTGTCTGCGGACATGCGAAGATCGATCGACTGAATGCAAGTTACACGTAAAACTAAACTGATCAAGACTTGAAAAATTACTTACTAAAAATGGTTCACCTTGCATAAAGAAAACTCCTACAAGAAAGAGGACAGCAAAGACACGCACATCTACACAAAATAGAAATGTAGCCCCAGCAACACCGGAGACCCAAGACCAGCGCCTGAACATGGACGGATATAAGAGCGCCACACAATTACTGGATGAAGAATATGTTGAATCAACGAAGGACGTACGAGATAAAGCAGCAACGTCGTTACCGACCGTCGCAGACCTCACGACTAACAGCTTCGAAGACGACAAAAAATCGAAAATATGTTTGCTAAGTTCTAATAAATTCAACAACATTCTTAGTACGTCTGACCATTATTTGGTAGCTGTCAAATTCTTAGGAATGGGTAAAAATATTTATGCTGTCGATATCGATACATGATTTTTCTGTAGTATTCGTTTTTTTATGTAGTTTTATTACAAAAAAGCTTTCATTTTTACGTTAGCATCAAACAGGAAAACTTATTTATTTAAAAATGCGGAATGTTTTGTTTTGTTGCGAACAAATGTCTCTTTATCTTTATCTTTATCTTTATCTTGTTGGAGGCCTACCTACAGCTCGTCTCCCGGTCCGCGGACGCCACTCCGGAACCTTCTGACCCCATCGGCCATCAGTCCTGCGAGCAATGTGCCCCGCCCACTGCCACTTCAGTTTAGCCATTCTTCGGGCTATGTCGGTATAGTTCTACTGCGGCTATCATCATTTCTGATTCTATCACGCAGAGAAACCCCGAGCATAGCCCTCTCCATAGCCCTCTGAGTGACTTTGAGCTTCCTTATGAGGCCCATTGTGGATGCGAAAAGCACAAGACCGGTCTGAGTGAGTGAGGCTGACATGATGATTTGGTTTTAGTTATGTTTATAAATATCATGTTTCTGTTCTTAGTTTGTGTCTTAATGAAGTTAATTTTCTTTCATATCTTATAATTATTATAAATGCGTTAATATTTGTAATCGCATAATAGTCTGGAATAGCACGCTTGCTATTCTTATCACGTTAAATTTCACATTTTCCCAGGGATAAGCGATAAAAGACTTCAACGCGGGCGGAGTTGCAAGCAAAAGTATTTGTTACTCCTTCCCGCTTAAACGAATCTACGGATTTTGACAAAATTTAGAATAGAGATAGGCTTATACCCTGTACTAACATATAGGCTTCCTTTTCCCCGAAAAAAATCACTGTTTGCGGGCAGAAGCTAGTTGATTTCTTAAAAATAATGTTACCTCGTCAGACCCAATATTAACTGTGACAATAGGTAACTGTTTTAGTTATATTGTAATTGCAACCTTTTCCAATTGACTATAGGGTGCCTTTTCTATTTGGTATTATATACTCAAGCGTAAACCTGGGGACTCGGGAGGTTAAATATTTTTCTAAAAAAAATTAGTCAATAATAAATAGGAACTTATTTTATTTACAATTAATATTGTCTGAATATTAAGCGAACAAAATGATACCTAGTCATTATCTAAAGTGCATTGCACTTTTATCCCATGCCTTTATCAATTGGAACAACTGCAATGTATTTTTATTATTATATTAAACTTTTATATTATAATTAAACAGTATCAGTTTTATTTTTAGATTATCAACGTTTTAATATAAGGATAATTATTTTAAATTCCATTGTGTTATTAAAAAATGACCTTTATTTAATGCTTTTGACATTTATACGTAGAAGAAAATATTTCTTATTTAGTAAATCACGTTAAATCATTATAAAATTTAAAATACGTTTTTTGCAGTCAATTCAATTTGGGTTTTAGTAATCCATACTTAATTGATAGAAATCTAGATTATTTTAAGATCATAAAGACTGCAAAACGGCTAAAACATATTCAGAAACAATGACATTTTCAAAAGATTTTTTCCATCCATTGTTGTGACTTAACAATATGTAGGTAATATACGAGTAATAAACCTACCTTGACGATACGGTAAGCCTTTGCTTGCAATTCCTGCAAAGCCAGCAGTCCCCTGTTCAAACCCCGGTATAAATTTGTACGTACAAATTTGTACAAATACTTGTGTGATAGGCGAGAATATTTTTGAAGGTTTTTTTAATGAAAATAATACTGATTCATTTTATTACCTAAGTAAGTTTATCGTTGGCTACCTACAAGCCTAGAGCTTAGTTTGGTACATCGACATCGAAGGTTTGGTATTAGGTAGTTCAATTTATGTAATATTGTACCCTAAAATAGATATAAAAATCTAACGTACTTTTTGTTTCCTTCAATCTTTAACAGAAAGCTGTTAGTCTAAACTTTAGGTCTTCGGCTTTGAATATTTACAATGCGAACACTGTTGTTTGGCGGTAGTATAATGGATAAGATGGTGGAAGCGATCCGGACGGACCCTGCACAAGGTCCCTGGAACCGCCAAGACATTTACCATTCGCCATTTACGGTCGATAGAATACAACTTGTCTGGTCTTTACTTAGACAAAGTATTACCTACCTAGACAAGCTCACAAGCTCGCGTATACCCTTTGAGATAGCAATACTCGACCAAAGCACATATCACCTTTACCAGACAAAGCTCCTGTCCTTGAGTGCATACCTTAATAAGGCGGTTTAACATTAGAAATTATTGATCATAAACGGATCCCTTAATCGAAACATTATTTTCACAAAAACGCAATATTTTTGATGACCTATCACATATACACTTTTTTTTTAAAGATGTTTTTTACCGCTTTGTTGGCGAGACTAATATGTAGATTCATGCCAAATTACAGCTTTCTAGTACTAAAAGTCTCTGAGCTAGGCTGCGGACGGACGGACGGACATGGCGAAACGATAAGCGTTCCTAGTTTTACTACGCAACCCTAAAAAGCAACAATTCACTCCATTGTTTAGCACCAGTTCTGGTGAGAAACTAAATCAGCCTTCGAAACGTATACGCGGAGTGAGATAGAAAATATGCCGTCTCCATTATATACATATATCTTTCTGTATAGTGCTTCTCTTTTACTCGTATTATTTATTCGTGTCCCGTCTAGGTCACTCTATTTACGGTCACGGTAGTTAATTTGGTAGCCATTTTAAAGAAAATCTGCTTCAAGATGTCTTCGTCATTAAGCATAAGAGACGCCAGGTCATTTGTAATTGATAGAAAACTCAAGCAAAAGCAATAATGCTGTAGAATGTCAGATTGACATTGGAACTGACAAGGAAAGGCACCCAACTGTCCGACTCCGAGTTTGTTGATTTTGATATATGTTAGGGAGTAGACTAAAATAGCAGACACGTATTTTTTTTTAGGTGCCCAAACTCACCTTGTTGGGAGAAATTGACCTCCATAGTACTGAAAGTAACTAAACCCTCTAACTTTTATGCAGTTTATTTTATTTTATTGCTAATTTCTTACTTGTTTGATTATTATGTTTAAGAACATGAAAAAATAATGAGCACGTGTTTTGTTAAATATACCCTTCAAAGTTATACTTCTCAACGAAGATACACTTGCTATGTTTTTTTTTTTAAATATGTGTCTTAGCCGATATAAGACAACACGCGCTCATTATTTTTTCATGTTCTTAAACATAATAATCAAACTAGTAGGAAACTACCAATTTACAAAAAAAGTACTTTGGAGGTCAATTTCTCCCAACAGGTTGAGTTTGGGCAGCTTATTTTAGACTCCTCCCTAACATATAGCAAAATCAACAAAATCGGAGTCGGACAGTTGGATACCTTTCCTTGCAAGGTGGGTGACAAATATAATTCCTTGACTGTACTTTATCTACCAGTCTGAACCTAGTATTTTGCAACACACCGACCGGTTATACTAGTATACCTACCTAAAGCCGATTCATATTCTAATTACGGACATAGAGTAGTCATTATAGGCTTCCGTGATTTTACGATTCCAAATCAATAATGGAGCCAAATCAGGTCCATTGTTCTCTAATTTTAAATAATCTGTTAACCTAATCTACTTTACTTTAATAGATTTCTTTTTAAGTGAAAAAAGAGGCAGACAATGGTAAGTGATCATCGCGACCCATAAACACCCGCATCACCAGAGGAATCCCAGGTCCCGGCCTTTGAGAAAAGAGTAGGCTTTTTAAAGACCCCCAAGTCCTATTGGTGAAATACAGACGTCGAAAGCTGATTCAACATAGATGTGCGTGGCAAGAAAGCCCTCGAAAAACGCTCGGGAGTGGATTTCCAACTATCAAGATGGTGTTAATGAAATTATATTTTGGTACGAGTTGTACGATGTTTGCATCATGGCCCCATTCATCATCATCATCATCATCATCATGTCAGCCGAAAGACGTCCACTGCTGGACATAGGCCTCCCCCAAGGCTTTCCACTCAGACCGGTCTTGTGCTTTTCGCATCCACCGCGGTCCCGCGATCCTGACGAGGTCGTCACTCCATCTTGTTGGAGGCCTACCTACAGCTCGTCTTCCGGTCCGCGGACGCCACTCCAGAACCTTCTGACCCCATCGGCCATCAGTCCTGCGAGCAATGTGCCCCGCCCACTGCCACTTCAGTTTAGCTATTCTTCGGGCTCTGTCGGTAACCTTAGTTCTACTGGCCCCATTATATTATAAATATTTGCGGGTGATAGGACCTTGTGCAGGGTACGTCCGGAATTCCGGATCGCTACCACCATCTTATCCAGCCTACCGTCAAACAGCAGTGTTCGCATTGTTCCGGTTTGGGGATAAGACAGCCGGTGCAATGACTAGCATAGAGGCATTCCATCTTAGTCCTCAGGGTTGGCAGCGCATTTGCTGTCTTAGGCTTGCAGTCTCGTGAATGCGAATGTCTATGGGTCACAGTTTCCATTCAAATTCAAATTCAAATTCAAAGTTTTTTATTGCGTGGTTATGGGTTTTACAGAGGTTCTTATAAATAGTTTATCAGTTAGTTCTCCATATCCTACCTCACTGAGGTGTACAATATTATCTTAGGTCTAATATTACTCACATGCTGACTATAGGTACATATATTTACTAAAATTCATTTCAAAGAAAAAAAAAACCCAACTATAATAAAAATTAAAATATATATATCACTTACTTATCAACTAAAACATTTGTCTTCATTCATTGCACATTTTATAAAATAATCTTCCATAGAATAAAAACACTCATCTAATAAAAGCTTATATAATAATCGATAAAATTTATTATTTGGAAGATTTGTCCACGTCATGGGTAAGGCGTTATAAATTTTGATCGCCATTTGAAAACAGTTTTTCCTATTAAGCTGTAATTTACATTTAGGAACTACCAAAGCCTTATGAGTGACAATACGTTTTCCCTTATTATTTTTTGTTCCAAAGTACCCCCTGTTGTTTCTTACAAACTTGCACACCTCCAAAATGTACAGACTCGGAACTGTAAGAAGCTTATGCTTCTTAAAGAATGCCTTACAAGAATCTGACCATTTCAGGCCCCATATTGCTCTAATACACTTCTTTTGAGACAGTAGTACTCGTTGTATATTTGTTGCATTTCCCCAAAGAACAATTCCGTAACGCATTTTGGAACATATATAACTGTGATAAACAAGTAATGCAACTTTTACGGAGGTGATAGATTTCAGTTTCTTTAGTGCATAAACAAACTTGTTAATTGTGGTAGAAACAAGTTCTACCATTTAACATCAGGTGGCCTGTGTGCTCGTTTGCCTTCTCTATGCCATAAATTATATATATATATATATATATATATATATATATACCGTGGGGTAATCACTAAGGTTAGGAGTTTTGGTAGCATATCGTAGTTTTAGATTTTGATCTTCTATATTGACATATTTCAAAACAAACTGAATACATTTTTAGTTCGGTTTATCCATTCCAACTAATATTCGAAAAATTGTTTGTTTATAATGCTTTCACAGCGAAGATATCCTCTTTGCCGATTATAATTTAAACTCGTTCAGCGGTTTAACAAATGAATGCATTTTGAAATATCATTATGACAACACTGAAGGTCAAAATCAAGGTGGCATTATTATAATAATTCGGAAACAGCGACTCTATAGATTCTAGAACAACGATATGCCGGCAAATTGACCTTGTCCCAAACTGAGCTCTAGGCTAGAAATCTCTACCTACCTACTTAACCAGATCACAAGTAAACATAAGTGGGTATAGAGAAATTCATAATTAAAATAAAATAGAAAACATTCAAGACTCACGAACACACTTGTGCTCATCAAACAAATACACTCGCTAGCAATGAAAATGGATCAGTTTCTATGGTAATTCAATACAAGGAGACCCGTTTCCATTGCTATTGAATACATTTGCCCAATTGCCCATACCGGGAATCAAATCTGGGACCACTAGCTTCGTAAACAGAGTTCAACTAAGCTATAGGTACATCCCAACGAAAATGTTAAGCACTTTAGTGCATTGTCACAGTAAACTTCAAACGGAACATCAACTGACACATATGACAATGACAATGATATTCACAATAACAAGGTTCTAAGTATGCTCAAGGGGGCCATTTGCAACGTTAAAAGATGGCGGATGTGTAATTTGTTTTAGTTTTGTATTTTTGTGTATTTAGGTGTTCAAAGTTCTTTTCTGTTCGTGATTTGTCCTTATTATTCCTTTGTGTTGTACAATGATAGAAGACTTGGACTTATTTCGTGTATCTGACATCTTACTTCTCGTTTCAAGTGGACTCGCACAGGTACAGAGGTTAAAACTATCTTGACCTCTGTCCTACATATCACCGTACAACGTTGCCCCCAATCTTCCTAGAGAAGATTGGATTGTATTTTATTGTTATATTGATTTATACTCATAAATACTTGACTCTGGCGAAATCACTTCATTGTGGAAAGGCCATATCCCCGCGGTAGTAGCTGTTGAAGTCGCCGCGGGGCAAACAAAAATAGAATGCTAAACATTTTTAATGGGTGACTGTACATATTTCTGAAACAGGGTTATTTAGTGGTAAATAAAAAACGTTATTCTTTATTTATCTTTGTATTTGAACTTTGAAATATCACTAAAACACTTGGTCAATATTGATCGTTACTTAGTCATACTTACGTCGCACCAAAAAAGGTTTAAAGTAAGTACATTATCTATTATCTACTTACAAATATTTATTTAAAATTGCTAAAACGACTCTACTTTGGGGGTCACTTGACATCCGGTGTGACTTATCCTATCTCTGACACGATTTTGCTCTTAGTTAGAACTTAAAAATGGTAAATAAAAAATCCCGTTATTAACATCGTTAACGGTATCAAAATAACACTTATAGCGTAACCGAAGCGTGAAAATAATTCTATAATGAGCGTTGCCCATGGCAATAACAGTTCTATAATATATTTTACGTCACTGTTAAGGGGATTGTAAACCGACGCTTAAGAGATGGTTGGGCCGTTGAAGAGGATTTCATTGTGAGGCAACGTTTAGATGGCATACAAATTTATCTCTGGGCGATAACAAATTAAGTCCGATTTTCCATTTTTAATATGATGTACCGAGTATCCCACGTTTTTGTTTTTTTTTTGTTTCTTATCAAGAAATATTTTCTTGAAAAGGAAGACGTATAGACCTGGTTTTTTATTATACGAGTAATATATCGAATACGTAAGTATTCAAAAATCATTTTGTAAGGAAAATCTAGTTTCACAATCCTTTTATACAACTTAACGCATTCACTGCCGGCAACGCACATAAGCGTTTTCCTGATTTTCACACTGTGCTTTGAACGCGTCTGTGCGTCTTTACAGTAGCATGAACATTTCAATCATACGGTATGTTTTAGAGTCGCCATTACTATTCGAAAACGCGTTATAAACCTATCCATAGCAAAAACCCTTAAAACAGGGTCACGTTTCCATACATTATCTTAAATATGCTTCACCTTCACTACTTGACGATGATACGAAAGTCAACGTACTAAATCCGGACACAGGGCGCTGATTCCAATCGCTAAACAGTAAAGGAAAATGACTCCCTTCCCAATTTGGACTATGTCAAAGTGACTTAATCAATCAAAATGTAAGAGAGTTCTTATGATTTTATTTACAGTGTCACTTTGACACAGGCCAAAGTGGTCAAGGAACAAACTTCCTTGTCCACTAACGTAACTTCCTTACTAGCGAACTCTTTAAGATACCTATAACACAAAATTTCTAAATGCTGCAGGAGAAACTAAACTACGTAAAAATCTCCGTTTCATTACGCATATTAATATCACTTATTCTCTTCCACGAAGCATACTCCGCCTTCAAACCCTTCTTCCCCAAATAATATGGATACCCTTTACTTGTAGACAAATAAAAAATACCATGTTCCTTTCTATCCACTGTTAAACCCATGATATTAGTCTGTAAAGGGACCCGTTCATAGCAACTAGAGTCCCTAGCCTGCTGAATGCTGTCACATTTCAACCCAATAAACTTTCCAGGATGTTTAATAGCTGACACCCAAAGCGCCAACACCCTAAAATGACTGCAGGTTGTTGCGCAAGGATACAACGTTATCTCTGAAGGTTGGTATTCGCCTCCATTGACATAGAAATCAACATGCCCCATCCTTGCTGCCATTCCATAACCATCTATATTGGTATGGATGACTTCTACAAAGTCTGCGTTGGAAGCGTCAAGTCTACCATCAGATTCTAATGATCTAAAGCACGGTCCAGAAGGTTCTAGAGCTGTTATTTTGGATATGTTTCGGCCGGTCATGGCTTGGAAGTTTCTGGCTATGTAGCTGATGGTTTGGCCGCCTAGACTGAAACCCAGCAGTTCTAGTTTGGAAGGGTCTAGCCCGGAATGGGAGAGGTCTACTAGGACTTCAGAGACGTGCTTGCCCACTGGACGCATGAGGCGGCTGGCCCTGGAAAGGTTTATAGAATGATTAGCATGGCATAGGCTTTAGTGTATGCAAAAGATTTCAACACCATAACGTACAGATCGAGTTTTGAGTAAATTTTGAAAGAGAACTGACCGTGACTTAAGTTTCGTTCAGTTTGTAAGCACCATTATTATCCCATTATCGTCGTCAGTGTAACCCCAAGGTTCTAAATTGTAAATATAAATAATAGGCTAAGTTCATAATAATATTCCAATTTCAATTTGATTTCGAATCTCAAACTTGACCGTTTTTTAATATTTGTTATTTTTTTAAGGTTACCAAATTTGACGCGTGTATGTTTTACCATTTTTACAATATAACAAAAATAAAAAATCGTGGAGAAATAATGGTTTTTACATGGGGACTCTCTTTATTATTCCTCTTTTTCCGCCATAATTACACATTAAAATCAACCAACTGTCTAGTACGGTTCAAAAGATACAGCACTTTAAAGTTAGGTCAGACAGACCGACAGACGAACAGAAGGACAGACTGACATAGTAATAGGGTCCCGCTGGGCGGAACCGTAAAAAAGACCATCTAGGGGGTTATTATGACATAGATATGCAGTTCATATTACGGCGAGCGTAAACTTCTGTCAGCTTAAACTGAACTAGCTACATTGTGTATTAGGAAAACTTAAGCTATTTTCAGGAAGTGGGCAAAAACTCAACCACGATCAGAAATAAAACGACAGAGCTATATAACTCCGATAGCTGTACCCTGTACACTCGCCGTAAAATGAACTGCATACCTATGTCATAATAAACCCCAGCTAACGACACTTACAGGTAATAGTGCACGGTGGCAAACCGCTGGTTGTCCAGCAGGATCACGTTGTAGCCACGAGCCTCATACTCGTTGGCGAACATGCTGGATATCGGGAAGTTGGTGCTGTCCAGGTAACCAATAGCTATCAGCAGCGTCTTCCTGGAACATGTGGATTAAATACACATATCTGCCGAACCGAATTTAACTCCAGTAAGTGAACACTTACACGTCCATAACTTGGAGTGGTTTGGGTGGGTGGGTGTTTGGAGTTGGGGTCCAAGATATGGCGGTACTTTTGTGCACTTACTGCTTTTTAATTTTGCACGGCAGATATAAGGTGGAATCTTGTAATTGCAATACAACTGGCTTAAATAACTAAAGTCAAAGTCAAAGTCAAAGTTCTTCATTCTTCAATTTAGGCATAATATAATGCACCTATGAATGTCAAAAAGCATTACCACCGGTTCGAAAAATAAAACCTTTGCCCCGAGAAGAACCGGCGTAAGAAACTCGGCAAGGTATTTTTTTTTCAGGAAAAGGTTTACATCATTACATAATAATTATAAATAGTTTACAATATCACAGTATTTTTGCACAGTATGCACCTTTTTTAAGCGTAGGTAAATTTATGCGTAGATTACTCATGCAGGACGGACGACTCACTGCCAAACATCCCTATCCATGATATAATCGTTTACTTTATAATATGCTCGGGAAATTAGTTTTTGTTTTACGACAGATTTAAATTTAGAGTCAGTAAGTTCAGTAAGTAGTCCGGTGGTCTGACGACCGACGATGGTTAGGATCGCGGGGAGCCGCTGGATGCAAGCGGCTCAAGACCGTGACTTGTGGCGCTCTTTGGGGGAGGCCTTTGTCCAGCAGTGGACGCCCCCGGGCTGATGATGATGATGAAGTTCAGTAATACTTTTTGGAATTTTATTGTAGAGTTTTATACAATTTCCTAAGAATGATTTTGAAGTTTTGGCCAGTCTATAAAATGTGGTTTTGAGCTTTCCTGTGCTCCCCCTAGGATCACTGTTTTGAACAACGACAGGCGTGATATTGTATTTCTTAGTAGGGATAAAGATTGGTGCAGCAGTTCAAACATGGCGTAAAAGTGACGAAGCACTAAAGTATACATACACTAACCTTTTAAAGTCAATCCTGGGATCTTTGGCAATGTTCCTGGCCGTCCAGTAGGTGTACCTTCGCCTCGTCTGTCCCAGACCCTGCACCACGAAGAGCAGGTGCTTCAGCTGGCTGCGGGGGATGGACGCTGGCTTCGAAGATCCTGGGCCTGGAAGAGAAGGCTTGGTGAGAGGTGAGGTTGATACGGGTACCCAAAAAGGGTACTTCCGCTGGAGCACAATGTTTGACTAGAAAGAGATTTGTCAGGATTATAGCAGGTCTCTACCTATCACCTCATGGAAACAGGCGTCATTTAACGTATGTATGTTTGATTTCTTGGGGATCTTGTGAACACTGAGATGGCGGTTGATAGGGACGTTTGGAAGAAAAAGACGTACTGCGCCGACCACACATCCTTGGAATAAGGGAAAGATGATGCTGATGATGATCTTTGGAGGATCTTGTCGGTTCTATCAGTGGACATATTGCGTCCAAAACTTGTTTGTAAGTTCCGATTCTAATATTTCTGGGACCGTATCGGTTTGTATAGAACACGTATCGAACAGTTTTATTTGTAATTGTTTTTTCCAAGTGGCGATTAATGCCAATCGCATATTTTACCACTTTAATTATTTTACAATAGGGTCCTTCCCCACTTCTCAACTATCATAAATATGAGGTAGATTTAGGTTATGTTAGTTTTTCAGCAGGCGCGGAGGGCCAAAACCACCCAGAAATAGGAGTTCCGCTTACGCGGAGCTCCGTCGACTCTGTTAAATTTAATTTTGAAATAAAAAAAACATTAGTCAATTGAGTTAGTTGAGCAGTTCAGTTGAGCAGTGGGAAAAAGGGGAAAATAAATATAGTACTAGTTTTTTTTTATGACATAGAGAAGACAAACGAACACACACGCCACCTGATGGTAAGTGGAAACTGTGATCCATAGACATTCGCATTCACAAGACTGCAAGCCTAAGACTGCAAATGCGTTGCCAACCCTGAGGACTAAGATGGAATGCCTCTATGCTAGTAATTACACCGGTTGTCTTATCCCCAAACCGGAACAACAATGCGAACACTGCTGTTTGGCAGTAGTTTAATGGATAAGATGGTGGTAGCGATCCGGACTGACCCTGCACAAGGTCCTACCACCCGCAAAGTATGTAAGTATATAGGTATATCTATAATTTTTGATAAATAAGTAATTTGGGCAAAACTAAAAGTGAAAATAATGGGTACGGTTTTGATCATGATATCAGTTTTTATACTCTGCAATTACTATGTATTTTTTAGAGTATCATAATTTTATGTACAGTCGAAGTCAGAAATATATACTATACTTTCCCAAGACTTCAAAAATATCTACACGTCCTTAACGCCACTGACATGAGGTCGTTAAATACAAATATTTGGCACGATGGCCGTGTAGATATCAGTGCCTTTGTCTGTACACTTATGAAATATCAACAAAGAGCTAATCTTTATACTTCTTCATAACAATAAAGTGCAGGCCTACTGTAATTATGACAAGATTAGTTACATTAAGAATTACGTGAGTGTTATAACGACAAATGTCATAATCAACATATTATGTAATTTGTCACAAAACATGGCAAAACCTTAATTATGAAAACGAGCGATTCTTTAATCAATTAACGTATTTATTAACAACAACACAGCATCTTATAGACTAACCACATATTAAAGAAATACATGGCATCAAAATTGATAACAGGATCATGTGAAAAGTTCATCCTAATTCCTATTCGGTACCACCATCTTTCCTTTACCCTACCACACCACCAAGCAGTGTTCACTTTATTGTTTTCCGGTGTAGTGATAAGATAACCAGTGAAATTACTAGCAGAGATTCCATTCGTCCTCGGGTTGTCAACGCAGTTGTGGTCTTTGGATTGCGAAATGCGATCTTTGGATTGTATTCTTGAGAATGCAAATGTCTATAGGTCACAGATCCCACTTACCATAAGATAGCCTGTGTGCTCGTTTCCCTCGGTCTACTAGGTTCCATTGATAGCATCCATTAAAGGGGTCAAGTGGACTATTTGTACCTTCAAATCAAAATCAAAATCAAAACTACGCATGTTATTTGATATTATATTTAATTTAATATTTGTAGCTTTATATAATGCTAGACTAAGTAGTACCATTGTAACATGAAATATGTTTAAAAAATGACTGACAGCTGAGTTTCTTGCGGCGTTTCTTCTCAGCAGTGGTCTCCTCTTGAGAAGCGCTGGTAGATTCTTCTTCTTCTTCTTTCATTTAATTTCTACTTAAATCCACTTGGAGTCGTTTACACTTTTTAATACGCTGCAATCCATTAATTGATTCTGTTGAACTTTTTATTACACTTTGACCCATCAATGGATCTTAGTATACTCCTATGTATACGAGTATCTATCAATGGATTTTATTAAACGTTGGAAAGTAGCTCTTGCGGGCCTAGTATGGCTGCGTCTATATCGCGTGTCAAATTTGGATAAAGCATCCGTCACTGTCGTACTTATTTACGTGTCAGAAGGTGACGAATGCCTTATTCATACATTGTCACGCGATAAACGCAGCCATGTTAGGGCCCTTGGATCCATCAATTGATGGATACTCGTGGAAATTGTAGTATTTATACTAATCCATTGAAAGATCCCGTTATATAAAAAGTTCAATTGAATCCATTCATGGAACATTGATTTAAATAGACTTCATAGTTTATTTAAATCCATTGATGGATCCCAGTTAAAAATTGTAAACAACTCCAAACCGATTTAAGTGTACATTAAACTCCAATCTACTCCATGAATGGATTTGAATGTACAAAATCCAGTTGGCAGTTGACGGAGGGGCTCGTTTGCCTTCTCAAGCCATAAAACTTGTTTCACTTCTAAAATAGTGTCCCAGTAGGCTACAAAAAGGTGGCTCTACTTTGAACCTTTTGACAGTGCAATAAGGTAACAATGTGGATACTTACATCTATTTGTATTTGACTGTACCTACTCAAGATCCAAGCATGATCCAAGACCCAAGTAAACATGTATTCATCTTTGTAATACACGTTTTTCTAATCTCCAATACGTCTCTATCCTCAATCGATCGATATTATGCATGCATCTATCAACGTGCAACGGAACTTCGCGAGTAAACGCTTCCTATTACGTGTCGATCGCAATTAACGTTACGTGCGCGCGCGCCTAATTCGAGACGTCCTGCGTGATGCAACCTCAGTGTGATCTCGCTGATCGGAATGATATAAATAATCAAGACTATCATTAGTGTAGATAAAACATTCTTAAGCTCACTCATCTCTTATAGTTCTTAAATAACGATTTGATTAATCGCCTAGTATGTAACCCTAGCCCAAAATTATGTAAGAAACTACTAAGAAAACATTACATAGGAAATGTTTCCGCACATACCTAATGCCAGTCTCCATAAATGTATTTTTATTATTTTAGTTTAATTACGGGCCGCTTCACGCGATCTCGCCCGCTATTATATAAACCTTAAAGGCTTCTAATAGTGGCTTTAATTGTTAAAAACTGTTTTTTTTTTCTCCTTATAATTAAATAAATTAAAAAAAAAAAAAAAAAAACAAAGTCGTTTTTTAACCGCCAACGCAACGTTATAAGTTTGACCGCTATGTGTGTGTCTGTGGCACTTAAACGGGTGAACCGATTAGGGTACTTTTTTTTAGCAGGTTTACTTGGTTCATAGTCATAGCTAGGTATAATCACAATTTTGGCCATTTAAGAGACGTCAACTCTGAAAGAAGGGGTCACCGTTAAATCGGGGTTTTTTATCGATCTAATAGTTATTTCATGATACACACAGGCCACCAGTCCCCTATTTCACCATCCTGACAATGACAGGTGACAGGTGATATTCCAGTGTACATGGCGCCGCGCAGCTGATATGAATTCCACTGATGTGTAACTTTGCAATGTATACCGAATTCTCACCTGTCACTGACAAGATGTTGAAATAGGGGGCTGATCTGAAATTTGAACTGTCGACACTAATATCTCAAGACTGTGATCCTAAGGGTCGTTTAACTGATCTTGTCCGACATGCACGTCTCAAGATACGTCCATTAACGTCAAGTCATAGACGTCATTCTTTAAGTGTCTCAACGTGTTATGGCTCTTCTAAACGATGGCTCATCATGGATCGTAAGGGACGCATTTACACCTTAGAGCGAGCAGCATATTCTTGCATCTCACTCTTACGTATTACTCCGTCCCTATGTTGGTGTAGACGCAACGTGTAGACCGATTAAGACGGGTTTCATTGCCAAGATCAGTTTATTTTTTAGCTCATGAGCCGTATAAACTACACTTGAATGTAATGCTCGTCTCAAAATGCGTCAAAAATGACGTATCTTTTGTTGGGCATCCCAGTCAAGATGAGTTTTTTAATGTTGGCCTAAATACTGCGAATAGGGTACAGTCAACAGCATAAATAAGTGATCATTTATGTACCTTGTCGCTGGTCAATCGTTTCACAATTTTGAATGACATTTCAAACACGACTTTAAAGTGACAAGGTACATAAATGATCACTTATTTATGCGGTTGACTGTACAAGGCTTTACACCGTTTTTGGCCACTCTAAACTTTAACTAATATTTAAAGAATTATGAAATTACACTAATATTTTTATATTTTATCTTTATATTACTCTTCAATTTAAAGTATTACTTTTTTTTTTAATTCTTCATACTCATTTTGACCTAAAGACGGCAAAAAGTGTACAATGGCCACAAAGGGTACTTCTACCCTACTTCCAACGAGTTGGCTATGGGAACCACTAACAAGTACCTAAGCAACATCGCAGCGCGCTACGTTGTTTCAAAATATAAACACGGATTCGCACTAACGACAATATTCTTGCAAATCAGGGTAGTAAATGATAGGCCACATACCACTCGTGTTTGCTCTGTTTTGTAACGTTTCCCTTCACTGACCTCCGTGAGGAAATGCAAATAAGGATGAATTATAGGAGTTGACAAATTAATATTCATTACAAAGTTGCCAACGGTTGGCAATTGACAATGTTTACGTAATGTTGGGAAAACCTTGGCGCATTCGTGACATGTTAAACCGTCTAAATATAAGCACCAGTAATCTCTGGAGTGGTGAAAAGACCTTTTGCAGGGCGTCGTCCGGATCGCTTCTATACCACCATCTTACCCTTTACCCTGCCGCCAAACAGTAGTATTCGCATTGTTGCGTTCCAGTGTGGGCGTAAGAGTTTAGACCACTGGTGAAATGACTAGAATAGAAACACTAAGCTCTATCTAAGTACTCAGGTTTGCAACGCATTTGCAGTCATGACATTGTCATCGTAAGATTGGAAATGTCTGTCCATTTGCCACAGTGTGATACCTTCAACATTCAGGTGTTTACTTCTCTGTCACTCGCTCTAACACGCTCCCGAGTATAAAACGACCACCCGAATCCGAAATGAGTATGGCGATATTTTCCCTTTCTGGTAGCAGTATTTCCATTCGCAAAATTCACCTGTGTTTGTTTTTTCCGGTAGCTTATTTTGCCGAAGATTTCGTGTATCAAGCAGTAACAAAGCTATGTTTCTACGTCAGCAATTTTTTTTTCTGTGAATGCAGTCTCTAACAGAATTTGCGGGAAATCAATGGTCGCGGGCAAAAACAGTATGGTTTACCTATCTTGACAACGTGTAAACAAAATCAACCCAATATATAGCAGGAGTTTCGGATACACTTCGATCCGGTCGTCTTTTGTGCAAATACTGTCACACTCAGCTGTTCCAATGTGCAGGTCTCTTTACGACGGTTTTCCCTTTACCGTAAAACCATCGGTATATGCACTTAACTTAGAGATCCATTGGTAGCTACTCTCATAGTACCACCATAGAACGGTGTCATGTCACAGTGACATTATAAAACGATTTGTTTGACACTTCTTACGTCGCGAAGTACGTGGCCATTGCTGGGGTTTGAACTCGGTTCCAAACTTTACAATCACGAGTCGACTCAAGTCACTATGCCACCGACACGCTCTCTTAAGAGATCACGGTAAAATCGTGGCCCTTCGCGCAAAGCCTCCTCACACCGCACCGCTATAGTGTATTTGCATCATAAATAACTGCCAATTTAAAGTTATAGGTATATAATATAACATAGAAAACCTCCAAGCCTCAGGAACAAACACTACAGCATCCACACATGTCTGCCCTTACCTGGTATCCAACCCCGATCCACTAGCTTTGTAGGCAAGAGCACTACCAGTTAGGCTAAACGTTTCGTCAGATATGCTGCTCATAGACGGACGGACAATTTTCAAAACCCTAAGAACTTACATTCACCCATAAATCCTTTCGGATATCCCTCCTCCGCCCGACGATCCATATCTACACCACAAAACACAATCACAAATAAAAAACAACACACGCAAACTCTCATTTTAAGTTATTAAACTATCACATTTTAAATATTATCTACGCCATTTTAGGAGAAAAAGTTTTGACAGCTCACAGTCCCGCCTTATTTTCATAACGCAGAATTAAAAACAAAGTTTTATTTTTAATCGGGAGGCAATGACCACACGTACAGCCGTTTCCCTTCGAACTAAGCTAGCTGGTTGAATATTGCCATAAGTAGGTGACTGGTTGTGCAAGATTGTTTGGCTTTAGAGCTTATCTTTAATTTAAAATGTGGTCAAAGATCAGGACTTGGAGGATGAGAAAAATGGTAATCTTTATAGGTTAAGGTTATCCATTTTATTTGGCTGTACTATATTGTAAATTACGAATAAACTAGTCCTTGGCTTTAGATACATACATGTATGTATCTATATCTACTTACTAGCTGACCCGACAGACGTCCTGTTTTTTTTCAGGAAACTCTACCTTTTTTCCCTAATTAAATTAAATTAAAAACCATTTATTTCAGATATACACATCCATATTGTTAGTAACATGCCTATTCTATGTTAGTTAATTAATTATTATAATTTTTTTTAATCAAATGCTGGTCACTGGCGTGACACATGTATTTGTGACCACCGCCGCAATAGTACGGAGTCCCATCGGTCCACGAACACACTCAGGACACTATTGCTGCTGCCTCGGAGCCGGGCCTGTAATGCTGCGCAACGCTTGCGCATGATGGCGGGGAAGCCGTCCGTGCACGCGTCCGCGAACATTCCCGACGCGCTGCAGCGCCAAGGCAGCCCCAATAGCATCCTGAACGCGTTATTATATTGGACACGCAAGTCGCTGTATGTCCGCCGTGTGAAATCGGCCCACAAGCCGCACGTGTAGAATGATTGACAGTACGCTCTAAAAAGGGTTATTTTTACTGGGACTGTACAACGTGCGAACCTGCGAGCCAACATGTTGCATCTGACAGCCAGCGACCTGCGTTCACGCTCGATGTCAACATTATCCTTTAAATCCTCTGTGACCCAATGACCCAAGTACTTAAATTTATCCACCTTAGATAAGGGGGTGCCAGACAACGATAACCCAGGAGCGTTTGCGTACGTCTTAGTGCCAGATTTAAAGATCATCATTTGACTCTTCTTGGCATTGTACTTGAGTCCGTGGGTCTCCGCGTAGGATTCACACAGTGCCACAAGTTTCATAAGTCCGCCAATTGAGGGGCTCAGCAGCACCATATCGTCAGCATAACTGATATTATTTATGGATATACCATCAATATGACATCCAATATTAGTGCTACTGAGCTCACCAATCAGCTGATTGATATAGAGGTTGAAGAGCCGGGGCGAGCTCAACCCCCCCTGCCTCACCCCGCACTCCAACCCATACTCGTCTGAGAGTGAACCTCCCCATCTTACCCTATTCCTTTGCGAACTGTACCAGTATTTAAATATGGATACAATTTCTGGTGGCAGTGTGGTCTCCCTCAGTAGCTTATCCCACAGCACATCATATGCCACAAGATTAATGACCTTCGTATTTGGACTATTACGACGGTAAAATACAGGTAAAAAAGCCAGCCAGTCTTTTTCAAACGATGCGCTTACCAAAGACAAACATTAATGTTTTATATAGGTATAATTTAGAACTATTGTATTAGATTGTATTTTATGCCTCATTTACTGAAGTATGTGATTTTCGCATTCATTCGCAAACCTAAAATGACACATGCTTGTTAACTTTTACTAGCGATTATAATGTTTTGTGACTGGAGCTGGACTGGGCTGGTTCTCGTTACCACACTTATAGAAGCGATGGCCGTTGGGGCGGTAAGGTTCCAGAGTGGTGGTCACTTTCTGAAAAGCGCCATTTTAGCAGGTCTTTCACAAGGTGAACCAATGATCTTATAACATCCGACTCTCGCACGTAGGGTTCCGTAACATTACATATACAGAATTAGACACAATACCAGGTGCCGTTATTAATATCGAGCAAAAATGGCAAAAAAACACGTTTGTTTATGAGGGCTTATTTCATACTGTTTTTTAGTATTTGTTGTTATAGTGGCAACAGATATACATCATCAGTGAAAATTTCAACTGTCTAGCTATCACGGTTCATGAGATACAGCTTGGTCCATGTGAGACAGACAGACGGACAGTGGAGTCTTAGTAATAAGGTCCCGTTTTTACCCTTTGGGTGTGGAACCCTAAAAAAGCATATCATCACGAGATCGGGGTGGGGTGCTTAGCGTTAACGTAAACGAGTGTCGAACGCCGACAAAACGGTACGCGTCCATCCGGCAGCTTATAATACACTGGGCCGTAAAACTAAGTATCACACTTTCAAAGAACATATAAATTGTGACACTTCGTTTTGCGGTCCAGTATAATTTGGTAGTTTAGTTTACTGCCCTCCTAAATCAATAAGCAGTATCCCAAATTCAACAGCCAAAGCAATTTTAATTCTATTTTGTTAGTAATAAGGTTGATATTGCTACGGGCGTTTTATCTGACATACTGCCTATTGGCTTAGCACGGCAGTTTAGTTCGTGGCAATTTTCAAATTATTTCACTTAACAATGGTCGCGTGCAAGAACTTTAAAAATTCAAAGTTCGAATTATTTATTCAGTAAATTGCCCACATGAGGGCTGTTAAACGTCTTTAATATGGAGTGAATCTTCTAGCGCTTCGGAAAAGACCATCATCGCTGGATGCGATTGCGCACAGGATAAAGATCACACATACATTTGGAAAGTAGCCTATGTTATGTCCAGCAGTGGACCATCGATCAATCAATAGATCTATCGTAGTACATTCAAGGACTTTATTTGTTATGCGTCTATAGAACCCTGTCATTATGACAGCGTCAAGTGACGAGATCGATATTACTATATTACGAATTAATCGCAGTGCAACGCAAAGACTATGGTGCAACGGGGTAACGCTGCGAGTGTCCTCGGCACGATGCCGCAAGCGGGGGTAAGGTTCTATAGTGGTACATCAAGTAATGTCCGTGACCTTACATAAAGGAGTTTTCGTTTAACGAGTGATGCTGACCCTGAATATTTTTTAAAGTAATTGTGAGTTAGTTTTTTTCATTAGTATTGTTTGTTCATTATTGTGTATTAGTGTGTATTTTTTCATTCTATTTTTGTGCTGTAAATAAATAAATCCTGACTTGCTTTAAATTGTTTACACGATTAAGGTCTTTGATAAAATGTGTACCTACCTGTACCTATGTGTGTTTGTGTGTGTATTTAAGAACGTTTCTCGGCTGGCATGATAAAGTTGTTGATCTTAGAAAACATCATTGCTCACTTCATCCCTGATTTCCCCTAATTATCATAACTTGGCAGTTTGACACCCGAGCTTGTAGATACCTATTATACGCGCTGTTTTTAGAGCCTATACCGGGAATCGAACGGCTACCTGGCTTCGTAGGCAGGGGTACTAGGCAAAAAAATCATCAAAATTATTGATGGTACACAGTTTGTACCCATCCAAGTACATTTAATTATTGAGTTAGATAAATCAAACCTTAAGAAATATTTTTATGGCATAGAGAAGGCAAACGAAAAAGCCTAGGAACCAATAGGAATAGGTAAGCGATAATCTTATCGGAAAGGTATTTTTATATTTGTGAGATATAGTAATAGCCAATCTATAAGTCTATATGAACTTTGCCGGCAACCCCCTACTTCCCGGCCTCTGTAGTAATGTACTATTGTGTGAAAAATATAACCAAATTTAATAATAATTTGATGTTTACCAATCAATAAACATACATATTTATGTAACCTATAGAATAATTAACCTTCTGCCCTTTTACCTTGTTTTGTTTAACTTTGAAGCTTGTTTATTATTTAAATATACTAAATTACGTTAGGTAGATTGAGCTTGGATGATAACATATTCAAAATATTACATGTTACCCGATAAGCTAACCTGACGGCTGTGTTCATACTGGTGTGTTGTGTTCTGGTGTTTTTTTTTATGGCATAGAGAACGCAAACGAGCACACAGGCCACCTGATGGTAAGTGGAAACTGTGACCCATAGACATTCGCATTCACAAGACTGCAAGCCTAAGACTGCAAATGTGTTGCCAACCCTGAGGACTAAGATGGAATGCCTCTATGCTAGTCATTACACCGGCTGTCTTATCCCCAAACCGGAACACAACAATGCGAACACTGCTGTTTGTTATTACCAACCACAGACTAAACAATAAAAGTATGTATAGCTAGAGAACGCAAGTCAAGGTTTCCCTGACACGTTAATTTAAGATCCTAGCTACTCGTATAACGAACCGGGGGGCTAGTCAAGATTTATAACGCTAAGTTAGAAAACCAACTAGTTTATGGGAGATACCCCTATCTCGACCATTTGGCAGTCGAGAGGTTTGGGCACTACCTAATCCTACGTAAGCGCCTTTTAAAAACTTATAACAAATTTGTATTTCAACTACAATTGCTGCAATTTAGGCACGATGGCCCGGGGGGCCCCAGTGGGTGAACCATCACATTACTTAAAAGCCTGGTTTGCTAAAATTACTTTGAGATGGGGTGGCCTTAAATGCGAAGTGTCTAGGAGGTTTTGTATTTATGTATTTATAAAACCTACTGTTTTTCTGCATCCATTATAAACTTTTAAAAACGATTTTATCATACCAAATCGCAGAGTTGGTGTTGGTTTCGTAAAGAAACAAAAAAGACCTAGCTACCTGTGACCTACTTTCACAATAAATCTGAAAATAGCAAAATGAAATTACAATGGAACATAAATTAGGTTTAATTTGATATTCCGTGTTTGGTTTCTCGAAGTAAACTATTTTTTGTGGCCGCTTTACCTATTAGCCGTACCCTGTAATTTACTGAACGCAATCCAAAAATATTCAGGTAACGGTGTTGCAAGTTGTGACATGATGTAACAAATTAATTCGACTCTTTGTGTTAGTTCACTCCATTTTATAAATCGGAGAGAAAAAAATTGTGGTTTAATTGCATTAACTTAAAAATTTCAACAAGTTTCACTTGATTACTAATTATTAAATTTGAAATTGAAAAATTAGAAAACTTATTACAGCTGGTTATTTTATTTTAGGTGGCAACATTGAGTGCACAAACGTCAAAGTGTCGCAATGACGCAGGCCGACTGACACACGAGGAAAAATCCTTGACGATCTTTACTCATCTTTCAAAATGGTGTTTCATTCTCGCGGGTTTCCATCTAAATTAAATCAATTATTACCAAAATGAACTAATAATCGTTTATCCAGCACATAAACGGAGTTATACTGTGCAATTTAAATTAATAGTGTTAAATTACGACTGCGCTGTGTCGCCTGAATGTGTTTTTCAATTTAGCGTTTTAAAAATCAGTTCGATCTGTGATGTTAGTGATTTGATTGTTATTTAAAGCATCTTACGTAAGTATTTAGCATATTTATGTTGTTAAACAAGTAAGATACTGAGTCATAAGCTAATTAGAACAGCTGGTTGTGCTAGAGTCATGCGTTTTGGTTTTTTATTGTGCTGTTGAGCGACACCCCTTTTCCGGTATTGGACCTTTGATGTTTACGTTTGAGTTGACGAAATAATTATCTGAATAACCTTGCAGGTAGAGGTAGCTTGTGGTGTAACTGGTTTCCGCGTAATTCGAAGGTTGATTGATATACAGCATGAGCATGCTATCTACGATTTAAATAAATGGTGAAGCCATATAATAATCTATTTTTTCCCATTCGTCGTTGGCTCGGCGTCGGGCATATTTTGATACATAAATGTTGCTATGCCTATAGCAGGAAGCAATTAGGTGTATATGAATTTATGCTCTTTCGTAATGGATTTAGAATTGAGTTTGATAGCATTCATTCGAATTATGTAGTATTAAATTGTTTGAAGCCTGATAGAGAAAGATATTTAATTATAAATCAATCAAGATTACTTGTCTACACTATGTGATAGTGTGTTCAGAGCTTTGTGTTGTAGGTTATTGCCAAGTGGCCTCTTTTCAACACAGTAAAACCATAATTACTTTTGACTTGTTATTGTATTGTTTTTGACTCGGCCACCATAACTGTCGAGTACAGAAATATATGAAAGACTTGAACCTCGTAAGTCATACGGCCCACCGTACTGCAAAACACAGAGTTTTTTGTTGACTTTGAATCTACGTTCAATTATGTTTGTTCGATTATGCCATTTTCAGTTTACGAAGATGGTAAAATAAACCTTATTGCAACAGAGTTCAAATTAAATTACCTTGATTATGTACATCCTAATGCGTATTGGGCCTTACGAGGATAAGTTTGAACTGTGTAGAATCTCTGTCATGTAACGGTGAATCTAGAACATAACCTCTTTGTAGATACGGAAAGGTTGCTATAGTCAGAAATGAAAGTTGTGTTTTAAGTTTCCACTAGTATGATTAGATTATTTTTACGAAACATCCTTTGAAACCGAAAACGAAAATCCTAGACATGTGGCTTGGTTTGAATTAGCGAGAAATAAGATCTTGTTTGTTAATTTAGTAACGGACAATGTGGTATTAACCAATATACTAATTTCCGCAAAACCTTAAAATCTTAATATTATACTCAAATAGATGATTTAACAGTTTTTACACTCGTCATCACATTGATTTAACAGTTTTTACACTCGTCATCACATTGTTTTAAATGTTTGTTTTTTTTTTGTTGTAAACTGAAACATAAATCAAAAAGGCTTTAGCATAACACTTAACATTGCGCTAACAATACTGTAGTAAGAGACCATTTTATTCTTATTGTCATTAATAACCGCAACAGATCTGATAATATTCATAAATGCAAATATTGCAATGTGATTTTGGTTCCGATGGTTAGTATGGTTACAATAATTGATTTTAAATTTCTTGATAATTGTGGTAAACCACAATACTTTAAATGGTAGCACTGAAATAACTGAAACAATTTCCGTAATAATTTTATTCGTTTTTGTAACAATGGACAGAATTTTATAGTTTTTTTTTTATCGTGTCAAGGTTTTAAGGCTATTGACGATCAGCCATATTAGGAACTTTTCAAGTTCTATGCTGTGAAATGGGCAGCACTATGGCAGTTAGATAGAATGCAATATCTCGTAAGTTCTTTGAGTGTATAGGTCATTATTCTTTTGTTTCCATAATAGCCTGTTAATCATCCTATTTATTTATTTATTTACAATAATAATTAAGAGGCTTGCAGTCAAAAAACAGTCAGGCACCTTTTACTTTAACCTAATATCATATAACACACACAAAGTTAAAAGAAATAAAAGGAGAACAGGTAAAAAAAAAACAAAGTAAAAAACTACAGAAAAATATAAAATACGTTTATTTATTTATTCATTTAATTACAATGTATGTTTACAGCATAAAATAACACCAAAGCACTTACACGATAAGTTATGCTTACATGCTAACAAGAAAAGTCATCAAATTCAGAACATTCGAAATTATGGAACAAAAATCTAGAATATACTAAAATAATACACAATAGTGAATTATAATTGTCGAGGAACTGCTTAGCAATACGGCATAATTGAATAAAGCGATCAGCAAACAGGTCAGCCTCCTCGTGCTGAGTGAGCATTAGGTACAACACGGATATCGCGCGCGCAGTAGCAGCGTGTCGGGCGTGGCACGTACGAGCGGACACACGCTGCAGCAGCCCCGGTCGGTGGCGCGGCGCCACCGCCACTCCATCCAAATCCTGGGGGACCCTCGTCGGAACAACCAACCTATTCCGCCCCAGCACAGCTGAGCTGTCCACCCTGTGTTGGACAAAAACTGGACTAACAACAACCACTTCCTCCTCATCCGAAGCGTGTCTAGCCCAACCATGAAGGTACAGGTATGGATAATACCCGAAGGCTTTGCAATACGACCAGTGTGCGAATTTACGCTGCACTCTTTCCACCAACAGACATTATTTTTCTTCGTAGGGATCCCAAATAATAGCCCTATACTCCAACCTACTACGGACATAGGCATTGTACAACACCACCGCGACTCCGACACGAAACTGCTTCTACGCCCTCATGACGACACCTAGGGTCTTGCTAGCCCGTTTGCAAATATTAGATAAACTAAACCTAGGTCACAGATTCGGACGACTCTTTCTAAGCACCCGGCCCCCAGGTTAAGACCTTGTATTTTGCTGCATTGAAAGGTAGATGGTTTGCAACACTCCACTCAGCCGCCGCATTGATGTCACCCTGCAGCGCAGTTCTGTCCGCCACTCTACCGACGCCGAGCAACAACTTTAGGTCGTCCGCAAAAAGCTGACACTTATCCTAACAAATTTTATCTGTCAAATCGTTTATCATTACAAGAAATAATGTGGGGCCCAGAGTACTACCCTGACTCACCCCAGACAGGGTGCAGTAATCGTTTGACTCTAAGCCGCCTACCCTGACGTACTGCTGTCATTCACACAAGTAACTGGCAAAGAAACTCGAAAGCTTTGGCGTGAAGCCCAGTAATGCAAGCTTTCCCAGCAAGATATCGTTGTCGACCAGATCGAATGCTTTCCTAAAGTCGAAATACGCAGCGTCCACCTGGCGTCCAGCGACCATCTCTTTGCAGATGAAGACAGCGAGGGCTACTAGATTTGTGGTGGTTGATCGGGCCTTACGAAAACTGTGCTGACTGTGGTGCAAACGATGTCTGCCCGTTGATTTTAGCTAAAAACTATTGTCAATTGCCATCTAGCACGTCGGTATCCCGCAGCTGGTGCAACATCGCGTTCAGCAGCTCTACCGCCCTCGCGGTCGGCGCGTTCCTGGCACGGCGCGTACCGAATCCAGCATCGCGAACAGCGGGTGGCGGCGACGCGCCCCCGCTCTTACGTACTCGTCGGGGATAAATAAGCGGACTCGCTCGAGTGTGGTCTGATTCTGCTCTTTGTTATGCAGAAGCAAGCAATAATGTACTAACAGATGCTCCTTACGTCTGCAGGTCAATGTTCGCAATCCGACCGTACCCAGCACAAATAGAGAGGGATATAAGAATGGATAATATCCATGTATCCATTATATAAATATCTGGCGAACCTCCGCTGAACCCTTTCAAAGAGCAGTGTGTACTTAGCTTCGATTGGATCCCAGATCACGTAGTTGTACTCGAGCTTGCTCCTGACGAATGCGTTATATAAAATAATTGCAACATTCACATTTTTGAATTGAGTCGCTGTTCGCATGATGAAACCTAAAGCTTTACTCGCGTCTTTGCATATCGACATGATATGCTGATGAAAATCAAACTTTGGGTCGATATACAAGCCGAGGTCGCAAATAACATGGACGCGATCTAACGGTATACTTCCTAAGCTGTACGTGGTATCTATTGGGGTATGGCATCTTGTAAAAGTTATAACCTTACATTTGGCCGTGTTGAGGTACAACCTGTTGCTGTCAGCCCAGTCGAAAACCGCATCAATATCACTCTGCAAATCACAATCAGAGAGTTCGGATACTGCCAAAAACAACTTTAAATCGTCCGCAAATACCAGACACTCGGCTCTACGGACGACTGCAGGTAAATCGTTGATCATAATCAAAAACAAGGTTGGGCCGAGTATAGTCCCCTGGCTCACTCCAGATCGCGTATAGTACTCTTCGGAAGTAAGACCGGACCCTTGTACATATTGCTTTCGATCGCCAAGGTAGCTGATACGCAACTTAATGAGAATGAGATCAACTAAATCGAAGGCTTTTTGGAAATCAAAATATGTCGCATCAACTTGTCGGGACCCGTCCATATGCTGGAGCACATAATCTGCGAAGTTAATGTGAGAAGTGCAGGTGGCACGTCCAGTTCTGAACCCAGTCCGTTAACCCAGGCGACACTTGCAATGATGTGTCTCATTAGGTTATTGAGAATTATGTTTTTTGTGTTTAATATCCGTCTATATTTTATTTACTAATTAGTACTAAATAATTGTGCCCCTCTCTAAGCCATTATTTTTTATGTCATTTTTCATAGAAAGCCCCTTATGGCCGTAAATGCCGCGATGAGAGTTCATCTAAAAACTGGTCTACGCTTAAAACGGCAACTCTGTGTCGACATCATGCACTGTATCTACATCCTTATCACTCCCAGGAACTTGACTGGTCTTTCCCCACAAACCACTCGCCCCTGCAAAAAATCTAAAACATACCAAATTACATTTAGTTCAAAAATTAATCATCCAAACCTAATCTAATCCATCTAATCATGATTACTAAATACAATACCATAATGTGATTCATTTTTACTGATTACTAACTAAAAAGTCAGAAAAATGAATGGCTGCCTGAATGCATAATAGCTTTCTTTACCATTCAACCATACAGTAAAATAATAATGTTTAAAACACTATGCTTCATGGAGTGTATAATAGTGGAATGACATCATTATGACATAATAGCTTGGCAAGGCTGCATCATCGCTCCATTAGTTTTATGTGTTATGTGTTTACAAACAAATCCACCCACATATAGGTATCTAGTGGCCTAAAATAATGTAATGTCCGCATATTTTACTGGTCATTAAGGTTCAAGTTCGCGGTATTTAAATGTACATGTGTTAAACTTATATTTTTTGTATAGTTATCTGTAGGAGATAGCTATTTAGGGTTACCTTTGTTTCGTCAAAATATTTTTGGTCAAATGTATCATTTCCCAAATTTTCATTTGCCAAACTGCTTTGTTTTCTGTAACCGTAAATATTTCAGGATTTTATAAAAACTAATCTAACCTAACCTATAGGGTTCTACACGATGGTACTGAAATAAATTCTGAAAACATTGTATAACATTGGTTTGGCAAATGAAAAATTTAGGAAATGATACATTTGACCAAAGATATTTTGACTAAACGGCAGGCTCCCAGCTATTTAGCTTGTAACGCTTGTTTATTGAATATGGTTCTCTCTTCACATTTATTTGTTTTAGAGAATGAGGGGTAAAAAAAATATGGTGGGAGGGTCGGACAGGAAAACATAAGTAAAAATAACATATATTAAAGACAACACAGGCAAGACCGATTTAAACAAAAGTAGTAAATTAAACATGAAAAGGTCGGAGAATTTTATAAAGAATTATAACGGATCTACAAATTACCACACAATCAATGTCAATTTCATGAAACAAATAAATAGCAAAGCAAATTAACTATTACTGTTCCAAATTCCATCCCGAGTAGTTCAATCGTGAACTTGTGAAGAGCGAATGTCGAAAGAATTACACATGTAATGTTCTTCATACTCTGATTATTCTTATTGTTCTTACGATATAGTTAGCTGATATAAGTTGAGGAATATTCATTACTTGCACACTTGCAATGAAAGCTGATTCATGTCACAAACAGTCGAGAAAAAACATTTTTTTAATGGCTATTATAACCAATATTTAAGCCAACAAAGATTTGTTTCATCTCTTTCTAGCAAAACAGATATTAACATGGAGTTTATATGGCCGACCTGTTACTTGCCATCATGGCGTATCGCTGTCTAATTAGTAGTTTGAAGTGCTTGTATCGACTTTATTTTTAATTTTACTTTTGGTCATCTCTTGGTAGGTACTTATGTTCTTATTTTGTTAAGAAATGTAATTTAAAAAAATCTATGCATGTTCCCTATTGATCAAGTAGTACAAAACTACATGTTTTTAACACTGAAGATCTGTAAAATACATTTTCTCAAACATGCAATGGAATGTTGGCGTTATGTTAGTTATTTTAGGATTCAAAGTATCACGTTGCGGGCGGAACAATGGGAGAGAACTATGAAGGAATTTCATACAAAATTGAAGGCCTTGGCCGGGAAGTTTTTTTTTTAATTTAATGTAGACTTGGCGGCGGTGTTTATGAACAGCCGAAATAGTTTTTTTAAAATATATTATGCAGTGCATCCAACCAAAGCGTTTGCCTGTTTATTTAAAGTACCAGGAGAGCAGAGGTAATTAGGGGTGCGTAGCGCAACTTTGATCGCAGGCGATGTAACACAGCGCGGATGTCAGAGCATTGTAGGTTACTTTTAATGTTTATGCACTCCTAGTATTTGACGTTGTATTTTTTTCTTTATGAATTATATGTTTGAGAAAAGCACTATACATCATCATCATCATCATCATCAGCCCGGGGGCGTCCACTGCTGGACAAAGGCCTCCCCCAAAGAGCGCCACAAGTCACGGTCTTGAGCCGCTTGCATCCAGCGGCTCCCCGCGATCCTAACCAGGTCGTCAGACCACCGGATGGGAGGCCGTCCAACACTCCGTCCACCGGTGCGGGGCCGCCACTCGAGAACTTTTCTTCCCCAACGGTTATCAGTTCTCCGAGCTATGTGGCCTGCCCATTGCCACTTCAGCATGCTAACTCTCTGAGCTATGTCGGTGACCTTGGTTCTCTGGCGTATTACCGTATTACGGATCATATCGCGCAAACACATACACCACATACACATACACTATACATACCTCGCCGTAAAAAGGGGTTGCCAGCCTTGTAACTATCCACGAGTCTTCCCGGCCTCTGTAGTAATGTACTATTATGGTGCCAGACGAGGATAGGCGGAAACGTATGGTCCGCAGCCTAGGAACCAATAGGAATAGGTAAGCGATAATCTTATCGGAAAGGTATTTTTGTCATTGTGAGAAATAGTAATAGCCAATCTATAAGTCTATATGAACTCGGCCGGCAACCCCCTACTTCCCGGCCTCTGTAATAATGTACTATTATTATTTTGTCATATTGTGTGAAAAATATAACCAAATTCAATAATAATTTGATGTTTACCAATCAATAAACATACATATTTATGTAACCTATAGAATAATTAACCTTCTGCCCTTTTACCTTGTTTTGTTTAACTTTGAAGCTTGTTTATTATTTAAATATACTAAATTACGTTAGGTCGATTGAGCTTGGAAAATATTACATGTTACCCGATAAGCTAACCTGCCGGCAAGCAGTGTTCGGACTGGTGTGTAGTGTTCTGGTGTGAGGATGAGTTAGTGAAATTAGTGAGCGTTTGCAATTTTGGAGCTGTTAATATGGGCCTTCAGAATCCACTATGACTCATCATCATAGATGTCAGATTAATCTATGTGTTAAGATAGATTAATCTGACATCTGTATACATTTTAATTGTTTTTTTTTCTTAATGTTTATGTTGTACAATTTTAAATGTAGGTAATATTACAAATTATTTTAAGAGTTTGTGTGATTCATGCACTTATTTTAATGATTTTCGTACGCCACCTGGCAAAACATAGTGATACCAGTATTTCTCTCTACCACTGTAAGCAGTTTTACCTACCTATGTTTACGAATAAATCACTTTGACTTTGACTTGACTTCAAATTTCATCCAAATCCGTCCGGCCGTTGCAGCGTGAAAGAGTAACAAACATCCATCCTGTGCGATAAACGGAAAGAATGGACTGTATCGATTACGAGACAAGGGAAAGGGGTGCGATAAAGTTGAGGGTGTAATCAGAAATATTGTGTGTACTTTATATGAGAAGTAGTTAGGAGAAATTGAAGTGAGTGGTGGTCTGACCTGGTGATCCCGCATCTGTTGGGTGCAGAATCTTTGGCGTCCGCCCCGATGCACCGTTGGTGGTAGTCTTCAGCTTCCCTAGGTCAACCGTCAACCTTACCTTCAGCACACGCAGCCTTCAGCTTCAGCCTCCGATTATGTCCAGGGTTCACGCCGGCAGCCTCCAATACACTTTACTAATTTTAAAGCTATAGAGTGTATGAAAGTTAGTGAGAAGGTTGAAAACGAGAGGCGTTCGCGTGACGAGATTCGAAAATGGAACGAACGAGATTCGAAAATGGATTTTTTCGTGGGGGGATAGAATTGTTGCCAGTCACATGAGAACATAACTTTTTAATATTGCCATAACTTATCTAAAATAAACTCCAAAATGGTGACATTGATGACACAAGTGAACACATCCATACTAAAAAAACTTTCACGTTTATAATATTATTAGGAATATTTTTTATCACAACATAGAAACAGTTTTTGAATGATAATGTTACTTCATTATTTTTTCTACTATCCACCTCAATGTCTGTATCGATGAACTCAAATAGTTTAATAATGGTTTAAGCAGAACTTGTCTGGCGACACTCGAACCAAATACTAACCTTTTAATAATATTATATATTTAGGGGTGGTAGGCCCTTGTGCAGGGTCCGTTCGGATCGCTACCACCATCTCATCCATTAACCTACCGCCAAACAGCAGTGTTTGCATTGTGTTCCGATTTGGCGATAAGACAGCCGATGTAATGACTAGCATAGAGGCATTCCATCTTAGTCCCTAGAGTTGGCAACGCATTTGCAGTCTTAGGCTTGCAGTCTTGTAAATGCGAATGTCTATGGGTCACAGTTTCCACTTACCATCAGGTGGCCTGTGTGCTCGTTTGCCTTCTCTATGCCATTACAAAAAAAAAACTAATCCCTGTATGCAAATTGACGTCATTTTTACCATATTACAGTACAATATTCTTAATGCTGATTCATGTACGACACTGCTTTCCCAGTATTTGGGATCACCAAGATTATGTAGAAGATTAAAAAAATCCTTTCTGTGCACAACCTAGCCCGCTATCAGCTGTACCGATGAGTACAAATGCAAAATGTGTATCAGATAACGATATAGAATAGATAACGCTTATCGGGACAATTGTTCTGTGCTATTTAGGAAGTGGACGTTCTGTTTGTTTTTGTGATTAATAAAATATGTTAAATTAAATACATTGATAAAATAATCTTTGTTCACTGACAACACGCAAACATTAAAAAAGCTTTGGTGGTCATTTTTTTTGTACAAATTTACACACGTGTGTGTTCTAGTGTGCCTAGTTATGTTTATAAAAAAATTGATATGAAAATTACAAACACGTTTCAGAAATTTGGTAAGTTTGAAGTGTTATAATTAAACAGAATCCAGGGGCACAATTTTATGACAAAAAGGCAGTTCCTGTATTGATAAAATCAACTATAGATGATTTTTCCATAAACTAGTGATCGTCCCCTGCATCGTGTGTAATGTTTAAAAATGACTGACTGCTGAGTTTCTTGCGGCGTTTCTTCTCAGCACCCCTGCTTCTCGTCTTGGGAAGCGCTGGTAAATTCTTGACGTGTCAAAGTGCCCGTGCGGCCTACTTACTGAATAAATGACTTTTATCTTTATCTTTGTTTTGTAAGTATTGTTCAGAAGACGAGTATGAAGTTCACACAGCATATTTAGAAACAAATGTTATTATTATCTGTACAGAAATTGAAAAGTCATTTAGCCATCTGAAATGGATTTATCAGGCAAGATGGAGACGTTTAACGCCCGAAAATATGGAACAAATTCTGCTCGTTTATTATATAGGACAGTAACGAAGAAAAACATTATGAAGAGTAAAGTAACAATGATCGTTTTGAAAAAAGGAGAAGAGTATTACGTTATTATGTTGTTTATTTTTTACACTATAAAATAAAAAATAATCAAATCTTAGAGTGATCACTAGTATATAGAACAAGGAAGGATAATTGAGTTTATCGATATAGGAACTCCCTACCGTTAAATACGGCTAGATATGAACGGAGTTGGCTAGTTAGTGACTGTGCGTCTCGCTCCGTCGGGTCCCGGCAGAATATCAGCGCTGCCGCAGCAATGCGCGCAGCACATGCTGAGTCGGCGCCCTTTCATAACTATGCCGTGACATCTTAATTTAAGTTGTAGTTTTAATTATAGTTTTAGGTTTTAATGGTTTTTTTTGTTCATTTTACCTTATTTTCATTTTGTAAACATGTTTCAATTTGTCATGGCGTGATATGTGAATAAAGATTTTTATCTATCTATCTATCTATTTATCTAAGTTTCATGAAAATCGGTCTTTAAGAGGATCGTATATAAATCAAGTCCAATTTCCACAATATTTGAATATGTGCTAGTTATTATTAAAAAGTAGGCGTGTACGGTCACGGATTTCAAATTGATGAGCCTCGAGAACCTTATCGCACAAAACCTACGATTAATTCCCATGAAATTTCTATCACGTCACTTGACGCTGTCACTATGACAAGGGTCTATGGTGTATCAACAATTAAAAACCGTGACCGTACGTTTTCTTTTTATTTGTTCTGACTTGTTTTCTTTCCACAAAGTAATATTCTTAAGTAATACGTATAAATATAGTAGGTTTAAGGCGGGAGAAACGTTACCGCATTTTATATGATAATTAGAGTCACACTAGAATCATCAGCTCTGTCACAATTATTTCGCGGCATGAAACATTGACAAATCAAGCGAAAATGACACTAGTGGAGTACAATATATTTATACTAAACGTTCCTACAAGTCTTAAAATTCATAATAAAATATAAATAATGTCTTTAAGAGCTATCCAGTGATAAAAACCTCAGTAGACGTTATAACGTAAAAAAATACCTTTGCTTGATGTTTCGTTTGCGTAATCTAAATGTATAACTATGCCAAAATACAGGTTTTTAGTACCAAGAGCCTTTGTGTTAAACCGCGGAAAGATTGACATGGCTAAACTGTGGACATTCCATTTTGACTACGGAACCATAGTTCTAATGGAATAAAGACGAATTCTATTTCATAATAAAGATGGTTTTGATCTAGATTTTATAATCAAAAGCATACTCATTGTTTTATTGTAATAAATTTGATAACCATCATTGACTCATCAACTAAAGTTTAGCGATACCGATTTAGACAATTTTTGAACCGTGTCAAGTCCAAGCTGTATTTTGGTGAGTGTGCCCAGGAACTGCATGACCTCGTCCCATTTTCCACTTTCTCTCATCGGTAGACCGTTTCATTTTCCAAAAATGACAATTTATCCGCATGTTCTTCGAAATCTTTAACGATGATTTTCGACTCAATAGTTAGTACATCATCATCATCATCATGTCAGCCGAAAGACGTCCACTGCTGGACATAGGCCTCCCCCAAGGCTTTCCACTCAGACCGGTCTTGTGCTTTTCGCATCCACCGCGGTCCCGCGATCCTGACGAGGTCGTCACTCCATCTTTTTGGAGGGCTACCTACAACTCATTGAGTACATACTTACTTATAACTTCTTAATCCTACAGTACATAACGTTTTTGTTTTGATAAATATTTTGATTTTAAAGTAAACAGCCATCCCTTTTTATTCCTATGTGAACATGGCAGCATTAGTGGAGCCTTAAGACTGATATTGGCGCAACTTTACGATAATCTAAATAGAAAAATGTAGTGCGACATTTCGTACTACATATTCATCTAGGTTATTATTTATTTATTTATTTAATAAGTACAATATTAATCAAGAATTATAAATTAAACATTGCCCCACAAAACTGGAGTAACAGTTTGACTGTGGGAGCGGCAGTCCCTAGGTAAGGCTTAAATTAATTAAATAGCAGAACTATGCTGTACACAGTAACAGTACTAAACATACATATTATTATTATAAAAGTAGTAAGTAATGCTTTTTTTAAAGTCTCTTAAATTTATTTTTATTCTTCTCACGTCTAATGGCTTCAGGAAAACTATTGAGTAGGTATGGGATACGCTTTTTGAGAGTTCTGTCCCCATAGTAATTATTTATCCTATGAACGAATAGTTTACCAGTCGCCATAGCCTTGGTGTTATATATAAATAACGTTACAAATTGGTTCTGTTGTCTATCCTTCTATATATGATATTTCTGCTAAATACTCAATTAAATAAATAAATATCAGGGGGGCCAATGTCACACCAATTGACCTAGTCCCAAACTAAGCTCTAGGCTTGTACTATGGGTACTAGACAACGATATAAATACTTATATAGAGAAACACATACTTAAATACATAGAAAACATCCGTGACTCAGAAACAAATATTCGTGCTCATCACACAAATATCCGCCCTTACCCGGATTTGAACCCAGGACCGCTAGCTTCGTAGGCAGGGTCACTACCAACTAGGCCAGCGCGTTGCCAATTGCAGAACTCTTGATGGCGGACAGCGTGTGATGTTGCAAACATCCTACGGTTGCGATAACCAATTATCTATCGCTGAATGGGTTCGAATGACTTTCTGGTTTACCGCTAACGCTGAAGTAAAGTCTTTTATCTTCCATTTCTCCCTTTTTTTGAGTTAGTTCCCAAAATCCTCTAAAGTTGTATTTTTCGATTATATAAACCTTTTTCGTCATATTCTTGATTCGGCACATTCTTGTCTTTTTCATATAATGAAAGTCATATCTTGTACAACACTTGTTTCTGAGTAAAACAAACTGTCCAAACAAGAATATGACGACAAAGGAATCACTCCTGAATGCTCACTTCCATGTTTCTAACTGCAAATATGACCGGAATAAAAAACGTTCACTCAAATGAATATTAATGTCCTTTAGCGAAAATGTGGAAACAGGTATTTGCCGTCCGAAGGGTTGGGTAGGTCATAATGTTTTTAATAGCCGTAATTTTGCACACGGGGGGTTAGGTTAGGTTACGACATAAAATACCTCTACAGAATGAAAACAGTGATAGTGTATTTCGCAAGCAACTAAAACACCTACTGATTGACATGGCGTGTTATTCGGTTGAGGACTTTTTTAGAAATATGTCTCGCTACTCTAGGCTTAACTATGATGGGAAGTCGGCCGTTTAGAATGTATAAGAATAAAATATGCATATTTTTAATACCTACTGGTAGTGTATGACTTTGTCACTTACTACAAAGATTAACTTCTGTTATCGAGCTACAATATGTGTCTCAATGATTGTCAATACTTGGTGAACCAATTGTTAGTTAAAAGCTACTGTAATGTTAGTTATAAATAATTAATAACAAATGTATAAATTTCTAATAACTTCTTATGTACTGTAAAATGACGTGTAAATTTATATTTATCAATAAAAAAATCAATCAATCAATCAGTGTAAGTAATTTGAACTAAAGAATTTAATGTTTTTAGGAAAATTGTACTCGGAGAATTCATTATATTTTATATTCCGCCATTTCTTTCTGTTACAGGTTTAGACATTTGTCCCACCGCCTTAATGTGGTATCTTTTATGATACCTGAACTATATATTTCGTTAGAGATATTGCTCGCATTCATTGTAAAAATCAAGCGATCAAACTATTAATATATGTGTCTCTTTTATTGACACGTGACCTATATCTTCTGTTCGCGTCTTGAGGGAGAATATGGTCGATAGCTCGTCCGCGCGGCCGTGAGACAACTGCCTTAACCACGAAAAAACGTTTGAGTGCACCTTGATATTTCGCTATCTTCAGAATATATTGAAAGATAAAAGATAAAAGATGTTTATTCAGTAAGTAGGCCGCACGGGTACTTTTACAAGTCAAAAATCTACCAGCGCTTCGCAAGAGACCACTTCTGAGAATTATATAGAGAAACATACTATGCTATGATATTATACATTTATAAAGCTTAACCTAGCATTATGTAAAACTATGAATCTAACAAAAAATTAAAAAATATTCAAGCGTAGCTTGAGCAGGAAAATGTGTCAAAACTCAGAAGTTTCATAGGGAGTAATAAGTAGTAGTAATAAATATATACGAAAGTGAGGCTGTTTGCCTCAAGTCGAGGCTCGATGAGTCTGCTCAAATGAATACACGGCTTTCGCCATGATTAATTATATTCGAGGAATTAACAAATATTTACCTACCGTAAAATAAATAGTGACGTCTGCCTGTTATAGAGATTTGACGGCTTGGGTTCATTTGGGTCCAAGACTTCGAAATATTCACTGACATTTTAATATACAATAGATTAGCCGTTTTCCAATGTTGTTATGACAGTTTTATTTGAAAATATGTTTTTAATAGTGTTATAGTAGAAGAAGAAGTTTAAAACTGGGTTCAAGTTCAACAGTTACTTTTAATTCTTATGAAAAACGAACACGTTATAAAACACGAATATTGTAAGGTATTTGTTTACGTAAGAACCAATTAATGTGGATTTTTTGTTGTTTTTTAGATTAGTTAGGAACTTGATTGGTTGTGATGCATGTGACGTGGGTTTAGGGCAATTTATTGATCAAGAATAGATGTCTTATCTAATTTGATGCATCTATAGAAGTGGAGCATAGGTGTTGCTTATTCAGGTAGAATACAGTAGTGGTCTTATGTCCGTTCCCTATATTCAAACTGCGGGAAAATAAAGAGTTAAAACTTGACACTGGTCACACACAATATGTGACAAATTGTACTCGAAGGAACCTTCTAGCGGTTTAAATATTGGGAACGGACATTGGTCCACTACGATACAGTCTTAACTGACGAGCTATTATATAACAATATCTTACGATACGATATAACGATTCCAAAATTCAAGAAACGAATTGTTTTCCTTACGCCTCGTTAAAATTTGACACATTTTGTACGTAGCAAATGTGATAACGCTACGGCGCGCAAGGAAAACGTTTCGTTTCTTGAATATTCAAACCGGGCATAAGAGGTCTGAGGGCTGGTAGATGAGAAATCTTTTTGTGCGTAACAGAAGGTCGTTTTGACATAATTCGAGTCGATTTTTGAGAATCTAGCGTTCAAAAGTTTCTACGAAAATATAAATAAAATGGTGTTTCATGCAATTTATCCTTTATAATTTGCCTGTCGTTTCGAACACTTGCTTGTGCTTCTGTTGTGATGCATGTGTCATAGGACTAGGAGAGTTGGTAACTCACATATAAAAAAGTGTAGCAATTGTAACTGAACCTGCTTGATATTTGGTCGTCAGGCTATACGCAATGAGCTCCAAGAGATCTATGTACGCTGGTGATTTATGCTGGATGACGTCTTGTCCACAGCGGAGCTGAAATGGCTTGTGTCCAGTACGTGTAGCGGCACCATGTCGACCCAGGGTCTGAAAAACTCCACCGAGCAAACGACACTTGAAAACAAACGTGAGTTTTTTTTTTATTTCATTGAGAAGGCAAACGAGCACCCAGGCCACCTGATGGTAAGTGGAAACTGTGACAAATAGACATTTGCATTCACAAGACTGCAAGCCTAAGACTGCAAATGCATTGCCAACCCTGATGACTAAGATGGAATGCCTCTATGCTAGTCATTACACCGGCTGTCTTATCCACAAACCGGAACACAACAATGCAAACACTGCAGTTTGGCGGTAGGTTAATGGATAAGATGGTGGTAGCGATCCGGACGGACCCTGCACAAGGTCCTATCACCCGCAAAACCACTTACCGCTCTCTTTAGTAAGGAGATATTGTTCATGGACGAATTTTTGCACGAGGCTGATTTAAATAAAAGTTCAAAATTCTCGAGGTAAACAGAGGTTTAGCTGGCTGTTTGTGGCTTACAGTAGATCACAGTAGGAGGTAGGGGTAAGATCACGAATGTATCATCAAGTGCTTGAAAAACATTACTATTTAACTGATTCACTATATTTACAATGCTATACACAATTTAATTTACTTACAAGTCAGTATAGTTTGGCCGCAGGCTCCTGTTTTTGAACCAGTAACGGCAGTAACAATTGCCCTTTCGATCGTTAGGCTGTTTGTGCAAGTGCATGTTTTTTGTAGACATACTGTTAGTGTAGGTCGAATCGAACAGGGCCGATTTGACAACACTGTAGGTACAAAATATAACCTCAAAAATGCCTCTAAACTCATTATTTGTACTGAGTTGACACGCGTCAAAACGGGCCTTATAGAACATCGCGTATCTCGGTTATAATACTATGTTATTGTAATACGTATATTTACGGTTGTTATTGTCCTGAATACCAATAAATAAAGGCGCTAGTTTGATCCAAATGGTTCTTGGATTTACTAAAGGGAAATTCGCTGTATTCAAACCGCGGATAGATAGGCTTAATTAAGATTAAAATTTGGGCTCAGGGCGACTTCGTCCACAGTCCTAATTCGTCACGTTCTTAACCCGTCCACAATACCATATGGCCCACTATTCCAATTCGTCGGCATTCCTGTAATGTCACCTTCCTAACTTGTCTACTTTCCTATTTTGTCACCTTCTTAACTCGTCCACATCCCTATGTAGTCCACAGTGCTAACACTGCTAACTCGTTCACATTTCTATTGTGTGGTCAACTTCTTCAATATTGTGTGGCTAACTTCAGTTTGCGCTGTGGACGATATAGGCATGTGGACAAGATAGGAAATTGACGATATAAAAATGTGGCCGAGTTAGGAAGGTGACAATTTAGGAATTACACGCTGACGACATGGCATTGTGGACGAGTTAGGAAGGTGACGAAATAGGACTGTAGACAAAGTCGCCCTGAGCCAAAATTTGATACATTTTGTATGGGCAAATGTCATTTTTTTACCATTAGTAAGGCTTCTCTGTCCTTGGTTTGAATATAGCGTTCGGTCTTTAGTATTGAGAATGCAAATATGTATGGTTCTTAGATTCCAGTTAGCATGTGGTAGCCTGTGTTGTGTCGTTTGCCTTCTTGCCATAAAATAAATAAAATATTTTAATTTCCCAGAATCTCGTGTCAAATTTGAAAGGCTACTTATACGGTCGATATGGGTGGTATACAGGGTTATTGGTAAGTCGACCTATTCCCGTTAGGAGGTGATAGGGGTGACTATTTGCGATAATTTTGACCCCCATATGCATTATGCAAAAGTAAACCATTTTTGAGTTATCGCGATTTTTAGTTTTTTTTAAAATTAGTCGGAAATTCAACTTGAAAAATTTATTCCAAAAAAAGTATCAATTTAAATCTTTTTTTTTCTTCTGATTTACAAAAACGATTAAACACTGGTTATTTTTCAATATTAAAACAATAATTATCGGCCCAAATTTAAAAAAGCGAGACCGAATACGAAATTTTTTCAATATTTTTTGCTGTCGCTTTCCACTAAAATGCCTTAAAAACAAAAAAAAACGTTATGAAACTTGGCTTGCAGATTCGTTTAAAAACTTAACTGTTTTCTTAACTCTCCAAAAATGCATAACAAGTAGGAAATTATTTGAAAAAAAACTGAAAAAAATCATCACAAAGGAAGCGGAGGGAAACTAAAGTCACAAATGCCAATTCAAAAAAAAAAAAAAACATACCGAATTTAAATCAACTTTTTTATTTGCTTTTGTACAAAATAAACTTGTTTTCCTTATGCAATATTAAAAAAAAAAATCTGTACACGTTTGAGAATGCGAGACCGAAAACTAAAAAATACATGTTTTTTTTATCAAACTCCAACAAAAATTACACGAAAACAGAAAAATGTACCAATACATTTGGCTGACAGAAATTAGTCTGACTAACTTAAAATAAAACTAAAAATCGCTTACTTTTTCCATAAGTTAATGTTGATATTTGTGTTTACGAGTATAACAGTTAGTTTTAATAGCTCGTTAGAAAGCTGGAAAACGTCAATGTTTTATGTGTAATCTGCACGCCAAATGTATTGGTAAAATTTTCTGTTTTCGTGTAATTTATGTAGGAGTTTGATAAAAAAACATGACATGTATTTTTTAGTTTTCGGCCTCGCATTCTCAAACGTGTACCAGATAATATTTCTTTTAATATTGCATAAGAACAACAAGTTCATCTTGTACAAAAACAAATAAAAAAAGTTGATTTAAATTCGGTATGTTTATTAATTTTTATTTTTGAAGTGGCATTTGTGACTTTAGTTTCCGCCCGCTTCCTTTGTAATGATTTTTTTTTCAGTTTTTTTCAAATAATTTCCTACTTGTTATGCATTTTTGGAGAGCTAAGAAAACAGTTAAGTTTTTAAAATAATCTGCAAGCCAAGTTTCATAACGTTTTTTTTTTGTTTTTAAGGCATTTTAGTGGAAAGCGATCGCAAAAAATATTGAAATAAAATCCTATTCCGTCTCGCTTTTTTAAATTTGGGCCGATAATTATAGTTTTAATATTGAGAAATAACTAGTATTTAATCTTGTTTGTAAATCAGAAGAAAAATAAAGATTTAAATTGATACTTTTTTTGTAATAAATTTTTCAAGTTGAATTTCCGACTAATTTAAAAAAAAACTAAAAATCGCTATAACTCAAAAATGGTTCACTTTTGCATAATGCATATAGGGGTCAAAATTATCGCAAATAGTCATTTCTATCACCTCCTAACGGGAATAGGTCGACTTACCAATAACCCTGTATACTGTAAGTTGTGTTCCAAATGTCGTTATGTAAACCATATCGTCTTATTAGGTCATGTGTTTTAACCGCAACGTTCAGTTTCAGTAAATATTGCAATGTAATGCATTAATGTTAGCCGTCCTCGTTTTTCCTCGCGTTCGTGACTAAATTCTAAAGTCGATAGCTTATTCAGGTTTTCGCTGGCGAATAGCCAAAGGTGGGCACACCACGTTTTGGAATTATACTTGCATATAACAAGACTTTAACGACTAGGTAATAAGGGTTTATGTTGATAGGTTTTTTTCTGGTTTCGAGCTATTTTTAGGCTTTCATAAAACTAAGAACGCTAATAGTTTCGCAATGTCCGTCCGTCTGTATGTGACAGTCACTTTTTCTCAGAAAGAAGGATTTTATGACAACCAAGGATCGGGAAAACGCCCGTCATTTTGAAAACATAACCCTGTTCCGTACAGCAGAGACATCCATATGATGTTAATTAAAAATATTTGAAGGTATTTTACATTTATTATACCATAATTCATATGTGTTCAGCGACAACATTATTAATTAATAACACTGGAATGGTTTTGGGAAAAAAATATCTCGCCAATCAAAAATAACTTCACTTAAAAACAAGTTTTTACTTTTTTGTCCATAACGCCGTGAATTTAGGACCTATTTATGAGTCAAAAAAGTTCGTTCACAGTCTACGGACATCATTGGGGCATATTTAATCGTTGAAGTTGGGTTACTGTTTGTCTGTTTGTTTGCGTTTTCCCATTACATTATCGCTGAATACATATACATTATTGTATAATAAATAAATAAAATACCTAGTAATATTTTTATTTTACATCAAGGAAGTCTCTGCTGTACGGAACAGGATTATGTTTTCAAAATGACGGGCGTTTTTCCTATCCTTGATGACAACCCAGTTTAATACAGAAGCGATCTTATTATATTCCCTAAATTCAACATTGGCTGTGAAATATATGGTTTTTTGAATAAGGCAAGTAATAAATGGATGAATGAAAACTTATGGAAACCTTCTAAAGCTTGTCATAAGAACTGGCAACTGTTGTTGTAATTATACTAATAACCATATAAGTACTCAATAACAGCCATGACCGAGCAAATATTGTATATGTTACACTCTTGGAAAACACAGTTATGTACATGAAAATTACACAGTCAAGGAATTTAATTCGTATTACACTTTGGACTATGTTAAAGTGACGTAATCAATCAAAACGTAAGAGACTTCTTATGATTTTATTTACAGTGTCACTTTGACATAGTCCGAAGTGGTATAGGAATTAAATTCCTTGACCGTACATCCATGGTAATAAGCACGTGCGCTTTTTAATATTAAAAATATCGTGTTACTGGCGAGATATGACGTTTTTAAATTGAAAACCCATGGTCATATAATTACTAATCATTAAACCGTCTACGGTCAATGCCACACTGTATATTTTCAGTACAATGCGGACACGTAATGGAGTTTTTGGCATTTAATTTATTTAACACAATTCGCGTGACAGCAATCACCATAAATGCTTTTTTCACGTGAAGTTAATTACCAGAAAAGGTTATATAATGGTGATAGGATCTTGTGGAGGTTCCAACACCATCTTTCGGTTTCCTGCTGTTTTATAGTATACCTACACGTCGTTGTCTCGCAGTGTCGGGTTAGGTCAGGAGTAACGGTTGAATGACTAGCATGGAAGTATTCCATCTCAGTCTTCTGTGAACTCTGAATTCTTGCTCTTTGGTCATGCGTGCTAAGCTAATTGACAAGTTGGTATTAAAGTTAGAAGCAGAAGCTACCTATTGGGACTTATAGACGACGAAGACGAGCCTTTACATTATTATAACACGTTTACAGACTCTTTTATCTTTTTCTACATTGGTATGACTGATTGATTGAATGGCTAAATATTGGCTGACTGTTTATAGAGCACATTATAATAGTACCTGAATGCCGAACGACGTTCGGGTTTAAAAAGGAATTTTCCCGAAGAAGTCAACTTGACAAATTAGAAACGGTTTCGAGAATGTAATTGCGAATATAAAAAATATTGCTCGTCTAATAGTACAGGATAAGATAAGGGACATAAAGCGAAATAAAGATTTGTTTTAGTGCAGGTGAATAAATGTAGATAGAGAACTTCGTCTATTGCGTTTTTTGTTACGCTTAACGTGGTTGATGTATTAACTAAAGAGGCCATTTGATGCGAAGAATAAAATCCTCGATGGTTTAATTTTTCTAACATGACACCTTTTTTGCATGTTTTTTTCGATTCAATAGTTGAGTATATGTAACTTAATCCTGTCCAACCATTTTTTCAATAAATGTTAATTTTTTAAAGTAAATAGTAATTAATTGAATTTGTCCCTGCCATCAAGGCGCGTCGAACTATCTCCATCTCACATTCTGCGCGCGGAAGCACATATAGCCATCCCTTTCTATTCTTGTGGTGCTCTCTTAACAATAATACTAAATTACCATAACGGTATAAAATGTATTCCGCCCGCCTCCGGCCTTTCGTCGTCGGACACTATGAAATGCTGTGATTTATTATTCTAAGCTGACACAGTTCTATATTCTGATTTAATGTTGCTTGTGTATATTAAAATAACAAAGAGCTATGCTTGGTGTCTCGCTACGAGATCGAATCAGGAACGAGGAGATACGTAGACGAACTAAAGTAACCGACATAGCCATAGCATAGACCGATATAGCATAGGTTAGCAGGCTGAAGTGGCAATGGGCAGGCCACATTGCTCGAAGGACTGATGGCCGATGGGGTCAGAAGGTTCTGGAGTGGCGCCCGCGGACCGGAAGACGAGCTGTAGGTAGGCCTCCAACAAGATGGAGTGACGACCTCGTCAGGATGGCGGGACCGCGGTGGATGCGAAAAGCACAAGACCGGTCTGAGTGGAAAGCCTTGGGGGAGGCCTATGTCCAGCAGTGGACGTCTTTCGGCTGACATTGATGCTGACGATCAGTATATATATTGATTTTTCACGTGGAATAGTAGACATAAAGTGGAGCTTTACGATACGGTTTCATAATACTTGTTTGTAAATATCCAGCACTTGCGACCTGCTCCGCTTTGCTTCGGCTTGTGTGTGTTTTCTGCAGCATAAAGCCTTACTCGTGACTCCATTTATTGATTTACCGCATTAAAGTCCGTTGCGTAGTTTGGAAGATCTTAGTGGGCGGATCTAGGTTATAGAGTCCATACGTGTTCTGCCCATCCTTTTGCCAGTTTCCGTTGATTAAAAGGTTTGTGAAACGATGGTTAAATCGCGTAGCTGTGTAAAAAAATCCCCTAAATAAAGTTCGATTTGTAAGTTTATTAAAATGTTGTAGTTGGGAACCTATCGATGTTTCCAAAAACGTTTGTCCGCTGTTTCGTTTGTTCGAAAACCCTTTTTTCTCTGACCCGTTGACTTTTCAAAAAGTTGGACATAGACCTACAGAACCTGTAGATTAGGTTAGTTTTATAACAATTCGTAAAAGTTAAACGGTTTCAGAGAAAAATGATTTTGGGATAAATGAAAATTACGGACAATCGAAACAGCTGGCAAACATTTTTCGAACTTAAGATAGGTAACCATAAATCGGACGAGGTTTAAGCCGAAAGAATAGCATTTTGTATGGATTTTTTAGGTCCATTATCCCCTTAATGGGTTTATTCGGTTGGATTCGGAAGGATTAGGTCGCATATCCGACTCCGCAAAACGACCACATCGCTTTTAGTCTCCATTATGTCCGTATCGCAAGACTAACACTTCGTTCGTGTTACAAGGTATCTTTAAATGCCCGAAGGGCAAACCGACCAGGAACAGGAACCCCGCCAGGCGGGGCTAAAGCGATCAAGTCATTTTGCGAGATAGTCTTATCTACTATTAACCCGGTTTTTTTTTCCCCAGCGGGGTCACTGCGACGAGGCGCGGCGGGGCGCGCGGCAGCGCTGCGGCGCGCGCCCTCCGACTCGGACTGCTCCGGCGAGACCGCCTCGCTGTCCGCCGACAGCGGCGAGCGCCGGCCCGCGCCGCCGCCGCCCCGCAGCGGCAAGACGCGCAGGTAACCTACCCACACCTAACCTATACAATACACTATACCTCGGACGTTATCATCTGAGCTTTGGGGCCATAAACTAATTAGTGAACAAGCATGAGCAATGCTGCAAAGTGCAAGCGAGAGATCAGCTAACCTCCCAAGAGGTTTTTATGGCCCCAGAGCTCAGATCATAACGTCAAAGGTATAGTCGCAGCAGTCCTGCGGCGCGCGCCCTCCAACTCGGACTGCTCCGACGAGACCGCCTCACCAGCCTTCCCGGTAGTCCCAGCAGTTTCGGGTTCGAATCCTGGCATGGGAAAATATAATTATGGATTTTATTAATAGTTATGGTTTTAGAGAAATAGAGTGTAAATGTCTATGTATAGTTAAGGTTGACGCAGACATAACCGCTCGGCACCAGATTGGCCCAAAGTGAGACATTGAAAGTGAGCTTTGATATGTGTCAGTACGATCATAAAAATAAAGTTAAAGATAACTAATAGACAGGCGCAGGCCTTGCGTCATTCAATAAAAAAATATCGTACTAACACAAACCAAAGCTCACTTTGAGCTGATTCGGTGGCGAGCGGTTACGTCTGCGCTAACCTTTAGATAGATCCTATGTCGCCGCCCCTACAATCTCTACTTGTCCAAACATTAACGTTAAGTATATTTTGTGCAATAATGATTAAATAAACAATAATAGAGCCCCAGGTCATAGTATAAGTAGAAAAGTAGTTCGTCTCCAGCCCTTTAAAAGTTTCTGTTACCTATTTCCGTTCGGGCGCTAGTTGTGTCGAACGGCGCAACCCCGACTAAACCGGCTTGGTGCGCCCTGATGAGTTTGCTTGTGGTGACTCGTGGCGCGTACGTTCGAGTCACGCACACATGCAAGCCGCGTGATATACCTTTGAAGACGAACTACTGTTTATACTGTGCCTAGGTGGCTACCATACCGTAAACCAACCTTAATGTACCCGTTTGTGTGGAGCCGGCGGCGCGGTAGTGAGTGGGAGGTGCTGGAAGGGCTGAAGGACGGGCAGCGCTTCGAGCGGCGGCCCGAGGTGTTCAACGGGTACCTCCACAAGAAACGAAAATGGCCGCTCAAGGGCTGGCACAAGGTAAGCTCACCACTTACGTCACGTGTCAAGACGATCGTGAACGGACGGTCACGGAAGTTAATTTACTACCCATTTTAAAGAAAATCTGCTTGAAGATGTCATTGTCAATAGAGATGCCAATAATGTCAGAAAGCCTTTGGCACTGAGGTGGGTGACAAATTTAATTCCTTGAATGTCCGTGAATATCTATATAAGTACAAGTGCGAGTCGTAGGAATAATTATATTCCGGTTCGAATTCTATTTCAAATCTAATCAGCGCGATCCCAACTCACACTTCACTTTTTTCTGGTTTTTTACTTTAATCGTACCCAATTTAACGCTTGTATGTTTTACCGTAACGAAACAAAAAAATAATTTTATAAATAAATTAAATAAATAAACAATATAATTTTTGCCAAACATAATTCTGTCAAAAGGCAAATATCAACCCGCTATATATTACGGTTCAAAAGATACACCTCTTTAAAGTTAGAACACACAGACGGACGGACGCGTACCGTAGGCTTAGTAATAACATCCCAAAAATATCCCATCTATCCATTAAAATGTCTTCGTCAACCCTAATCTGCCCTCCTAAGGGAATAGGCAGTATCTCAGATAAAACTGCTGTCCAAATATTAACCTTATTGATAACAGAATAGAATTCAAACTGCTTTGTGTATTGAAATTGGGATACTGCTTATTGGCTTATGACGGCAGTAATATATATCATTTACCTCGTCGTTTCAGCGCTTCTTCGTGGTAGACGGCGGCATCCTAGTGTACGCGCGTTCTCCCACCGACGTGGCCCGCGGCCGGCTGCACGGCTCGCTGGACGTGGGGCTCTCGGTGATCTCGGCGAAGCCGCGCAGGCGCCGCATCGACATCGACGCGGACGAGTTCATCTACCACCTGCGTGCCAAGACGCCTGATGTGTTCCGCACGTGGCTCAACGTGCTCAAGGCGCACCGGTAGGATTATATCAGACTAGATGTCGAAAGTAATCTAGGGGGTCATAGAGGGAGTTAGGTAGGTAAAATAACTTACTTGTGCATAGGGCTTAACTCCTAAGGTTGGGGACAAGTATGTTTGGCTCCAAGCTAGTCCAAACAATGTCCCGAAGTCAAACTTTCGAGTTTCGTTTTTTTCCGACGTTTCCATTCACAATCATTCGTTTCCCGGATTAGCGAGAAACGGAGCTAAATTTGTATAGAAAAATGTTTACGTCTTCGCGATTTTTGCGTCTCCTCACATACATCTGAAAGGCTCCCGCGACTTTGCACATGCCAGTCTCCGGGTGCTCCCTTTATTTTTCACGTTGGGAGTCGATCTTAATCCCAATCCCTTAAAAAAACCAAGAAAAAATCTCATCACATTTCAAGACCGTAGCTTCAGCGGTTTGGGCTGTGTGTTCTCTCTCAGCCAGAAGAGTTTTATAATTAAAGATTGTCCTTAAACATGCACGGAAAGGATGGGTTCCTAGGAGCAAAATAGGATTGCCTGATTCAGATTTTAGCAGGCCTCGCCAAGGCTTGGCCCGCCAGCCACCTCGTCAGGCTATTTACTTCTTTCCGGGCCTAGGTAACAATGTACCTACTATTAACCTTTCAGCCTGTACCGCCAGCATCTTCTGACCTTCGGGGCGCGGGAGCCCGTCCCGAAGATTCACGCCCCGTTGGATGAGCTACCACCCACAGACAATTCCTCTCGTAAGTGTATGGTGCAACTAATCTGGGTTTGTTAGAATTTCACAACGAGCATTTTTTCATAGTAGCGCATTTTCACTTAGCATTATTTCATAATGGTTAATTTCCCAATCGCTTTTCTTCATGTTGCCATTTTTATTTAATATTCGGTGAATTTTGCTATTCGTTTTTTTTTCGTTCCCAATCGCTATTTTTCCCAATAGTCAATTTAACGATTAAAATAAACACGTAGAAAAGCGAATAAGAAAGTTTCGGTACTATAAAAAAAATGCTATATGAAAACTTGCTACTATGAAAAAATGTGTGAAAATGATCTAACAAATCCTAAATTAATGTTCCTAGGTTTTGCTCTGAACTTGTTATTTTTTTTATTTAAATGGGTGTATGTTTGATGATGTCCCTTTTGTTAGAGATGATTCTGTTCATACTATCTTAATGATAAAGCCTTTTGAAATTGAGGTACAGATTCGGTGAACAAAATGACGTATTTTGTCGTATAACTTCGTTATTTTGCTTTCTTAGTGATTACAAGCTAGCTGAGAATTAAAGCGAGATGAATACTTTATCCGACAAAATAAGTACATTGTTTTTTTCTAATTTGCTACTTTGGCCTACTTTACTAGTAAAAACTAGAGATGTAACGGATATCCGGTTTCTATCCGGTATCCGGCCTATCCGGCCATTATTTTACTATCCGGCCGAATACCGGATAGTTGCGCATTATCCGGCCAGATACCGAATAGTGATTCTGCTTGGTATTTAACTTTGAAAAATGGTTAGTATACAAGAAAACAACAACAAATTAACAAAAAAAACTTATCTATTCAGCAAAATAGGCGGGCGCACATGTACTGCATACGAAATAGTTCCGTACAATGACCGAATAAAACTCGTTTCTTGTCTAGAAAACGGTCCGCGCGAACCTACAATACGTAACAGGTTGAAACCTGCACGACGCGCCCACCGCCAAACTAAAATGTAGGTATGGTTTGGCTGGCCGAATATTCGGCGGCCGGATACCAGATATTCGGCCGGTGATCAGGCCGAATATCTGGTATCTGGTATCCGGCCAAACAACTATCCGTTGCATCTCTAGTAAAAACTATATTGCCTTTGACGTGGTGGTGTTGTTTTTAACACGGCCAGTGTCAAGTAAGTAAGAACCATTGTAACGTCGACAATACGATAGCATGTCAAAGGCTATAATTATGGTCCTTAGACCTGCGTGTCTATTCTAGGCGGTAGAATTCACATCTTATTTGACCTGTTACAGTATTGTTTTTAACAGAGGCGGGGACGAGCGGTGCCGTGCCAATATTAACCAATAGAAGGCGCGTGCGGTCACGTCCGCCTTACGCACGTTAGCTTAGATTCTATTGGTTAATATTGGCACATTGTTCACTATCGTTCTTGCCGTGTTGAAAAGAGGCCCTGTATTATTTAAGTAAGGTTCAACTTGACCAAATGGACGCATCTCCAATTTAAAAGCTAAATTAGGGTTCAACTTTATACGGTTGTTAATAATGACGCGTATACATTAAAATTTCTAAAATAAACGCGTTATTTTTCCGGGGACATGTGAACGTGGTTCAGGTTTTAAATTATTAGGAATGCGACTTTGATCCTTTTTTTTAGGTTTAATTGGTGAGTCTTACGAAAAAACTTTCTTGAGCAGTTTTTACGTTGAACTTTAATGGTTCTGATAAAGCATGCTTCGGCAAACGGAATAAAACTTTGTTTTGGGGTAAAAAGGATCGCGTTCACATTAGCGGCGCGACGTGCGGAAAGGGGTCTGCTGAAGGCATGCAAACTGAATGTTACCGTGGACGATCAATTAAAAATATTACTACTGTTGTATGCGGACGCGACCTAACGAAATCATAGTCGGCTTTTCGGTGAACTCACCTAGTTCAGGAAATATGATTTGGCCGTCTGTTATCTACTTTGCCATCTTTTATTCTGCTTTAAAACCGGACCTGACCTTAACCTCAACCTTAACCTTTCAACCCACTGTGCTGTTTGAAGAACGAAGGCAGTTTAACGATTACCTTTTGTTTGATATTAACAAAAAGATCTTAGTGAAGGTTACAGACGACCAATTTATATTTCCTGAACTGTACTAACATTTACTATTGAATAATTTTACACAGCCAGCCCCCTCAACCCGCTAGGGTTCTCTGTTCATAGTTAGTTTTCGCTGCAAAACAGGAAAGCAAGAAATTATAACGTCAACAATCCAATGATTATTTTTCCTATAGGTATATCACAATCGAGCTCTCAAAGTTTTTCAAGCATGTCCACCCTCCCGCTGGCCAGCTCCCCCACGTTCCGCATGCGCCCGCGGTGCGGTTCCGTCGTTGACCCCTCACAAAATACTCTCAAAAACTGGTTCACACATAAAAGCAGCGAGGTGTTCCCGCCGAACGACTTGCTCGATGAATTAGATAACGCCATCAAACCCGGCAGCCTGTGCTCCATGTGTTGCATAAAGAAAAGAATTGAAAACTATAAGCTAAACGACCCTCTGCATCGCTCTAAAGATGATACTCAGATAGGCACCGTCCATCACATATATCGCGCGTCAAAAGCTCCAGTTATTAATCTAAATGCTTACAGGAAAAAGAATAAAAACTCTAAACTTAATTCTCCAACGGCGGGCAGTAATAACGCTACCATTGATTCGTCCTTACTAGGAGAGTATACTATAAACTCATGCCCAAGAAGTAAACTGAGTCACTTAAGCGTAACGAAGAATCCTCTAATAAGTCTGCAATCGTACTGCAAGGAAAAATCTCCTATGTTCTTTGGTGATAACACGCATGAGGCGATGTTTTTTTTTGGGCGCAAAAGGCGCTCTCCTATTTTGCTGGAAGAACGACAGTGGATGATGAGGAGGAGTAAAAAGTCTACGAATGTTACCAAGTACAGGAATAACACGGCCGAGCCGCTCTTGAAAAGGCCGCTCAGTAAATGCATGTTGCTCGGACGATACAAATCAAGCTCTAAAAGTAAAATGGAATCAGGTAATAACAGAAGTATCATCTGCGACTTGTTGAAAAATGACGTAATAGAGAATGGAGAAGTCCCACTCAAGATGGACAAGTCAGTACAAGACGTTCTAAGTAGAGACAATAAATCTGTTCAAGATATAATGTCTTCTTCAGATTACGATATTATTACTGAAAAACTATTAATGTCTTTATTTGATTTTCATTCGACCCACCCTAATTTTGATATGAACAGTGCCCCAGACAACAACGCTTTTGGGGAAGTCAAGTTCTACGTACATGAGGCTGTGAAAGAACTGTACGCCGTTCAGTTAAGCCAGTGTAGATCACAACCTGTTAAATTCTTATTCAAATCTCTACTAGAGTACTGGTTGAAGAATACTGAAAGCTCATCAATGAGAGACACTCTGAAAGAATCACGATACGTTGAAAAACAATCCAACCATTGTTTTACTAAAGATCAACAGCTCTCGAGTGAATACATCCATAGTTCAACCAAAGAAACTCAGGTGTTTGAGAATTATATCAAACATGCCCCTAAGGAAAGAACACCTCAAAGTAATTTACCTAAACCTGCTCAAAACACTAACGTAGATGAAAAACCACCGGCGCTCAAACAACCAGAACATCCGGACACGGAAAGTTTTGAGAAAGAACGCCGCATACAAGAACTAGAAAGGCTCTTAAAAAACACCGTTTATATATGTGAAACGGTAAGAAGCGCGCAAAGCAGGGACGAAGATATCAAGATTACGAAAACATTGATTCAGAATCTTGATACACATCCAAAGAAAACTGTGCTGAACAGAAGTAGTAATCGTGAATCAGACTCTTCAACAGAAGTACCGAGAATACAGGAGACGATTAATCGCCTTATCAGTGATACTGATCTACCACCTGAAATGGCTAAGGAGTTCCTCAAAGTGTATTTAGATATGCTACTTCATAAAAGCAGCAGAAGTGAGACAAGCACTTCCCAATCGAGTGATGCTTCCAAACCCTTCAAAAACATGGGCGACGGCCTCCCCATTGGTGATGTGCAAGCAGAAGCTGTGCAGAAAAAAGTCTCCAAGAGTATCACTACTACAACTTACGATAAGGTTGACAAACCCTCATTTGATGGGGACGATCAAAATAAAAATGCAAGCGTCGATCCGGGACAACTGTACTTGAAAGAAATTCTTGATAAACTTACATCAATGTTTACCAAAGTACAGAAAATAGACGCCAATACGCAGCAAAATGTAAAGGACATAAAGTATGACGAAAAAAAAAACCCAATTTTGAATGAAGAGGTAAAATCTAGAAAAGAATTTGAAACTCGAGATCTTATTTTTGAAAATAAAGAGGAAAATTCAGTTGTTATAGATTTATGTAAGTATGACCTGGATCATATTGCTATGATAAACGACTGCGCGTCAAAAGGGATGTTATCTATAACGATTAAATTAAAAGAAAAACCTTCTGATTTCGGAGAAGGTAAGAGGAAGAATTTGAACTTGAAATTTTCCAATCATCAACCTAAAGCGACGCAAGGTAAACCGATTCCGTGGGCGGTGCACTTACCCGTTAGTGTATCTACTCAAGACAATACTAGTATCAATCATTTAATCAATAGCAATAACCAGTGCATAGGTTACGATCCCAGCTATCCTAAAGATAAAATGAACCTAAGAGCGTACTTAAGTACTAGTGATGATGCTAAATCGAAGGCCAATCGTCGAATCGCGGATGAGAGTGAAAACTCTTTTGACATGTCATTCCAGAGTAGCAATAATTTTAGAGCTCTATCGTCCTCAAAGACATCTATGAATGGTTACGACGATGCCCAGTGTTACATACTTTCGTCACTTAGGAAAGGAGTCCAAGAATCTAATTTAAGCGAGACCAGAAAGTTGCGGCTCAAAGAGTTAAACGACGCTGTTAAATCCCGCGTCCGCGCGCAAGACAGACCCCGCAGGACCACAGACCATTCTTTACCAGTATTTCCGAATTCTCCACCAAGAATTATAGACGAGAAATTCATCCTTCTATTACTAGAAAATTTGATGCTACTGTCTAAGAACATACCGGGAATTTACAAAGATATTAATGGCTTATATTTAAAATTGAGAAAACGGCACGAGAAGATTATAAAAAACTCCAGCTTCGCCCCCGGGCTTAGCCTTTTAGGGAAAATTTATGATGAAGAGTCAAGTCAGAATATGCACAGAGCTATGTTTGATGAAGTGACGCAATTTGATCCTTCGAGTTTCCCTGACGATAACCATGAACGTGTGAAGACGGCTGTTCAAATCGCTGTCAATACAAGTATATTATTACATGCGATTCCTGATGTACTAGACAAGGCACTCAGCGCATACAAAATGTGTAACCACTTGACTAATTTTGAAGTACAGACAGAACCTAATACCGAAAACATACACATTAAGTATAAAACTTCAATGACAAAATTACATAACAATAATTCAATTGAAGCGCAAACATCGTTAAGGAGATTAGACTGGCACAAAGACGAACCATTACTTACTACTACTAGGGCGATATCGATCCAGAAGTGGTCCAGACGGTTATTGAAAGAGAACGCCGGACGAGCGAGAAGCGAGAAAAGTGGACACACTGCTTTAAGTAGCTTATTTGATACAGACTGCCTAGCAAAAGGTGTCCACATAACTAAAGCTGACTTGAAGGTAACAATCTCCGCCGAAAAATTACACGCTTACCAGCAAAAGCAGTCGTTGAAAACACGGAGAGAACTTATCAACGACATAACGCTTTTCACAGACTCATGTAAAGTGTCGACGCACTCGCAAACGGAAAGGACGAATATGAGACACAAGAACTGTTTCGATAGATCCTTCAGAGTGTTCGAAGTGTTAACTAATAACGGTTTCATCGTGGCGCGTTCCCATTCGAAGTCAGAGTCGAACGTAGCCTTGTCTACTGACAGAAGTGATGGCATGAAAACACTGTACCGATGCTCCAGTAACCCTTCCGTCTCCTCCGGTCAGTGTTTGCACCTATCTTTCATTACTTGCTTTCAATTGATTGCTGTATATAGCTGGCAGCATAAACTTATTCTGCCGCTGTTATGCGGTTTGAGTACAGAATTAGTTATTTATGTGACTGGTGCATAATGAGAGGCATTAATACACGAGTGTGGTTTTATGAAACGAGCCGATAGGTGAGTTTCATAATAAGATCACACGAGTGTTTTAATGCCTAATTATGCGTACAGTCGCATACATAACTTTATCTACATGCATATCATAAGTTTTCTACAATATGTGAGAAAATTGTACCATGTTGCCTTGTATCTTAAAGAACCTGCATCTTAATGTTCACTTTAAAGTTTCGGTGACCGAAACTTTAAAGTGAACATTAAGATGCAACTACATCAATAACCGATACTTTAATGACATGTAATACTTTAATGTTAACATTAAAGTGCAACCACAGATACAGGTTTCTTAATATAGGCTGTTTGCTTATCGTTTCTAAACATATAATAGGGAAGTTATGATATGGATGTAGATAAAAAAATATATATAGCAATCGAGTTGAATGATCAAGTTCGAATTTTAGATGATCTGGGGGTCTATTGTACAGTCGAGTTCATAAATATACACTTTAGTACCTTGTCATTTTAATCATGGTGACAATCCATATATGGCAATTTAAACATGACATTATATAGACAAGGTACTAAAGTGAAAACATATCTATGTACTGGATAAAAACATTTTGCCTTTGACATGTTATCGCATTGTTTTTAACTGGGCCGCCTACTTTCGAGTATACAAGAGCTATCGTAACGTTGACCATACGATTACAAGTCAAATGCATTATAGTTTTACCCAGAAGAATAGAGCATATCCTTTCACGTTAACTTGGAGATGTAATCGTAAACCACAGTTCAAATCTATGCATTATGAATTAAAAAAAATTGTTTCATTTCGTAGTGATATTTGTTAATTTTCTAGAAAATCTAAGTGTTTTTTGTAGTTATATTCCGCCTTGTAAACTGTTGAATTATTTCTATTCCCATCTTATTGTCCGACTCCTTATATGAATTGAGTAAAGACAACGAGATGATGAACTGTCTGTTTTCTTAATCGGGAGCGTTTTACTATTGCTCAGGGTATGGATTAACATTTTGCCTCGTTGTCCTTGCTTACTTAACATAAGTTCGTCTTTTGTAGGTACGTTCTAGTTTAGGAACAGTTGTAGATTAGGTTGCAACTTTGATAAAAGTAAAATAGCGGATGATAAGTGACGTTTATACATATATTCCGTAACCGAATAATGAATCTGCTACCACAAATACATTTGTGGCGACCTTGCTAGGTCGGTAGGTCGGTTGTTACAAATTGTCGTTAGATGTAGCAACATCTAACGACAATTTGTAACAACCGACTCGCCAGCGCCACTAGCGCCACTAGTGTCAGACAGCGGAACTAAAGTGTTCTACATCGCGCTAACGAAGTTTCTACAATCGGTTGGCATATATACAACTTCCAACTTCATCCCAATGGACTTCGGTCCCCAGGCGTAACATCCGCCTGGAGAGAGATCTCTCTATTGTTCACTCTCTTTTGCATTGGTGACCCCGAAGTGATGGACAATAACCCTACCTGACGACCTTCAAGAACCATGACGCAGTCTCACAGCAAGCCAGACGACCCGCACTGTGCACCACTTGCATTCTGTCACACAAACTAAGTTGAGCAAGAGACAGAAAGTCGCAAACAAGTGGAGCGCGAGCAAGACGAAGTATTGCTGCTGGTACTCGTGTAGATTCGGCAACCTTCGGCTAGGTCATTTGGTTCGCTTGGTAGGGTTGGTAGCGACGGCACGTGGCTATCTAGCTTAACTGCTCACTTAACGTATTGTATATTTCTGTCCCGTTCTGCAAAATGGCGAACGCTTGCGCAAACGATACGAATGACACAAACCGAGACATATTTAATAATAACATTATTACGAGTGTAGTAGTTGTTTTTTCTTCGTGAATGATTTGAAGGCATTGTCGTGCCTTTATTTTGCCTAAAATCACAAATTTATCCCAATCGCTTTGTTTATCGCGTGCGACGCGAATGATACTCGGATTGCGACTGAGTCAATTAGGTCCACCGGACCTGATTTACGAGTTCCGTGCGCTCCAGGCTAGTCACCTATCTTCCGCTATTTTAAAATTCATCAAAGTCTTGTGATAGAAAAAAAAAGCTTATTGCATTGTGTTTTTATCTAAATTCAAATAACTCGATATGCAGTAACCTTTTTTTTTATAATTTAGACCAGAAGTAAAACTGCTAAAGTAACTAGCTCATATTTGTTTTTGCCCTCATACAGTTTTAAGCTAACTCTATAGCTATCTCTTCCCCTCCTGCACAATTCCTTTAAGAGTTTTATGGATTTGATAAGAAGCCACCTAAAAATCTAGAACATTTTCTATTCTAGAGATTCAAAGTATAAGAAGGGGCCTTAAATTCTACGTGGTCTTTACCTTTTAAATTTGACGGCATTTGACACAATTATAAAATCAAGACGAGTCTAATCAGTTTTGAAAGGTCAGCAACACATCTGCAACTCTTATATATGTTGCGGAGCCTGCGAATATGACCTTTTGTCTCGTTTATCTCATTTGGCATTAAAACCAACAATAGGTCAGGTTCAATTTGTCCTGTCACGTACGATCAACTGACTCGGCCAGTTACTGTGCTCATGTCCTTAAGGCTGTCTGTTAATCCATAAGACTCGTCACCACTGTCTGTTTGGTCCGTAGTTCTGATAAACCCTACAGTGGCTCCTATACGGGGGCCGCAGGCTGGGTTCGTCTCTGGAACTCCCGGCGGACGGCTTGCAAGTTGGATCATAGGTAAGTAGGCTATTCATTTTATGGCTGCTCATCTAAACTAAAATGACGCTTGGGGTGGGTGGAGGAAACTTGTAGAATCTATTACGCGATAATCCTAGCAGTGTTCACAATTTTGGTGAATAACAATTCCGACAAGTTGGTCCCTAACCGTACGTAAGTGGTGAACAATCAAGTGACATTGTATTTTGTCGGATAAGTTCGTATTTATCTTGCTTGAAATGGAGCTTTTATGGGATTGGAATCCAGGCGGACGTGACTTTTCTCAGCTCTTTTATCTTCGGAAATCCAGGCGGAGGGAGCGCCGTCGCCCCTATGCTACCAAAAAACCATTCGTTCGCATAAAGCGTTTCGCTGCTCCTTTTTTATTGCGAACTGCTAAAGTGTGGAATTAGCTTTCTTCGTCTGTATTTCCTGAGGCATATAATTTGGATGTCTTCATCCTAGATTTCATCATCATTTATCATCAGATGAGGTCAATAGTGTCAAGTTAACTGAGAGAGAAAGCAAGATTAATACGAAGCCACACGACAAAATACGATGTATTTTAATTATTCACTACCTCTGTACGTGTAGATGGATTGTAGCAACCTGTGTAGCGGGAAGGGAAGCTCACGTAATCACCCTGCCTCCCCCAACGTCTTTCACCACTTCACCAGTCGGGAGGGTCGCGCACGAACTTGTTTTTTTGTTTTTAGAGGATGCAATACTCCTCAGGGTTGGCAAAAGATTAGCAATATTTAATTCCGCTTTGACGCCGTATTAAGTTTCTGGCAATAAAGTGAACAAGAATATTACTCCTATGCTCTATGTTTATTGGCTGGAACTTGACAGGCTTAAACACCTAATACGGCCTATTAGCGGCCCGCCCTCGCTTCGCTTTTGGTTTATATGAGTATTCTGTAACACACGTACGTAACTAAAACCTTCCTCTTGAATCACATTATCTGTTGATGAAAACCGCATTGAAATTCGTTTTGTAGTTTGAAAGACCGAGAGTAGAAACAGAGGGACAGACGGCGGTAAGCGACTTTGGTTTATGTAAAGATGGTGTGACCTTAGATATCACTCCTGCTAAATTCTTAATGCTTGCATGATTAATGCTAGACTCGTGTTATTTTGTTGTTTATGACATTTAGAAAGTATTTTAGAGATACTTTTTAGCGAATGGTTTCAGACAAAACTTACAGGGAGAATTGAATCCGCTTCGTTCGAGACACAATGGTATAGTTACCGTCTTAACTTCGGGCGTTAACTATGTAGACGTTTGTTTTGTAAATCGCCTTTAATAATGTTTCCACATGTGTTAACAATTTTTAATCAAAATAATTGTATAATAAGTTGGTGTGTGGTAGTTGGTTACTACTTCACGCAGCAACGGCTGGATGAATTTCGATGATGATTTAAGCTGGATTGACGGAAAATTTAAAAGTTCCCTAGGGAATAACGAAAAATCCGTCATAACAAGTTGTCTTCGCGTGTGATATGCATGGACTTGTTTCAGTAATAAGTCCATAGTGATTGTCTAAAACTCGACATTGGCGAAATGCACCTTGTAAACAAGGAGTTAAAGCCATTTGACCCGTGGCGCGTCCTTAGTGCGAACCAATCTGGTTCACAAGAAGGTACGTGGTTTAGAGAGTGGTTCGAACTAAGATTGAAAGTGTAGTATTTAAATATAGGACATGACGTTCCACTGGTTATTTAAAAAAAAAAGGTTTCTTAAGAGTTAACTTAGAGTTTACCAGCGTTTCCACTGGTGACCAGTTGACTACTCTTGAGAAAGGCAACAGTAGCCATTTGTCTAATTATCCCTGCGTTGCAGAATCCGGCGGGCCGCTGGAAAGTGCGTCCCGCGAGCTGGGCCAGGCGCAGCTGTCGGTGCAGCAGTTGCAGCGGCTGCTGGACGCGCTGGAGCTACAGCAGCAGCTGCATCACGACACTGACGTGAGTTACCTCCTGGCCTTGCATGGGATCCTGGTACATACTGCGTTCAGAAGTTTAAAGGACCGGAGTAACTATTTGTTTTTTTTATTACTTGTATTTTATAACATTGATGTATTCCAGCGTACTAAAAATGGTAAACGACTCCAAGTGGATTTAAGTGTACGTTAAAGGCCTAGCCACACCGTATACGTTTACGTGCGTGTAGACGTGACGTGCGCGTGCGCTTCCCACTGCGTTGTATAGAGAGTCGTATGACATTTCATACTATACAACGCAGTGGAAAGCGCACGCGCACGTCACGCCTACGCGCACGCATCCGGTGTGGCTGGGCCTTAAAGCCCATTCTACTCCATTAATAGATTTGAATGTACAAATAGTCCACTTGACCCCTTTAAATGGATCCTAGTGGATGGACGGCACGTTTATAACGCGTTTTCTACGCAGCCTGGAGTGGTTTAATGACTTTTAGGAACTAGCGCAGTTCAAATTAGGCAGCTTCAGTGTGGCTGATCCTTTATAATTTATGTCCCGTACCAAAATGGTATAAAATGAACTCATTATGTAGCCTGTTCTGCCGCTATTTACGACTCATACAAGCAAGACCATCATTCATATAAATCGATTTAATTCAGAACATATATACGTTCACGGAAGTTAAACCCTGACACATTTAAAAAAAATATGCTTGACGTCTTCAATGTCATTAGCAGAGATCGGACAAATGGGCGTCATTAATGGCAATAAAGTGGACATGACTACAAGAGTTTAATAAAAATTAAAATAAACTTGACTACTTACCCTAAATATACAAAGACGTGAGGTGTAGGGTGTTAATATTAAACGTATTAAGTTTGCCCCATTAACATCCGTGGATTGCGAATGCAGCTTTTCACCACATAAGTTTATTTTAGCCATTACAAGGAATAGGATAACCACCATCTTATCCATTAACCTACCGCCAAACAGCAGTGTTCGCATTGTTGTGTTCCGGTTTGGGGATAAGACAGCCGGTGTAATGACTAGCATAGAGGCATTCCATCTTAGTCTTTAGGGTAGGCAACGCATTTGCAGTCTTAGGCTTGCAGTCTTGTGAATGCGAATGTCTATGGGTCACAGTTTCCACTTACCATCAGGTGGCCTGTGTGCTCGTTTGCCTTCTCTGTGCCATAAAAATAAAATAAACGGAATATTGATATAAATTACTGTTTACTAGCTTTAACAAAGCTACACAATAACAATTCTGTATTATTTGTTTATTGCTATCTTGCAAAGGATCAAAACTGTCTATAGGGCAAGTATTTTTGTTTGTAATTTAATTAAAATCTTTGGAGTTATGTCCACGTTAATGCGAGTAATGACTCCCATTTGTCCGATCTCTGGTCATTAGAGATGCCAAGTCATATGTGAGTGTGTAGGAATCTCAACTTTATTGTAGAATGTCAGATTTTCTTTGGGCCCAAGGTGGTCACAAAATTGAAGTCTCTGAATATAACTACGTACCACGTTAAACTCATGTCATTTCTTTTCTTTTGCAACCCTACTTATCCTATTTCCAGGTGTTATTGAGTAAAGTGGAAGTAGATGTTTTATAACGGAACTCGAAGAAAATGGAAAATTACGTGACGTCTGTTTGGTATTTCTCTTTATGGCTAGTATCTGGTATCTTTATTTTATTACGATTTATAATTTCGATGAAAGTATTTCGATATAAACTCTGTTATTCATAAACGCGCAAAAACTTTAGTGTGCTGGAAATATGATGTGTCCTTATCTGTCATTATGACATTTAAGTTTGACAGAAAGGGACCAAGATTACTTTAACTAAAATAGGTTTATAGTCAGTTTATGAATAAAGAGGTTAGTCTTTATTGAAATGATTGTTTTCTTCTTCTATATTAGTCTGTCACAAACAATATACATAGACATTGTATTAAATAATAACTTGGAATTTTAAATATTTTTTACTATAAATAAATAAGTATGATTAAAAAATTGCTCAAGGTTTAAAATCTAATAATGTCGACATGGTAGCATTTCTCATATTATTTTTTCACTTTTGCCCATTTCACTCGACACTCACTATAATACTATACTATATAAATCAAAAGAGACTTAAATACCACTATAACGGTTATTACTATTGAAAAATGCTCTATCTATCAGTAACCCTTAGAGCGTCGGCGATTTAAGACGAGAAAGATGAAGCGTGCGGGGCTCAGGACGACTTCTTAACTCGTCCACAATGCCATATGGCCCGTTATTCCAATTCGACTGCATTCCTATATCGTCACCTTCCTAACTCGTCCACTTTCCTATATTGTCACCTGCCTAACTAATCCACATTCCTATATGGTCCATAGTGCCAACTGGTCCACATTCCTATATAGTCCACAGTGCCAACTCATCCACATTTCTATTGACCGAGTTGGGAAGGTGACAATTTACGATTAACATGCTGACGACATGGCATTGTGGACAAGTTAAGAAGGGAAGGAAGTCGTCCTGATCCGCGTGCGGCAATGGCGCCATTGCCACCGACGTTCAAGGGGATAAAGGCGATTTTATATTCAATTCGTTAGGTACTTCACTAAAGGACAATGCCAAAAAATATATCGACCAAACCCCGAAATCGATGTAGCAGTTAAATATCTGAGATCGGCCCCTATTTCACATTCGTGACAATTACAGGGGACGGTGAACATTTGGAAAACGTTGGAGAGTCAACAAGTTGCATTGCAGAGTCATCACTGGATCGTATAATTCGCCAGTCATGAAATTCCTAGGCCTAATAGCTGTGCCAATATTAACCAGTAGAAACCTCTTTCTATTGTTTGATATTGGCACGGGTCCGCTCGTCTCCGCCTCAGTGGAGCCGCACCCTAACGTTAGGTTAGGTTATTTTATGAAACTATGATATCACGATTTGGCGAATTATACGATCTGGCGACGACATAGTTTCATTTTATATACTGTCGAGTTCATAAATATGTACCCTGTCTATTTAATGTCATTGCGATTAAAGTGACAAGGTACTAAAGTGTACTCATATTTATGAACTCAACTTTACACTTAAATGTCACCTGTCACCTGCCAATGATAGGATGGTGAAATAGAGGTATCCATCAGCGCTATGCGAGGCGTATGCTCTTTTTTTGCATTGTCCTTTAAACGAAAAAAAACACGTGATATAATTCATCAGCCAATAGAAGCAGAACACTGATACGTCATAATTCGACAAAACAGTTCTGATTGATTGCCTTTTGAGCGCCAAAGCCGGCAAATCAGAAAATTGTGGCCCTGACGCCAAACGTCGGCGATTGCCGTCAAACTTCATACGTCCCAAGACTCTTTGGCGTCTGTGACGGTTCCCCTATGGGATCCCGTAATCTTCATTTGTCCTAATGCATTGTTTGTCCGAATTTCGTGTATCCTAAAGCCATTTCCGGTTAAAATTTAAAACTTTTTAGTGTTATAATATAATACAACCCTAATAACCTAACTGAAAAGCAAATATAATTGGAAAACTTAAAAAGTTGCCTGACCTATCTGAAAACCAGTTTAGGGCAAATGAAAATTCTGACAAACGATATTTTACGACAACTATATTAAAAGTATATTTAAAATTAGAAATTTCATAGGCGAACCGTGCAAAATGTGATCTAGTGGCTTTATTCACCACAATAAGGCCGTTTTAGCCAAAAACTATGCATTTTGAGGTTATAATAGTGTTTACAAAATAAGACATGTCAGTTGGTATGGACTGTAGGTAAAACTTAGTTAGACTAATGTCAGGTTGATTTTAAAGCAGGTGTCGCTCGAGGGCGCTTCTCCGAACGTGAAGAAGGACCGCCGCAAGTTCGGGCTCCGCAAGAAGAAGTCCAGCACCAAGTGCGCCTCCGTCGAGCTCGCGCCGCCCGCGCTCGACGTCACCGGCTCGCACATGGTACGTACACTCGAGGAATTTTATTGTTTAGCAGTTTGATGTAATACGTCAATTTTCCGGGTGGTTCCTAGGGTCGAGGATTATCTAACAGACAAAAATGGCCTAAACCCGAAACTTAGTCAATAATAATTTGTTCAAATGCAATAACACTTTATCTTGTCTAGGGGACACCGTTGATGTAGGAAAACATATCGAAACTTTTATTTGGTCGTCTTGCACCGTCTTATATACACAAAAGGTGTGGTTTTTTTTTCTCCATCTGGCTCTCTCCCAAGATTTTTGGCATGTTTTCCTGCTGAACTACACATTATTTGATATTATATTTAATTTAATATTCGTAGCTTTATATAATGCTAGACTAAGTAGTACCATTGTAATATGGAATATGTTTAAAAAATGACTGACTGCTGAGTTTCTTGCGGCGTTTCTTCTCAGCAGTGGTCTCCTCCGATCACGAGCCGACACTCGAAGCTACTAGGCGACCCCGTCCCCACCCTCCAACATTAACGGGATGCAAGACAAAATACCGATGGGACTTTCAAGAGCCAAGCAAGGCAAGAATGTTCTCATTTTCAAACAAATTCCATACGATACGATACGATATCAAGATCTATAAACTGGCACATGTTTCATCTCTGTTGCTGGGTGGGGAAAATTTTGCCCATCCACCTTTATCCAAAACATTTTGTTCTACAGGCGCTGTCCACCCTAACCGCGCCCCCGTCCCCCGGAGGCGGGGCCTCTTCCATGCCCAACTCAGCCGCTTCTCTGCCTATAGGTAAGACACCAATTCGCACGTTATAATCTTGATTATGTATTTAATATGACAATTCGCGTGGACTTAGGTAGCGGTTCCGTTATATGACGGGCGTAATGTAGCGGTTACGTCACTGAGAGTGAATGAGAATGAGGCATTTGTAACTACTCAAATCAAAATCAAAATATAATTATAATTATCTCGACAACACACAAATAAAGTAAAGACAAAAAAAAATGCAGCTTCACAAAGTCGGGCAGTTGTAGTTGTTGTGTTGTGATTACTAGCTTTTGCCCGTGACTTCGTCCGCGTAGATTTCATCTATTGTTTTACCTTCGGGAACTTTGAAATTTTCCGTGATAAGAACTACCCTATGTCCTATTCCAGGACCTAACTTATACGCGTACCAAGTTTCATCCCGATCCGTGCAGTGGTTGAAGCGTGACCGTATTTATTAGTGAGATATTATTATAATAACATTATTTAACACGTCATTGTCAAAGCGATGTTATATTTAACATTATATTACATATAGATAGATAAGGTGATGATGATGGATTTTCAAAACGTTTCCTAGCACAAGAAATAAAAAAAAAGACAACATTTATTTAGACCATACGTCTGACTTTCACTCAAGATAATTTAGGGTCCTTAGTGTTATTTAAAAGCGTTATTATTACACTACACGGGACTTAATCGCGTTAAGGGATATAGAGCGCTAAGGGACTAGAGTCCTCTCGAGACCATGGGCGTAGCGTCACGTCCGAAACGTCGAGGTAATAATTAATTATAGTAATTAATTATATATCCCTTAACGCGATTAAGTCCCGTGTAGTGTAATAATAATGAATCAAAATCGTGTGAGTTTAAATCAGTATATTTAAAAGCGTTTTTTAGAAATCAATCCCAATTTGATTACATAGCTACTAGTGACGTAATTTTCCGCTATATTACTCACGTCATATAGCGTTACCGTACAAGGAAATACCTCAAACTAAAAGAGCGCACCGTGAGATGTTTTTCACCAATGAAATGAAACTTTATTGCTACAGAAAAACGGTCTAATTTGGTACGACGAATGAATTACAGATGCGTTATTTTGGTTGAGAACAGAGATAGTTTTGGTGGTTGTAGATTTTGATGTGTGAATTACAAGATAAGTTACGTTTTCTATTGATTGAATAAGTTTATGCGAAATACTTTCCAGAATTTATTTGGTTATTAATGCGAATGAACAATTGACAACAAGAACTTATTTAAAAGGTGTTTAGAAAATAAATTCGTGACCAGGATCATCCATAAGCAATTTGCTCTTCAAATGGTCTTGTGTAATGTGAAGTGCGCTACTATAAGGACACGGACAGGACTATTGTCGCCAATAAGCCTGATATCGTGTTCAACGCCGGGCAGTGCTTCATCGTCACCATTCCGCATGACGAGAACCTCATGAAGGCTAATAAGGATAAGCTCAGCACCTTCACTTGGCTCACGAGGCGACCGCCATGTGGGATGTCGACTCGACGATCATTGTCCCGATAGTTGTTTCGGCAAACGGTCTTATAGCGAAGAGTCTCTTGAAGAGACTCCCGCTAGATGGCCGGGTCAAGGGCCAGATACAGAAGGCAGTATTCCTCTCTGCAGCCCTAACCACCGGGAGCTTGAGCCCAGCCCCGCTGCCTTTTAAAACGTTTGTTTTTTGTATTAGTATTGTTAATTTATTTTTATATTTAAATATTTATTATAAAAACTCGAATTAAAAAAAAAAACGAAATAAAATTAGAATAATGCTTTTTCCATGACAAGCATGACTTTTTCTAAACACCTTTCAAAAAAGTTCCTCTTTTTAATTCACATTTATAGTCATATACTTATTGCCGTTGTGTTGTTGTTATTTTGGTATCTTCGTAATTTACACATCTCTTGTAGATGCTTTGTAACGCTTATTATTGGGGTTAAAACATGCATAAAACTATTTCTTTTACAACTTAACTTCGCAGGAAAATTACTAATGTAGTGAATAATCAAACCGACATCGTATTTGGTCTGAAATGTTCGGTTTTATCTTGCCTTCTCTTCTCACCTATAGGAGTACCTACAACTTATTTGGTACCTGAGGTACAATAAGTTGCCCTCTCCCCGCACCTCATGCATACCGCGGCTATCAGTTAAGTTGTACGCGTATAGCTTACCGATGGCTACTGGATCTAACTGAGAGAGAAAGATAAATACAAACTTATCCGACGAAATACGATGTCATTTGTTTATTGAATACAGCTGTACGTATTATGTAGAAGTATAAAGTAAAATTCTTGGGTTATATATTGCCATGCCATATTGGTTTTGACATGTTATCGTAATGTATTTTAGTCGGCTATCATTACTGTAACTTAAATAAGATGTCGTAAAAATGAAAATACGATAAAACGTCTAAAGTAATATGGTTAACCGAACAGAACAGAGCCCAAAGCTCAAAAAAAAATTTACAAAGCATGTGTATGTTATAACCCATCCTTTTTCTGTTTTTATAGTTAACAAATATAAACCTACAATCCGTTCCCTCTCCCGTTCCAAGAGTCGACCAGGAATTGTGCCCATATTGTAAGGAATCGTGATCGTCTTTCGTCCTTTTAAAAATAAAATATTGCGTTTCACTCTATGATTTTCATTAGTAAATTTAGCCGTTTTAAATTATGTCTTTGCCAGGATTCTTCGAAATTGGTAAGTTTGAGCATGGCTCGCAAGAATCGCCAGACGAAAAAATTACATGACTTGATATTCCATTTGATTTTATACTTTATATGCATTTAAATAGAACGAAAGAAAAAACATGACAATCAAAAACAGACAGACATAAAACAGTGTACATACATGATGTTAAAGGGGGCCTTGTGCTGCGCCAAGCCGTGACGCTGGTATTCGGAGGGGAAGGCGAGGGAGGGGGAGAATAGATTATATGCTACCTTACGTCTTCATTGTCATTTACAAGGAGGCCATATAAAGGTTCTAACATTACCTCAGTTAGCTATTGAGCATGTTATGCTCTAAGTTGTTTGAATGGCATACAGCCCTGCTAAACCAAATATCATCATCTCCAATAAACCCCCTGTAGTAAACACAACCCAATCACTAACAGGAGAGGATTGAATCCAGGGACCGGCCCGCTTATATCCCATTGAAGGGGTTATTTATAAGGGTTACCCTTACCAAGCCTTACCTTACTTACCTTAAGTATCAAAATGCGTTTCCTGATATTTATTCTTATTTATTTATTTTAAAGGCTTCTATCGGGGAATGGGTAGTGGCAATCGAATTTGAGATAATGTTTATTGACTTGGGCGGTACCGTCAGACCAGGACATATAGAGGTTTTAAAAAAATACGACTGAGATCGAGCGAGGTATTAAGGCGGGGCCACGATAGTTGCAAGGAAGGTGATGAGCTGATGATGATGAGAAATAACACTAATAATTAATTGTTTGTTACTGAAACACACGAAATTGGGGAGCTCTAAGAGACGAGCTTACTATTTTCTCAAAGGCTGGCAATGCAGCTGCATTCCACTCCTGGTGTTGCATTTGTCCATGGACGGCGGTGATCACTTCACATCAGGCGACACGATAGCTCGTATGAGTCTAGCGTAAAAAAAATGCTTTTGATGTTAACTGTCTGTAAATTGTAAAATCAAATGGAATGAAATCATAGCCATGTATTTTGCTATGTGTAACGACATGCTTGGTGCACTTCGTCTCAAAATGAAGCTAATAATTTAAAAAGTTAAACTATGATATACTTTGGCCCGTAGACTTTTTGTTGAAAATGTAACCTGTTTTTATTCTGCGTTTAAAATTGGTTATCTCATAATGTAGGCTGGAATATATAAACCACTGTGTCTTGGTCCTAATAGACTTTATTTATTTATTTATTTATTTATTTCAAAAAATCACTTGAGCACATTCGCTAGAGTGCTCACCGAAATAAGCGTTCCGATTGGTTGTCCGTTTCGAACAGCTGATCGGAAAACACGTCTGATTACGTTTAAACTGATGTATTATCGTTTGTGTGTTTAACCATTTACGCAAAACAAAACTTTGACTTATATAAAAGTCGTCAATAATAGCTAAAAACTAGCGCTAATTTCAACCCTACGTATTGCAATCTTGGGTCTAACTTGCGCTGTCAAATATGTCATTAAAATTTATAAAAAAAAAACAGCTATAAATTATGTGTAAAAAACTACCAAACCTAATTTCCTACGTAGGTTATGCTCTTTTTAAATTGACCGAGTTTAGTCTTTAAATCCGGTTAGCCATTCCTTTTCAAAACCATTTGCATGGGGGACGCATGCGTGTTGGTGACTCTCAAGAAGTATCATTTAATGGCTACTACGGGTATTATGTTGCGTTCCAAAAGTCTACGGGCTGTAGTACTTGTAAACAACACCAAAATGAACCTTATAATCTAGACAGAGTATGATTTGCTCACAACTTATAAAGCTAGTTCAAACAATGTGCACTTAATTTAAGCTATATGTTATCTGTATTCCAACCCACGCTCGGTGCCCAGTCGAGCGAACGCCTTCCTTCCTGCTCTAACATATACTTTTCTGACTTCCAGCGTTTCTTTCTACATTTCTGGCCTCTACTCTAGTTCGTAAGACCTTATTTTTATTTTCTACCCTTTATCTCCTAATCGACACATTACACCATTTTTATTAAATTGTAAATGTAATTTTGTTATCTCGTTCATTGAAGTACTATTTATACTTCATAAAAACATCAGTCTCGAGTGAGCGCTTGAACTGCATGTATTAAACCAGGCAAGACCCTGGGAGTAAATGAAATAATAGCATTTTTTTTAATTTCATAATCATTTAAAACATCAACCCTACTAACGCTGACAAGCTGTGTTTTGTGTTCCGGTGTAAGTTAAGACAACTGGTGAAATTAATAGCATAGATTTTTTTTTTTATGGCATAGAGAAGGCAAACGAGCACACAGGCCACCTGATGGTAAGTGGAAACTGTGACCCATAGACATTCGCATTCAGAAGACTGCAAGGCTAAGACTGCAAATGCGCTGCCAACTCTGAGGACTAAGATGGAATGCCTCTATGCTAGTCATTACACCGGCTGTCTCATCCCCACACCGGAACACAACAATGTGAACACTGCTGTTTGGCGGTAGGTTAATGGATAAGATGGTGGTAGCGATCCGGACGGACCCTGCACAAGGTCCTACCACCCGCAAAAATTCCATCTTAGTCCTCAGGGTTGGCAACGCATTTGTGGTCCTGAAAGCCCAGTTACCTTCAGATGGCCTGTTGCCTTCTCGGTTCTATTAATAACTATAAAATATATAAAAACACCCACATATACCTCTTCAACGGTCCAACCGGTTTTCATGAATCATGACTTAACTGACTCAAGTGAAGTTACTTTAAACTGAGTCCGAAATGGAGCTTAAGTTTGAAAGCTACAATATCACAGACAGACGGTTAGACGCCCGGGACTTCATACGAGTACAAAGTGAAAGGCTAACACTGGGACACCTAATATGGAGAAACAAACTTTAAGTGATAATTTGAAAAAAAGGGGAAGTAATTCGTAATGATTCTAATTATGTAAGATACCTCTGAAAAACTTTAGTAACAGTTAATTTCAATTAATGAATTTTCGTGACATGGACATAAGGGAAAATTACAAAACATAGATTAAAATGATCAATATCTTCGAAGCGGGCTGACGTCGGTTTCTGGGACACTATGTATGGGTTAAAAAGGTCCTATCTGGCTCAGGGCGACTTTGTTTACAGTCCTATTTCGACACTTTCCTAACTCGTCCACCACGCCATGTCGTCAGCATATAATTCCTAAATTGTCACCTTCCTAACTCGGCCACATTTTTATATCGTCAACATTCCTATATTATCCATAGTGCTAAGTCATCCACATTCCTAAATCGTCTACAGCGCAAACTGAAGTTAGCCACACAATATTGAAGAAGTGTGGACAAGTTAGCACTGTGGACTACATAGGAATGTGGACGAGTTAGGAAGGTGACAAAAAGGAAAGTAGACAAGATAGGAAGGTGATAATATAGGAATGCCGACGAATTGGAATAGTGGGCCATATGGCATTGTGGACGAGTTAAGAACGTGACGAATTAGGACTGTGGACGAAGTCGCCCTGAGCCAACTATCTTACCTACGTAAGATGAAGTCACTGAATCAACCTTGATCATGTAATCTCTACTCTCGCGCTATCTACGATAAACATTATCTAGTTATTGATCTTTAGTTCTCGCCAACAAGCGACTTTAGACCCTAACACAACACCACACACACTTTATTGCCTTCTTTGGTTTCTAGTTGCGCATTTGTATGTTTTAGCTAGAGATGGGTACGGTTGAAATGATGAGAATTCCGGTGATAATTTTCTGTTAAGTATAGACGTAGAATTAAAAGGATTGTGAAGCTAAACATTTCCATACAAAATACGTTAACGTTACTCCCCCCGTAAACCTAGTCTGAATTTTACGATTATTGAATATATTTTAGATATCATAAAAACTACTTCTGTACGTTTTCCTTTAGAGAAAATATTTATTGGAAAAAAAATGGAAACTTAGTTTTTACCCGACTGCGGCAAACCCCAAAAGAAGGGTTGTGTTTGACTTGTATATATGTCCGACTCAATGTCCGCTCGTTACTACCAAACGGCTAAACCAATTTCAATAAATTAGAGTGTCATATTAAAAATATTTAAATGTGAAATTGGTCAAAATAAAAAATAAATACATGATATAACATTACTTTTTTTTAAAGCTTGCTTTTCGTTAGATTTGTTCATAATAACTACAACTTATTCAAAAATCGTGAAAATCCAACTAACAAAATTGGAAATGTACATCCTATTGCACACTGGGCCTTAAGAAGAAGGCGTATTTCCTGTGGTTCCCATTTATTTGTTTCTATTAGGAATTATTGATTCTTTATCCAAGCAGCACCGTGGATTCCATCGTAAGCCTCAGCGTTAACCAGTTTCCAAAAGGTCGTTTATACTAGAAACGGTGTGCTACTATATTTGTTAGTTTTTTTTAATGTTAATATATTTGTTAGTTACGCCTTTACGGCTTAACTATGTCGATTTTTAATGTAATTAGGTATAGAATAGTGAAATCAACAACCATAACGAGTTCCAATAGGATAAGCTAGTTTGAAATAATAATAATAGTGGGTGTAAGGGTCAATCCACACCATAAGGTACAAACTTCACTGTGAAAATTTAACGCTGCGTGGTGCTACGTATTCTAAATTCTCACAGTGAAATGTGTACCTTTTCATGTAGTAGATAAAGTATATTTTGGGCGCATAACATAATAAAATTTACCAATGGAACATGAATCTATCATGGATACAATAGAGACAATTTTGTAATTTAATTGACAGTTATAAAAACAAATGAAATTCTACTTTATCTCCTATGCAATGGCCGTATTGTGTATAATTAACGCATGGCCTTACGACGTTGTCAAATAAATCGATAACTCAGCATAAGCAACACTAGTATGCACACCTCTAGATTTTACGCTGATAATCTTGCTTGAAATCGCTGTCGTATTTTGAATTCTATACCGTTATAGTGAAGCCTTAATATCTACTACCTACTACTGACTCAGATTATTAATATAGTTAGAACGCGAGATAAGTTATAGTCATTATTTTGCGTCAGCGTATATCGGTTGTGATGATTTAAGTGTTGAAAAATATGTTTACAATCTTTAAATTGTAAAATGTCGAGTGATAGTGGCGGTGATACTGGTATATTGGTGCCAGTAGCAAGATTGGTGTGCTTATATATTACTAAATTTTTACGAGAATGCGAGCATCAAAGTATAAGTGAGTCATGTTTGACTATGAACATTCAGTTATATACACTATTCACTTTATTTTTGTTAACAGCAGAAAACACCTCCACTGCTAAATATTTAGGCTTTATTGGTGATTTTTTATATAATTTCGAGAGACATTGCCTTATCTAGGTTACGCGGTTCACTAATGTTTGACCAAATCATCATTTGACAAACTTATCATTTTACAAACTTTCATTTCACAAAGAGGTACCAGCCGTATTATTTTGAAGTTTTTTGTGGTCGATATTGTAACCTAACCTAACTTATTTAATAAGCTCATTTAACCTATGCAACATGTAATGGTGTAAGCACAAATACATATTTGCGAAATGAAAGTTTGCAAAATGATACGTTTGTCAAACGTACTTTTGGTCAAATGAACGGACCCCAGGTTAGGCAGCATTCAATTCAATCACATCTTTACTTTCATCCAGGGGCCCATTCTTTGAAACTCACGAGATTAATAATATTAGTTCACTCGATACAATTATTTACAAGACTCCTAGAAATTTACCGCATGGGCTTATATATTATTATTCAAGTGAGTTTCGAGAAATGGGCCCCAGAGCCTGATCAAGATTTTTCAAGCCTGGTCTGCGATTCCTCTCCTGCTGTTGCAGATTTCAATAGCTGTCGTTGGCCTCCTCTAGCGTAATATGCAAAGATTTGTATAGTTTGAATTATAATCATTTGATAGTTACTGGGCGTCGCTTAAATAGCCTAAAACTAAATTGTCTTATTTATAGACATAGTTTAGACGGCAGATTTAACAAGTGCTATTCCAGAATGTCAATATAAAGTTGAATAGATCGCCTAAAACAAGAACCGTCAGATTCAAATTAGCGCTGTCATTTGATTTTGACAGCTGCTCATAGAATAGCAAAGTGTTCTTCTTCTTCTTCTTCTTCTTCTTCCACAGCATTTATTTAGATGCCCACTGTTGGGTATATGCCTCTCCAATTCTTTTCCATTTTGCCCTTTTTTGAGTTAGGCTGGTCCATAGAGGGCCAGCATTCTCTCTAATGTCATCAGACCATCGAGCTGGTGGCCTGCCAACACTTCTCTTTCCCACCCAGGGCCTCCAGACTGCAACGCATTTACTCCATCTATTGTCATCCCTACGAAAGTGTTCTAGCGACACCTAAATCAAAATTAGTTTAGAGGTCACTGTAGAATCGGGTCCACTGTTCAGGTTAAAGAATCACAGGCTATGCAAACAAAAACATATTGATGAGAAGCCGTTCAGTTGACTTCGCCGAAATTCTGCTGAAACGTTATGAAACTTCTCATATTAGCACCACAATCAACCTGCTATTATTTTTGGAGATAAAACCAAGTTATATATTAGACATATTACTAATTTAGGTCAGCGGTGTACCCTGTCGGCGAACGCTACGTCTCGCTATTGCGTGCAAGGTACAGCATAAATTGTTTGCCGGAACACCAAAGAAGCTTAACTGCAATGTAGTAGTCGAAAGATTCTACACTTTATTGATATCCTTATTGAATTTTAAATGCTTGTACTATTATTATGCAGTTGGCCGACTTGTTTGGCGTCACGGCAGTAGTTATAATTATATATAATTATACAGAGTAGTTTAGCGCGAATGTAGGTGACTAGAACACAGATTATAGTTCGGCTATGTAGTTCATCAAAGGTTTTTTTTCACTAAAACAATATAATTTTGTAAATATTAAGTAAATAAATCATCTTTGTTTAATTTGTTGTATTTTTACGTATTTTTCTTGCTAGATTCACTACAACCAGGACTACTACTATTTGTTTTTTTAAACTTTATTGCACAATGCACAAAGTAGGTACAAATGGCGGGCTTGATGCCATATAGTAGGGCTCTTATACGAAAATATAGCTTAATTCAATCTTACGTAACGTGTACTTGAGTCTATTACGCGCTATCAACCTTGACAGAATCGTACTTTATCCGTCATTGTCGGAAACAGTAGGTTTTTTCTCCAGTAGTTCCACTATTTAAAGGGTTTTTTGTAATTGAATTTATTCCCAGTAGTTTAATTTGAGCGTAATGTAAAAATGAATCACACGAAGGGAAAATTAATGTTATATATATCTAATATCACCAGAGCCCGGATTTTTCATGTCAAAACAAAACACTATCGTAATCTGGCTAGTGATTGTAATTGGTATAATTTTCAGTTTGAGTACAATTTTCAGATATATCTCGTAAACTTTCATATTCAGGATTTCGTTCGAGCACAGCTTTTATAAATAACACTCGATATCGATAAAATGATGTTTCTATCACTAGCCAGATTACGATAGTGTTTTGTTTTGCCATGAAAAATCCGGGCTCTGTATATCACGTAAAAAATAGGTAATATTGAAAGTACTAGGTACATTTAAATTGTACACTAAGATGACTACAGTCATTCACACTCCGCACAATTATAATTTAATTAACTGCCCAAAGCATTTTATATCGCGAAACAGCGTACATTTCTTGTGTATATATCATATAGGCATTCATGTTTATCCAGGTTCATTAAGTCCTGCATGATCTAACTTGTTTGCTATTGCTAGATTAGGCTCAAACGTACGTTGACTCAGGTTTTATATTGTGTTATCATATTCGATTTGGAAATATATCAAATTTACTATAAAACTATTGTCCAAAATGTGGTTACAGAATTAATTAATATATAATAATCCCTATGAAAACTCTTAGTTTTGACACATTTTCCTGTTCAAGCTACGCTTGAATGTTTTTTATTTTTATTTTTATTTTATGTTAAATTCATTGTTTTATATCATGCTAGGTTAAGCTTTATAATTGTATAATATCATAAGTAGTATTTAAAAAAAAACGACTGACTGTTGAGTTTCTTGCGGCGTTTCTTCTCAGCAGTGGTCTCTTGCGAAGCGCTGGTAGATTTTGACGTGTAAAAGTGCCCGTGCGGCCTACTTACTGAATAAACATCTTTTATCTTTTTATCTTTTATCAAAAATTTTTTGGACTTGGTAATTTCGTAACTCTGCCTACCCCACTTTGGGAATGAAGGTGTGAAAGTATTTATATAGAACATACATGTTCTATAAAACTGTGACACACTGAGGGTGGTGCCGCCGCTGGCGTATGACTTGACTCACCACCGCTTCATTATGATGTGTTCTTGCGTTTAAACTTAAGCTAAGTTTATGTGAAACGGGAATTAATCCGTATTTTAAACTTCGGTTGCCAGTTTTATTGATGGAACTAGTGAGCCATTTAATTTCATTATATAAAATCATTTTTGATAATGAAAATATTGAGAAAAATATCAACTTATTCATCAATAAAACTGACAATAGATCTAGTGGGATTATACTTACATTTGTATTTATTTTAAAAAAGCTGTTAGTTTTGTGCGATCAATCAGTTGATCATATAGATTTCTGCCTGTATAAGACAGCTTTCAATGTTTAAAAAGCTATCATATTTTATTAAAATTAGAATCACTATTTAAGAGCTAATTCATGCCACGCTGCCACATTTCATGGAGCCATAAGCCAAGCATTTGAAAGTCTATAAGACTTTATTTAGGAGCTAATTCATGCTATGCTGTTATATTCAAAATTTGCTACCATCCACGCATTGGCACGGCTATTAGAACTAACACAATAAGCCTATTTTGCGCTGCATTCTTCATAAATACATACAACTAAGTTTTATTAAAAATTGAATTGAAAAAAATATGTGGGCGTTTTTTGAAGTAAAATTGGAAACAGTTTAAACGCAACAAATATGATTCATTGTAGTGGTCGTTTGAAAATAGGGCGTATTATTAATAACTCCATTATCCAAGGAATATTAACGAGGCTGCTAAACTTGAGCGTTCGCTAGACGGATTGTGCGTACCAATTGGTTGTTCTGTTCGAACTATAGGCGTACCACTTAGGATGCCGGAGTAAGCATGGGATGCGGGGGTGAGGTACTATAAAAAACAAATACAAAAATACATTTTTTTATTTTATTCAAACATACATAATTAAATTAAAAACCGGACAAGTGCGAGTCGGACTCGCGCACCGAGGGTTCCGCACGTGACACGGTTAACTCAATTCAAAATCGGCACTAACGTTCCTTGCATAAAGATCCTGTTATTTGTGATTTCATTAAAAATGTACAGATTTCAGATTTTTCCCTATACTGGTAGTACAGTCAGCGTCATATAGTTGGTAGCATCCAAAGTAGCAAAATAGTTCGTTACACGCCCTTGTTACTACGGTAATAATGACGTGTAACGAACTATTTGGCTACTTTGGATGCTACCAACTATGTGACGCTGACTGTACAAGACGGTGTTCCTAGCCAAATTTATGACCAACGGGAAATACCCTATACATTTTGATTCCCTCGAAAGTGTTGATTTCGTAACTTTTTTAAATTAATGTAGAAGCTTGATTTTTTCACAGCTTCAATGGATTGTTGACCGAAGTATATCGTTTTAATTTCAACTCGACACCTCCACGCGTTCCCGAGATAAAGGGTCTTGACATACAGACAGACAGACGGACAACAAAGTGATCCTATAAGGTTTCTTCCTTTTGAGGTACGGAACCCTAAAAACAAACACATCAGTTTACTTGCACGGACTCGCTGAAATATGACACCTCTCGGCCGGAATTCCTCCAAGGTCAACAGATCTATATTGTGACTAAAGTTCGACTAGTAACTATTGCCCTCTTCTCGCACATGCTTACCCCGAGCTCAGTAAAGTTGTAGGTACTTCTATTGTTGCGGACGAATGATGCTTTTCTCTTCAATCAAGCGAACGCTCAACTACCTCAAGTATACCAGCAACTGTAACCGACCTGATCCTTGCAGCGTGTGCCGCCGCGCGCCCTCAGTCCCTCCCTGGCGCTGAGGCCCTGGGGACCGGCGGGCCCGCGTCCATCACCAGCCTAACCCCCGACCACCAGCTGAGGGAAGACTTCACGGTGCTGGCTAAGGATCTGGTCGCTAGCTTGAAGACTGTCGTTTCAACTTTGGTAAGATTTTGTTGCTAGCGTAGTTTTTAGAAGCTAAAGTAAACAGCAGTGTTCGCATTGTTGTGTTCCGGTTTGGGGATAAGACAGCCGGTGTAATGACTAGCATAGAGGCATTCCATCTTAGTCCTCAGGGTTGGCAGCGCATTTGCAGTCTTAGGCTTGCAGTCTTGTGAATGCGAATGTCTATGGGTCACAGTTCCCACTTTCCATCAGGTGGCCTGTGTGCTCGTTTGCCTTCCCTATGCGATAAAAAAAAAAAAAATACAAATGTAGTTAAACGAGACTTGGCGAAAGAAAGTTAAAAATATTTATTCGTGACAAACAAAACGCAACAAAATACTGACATAGATAAAAGATCTGTTGTCACGAAATTACATCACAACAAACTTAATTTAGGGTTTTCAACTGTGACGGTTTTTATTTGTCAATGGCGTTGTAAAGTTGAAACTAATTGGTTTCCCAAGGTATGCGAGCGCGGCCGCCTGCGCGCCGCCATGGACGCGGCGGACGCGCCAGTGGCGCCGGGCGCGGCCGTGGTGGCGGCGCTCAGAACTAACCTCAGCTCCGCGCTGCAGCAGAATTCCGGTGAGCCCTCTTCTGGCACTAGTTTATCTCCTACTAAGATTGATGCTGACCATAAGGAGCGTCCCCACTTTGCGTGAATATTCGAGTGGTGTGGATGTTGAGCCGAGCGTTACAATGCTTACTCACCACTCGATGGTCGCGCCGAATGCTCATTACACGCGAATGCTCTCAGTAGGGACGCTCCAGAGAATGGAATGCAATGGAAGAGGCCTTTACGCAACATTGGGTGGCAACAGGCTGAAGAAGAAAATTAATTTTGGTGGATGAATGGATGCAAAGCCAGAAGTTAGTAAGTATCAGTACGATAGATGTTTGTTCAATGTATTCGGTAATGAAAACAAAATCTCAGATATTTAACCGAACAATTGTCCTCGCGTGTGATATCTATGGACTTGTTTCTCTAATAACTCCATGGTGATTGTCTTAAACTAAACATTGGCGAAATACACCTTTTTAAAACAAGGTGTTAAAGATATTAATTAAGGAAAAAAAGGAGAAATAGGCTGATGGTGGCCTGTCTGCGGATTCTCCTTCTCCTTACCATACATGTGTTTGGCGTAACCAAAGTGTAAATTGTCAAAATAATGACGTGTAAAGTTTTGAACACAGAACTGCGCTCGCGCCTGTCGCGCATCCACGACGCGTCGGACCTCGCGGAGATATCTTCTGTCGGGAACAACTCGGAGACGGTGAGTGTTACAAGGTTATGGAAATCGGCTTACGTTATTTTTAACTGACTTCAAAAAAGGTTAGCAATTCGTCGGATTCTTTTTTTTATCCACACACTCGTATGTTCCCTGGTTTTTTGAAGACGGCTGAACTGCAGAACTTTTTTTGTTATGTATACTTTCCATTGTCATTGAGGGCAGGAGCTGATGATAGAATCCTGGAGAAATCGAGGGAACTCGTCAAATATTATAGGCATATTTATAGCGATTTGGTTTCTCACATCTTATCTCATGGTAAATGATTGCCCCGCTGCTGTCCCGGTGGCGTTGAGCAGCTGCACTGCTGTATAAATTTTCGGCTGCCGCAACAAACTGGCTGAAACACCTGGACATCGGCCTCTGATCCATGCATGACGAGTGCCATACGCAGTGATGATGATGGGTAGTTCTTGAGTTTTGTATTTAAGTAAGCATTTCTTGATTAAGTAAGACTACGTTTATCACTGTTTAGTATCCATAGTACACAAGCTGAGACCTTAGTTTGGAACGAGGTCAATTTGTATGAAGCCGTTCTTTGATATTTCTTACCCTCAAAAGTTACTCCTCTTCCCCAGCAGGTGCGTCCGTTTCCCCAGTCCCTGAGCTTCAGCAGTTCCTGTGTCTCGGCTTCGGAGTTCTTCGACGCCGAGGAGCACGAGGACGAGTTGAAACCCGCCGAGATCATCGCTACTGATGAGGTAGTACTCTTAACCAAGGTCTCTGTGAGTACTTCGGTGGTTTTCGAAGCCATATTGTTTACAACGCCATTAAACTGTCTCAATAAGAGCAATCATAACATTAACAATATGAAAAGATAAACGATAAAAGATAAAAGATGTTTATTCAGTAAGTAGGCCGCACGGGTACTTTTACACGTCAAAAATCTACCAGCGCTTCGCAAGAGACGAAACGCCACAAGAAACTCAACAGTCAGTCGTTTTTTTAAATACTACTTATGATATTATACAATTATAAAGCTCAAAATAAAAAAATATATTCAAGCGTAGCTTGAGCAGGAAAATTTGTCAAAACTCAGCATTTTGATAGGGAGTAATAAGTAGTAGTAATAAAAATAAAAATGTATAGGAATAGGCTAAAGTATACTTACCTATGACAGTGCAAGACAACCACCACAAGTTTCGATACATTCTCCTACAGAAACCGTGTCCCCTAACAATATACAATATTTGATCAAGTGGAATTAGAGCCCTGGAGTCGACGGTGCAGTGGCGGTGCTACCACTGAATTTTGCTCATACGCTGGATAGATCATGTCACTGATGCTGCGCCTCTATTCTACGCGGTCACATCCCAACTTTTTAACTCGGTTGCCATTACTGTCAAGTAAATAAGAGTGACGATGAGTTTTCGAAAATCGAATGTTACTGCAAGCGATATTTCCATTTGCGAAATTTACCAGTCTTTATTTTTTCAGTACCTTATTTTGCCAAAGTCTTTTATCTGAGCAGAAATAATTTGCATTATCATTATTTCCCAAGCTGTATTTATAATTAAATAATTTTTCATCACACTTGCTCGTAAATGGTGTTATTCCATGTCTGTATACAGAAGGACAATGGCCTAAATTGTTCCCGCGGGAATTATGGCGAGTTTGTCATCCCTAGGGAGTAATGACTTTCTTTTTAAAATTTGCAACTCTTTCGTACATAATTTCTGACTAAGGAGGTTTAATTTTCAGCCAAAAATTAAATCGGTTTCTAATTTCATCTTTAAAAAATAGCTATAGACTAACTTACATTACACAAAACCTATATGCTTCATTAAACTTCATTATTTTTATACCTATTTCAAGTTTATATCAACATTTATCATTAATTTTAGTAATTATACATTTTTATCAAATTGGCTAAATCTGGCTCGAATCCAGGTCGAAACTAAACGCAGTGTCTGTGGTCACAAAAAAAATATCGTTTCCATTGACGTTCCCGTCCGTCAAAAGTTATTTCTTTATATTTTGCAGAGTTAAAGTGTTTTCTCTTTGTTTTTTTCCTCGCAAATGTGATGAAAACCATTGTGTGTATCACAGGCAGTAAGGGGATTACTAACTCGAGTCATTAAAAGCCCTCCGCCTTCGGCGTCGGGCTTCTAACACTCTCGTTAGTAATTCCCTTCATACTACCCTTGATGCACAATGTACTATTAATTATAATTTGCGCCGTGAAGTTCGTCGGAGGATTGGGAAAAGAGTAGGGCTGGTCCGTACGGTAAAAATAGAAGTGGCTTACCCTGGGCCATATGCTTGGAAACCAACAAATACGAGTGGATGTTACCTGTGTATTTCTGTACGTTAAGTATGTTTAGTCAGAGAGAAATGTGGACTAAAAGATGTAGTGACTAAGGTAAGGGCATGCTTCGATGGTTCGGTCATTTGGAAAGTATGGATGAAAGAAGATTGACGAAAGAGATGGATAGATGGGTGGGTGGAAGGGGCCGGGCTAGGCGTACTTTTTCGAATCAAATTGTAGAAATACTCGTAATGGAAAAGGGCCGAAATGTTAAGCACCCGAAACCGACTTGCGTGCATGACTCGATGTATGAATGTGGAAGAAGCTAAAGAGATTTGTCAGGATCGTAGCAGGTGGAAAGTAGTCTCTGCTCTGGGGAACAGGCATGATTGAATGTATGTTGTCTAGTACCCATAGTAAAAGCCTAGAGCTTAGTTTGGGACTAGTTTTGGTCCATTTGAGTGAGATTATTACCTGTTTTTTTTTTTTTTTTGCCTTAAAATTTACAGCAAAAGGCTTTTCTCAAGAGAGAAACTAATTTGACTTCATTTTGTCAACAGGCTGGCGTCATAGAGTTGGACGGGGACTCCTCGTCGGAAGCGGGCTCGCTCAGCAGTGAGGAAGGTTCCGGAAGCTCCGACAACTCTGACGGTGGGAGTGAGTGTTGTGTCGTAGTTTGTTTGTTTGTAGAATATAGTGCTTTTATGTGCATGTTTATACGCAGGGTCCAGAGTTTACATACCACGGTAAGACTAAAGCGTCATAGTCATACTCAACATTCATTAATCATAATCATAATCATAATAATTTATTCGTAAAGCCAATTTACATGTCAATAAAATGTCACATCACCGATGATGATGATGATGATGATGGTGATGTTATCACATCTCCGTGCCATATAAAATTTACAGTTTATGTACAGTTGACTACAAACAGATGTATCCACTTTTGGACCTTATTAGTGGTCGACTGTACCCTAAAGTCCAGACTGGACCACTTTTGGTCAAAATTTGATTTTCCTCATATTCTCTCTCTCTCTCTCTCTCTTGTTCAGCCTATAGCCACCCAATGCTGAGTGTAGGCATCCTGCATTGCTCGCCACTCATCTCGGTCCAGTGCTCTTCTCATCCAGCACCTTCCCGCCACCTTGACCAGGTCGTCGGTCCACCTCATTCCCTGTCTGCCAACGTTCCTCCGCCCGGTTCTGGCCGGATATTAAGACCATGTAAAAATGGGGAAATAGTGTACACAATGCGGTCGTTTACGAAAGAAATGCATTTTGAGGTTATAAAAGTGTTTAATAATTAATAAATAACTCATGTAAGATTGTAAACACTGTCAAATCTTATTAAAATGTAAAATGCAATAGCATCACATCCCTATCGTCAATTTACCTATAGATTTTTATTAAACCTATTATATTTATGCAGCGTCAGCGGTGATCCCAGCTGACCGCGCTCCCCTCCAAAACGGCGCGGAACAGAAGACATCCCGTCGTACGCGGTTACCCTGTCCGAGACCGACGCCGGCGTCGCCCAGCCTATGGAACCTCCTGTATAAGAACATTGGCAAGGATCTCAGTCAGATCTCCATGCCGGTCACCATTAATGAGCCTTTGAATATGCTGCAGGTTGGTATATCCCACTTCTGATTTCGGATTGTTTTAATTTATGCCATCGGATCGGATGGATCCCACTCCTGATTTTCCCTTGCTACGTTCAGATTTCATTATATCTCGGCAATATGCGCTAAACACCTGAGCCCAGGTTGTAGGCGGTAAAAACCATATCGTCTTTGCCTTGTTATTGTATTGTCAACGTTTTGATAGCTCTTATTTACTTAACAGCAATGGCGGCCGAGTTGAACATAATACCATAACAGGTCAAAGACGATATGATTTTTACCGCCTAGAATAGAGGCCCTGGTCGAAAGAAAAATAATAACTTTAGCTTGGTAAAAGAGTTTAGAACAAATGAGGGCCTGTTCGGAGTGAATTTGGCGACATATTTAAATTAAAAAAAAAACTTTAAATGGCAGTGGCCACTACCGAAAAATGTACCTTTTCTCAAACATGCTCGGAAAAAACGGTTTTCCGATTGAAAGACAAGGACGGAAAGAGCCTCATTTTACTCCTAGGAGTAAAAAAACCATATGAAAACACTTTCCGTCCATGTCTATATTTTTCTTAAAAATGCTGTCAATTTGCATACAAAATCAAAAGGACCAAGACAAAAATTCCAAACAGCCAAGGTAACTGCTCGCTTTTTTAGCACAGTGCGTGTGTTTCTTTTTGAATTTGCATTCCAATTTCTATGGTTAGTATTTAAAAACAATTGACAGTCGGTAACATTCGTTCATACTGCATATTAAATTAAATTACTTGCTTATTAAAAATGTATTTGTATTATTTCCTCACATGTTTGAGAAAAGCATTATGTATGCCTCGGCGGAAACGAGGATTTCCTGACTCGTATTTTAGCAGGCCTCGCTATTGCTCGGCCTGCTAACCACCTCGTCAGGAAAACCCTTACTTTCCGCGCCTAGGCAACAATGTGCTATTACCTAGCACTACGTCAAACCCTTTTACATTGAAATTGCAGTGAAGTATTCAAAAACGTTATATATATATTATTTTATTTCAGCGTCTCTGCGAAGAGCTAGAATACTCTGAACTCCTAGACTCAGCTTCAGAATGCAACAACGAGATCGATCGCATGGCGCTCATAGCGGCGTTTGCCGTGAGCGCGTACGCTGCGTCCGCGCACCGCGCCGCCTCCAAACCGTTCAACCCGCTGCTGGCAGAGACCTACGAGTGTATCAGACCTGACAAAGACTTCAGATTCATCGCTGAACAGGTGCGTTACCTGCCATCCTTGAACTCTTAACTTCAGATGGTATTACTTCTTGGTTATTCGTCATGGAATCAAGGAAAGGTTTTTTCTTATTTTGGATATAGTTTCCTGGGTGAAGTGGGGAGAGATCACAGTCCTTTTGACCCTATTGCCTTGAAATTGTTTTGTCTATCAAGTTATTATAGAGGTAGTTCTTGTTCTTTTCAGTAGAATCATCATCTTGCCGTTATCCTAATCATTAGGTAGTAGAAATATCATGATCAAATAAAAACGAATAATATTGGAGTGAAGGTCTATTCTGTGAGAGTTTTATTAGAAATTGTGCACCTAATTAGCTGAAAATGTTTGAACAAGATGCCCACTCCATTTAAACGAGTCCCGCAATTTACAGGTGTCACATCACCCGCCGATCTCAGCATGCCACGCGGAGTCCCCGCGCTGGTCCTTCTGGCAGGAGGCGCGCATAAAGACCAAGTTCTGGGGCAAGTCCATGGAGTTCCAACCAGCTGGGAGGGTCCATGTACGACTTACGAGAACCGGCGACCACTACAGCTGGAATAAGGTGTGTGGATACTGGTTCACTGCTAGGCTAAGCATAGGTCGTCCCGACGAATCATCGTAAGACTCACCAGAGCAGCTTATTGGGTATGCTGCTTTTTGGCTGAAAATCATTTGGCAATATGTTAGTGTCGTGTCCCAACCGTTTCATATGCAAACCCGCTTTGGACCGTATATGGACAACCCTAGCGCCCAAGCGGTAATAAGTAACAGGAACTCATATAGGGTCGAAGATTGGGTCTGTGTATTTGACCAAAAGTACGTTTGACAGAGTTATTTTTTTTTTCTCTTCGCTACGGCACTTAAGAATCAACAAGAGCATATTGAAGAGCAAGTTGTTGATTGATGATCCTGGCTACGAGGTTATGTCTGTGCAAGTACTCGCCTTAGTTCTACTGCGGATATCATCATTTCTGATTCTATCACGCTGAGAAACCCCGAGCATCGCCCTCTCCATAGTCCTCTGAGTGATCGACATAGCCCGAAGAATAGCTAAACTGAAGTGGCAGCGGGCGGGGCACATTGCTCGCAGGACTGATGGCCGATGGGGTCAGAAGGTTCTGGAGTGGCGTCCGCGGACCGGAAGACGAGCTGTAGGTAGGCCTCCAACAAGATGGAGTGACGACCTCGTCAGGATCGCGGGACCGCGGTGGATGCGAAACGCACAAGACCGGTCTGAGTGGAAAGCCTTGGGGGAGGCCTATGTCCAGCAGTGGACGTCTTTCGGCTGACATGATGATGATGATGAAGTACTCCCCGTTGGCCAAATGCGAACAACCGGGAATTAAATGTCTGAGGGACTCGCCGGGCCAACGGCATGCTGGACAAATGTCGACCGTGCCATCCCTCAAAATATTATTATTATTTTAAAAGCAGCTGTTTTCTCCCTTAGGTGACGACGTGCGTGCATAACCTTTTCGGCGGGCAGCGCTGGGTAGATCAGTATGGAGACATGCATATCGTAGCTCACGGCACCAACATCAAGTGCAGGCTAAACTTCCTCAAGGTAAGCGGATGATTGTTAGTTTCTTTTTTTGTAAAAAATGAACATTATCAAAGTTTTATATCACTGTGGTTTTATATCTGTACTATTGAATACTACGCCTACTTCAAATATAATTATTCTTAATTGAGTTAATATTTTTATGCCTGGTGCGGCTGTATGTGACGTACTTTAGTACTATTTGCAGTGCGCAGCCGTAAATATTGCACATCGGCAATCATCGCATTTCCGAATACACACGAATGCTAATTTCCATGTCCGTCAATTATCAAATCGTCTATTAGAATTTGAATTTAGAACTAATTACTTGGTTGTTGTTTTGTTTTGATTCCGCGAGAACTACACCGTGTTCAATAAGTTTGAATACACTTTTTCTAGCAGTCGTTTGAAAAACATTAACAACCTTCAGACAGTTTTGTCATTATAATTTGAAGCTGATATCATCATGAACAAATAAAAATATTTTAAAAATGTTTAGCTAACGTCGTTTACTTAATCCATGATGAAGCAGTTCCGGGGACCTATCATCTCAGAATATCTTAAGTGCGATAGCCCTTGTAACTAAGCGTAACCTAGTTTATACTAAAATTTTAAGTTACAAGGAGACCTCCTCGTTGGTGGTCCGCAAGAGGAGCTGGTCAATCCCGTTCCGCAAGACGGATAGGGTCGTGAAAATCGCGAGAGAGCGTCTCCGCCGGAAAAAACACCGTTCGGTCCAAAAATTATCTTCACACTTAAAGATTTCAAGAGGATCAGTACATAACATGTTGAGAGCAGACCTTGGGTGTCAACCTTACAAGAAAAGTACAAGGCATTTCCAAAGCTATAAATAAAAAAAGATTGGATCGATCCAAACACTATACAGATGTAGTGCATAATAGTTTTCCTTCGTATTTTCACGGAAACGTACGAACGTGTCCTGCCCTGCTATTTCAGTCGGTCACAGTACAAAAAGTACTGAGGTTGACTGAAGTAGCATGATACGTTCGTACGTTTCCGTAAAAATACGAAGGAAAACTATTATGCACTACATCTGTATAGTGTTTGGATCGATCCAATCTTTTTTTATTTATAGCTTTGGAAATGCCTTGTACTTTTCTTGTAAGGTTGACACCCAAGGTCTGCTCTCAACATGTTATGTACTGATCCTCTTGAAATCTTTAAGTGTGAAGATAATTTTTGGACCGAACGGTGTTTTTTCCGGCGGAGACGCTCTCTCGCGATGGAGCAATCTCACAATGCTTGAACGATCGTTTGTGAGCAGTAAACATCCAAGATATTCCACATAATCAGAGTAATGTGCCAAAATTCCAAAGTGCACCATGAGTGATGGTTTGGGGAGCAGTTTGCAAGCGGGGTAACCTTCCTTTGGTATTTAGCGACAAAACAAAATCAATGCCGAAAACTATTAAAAAAATGCTCCAAATTTAAAAATGATGTTTGGAAACGTCTACTATTGTTTCCAACAAGACGGAGTTCCATTGGAGTTCCATCGCATACGGCAAACTCAGGTCAAGCGGTCAGGCCATGTAACGATATTATTGCAAAAAAAAAAAGAATGGCCCCCAAGTTCTCCGGATTTAAATGTACTGGACTTTTTTTTACGTACATGCTCTCAAAACTTAATACTTAATAACTATAAAATTAAAAATTTGGAGCATTTAAAAAAGTTATCGTACAAATTTCGACGAAATGCCGATGGAGATAGTGCATGCCGCGTGCGACGGATTCGAAAAACGTTTGAAGCTGGTGATGAAGGTTAAAGGTGGTGTTATCCCCAAATATTTGTAATGAATATTGTATATAAGAATATGTTTCATGAAATATAGTTTTTATTGTATTCATAGATATTTATTTAATTTTCTGTAAATTAGGTTTTTTATAATAAACATTCAAATATAAAAGTAAAATAACAATACTAATACAAAAAATATACATTATAAAAAACCTAACCTACGGGTGCCGCCGGCAGCGGGGCAGGGCTCAACCTCCCGGTGGTTAGGGCTGCAGAGAGAGGAACCTCCTCACAATGCGTGCCCGAGGCTTAAGATAGCAGTGCATTGTGCTAGTCATCAAGCTGTGAAACTATATAATAAGCTACCTTCTGATTTAAAAACGATAACGAACAAATCGATCTTCCATAGAAAATTAAAACACTTTTTGTTACGAGGATGCTTCTACAGTATTGATGAGATATTCAGAGATACACGAAATTCCAACTAATTTGTTATTTAATAAGAGAGTGCACTAAAAATTGTATGCCTGTATTTCTTTTCTCCGTTTTAGAGTTAGTTTTAAGGAAAATTATTATTATTGAATGTACTTACATATTTCAAACACAATATTTGTATTGTTTATGAATAAATGCTATGAACTATGTGCCGTGTCGAGGAGTACTGCCTTCTGTATCTGGCCCTTGATCCAGCCATCTAGCGAGAGTCTCTTGAGGTGTTGGTCGAGACTCTTCGCTATAAGACCGTTGGCCGAAACAACTATCGGGACAATGATCGTCGAGTCAACATCCCACATGGCGGTCACCTCGTGAGCCAAGTCAAGGTACTTGCTGAGCTTGTCCTTCTCGGCCTTCACGAGGTTCTCGTCATGCGGGATGGTGACGTCGACGAGCACTGCCCGGCGTTGAGATCGATCTGCCAACACGATATCAGGCTTATTGGCGACAATAGTCCTGTCCGTGATGACAGATCGATCCCAATAGAGCGTAGCACGACCATTTTCGAGAACTGGCGCCGGTGTGTACTTATAGTACGGCACTTCAGAATCAACAAGATCGTATTGAAGGGCAAGTTGTTGATGGATGATCCTGGCCACGAGGTTATGTCTGTGCAAGTACTCACCGTTGGCCAAATGCGAACAACCGGAAATTATATGTCTGAGGGACTCGCCGGGGCAACGGCACGCTCGACAAATGTCAACCATCCCTCAGAATATACTTCCGGTAATTGTTCGTCATTATGACTTCGTCAGCAATTGCACAGACAAAACCTTCGGTTTCCCCAAAAAGGTCACCAAAACGTAGCCAGTTCACGGACGCTAAAAAGTCTACATCGGGCCTGGTTAGGGCCCGGTAGAAGCGTCCGTGTAACTCCTTGCTCTTCCATATGCTCTTGCGATCCTCAGTGCTCAACACCGTTGGTCTGCGCCAGTTCCCGTTTGCCAAGGAGAGAGGCGTGAGGTTCCTGTCTACTGCAACCACATCGCGATGCATCCTACACTCATTGTTAAGGAAATAATCCCTGAGATTGCACACCTCGCGGTTGTGGAGATTCTTAGCATTTAAAATGCCTCGACCTCCACATTTCCTCGGGATGTACAATCTCATAACAGATGAGCGTGGGTGCAACATGCGATGTGATTTAAACAGTAGACGGACCCTCCTATCCAGAGCATCCAGCTCAGTCTGAGTCCATCTTAGTATGCCAAAGGAGTATGTGAGCAGCGGCATCACCCAGCCATTGAAGGCGCGCACCTTATTGCCACCCGACAAAAGACTGTTAAGGACTTTTGTCAAGCGACAGAAGAAGCGCTCCTTCACTGACTGCTTGACATCGCCCACCACGATACCCAAAGACTGTGACATACCAAGATATTTGTAGGTTTCAACTTCGGAGAGAGATCTGAGAGTCATTGTCTCAGAAAGTTGCAAATTCGATGAATTTACAACTTTCCCTCGTTGAACATGCATAACCGCACACTTATCTACACCGAATTCCATCTTGATCGCACTACTGAACTCTTGTGTGATTTTCAATAGTGCGATAAGATCTTGGCGCTTCGATGCAGTTTGAGGTCATCCATGAACAATAAGTGAGAAATTACTTCAGCTTCTCTACAAAGTCGATAGCCAAGCCCGGAATCCGACAGCAAAGAGCTAAGAGGATTCAAGGCTAGGCAAAACCACAAAGGACTCAGACTGTCACCCTGGAAGATGCCTCTTTCAATCCTTATCAAGTTAGGCAAATCAGAGGGGACATCTCGACCACCTGGTTGACGAAGGACTGTGACCCACTGCCTCATACACACACCTAAAAAGGACCTCAAAGTTGCATCAACTTTATACAACTCTAAGATCCTTTCGAGCCATGAATGAGGCACCGAGTCATAAGCCTTCTTGTAGTCAATCCAAGCAGCCGAGAGGGCCGCCTTGTTTTGCCTAACTTGCTGGCAAATGGTCATGTCTATGAGGAGGAGCTCCTTAGTACCGCGGGACCCAACCTTACACCCATTTTGAGCAGAGGCCATAACGTTGTTTGCAATAAAATGTGCATTTAATTTTGTGCTCAAAATGGATGTAAGGAGCTTGTAGATGGTAGGCAAGCATGTAATGGGTCGGTAGTTCTTTGGATCCGCGGTACTACCGGACTTGTGGAGCAGGAAGGTGACACCAGTTGTTAATAAAGGTGGCAAGGAACCAATCACAAGGGCATGTTGGAGTTGTGCTGCTAAACACTCATGTGAGGCTTTGAACCATTTAATCCAAAAGTTGTGCAATCCATCCGGCCCAGGACTTTTCCAGTTCTGAGCCATTCGAATTGCACAACTTACGTCTTCGGGGCAGATAGTAATAGGCCCCATTGGTTCAATAGCCTCACATGCGCGTTCAACAACACACATCCAGTCTCCTTCTGTGTGCACGACAGGCACCGACCAGATGCTGCGCCAGAAATCAATCATAGCAACAGGATCCGGTAGGTGCCCATCGCTCACACCTTGATCAGTTCCTTCCCACTTTCTGTACACCTTCCTCTGATCGCTTTGGAAGAGGCGATTTTGTTGGTATCTATCCACGCGCTCTCTAAAGCGACGAATACGGCTTGCCCACGCATAAACCTTCTGCTTCAGGAAGTCAATACGTTCTGTGACACAAGCCATATAATGCTGGGGCCTTATTCCGGTCCCAGCAAAGGCTTGGTTCACGAAACGCATGACACGGGGGCGTTCATTGCCCCCCCTGAAGCAGATTAGCTTTGCTATGAGAGTCCTAAACTTATCGATACGCCGCTCAATTCGTACTTGCCAAGCGGGGACAGACTCGCGAGCACGCGGAGCTCGGTCAGTGTCCGGAAACTTGACTCGAGCTACGCGGCACGCAGCTATGGCTCCACAGTACAAAATTGAGTGGGTATCGATAATATCCTCGCTGGCTTGTAAATATGACACCATCTTATCACTAGTCTATCAGTGTAATTGACAACAAAAAAAAAATTTTCTTTTTTTTATATTTCTGTTTTACATAATATTTATAAACATTAAGATAATTTCCCGTTATTGGCTTTTGCCATAGTACAACTTTAAAATATTCAAAATTTGTCTTTATCTTTTTTTATTTATTATATTGGACTGGACTGCATCTCGACCACGACTAACAAACATTATAAAAGTAGTGTGCGACAGAGATAACGCTCTACGAAGCCGAAATTAGTCGATTCTCTCTTTCCAAAGTTCGATGTGCAATATTTACGGCCGGGTACTGTAAGACTGTGGCGACTTAGCGATTACTTGTATCTACCAACTCGCTAGCGCACCCAGCGTCAGACAGCGCAACTAAAGTGTTCAGCATCGCGCTCAAATAGTTTCTCCAGTCGGTTGACATACTTCCAACTTCATCTCAATGGACTTCAGTCCCCAGGCATAAAACCCGCTTGGAGAGAGATCTCTTTATTGTCCTGCCTTCCTTCAAGACCAATGTTAAACTCTCATTAGTACAAAAAAGCATGTAAGGTGTGTCCTGTGTGCGCAGGCGAGCTCGTGGTCGTCGGGGCGGCACGAGGTGCGCGGCGCGGTGTGCGCGGGCGGCGCGGCGCGCGCGGCGCTGGCGGGCCGCTGGTCCGAGGGGCTCGCGGCCGGCGAGCGCGCGCTCTGGCGCCCAGGTGCCTCTACTTTATCATTACGATCTCACATATACTCACTGACTCCAAAACGCTTACACAAAAACACGTGCCAAAATAAAAGCCAGAACTAAAGTCCACACTTGCGAATGCAATCGGGGCCTCAGTTGGAGGAGCCTCGCCTTTTCTCTCCCGGCTGGAGCTTGCACTACACTGTAGTGCCGTTCCGTACTAGCACATTCCTAAGCTCGGCATTCAAGTCGCGTGCGTATCAATAGGAGAAGAATCGCAGATGAGTGGACCTTTTAAGAATTACTATAAAATGGAGGGACTTTCAAGAGACGTCTCTTGAAGGTCCTTAAGCCGCAATAAGCTGTGTATCACTTCTTGTAACAAGGATCATATTATAAATCCAAAAGTAACCCTGTTTACGCTTTTAATTAAATTTGCTATGACGATAGGTTGAACCCCGGGGAAGGACCTGAGGATACATTTCACTCGGAAAAACCACCCTACAATAAAAAACCCCCCTCGCACCCTAAAATATCCTACGTAGATCAAGTCGCGGCCAACAGCTAGTTTAGTACCCGTCTAATTATACTCTTTCGCTACAGGTGCGATGCCGTCAGACTACGAGCTATACTACGGTTTCACAAGGTTCGCGATGGAACTAAACGAGTTGGAGCCAGGCATGCGGGAGGTGCTTCCCAGTACTGACACCAGGCTCCGGTGAGCATTCAGGATAACCGTTTTTTTATATTATGAAACATACAGGGCCCAGTATGCTTCCTTGAGGCACACCTATTTTTATTTATATGAATCTTTTTTTAGCTAAGCGAAACCGAAAGGAAAGTTGATGATGACTAGGGTTCGGAAAATCGGGAGCTAATATACCTAAACTTCTTCAGCTCAGTACCTACATCGCGTAGATGTTGACTAATATGGAAGCGGACTCAGTTTAATTTTACTAATAAATTTTCCGGGATTTCGCGGAACATCGGAAATTAGAATAATAGCCATACCAATGTATGAAAGTATTTAAATAGACCCATTTTATATATCCTGTGATCAAAATTTTATGTAATTCATGTGATTTTCATTTAAATGACAGTACAGTATTAGCAGATATCAAACGAAAGTTGTATTGTTACTTTTCGTAAAAGTAATGGTATAAAGGGACGTATCTTCGTTAAACCAGTAAATCAAAACAAAATGTACATTGTACATTACATGCTATGCAAATTAAACAGGTAATCAACAAACCGCGGCACACGTGGTATATTTTTGTGTTTCCGTCATTGTTTGATGTTTAGCAGGTAAATAAAAAAGGACAGCAAGACTGCAATTGCCTGACATCGGAATCTATTGTTTTAAGATAAGAACTTTTTGAAGGGGTGGGATACAGATAAGAAGGTCGCTTAGACGCTTAGTGATCTAGGGAAGTTTATGATTAATTCGTTGCTGTGTTTGACATGCTTCGGGTGTCAAATGTGTGCTCTGTTTTTACGTATTCTCAACGGTTACGAAACTAGTATTGTATCGGTTAGTAATTTTCTGCATGATTTCATTCTCGTAAATATATAAAAATATATTACTCTTTTCAGCTAATTACTATTTATTTATTTAATACAACTATAAATACGGACTTTACATTAAAATTTAAAAGTTAAAGTTAAAACTAAACTTATTTAAAATAAAATAAAATAAAACTAAGCTACTCAAATATTAAAAATTAAACATAAACACCACTATAAAAAGAACACCCCCTCTAGCAGGTCCGCTCGCGGCATGGTCCCTAAGACACTGGCTGCATTACCTCTCTGAATATAGTGGTGTTAATGTTTAATTTTTCTTTTCAGCTTACACTTTTTGTTTGATATTATATTATCAATGTTATCATCTTAACACAATACCTATAATTATTTAAGCCCTTATAATATAACGGATTAACACGTACCTTTTTGATACATTTTGTATGTCGTTAAAACATCTTGTATGTTGAGGAAATTCGCTAAAAAGGCATAACCCAATGACAATTGATACGTATAAACTATTTTCTGATGTTGCATACAATCCCGGAATCCCGGAATTTCAATAATAAAAAATATTATTTTTGAGAAGCCGACTCCATACTTGCTTAGCTTTTTCCGGAATTTTGTTAGTTGTAGGTATAATTTTCGGATTTTCCGAAGCCTAATGATGACTGTGCTACATAAAATATTGATAGAAACGTTCTTTCATATCAGACCAGATCAACGCGCGCTAGAAGAAGGCGACGTGGACGCGGCGGAGCAGTTCAAACACCAGCTGGAACAGGCGCAGCGCGAGCGCCGCCGCGACAACCAAGAGCACCGCCCTGCCTGGTTCCGGTAAGTAACAATGGCCGAAATATAAGAGGCAGCTTGAGTGTATACACTGTATACTTTATGCCGCCTCTTTGTTTTGGAAGGGTTGTAATCTGAAGTACGAAATGTTTTAAAACGCGACTCAAACTCTTGTGTTTTTGACGTCGATTTATAAAAGTGAAAGTGAGTATAAAGGTTGTTTACACACGTTTATACTCACATTTTCCCAGTATTCAATGAGTAGTGGCTCTTGTTATTGAACTTATAAAAGCTGGATCACAGAATCATTAGCCCAGAATCCACCCTAAATCAACGGACGAACGTATTAACGTAACGTAACCAATACTGCTAATGCGCAATTCTGGTGCTAAAAATCCTAGTGAAGGTAAAAGTGAAAACCTTTTTAGTACTTTTTCACCATGTCCTCAGAAATTTATTCTTCCCTACCACGCCGTCAACACCTTACGTGACCCCTTTTTAGAATCTTACCTTACTTCATACTAATGTTATAAATGCGAAAGGTTACGGAAACGTTGAACGGATCTGAATGAAATTTGGCAGACATAGACTATAGTCGGGAATAGCTCATAAGTTACCTTAAATCCCGAAACAAAACACTGTTCCCGTAGGACGGCAAAATTACGAATTCTACTCTCGTCAAGTCGCTGGTAGAAGCTAGTAATAAACACAACTATAACATTAGTGATACATCGTAACTAACGAATGCAATAACTTATTACTACTACTTATTGCCAAAAGCAACCAGGAGCACAGGAAAGCTCAAAACCACATTTTATAGACTGGCCAAAACTTCAAAATCATTCTTGGGAAATTGTATAAAATTCTACAATAAAATTCCAAAAAGTATTACTGAATTTACTGACTCTAAATTTAAATCTGTCGTAAAACAAAAACTAATTTCCCGAGCATATTATAAAGTAAACGATTATATCATGCATAGGGATGTTTGGCAGTGAGTCGTCCGTCCTGCATGAGTAATCTACGCATAAATTTACCTACGCATAAAAAAGGTGCACCTACTGTGCAAAAATACTGTGATATTGTAAAATATTTATAATTATTATGTAATGATGTAAACCTTTTTCTTGTAAAAAATATACCTTGCCGAGTTTCTTACGCCGGTTCTTCTCGGGGCAAAGGTTTTATTTTTCGAACCGGTGGTAATGCGAGTTAAAAATTCTAGAACGAATTATTAACTCGCGTCTAGTTAAGTACCTAGAAAAGAACAATCTATTCGCCCCATCACAGTTTGGGTTTCGTGCGGGGAAATCAACCTCTGACGCGGTACACGAACTGATTGATAATGTAGTGACCAACTTAGATGGAAGAAATAAGACTTTAGCAATTTTCCTTGACCTCGCCAAAGCCTTTGACACGGTCTCTGTACCCATCCTTATATCTAAGCTAGAAAAACTGGGTATACGAGGTTTTCAATTGCAACTTTTTGAGAGTTACCTATCAGGTCGCACACAGTGTGTTAAAATAGGAAATGATATTAGTGACGAAGTTGCTGTGACGCATGGTGTCCCACAGGGCAGTATCCTCGGTCCCACGCTCTTCCTAGTTTACATCAATGATCTGTGCCAACTAAATTTAACTAATGGTAAGATCATTACGTATGCTGATGATACTGCCCTGATATTTCATGGTAGGACATGGAACGATGCCTTTCAGTATGCACAGTGTGGGCTGAATGTAGTGACGAAATGGTTGTCGAATAACGTTCTCACCCTTAATGTTCTTAAAACTAAATACGTCACATTCTCATCCAAAACCGACAATCGCACGGACTTTTCGGCCTTATCCATCTTAGCCCACTCATGTCTAAACCCCGAACTACATAACTGCCACTGTCTAGCGCTAGAAAAAACGTCTCATATGAAATATTTAGGAATCGTACTCGACCACAATCTTAACTTTAAGCGCCATATTGACCTACTTACAGCCAGAACGCGCAAACTTATATTTGTTTTCAAAAATCTACGTCACATTGCCGACACGAATATAATAAAAATGGTTTACTTCGCCTTGGTGCAATCTATTCTCTCATACTGCATCTCCTCCTGGGGAGGGGCGCATAAAACCCACCTACTTAAATTAGAACGAGCCCAGCGAGGAATACTTAAAGTAAGCATGTTCCTCCCATTTCTCCACCCCACTTCAGATCTCTATAGAAAAAGCAAAGTCCTAACAGTTCGTCAACTTTTTATCTCGCACATCATTCAAAAAAAACACTCAATGTTAAATTATGATTCATTGACGGATAAGCGCCGTAACAATCTGATCTGTCGACCTAAAAAAATTAACTTACGGTTTGCACACAGATTTTTCTGCTTCCTTGGTAGTTTCTTGTATAATAAAGCTAACAGTGAACTATCAATTTATTCGCAAACAAAGGCATCCTCCAAGAAGTGTATCACGAAATGGCTCCTCAGTCTCGATTATAACAACACCGAAAAACTAATCATTCCAATTTCATAACAATAGTCATAATCAAAAATAACTACCAAATATATGCACATCACACACACACAAACACACATACACACACACACACACACACGCGCACACACACACACACACACACACACACACACACACACACACACACACACACACACACACACACACACACACACACACACACACACACACACACAGGCACTCATACTCACACATACACCAACACAAACACTTTTTATTTAAGTTCCGTAATTAACTATTTTTCAAAACTTGTTGTTTAATTGTATTCCACCCGACTAGTTTTAAGGTTTATCGCATTGTATTCACCCACCAAAACTTGTCGCTTTAGACATCTGAGGGTTGGAGACCTGGTGACCTGATATACAGGTTCCCCCTAGTTCAGGCATCAGTCTCTGCCGCACAAGTTCTGTACCTATTCTTAAGTCAATTAATTCTTTGTTATGCATAAACTGTATACTTGGTGGTGGAGAAAAAATAAATACTTTTTACTTTACTTTACTTTTTTTGACATTCATAGGTGCATTATATTATGCCTAAATTGAAGAATAAAGAACTTTGACTTTTGACTTTGACTTTATTATTGACTTATTTGTTAAGTGTGTTAAGGCTAACGATGGCTATCTTGTGTATTCACAGTAAAACTGTGGAAGATGGCGAGGAGACCTGGGTGTTCACGGGCGAGTACTGGAAGGCGCGCGAGGCCGGCTTCAGCGAGGCGCCGCGGCTCTGGTGACCGCACTTGCACATTTACGTGAGTATACGATGATAGCAGCATTCACTGACGGACAACCTAGAGTTATCCCGTATTAAGACTATGCCACGCATCCATTGCGCCTCCATTACTATTATTCAGGGCCCGAAAACCTGGTATTTTTTAACCAGCTTGTCAGAAACGCCATACATTTCAAAAAGAGCATTTTTATTTCGATTCCGCTCGAACAGAACCGAAATAAAAATGCTCTTTTTGAAGGCATGGAGTTTCTGACAAGCTAGTTAAAAAAATAAAAGGCAAAATAACACTGGTCCTCCTCGAAATAACCGTTTATTTCGCACCGCCATCGTTTTCTCGTCTTTCCTACCTTATTAGCTAGCTCTTTAATTACATTTTCACTTGCTCAGCTTACATTAAAGCGGCCTTATAATTTTAGTCCCCACACCATCCAACTGCGGGAAGAATCAATAGCCAAAAATATCAGGTTAATCCCAGCAATCATATCATAACGCTCCCCTTGACATAAAAAGGATGGTTTTTTGCTGTATAAATTAATATACAATTAACACGGCTGCTTTACTCGAAATTATACGCCACTAAACTTTCCTGACATGTTATCTCGTCATAACTTTGTCCTCCACTTCCACTTTAGGGTCTTGAGATTTGGTAGAAATATCGCTTGAGTACCCTAGGGGTTTACTAAGAAAAGATTCACCGAAAATCTGCCTGGAAGAAAGAGAGGGCGTTGTGGGAAACGAATTCACATACATACACATACATAAACTCACGCCTTCATTCCCAGAGTGGGGTAGGCAGAGCTACAGAATTTCCAACAACCCTAAAAACTTGTTGATAATTCTGTAACCACAACGAACGAACGTAACGTTGTGAATTCAACGTGTACGAAATCGCGAACGTCCCTTAGTATGTAATAATACCACCACGCCGATCGCACGTGCCTTCTGGTGTGCCTACACCTTTATACCTCATAAATGATTAAGCCAATTTATTTAAATTGTCCTTCTTTTTTCAGCGAATCCCGCAGTATGAGGTGCTGTGCTAGGTTGTGTCGCTTTGCTTAGCGTTCAATTAGAGCTTTACACGACTGTAGCCTTTATCATCAATAATGGCGGGAAGTGACAATCGCCTGCGGACTCTATTTACCATGTTGGTATTAATTTTTGGTTTTTGAATTTTGTGAACTGAGGGTCTACTTGATAATTGTAGAATCCATTTAACTATTCCTTAAACCCTTTAAACTCGCTGTAAAGTGACCTGTTAAAATAGGTCATGCTACAAGGAATCCGTGAATAGGAAGTTCCATTTACAAAGCCGTGCACCACTTTAATTGATCCACTAAGATCTTGGTAGTCCAAGGATACCATTACACATACTAGGATATCATAAGATATACCTTGCATTCCTTAGTGACAGTTGACCACGTGGTTTACCGTAACGCATGAGGATGTCCTCCCATACATTTTGAGTGCTACAATAGTATTGTGTATTAAGGGTGGTAATGACAGAATTTCAAACGAGAATCTGTTTGCAATTCTGGCTTTATTGACTCGAGCTTTGTATTTCCTTTACCACCCGTGTTAACATACAATGTATTTCATCACAATTGCGAGGAAATGAAATAAAATCAGACAAATAATATTTATAAATTACCGTCAGACTACACCATTGTCTATGACTTACCACAGATCATGTCAAACGTGTTCAGGAGTCCGATTCTAGTGACAGTCGAGATCAATAGTTTATATGCGAGATTTTTAGAAAATTATATGCAACTTCTTATTCTTCTTCCTCTTCATATTAGGACACTATTTACGAGCAATTTGATTAGGGCCTTCCTTGGTGTTCCTTAAATCCAACTACATGAATAAAAATAAAAAATTCTTCTCAAGCGAATGTTCTTGGTTAAGACAGTATACAAGTAAATTGTACAGTGAAATCTTTAATGGATTGTAACTGTGTGGTGCGAGTTTGTGGATTGAACTATCTGTAGACCCTCTTATTTTATTAGTACAATGTATATTATTTACTCTATTAAAATAAAGATGAACTTTTAATTATATTTTTTGTGATGAAATGTAAACATTATTTTCTTATTTTTGAATTATTTTACTTCGTTACAAATCTAACTGGTTCTATGCAATGGTACTACGTATATTTCGCTTATTCCATGTTGTTATGAGATAAATATGTTTTAGAGTATTGTGGCTGTGAAAAAGTTTCCATTAAAATAAACAAAAGATGTAATTATTGTGTAATTTAATTTGTATAGTTCTACTATTGATAGTAGCTACATATTTGTGCGGATTCCATTCATAAATAGCACTACAAGCCTTATAACAAGATGAATAAGGGTCAATTTAATAATGTAACGTCACCGAAGTTAATTTGTTACCTATTTCAAAGAAAATCTGCTTGAAGATGTCATTGTCATTAGAGATGCCAAGTCATTTGTAATTGATAGGAAACTCAACCTTATTGCTGTAGAATGTCAGATTGACTTTGGAACCAAGGTGGGTGACGAATTTAATTCCTTGACTGTATCTAGATGATAGTATTGATGGAGTTAGAAACACATTATATTATGCACATTTACAAATAAAATGCCTACAAATTTTGCCATAAATAAAAATGTGTGTCCGTCTGTTGCTATAATTAGAACTAATCCGGTAAACAAAACACAATTTGACCAACATGTATTTTTAAACGAAACCTGATACTTTCGTCAAAACAAATTGTTATTTATATTACTAGGTAGATGTAAGCTAACTAAAAATATTTGACGAGATGCCCTTTATACCTTAATTCAAACTTACAAAGCTGTATACATATAATACTTTATAACATCTGTTAACAAAACTAAAAAAAAACGACGATAGTTAAAAAAAGAGTGTCTTTTAAATATTTTTAATTAGTCTCAATTTCATTTTGAATATCGTTGTTGTTAGCAATCATTAATATATGTCCAACTAATGTTTGCACTTGTAAAATCAGGATTTTTAAAAGTCGCTTTAAGCACTGCTGGATCAAAACGGTAACAACTCAATTTGCAAGTTTAGTTTTAGGTTCATAGAAGTTCTATTAATATTGATTTTAAAATACAGTTATATTCTCAATTGTTGCTGTTTTGATCTAACGGAGCGAATTATGATGGGCGTTATATAGCCATAAATGACGTCACTAGAATGTGAATGGTCTATGAAAAAAAGTTGGCTGGGTCACTGGGCAATCACGTCACTATTTTAAATAGACAACGTTTTTTTATTTTCAGGTATATTACGCCCTTCATATAGCGGTACAGCTGCCCTAGAAAACCCTACCTTATCACAAGGGTTAGGGCTTTTGGTGGCATATGGTTCTAGAATGGTTCACTAATGTTTCACCGAACAACGTTTAGTCGAACGTATCGTTTCGCAACCGTTTCATTTGGCAACCCACGTTTATTTCTGTAACTGTAAATATTTCAGGATTTTTATAAAAACTAACCTAACCTAACCTATAGGGTCTATACGAAGGTACAGAAATAAATCCTGAAATATTTACAGTTACAGAAATAAAAGTGGGTTGCCAAATGAAAAAGTTGCGTAACGATACGTTCGACCAAACGTATTTCGGTGAAATGAACGGACCCCTTCTAGAATCCATGGAGTCGCTGTTTCCTAATTTGTATATACATACATACATACATACATACATAAAATCACGCCTGTTTCCCAGAGGGGTAGGCAGAGACGACTTCTTTCCACCTGCTACGATCCTGACAAACGTCTTTCGCTTCTTCCACATTCACCATACCACTTTGATTTTGACCTAGGTCACCTAGGTCAATCATGGCCACCAAAACTCCTAACCCTACTCAGTTTCAAATGGTTATTTTATTTGAGTAGCGATTTGTTAGACTAAATTTTGGTTATTTAGACACATTTCGCTGAGCGGTAAGGCAGCCTGTTGTATAGTTATAATTTAAATTTTCTGTGTTTTTTTGTGTTCATTAAAGAGTATTGTATTGTATTTAGTTACTAAAATACTCGCTACTCAACCTTTACTAACAGGCTAGGCCTTAAGTGCTATGTGATGTAAGCACGCCCCAAAAAATAAAGTCATATCATCATTTGTATTGAGTCACAATCCTGATAATTTAATTTAAAAAAATTGACCCGCCCGTGTTAAAGCGTACCTCGTTGACAATTAAAAACGCACCTATAATTTGTATATTTAAAATTGTCTCGTCAATTATCGATTGGGAATGATAATATTAGATCGAAATGGCACGTTCAAATTGAATATTGCACAATGACGTTGTTAAAGTGTGGAATACCATAGAGTGGGTAAATTGTGTCTAAGGATAAGAGCTGATTTTAAAATATGCTTAAATCGTTTGTAAGATATCTTGTTAGTGTGCACTCAAAATTCAAAACGTTTATGATATCAATGTAAAACCTTCATGATTACCAAAACAGTTTAAAAACTGTAATAGAGTACAATGACGTTAAAGGTTAACTACCGTGACGGACTTTTTGTGACATGGGACATTAATTTATAGTTAAAATTTTCATTATTAAGGTTGTTAGTGGAGCAGCGGAAAAAAAAAATGAATAGATATATCAAAAAAAAAAAGGTCACGGCCCACCCAAAGTTTGTATATATGGATGCTTTTTACTCTTTCACGCTGCAACGGCTGGACGGATTTGGGTGAAATTTGAAATGGAAATAGCTTATACCCTGGATTAACACGGACAAAGTCGCGGGTAGAAGTTGACTAATAATTTCGAGATTATAATATTTGTATTAAATAATCTGATTACAGATCATGTGATGGTTATAGCAAATGAAATTAGATATTTTTAAATTGTGTTTTTTGTATTTAGACCAAATGAAATATTGTTATGAATTGTTTGTCATATTTAACCAAATATTTCTATGTACGTTAATCAGATTAATATTGAGTTTTATAACATTTTTTTGGATTTTGAGTGCTTAATTAGGTGTTGTTGCTAGAGTCGTCATAGTATAGACAAATTAAGGTAAATTGTTCGTGTTAATTATTTAGTCACTAACGTTATTGTTTGCTTTTTGTCTTGTTAATAACGGGATATTCGGGTTGTTTACAGTATTTTAGTCGGTCACATTTATTGGGGCGTACCTAAATAAATATAGCCAAGGTAATTTTTTTTAAATGATAAATGAATGGATTTTACGTTTTTGAATGCTTTGAACACTATTTTTTTAATCAGCTTTTTATTGCTGAAGTTAGCGCAGTGCTCGCTACACGATGAATTGTTTTCTACAGTGCTAAAATTATGAAAGTAAAATGTGAAGTGGAACACGTGTAATATTTGAAATTAGTTTTTGCCAGTCCTAATGCATTGTTAGTCCTACTTACGGTTTATTCTTAAATAATTAACGTTAAAAAAAATGTGCTTGTAATTATTTGACTCAGCTGAGAACAGTTTAGGGCAATTTATTAATTCACACTCGCGTAAAATTAGGACAAATGTTATTATGACAAATAATGATCTTGTGTGTTCTCAGCATACCTTTTATTTGTGACTAGCGGCGAATAAATAATATACATTAAGAATAATGGACCGTTTAAATTGCAAAATATTTTACCCACCACATACAAACACACAAAATTCGCATTATTAGTTAAAATGAGGGCGTTATTAATTGTCCTCATTCATATTATGTTAATAAATACTTATTTTACATTTTTTTTATTTTGGTACGCCCCTTGTATGTCGTAATTCATAACATAACAAAGTCGACAATAAATGTTTCGTAGAATGAAGTTATTGTTATCTATGTATTAATGTTTTGTACATTACAAAGAGAGAGGCGCGACTATGCGTTAGAGTAAGATCAACAATCTAACGTATTAATCGGATCTAATAACAGAAATAATAAAATAATAACAGTAAGTTTTGTGATTTAGTCTGTTTTTTACTTAATGTAGGCGACTGGTAGGCCAATCGTCTTTCTATACTTTCTTTGTGCGAGTTTGTTACCTTCACATCATGTCAGCCGAAAGACGTCCACTGCTGGACTTAGGCCTCCCCCAAGGCTTTCCACTCAGACCGGTCTTGTGCTTTTCGCATCCACCGCGGTCCCGCGATCCTGACGAGGTCGTCACTCCATCTTGTTGGAGGCCTACCTACAGCTCGTCTCGGTCCGCGGACGCCACTCCAGAACCTTCTGACCCCATCTTACCTTACCTTCACGCGTCTATTTTTTTGATTTTTTGATTTTAATATGTACAGTTGAGTTCATAAATATATGTAGACTTCAGTACCTTGTCTATTTAATGTCATGTTTAGTATGCCATATTTGAATTGTAACAGCTATTAACGCGACAAGGTACTAAAGTGTACACTCATTTATGGACTCGACTGTACAAGCCTAGAGCTTAGTCTGGGACTAGGTCAAAATAAACATAGGTATCTACTAAAATAAATGTTTTTTGGAAAGGAAAGACGTCCATCCCGTCGCCTTGTGTTATGTAGTTACTAATATTTTTGTTTCATATGTTATTTTATTATGAGTTTATCACACATCACTAATACGCTTAGATTAAACATGAAACTTCCGTGAGACTCAGACCTAGATCACACTTGGTTACGCACGTAAATATTGTCGAAGAACGTGACACGTGATCTAAATAATACGCTTACATTAATTTGATGCCATAGCGCCCTACGTTTTTTTAATCAAAAGTATTTCGTTTTTTCAATCCACGTAATACGCCGTGTAACGTAACATCGAGTGGCGGGGCGCGCCTTCGTGGATTCAAAGCACTATAATTATTGACTACTTGCAAGTGTTGTCCCCTTTTTGTTTATATTTTCAACATTATACCTTAATATATATTTTGATGGCTAAGAACGTCAAAGTATGCGTACTAGTTAAAGTCGTTTAATAAAATATATATTTTACATCTTAGTAAATAAATGTAATTTTTTTTTATTAAAAAAAAAAGATATTTAGTTGTCATTTTATTGAAATGAGAAAGGAGTGAGGCGTAGAGTAAGTAGAGTACCCGCACATCCTAGTTTCTTGTGACGCAGAATATACATAAAACATTACGTTATAAACGTGATTGGAAGTGTTTATACCTTCTAAAAATTCATCCTTGTTGTTTTTGAGATAGTTTTTTGTTTATAGTTACGGCGTTGGAACCAATACACGTGGTCCGACATGCTCTTGCCCGGGTCATGACCTTTTGTTTGCTAAAACACCACACAAATGCGTGATACGAACACGTAAATAGTAAAAAAAAAAAAAAACGTAACGTAACGTAGTATACGTTTGAATAGTAAAATAATTATAGGGTAAAGTCACCAGTGGTCAGCCAGAGACCAGTAGTCGACCTTATATGAGTGCGAAGAGTGGGAAACATATCTTTCGTACTCTTCCCACTTGTACAAAATATAGGCAGAGGTCGACTACAGGTCTCTGGCTGACCACTGGTGACTTTACCCTAATTTGCTTTTATACGATCGGGCTGATATATGCTGTGTTATTTGAATATATTTGTGCTATACACCGTGTTTTTTTTGATTTACGATAACTTCGGCATATTACTAGGTATATCCATAGAAACTAATTGGTAGATTAGATTTTTAAATATTGCAAAAAAAAAAAAATTTTTCATCTTTGGTTATTCTAAAAGGGCCTTTAGAGTTAACTAATAATCAGTGTCAAATACGTCTATGTTGGCGTGACATACACACACAAGGTAAAGATAACACTTGACAAGTACAAGATTGTCACTTTAGATTGACGCGTATACAAACCTAACAATTGGAAACTCTTTACTCATAAGTATTTAAAGAAAAATGTTGTTATCAATTAAGAGCCTTTTACACTAGTTTAACGTGATTAACTGATTAAATTTAAAAATTAAATATCTTTGAAACCATTAGACTAATAATTTGTCTGTCTTCGTGAAATTAACTTTGTTTGACCTAAAAAACGTTTCCTTAAAGTTATCGTAAATCAAAAAAAACACGGTGTATATCCATTTTATCCTTTGTATAGGCAAATTCCCAATTTTATAGTTTTTGTTCAATTTATGCCAATAAACATACCTCTTTAGGTACCTTAGGTATTATTTTCTACTTAACTTAGCCAAACGCTGTATTTTAAAACAACTAAGTGTGATTATTTTTGTGATGTTGTAAAATGTTATTATATTTTTTACGTAATTTAGTTAGATGTGTATAATTGCTGTTAAAGTGCCTTTGCAGTTATGTTTCGTTTATAATGTATTATGGATACATGCAGTGCTACAAGTTATACATACTTTATAATGCCACTACCTAAATAGTAAAATATATTTAATGAACCAAGTAATATGCCCTAGAAAATCTCTAAAAAATATACTTTTTGATAATATAATTTTCAAGAACGTATGTATAACGTGTAACCTTGTATGTATCAAAACTCCTACTATAATATATTTGTATAAATTTCAATCTCGGTGTGTAGGTTATCAAAAAATGTGGTGGTTAATTGTAAATAGAATGTGTCCGAACGCTGTAGACATAAATTAGTCGCAATAGTAAGGAGGAAGAAATATTTTGTATTCATTAAAAGTTGAGACAAGTTATGACTTCGTTGTAGATAAATCCATAAAATATCAATGTACCTATCTTCACCCACACCATACTTTTGCCTAAGCTAGCCAATACAAACATGCTACTTCTAAAAAGGTTTATCCGGATATTCTTCATGACACCATTTAAAAACATAATATATTTGTAATCCTGTATACCATGTTGCGGTGCCTAGATGATTTACTTATAATATAACAAAACACAAAACTTAATAACTTATCACGACGATCAACGCACGACACGTCATAAAAACGCGGGAAAGCTGTTTATTAAACTGTTGCTCAGCTCATACAGCCAGGCACCGCAGAAGTTTGGAAAGTCTGTACTTTTTGAATTGTAAAAAGCTTCTATAACTACGAGCTAATTCAACAGCAAAGTTACCTTGCTACAGTATATATTTGTTATGTGATTTTGTTCTAAGTGTAGCTATTATTGAATTATTAAAGGAAAATCTGAATGGTCTAGTTTTATTTTACCATTTATTTTATAAACCCCCAAGTATTCATATTCATATTCATTTATTTGCATAATTATAAAAGAAATGGTTTGAGAATTACTATCTAATATTGCGTTTTCTCATTAATTATTCTGTATCTATTATAATTCTATTTTCTTAATATTATTTATTAATAATCCATAAACTCTTGCACAGAGTACGGGCACAATTAAGCATTATTAATAGTAAAGCCGGTGGTCTAACGACCTGGTTAGGATCGCGGGGAGCCGCTGGATGCAAGCGGCTCAAGACCGTGACTTGTGGCGCTCTTTGGGGGAGGCCTTTGTCCAGCAGTGGACGCCCCCGGGCTGATGATGATGATGATGATGAATAGTAAAGCTTGGCAACACAATATTTTGATATAGTTTCGGAGGGTTCCGGGCATAACTGCAAAAGGCAAACAGCACGTGACGCGGCAGTTTTTACTTTTGAGTTAAAATTGGATCATGTTGCCAATTTTACCACACTATTTCTGCGAAGAGCCTCCTCACTCTATCAAAAAATAATGTTAATATTTAAAGTAGCAGCGATTCGGTGAAAAATGGATAGTGCTGCTAATACACTCCGTTTTTCCAAGCTTATAGGTATACCAGGAATATAAAAACTTCGCCACACGTAAAATATTATGAACCTATCTTTTTCGTTATTTTTCAGTTGGAAGTATAATAAAACTACTTTGGTAACGAAACACATTAAAAATGTATATCCCGGCGGGTGGCTATCGCCATCACATTTGCACTCGCAACTGACAGTATTTTTGTCACTCGTGTTCCGGCTGTTCCGTTGATGTATGGTACGATACCTAAGGAACAGGAAGTTACTGTATTAAAAAAATACGAATACTTATAAATGTGTGTATAAAAGGCGAACTTAACCCAGAGAAAGAGATGGAGCTAACGTTACTTCGAACTTCAATTTTCAAAGTAGCGCCCTTTGTCGTGATACATCGCCGTGTACCTGAAATGGAACGTAAAAGTTTCGTTCTTTAACCAGATGCAACTTACACGGTAACATATTTTATTTCATTCATTAAATCTTATCATGCAGTTTTACTTTTTAAAAATTGATTTTTAATTCATAAATCAAAAATAATTAAAGTGATATACTCATCTTATTCGTATTTTAAAAAGAAAGTAAATTTATTTATAAATTTGTGTTGTTGACGCTGACATTTGAATTTTATTTGTTTCCGAACCGTTATCGCTTTCAATGATTTGGCAAGTTAGAAGAAAGGGGAGTCAGTTTCATTCGTTTTATTTCTTTTATTTACATCTAAAATCTTTATCTAGACAGACGTTTCCGTATTAATAATAACTGCATTTATGCTTTACAATCTTCAATAATTAGTTAACGGTGAAAGGCGTGTCGAGGTAAGCAGTCGAATTTTGTTAGTTCAAAGTTAGCGCCGCGTCATTTTCTTTTTAACTATTTTTGCCTTGTTTGTTTTGATTGTTGACATGTATTAGTGTTATATAAGTAATAATGTTAATTTTAAGGACAATTAGTGCATATACTGGTGTAATTAAACAACGTTCGGTTCTTATTTCAGGTGAATCACCGAGAATATCATAATTGTGTGCCTATTTTTAGAATATCTTACTGTTGCTATCTCATTTTCAAATGTTGATTACTTTCGCTTATTTAAATTAATCAAGTTGCTACGCCGCGATGATGTGTAACTGGATATCGTTTAGTCGTTGAACAAAACTAGAAAGTAGCATCTTGATAAACTACTCTTCAAATCTTGGAACTTTAAAAATATTTTAGGTTATAAGAGATCTGAAGTTATAACTTTTTTTTTCATGTGTTTTATCCTAGAGTGTAAGGCAAAGGACATTGATCCATACAGCCTAGTCAAAGTTTGCATACTTGTGCAAAAAGGTTTCTTATTTTTTAACTTAATTCAGGCTAAGGGATTTTGTGTGTTAATGATTCTACTTATGTTAACTTGAAAGTGAAGAGTACCTTAGAAGTTTGTCTGGTTTTGGTCATCTGTGCGTAAGTTCAGTGGCGTACCAGCTAAAACCTGGTTAGTATGTGGTTGCTACTTTCACAATCAAATAGGTGAAACATGATCTGATTCAATTTAATAATTCACCCACAGCTCGTACAATGACGAACTCTGGAGTAAGCCTCAAGTTCCGGTGGGGTCTCTCAGCCTCGGACCCCGAGGAGCAGCCAGTACTGATTGTGGGGCAGGTGGCCCACCTGAATGCTCTAACATGGCATGATGTCAGGTGCAAGCTCGAACCTAGAGTCACGGAAGAGGTAAGTTAAAGACTTTTCATTATTAAACATAAGGGGTGAGATTCTTATAGTGCTCCCTATTTGCCAATCAATCAAACTCATGAAGAAAACAATGGATAAAATGAAATAACCAGCCGCAGGTGCCCCTTCATGTCTCGTGATCATTGATTTACTGTCATAAAAAGCTTTTATATTATATTTAAATAAAAACAATTTCTACCATGAATAAGGCAAGATGGTTGTCTTTTGATTATGAAAGTTTTTTAAATATATATTTTTTTTCTTATACAATGGGTAGATATTTACTAGAATCAGAAACATTATTTTATTATTATCACTCACCACATACAGTTTGGTGCAAAGCTCAATCAATTGCCAGTGTTGCAATGGTTGACTGTTGAACCAACCTCTTAAATGGAAATTACATTGCCATTAATAATTATATATATTAAGAGCCTTAACCTTGTGCCGCCCACGAAACAAACGCAAAATCAGATAAACGTCCAGAGTGCAATTTATAAGCCAAAACATTTTTATGTCCAAACTGCCTATGAGTACACTGGGTTTTTAGTTCAAAATTTTATTTTTTTATGTCTCGGCGGTTATGCTAAGTGTAACTTTGTACATTGAGCGGCACAAGGTTAAGAGGGTTGTGAAATGTAATTTCTTTTCTTTTGAGAAAAAAAACTGTTCTCGACGCAAAAAGCCACAAACGAGACTAACTCATTCATTGCCGATGACTCCGATCTGCGTCATTCTTTACCCTAAATCTGCTATATTCGCTCCTTGACGTCATATTTTCACAAAAATTCCATGGAATGTTTCGAAAGTAAATAGTTAGGTTCGGGTGACGCCGATCGGCGTCCAATTTAACTAAAGTTGGATGGCGCGCTCAGATTCCGACTAGTGTCAAATTTAGTTTAAACCCAGCTTAAACCCAGCTTAAGCTAAATTTGCTGACGACGATCGGCGTCACGATTAAAAGGAACCTTCTCGGATGCCGCGGACGCCCAACGGCGTCACATTTAGCTTACCCTGTGTCATTGTTGAGGAGGCGTCAGCATCGCAGTATAGTGCGATGATGACACTTGGCACTGAAAGGGTTAAAGCGGACGGGCCGCTAAATAGTTGCTAAAATTTCATTTTTCAAATTTTTTATTACTGGCTCTGGCAACAAGTATGACACTCGAAGTACACCCTCGCTCAGCTCGCGAGGCTAAGCATCTAGTGTCATTATGGCTTGTTTTAGTCTCGCGTTAGACACTACTTTTCACTTAAAATGCGAAGAAAAAAAACGTCGTTTTATATAAAATTACAATATTTATTATAAGTTTTATAATAAACTTTCTTACAAAATTATTCCGCGGTTTTTTTAGGAAAATTATGATTTAAATGCTTGCATATTTGGCCAACAGATATACTGTTTTAAAACTAATTGGACCATGCATAATAAATGATTTTATCCTTGATATAATTAAATAGATTAATATTCGTAATCACTAATCGTCATACCTGTGCTAACTCGGTGCACGTTTTAGAGATTTGATATCGATAAAAACGATGTTGATATAAAATTCTCGATTATTATAAAAAGGTTCGATATCATATCTGATATCGAGCCTCTTAAGTAATATTCCGCAACAATTGTTACTAAGTCTAATATCATGCCGCTCATTAAAAACCCACACCCACTACGTGACTTATTTAAGTTATTTTTCCTTAAATCCATTATTCACCCGAAAAAAATACATTTATTTATGTTGAATAACATTAAGATGTTGTCAGTAACATCGATATATTTTATCGTCATATCACTTTAGTATAGGTGCCCCAAGTTAGCACAGGTACGCTAAGCGTATTTCACAAAAGGAAATCGTTTTTTTTTTTTTTTTGCATTTTGTCATTTTGAGGTTATTTCCATCACTGAAATTGGCGATAATCCTCCATTCACAAACACATCGTGATTGGTTGTTTAGGGATTTCCAAAGTGAATTGAAAAAAAAAACCATTCCCTAGAGTACTTAAAAGGAGCTTTAGTCTCGACGTGTGATAGTAACGTTTTAGGAGAATGAGAAGTGAAAACAATATATTTAGATTATCCCTTGATTGGTGGTGTGTGTGCAGTCCTGGCGGCGCGGGCTGTCGTGCGTGTCGTCGTCGCCCGGCGAGAGCTGCGAGCTGTGGCCGCGCGGCGCGGCGCTGGCCAGCCTGCCGGCGCGGCGCTCGCGGCACGCCGCGCCCTCGCGCTGCCACGCGCTCGCCAAGCTGGTGCGCGCCTGGCCCCGCGCGCAGGCCGCCAACGAGTACATCGTGGTATGTTAAACTACATTCAATCTTCTCTCATTTAGACACTACACGTTTGTTACATCGAAATCTATCTTTTTAGCGTTAGGGACGGGACCCTATTAAAAAGCCTAAGCTGCCCATCCATTTGTCCTAATTTCAAAGCGCTGTATATTTTAAACCGTAATAAATAACGGGTTGTTGCTTTTTACTACGGCGGGTATAAGGATATTGTATGATATGATAATGTATGTTTTTTTTATACCTACTTATGTTTTTTTTTAAAGAAAGTGAAATGAAAAGGATCGTTTCAACATATTTTTATTTTTGTTGTGTCTTAAAAACGATAATTTGGTGTGATTATAGTACAAATCCTGAAAATAAAGAACAATAAATACTAAATATGGTCAAGTGTGAGTTGGACTTGCGGTAATTCCATTCGAAATCCAAATTCAAATCTGAATATAATATATCAGAATGCCTACTGTGCGGCGGTACGGAATCCTCAGTGCGCGAATCCGACTCTCATCGGTTTTGAATTATTTCGTTTGCGCATCTCAATCTTGAATGTCTTGCCATCTAAGTAAACTTAGGTTTACGCTGTAGCCACACCTCTCATCATTTCCCTCTATCAACAGCTGATCTGCCGCAAGCGTGATGTATACGCGAGCGCGATTAGCGTGGCCCGCTCCTTCCCGCAATACCACGCGCGGTCGGGGCCCGGCCCGCTCGGCGCCGCCGCGCCCGCCGCGCGCGCTGTCACCGTCGAGATACAACTCGTCAACGAAGAGCATAGAGGTGACACACGCACTCGAACGCTCACCGCACGTTGAGTCCAACAGTGACACTATGTAAAAAAAGGAATTCATTCAGTCATTATTTTTAAATGCAATAATGTCACTACTTAAATGTTTTTGCTATTTAGTGTCACTGTTGCATTGAAGGTGCGACTTAATTAATCACTCACTAGATCACTCATTCAAATATTTAAAAAAAATCTACTTGATTACTGATTAGTTAATTGGTTAGTCTAATTTCTGATACTCTGGTCCTCTCACTCACTGTCACTTGTTCTCTCGTTCACTCATCATTTTATTTTGCGACAGCTTTAAGTCTTTTCCTTATCACTTTCATCTTATAATATTAATTTTATGTGTAATCCTTACAAACATTATATAACTACAATCTTAATCTTAAAACGCGACCATTTATTACAATACTCGCACCTTTGAGGCTTAATTCTCCTCAATTTTACAAGTACTGTCCTCATATCAACTGAAACACGTCCGCTTAGATAACCTTTCCCCAAAGATAACCACCTCAATCGTAAGCTTCACTGTCGTCTTCTCCGTCAGAAGGCGAAATCGAGGACGAAGGCGTTGGGCCGATCGACCCGATGTTGCTTGACAACACGCTATCCAGCGAAGACTTGGCCGCTATCCAGGCAGCTGCCGACGCAACCCGGCTGGCCGCGCGGATCGCCGACACGCCTTGTAATATTATGAATGTGGATAAGTTTATTGAGGTATGTAAACTGAAATAACGTAATTTTAGGTATCTTGGGTTGTGTTTAAAGCTGTTGTTATTTCATAACGCAACCAAAATTAGTTGCATAGATTTTTTACTCTGTATTTATTGTCAGTCAATTCGATAAAAACTTTAATAATGGTTATAAATTTAGTTGCTTAAATATATGACCATAAATCGTATTTTATTAGTAACTTTTCTTTCCACTTATTTATCTCATCAAAAATGTCTAAACTGTCAACAATATCCTTACATTATTTTCTTAATAATCTAAACATATAAAATTGGACGAAGTCACGCGTATGAAATCGCAGGCGTCCTCTAGTGTGGTTATATTGTTGAGCGTGGGCTGGACGGTTTTAGTCTACTTATTGCTAGTGTTTCTAATACACTGAAGTTTGGGGTTTGTTTGAAACCGTGTAGCCAGCAGCGCGTGACTCGCTTCTACCGAGGTTGCCTCGGTAGAAACTGTGGTATGTCGTCTATCACACATTTTTAGACATTTAGGATGCGTGTATCACTTTGAATTTTTAGGAAGCGTGCAAAGTAGCAAAAGAGCTCGACCTCCCCGAGCCTGTGATAATCCGCGGCGAGGAGCTGAAGGCGCGCGGCATGGGCGGGCTGTACGGCGTGGGGCGCGCGGCCGCCTGCCCGCCCGCGCTCGTCACGCTCAGCGCGCGCCCGCCCGGCGCCGCGCGCTCCGTGGCCTGGGTCGGCAAGGGCGTCGTCTACGACACCGGCGGGCTCAGCATCAAGGCTCGGGTCAGTACTACACGACCCTCTGACAACATTTAACGTAACTAATACAACATACTATAACAATGTCACCTCCTAGATTGTCTAATAATTGAGAAAAAAAATGCTCGCACAGTACGAGCGTTCTTCGGTCGAGAATTCTCCGACAGGTGGATAGGGCGGGATGGCGTTGTTTCGTGGCCAGCCGGTTCACCCGACTTAAATCCATTCGTTTTTTTTTTTACTGGAGAGTGCTTAACGAATATGTGTACTTTCAAACCAATAGAAAATTTAGCTCCACTATCTATTGGTATGAAGCACGTGTTTTCTTTTAGCGATCCCTATAAAAAATATCAATAGACATAGTAACTTTTTGTATAACGATTAAATGTAGGATTTTGACGTTCCTGTCCCATTTGATTTGATTTGATTTGATTATTTTATTGATAAATATAAATTTACACGTCATTTTACAGTACATAAGTAGTTATTAGAAATTTATACATTTGTTATTAATTATTTATAACTAACATTACAAATTTTGGACCTATCACTCTTAGACACTTTTTAGATTTGGCTAACCTAACAGCAGGTACGTATAGATCGAGGCGCCGCCTTGTGTTGAAGTTAAAGTGGTCCGCATTTGTGGGCATTTTACTTAGGTTAGTTCGAACGTACTTACAGATCTCCATGATGTATACGCTAGGGAGAGTAAGTATTTTCAATTTTTTAAATAACTCTTGAGCAGGGTAGTCCCATTTCACTCCAGCTAGTATTCTTACAGCACGCTTTTGCATCTTAAATGCCCTCTCACGGTCGGCTGCTGTTCCCCACAAGTCGATCCCAAGACTCATAATACTATGAAAATAGCCGTAATAGGCTTTTAGTACATTGACTGCAGAGAGACTAGGTTGTAGCCTTGCTAGAGCGTGGCACGCTGCAGACAGTCGCCCACACGAGTAATCAATGTGGTCCGCCCATGTTAGGCCAGCGTCAATTTTATAACCCAGGTACTTAACGACGTTAACCTGGGGCACTTTAACGCCATTACAGGTTACGTTGAGCTCGTGCTCGTGTGTTTTCCGCAATTGGAAGTGCATTAGAAATGTTTTTTCAACATTAAGTTTCATTCCGTTTATTGAAAACCAGTGAGCAAGGTCTGTCATCACACGGGACAATTTACATTGGAGCTGGGAATAGGTCCTGTCCGCGACGATAACACAGGTATCGTCTGCAAACATAACAAAGTCAGCGTCGGTTGATGCAGTCGTGATATCGTTCACAAGGATCAAAAACAGGTTGTTTCCCATTACCGATCCCTGCGGAACGCCATTTTTACCTATCGGTTGTAATTTAGAGCTTAAACCGTTGATATGAGTACTTTGATAGCGATCACTAAGAAAGGACGATATCAAACTTTGAAAATTTCCTCTTATACCATATCGCGCCAGCTTGTCCAAAAGTAGCTGGTGATTGACCAGCTCAAAGGCGCGCGACAAGTCGCAGAATATAGCTGCGACCTGCCGCCCGCCCTCCAGCCGGTCCATCACCTTTTCTACTAGATCGCGGGCCGCATCAACCGTACTACGTCTTGGCTGGTACGCGTACTGTTTCTCATTAAGCAGGCCGTTACTTGTTATAAACGACATAAGTCTTTTGCTTATTAAACTTTCAAAAACTTTAGATAGAATTGGTATCAACGAGATAGGGCGATAGTTTTTTAACTCCTGCTGATCCCCCTTGCCTTTGTAGATTGGTTGGATTTTTACGTTCTTCAGTGCGTCAGGGTAAATACCGCTTGACACACAGTTATTGAATAAACAACATAGTAGTGAAATGAGTATCGGTGGCATGAAATCAAATACTTTTGTAGACATGTCATTTATATCTTTGGACTGTTTACTTTAATTAAACTTAATAGGTTTTTTTAGGATTTTTGAATGTGTTAGATATTATGAAAACCTAGTAGGAGTTTCCCCCAATAACCCCAGTAACGCCCCCAGACGTCGATGGTGGGCATGAAGGGCGACTGCGCGGGCGCGGCGGCGGTGCTGGGCGCGTTCGCGGCGGCGGTGCGCGCGGGCCCGGCCGACGCGCTGCACGCCGTGCTGTGCCTCGCCGAGAACGCCGTCGGACCCGACGCCACACGGTCATTGCATAAACACCATTTTTTATTCTGTTCCCATTTTAAAAAAAATTTTTTTTCGGTATACATCATTTGTTTTCGATTTTAATAGAGTTAATATTGCAGGCCCGATGATATCCACCAGCTGTATTCGGGACGTACGGTTGAGATCAACAACACTGATGCAGAAGGTAATAATCTATTCATATATATTTATTTATTTATTTATTTATATATATATACACTCTTTTGTGATTGACCGACAGACAACACAGAAACTGAACCGCTGGATCCAGGGCCTTGAAATTTAGAGGAAATGTTCCTTTAGTGCGCTAAGAATTATTGGAAAATCGAAAAGAAATAGGGGAGAAGCTGTAAACTAATTAGACTTTACAATTTAAGTTATTCCACCAATGTCTTTTACATTTTTTTTCATTTTTTTAGGCCGTTTAGTACTTAGTGACGGAGTGGTTTACGCTCACAGGGACCTCAAGGCTGATGTTATAGTGGATGTGGCCACTCTTACCGGAGCACAGGTATTGTTCTTAATACCCTTCCAAATAGGGATTAATTATTATTAATTCTTATTGCTGAATAGGGTTTTGAATACAGTCTGTTTACTGACCACCTAGCTCTCCTGACTTGTTCCCTTCATTGTACAATTAAAATATATTCAAGAAAATGAAGCCCCAAAGGTTGCTCCAAATAAGCTTAATTTTTTGACCAGTTTCGTTTAAAGGAACTAACTATTCACTGGCCATCTAGAGCCCCATTATATTTTTAATTAAATTAGTTGAACACTGTTTTTTAAAGTCTACATCCCCTGACTTGTTACCTGTATTCGTTCCATGTGAGATATAATACGCGCTTGACCTTTTTTTTAACATTGGGAAAAAAAATACGCTAGGTTTTAAAGTTATAGTTTCCCTTAATTTCAATCTAGCATCCGTCTCTGTTTACCTAATTGATTTACGAGATGTTCAAATGTTTCAGGGTACAGCGACAGGCAAATACCACGCCGCCATAATGTCGAACAACGCTAGCGTGGAACAACGCTGTGTGACGGCCGGGTTGCGCGCCGGCGACCTCGCGCACGCAGTGCCCTTCGCGCCGGAACTACACTTCACCGAGTTCAGCTCGTCTGTAGCTGACATGAAGAACAGTGTCGCGGTGAGCTAACTATAACATATACCTCGCCGCCATAATGTCGAACATCGCTAGCGTGGAACATCGCTAGCGTGGAACATAGCTAGCGTGGAACATCGCTAGCGTAGAACAACGTTGGGTGACCGCCGGGTTGCGCACCGGCGACCTCGCGCACGTAGTGCCCTTCGCGCTGGAACTACAATTCCCAAGGAAAAACGTAAGATTTTAAAATTTCGAATAAACTTATTTATTATGGTCGTTTCCGTTTTTTAAAAAGTTACTTCCTAGTCAGTAATGAAATTTGTATGATTTTTTTTTCATTTGATATCTGTCCATAAACTATGTACTTCGCGTCCAAATATGTTAGTAATGTCAACATTTCCGGACATTTTTGAGGAAACTGAATTTCCGTGTGATTGTTTCCTAATTTATTTATTTTGGGTACCAGGACCGCAGCAACGCGCAGCCGTCGTGCGCCGGGCTGTTCATCCTGGCGCACCTCGGGTTCGACTTTCCTGGGGACTGGCTACACGTCGACATGGCCGCACCGGCGCACTCGGTACGTATTTCTTTTTAATGTTAAAAAAAAGTTGAAAAGAGTTGACATAAATGCAAATTCTCGCCTTAGCATATAGTCAAGTCAACAATTTGCCTTAAGTATGTGCTACGGTGCGAAATAATGAGGCTGGAATTTTAGAACTAGTTTCCTTAGCTAAAATGGAACTGCTGTTTTTTTTAAATAATTGTAACGCAAAAAAAAATTGTAATTGTAAAAAAAAAAAAAAACGCGTCAAAAGCAATCTGATTTTACAGAGTAGAATATACTCACTTCAGTTCATTAGTCATTACCCATATTGAGTCTTGCGGCACTGAGAGTGCTATTTAATATAAGTTCGTATTTGATGTCAAAATTTAAAGTATTGTGATCGTACAAAACGAATAAATAGTAATAGAAGGGGTGACGTGCGCAGGGCGAGCGCGCCACGGGCTACGGCGTGGCGCTGCTGACGGTGCTGTTCGGCGCCTCCACGCGCAGCCCGCTGCTGCGCGCGCTCAGCCCGCCGCAGTGAGGGGGGGGACCAGGTACGACAGCGTCACACGCGCTCAGATACACTCCCCAATAGTAACAGAAGGGGTGACGTGCGCAGGGCGAGCGCGCCACGGGCTACGGCGTGGCGCTGCTGACGGTGCTGTTCGGCGCCTCCACGCGCAGCCCGCTGCTGCGCGCGCTCAGCCCGCCGCAGTGAGGGGGGGGACCAGGTACGACAGCGTCACACGCGCTCAGATACACTCCCCAATAGTAACAGAAGGGGTGACGTGCGCAGGGCGAGCGCGCCACGGGCTACGGCGTGGCGCTGCTGACGGTGCTGTTCGGCGCCTCCACGCGCAGCCCGCTGCTGCGCGCGCTCAGCCCGCCGCAGTGAGGGGGGGGACCAGGTACGACAGCGTCACACGCGCTCAGATACACTCCCCAATAGTAACAGAAGGGGTGACGTGCGCAGGGCGAGCGCGCCACGGGCTACGGCGTGGCGCTGCTGACGGTGCTGTTCGGCGCCTCCACGCGCAGCCCGCTGCTGCGCGCGCTCAGCCCGCCGCAGTGAGGGGGGGGACCAGGTACGACAGCGTCACACGCGCTCAGATACACTCCCCAATAGTAACAGAAGGGGTGACGTGCGCAGGGCGAGCGCGCCACGGGCTACGGCGTGGCGCTGCTGACGGTGCTGTTCGGCGCCTCCACGCGCAGCCCGCTGCTGCGCGCGCTCAGCCCGCCGCAGTGAGGGGGGGGACCAGGTACGACAGCGTCACACGCGCTCAGATACACTCCCCAATAGTAACAGAAGGGGTGACGTGCGCAGGGCGAGCGCGCCACGGGCTACGGCGTGGCGCTGCTGACGGTGCTGTTCGGCGCCTCCACGCGCAGCCCGCTGCTGCGCGCGCTCAGCCCGCCGCAGTGAGGGGGGGGACCAGGTACGACAGCGTCACACGCGCTCAGATACACTCCCCAATAGTAACAGAAGGGGTGACGTGCGCAGGGCGAGCGCGCCACGGGCTACGGCGTGGCGCTGCTGACGGTGCTGTTCGGCGCCTCCACGCGCAGCCCGCTGCTGCGCGCGCTCAGCCCGCCGCAGTGAGGGGGGGGGACCAGGTACGACAGCGTCACACGCGCTCAGATACACTCCCCAATAGTAACAGAAGGGGTGACGTGCGCAGGGCGAGCGCGCCACGGGCTACGGCGTGGCGCTGCTGACGGTGCTGTTCGGCGCCTCCACGCGCAGCCCGCTGCTGCGCGCGCTCAGCCCGCCGCAGTGAGGGGGGGGACCAGGTACGACAGCGTCACACGCGCTCAGATACACTCCCCAATAGTAACAGAAGGGGTGACGTGCGCAGGGCGAGGGCAGGGCTCTCAGTATGCAATAGTAGTTTATGCATAAACTACTATTGCATACTGCTGCAACACGATACAATGTCATGATCTGTCCAAAATCTTCTCATGTGATATATTTATTAGATGTGTGAAGCTCTATACGTCATAATGTGAAAAAAAAAACAGTATAGGCATCCTGTAAAGTTTTAATTGCAATAAAAGTCGGTTATTTCATGTGTTTTAACACAGTTTTATGGACCACCTTTACCTGACACTAATTACTGACACTATTTCAACAACTATAATGAAAACAGCCATCTTTTTTCAGAGTCGACGCAAGCGCAGTGGACGCTACGCATAATATACCAGCATAATAAAATTTACAACTGGCGGATAGCTAAATCTCATGATATGTTATTATTATCTTCCTATGACACCTTAGGGACATTTATCCAGGATTCCTTGGTGACTATCTATCACATATCTTTTTTGATAATTAAATGCTGAACGTATTTTTTTTTTCGAATAATATGTTCTACGGGGTACCCATAGGCTTTTTTAAATATTTATTTGTAGAAAAGGTATTCGTTTATCTTTTCGAATATTCTTTACTAGACAATAAACATCTAAAATCCAGTTAATTCGCATTTATTTCAGTTGATTTAGTTACACGTCAGTTATGTTTGAATTTAGAATAATTTCCTTTGGTTAATTTTATTGTGTAACTTCTTCTTAAATAGAGTTATGTCAGCTTGGGATGTTAGATTTTTTAATCCTGTTGAAATTTGGTTTCCAAAAAGTTTTATTTAAAATTTCATAAGTTATAAAATAAATTAATAACAGTTGTTAAAATTAAGCGAATATCAAGCTTTTCAAGTGCGTTTACGCAACGAATATTCACTTATAATTAAAAAATACCTTATCTTATACTTGCTTACCTAATTCTTCAATTAAATTCAGTGTGGAACACGTGTCACTAAATTTCCCAAGCTGAACATAAAATGTCTACCGCGATATATTAGTGTAAACTTTATCGATTCTGTTGTATTCGCATGAAATTAACATTTCCACCTGTTTTCACAGTTTTTGGCTTACCACTATTTAGGCAATACTTAAAGTGCAATTTTGCTTGAGATTTATTTTTTACCTTTTCAATGCTTTGTCAAATATAAAAGACGTCACTCACACTCCAATGACAGCTTAAAGGTGACTAATTTCAAACTTGCCTATTTTGCATTGTTAGCCATGGCAGATGTACCAGTCAATGGCGAAGTAATGTTCTGTTACATTTATAGACATTAATAGACACAGTTTCCTACGGCACGAATAAGAGCGAAAGAAAAAACCGCTAAAACTTATTGGGGAGCTCATAGTCGTGCTGTGGCGCTCGCATTGATTTCAATTGCGTCCGATCAACGTAATGTCTGTTCCTATTCAGACTGCCAATGAAATAACAAGTATACCTGACTGTATTTTCTTTAGATAGAGACTAATGTTACCTCTAATTAGTTTATTAAAAAGGTTGAATATATATTCCTCATCATCAGCGTATTATTATGCTGGGTGCGACAGAGACGAAAACTCTTATCAATCAATTTTATCAAAACATCACTTACCTTTTATGTCAAATATAATATTTCGAAAAAAAACCGGCCAAGTGCGAGTCGGACTAGCGCACGTAGGGTTCCGTACCACTATACATCTAAATAAATGTTTTTCTTTATTCTTTATTATAAGTATTGGAGTTGATTGAATGAAAGGTAAAATGCGGTTTACGATTTATAACGTATTAAAAAAAAAACTAATTATTAGATCTCGTTCAAACCAATTTTCGGTGGAAGTTTGCATGGTAATGTACATCATATATTATTTTTACATTTATCATTCCCTTATTTTAGAAGTTACGGGTGGGGGACACACATTTTTCCACTTTGGAAGCGTCTCTCGCGCATACTATTCAGTTTAGAAAAAATATATATTAGAAACCTCAATATCATTTTTGAAGACCTATCCATAGATACCCCACACGTATGGGATTGATGAAAAAAAAATTTAGTTTCAGTTCTAAGTATGGGGAACCCCAAAAATGTATTGTTTTTTTTCTATTTTTGTATGAAAATCTTAATGCGGTTCACCGAATACATCTACTTACAAAGTTTCCATAGTATAGCTCTTATAGTTACGGACAGACATGACGAATCTATAAGGGTTCCGTTTTTTGCCATTTGGCTACGGAACCCTAAAAACAAAGCACCAGCACCAGTCAGTGTCATCGTATTTTACCCAAAGTCATTTACATCAATAAATACAATAAATAACTAATATGACTATGTTCAACCTTCAAAAGCACGCGAATAATGGTCAATTGATTTGTTTATAAGAGTGGCGGAATTAATAGGAACAGACTGTACCTCGTCTTTACAACATACCAACCTTTACACTAGTCTGCCTAAACGTTCGGTCTCTATGAATAGACAACAGAAAATGTAACTTGCCGTAGCTTTTTATATTGGAATGTTTCTTCTACATGCTTATGGGTTTTATGAAACTAATAAAACTAAAACCCGAACATTGGAATACTTATATATTTTTAATAACTTTAGTTTAATGCTTTTTAACAAAATAACAGCAATACAATGTCAAGATTTCGAGCCCCGTATTCATAAACTCACTATATACCTATTTTAGTTAGATAATTCTTTGTCCGTTCCTGTTGAACTCATGATAGATAAGGACAGAGCATATTTCAGGCACACTAGTTATTGCGCGTTTATGAATAAGAGACTTGAACTTTTTCACTTGTTATTAGCCTAATAGTACCAATTCACAGATGATGTATTAGTTATTTGTTGCCATTAATTATAATGAAATAAGCGACTTTCTTGTGTACTCTGTACCTTAAAGTATTTTTTAAATTATATTACAATTCCACTAAAATGCATTTTTATTAGTTACCAGAAATTATTGACAAGAGAGTCGCACATAACTAATTATAAGTCAGAATGTAGTTCACTCTGATAAGATAAGTTCTATTAGCAGAGCATATAAAATAAAAACATCTGTACTACTTTCACTTTTAACAAAAATACTAAACATAATTAATGGTCTTACATGAAAAATCTTACAGCTCCGCTTTGCGGGGCTTAAATGTTTAAAATAAAAAAAAAAAAAATATCAGGGGACAATGTTACACCAATTGACCTAGTCCCAAACTAAGCTCTAGGCTTGTACTATGGGTACTAGACAACGATATAAATACTTATATAGAGAAATGTATACTTAAATACATAGAAAACATCCATGACTCAGAAACAAATATTCGCGCTCATCACACAAATATCTGCCCTTACCGGGATTTGAACCCAGGACCGCTAGCTTCGTAGGCAGGGTCACTACCAACTAGGCCAGCGCGTCGTCCACGCGCGCGTTTTGGGGTTTTGTCCTATAAACCTAACTATTTTAGTTAGGACAACTCCATCGAGAACAGTCTAGAAGGATGACACTGGCTGTGGCTTTATTTTCCAGTTAAAAAACTGTCAGTGACATTAAAGTTTATTAAAATGTATAATAGTATAATAGTTTTAATACATATTGGTAACTGCGTGTCTCTTTAAAGCCTGACATTGGCGGAGTCATCTATAGTATCGATGGAGCTCCAACAAACAATTGAATGAATTCAGCGGCCATTTTGATTTCCGACAATAGAACTTATCTACAGAGTGTCCTAACCAGTCAATTGTAACAATAATAAAAGCAATATATATAGTAATAGGTGTAACGTTGTGTTCGGCAGAGCCAAATCACTACGCCATTATAATAAATGTTGAGGGTAGTTCGTAAGTTACCGAGTAACGTCCGAAGCTTGTGCTAGGTTTTTTATTGAATAAATGTGAAAATTTACTTGTTTTATTTGTTGAATACTTCGCTGGTTTGTAGCGTTCTGGGCACCAGAATATTGGACACTGTAAGCTGACAGGCACCAATACTGGACACTAACTCTTAACTCACAAGATCATCATCATGTAATAGTTTGTTTAAAAAATACCAGTTCCACAACAAATAAAAATAACCCTTTACATTGCCAGTTGTGAAAATAACAATTGTAGTGACGTAATTAAAAAACCGGTCAAGTGCGAGTCGGCCTCGCGCTCCGAGGGTTCCGTATTCAAGATATGGTTGGAAAATGCAAAAGTAAAATAAATGCTATAAGGTCCATTTTGACTATTAAATTGTGATCTCATAAATTCTAAGTATCAATTTCACCAAACGTCAATCAATGTTTATCAACTGTTAACAGCTGTTAAAGCTCCAATTGCCGTCTGTTAAGTGGTTAACAACGTTTGGTGCAATTGGTAATAAGATGCAATATGATTCGAGATTAAAGTGGTATAAAGAGCCCCTCGTAACATGAACCTGTGCGAATGTCTATTTTTAGTTTTCACAGGTACTACTTCGTTTAGGTCTGTTAAAACGCTAGGTGAACTAAGCAGGTGGACCACGATGGACGACTGGTTTATACATGTAAGCGCTCATACCCAAAATACCATAATTTGAAAATACCAAATTATACTTTATACCAGATTCCCAAATCACCAGATTCAAAATTTAGGACGAGCACAATAAATTGAACCTTATTTCGAATCTGGTATAAAGTGTAATCTGGTATTTTCAAATTATGGTATTTTGGGAATGAGCTCATGTAAGTACTTGACATACGTGTTATATAGGAGGAAAACAATTTTGATTTTGATCCAGGTTCAGTTTGGCCACGAGGAAAAAGGGATCATTTTGGGCCCTTCGGAGCAAAATGCACAAAACGCAAAATGTGCAATAAGAAAATAGTTCAACACGCAAAATGTACAAAAAAACGAAAAGTGTGTATTAGTGTTCAGCAATAGCTGGTAACTATCAAATGAGTTAACGAATTATATAAAACTAGCTTTCCACCCGTGACTCCGTCTGCACTTTAAATAAAACAATAAAATGCCGGATTATACAGCCCTATGACCCGGCATATATTTTTTTGGTGCATCGTTGAAGAGTTATCCGGTCAAAAGAGCAAAATCTCACTTGTGCTAACAAGTTTTTTTATTAGCATGTTGAAAAGAGTACCTTAAAATTACAAGCTATACTGAACAATATTTTCGTTTATTTGTACATTTTGCGTGTTAAACTATTTTCTTATTGCACATTTTGCGTTATGTACATTTTGCGTATTGTGCATTTTGCTCCGAAGGGATTTTGGGAATAGGGCAATTGTCCTTTCATTATTTTTTAACGTTAATTTTAGTTTCACTCTACAATTTATCAATGGGGAAAATAACAATTTGATGGTTCGTCGAATATAGTACATTGTTGTAGAGGTTAGAAAGTACGAGTCCATCTATTGCACTTTCGGCCGAGGCTTAACACAGTGCTTTTCACGACTACTGCGAGGAAATAAAAAAAAAATCTTATAAAACTTTATTTCAGATAATTAAAAGCAGACGTATATGGCTGTATGGAATCTGATTCCTTTGCCTATCCGTGAAGGGATGAATATTATTAAAAAAATAAAATGACTTCTCATTGGCCAATTTGATTTCATATGCAGCACAAAGTGTGTTCTGATTGGTCGAATTAGTGATCAGCGGACCGATGTTATTGGTCAATGGAACAGACCAACAATGTTAACATAGTTGGTCTGTTTAAATTCATAGTAGGCCTGCTCATTCAATGTACAACTATGGATTGTTTTGGTGACCAAGAACAGACCATCTTTCGCCACATTTCCGAGCAGTGGCGTGAAAATATAATTGTAAACTTCACAGGAAAAACTAACGGGCGGAAAATGAAATAAAACAAATCTCATTTTGTTTGGTTAATTGTATTACTTCAGTTGGTTTACCAATAATAATTATGATATAATACTAATCAATGTATAGGTATAAAAGCCCATAAAATCCGAATTTTGTATACAATGTAAAATTTAGACGTGTTCAGTACGTACAAAGTAGACAAAAAATAAATGCACTTACGCGCCTTCTACATGGCAACATTTCCTAATTTTTTTGGCAAGTAGGTACCATAGACAATTATAATACCGGAGTAACGAGTAATTGCACAAAGACTGGTAAAATAAATAGCGCTCATTACGCGTTCGATATGCTTTATATAATTTAATAAACGACTATTCACGATGCAAAATAAATAAATGTTTAAGTTGACTACAATTAAATTGTGTAAAAAAGAAGCACATGACTAATTCAGATAATAAAAAAAAAATGGGCCAGATGATGCCCTGATTTAATAACATAATAAAACGCCACGGTCCATAGGGGATTATAGAAAAAAATACTGAGCAATAACGAAACGCAGTTTTTTTTCTTAATCTTTTCTTGCGACTTGGGCGGGATTATTGTGCGACTCATAAGTCCCTTATCCCAGTTCCGTAGTTCGCGCCGCCTGCCCTGTTTAGGGCGTCTTTGAATTGATCGATGTCTATTTCGGCTTGGCTCTCCAACTGTAATTCCACTGCAAAATTCTGAAACCAAATTAACAAATGTAATGTAAGAAACCATCCTTAAATTAAATCATAGGTGCCACAAATCAGCACCAAGAATTAACATGGTCCTTTGAAGCTTAAAGTTAGAGTTGAAGTTATGTGATCCAATTTAGCCCGTAATACGACATCTAGCGATAGTTTGTTTAGAAAAAATTAAATTGAAAATTTGACATACCACGGAGGAATAATCACCGAAAATCTGTTCCCATAGACTTTTAATGGGGAAAATGGGAAAATTGCCGAAACATCTATTTTAAGTGGAGCGCGCGCATAAAATTTTCCAATTTGGTCAAGGTCATTTCACCCTTAAATTGGCCTATCTTTGCTCGTAACCATTTTGAACATTCATCTTTAGCTTTAGTTACAGACATGATGAGGTACAGGTATTCTGGAAGGAACTTGCGGCTTTAACTAAGTCAGTGAGCGTTACTGTGATTTCTGAAATGATGGCAGCAAACCGCTTTGCTCCATTTAGACTTGCCCGGGGACGGCAAGTGCATCTAGTTACTAATAAGTACTAAGATGTACCTATCTATCTACCTATCTAATGCGTGTTCTAGTTTGAACGCGTCCGAAAAATCACGTCATGGACGCATTGATTTAATATACACTAGATACACAATCTCGAACAAATTGTCGTAACAATCGGTGCCAAAATGACATTTACAGATAATATAAGAATTCCGATACGAAGCTAACATCGCTAATTTTTAAACCTGTAATACGAAAAAAAAACATGCTGAAATGAACTCAATGTGCTAGCTGTCAAGTGTCAAATTTACAAACTAAGGTTTCAAAATATTGAAATCTTTTTAGTTAAGTGGCCATTATCGTAATATTAACGTCAAAATTGAACAACGGAGAATGGAGTCGCATTTCTCAATTTTATATTAATAAATTAATAATTATGTTTGGACAATTACACAGTAATTGACCTAACCCCAAATTAAGCTCGAAACTTGTGCTATGGGTGCTAGACAACGATATACATACTTATTTAGGAACAAAAATACTAATACATGGTGTTTGCCAGTAGAGTGTAGTGGTTTTAAGGGATGATAGGTAGAGTCATTCTGAACATTTTTGACCACATTTACTATTATGCGAAGTTTCACGGATTTTAAGATAATGCCATTTTTTTAATTAAAAAAAAACGCTATGTTCGCCAGAGTTTTTTTATAAAACACCTTGTATAGCCTGTATCAAAGCCTGTATTTTTTTTGTGCTTTACCTTTGCAATATCTTGGTTCTTTAAAATAAATTCAAATAAACGCATTTAATACTAGACCGATAAAAAATAACTTTTATAGGTAAAAAATCTAACCTAGGTGTAACTTTGCGTGTCTACGAAAAAAAAGTAACAGCGATTTACCCGTACAAATAACTTAATAAACTTCTTTGATCTACGGGCTTACTCAACATTTCATTTGCTATTATTTTCCGCCATTTTTCTCGCTCAATTTCGTTTTTTGGAAATCTCGAATAATAATACAGTTTTATTTAATTTACAATATAAATAGCATTTACGAGGTATTTTTTATTATTAGATCTATGTATTTATAGTAATTTATAAGAAGTTTAATTAATATTATAGACCGCAAAAATAAGTAGGCGTAAAACATTGTAAAATAAAATTCAATAAGCGACTCTATTCATTCAATTTTTAACTATGTTGCACTTTTTACATACATCATCACCTTTCTTAATTAGAAGGCGAATTTGGCCACAAATACATTAAATTATAAAACTATTAACGGGTACTTAGCGAAAATAAGATATGCCATCCTTTTTCGACTTTCTTACAAAGCTATTTCTACACTTCTTCACAGAGCATTTAGGCATGTTGACCCAACTGATCTCGGAAGGAATTCGAGAGCAGTTGCTCCGTCACTCCGTTTTAGCATTGACGTTAAATCTAGTGTATATTAAATCAATGCATGGACGTCTCGATATAAAACTTAACTAGTGTCTTCATAGTTCGTTAGATGTCGCTCACAGTGGGATTAAAAAGACGCAGCAAGCCCGTACCGTAATTTCCAAACGCGAGCGAAGCGCGACCAACTTCGTTCGATACATCTCATCAATCTGTCATCTGTCAAAATTATTGGCGGGCGGGCGGCCGTTTAACCGACCTAGAGTTGTTTTTATTTTTATTATTATTATTAACATTGTATAATGGAGGAAATATACAAAAAACTTCCGTGCAGAGAAAACCAGTTGCGCGAGCTGTTTAATCTCCTCGGTGATTACGACGAGCCGTTACCATGCGCGTTATTCATCAGCGGAAGTATGGCAACAGGCAAAAGTGTATGTGTGAACACTGTACTGCGGCATTTGGGCTATAAACACATCGTTATCAACTGTATTGAGTGTTATTCCCCTAAAATCATTTACCAGAGCATCCTTTCCGGCTTTGGGGAAGATGAGGAGCAAACTAAATGTGATACAATGCAAGATCTTATTAACGGTCTGAATCGAATGGGAGACGAACAAAGTCGTTACGAGCCGGTTGTAATTACGTTCGATAAAGCTGAAAGACTGCGTACCATGGACCACAGCATCATAAGCGCCTTTTTAAGACTCCGAGAACTTTGCAATCTCAATGTTTGTACCATTTTCATTACACATTTAATATACGAGAACTTTTACTTTAAAATGGGCGTCCGTGAACCAATTACGCTATATTTTATGAACTACCACAAAGAAGAGCTGTTTAAGATCATATTTCTGTATCAGAAATCATTTATACACCATTTATTGATTAATAATGATGTGTCTGAGGATATTCAGACTGAATTGGAAAAGCCGGAACTGTTTGCAAATTTCCTAAATGCGTTTCTAAGCGTGTTCTACCGACCGTGTCGAGATTTGATTGAATTGCAGCACATGGCGCGTGTTAATTTCGTGAAATACTGTGAGCCAATAATCAGCAACGAAATAGACGCCCACGATCTCTCTAAGCTATGGCGCCACATATCTCCCATACTTAAAACTAGTTTAGAACTTCTTTACCTCCGTATAAGTACTTCAGCACCAAGCGTGCCGTCTCCAGGTAAGGAAAACAATGATTGGGAGATAAAAAGCTACAATTTCGAGAATACATTAAAAGAAGAGCTTACATCAACAAAAACGTTTGCTCAAAGCTTTGAGCTGCCATATTACGCTAAATTCCTTCTAATCGCTGCATATCTAGCCAGCTACAACCCTCCAAAAGAGGATAAGCGTCTCTTTATGAAGTATCATGGGAAACAACGGAAGAGGTTGCAACAAGTCAGAGCCAAAGCGAAAATCACTGAAAAACTAAACACTCAACTCGGGCCTAAAATGTTTACATTAGACAGACTCTTAGCTATTTTCTATGCTATTTTAGAAGAGAAAATTGGTTTAACTAGTAATTTACTAGCGCAGATCGCTACGCTTGTTGAGTTGAAGCTGATAGCTGGCAGCAAAGAAATTGATTTGGACACGGCAAAGTACAAATGTATTGTGGGCTATGACTTCATATCGGCTGTTGCTCAAACCGTTGGCTTTAATATTCGGAAGTATTTGTATGATTTCATTTAAGTATCATGAAATGTTTATTTATTTTTATTATATTTTTATTATATTTTTAAACAAGCAGTTATATTATTTACTCCCTAAACTAAAGTGTCAAAATAGAATTATAGAAAAAGGCATTCTGGTCTTTTAAATAGTTCTGTCATATCATTATGATTCCTAAAAACGCATTTTGAAAAAAGGAGTCCAGAATAAAAATATATATATGTAAAAAAAATGGAAGCATATTTTTGAAGACATTTTGGTGGGTACATATTTTTGCCCTTTCCTGTACAGCATTTTTTCATAGTGGTGCAGTTTCCCTTAATGCAGTACTGTCCAATAATGTTCATGTCAGATGCTTTCCTTTCAAGAAAATTAAAAAAAACTATTTAAGGATTGACCAAAAAGGCAGGAGTTTTTTTAAAGCTATGTGTAAAATTATGTTAAGTATAATGATGCATTGTGATGATTGATCTTTTAATAAATGTCATGCGAAAGATTAGATTCAATATCAGAATCAAACATTCCGACATCAAGATATAAATGTGCAGCTATAAATGCATAACTTATTCCATATCTTATCAATCTTATCATTCTCACTTTTATCGAATAAGGATTGTTATTCGATTAAAGTGATTGTTGACGTATCAATCGACGCTTCTTAATAGATTTACGAGAAAATGTCAATGAAACAAATAAAATAGTAATTAAAAGAACTGACATTAATACATACACACATTACCCACATACCCCCATACACACATACACGTAGTGGGACACATCAAGCTCTGAATAATAATAAATGGCTCGTGGCTCGAAAGGTTCTTGGAGTTGTACATATAAAGGATGTACCTAACTTTGAGTAACGATATACAGCAAAAAAACCGGCCAATTTCGAGTTAACATATACGTAATTTTTTTTTGATCGATTTTTTTATAGATTTTCCTACAAGCAAAAAGTTCTATTAATTCAAAATTTTGACTCAGTAGTTTCGGACATCAGGAGGGTGGGAAGGTCAATTTTCGTCTTCTTTCATGGATAAAATCCAACTATTTATTTTATAATTCCTAATTCCTAATTTGTCCCGCGAAAATGACAAAAAAAAAAAACTTTCACATTTGTGTTTGGGTCATCAATTTACATATTATGTGTACCAAATTTAAACTCAATCGGGCCAGTAGTTTCGGAGCAAATTGGCTATGAAAGACGCACGAGTGATCCTATAAGGGTTCCGTTATTTCATTTTTTGTACGGTACCCTAAAAAGTACCACTTTTTGAGCAACTGTACTAAAAACTTGGTATTATGCGTTAAAGACGATTTGTTTTTTTGGCATTTTTCATTTATGATGATTTGCTTCCAAATGCATCACTCACTGGACGTTTTACTCTCAATAGGTACGACCAGATCTGAATTGCTTTTATCAGCATTATAATGACAAATGATAATCCTACCTCTATGCCTATACATATAACATGTTTAGGGAGGTATCTAATAGATTTATTAAAATAAATGAGTATGAAATTTGGAAAGTGTAAAAAAGTTTCAATTAAATCAGGAAAATTGGCAACATGATCCAATTTCATTAAAAATCTGTTGCACAATTTGCTTGCCACTTGGAGATATTGTAGCGCCACCTGTCACCGTGTCATTTTTTTTTTGGAACCTGGATGGTTATTGTGACCCAACAAAAACTTGTCACTCGTCAGTAGAAACTTAATCGAGAGAAAGAGACGGAGCTAACGTAACTTCGGATTTCAAAGTAGGGACTCTGGAACCCGTCGCGGGTTGCGACAGAGAATTGTGGATAGTATCTGTTCGTATCGAACCGGTGATATAGATAAAGGTGGATTCACAAGGCCACGAATGGAACGATTAACACTCATGCCAAATGTGACGGTTTGATCGCTGTCTTTTTTAACCCCTGACGCGTCTGTCTGTGGCACCGTGGCTCTTAAAGGGGTGAACCGATTCGGATCCTTTTTTTTTAAAATTGTAAACAGATTATTTATAGGTGGTTCTTAGCTTGGAAAATCAGTAGGGCTGTTTAAAAGATTATCATCTCTGAAAAAGGGGTCACAGATAAATCGTGGTTTTTATTATTTAATAATTACGTACTTTGAAATAATGGGTTCGATTTTTGATTTGAGATTTGCATGATGAGAGCGAGTTTGTTGCTGACTTTTGGATTCAAGTTTCAATTTGTCTATATAAGTATGCTTATCGTTGCCTAGTATCCATAGTACAAGCCTAGATGGATGGCTGTGTGGTTGACGGGTAAGAATAGTGCCACTCCATGTCTTCCTGTGTCGTAAGAGGCGACTAAGGGATTAAAGGCTTGTAGTATTGTTAGGCGATGGGCTTGCAACCTGTCACTAATATACACTGGTAAACATCTTAGCTTGTTTGTGCAAAATGTGGTTATAGAATTAACAACAAGTTATTAGAGTTATTGGTAATTCTGTAGCTCTGCCTACCCCACTCTGGGATGAAGGCGTGACGATATGTATGTATGATTGGTCTCGCCCACAGCACTCAACCATTGTGAATCGACCCTTAGCAGTTCCTCTACATATCGCTAAGAGTATAGAACTAGTGATGATGATACTCACGGAGATGATGTCCTTGATGATGGCCTTATCGGTGGACATCTTGGCGCGGTTGATGACGGACACGTTGGGGCCCACCCACGTCACGAACAGGAACTTCTTGCGCTTCGACATCTCGTCGCCCATTTGCAATCTGAAACCAAATACAGACGTAGAATATATCGGAAATCTTAATTTAGTACCTGTAACTTATAATTAAATAAAATAGCCCTACATACAGTCAAGAACTTAATGTTGAGGGGCACCTTAGGTCCAACGTCACTCTGACATTCTACAACAATAAGGTTGAGTTTCCTATAAGTTACAAATGATTTGGGATCTCTAATGCCATTGACGACTTCAAACCTATTTTTAAGAAATAGGCTTCAGATTATTTAAGGGTATTTCCAGACCTTTAAATATTAATATACTTAGTTAATACAACTTTGACCCATAGCGGTATCATCATAACGATATATAAACGTCATATCTGTTTATAATACCGCCGATATAATTACGTCACCTCCTTTAGTGCACTTAATTTCGCTGATTCGTACAAAACCGCGTTGGCCTTTATTGCCGCCCATCGAATGAATCTAAGGGTCTCCCCAGACCTATCGACGCGGAATCGGCTGAAGCCGGTAAAAAAAAGTTGTATGTCCATGCAATAAGAGCGAAAGCGACGCCTTTTCCACTGTTACTGCACAGAAATGAAAGGAGACCCTTAGATTCATTATCATGTCGCCATCAACACGATTATTTGATTCAGGGCATTAAACTGGCAACAGCCCTGTTGCTTGTTGGTTACCTGAGGTAGCCGAAGGCGCGCTCTTCGTCCGAGAAGTGCGTACGGAACTCGGTGAAGTCGCTGCCGCGGGCCGAGCACACGATGCGCGCGCCCTCGAACTTGAACACCGCCCTGAAAACAAAAAGCATTGTCAACCTTAAAACTACTAACACATACCGAGGAGTTACTGTAACCTACTGCCGCTGCGGCGCTAGGGGTTGCGTTGCGCGACCAGTGGTGAAGCGAGGTATACAGCTTCCCCAAAGATGCAGGAATGCTCACATCATAAACCGTAAAGTAATAACAAAAACTCTTGGTTTGTCTACGCCTGCCCCCTCCTTAGCTACGCCCTCACCAGGGTCGTCCTAGACCGACTTATTAGGTATAGGTACTCGTAAATACAAGGCCTTTCCTTGTTTTTAAGACCGTTCCAATACACCGACACTGATACTGTGAAAACTACTCTAAATGATAATGTTGCTGCCTTGAAACATTGCACCACTCATTTGTGCACCACTCGCAGTCCAGTCCAGACTTTTCTATAAATATCTTATTTCTAATTTCTCAATGTTGATTTTTCAATATCCGTCCAGCGTCCGGGCACCAATTTGCACCAAAGCGGTAGCGATTTGACTCATTTTTGCTAAGTAACCAGATCTATCTGTGGTTTGAATGTTGAGAATGGGCATAAGTTATAATTCCATGTTGGTACTCACCATTCCGTGGGAGAGGTGTCATTGCGCACATCCTCGTAGGCGGCTCGGATAGTGTCCCGGTCGATTCCGGTTGTCATGGCAACCTGTAACAAAAAACAAGGGTTATAACTCGTTTGATCGTATCATCGTCTCCATATTATAATTTCACAGTTGCCTGCGATCGTGAGGTCATTCAAATAAAAGCCACTGAAAATTGGCACGGTAGTCCGTAGCTCGCAGGCACCATCCAAGTTTGGTACACTCTGTGAGCACTTAGGTGAGCAGCGAGTGAGAGAAAAGTACACAACCGATACGTACTTTTCTCTCACTCGCTGTTAATAAGAGGGCATGAGAGCGAGTGAGAGTCAAGTACATGGGAATAAACCAAAATAAATGACCAGTTAAAGAAGAGTTTTGTAAACGTAACGTAACTGTCAATTCAACGTCAAACACATACATTTTTGTAACGAAATTGTAAGTTAGACATCATTTAAGTGACATTTATTTTGGTTTTTACCCAAATACCCGAAGTGTACTATTACTTATTCTGTGCCCGAAGCACCTTCTGGCAGTCACCTGTTTTTAAAATGAATGTGTCCAATTGAAGTTTTTTTTTAATCAGCCTAGAACTTCCACTGCGGGCCACTGTTATGCACGGTTGCCAGTTTATAACTGCCTAAAACACCAGTCACACAAATACATAATTGACAGATGGATCTTTTATCCTCATTTTTCCACAGCAACTGTGCTAATATACAACGGTAATTGGTAACATAAAATAAAATAAACAGGTAAACGACGTCACTGCGGTCACAACGGCAATTCTGTTTTATCTTCCTTTAGTTTCGCGAATGACATAATTAGAGTAGTATAATGGACAATGTCCTCACTGTCGTTACTGGAATTGGCAGTGTTAAAGTAAACCAGCTGTTATTCTATAAGCGTTGAGTCCGATACATTTTCTACACTTAACTCTTTGGTAGCTAGATAAAGTTGAGAGGCTCCAGCCAATATGCATTACGCGAACTCGCGTTTCTATTCACTCGAAAGAAACAACTATTACTGTTTTATTTGTCCGTTAATTCTTAATATAGGAAACCTTATTTTTTAAGAATTCCTTTTTGTCTAAATGTTTAAAGAGATACCTATATGTTAGGTTAGGTTGTCATTTTGTCAGTTGTACTTTAAACAGCGCCCTCTATATTCAAACATAGACACCAAAGGTGTATAATGGAATTCTATGGTTTCCCTTTGAAAAAAACAACCGTTTTGCTTTCACGAATAACCCCACAACTCGTAAGTTTTAATGATGAAACCGCGCGCCCACGGTACCCTAAAATTAGGCACAGAGTCACCTACATAGCGTAATATTTAGTCATTCGCATCGTCAGAATATGACCGATGTTCACTCATGAGTTCTGATTATTTTAAACGTATAAATATATAAGTTTTTTTGCTAAAGGTTTTTACGACTCTTTTAGTATGAAGCTGGCCACGAGCATACATGTCATCTGATCGTAGATTCGTAGAAGTTTGCAATTTTTAGACTGCAATTACTGCAAACGCGTTGCCAACCTTGAAGACTAAGATTGAATAACAATGTAAAAAAAAGCTTCTGTCAAAAATTAATGTTAATATAAGACTTTTTTGCCCTATCTAATTTTGTCAGCATTATTATCAGCTGTTTGTTGAAACGAATGTACCTATTGTACCTAACAAGTCCAAAATAGGTCGTTTTTCAACCGTTTCTGCCTACCCATTTATTTCGTACAACTATAAATATTTCAGGATCTATTTCAGAACCATCGTGTAAAACCCTATAAGTTAGGTTAGTTTTTAGAAAATCCTGAATCATTTAAGATAACAGAAAACAAAGCGAGTTGGCAAATGAAACGGTTGGGAATCGATAGGTACAATTTGGCAAACATATTACGGCCGAAACAAAGGTAACCCGTCCAAAATTGATTGCCATCGAGTTTACATATGGATTTTAACTAGTTATTTTGCAACTGGCAACATTATAAATTCGTAACAGTTTCCACGCCGGCAGGGCGGTCCCTTGTGCCGTGAAACGCGTAAGCACCTTTCTTTGTAATTAAGCGTCGTTCATCACGACCATTGTACGAGTTAACAGCTTTGGGAATCCGGTTAAGAGTGAGACGAAATATAAAATTATAGAGGCGTGGCAATGGATGTTGACAGTACAGTCGGCCTTCTTGCTGCACACTTTGTTATATTATTTCTTTAGTTTAAACACAACGTTAAAGCGACAAAGCGCTTCAGTGTTTTTTTTTATGTGGCCGGGCGTAAATTAAGACTGCACCGAGCAAACGTCGAGCGTCCAGTGAGTGTCCTCATTAGTATTATTGTATTTTCTAATTAATTCTAGAATTTCCTTGGAATCGGACGATGCTTTTTTGTAGCGAAAGTAAAAAAACAATTTATGGAATACGTTATAAACTTTAATATCAATTACCCTTTTATTAGTTAGCGTAACGGGCAATTGACATAAAATCAATTGTTATTAAACTATAAGATATATCCTATAAGTTGTTTTCATTCCTAGTACAAAAAGCCATCGAACGATTTCAAGAAAATACTTCAGTTTATTATAAAACAATAATAATAGCTAGTAATGAGGGCGCTGTACATCCGGCGTAAGCTCGGCGCAGTCAATTATTGGACACTACAAGTAACCAAGAAATTAAACTTTTCCAAATAAATAACAAAGGAATAAAGGGAAAGGGAAATTGAAATAGCTCATACTAAGCTCCAGGTTTTTACTATACAACGATAAACTTACTAATATATTATCTTATTTTATGATAAAAATACTATAGACGAGAAAATTAGGATGTTTGTTACTCAATCACGCTTCAACCACTGAACGGATCGGGATGAAACTTGGCCCACATTTACACGTTAAGTCCTGGAATATAACAGGATAGTTTTTATCCCGGAAAATTCAACAGTTCCCGAGGAAGCAGCGATAATCGACTTCTATGCGGACGGAGTCGCGGGCAAAAGCTAGTAGAGAAATAAATAGGTACTTGAATTATCAGGGATCATCACACAAAACCGGGAATGGAACACCAAGAACACTAGCTTCATACGTCAGACCAAATGACTAGGCTAGGTCTAGATTGTCAGTGGGTCCCAAGCCACGTCATGTTTAAAAGATCAGAAATCAAGGAACTACCTCTAACCCATTCCCTCAATCCCGTTATACATAAGAATAGAGAAGGATACCTTGGACGAGCATGAGAAACCAGAGTGGCATGACTCCACCTCCCTTACATCATCGGCTGACATAGACTCATCCTCCTTCCCGTCTTTAACAATAACATATAACTCATCAATCCTGTTCTTCAGTACTTTTATCTCAGCTTTTAACTTTTTTCTGTCCACGGCGACTTCCTCTAGAGCCACGATTTTGTCCGAGAACTGAGAGAGAGTCCTCCGTAATTCCTCAACATTGCTAGACAAGATGTCAAATTTGGATATGATACTGTTCTGATTGGAAGCAAGCTTTTCTATCTGTTCTTGTAGGGGCTTGTACGGCCCTTCACTGTTTAGTTCGCTCATTTTGCCTTCGAACGCGAATGGTGCATTATATTAATGTAATTTTATAAGTAAATAAAAGGTGTAGATTTTGTAACTATTAAAATAACTTTTTTTGGGCCGCTTTGTTTTTTATTGACGTTTTCCTGCCAGCGATTTAGGTTGGGTTTTTAATATTGTGTTAAATACTTTTTGGTGTTTTCTCTATTGTAATATTGTTTCGATCGTCGTGATCGGCTCGTTTTCTTAGCTGTGCTGGAGAGGCTTTATGGAGTTTAAAATAATTTATTAATAATAGGTTTACTGAAAAGGTGCGGCCCCACCACTGCTTAAAATACGGAGACGGTACGGAATCGCAGTGACGCATCGTGTCCGTACCGTTTTTACCGCATGCCCTCCACACCGCTGCTTAAAATACGGTGTCGTTGCGTAAACAAAAGACGGGGTCATAGTAACAACATGGCGCCGTTAATGACGCACCGTAATAAACGCACCGTTAAGCGATTCCGTACCGTCAGCGTATTTTGAGCAGCGGTGTATCTTTTAAACGCTGGCTAACATAACGTCTCGGTTTTCTATAGACTAGACTACATAGACTAGAAATATATTGAGTTTGTATAAAGGCTTGTTTACACGTTGTGAAGTAGCAAGTGCAGGTGAGAAGTGATTAGTTAACATGTTTTTATGGTGATAAGTGTTAAGTGTTAAGAAATCGTTTACACATTGCTTAGTTGTGCTTGTGCAAGTGTAATGTGTAGAACAAAATTGTTTTTTTTTTAAATATACCTCCTTAGGGCCAAAGTCTGGGATATGCATGGTTTTACTAATTTGTAACAAAGCTGCGTCTCTCAGTTGTTTATTTCTATATTCAGCACAATTTATGTTACAAAGGCACTCGTACTTTATGTATTCCATTACGAATTTCAACGTTTGCTCCTCAGTCCACCTCATTTTTATACCATACTATGCACTTAACAAGCAGATACTGTTTACACGGTGTTTAGAGGGTGAGACTGCGAGTGCGGGGAGTACGCGGGTGTGCGGGGGCAACAACTTAACAGGCAAAAATAAGAACGAGCGTCTATTCACTTTACTTCACACTCGCACTTCACACTCGCACTTGCCACTTAACAGCGTGACCGTTTACACGTTGTTTTTACTAATCACTTTACACCTGCACTTCTCACCTGCACTTGCTACTTCACAACGTGTAAACAAGCCTTAAGTGGTTGAAGCAATCTGTCATCAGCTTATGTCAATCTTTATACATGTTGTCCATATCTTGTCGATTTACGGTTGTTTTTGCGAAAATCGGCAACTTAGCGTTATGTTGTGTACGAGTATCTTGACTAATAATTCATTCGATTTTAAACTAACTTCCTTCCATTTGTATTCGAATGTACCAAAAATAATTTATAATTGCTAATTGTACTTTCAATACGTGGTAACTTTCTGTGATCGTAATATTTTTGACTCGGCCGCCATTACAGACAAGTAAACAGCTATCGTACCCTTGACAATACGAAAACATATCACAAGCTATATGGTTTTAACGACTGGAATAGAGAGCCCCAGATCTGAAAGCGGTGTTATAAATTCAGAGGTTTATTTATAGATATTAACGACCGATGAATAAGTACAAAGGTCTCGTGTTTGGACCCTTGATCCGTGGGAACCCGGTGCTATTAGCCTTTTTAAAAACATTTCGAAAAGGCTCACAAACAACCGGGGACCACAGAGCTGGCAACTTCCTCGGACAACGCACAAGCATGGCTATACGAGGAATGCTGCCAGCGTCTGTGGTACTTTGCAAAGACTACTATTGTATACGGGATGGTACAGTCAACGTCATAAATAAAGTGATCATTTATGTACCTTGTCACTTTAACGTAATTTTTGAAATGTCATACAAAATTGTGAAACGATTGAAAGCGACAAGGTACATAATGATCACTTCTTTATGACGTTAACTGTATTTTGCCACGGGGCGGCAATCTCTTCTCTAGTTTTTATTTACTTTGAATTAAGTCGTATTAAGTTTAGTTATAATTTGTTTTTTTTTTGTTTTTTTTGTTTTTAATTTGCCCTAGCTTTAGTTTTAACTTGTAATTTTTCTTAATACTAAATTTATTTTTAGATGTTATAATTCATTATTAACAAAGTGACTAGAGTTACAGTGTATTTAGAAATAAGTCAATATCCTAAAAAAAATCTTTAGTCAAATAGGAGGTAAACACCAAAGCTAATGCCACCCTTCCGTCTGTCTGTATCGATCTTACAAAAGGTGTGTTTTAGCCCCTTTTAGTCCTTCGAAATGTTAAAGGGTTGAAAGTACCAAGTACTAGGGGTGAGACGATTTTTGCAAGTTCTTGCTTTGAATAGAGGCTATATGCCGTCTGGTTGCCGGGTTAGAATAGTGCCACTCCATGTCTTCCTGTAGAAGTCGTAAGAGACGACGAATGGAACAAAGGCTTGTAGTTGTTTTAGGCGGTGGGCTTGCAACCTGTCACTAATATACACAGACATCTTAGCCTGATCGTGCAAAATGTGGTTACAGAATTATCACCAAGTTTTTAGAGTTGGTGGTAATAGGCTATTTGACAACATTGAAAATATACTACAAATTGTGGTCATCCTATCTGATACTAGCGTAAAATAACGTATTTCACTTTATTTCACATTAAATTATGTCAATTTTTTTGGAAATTACACGAAATAATAAGGATTTTTTTTTGAAATTTAATCTGTGGCAAAAACGCTATGTGATGTTAGAATTAATACTTTATAATCTGTGATGTGAAGGTCACATGCAAGTAAACAAAACAAACCCCAAATTCACTTCATATGCTAAGCTGTCAAATGAACTTGTTTGTTTACTTGCGTGTGACGTCACACTAGTCCGCCATAGATAGAAACAGCGTTAATCGCGTTGTTTTGAAAATTTAAACTTTAACTTACATTTTTATTGATAATACAGTAGAATCTCAAGGAAATATCAATGTAGTGTGCTTGTTATGTGATAATGATAAAGAATCATTTCAAAACGTGTTCTAAAATTAGTCAAATAGCCTATTCTGCAGCTCTGCCTACCCCACTCTGCAAATGAAGGCGTGAGTGTATGTACTATATCGAACGTTAACTTGTAACCAATTTCAAGAATAACCACAAAGAGCAAGGTTTAATAAACCCGCCTGTTGTTGCTGATCAACTTCTAATCGTTGTAAATCCTTAATGGTCATTCAGAATTCAAAATGTTGAAAGAAACCTGAAGATGATTTTCAAATACCTATTCACTGATACCTTTTTTTTCCTTTTTCAATGTGGTGTCCTAGTTGCCGCCATTTTGAATTTTAATTACTGTCATATCGTTGGTGACACTCACAAGATGAAGACAAATCGATTGCCATAAGAATTATCAAAATCATTCCACGTATTTAGTTTCTAGAGCGCCACAAATAAACAAACATACATACATATGGGTCAGGTAAAAATATGCTTGAAGTCGTCAATGTTACTAGAGATGTCAAGTCGTTTGTAACTTATAGGAAACTCAACCTTATTGTTATAGGATGTCCGTTTGATTTTGCACCTAAGGTGGGTACCAAATTAAAGTTCGCGACTGTACGTAGAGGCGGTCATTGCTAGAGGCTATTAAAAGTGGAATCACTACATGGAACCTTCTTTTAGTGTTATACCTACTAGGTGGTTTATAATTCATGAATTAGCTAAGAAAAAGTAAGCACCAGTGTGCAAAAGCCCTTGTTTTACATTTGTAGGGTTCCGTTGCCCAAACATTTAAAAAAAAAACGAAAAAAATATTTGGCTCTTGCCCCACCTTAAGGGGTAAGCGCCTCTACGGGGCAAATGCGACCATATATTTTTCAGGAGATATTGTTGGTTTGGTGCACTTGCCCCGTAGGTGACTCATCATGGGTCCAGATTTGAAAGAGTAAAGTACACGATCCTGTTCTTTACTATGTTACAGGTACCTTGGAGCAACAGCAATCATCATCATGTCAGCCGAAAGACGTCCACTGCTGGACATAGGCCTCCCCCAAGGCTTTCCACTCAGACCGGTCTTGTGCGTTTCGCATTCGCATCGCGATCCTGACGAGGTCGTCACTCCATCTTGTTGGAGGCCTACCTACAGCTCGTCTTCCGGTCCGCGGACGCCACTCCAGAACCTTCTGACCCCATCGGCCATCAGTGCGAGCAATGTGCCCCGCCCACTGCCACTTCAGTTTAGCTATTCTTCGGGCTATTTCGGTAGCTACCGACGCAGAGAAACCCCGAGCATAGCCCACAGGCTATGGAGAGGGCAACAGCAATACTTTATTCAAATACCTATGTCCGAAACCGAATTACCTGTTATTAAATACGGGTAAAATGATCAAGTCCAACTCAATAATTTATCCTGTGAGTCGATATAAAACCTCATTTGTGCAACTATTAAATTATATGCTCGGTTTCCTTACCGATTACAAAATCGTGCAATACTTAAAATACAGAGTACTAAGTAATCTAAGTGAAATCAATTCAAACCCACTGACAAGTTTAATTGGTTCGACAAAAAACATAAGTTTCCAAAAGACGGTGAGAAAAACGCGCTCACTTTCTTTGAGTGAAAACGACGCAAAAAATGGAGCGAGCGGGCCAAGTCTCTAGAGAATCTTTATTTTTATTATCATTACATAGTTTCAAATCAAATCAAATTTATTTGCGTACGCAAGGGTAAAAATAGGTGTTACATTTCATTGATTTCTAATCTCATTTTGCCATAGTGTGGCGTACAAATATTTAATGGTTAGATTAGACAATATCAGGGATTTACATTGCACATCAAACGTTAATTAATGTTAATGTCATACTGCTAATCATATTTTTTGCATCTGTCTTATTTGAATGAATGAATGAGTGAATGAATGAATGAATGAGATTTATTTTCCAAAGTAAATCACAGTATACATTGAATGTTATGTCAAAGTGTAAGAAATTACATTGGAATCGTCGAAAGCCGCTAAATCCTCTTCAATGATTTTTTGAATAGCTTTAAAAAATAACAAAGATATAAGCCAACCATGATTTCTTCGTATCTCCTTCTAGCAAAGATAATTTAATATGCAGTTTATATGGCAAACCTGTTACATGAGTACATGACGTCACAGTGCATGTCGTATGTCTATGTTTAATCACTGTCTAATTAATAGTTAAAAATACTTGTATCATCCGTATTTCTTGCCCAATTTTAATTTTAATTTAACTTTTGGTGATCTATTTTACTTTAAGAAATGCGATTTAATAATTCATGTATATTCCCTGTTAATTGAGATTGCCCCATAATATTTATTTATATTTTGATTTTGATTTTATTCACGCGGTCGCTAAAAATCTAAAACCTTTTGTAGATCGTCGATGCCTATAACTTGGACCCTCAAAGAAGAGTTATGTTAACTATGAATCTAATTGAGAATGCTTCGGTCCGTCCCGCTGCGCGCGCGCTGGTTGCCTTTAATTAACAATTTACGTCTATTTTGACATTTCTAATGTACGCACTTTAATAACGAAGGTTAATTAACTTGAAACGGTAACATTAGTAGTTAACGTAGTAAACATATAGTTCGTCTTTATCTAGCATTATTCGAGTTGTTATTTAAAAAGTAGTCCACTTGAAAAAAATAGAGCCAACTAAGAGAGATTTTCTCTTAGTTGGAAAAAAATGAATATGTTAAGATGTATTAGTTATATCGACCAAAGCTGATAGTAACAACAGCAATTTATTTAGTCAAAAAGACGTTTATGAATAACAATTACAATCTTGTTAGAAGCGAGTCTATGGCACGAATAACCAAAGCTCATAACATAACAATATCCAGGTAAAGGTGTATAAAAAAATCTCAAACAGGGCCGTGACTATGTGGGCTTTGTTGAAAATGTTAAATCATATCTTTTCCGCAATATCAATATCTTATGTGTATCAATAAAACACCCCCCTGAAAAGTCTTCTGGGTTATTCTAGTTTAAGAGTTGAAAAACATGAACTTCCTTATAAAAACTATCCCGTCTTGCTCTTGAGTCCTATTTTTTTTTAAATATCAAAGTAACAAAGGTTATCGGCTAAACTCGTATTAAAAAATGTATTATTAATAGTGATCGTACTGATCGTTATCAAAGTGCACTTTTCGTGGCAAAGGGTATGGTTGGCAGAAGAAACAAATACATTTGAATATCCACTTTTGTTCATAAAATAATTTCAACATTAAATTATAAAAGGCAAAGAGGTGGATATTCCGGAGCGTCAATAAAAATTGCCTGCACTATTTTAAAGACTTAATATACCTTCCTGTGACTTCTGTTAACGTAGAAAGGTCATTTAGTAAATAAAAATGTTTTTTTTCTAATCGACGTAAACGACTGACAGCCATATCTGTTGAACAAATTTTCAACAGAATTTAGTTGTTCATTTTGTATAATTTGGATAAGTGATTATAAATATGTATACATATAAATCTCATAATTTATGAAATATAATCATCATCATCAGCCCAATTCCGTCTATTGCTTGACATAGGCCTCTCCCAAAAGTAAATAATATATAAAATAAATAATGAAATATATATTGCTTAAAATACTTGTGTATTCGTTTTTTTGTCAACCACACTTTGCCACCAATACAGCACGTTGATAACGATCACTAATTATTAATATACGGATTATACTAGACTTGTATCCTTTCTCACCTGTCCTCACTATGCGACCACTAGGCCAACCAACCAATCACATAATTTCATCTTACAGAGGAAGTTTACGATAAAACACACATTCCAATATTTGTAAACACGTACCCTTCGGTTGTAACAATGGCCGCCGTGCCCTCAATTCGATGTTATTGTAAATAATGGGCATTACCCAATCAGATGACAATAAATAAGCATATGGGTACATTCGGAGGAGAAGCTGACCATTTTTAGTACTGTTCACGCTTTGAGAGATTAGTTCAGCAGGTCATACATGACGTTAGTGACAAAGCAGTAATACATACATACTTTGATTTAATTATGTAGCAAATTAACTTAACTACAGTATGATTCCTCGGATATAATGACAGGTTGGATTCGGTCAAAGGATATTTGCACTTGTTCCCGATGTGGATGTTTTCTATGTATTTAAGTATTCTTTATATAAGTATTTATATCTTGTACCCATAGAACAAGCCTAGAGCTTAGTTGGGGACTAGGGCAAATTGTGTGATGAGTGATGAGCGCGAGTATTTTTTGCTGAGTCATGAATTATTTTTTATCGTTTTTTTTTGTAGTTAGTTTGATATCAACATGTTTTTTTTTATGGTATAAGAGGCAAACGAGTAGACGGATCGCCTGATGGAAAGCGATTACCGTCACCCATAGACACCTGCAGCACCAGAGGAGTCACAGGTGCGTTGCCGGCCTTTCAAATGAGAGTACGCTCTTTTCTTGAAGGTTTGAAGGTCGTAACGGTCCGGAAATACCGCAGGCGACAGACCATTCCATAGATTAGTTTTCAATTCCGAGTGAAACGCACAGTTGTGGACTGCCAACCATCTAAATGATGGTGGTGGAACTTCTGTCGCGTAGGACGAAGGCGGAAGGATGCGGCAGGAATTAATCCGAACAGCTCCTCGGAGCACTCCCCGTTGTACAAGCGATAGAGAATGTTTATCGCTCTCTAGTACCCATAGTAAATCGGTCAGTTCCTCAAACTGATTAATTCCTTGAAGCCAACTTTCCAGTCGTACTTTTCCCGATTTTATTTTTTCTCCGATCGCATTGTTTCCCAATTTAATTTTTTCCCGCTCGCAAAATTTCCCATTGTAATTAAATCAAAATACCTAGATAGGTTTAGGTTATGTTAGATTTTCAGAAGGCCATAGCGCCCAGAAATAGGAGGAGTGGGGAAAATCCAAAATGGAAATGCGAATGAAAAGTTTGCTACGAGGAACTAGGTAGTCAGTTAGGGTGACCGATCTGTTCTATAACTAAGCTAAATTTAATTTAAACACGTAGCTGTTTAGCTTAGATGCCACAGGCATATATAGATACACACATTCAACTTAGTATCTCATTTATGGAATGTAAATTACACCATTACTTTTCCAATTTTCCAAGTGATATTGCAATTCTTGTTGAAGTTCACGCACTGACCTCGCTTGCATCTGGCAGGGAGCCAGCTCGGATTTAACTCTGTTAAGTGGGGTCACTTATTTATACCCACATATTTGTGACGGGGGGCGGCGGCTATATTTGTAAATACCTTACATGGTGTCTAGACGGTCGAACTTGGCGGTTGCACTGCCGTGTAACTGATTCGAGAAATAATATTAAACTAGTTAGGTGCAAGCTGGACTAACGCTGAGTGTTCCATGTTTATGATTAAGAAACATATTATACGAATATTATTCTTTAAAATGTGAAATTAGTTAAGCATAGAGTTACTACTCTCTATGTACCTAAGTAACTATTTGTAACTAGACAATATAAGAAAGCTAGTATTGTAAGTATTGTAAGTTAATTTGACAATTTGGTTAAGCAGAGTAATTGCTGTGCCCTTACAGGGTTTATGTTGATCCATGTAATAGTATTTAAGATCTTTGTAACTACAACATAAGGCAATAAAATATATGACTATGACTATGACTAAAGACAGCAAAAAAATAATGCATAAGGCCTCATTCGCACCAGCGTTTTTTCGACACGCGTTAAAAAACGTCGGTTTAGAACAAAATTATTTTTATGGATGCATTCACACGAGGATTATTTTAACGCGTTGCTTTTTAATCGAAATAACTCTCTCAAGAATCACTGTTTTGAACAACGGCAGGGGTGATATTGTTCATTTATACTAAGAAATACAATAGCACGCCTGTCGTTGTTCAAAACAGTGATCCTAGAGGGAGTTATTTAAGCCAGTTGCAACTACTAGACTCCGCCATGTTTTTAACTTTGCCGCCATTACTGTCAAGTAAGTAAATAAGAGCTGTCAAAACGATAACAGGACAAAAACCATATTACTTTACTTTTGAAGTGTGATCGTATTGACGACGGTACGATAGCTTGTATTTATTAGAAACAATACCATAGCACGTCGAAGGCAATATTGTTTTACCAAGTGGAATACCGGTACTAACTTCATAGGCTTAGTGGAATGGGTCCGGACTCAAACCAAGAGGGTAGGATTATTTGTTCAACTCAATTTGAATAATATTACAGAATATCGGACTGCTGCAGTCCATTTTGGCAGAAACAGTGACAGATGCTGCCAAATTAGTTTATAGGTTTTTGAAAAAACTAATCCTTCTTTTTCGTATGTTTTTATAGTTGTGTATTGTAAATAAATAAATAAATAAAATTCGTAGGCAGGGTCACTACCAACTGTGTCGATTAAATTTGCCAAATATGTAAACAAATTACAAATTAGTACTGTTTGACACATAACCTCAAATATTCATCAAGCTTCAATATTTAATATAAATTACTAATAATAGTTATTTAATCTTGAAAGTAAAAATCTAAAATCATTGCTAAGAACTCATTTGATCTTTAAAAGCATGTGATTATCATAATGGTAATTTGGTTCGTTTGGTTGTTTACATCTTTGCCAATTTCTATATGCTCATGACAATGTGTCGTTAGAATAAGAATCATGTTACTTTAATGTCAAATTGTAACTAAACGAAACTTTCAAAGAAATTAAATGTCCCAGGTATGAAGGTATTGTATCGCCTTGTAGCACTTCTATTATTATTTCTTCACGAAAACACTCTGCGTAATTTCCCCCGCACCGAAAACATCGGACACGTGTTTTGCCCACAAAGACTTCTTTGTTTCACGTCCGGAGCGGACTGGCCGAGCAACGAACTCTGATTGACGGTTATTCTTAAGGTCTCGGCGAATTCAACGTCGACATTTCTACTCTACCTATTCGGAAAATATGATTTTAAACCTTACAAAACTCACGCCTTTTCAAGTTTTAGAATCTATAGAATTATAGGATCACTCGCGTATGTCCGTTCGTCTGTCACAGCCAATATCATCTGAAATTACAGGACCGATTGATTTGAAATTTGGTTCACATATGGTTGGTCGGTGATCCAAAGATGGATGTGTACCTAACGTAAATAAAATAATTTTAAGCAAGGGGTACGGGGTACGGGGGTACGTTAGAAAAATATATACAATTTAAAGTTTTAAGTTTGGTTATAATGTGACAATATTAAAATTAATAGTTTTGACGTTACGTAAATCGAAGGCTGACAATCAACCGGATTGTTCCAGTTATATGTTACACGGTAACCAAGAGGTATAGAATCAAGGCAGGCAAAAACAAACTACTTAGAATACAGGTAGGTAGAGAATAACTCCGCAATGTGACGAGGTAGTTTTGTATGAGTGTATGAATTGTTGCGAAGTTCCGATCTTTATGTGGGGTCAATTTGGATGAAGATTTGTTTTACGGACTTGTACGTGGTTAGAAATAAGTAAATAAATAAATATCACAGCAATGTTAGGTGCTATACAAGCCAATCAAATTGACCTTGGCCGAGATTCTAAGCAGTAAAACCCATAGCGTCTTACACCCGTTAATCCTGTTATGGTATTGTATTAACTCGGTAAGTAAATAAGAGCTATCAAAACCTTGACAATACGATAGCAAGTCAAATACGATATGGTTTTTAAGACCTAGAATCGTTGTGTTGCCAGGATAAAATGAAATCTTCATGTGAATTTGATAATTCAAGTTCCAAATCAGACGTGGGATTTATCTAACACTATTGCATTAATTATATTTATAGCGATTCGATATCAGAAGGATATACCATCCTGCAGCATATTCAAAGGCTCATTAATGCTGAATAGCATGGAGATCTGACTGAGATCCTTGCCAATTTTCTTATAGAGGAGGACCCATAGACCGAGTGACGCAGGCGTTGGCCTTGGACAGGGTAACCGCATACGACGGGATGTCTTCTGTTGCGTGAGAGCTATCAAAATATTAACAATACGATAACATGTCAAAGACGATATGGATTTTACCGCCTAGAATGGAGGCAGTTACCAATTGAAAAAGCGGTAAACAAGTTCTATGCAGACGGAGACGCGGGCGTAAACTTACCATCTTTAAATACCTCTCTGTCTGTACAGGTAATTCGGTCAGTGTATTACTGTATCACCGAGTGCGGGCAATCAATTGTAATTAGTGACACGCGCGAGAGAAGCCGCGCGGATTCGAAAGCGAAATTCCGTTGAGCCGAGTGATAGGGTTGCCACTGTTGCCAGTATGTTTTTGTTTTAGTTTTTTGTGGTTGACAGTATTTTTTTAGTGCCAGTATTTTTTTCTTGTCAGTATTTTTTTGTTGCTGATTTGGTTCGAAGTTTAGATAAAGTTGGTTTTTCAGAATGGTTCTTTGCGATTAATTATGTAGCTCTAAAGTAGGGGTCGATATTATTTCGGGATTTTTATCTATTAGTTACATCTCGAAGATTCTGTGAAACACTTCAGGTCCAACATATGTAGATAAGATAATAAGATAAGATTATAATATCTATCAGGTTTATTTGACATAAGCTAGTGAACTAAGCTAGTTAGCTTTTATAATGGATCTTGATTATGTATCTATCCGTCCTTTTTCGTTTTAATCGGCGTCAATAGAAATGACCAAATGAGTGATTTACCCAAATAGCACGACATTTGGTCAACTTTGTTAAGTAAATAAACGAAAAAATATATTTAAAAGCTTATTATTAACAATACACATAGTTTGGCTTCTACTGGGCAACTGTAGAAGCCAAATTATGCTATTTCCTTCCTTAATTCTCCAAATTAATTTAGCTACTTTTCTTTCAATGTGACAACCCTACATATTCAGACGCCGTTGCTAATAGTTCCACAATAAACTTAAGTCATTTTTTGCATCCGTCACCGCGCACTCGCGTAAGAAATTCCTGAAAACATCAAACGTCACGAACGTATTTAAATTTCAACGAAAAACGCCTTTGGAGTTCTTTTACCCTTTCGAATTTAAAATAAGAACAGTCAACATCGTGTTTTATTTATGACAATGTAGGATGAACGCGATGGGCGTTGGTCTTAAAAATAAATTTTACGAGTTTTTTATGCAAGTGAAATTTATATTGTCTATGGTTCCCACATCTCTACAGTTTGTCTTAAGGTATTCTTTCTTGATTTTTGTATTTCTTTACGTGTTTTAATTTGATGCCGACTAAAACATAAGTACTTAAGTACCTGTTTTTTAACTAATGCGCAAAGTCACGTGACTTTGAACTCTTCAAACGTAAACATCGTATGGGTCGACATAAAGGGTGTAAAAAAAATCACGTTTAAAATTTCTACGAAGTACCTACTAAAATTATGTGTATATTGTTTTTTTATTTTTTATCTTTATCTTTATTAAATTAAATATCTTAAAAGGTATAGAGGGATTGTAAGAAGTTTATCGTGTCTGTAGCATCGTCCATAGCTCCTAAACGGATTGTTTTAATAGAAAGCTGGTTTAACTGGAATGATTCTTAACTACAAATTGATGGATATCGCTTAGGCAGTTTAAGAGTTATCAGCTGTAATCGGAATAATATTCAACCTGTTACAAAAAAACCCAAAAAAAACCACAACCTTAGGTACCTAAACCATTTTTGTGTTCTATATATGTCTGTATATAAAATTTTATTAAACATTAAAAGTTACGTTACCTAATCTTTAATTGCATGTTAGATAGGCACTAGCAGCTGTGACAGATTAACTTATTTTATGTAATACCTTTTGCATTCACTTTCTAGCAATTAACTATTTGTTTTGATTTTATTTTATCTGAAAGTAGGACTGCAATTATTTCGGGGTTTTTATTTATTTATTTATTTAAAACGAAATACTTACCTATAAGCTTACAGCTGTTAGCCAAGACGCTTAAAATAAAAGCAACTAAAGTTACTTTAAAACTACGTCAACGAAAACTACTTATTATAGGATAGGTAACTAAAATCACCCACTTTAAAAAATAAAGACACGTTTACATCCATTGTACTTTACATTGTATGATTACTTCAAAGCCTATTCCAAATATGCCAATTGAATACCAGGCAGCGAAGGTAAAACAGCGTTGTTTTTGTTATCCTTATCACGCTTATCGGCCAGCTCGTTGAGTCGAGTGGCTGGGCAAGGCTGGACTTTACCTCTCTTATGTTATATTCTGACAACAGATTTTCACGTAATAAAAAAAACTTTAATAAAATTAACTCGAAATAAATGCGACCGGATTGCAAACCTTAAGTGGCAGTGGGCGGGGCACATTGCTCGTAGAACTGATGGCCGTTGGAGCGGAAAGGTTCTAGAGTGGCGACCGCGAACCGGGAGACGAAGTTGGCAGACCTTCCACAAGGTGGACTGACGATCTGATAAAGGTCGCGGGAAACTGCTGGATGACAGCAGCAGAGGGCCGATCGTTGTGGAAACCCTTGGGGAAGGCCTTTGACCAGCAGTGGACGTCTTGCGGCTGATGATGATGATGAAATGCGACCCTACTTTAAAAGCTGATACATTTTGAACACCCCTAAAGTTTTTTTTTTACAGTATAATGAAGGCGAACAAGCACTCAGGTCACCTGATGGAAAATGGGATCTGTGACTCATACACATTTGCATTCTCAATACTACAATCTTAAGACTGCAATCCTCAGACCGCAGACTAAAATGGAATGGCTCTATGCTAGTAATTTAACCGGTTGTCTTATCCCCACATCGGAAATCAACAATGCGAACACTTTTGCTTGGCGTTAGGTTAAAGCTAGGATGGTGGTAGACCGAACGAACCTTGCACGTGCACAAGGTGCTACGGTGGTAGGATCGTGGTCCTCAGGGTCAGCGTAATTTCAGTCTTAGGATTGAAATGAAAAAACTGTTCTTAAATGATAAACCAATTAAAATATTCACACCAAATTAAAATGCAAGTAAATATGAATATTCATGAAAACTATGTTATTTTAAACATAAAGGATAACTTAACGCTGATTATTGCAAGGTGAATGACATTTAAAGATAAAAGGTCTTCTTATAGCGAAAACAAACACAGTGTTATTAGTTATTATGTTATATTACAAGTGCACGCTCGCCTGGGTGTTTTTTTTCCACACAAACCTTGTCCATTACGAATTCAACGTTTTTAGGGTTCCTCCGTCTGTCACAGCCAGTTTGCTCCAACCGATTGAGTAGAAATTGGTACACATAATGTAAATTGATGACCACAGACATGCACAGTAATTTTTTTTTTTTAATAAGGATCTTTTTTGGGGGACAAATTATGAAATTAAAATAAAGGTTTTGCAAACCTTACTGTTGCATATATCAAATGAAAGGGTTCGTTATGAAGATCTCAAATCTATATTTTATATAATTGTAAAATAAATAGTTTTGATTTTATTCTTGAAATAATATTGACCTCCGCCTCCTCCACCATGTTCCTCGAAACTACTGAGCCTAAACTTTTATTTTATTTTAAAGTTCATTGTCTGTAGAAACCCGATAAGAATTCTATCAATTGAAAATAAAGTGGTATAGTCAATATAATACATTCACTTACGGCAAATAGTTCACTAAAACACCACTAGATAGCGCTAGTAGTAGTTACCTCGCGTCTTACTGTGAGGATTTTAAATGTGATGTTTTACTGTGTCTATAATGTACGGAGCCCTCTCCACGCGAGTTCAACAGGCACTTGTACGTTTTTTTTAATTCAATTCTGTTGAGCAATTCTCGAGTTTTTGCAACACTAACGAACGGCAATTGATTTTTATACAAAATAAGATATTTGTTTATGGCGGCAATAGAAATACACACTGAAAAAAACCAACCGTCTGCGTATAGACACTACACAGACGGACAGACGGCCAGTAACACGCTATAGATACGGAACGCTAAAAACCGCGTCATAATTTGCACATCAAGATACGCAGATACGTATACTATCTGCTTGGCTTGGTTTGCACAGTTTTCAAGAGAACAGAGATAAACGAGTTTCCAAGAAACACTTGTATATTAATGTATTGAGTCATAATAAAATAAATCATTATCAGCGCAGGCTTTGATGTCAAGCAGTTATTAATGACGCAAGATAATTAAGTATATCTAGAGTAATCTAGACTGTAAAGTAATACGAGTGAGATTAAGTAAGTAGTGTAGTGTTAATAAGTTCCCTTTTTATTGTGGCATACAGTAAGTGGTAAATGTGACCCATAGACATTCGCATTCCCAAAACTGCAATCCTACTACTGCAAATGCGTTGCCAACCCTGAGGACTAAGATGGAATGCCTCTATGCTAGTCATTACACTGGCTGTCTTATCCCCAAACCGGGACATAACAATGCGAACACTACTGTTTGGCGGTAGGTTAATGGATAAGATGGTTGTAGCGATCCGGACGGACCCTGAACCAGGTCCTCCCGCAAAATAATATATCCATATCTAAGGCCAGCGAATACTTTCGGTTTATAGAGTTTCGAAGTCAATCTAGGTACTATTCGCCATGTCTGTGTGTTCATCTGCACGTCAGTCCGTCTAGCTCTGAGACTCAGTACTGACCTAGTACGGTCACGGACGTTAAGGCTGCGTTTCCACCAGAGATGTGCGAGGATGCGTTGCGAGGGATGTGTTTGTCATCAACCAATAGAAACGCGTCATTTACCTATCCTCGCTTAGCTTAGCTCTGGTGGAAGCGTTTCTATTGGTTAATGACAAACACATCCCTCGCAACGCATCCTCGCACATCTCTAGTGGAAACGCAGCCTAATTTGTTACCCATTTCAAAGAAAATCTGCTTGAAGATGTCATTGTCATTAGAGATGCCAAGTCGTTTGTAATTGTCAGAGTGAGTTTGGAACTGAGGTGGGTGACAAATTTAATTCATTGAGTGTACAGCGCTGTAATTTCGCATTGTTATGCTTGTTTACGCTGACAAAGTCGCTGAATAAAAATCAAAGGCCTTTTTTTACATTATAACATCGAGTGAGGTATCATTAGATAACTCTTAAAATACACCATGTTGTTAATAAAAAAAAATTACTTGAAAAGTGAAATTTTCGCTAGATTTAAGCGTCCCGCCTTACAGCCAAAACTCAACTCGTAACTATAAATATTTACACTTACAACAACGAGGCCGAAACAATTTTTTTTTTTTTTTAATTCAGAATAGTACGAACGAAAATTCGAACAAACGATAAATTAGGACATATAATATGTATGACGATTAGGGATTCCAATATAGCTCCGTATAGTTCGTCGATGGTCATGGCAACCGCAAGGGTTCGAAGTTCGGTACCACTCGGTGTCACGACTCAATACTTGGACACAAGGCCACTAACTGAAATGTATAACTTACAGAATTTCCGTGTTTTAAATTAACGTTGTTATTTTTTTTTCTGTTTGACCTAATACTTGGCGTAGGCTGGTTTTTTCAATGTCCAAATTAAATTATCTGACCGTTTAAGTTATTATGACAGACTTAAATTTTATCTGTCAAATAATGTAATATAAAAGTTTTTTTTTTATTGTTTTGATAAAAATTAATAAAACATCTATTTTTTTGTATATTTTGGATTAATGATTTCTGAGATAAATAAATTTAATATTATCAGTGTGACTTCATTTTGTTTGTTAGGTAGCTACCACATTTCTTTCAGTCTAGCTACTATAACACAGAAATACAATAAAATACCATGTGACGTTTAACCTCATTAGCGGAAATTTGTTTATATATATTGTCTCAGTAAGGAGATCGGCGAACATCCATAGAGTCTTGGGCCCAACCGTTACACTAATGATTTTTAGGCCGTATTGTAGATCACTATGTAGGATATTTACAGGATAAAAATTATGGGCCTGGTCTTTGGAAAAGCAGAGATATGGACGGTTCTCCATACGAACCAAAGTAAGTAGTTAAAAAAGACGTCGATGAATACTTCTGATAAGTTATATTTAAAAAAGCATCAAATAATCATGGTATAGATGTTAAGTTAAGCATATGCAACATGATTATTATTATAAGAACATGAATAAAAATTCCAAGGGCTACAATATGGTTCAGTATGCATTTGGTCTGTGAAACAATGGATAGCGTAGAAGGCAGAATTATTATGTTATGGAGGGTACTTCTACCCTCATTTTTTTTAAATGTCCTACTACGGTGTAGTACGGTAAACAGAAATCAACAATGTTATTTATTATTGTTATATTTTAAATCCCATAGAAAAAAAGTCTGATACTTCACAAAGAGTAGTTAAAAAATACATCATTAATTATTGTTTTAGTTAGATTCCTGTAACGGCTAGGCCCACTTTCGCCTATCTCCTTTATGAGCAAAAATTAAAAAAGTATGCCTTTCAGACAAACTAAACATTCCTGATGTCGTTGTTATTAAAAGACAACGTCACTTTTTAATACATCCTGTACATACAGATCTAATATTAGTTCTAAATCCCGTTGATTCAGAAGCCACAATATTTTTCCTCTTATAGACACCCCCGCCACTTAGAGCAATGAACTCTCACACACGTCATCGACAAGCCATAAGTCAATAGGACGTCATTCCAACTCCAACCTTGACACGCAGCAACTAAGTTCAAATTAGGCGTAACCTTTAAATGGATTTGTGACTTAAGTTTCCAACACGTGTCCGTCAACAGCAATAAGTCAATAAGACTTTAATCGAATTTCAATCCTTAGGTAAATAGTAACAACGTTTAAATTTAAATTAAGAATAGGTGGATTTGTGTCATTGGCGTCATTGCCTATTTGGATTTGCCGAATGTTGACCTTGCCAATATGGCGTCCGTCTGTGGAAATAACGGTTTGAGATGATAATTATTTTGGATTTTTGCGATTTTCCGAATAAATCCATTCTTGTTAACAGTCAGATTTTGGCCTGACGGTTAAAACAGGCCCCGATGGCGGTAGTAGATTCTTAGACACAGAAATTTAGCTCGCTCACTGGTTAACCAGGGCTAACTATTTTCAATGTGTGGAATCCGTCAATCATATAAGTACATTATTTTATAATAACGATAATGATCTCACAATTCAAAATTCAAAATATTTATTCAGTAAATTGGCCACATGAGGGCTCATTTACACGTCGGTAATATGGGGTGAATCTACTAGCGCTTCGGACAAGACCATCATTGCGGAGAAGAAGCGCCGCAAGAAATTCCATTCATTAAATACAATTACTTAAAAGTAACACTACAATGTAGAATTATAGTAGATTGTTCAACAAGGGACTAAAACAAGCCATAATGACACGAGATGTTTAGCCACGCGAGCGAGCTTGCGAGCGAGGGTGGCTGTAGTTCGAGTGTCATTATGGTTGTTTAGTCTCGCGTTAAACACTCTACTTTTCACTTTGAATGCGAGGAAAAAAACGACGTTCTAAACAAAATTACAACATTTATTATAAAAAAGTTTCTAACAATTAAAACTAACAATTTTATTGGACCACGCATAATAAAAGAGTTCGGCCTTAATATGATTAAATAGGTTCATATTCGTAATAATTAATCGTGTTTCACGAAATTAAATCCTTTTTTTTATATATTTGCACAGTTGTCATTTTGAGGTTATTTCGACACCCAAAAATATGGTCCGTACACAATCACTGAAAATGGCGATAATCCTCCATTCACAAACACTTTAATCCCTAGAGATTAATAAGGAGCTTTAGTCCCGATTCGCAGAGATTTAAGTAGCATTTTAAGAGCATGAGAAGTGAAAAGTAATAAATAATTATTTCTAAACCGAACACAAATAAAATCATGTCATTACCAATGTAAGGTCAATAATATTGAATAAAAAATGACTAGGAGAATATCATGACGAGGTCTCTACGTCAGGATGACGTCAGACGTCAAAGACTTACATTGGGTACCCACAACACCTAAGGACCTAAGGGTCCAAAGTCAAACTGACATTCTATAACAATAAGGTTGAGTTTCCAGCTAGTTACAAATGACATGACATCACTAATGTCATTTACGACTTGAAGCATATTTTTGTTGAAATGGGTCACAACACAAATTAACGTTCGTGACGGTACATACACGGTGTGGCCTGTAACAGGAGCAAAAAATTAAAACGTAGATTCTACTCCTCAAACTACGCAACGTTTGTTTGACGACTTTGAAAAAAAACTTGCGGTTTGAATTTTATTACATTATAAAGTTAATTCGAACACGCAATGTACTATGAAATTGGTTATGTCTGTAGAGTGACTAGACTGACAGGGGATGTCAATTAGACGGAGGTTTAAGTACATTGAAAATACTATTTACTTTGTTTGAAAAATGGACAATCTAAAAACTTTATGATTTTAAAAAGTTGCTAAACAAAAGTTGTCTAGTTTGAGGAGTAGAATCTACGTTTTAATTTTTTGCTCCTGTTACAGGTCACACCCTGTATACTCTTATTTAATTGAGCTTTTTTTACCTCCCGTGACGTGGGGTCGACATAACACAGTTAACGATTTTAGCAGGTAACGCGGCAATTAAAAATTACCGCCATTTTGGAATGAGTTTCAAAATAACCGCAAAATGGGTTAATGGACCAAATGAGAGGGTTGCATTATTCATCACGGCTTTTGCAAATGGCACCTGTGAGCTGGCTCTCTAATTTTAAGGGCTGCGACGGTATTATGTACATATATACGTTATTATATGTTCGTCTGTCTGTCTTACTTTGGATTGGATCTTTTAAACCGTAACAGGATTAAAGTTTCACCAAATATTGCATGTATATGCATAATAAATAATAATGAAAATATGCTGTTAAAAAATACGTTTTAAAACGAATTAAGTAATTTGTTTTTGTACAATTTGTGGTTATAAGCATTATGGATTTAACTAGGAGAACAGAGCCCCCTGAAGTTAGTCTAAAATATGTCAGTTGCAATTGTTATCCATTTTGTCGGTAGTGACCTATATAGTGCCACTGCCTGCCTACGAAGCTAGCGTCCCGGGCCTGCGTTCGATTCCCGGTATAGGCTTTTGAGAGCGAATATTTTGTTACTGAGTCATACATGGTTTCTATGTAAGTATTTATTATTATTTAAAGGTATGTTAATATTAGACAAGGTACAAGCCTTGATCTAGTCCCAAACTAAGCAGTTTGGGACTAAATCAATTTGTGTGATATGATAATTATGTCCCCTGATATTCCACGAGAACTTTTGGCCTATGTGTTATTCCAGGGTGTAAGCTCCATTTCAAATTTCATCCAAATCCGTCCAGCCGTTACAGCGTGAAGGAGTATCAAACAAATACATAAAGTTCCGCGCTAATATTATTAGGATTTATCACTTAAATGTAGGAAAGGTTATAGTAAAATTCATTGTCAGTATTGTCACACATAACAAAGGTAACTTGAAACGTTGTCCTTTTTGCTCTTCCCTCGCAGTAAAATCGAGTGAAAGAGCCCATCGATGCTCCAAATGACTCGACTTGTTTGACTTGACTCCCTGCCAAATTTGGCAGTCAAAAGGTTACCTGGCCATATGGGGAGCTTGGGTGAAACTACATTTTTACGAGTATACTTTCAATACCAGTAAATTTATTTAATATGTTTAGTGCCTTTTATTAAAAAATATGTGTGTCCTTCTAGAGAATACTTTTTGGTGCTTTTAGTTGAACTTTTATGTCGCAATTTTTTCTTAAACTCGTTAAAAAAAAGGAGGAGTCAATCTCACACTAATTTACCTAGACCAAAACTAAACTCAAGGCTTGTACTATGGGTATATACTAGATATACATATTTACATAGCTAGAGAAATAAATGATCATCACACAAATATTTGCCCGTACCGGGAATCGAACCCGGGACCGCTAGCTTCATAGGCAGGGTCACTACAGACTGGGCTAACAGCGTCATGTTTTCCCAGGATAAACATATAATTATACGTACTTTAGCTTATTAGTCTGTACCAAAACGTCAATAGGCTGAGGCGTTAAATTGTCCGATGATAGAATTAACAAACAAACAAACATGCCCCACCCACTGCCACTTAAGTTTAGCTTTTTTTTTTCTTTTTATCTTTTTATTTAACTTCTCATACTGCCTACCATACAACTGATGTAACTAAGTGAGTAATGTCCATTTTGTGACTAAAAAGTCCGGACTTTTATCGAAATGTCAGGCTTTTGGCAGAACTTTTCAAATTCCTAAATGGTAACCCTAGTCCGAATCGCTACCACCATCATACCTTCAACTTAAACGCCACGCAGAAGTGTTCGCAAGAAAATAAGATAACAGGTGTATTTACTAGCATAGAGGCATTCCATCTTAGTCCTCAGGCTTGGCAAGTATTGGAGGTGTTGAGGATGAATGGTACGTTTTCCCGTGTGTATGGCTTGAGGTACCTATTTAAAAAGAGTATTAGAAATCTAATTTGAATTCATGTTTGATACGGTATCGTTTTTTATCTAAGTAAAAAACTATTTATCAATCATATTTCAATATTTGATTTGCTTAACAATTTACAAAGTCACTATGTTAAAACACCTAATGCTGGCAACAAAAAATATCGACTGCGTTTAGAAAAAAATGTATGCATAGACGCGTAGGTGTGGGGTCAACGATCCGTGTTATAATCCATTAGTTAGGCTCTGGCAGATGAGACCAATTTTAAAATCGATTGGAATTCGATATTATTCACTACAAAAATAACTCATGTTTAGAATCCAAACATAATATTATGAAAGTTGTTAAACCATACTACTTGTATTCTTTTATCTGTGACCATACGGAGAATTACTTTACTGAAATGGCGCCGACGGAACAGCTGATTAAGCCACAGATAATACTGGGCAAATAAGGCCTGTTATAGAAGAGGTCTATGTCCTACAATAGACTGACGTGGGCGATGTCTTAATAATGAAGAGTGAGAGCCTCCGCAGACTGCAGATTTATTAGAAAATTGTGTGGATGTCCCTATCTATTTTTACAAAGTTGGCTGGGACAAAACTCAATCGGCTGACGATTTAGTCTGCGCTGCCACCTGAGGGGGCCGTGAGAGGGCACTAGAGCTTTGGGATAAAAAAACCGTTATGAGCCATTAATTGCATTTTTAAAATACTTAGTGCTTAATATAAATGGCGAAGAAGTGAAGTTTGAAATGGATAATGAATTGTTTTCGATGCGTCAGCTAAATCTATTACGTCTTTATTCTGTTCATTGCCAGTGGTCATTTTATGCATTAAAAAAATCCAGTAAAAAAGAAGCACTTTTTTATGGAATAGAAGGGACAAACGATCAATGGCACATAGTTAGTGATATCTTTGACCCATAGACGTTTGCGTTCTCAAGATTGCATTGCAATATTTGCAATCCAAAGACTGAAAATGCGTTGCCAGAGGGCTAAGGTTGGTAATATCCCGGGTTAATATTGGGCGTCAATATTGTTCTAAATTATAGTTTTGTGAGAAGCCAAATGACCACACAGGCCACCTGGTTGTAAGGGCATCTGTAACCATAGACATTTGCATTCAAGACTCCGATCTCAAGATTTCAATCCTAATAAGGGCCGTATTAATAAACTCATCTTGAATATGAGGCCCGTCACAAGATACGTCAAAGTAAACGCCAAACCATAGACCACTGTCATTTTTGACGCATCTCGAGACGAGCATTAGAGTTGAGATCAGTTTATTAAAACGGGCCTAAGACTGCAAATGCGTTGCCAACCCTGAGGACTAGATGGAATGCCTCTATGCTAGTAATTTCACCGGTTGTCTCATCCCCACACCGGAACACAATGCGAATGCTGCTTGCCGGTAGATAAAGAATAAGATTTCAAAAAACCCGTACAGTTACAGATACATACACAAACTCACGCCTTCATTCCCAGAGTGGGGTAGGTAGAGCTTCAGAATTACCAACAACACTTAAAAAATATGATAATTCTGTAACCACATTTTGCATAAGGATAAGATGTTAACCAGTGTAGTGACAGGTTGCAAGCCGCCTCTTGCCACATCCACGGGAAGACATGGAGTGGCACTATTCTAACCCGGGAACCACACGGGTCAACTGTACTTAGGTAAGAACTAAAATTAAAAAACCGGCCAAGTGCAAGTCGAACTCGCGCACGAAGGGTTTCGTACCATTATCTATTCAACATTAGCAAAAAAAGGCATTAAAAACACGTTTGTTGTATGGGATACACCCCTTAACTTATTTTATTTTTAAAGTGAATATACAACTAAATATTTTCTGAATATTTCAATCATCTGTTGCCGTTATTAATTTCGAGCAAAAAACGGCAAAATAATCACGTTTGCTGTAGGAACCCCAATTAAATTTTTAATTTAATCTGTATTTAGTATTTGTTGTTATAGCGGCAACAGAAATTCATCTGTGAAAATTTCAAGTATCTAGCTATCACGGTTCATGAGATACAGCTTAGTGACAGACAGACGGACAGACGGACAGCGGAGTCTTGGTAATATGGTCCCGTTTTTACCCTCTGGGTACGGAACCCTAAATTCGGTAACTTTAGTCATGAGAGAAACGAAAATTAAAAATAAAGCTATCACAAATGGTGGTATCTAAGACAAAACTCCGTAACAATTGCGACCATATTACTAACGAGTGAGGATTTAATCTGCTTCGTTTATTAAATTTGAGTTACCACCATTAGCATATGAAGTGACTATAAATGTATGACTAATTTTGACTACTCGCAAAACTAAAGTTACCTTTTTTTATGGCATTTAAAAGGCAAACGATCACACAGGCCACCTGATGGTAAGTGGAAACAGTGACCCATAGACATTCGCATTCACAAGACTGCAAGCCTAAGACTGCAAATGCGCTGCCAACCCTGAGGACTAAGATGGAATGCCTCTATGCTAGTCATTACACAGGCTGTCTATCCCCAAACCGGTACACAACAACGCGAACACTGCCGTTTGGCGGTAGGTTATTGGATAAGATGGTGGTAGCGATCCGGACAGATCCTGCACAAGGTCCTACCACAGGCAATTACCGTTATTTTACTCCATAACTATGTAAGTATGTCCTAATTATGTACCAATTTATTTTGATGTTCTGTAGTGATGTTATTAAGCTATTTTACTATCGGTACATGTGCGTATCTTGAACCCTAACTTGGGTAACGGGTCCCATTGTTTTCTCATGACGTAGTTGAGTTACGGTAACGTGAACGCTCGCGGTTAGTTCCCATCATTCAGTAATTAGTTAAAATAACTAAATATCTGGGTGTTCATTTGATTATTATCACGATTAAAGTTTCACGTGAACTCTCCGTGGTAGTGTCAAATTGGGAGGAGCGGGAGAAGACTGAAAAAAGAGATTTTAATTAACATCGTGGCATAAATTTCGAATATAGTCTTGATTTGAATGAATTATCGATTTAACACAGTTGCTCTGTTCTGTTTAATTGAAATATTTAAACAGTCGCTCTATGGGGTTGCTTCTTTTTATCCTGGTTTTTTTTACAACAGGGAACCATGAACAAAGTTTATTATCAAATAGAGGAAAAAACTTGTTAACTATATGGTACGAGTATCTAAGCCAAGCCAAGAAATGTATGGTAAATTATGAAATTACTAATTAGGTATGCAATACCTCTCAAAAAGAGCTATTTGGTTTTGAAAGCAAGACTGGTCAAAACAAAGTGAAATGGACGCCTAGAAAATTTTCTAATTAATAATGATGTCAGAGATTATTATTTACTAAAGGAAACCGGCGACTTCGTACGCGTAGAATTAGTTTCCCGCTACTCCTCCTACTTCTTCCCGTTGAGGGTCGATTTTCGGGAAATCCTTTATTACTGTACCTCTAGACTTCATAAGGAAAGTATGTGCCAAAAAAGGAATCTTTAGACTCAGCGGTTTGGGTATTTCCATTGCACCAAGCTTTTATGTCAATTCAAACCATTTTTAAATAAAATCGGTTCTAGTTTTTAAACATGTGTCAAAATAAAATGTGTTATAAGTAAATCAAAAGCACTAAGATGTATTGATATCAACTTCGAAGCATATCACTCCCAAAATAACTTTCTACCCCTTTTTCGCCCCATTAGGGGCTGGATTTCAATAAAATACGAAACACGTCTTCCATCAATTCTGTTAAAGAATGTTAATGCGAATTTTGAAGTAGATTGGACTAAGGAATCACGTTGCTGTATACAAAGTGAACCCCCCTTTTTCACCAGGGGTTCTTACAGGCCACCTGATGGTCTTGATTATCTCTATGCTAGTCATTACACCGTCTGTCTTATCCCCAAACCCCAATGCGAACACTGCTGTTTGGCGGTAGGTTAATGGATAAGATGGTGGTAGCGATCCGGACGGACCCTGCACAAGGTCCTACCACCCGCAAAGCTTGTCCCGTTTTCAGACACGTATATGGAAAAATCGTCACTAAAGTTCGACTTAATCTTCATTAATTGACTTAGTGCGGCTGTTACACATTACATTTTAAAATCCCTTTCGGTAACAGGAAAGATAAATATTTTTATGTGACTGTACGTTCCAAATAACGGATAATGAATATCATAACGTGTTTTTCCACATTTTACCCTATACGTCTGAAATTATCCTGAAAGGCTTCATCGAATCCGTATAAATAGAAACAAGGTCGAATACGCATAACCTTCGTACGGTAATCAATAGAAAATAATAATGAACAGAAATTATTGAATGGTAAGTATTATTATAAGTAAAAAAACAGCGTTGTCCTTGCACACTGATAATACTTTAGCCAAGCTTTAGCCGAGTTTTCAACCTAGGTCAGGTAAGATCCAAATATGGTGTAAAATGCGTTTTCGGTGAGGTTAATTTTCATGGTGGGATTTTTGACATGCCACAGACAGTCAAAAGACGTAACGTTATGGACAATCAATTAGTTGTTTGGGGGCCATTTGCAACGTCAAAAGATGGCGGATGTGTAATTTGTTTTATTTTTTATTTTTGTGTATTTAGGTGTTCAAAGTTCTTTTTTGCTAGTGATTTGTATTTTTAATGCCTTTGTGTTGCACAGTGATAGAAGACTTGGACTTATTTCGTGTATCCTGGCCTCTTACTTCTCGTTTCAAGTGAACTCGCAGTGGTACAGAGATTAAAACTATCTTGACCTCTGTCCTACACATCACCGTACAACGTTGCCCCCAATCTTCCTAGAGAAGATTGAATTGTGTTTTATTAATATATTGATTTATACTTATATATACTTGACACTGGCGAAATCACTTCATGGTGGAAACGCCATATTCCCGCGGTAGTACCTAGCTGTTCAAGACGCCGCGGGGCAAAGAAAATAATAATAATATATATATTTATTTAGGTTTGTAGCAATTAACTTAATTGTCGTATGTTTATCGTCGTATTTTGTAATTTGTACCTACAGCAGTGGCGGATCCAGGAACAAGGGTGGAGGGTAAAAATGCTAAAACATACAAGCGTCTTATTCGGTATGATTGTATCACAAACATTGAAAAAAAAACAGCAGTATATAAAAAAATGGTCAAGTGTGAGTTTGGCACCAGCTGATTCGATTTTAAATTAAAATCGAATTGGAATATAATAATACCTACGCGGCGTTACGCAACCCTCGGTGCGCGAGTGTGACATGCACTTGACCGGTTTTTATTCAAAGAACATCCATATTTTTCATTGAAAATGTAAATCGGGCTGTGAAAGCCACTTTAAGAAAAGCTGTCATAAAAACGTGTGCTATCACAGAAAAGTGAAACGCGTGACAAATTGTGGCACTTCGCTAAAGTCGTTTGGGGTCGATAAGGCACAGAGAAGTCAGCTTAAGTTGAGGCCAGTCATCATCACTGACATTACCACGCCATAGTTTTCTGACGGGCACAAGAGTAACTCGCAGCTAGCTATTAATAGGATTGTGAAGTTAATAATTTCCATATATGCGATAAGGTTTCTCTCCCCTTAAACATAGTCCGATTTTTACGGTTTTTGAATATGTTTTAATTGATATGATAAAATAAATTATGTCTCGCAAAAAAAAAACCGATGCGTTACCGGTTTTTTGATAACAACTACGACATATTCAAAAATTGTGTAAATCGGACGTTACACGGCGACATACTCGTAGACATTAAACACAAGAGACAAGTTTCAACATCAGTGTCACTGTCAGAGTCGTCAAAACAATAAGTAATTTCTATGTCCGACGATGGATGATGAACTGTCAACGAAATGCATTTCGGGGCCACAATTGAATGTAAGTAATCAATCAAATGAAAATGAGATTGGTAGTTTCACTGTGGCTAACAAATTAACTTCTCTTAAGTTAAATGAGTAGGTGATTCCATTTGAGTACGTTAAGTATAGTAAATAAATAAATAAATATGTACTTGTTTTGGGACACGTCAAAGAAATGTAAAATCATAGAATCTGTTGTCTTTGTGTGACTTATGTGTACATAGTCTTGGCTACATACTGTAAATGGCAGCTAGATGTGGGTTGCAAAAACAGGAAAACGAAACCTAAATTATTTATAAAACTGTTAACCTGAATTCTGAGAACGCTTCCACAAATCTAAGTAAATGACTTAGCTTTTTGTAAAACCGGCTGTCAACAGTTAAGGGGGGGGGAGCCAAAGGTCGTGCGGTTTTGCTCGCCAATGGATCACTCCCTTTGGCGAGAATTGTGTCTTCTTTGCCTACAATTAAAAATATTATTAAGAGGTATTAATTTTACCCTGTGTGGTTGCCGGGTTAGAATAGTGCCACTCCGTGCTTCCCGCGGATGTCGTAAGAGACGACTAAGGGAGTAAAGGCTTGCAGTACTGTTAGGCGATGGGCTTGCAACCTGTCACTAATACACTGGTAAACATCTTAGCCTGATTGTGCAAAATGTGGTTACAGAATTATCAACAAGTTTTTAGGGTTGTTGGAAATTCTGTAGCTCTGCCTACCCCACTCTGGGAATGAAGGCGTGAGTTTATGTATGTATGTGTAATTTGTTATTCCTTAGAGGAGTTGATATAAAGTATTAAAGGAATTGTTATTTTTATTTATTTAATGCTATAACATCTTCCGATTAACCGCTGGATGACAGCAGCAGAGGACCGATCGTTGTGGAAAACCTTGGGGAAGGCCTTTGTCCAGCAGTGGACGTCTTGCGGCTGATAATGATGATGATGATAACATCTTCATACTTTCATACATGCTTGCATCACTATCTGTCAAATCTGTCAGTACCTATCTAGTGTTATAGCGTCGAATACTAAGCTAATTGGCCGACGAGGAAAAGGAGGATCTCTGTCGGAATAGTTTGTTCTCCAATTACTCGACGACAGCTGGCCCGATTTCTTTTTTTTATTGTTTGATAGTGTATTAAGATCTGATTATGGGATCCTTGAGAAATTTAACCCATAGCGATTTGGGTATTTGGGCTGGTTTATGATTTTTACCATTTTTGTTTTGGCGTAGTTCGTAAAGTCACTTTCGTATTAATATTATTTGTGTTAAAACAAGCAACAAGGAAAGTGTTGACTTTTCGAGAACCGATTAGCTAAGCCTTCTGATAGCACTTAAAAAGTAATATCATATCCACGCTCGATAAACATCTCAAGTGTTTAAACCCGTACTTAGACAAGATAGGGGCTTTCTTTCTATCTATGTTATTCAAACAGGTATTGCCTTAAGTTGCTATGCCAACAACTTGGAAAAAAAAGTAGTCTTCCATGATCTCTCTAGATCGGTGTAGGTAATCTCTCTGATCCCAATAATTTAAATACGAATAGATTCGATTTTTTTCTAGTTTTTTTAAAGTGCTGCCACATAAAAAATGAGTCAAATTAAGAGAATTAGGACGCTAAGTTTTCCATAAAAAATGCGTACGTACTTTTCTTTCCCTTTAAACCTAGTCCATTTTGTACGATTTTTTAATATGTTGTACACATTACGATTATGGAGAACTTAATTTTACGCCCACAACTTAATTTTCAATATTATTGTTATTATGATTGAAAAAATGACCTTCTTGCGTCTTCTCCGCAATGATGGTTATGTCCGCAGCGCTGGTAGATTGACTCTATATTACCGACGTTTAAAAGAGCCCTCATGTGGCCTATTTACTGAATAAATAAGTTAAATTTTGGATTTGAATAATGTATATTTTTCTTTCTAAGATTTTTTTTTAGTAATAAAACAAAATAACCTAAACAAACGGAAACGTTCATACCTAGTTATTCACTAAATATTCAAAAATTAGCTACGTTACCGGCCGGAGCTTAATGTGTATGGAAAACAATTGACAGCTAGTTACTCGATCGCCTCACATTCATCTCAATACGAAAATTCAAATCTATCCGCATTTTGGAAATTAGTATTATATTATTCCAAACTAATTATTAAGGAACGAACACTACAAAGGTTTGGGGCAAAGTGTTGTTAATTTGTAAAAATTGTATAATTATTTAGCGCGGCCATTTATGAAAACCGTAAATTATGATATAGATACTGTCAGCCCAATGGAACCCTGCCCCACCATAGAACTGTGTCACAGTGACGTTATGATAAGTCGTAAGAAATGTCAATCAAATGGTTTTATAATATCACTGCGACACCGTTCTATGGTGGGGCAGGGTTCCATTGTGCTGATGGTACATATATATCAAAAAGAAACATATTTTGTTATTTGTTTTCATAGTAAAAAAGCTTTCAGCGTCAGTTGGTCTGTCTGTATAACCACTAACTCCTAAACCACCTTTTTTCGTGTATGCATGTACGGGTGTTACAGAAAACTCACATAAAGCGAAGCGAATCGAGAGCGGGTCGTTTTAAGTGCATCGGAGCCGAGGTGATATAAATGAGTTCGTAGGTATATTGATACGATTTTTATAAAGCATTCTTTAATATTTCGTGCCCTAAAATGCCCTATATACCTACCTATATTAATAAAATGTTCACTTAATCATAATTAATAATTCGGCCCGCGAGCTCGTAGGCATTACGACCATGAGCGAGTTGTATCGGACTATTTGGTGACGAGCTTTAGGTGATATAGGAATTTAAAAAGACACCTTTTTTTTTAAATACCTTCTTTAAGAAAATCGTGACGATTGATTTAGATTATTATATGTATTTATATTGGGTTCCTATTTTTCAACTATTTTAGTTACAAAAACAAAAACAAACTTGATAAAAACAACAAACTTGACAAAAAAAGGTGATAAATATATTTAGTATCATTATACTAAATATTTTTTATCATCTTTTTTTTATTGAAACTCAAGATCTAAGTAATATACTAACATTATTCTATCCACTCTACCTAATTCCCAAAGAGACTAACTTATCTTTGTTGCATTGCATTACAAAACAAATGCAATAAAATTATAATTCAAAGTGGCCAATTGAACGTGAAATATTTAACGCAGTCATGCAATAAACTGTCCAATTAAACGAGAGAAAACAGCTATTTCCCGCCAACGTCATCCTCTTTAGCTGCATTCAGGAAATAGCATTAGGTATCCCGCGTGGGTCTGGGTATACATAAAGCCCTCCAGACATTTCTATAGGACAGCCGCACCCCCCTCTTTGGGACCTATATCTCTATATCTCCGTCTAAGCGTTTATAACTCCATGACGGGCACAATATACCACCCCAAAGCCCTTGGCAATGAAAAAAAACAACTCACTTTTTTAGGCCCATTCTGGACGATGGTCTCGTACTCTAATCCTTCCGTGGACATCATCTTGGTAACACAATTAATTCACAAAATCACTCTAAAAATTTAATAAACAGTAGACCGCTACTTTTATAAATTAAAGCACTTGTTTTTATAATTGTATGTGTTTTTAGTAATCTGGACTCGCACTTTTATGAAATGAATCACTGCGTGTAGAAGAGTTTGTGGGGATTGGGCTGAATGGATTAATTTGTCGTGCCGGCCGGCACAGAGCACTTGTATCACGCCCGCAGCCTCCCAGAGTCCCGCGAATACAGCCGCGTATCTCCGGCGGGTACCTAAAGAAGAAAGTATATGCATAACTATAAAATACCTACCTACTTGTTTAAATGTAAGGTGCGGCTTGCTTGTGACGATTATTTGCTGGTATACTAATTACTATTTTTGAGAGTGATAAGTGTATTTGTACGTGGCGGTTTAACAATATAAAATAAGGGTAATTTTACAATAGTCGACAATGTTGCAGTAATTCCTAGTAAAATAAGATATATTAAAAATGTGAGGTACTATCTGTTTCAATGACTTGTCAGTTTAACGTCAAACGTCACATAAGATTATCTGTCAAAACAAATGTGGTGGATTCACGAGTCACAAAATATTCGGATTTTAGTTCCAAAAAAAGGAACAATATTCTGATAGACGGTTCTTATTTCGATCAAGAAAGAGCTTTAAAGACATCTGAGTCCAACTAGTGCGCCCTTTCAGTCGGTGAAAGTTTACATTGTTAATAATATTAGCTAGCTTTCTGGTTGAGTTGAACACATCCAAAAATCTCTAAATATGTGTGAAGATTTGAAGATTTTAAAGCAAGGAGCAGAAGCGAAGCTATATATCTGCAATTATCTCGGAAAACCGACACTCATCAAGGAGAGATTTGAAAAGAAATATCGTCAACCAGAACTGGATATTTCTTTAACCAAAGAGCGTATTAAAAATGAAGCTAGAGCCATAGTGCGCTGTAAAGCAGCCGATGTTAAGACTCCATCCTTATATCTGGTAGATTTTGAGCGTAGACGCATATATATGCAACATTTTGAAGCCAGTATTACAGTCAAAGACTTTATAATAAATGTTTTTACAAAGCATAGAGAGAATGGCTCAGGTGATGGTCCAAACAGCCTGGATAAAATTGCTGTATTAATAGGCCAATCTGTGCGTAAATTGCATGAAAACAATATTATTCATGGGGATTTAACAACATCAAATATGTTACTTGTTGAAAAAACTCCAGTATCCGATGATAGCTCGAGATGGTTGGATGTTCACAATTTAGAGCTTGTTATGATTGATTTCGGATTGTCGTTCATCGATTCAAGTACAGAAGATAAAGGGGTTGATCTATATGTACTGGAGCGAGCATTAATAAGTACCCATAATGATTATCCTGATCTTTTCAGCAAGATCCTTGAGGCTTATAAGAACTATAGTAAAAATAATGTTAAGGAGATTTTGAGCAAGTTTGAAGAAGTAAGGGCGAGAGGCAGGAAGAGGACTATGGTCGGATAATGTAATATGTGATTAATAAAGATTTTAATAAAAACTTATATTATATAAACACTTTATTTTGTTTTTTATATATAAAACTTAACCTTTTTTTATTTTTTTATACTGATTAAAACAACTAAGTAAGGCACTTCCTTTGCTCTAAATTGCCACTTTGAGCTTTTAAAAAGAATGCTCTGTTAAATGATACAATCAAGTGAGCAAAGTCACATGAGCTTGCTCACTCGAGGGGAAAAGCAGGTAAGCTGAGAATGCACGCCCTTAAATGTGGTTTTTACGCTCTGATGGGACAACTTCAACTTGACTGGTAATATTTTGTGCAACAAATTGTTTAAGAGAATCACCTACCTGCCCAGAACTCTTTTTATCATTAATAACTCATGGAATATAGGTAAAGTTTCCTAACCGTACGTTTTGACGATGCGCTGGCCTAGTTAGTTAGTAGTAACCCTGCCTACGAAGCTAGTGGTCCTGGGTTCAAATCCCGGTAAGGGCAGATATTTGTGTGATGAGCGCGAATATTTGTTCCTGAGTCATGGATGTTTTCTATGTATTTAAGTATATATTTCTCCATATACATATTTATATCGTTGTCTAGTAGTAGGGACTAGGTCAATTTGTGTAACATTGTCTCCTGTAATTTATTTAAATTATTAAATCTAGGATAAGGTCTAGAATAGAAATAAGGTGTACTTATCTATGTACCTAATAATAACTCAAAACATTTAGCCGTTTATGTGTGATTGCGGGAGGGACAATCATCCAAACTTAAACATTAATAATGGAGCGGTAGGATTTTAGAAATTTTATAATTGATTCAAAAAGACACGATTATTTTCGATTATACTTGGTTTTACAGCACTAGAACTGTCAACGAGGCTGTTTAAGCCATGGTTTTAAAATCTGTGTAATATTACTATATAAAACATTGTGTTTGTAACATGTCAAACGGGTTTTTAGGTGTTGGTTGCAACAACATGAATATTTTTTGTCTTTATTTTCTATAACTATATTTAAACACTCTATCTGTACTTCATCATTGCTTTTTTCTTCTACTACAAAAATAATATTTGTGCTTATAATTATCATTCCCAAAACCACTCACCGCCTTTAGACATATCTTAATAATCTGTGCTCACCGCTTGCATCGAAACTCAGCCTAAGCCTAAAAAGATAACCTCCAAAAGTTGCACTCGGGATTTTATTTGAATTATTTGTAAATAAGTAAATAAAAATTGCAAGATACTGAAAATGAAGCGTCACTTAACGCAAATATCCAGAAACTTTCTTCAAAACAATAGTTCTAGAACACTGTCTGCTTCAAGTAAGAATAATATATTTTTTTGAACTTGTAATAACAAAACAAAACAATTATATTTAAATTATATAAATTTCAGGGTATTTAAGCACGCAAGAAGCGATAGAGCGTCGCAATCATCTATTTACCCTAGAAAAAAAACGACAGCTGGAAGATGTCGGTAGAATTGAGAAGATTGAAGTGAAATATAAGGGTGTCCCTAAAGATTGTACATTGGTTATGAATAGAGATGTTTCTACTCCTTACGACTGTGCTAGACGTAAGTACACAGTCCAAAACTATGCATATTCATTTTATATTTATCGCTGCCCCAATGTTGTACCTAGTGTTCAATTTTGCTATCAACTTGAAATTTGAAATTTGTCAGAGGTCTAAATTGAATGAATATGAATACCCTGATAATGTAAAATTTTCTTTATTATCACTTAGCCAGTTTATAAATTTACAGTTGCTGAGGCCTCCCTTTAGACTTACAAAGTCTGTGTTGGGACACCTCGCTCTTCCAAATAATCAACATAAATGATAGGTACTTAGCATTAATAAAATATGTCCTCTCTCCTCCTGTGTATGTGAGACAGGACATATTTTATTAACGCTAGGTACCTATCATTTATGTTGATACTTAGCATTAATAAAATATGTCCTGTCTCATAGAACCCTATAATACTGGGGCAGCGAAATGTCGTTCATTATCAGGGTCTACTAATTCTCAATATTTATTTGTCCAGCGCGCTAAATCATCAGTGTCATACATCCATACTAATACTAATACTGCGAAAGTCAAGCTTTCATACTAAACAACTTACGTGAATTGAATAAAGATTGGTATGAAAATAAATTTAATCTTTGGAAAGGACTTAAAGCACTTTTTATCTCAGAATACTGAATAGTTCTCGAGGGAAGAGTGATCAATCACTTCTTCATGGATGGAATCATAGGCAACAGCAACCACTGTGAGACTAGATCGCAAAAAATACTGTTGAACAGACTAAGATACCATCATGTTTTATGCAAACACATAAGATCAGACATGCTTAAAAAACGGAATGATTAATTGTGTCGAATGTAATGTTTTATCTCCAGATCTCAGCGAGTGGCATGCAGAGAACAGTGCATTGGCTCTAATTGACGGAGGAGCACATTGGGACATGCACCGGCCTCTGACAGAAAACTGCACCCTTGAAGTGAGTTACATACAAAAATATTTTGTTTCTAACCATACGCCAAATTTACCTGAGGCTCCATCTTTGTAAAAGTTCTCAAAAACTACCTTATCAAAAATCACTTTAGGCTGTTGCTGAACATAAAACAGATGTATTGAATAATCATACAACATAATATTTATAATATATATATTTATATATATTGTGCGGGTGGTAGGACCCTGTGCAGGGTCCGTCCGGATCGCTACCACCATCTTATCCATTAACCTACCGCCAAACAGCAGTGTTCGCATTGTTGTGTTCCGGTTTGGGGATAAGACAGCCGGTGTAATGACTAGCATAGAGGCATTCCATCTTAGTCCTCAGGGTTGGCAACGCATTTGCAGTCTTATGCTAATGTCTATGGGTCACAGTTTCCACTTACCATCAGGTGGCCTGTGTGCTCGGTTGCCTTCTCTATGCCATAAAAAAAAAAATATATACTTCAAAAAAGGAGGATTTTCTCATGTTAGAAAAATATCTTGTAACTTGCTTTTGAATATTATCTAACAAAATACAATGTAGTATGCTTATGCACCATATCTGTGGACACCATAGATACAGTTGTTTTTTCTCACGAAAGCAGGTGGGCCCAAGGCCGTCTTTAACTTTGCTGGGGCCCTTTTGGATAATAAAGAAAGCAAAATATACTAAAAATTCTATCTTTTAGTAATAAATTGTCGGTTCTTTGGGACCCCCTGAGTATGGGGCCCTGGGCATGGGCCCCCGTGTGCCCTTTTGGTAAATACGGCATTGGGTAGGCTATACTTGTCATTGTAATACATATAGACACCTATGCTACTAACCCGATCGACAACAGTTTACGCTCTTAAGCGCAATTCACCCAGGCGGCGGGAGTGGGTCGGTCGTTGTATTCACAGAGAGCGCCGAACCGGGGATCTGACGGTAATGGCGAGTATATAGAGGGCCCGCCGCGTGTGCGGGTGGGTGGCGGGTGATAGGCATTCTCACAGAGCGCGTTGTAAATTCTGCTCTGTATACTCGCCATTACCGTCCGATCCTGCCATCGCCAGCGCGGCGCCCGATCCGCTCCCGCCCGCTGTGAATTACGCTTAAGAGGCAACACGAGCATGCAACACACGTATGGCTCACAGGATTTTGTGACACAAAACAACAGTATGGCAGGAAATTTATGTTCGTTTTGTACGTAGTTCCAAAACTACACCTGCTCCGAGCCCCAGCAAGTGAACAAGGCGTTCTGGCGGACATGCTCCCTGATGCTGGGCGCTGTAGCCACGCAAGCCTTCAAGGATCATGTCACAGTGAAGCTCCATAGCTTTCCGGGTCCAGACAGTAAGTTTTCAAAGATATAAAACATTCTCAATCTTATGACATGTTAATCTTTTGACAATAAAGTCCAGTCATATTATTGAGGCTGGCACTTTCATATTTTTGTCCTCAACTGTTCCACTTGTAATAAATCCATTTTCATAAAAGAACTGTTTGTATGATGAGCGGTTTTTTTTTGTATTTCTCTGTTAGTATATTTATTTTCATCATATTTGAGTAGGTAATCTAACGCACAATATTTTTAATCTTAATCTAAAACAAAATTAACGTTAATTTGATCTAATTACATTATAGAATGTTTGGTTTAACTGGCCCATAGTTGCAACTTTGTGGCTGAAAAAAGTCACATGATTTCTTTTGGCCGTTACCGACTACCTTATTTACATTACTTGAATATTGAAGACAAATAAGTTCTCAGTAAGTGATTTTGTTAATCTTTTGAGAAATAAACGTTACCTAGCTTAGTTTTGAGGTTTATGTGACATAGTCTCCTGACTTATTGTTTATTATCTCCCAGTCCGCAGCGGCTCGTTCATCTACGACGTGGACCTGTCTCTCCCGGAGTGGGCGGCCACCCCGCAGGAGCTGGTGACGCTGGCCGCGGAGTTCGTGAAGCTCGCGCGCCGCGGCGCCCCGCTGGAGCGGCTCGAGGTGGGCGAGGAGCTCGCCAACGAGATGTTCCTGGAGAATGACCACAAGGTCCGACAGATACCGAGCATCGCGAGGGCTTCTGGTAAGTGGACTTATGCGCTTATTACACCTTCCTAAATTAGTCACTAACAAGAGGGACGCAGCAATACGTTGGAACGAGATGGAGATATCTACATACGTCTCTAACGTATTGCGGCATCCCTCTTGTTAGTGACTAATTTAGGAAGGTGTAAAAAGCCCTTTAATGTTACTGTGATGTCAGGGCTCCCCAGGAAATAAACACACCTTCAGCGATGGCCACGTAATTAGGAATGCTGTAAATATGACTTTACAATTTTAACCATGAATATATATCATCAACTAAGGTACAGTAAACTACTGTTAAAAACTTATTTTGTAGGAATTTAAAAACTTAGTGCTGACGCGTCCATACTAAGTTTTTTTTAAATTCTTATAAAATGAAAGTCGTTTTCAACAGAGCTAAATTGTATATGAATTAAAACCTTCCTTTATTAGTTAGCGATAGTGTAACTAACAATAAAATTGGTTGAGAACTTGTTTGGTTCATTGTCAAAATTGAAGTCATATTTGTAGGCTTGTATGGTAAAAACACAAGTATCTCTAATTATATGACCACCACGTTTGTGATGGGAAACGAGCTCTGAACTATGTACGCGTGCCGAGAGATTATAAATGACTGACGTATAGGTTATACCTGAGCGTCATCAAACGACTTCCCTTCTCGCTTCACTCCGCACAGCTGCCGTCCAAGCTGACGCAGCGCATGCTGAGCTTGTATTGTCTGTTTTACACTGATTTTCGACAAACGGGTAAAGATAAAAAAGATAAAAGGTCTACTAGCGCTTCGCAAGAGACCACTGCTGAGAAGAAGCGCCGCAAAAAACTCAACAGTCAGTCGTTTTTTAAATATAGCTTAACTATGATATTATACAATTACAAAACTTAACCTAGCGTTATTTATAAAACATTGAATGCAACGTAAAAAAATAAATATTCATTCGTAGTTGAGTTGAGCAGGAAAATGTGTCAAAACGTAGAATTTTCACAAGACTTATAAGTAGTAGGGTAAAGTCACCAGTGGTCAGCCAGAGACCAGTAGTCGACCTTATATGAGTGCGAAGAGTGGGAAATATATCTTACGTTCTCTTCCGACTTATACAAAGTATAAGCAGAGGTCGACTACAGGTCTCTGGCTGACCACTGGTTACTTTACCTTATTTAAAGGTTGAGTTCAGGCCGAGCATTATAGTTATATTATGTGTATGTAAAAATATTATGAATTTAGAGTTATTTAGTACATTTTTTTAGTGAGTTAACAAATGAAGAGGTTGAGTGTATCCTGCACAAACCTAGATAAATCTGTAAACATTGCCCCTTATATTTATTAATAATAAACATTCACTTTGTCTTCTCCAGGTAAAGTGACACTCTACCGAGTGGAGAAACACGTGGACATCTCGAAAGGCCCCCTGATCAACAACGCGGCTCAAGTCGGCCGCGTGGCCATCACCGCCGTGCACAGGCTTACCGGTGAGTAGCTGGTTACAGGGCCTTGCAGGATACCGATCTTGAGTAAGATGAAAGTCTTAAGGTGCGTGAAAAAGTCTGTAACTTAGTCTTTCAATTATCGAAATGTGCGGCGACTTCTATTGTATGCAGTAACCATGTAATACGATATTGATTTTTACATGTTATGGTACTGCCAACGTTTTCAATGTTATGATAATTCTTGTTTACTTGGCAGTAATGGCGGCCCACTTATAAACAGTATTGATGACATGTCCAAAACGATAACATTTTACTGTGAAGAATACATGCCCAAGATGTTTTTCTTCGCCATTAGAACGCCACGCTACCTCAGAACTAAATCAGGTAGTGTGTGTAGGTACACTACATCTACTGGTGATGGAACTTGGTACTTCGCAATTGCGAGTCGACGCCTCAAGCTAGTAGACAACGTGTCGGACCCCTAATAACAACTCAAATACTTCCCCAGGGTCCCCGGACAGTGACGTGACGCAGCTGTACCGCTTCCAGGGCGTGGCGTTACCAGCAGGGGTTATGCTGGACCACTTCGCGTTCAAAATACTCACCGAACGCGCGCGGAAACTGGTCAGTTTACTCACGATTACGATAGCCTTACCACTAAAAAAATATTGAAAAAATTGTCTGTTGATTGACTACAGATGAATACTGTACATTGACCCCATATTTCTAGTATGCAAAATTTCCACAACCGATCCGTAGTCACACCAATTGGCCACATTGGTGTGACTATGGTTCATTTTATTTACCCGTAGTCACACCAAGACCGAATTTGCGTCTGTTTCTCTTTCAAAACCAAACTCAACAAAGTCAACGGAGCTCCGCTTGCGCGGAGCTCCTATTTCTGGGTTGTTCTGGCCCTCCGGGCCTGATATAAAAACGAACCTAACCTAAACCTTCCTCCTATTTATGTGTTCGTGTGACTACGGATAAATAAAATGAACCATAGTCACACCAGTGTGGCCAATTGGTGTGACTACGGATCCGTTACTAAAATTTCCAGCCCACTATAATATCGGGCCTTGACATTATGAGAAATATGTAAGGATAAATATAACCTCTTAACCTCATCACATATTATAATAATTGACTTTCCGTTAATTCCAGAATCACGCAAGATCGCCGATCAAACCTTTCGAGCATTCAGGCGCGCGCGAGAGCATAGCGGCAACTGCGTAGATGTGTTTGTTAAAGTATTAGTTAGTTTTGTTATAAGTACTGATAGAGAAATAAACTGAATTATGTTAACAGTGTTTTGTTATTTCCTCAATTACCCATACATAGTTTACTGACGGACGAAACGATTTACAATTTGTGTGTTAGTTTTTTACTCCTTCACGCTGCAACCGCTGGATGGATTTGGATGAAACTTGAAATGGATATAGCTTATACCCGGGATTAATGCATAGGCAACACAAAAAAAACAAATACACCATTAAAATTATGTATTCTACCAATAAATAACCTAAAATAAAACCTAAGTAGATTTCGCCTTCTTAGCGTCAGATGGCCCCTCATCTTCTCCATCATTCTGGAATATTGGCATCGGCTGAGTCTTCTTATAGGCTGGTGCCACCCAAAACGGATTCTCTTCTGCATCCTTCGCATACTTCAATATAGCTTCTCTAGGGTCTTGGTCATCATCAACCCTTTTACTCAATCCAAGATTTCTGATGACGAAGGAACTGAGTGTAGATCCTGAAGCAGCTACTCGACCGCCTTGCCCAGAAGTGATAGGCAAGTCAGGCCGATGGGACTTGACAGGGTCCAATCGTTCTTTCTCCATTTTCTTCTTGCTTGTCCGCAACTTCTCTTGCCTGAATAGAGGCAATGCGTGAGGAGTTATAATTTGCTGTGAACTGACCACCTCTACGGAATGTCTCTTTCTATGAGTCTTCACCATACACAATTTAGCACCACGTAGACTCCTCTTCTGGTCGTAATAGCACTTCACAACACCGTTGCCACAACCAACGAAGATCTGATTTAGCTTGGCATGCCAAATACCTTTAATCACATGAGACTTCGTAACACCTATCTCCATAACTTGCTCAAACGTTTTAGTGTTAAAGAAAACTAGTCTACCAACGTCTTTTCCTCTCTCAACAGACTCTCCGGTGAATATCATGGAGTCATCCGGACTGAAACCGCAATCTGTTTGTTCATATCTTGAAAATAGATTGCCAAAAACGTTCACAGGTTGTTTGAAGTTTCTTAGATCCCATATTTTTAATGTTTCATCGTTTCCTCTGCTCGCTAAATAGGATCCTAGATATGAGTAAGCTATACTTGAGATTTCTGTCTGTTTCTGATGCGCTCCTCGTAGTAAAGCGCAAGTGTTGACGAAGGCCTTCCTATGGTCCCACATTTGGATGGATCCGTCGAAGTTTCCGCATACAACTGTGTTTCCGTCTCTTGAGAAGGCGCAGGAGGTTGGGTTGGTTTTCAAGCCGCCCTGTTGACGGGGTTTGATGACGGCCCTGTGCTGTTTGGGGTTCTCTGTGCGCCAGAGCCGCAGGGTACCGTCTTGAGAGCACGTCATGAATTCCTCGCGGATGTGAGGATGCCAGCAACCGCTGTTGAGTGATGCTGTATGTCCTTTTGTTCTGAAAAAAGAGATACATGAGTTAGTTTTCGATGATGTTTCCTATTTTATTAATGGCATTCATAACGAGTTAGAAAGAGATGAATTTATGATTATTTCGTAATTTAGTCATCACAATATCACAGGTCTTTCAACACTGTAAGGCTCCAGGTATAGACGGTTTAAAACGCGGCGCTGATCATCACCAAGGAGTAATGAAAACTTTCTCCAATCTAGGGAATGACTACCCCATCACCCATGGCACAGATGCTGTACATGCATGGATGTTGTAAAAGTATGGACGCTGTAAACGTATGGACGCTGTATAAGTACGGACTATCAATGCTAATAAAGAAATGATGTTGTAAAGCCATAGATGTTTTAAAAGTATGGACGCTGTAAACGTATGGACGCTTTATAAGTACGAACTATCAATGCTAATAAAGAAATGATGTTGTAAAGCCATAGATGCTGTAAATGCATGGATGTTGTAAAAGTATGGACGCTGTAAACGTATGGACGCTTTATAAGTACGGACTATCAATGCTAATAAAGAAATGATGTTGTAAAGCCACAGATGCTGTAAATGCATGGATGTTGTAAAAGTATGGACGCTGTAAACGTATGGACGCTTTATAAGTACGGACTATCAATGCTAATAAAGAAAATTAAATGATGTTGTAAAGCCATAGATGCTGTAAATGCATGGATGTTGTAAAAGTATGGACGCTGTAAACGTATGGACGCTTTATAAGTACGGACTATCAATGCTAATAAAGAAATGATGCTGTAAAGCCATAGATGCTGTAAATGCATGGATGTTGTAAAAGTATGGACGCTGTAAACGTATGGACGCTTTATAAGTACGGATTATCGATGCTAATAAAGAAATTATGTTGTAAAGTCATAGATGCTGTAAATGCATGGATGTTGTAAAGGTGTGGACGCTGTTAAGTTATGGACGCTATATAGGTACTTTCAGATGCCCTAACTAACTATGGATGGTAATAAGGACATGATGCTGTAAATCTATGTATCCACCACTCGGTAGTTCGAAATCTACCAGCGTGCGTGTGGAATGTGGAATCCTTCAAAAATCGAGCCTGCACTTTTCTCAAGACCGGTGGGGCACTTGGAGTTGATGTTGCGGGTGTTTACGGGTCGCGATGATCAGTTACCATCAGATGACTCGCTTGCTTGTATGCCACGCTGATCACATATTAAAGAATCCGTGTACTAACTTCGCCATGTCCGCGATGTACTGGTCCCCCTTGACGCACTCGAGCAGCTCGAACCCGTCCCGGTCGAGCACCTTGGCCTGCGCGGCGCCGCTGACCACGAGCAGCGAGTCGCCGGTGGCGGAGTACTGCAGCGCGCGCACCGGGTGGTTCTCGCACGGCTGCAGCGTGCGGAATGAACGCATGGACGAGTCCATGCCTGGGAGGAGAAGTTGCTTTAGTGACCACCAGTGCGCAGCTAGCAGTTGGCAAAAAATTGTCTATCTTTGCGCATATTCCTCTTTCAAGGTAAACGGGAATGCCAGACAGACTTATTTGAATTTGGAAGTTTTGGAACTCTAGAATGGTTGAAACTAAGATTTATATTGTAATATGTACTCGTATGTATATGATTTGACATTAGGTTACGACCATGACGAATTAAAGGGATACGTTCGTATTTGTTCACTGTAACATGTACATTAATAATATTTCTATTTATATCAGGAATCATTTGTCTTTTTAGGCATGTTTATCTTTTTCTTTCTCCTTAGTAAGAACCTAGAGCGTACAAGGAAAGGAACCCAACTGTCTGACTCCGATTTTGTTGATTTTGATATATGTTAGAGAGTAGTCTAAAATAACACTAAAGCTCATTAAAAAAAAAACCAAAGAAAGTGTATCTTCAATGAAAAGTATATAATTGTGAAGGGTATTTTTTTTTAATATGAGTTTTCCCGATTAAACAAAACACGCGCTCATTATTTTTCATGTTCTTAAACATATAATGAAACCAATGCAAGAAACTTGCAATTAAAAAAAAACTCTAGAAGTTAGTCACTTTTCAGTACTTTGGAGGTCAATTTTTCCCAACAGGTTGAGTTTGGGCAGCTAAAAAAAAATACGTGTGTTATTTTAGACTACTCTAGAGAGTATTTTTTTTGATGATCTTTAGCCGATATAGCTAAACATGTGCTCATAATTCTTTCATGTTCTTAAACATAATAATTAAAGCAGTAGGATACTAGCAATTTAAAAAAGAAATCTCTGTAGAAGTTAGAGGGTTTAGTCACAACAGGTTGAGATTGGGCAGCTAAAAAAATATACCTGTGTGTTATTTTAGACTACTCTCTAATACATATCAAAATCAACAAAATCGGAGCCGGACAGTTGGGTTCCTTTCCTTCTTAGTTTAATTTAACCCAAAACGTGGTAGAGTGAAATGAGGGTGGGGTTATTTAAAAGCAGGTAGAAACTCGAACAGCTGGAATTGATCTAAACATGATTCTATTTTTAAGAGAATAAGAGCATGTTTTAAACATCTCACGTAAATAATGTCGAGGATCGCTAGACATGTGCTTTATGACATTATTAACGTGAGTAACCTGTTGTGCTCTCTTTAATAATATGAACATATGTAGATAATATTGAGCTGCTCCACTTTCCACCTACTCCTGATGCTGACTGTACAAAAAAAATGTATTAATAAAACCTTTCCTAGATTAACTTAGGTTTAAGAACAATTAATGTCTCTTACCTGCAAAGTCCCAGAACGACACATCATAGTCCACGGACCCTGTGGCTAATCGCGCTCCGGAGGGGTCCACTGCTAATGCTACAACAGCTTTCGTTCCGTGAAGCATTTCCACCTGGAACATATGGGAAGATATTCATATCAAGAATGGGAAGTTCAGTTCAGTATTATTTATTATATGACTGTGAACTTGTGTTCAATGCACAGGTGAAAGTCAGCAAAGCAGTTATATGAAGTGCAAGGAGTAAATGGCATTAAAAATCTTATTGTTCTACATTTTCTGTCCGTCTTTCTACAATATAACTGTTTTAATATAATTAGCTAGAACTGAAGTGGCAGTGGGCGGGGCACATTGCTCGCAGGACTGATGGCCAATGGGGTCAGAAGGTTCTGGAGTGGCGCAGACCGGAAGACGAGCTGTAGGTAGGCCTCCAACAAGATGGAGTGACGACCTCGTCAGGATCGCGGGACCGCGGTGGATGCGAAAAGCACAAGACTGGTCTGAGTGGAAAGCCTTGGGGGAGGCCTATGTCCAGCAGTGGACGTCTTTCGGCTGACATGATGATGATGATGAATTTAATTAACTTTATAAACATATGAAAAAGAGAAATGCATAAACATACCTCATGACTATTAGGTATCCGTTTCTCCAAGCTAACTTCCTCCTCATCTTCTGAACTGCTGAGGTCATCATAACTGTCATCTCCATCTTTCTCCTTCTTGCCCTTACTCTTCTCCTCAGGCGGAGCTACATTGCTGGCACTAGGAGGCAACGGTCCTATAACGTCTTCGTCTTCTTCATCAGGCTCTGTTTCCTGTGGTTCTGGCTCTTTTGGCTTTGCTGCTTCTTCCTCTAATTTCTTTTTATTAGCCTGTTGGTGTAAATCAGTTAAAATAAAATAATCAATTTGATTCAATACAATGTTAATAAAAACTTCTTTATTTGATTTGATTTGATTATTTTATTGATAAATATAAATTTACATGTCATTTTACAGTACATAAGTAGTTATTAGAAATTTATACATTTGTTATTAATTATTTATAACTAACATTACAGTAGCTTTTAACTAACAATTGGTTTACCAAGTATTGACAATCATTGAGACACATATTGTAGCTCGATAACAGAAGTTAATCTTTGTAGTAAGTGACAAAGTCATACACTACCAGTAGGTATTAAAAATTTGCATATTTTATTCTTAAACATTCTAAACGTCCGACTTCCCATCATAGTTAAGCCTGGAGTAGCGAGACATATTTGTAAAAAAGTCCTCAACCGAATAACACGCCATGTCAATCAGTAGGTGTTTTAGTTGCTTGCGAAATACACTATCACTGGCGACACCCCTAATAGCACTAGGAAGGATGTTGTATAATTTTGGACCTATCACTCTTAGACACTTTTTAGATTTGGCTAACCTAACAGCAGGTACGTATAGATCGAGGCGCCGCCTTGTGTTGAAGTTAAAGTGGTCCGCATTTGTGGGCATTTAACTTAGGTTAGTTCGAACGTACTTACAGATCTCCATGATGTATACGCTAGGGAGAGTAAGTATTTTCAATTTTTTAAATAACTCTTGAGCAGGGTAGTCCCATTTCACTCCAGCTAGTATTCTTACAGCACGCTTTTGCATCTTAAATGCCCTCTCACGGTCGGCTGCTGTTCCCCACAAGTCGATCCCAAGACTCATAATACTATGAAAATAGCCGTAATAGGCTTTTAGTACATTGACTGCAGAGAGACTAGGTTGTAGCCTTGCTAGAGCGTGGCACGCTGCAGACAGTCGCCCACACGAGTAATCAATGTGGTCCGCCCATGTTAGGCCAGCGTCAATTTTATAACCCAGGTACTTAACGACGTTAACCTGGGGCACTTTAACGCCATTACAGATTACGTTGAGCTCGTGCTCGTGTGTTTTCCGCAATTGGAAGTGCATTAGAAATGTTTTTTCAACATTAAGTTTCATTCCGTTTATTGAAAACCAGTGAGCAAGGTCTGTCATCACACGGGACAATTTACATTGGAGCTGGGAATAGGTCCTGTCCGCGACGATAACACAGGTATCGTCTGCAAACATAACAAAGTCAGCGTCGGTTGATGCAGTCGTGATATCGTTCACAAGGATCAAAAACAGGTTGTTTCCCATTACCGATCCCTGCGGAACGCCATTTTTACCTATCGGTTTAAGGGGCAAGATAGTTTTAACCCTTTTTAATTTAAAGGCAATTTAGCAACTTCATTATATTTATTTAGAATTTCAAGCTTACATACTACAGAATATGATACATATTGTTATTTCTGCATAAATATCTTGCTTTTAAATGATACCCTGGGAAGTGTCAAACATGAAACTATATTTGAATTTTACTTATCATAACTGTGTAACTGGGGCCTTATTAAGGGTTAATATTTTGGATTATGGTTATAGTTGTATGAGCCTTCTTTAGCAAAGTATAGTTTGACCTACATACAGATGTAGTGCATAATCATACCAGAACATATTTTGACAGATAAGTTAGTATTTGTCTCAATAATTATATATGAATTAGTCTCGATAAGATTATCAATGGGAACTTAAGCTCATTTCTCAGTCAACGGTGACGCTATATAAAACAAATTCTTCGGACCAAAAACTATGTGGTATGGATTGTTGACGCCTTCAACAACAACACGAACTTCTAATGATAAGCATTAGTGTCTCAAGAAATATTTAAAAAACACCATTTAAAGACTCTTTTTTTATTCTGTACCGACCTCTATCTCATCTCACGGTAAATAATGATGAAGTCCATTATAAAACGGGGTACTTTATATTACTAACCTCTTGAGCTGTTTTCTTTGCTTGCTCCATCATCTCATCAATACTGAAATTCTTGGCCTTTTTCCCGAAATTCTTGATACCCATAACCTGATGAACATGCTGGCTCTCCAAGTCTTCTGCTATCTCCTCGATTTCCTTCTGTTCTTGGATAGGAGTGCGACCAAAAGTTCCAAAACCTGATGTGTCATTTTCTTCATCGTTTGACTTTTCTATTGGTTTATTAATATTAAAACTGATTTTGCCGAAGGATATAGGCTTTTTACTCATGATTGAAGTTTATTTAGCGTTTATTCCCGAGACAGAGTAATTATTTAAAATATATACTGATCTAGTGCCTGCTTGACTTACGAATGCATATAAACATTTGTCGACGTATATACTAATTCATTATATATATTTTTTAAATTACGATGGCTAATAATAATATGAGAAAAGACCCAGCGCTAACATGCCGAGAGACATTGACTGACATTGACAGTGTCAAACTAAGTGTAAAACACAAAGTTGATTGACAGTATAGTAATAACCGGTACTGTCAAGTTGACAATTCTTATATAGTGAGACAATTTATTTCAAGTTCATACCGGTTTCCATAATCGATAAGTAGTCGGTCAAGGCGAGAAGTTATTTAAAAACGAATAGTATTTTCAATTCTTCTTCATATAGGATAACAAGCATATACATTTTTGCGTATCGTGGTTTTTATGAATTTTAATAAAGAAAAGTAGTATTTATATATTTAAGTGTTCTATAATCGATAATTTAACATCGATAACCAGCATATATTTCGATTGTCATCGTTTCTTAGAATCTGTCATGAATCTGACTGGACTGATTTCATGACCCAATTTGTACACAATATTTGTTTTCAAATTTCAATATTACTCAGAAAATAAACAGCTTTTGAACAAGGAAGCCGCCGGAACAAAGAAATTAGGTAAAGTACACTGCATTTTAAAGTTTATAAAAGGCCGGTATTCTACACAAGGTACATTATAATTATTTTAATTATCAACGCAGCAGTATTCTATAGCGTTAATCTGTTCAAAAATATAAAGCCGACAAAATTACGTTTTGTTGTTTGCACTTAGCGTAAAAAGTTCAGAAGTTTAATTGGTTATTCTACTTTTAGCAGACATATTTTCTTACTTTAAGTGATAGAGGTTTGTATTTTTCTCGGAATTATTTAATTTCAAATGGTTCCAGTATACCTACTAAATAGCTCTAAAATAGGATTGTGAAAGTATTTATATCATCATTATATTTTATTTGCGGCGGTTTTTGTAAGTAGGTATTATAGTAAAAAGTAGTGTTGGGGGTAGTTTTTCGTTTTTTTTATTCAGCAAAACGTTTTTAAAATTTCTTATTTTTGGAGTGTTTAGAATTATTTGCCATTAACCCAAATAGCTTCCAGGTTTGTACCCGAACCCCTAAAACAACAACATTTGTACTGTATTCATATTCATAATTAAATTTGTTGTATCCATGGTATTTACAGTGGTTTTACAGCATAGTATAGTGCTTAACATGGATGCTATTAGGGTATAGCAATATTAAAAACTAAATAAAAGATAATAACCTACATACAACCAAGGTAAAGTTTGTGACATTGTAAGGGGTAATCTCTGGATCTACTGAACCGATTTTAAAACATATTATTTAAAAAAAAACAATGCAGTGGGCACAGGAAAAGCTATTATCAAACATAACTACACAGTTACAAAATATAAAACATAAAATCCAGCTCTCTTTCTATAGTAAACATCTGTAATTTTTACATATTTAATATATTGACTTATATACATTTATAATACATTTATATGTTTAATTTTTATGTAGTTGTGATGTTTTTATTAAGAAATGTTTAGTTTTAGTTTCCAGGTTACATTTAATGTAAACAATACACTTAAATGACACTGGGTTAAGCTTAAGTATTCAACACACTGAGAGCAGTAGCGGCGCAGTGCGTTGAGTTCCCATACTAATAAACGTGCCTAAATGGTGCCGGAGGATTTTTAATATGGGTATGTGCCCCACTATGCTGTCTCCACTCTCAATGTGTTCGGGTGTAACATAAGAAAATATGGCTCTTAATCTGAACAACTGACTCTTCCACTACAGAGTACTAATATTTTAATAATTAACCAATAATTCATATTTCACAGAGACAGTTTTTTTCTTTTTGTATCAGATTGTTTATTGAATTCTAAGCAGGGATATTGTAATAATTTAATAATTATTATATAACTAATCAGTTTTTATCATGAAAATATACCTAATTTACTTGGTATATCCAAGTTATATATTTAATAGTATATATGTTATATATTTTGATAAGACACATGTGTTAGCTATAAAAAACGTAATAAAACCCTTAGTATCTTATAACATGAACATTAAGGTGTATATTGTAACATTGTTGCAATATTTGGAAAGTTTTTAGTCTGCATAGCAGTGTAAAGTACTTGAAGAGGGATGCGTGAATCAAACTACAGGTTCCGAGTAAGAATGACCGATGCTTTATTTAACTACCCTCATGCATAATCATGTCTAAATCTAAACTACCTACAACCTCCTTTTTTATTAACAAATGAAATGCCTACGGTTCATCTACACACGCTACAAACACACACAGACACTATAAAATGATTAAATAAATAAATATCGGATTTGTACAACTATTTCTATACACTAAATAATACTTTGGTGGCACACATGGCTATACATAGATAGTAGGTACAACATTAAATCGATAAAAGATTATTAAACATTAATAGTTAATATATGAGTAGTATCACGGCAATACAATATTTTCAGTCGGTTTATATTCCGTTATAAAAATAAATTAAAATAATTATTCCTTAGGTACTATTTCGAAACTCATGAACATAACAATGCAAAATTAATGTGTAGGTAGGTTGGTAATTATTATAATTTTATTATTTAATTAATAACATGCTTATTTAATAACAAACATTTACTTAATAATAATAATATGTTGCTACACTTAAGACAATCATTTTTATAAGATGGCATGGCATGCATTTACATAACGAGTACCTACCTACGAAAATAAAATACATTTAAATAACAAAAAAAATAACACATTTAATAAGGTAAAATAAATTAAATTTAAATTATAAAACAAAATTCGAATTCTATCATGAATAATTGTTTACATTTTTCTAACGATGTTGATATCTATGACTAGTTAGCAAAAGATAATTATGATTTATCGATAAGGTAGCATCAGTTGATCGACCAAGTAACCCTAGTAAGTTGTGTGGTTGATTACTATCGTCGTAACATGAAATAATTTTAACTTATTTAATCACAGAATTATTCTAATGTTGACGTGGACTGCTGACGGAGTTGAAGTACTCAGTAGCCCCAACGATCAGGTGGTATGACTGTCCTGCCGAAACGAGTGACATAATGATTAGTGGTTGTGAGGTTGGACTCTGGCACCGCACGGGAATCGAACCCGCTATGCGAGTTAGCGCCCGGCTGTTGTACTTGGAGTGCGGTCGAGAGTGACGTCATCCCGTTATCGCTAGATGTAATTATGTCCTCGTAAGGCAGCGAACACACCGCGCCTTTTGTCATTGCTCCATCAGGACGTCGTTCAGAGTCTTGTAATAAATGTCTCCGGTTCCTTATTAAGATACCACCACCTTCCACTTGCACCGCGTACGAGCGTATTCCACGGACTGAGAGGACCGTCCCGCTGGCCCAGAGTTTATTGATTCTAACTTTAATCTTTTGACCCGGGACAAGTGGCGTTAAATCGCGAGCTCTTTTATCATAAAATTCTTTTTGTTTTGTCTGACGCGACTGTAGCTCGACTTTGACGTTTTTTTGTATTTTCGGTAACAGTAGTATGGGTGAGCATGGTACAATACTTCTTAATTTACGATTATTTAATATTTCAGATGGAGATGCTAATTTATTGCTTATTGGAGTATTCAAATACTCTAGTAAAGCTAACCTAAATTCAGTGCCTTCGACTTGTGTTTTCTTTAACATATTTTTAACATTTTGCACAGTTCGCTCTGCTTGGCCATTGGACTGAGCATAATGCGGCGAAGATGTTAAATGTTGAAAATTCCACTGCCTAGAAAACGTCTGGAAACTTTGGGATCTAAACTCAGGTCCGTTATCTGACATAACAATGTCTGGTATGCCTTGGCGGCTGAATATAACCTTGAGATGCTGAATGACATGGTCGGATGTTAATGAGTTTAACTCGGTAACCTCAACAAATTTACTGTAATAATCGACAGTAATTAAATATTTATAACCGTTAAAATGGAAGACGTCCACCCCTACCTTTGACCATGCTCTGTTAGGAACTTCGTGAGGTATAAGGGTTTCTTTTCTATGTTCATTCTTAAAAGTTAAACACGCTTGGCAATTGTTAATTAAGTCCTCTAATTGCGTATTTAAGTTTGGCCAAAACATTATTTCTCTAATGCGAAGTTTACACTTTTCAAGACCTAAATGCCCAATGTGTACTCGCCTCAACATTTCACTACGCAATGCGCTCGGAATAATGATTCTATTCCCTTTCCATAACATGTCGTAAGCAATGGACAGCTCATCCCGGTACCCCCAGTATGGTCTTACTTCATTTTCTACGTTTTGTTTGTGTGTCGGCCATCCATTTTTTACGTGCTTAGCTAGTAAAATTAATTCCGAATCTACTCTAGTTAACTTTTGTATTTGTACAAAATGTGTATCTACAAGTGGGTTGCTGACTGCTATTGCACAAACCTGCGCACGCGCCTCCAGCTGATCGCGCGGCTCTGTCGCCGGGCCGCTTACCGGTTCTACGGCGCGGGACAGGGTGTCAGCGATAAATAAATATTTCCCCGGCTTGTACACAAGATTGAAACAGTATGGTTGCAAACGTAATAACATTCTTTGTAACCTAGCAGGAGCAGTCGCTATTGGTTTTGAAATAATGCTGACGAGCGGTTTGTGGTCAGTCTCAATCGTAACATCACTCCGACCGTATAAATATATGTAGAATTTTTCGCAAGCGTAAACGCAAGCTAGTAGCTCTTTTTCTATCTGGGCGTAGTTCTGTTCCGCCTTTGTAAGTGAGCGTGATGCATAACATACTGGTAAATTGTCCTGAAGAAGACAAGCGCCGAGGCCATTTTTACAGGCATCGACCGAAATAACTACAGGCTTCGCTAAACTGTAATACTGTAATACGGGAACGCTCGTCAAGCATTCCTTGAGGTCATTGAACGACTTTTCATGTTCCATATTCCAGTGCCATTCTATATCCTTTTTTAATAACTCTCTAAGTACGTGATTTCTACTAGACAGATTTGATATAAAACTACCGACATAATTAATCATTCCCAGGAACCTCTCCAAATCCTTAACGTCCATAGGCCGGGGCATATTTCTTATTGCTGATGTGTGTGAATCATCAGGATAAATACCCCTCGACGTGATTTTATGACCTAAATATTTTATCTCCGTCAACCCAAATTTGCATTTATCTTTATTTAATTTAATGTTTACATCTCTACACCTATCTAAAACCATTTTCAGCCTACGGTCATGTTCTTCCTTAGTGGAGCCGTAAATAAGTATGTCATCAACAAACAAACATACGCCGGTTATATCATCGAAATTTTCATACATTTTCTTATGAAAAACTTCCGACGCTGAGGTAATGCCAAATGGCAAGCGTAAAAATTTGTAACGTCCAAAACTGGTGTTAAAAGTACAAAGGTCGGTACTTTCCTCGTGTAGTTTTAGTTGCCAGAAACCGTGTTTGGCATCTAATGTACTAAAATACTTAGACCCACCTAAATCCGCGGTTATTTCATCTAAAGTCGGCAATCTGAAATGTTCTCGCCTGATTGCTTGATTTAAATCACGAGGATCCAAACAAATCCTTATATCTCCGTTGGTTTTCTTAGCAACCGTTATGCTGTTTACCCAATCAGTCGGACCCTCAACTTTTGCAATAATTCCATCTCGTACCATTTCATCCAATTTGCCTTTTACACTATCTTTTATAGCTAACGGTAATTTCCTTGGCGCATGTACCACCGGTCTAATATTTGTATTTATTTCAATTTTATATTCGCCTGGCATGCAACCAACTCCCTCAAAAACGTCAGAATAATCCCTAAATATGCTACTGTTTGTTGTTTGCTCACAGTCGTTATTTATAGACAATACTAATTTAATAACATTTAACTCACTACACGAATCGCGACCTAGAATAGGCGGAGAAGTTACATCGGCAACTAAAAAATCCAGAATAAAAGCACGATTTTTATGTGTTACTTTTAGATTGCAACGTCCAATAACTTTAATATTATTTCCTGAATAACCTCGCAAACGAACCGATGAAGGCCCTAAATCCGTCTCTGAAATACCTATCTCGGTCAAAAATGAACGCGGCAACACGTTGACATCAGCACCAGTGTCCAATTTAAATTTAATTTCATGATCATTTATCATTAAATCTACGGACCAGTCATTATGCGTATCAGAAAAATAGTAAATTACCTGGTCGGTCGACTCATCTGCCTGAACTTCATGTACATTGCACATCCGGGAAAAATGGTCGTAATTATTACACCTTAAACATCTCCTTCCCGCTGCAGGGCATCTTTCACTTTGATGCGAAAGACCGCATCTTGAACAGCAACTCGTTTGTCCATTCCTGTAGTGCTGCACTGGCTGAGGTTGAGAACTCCGCGAAGCAGCCGGCTGGCCGTTAAACCGCGGCGGGACGGCGCACGGCGCGCCCGCAAGTGCCCGGCCGCGACCCCTGCCGCGCTGACTACCGCGATAATTGCGCGGTCCTCCTCTCGAAATCCAGTCCACCGAGCGCATATCACTCACATCTTCAAAATATTGTTCTCGCTGATTAACGTTATAAACATGATGTTCACTCGATTCTTTTCTAATAGTACCAGCTTGCAATCTTGATATGTGTGCTAAATTACATATATCTAATGATTTCTTCAAATTCAAATCTGGTTCACGCAAAAGACGTTCACGTAACGCGTCCTCCCGTATTCCGCATATGAGCCTATCCCTTATTAAGTCCTCCATTAGGTCCTTAAATTCGCACGAACTCGCCAACTTTTTCAATTCAAATGCGTATTGTTCTATAGATTCGCTTTGTTCTTGATTTCGAATAAAAAACTTATGCCGCTCAATAGTGATATTTTTCTTCGGTAAAAAAAATGAATCGAATTGCTTCAACACCTTTTCAACTGTATCAACCTTTACTTTAGCGTCAAATTGCGCAAATACCTCCCGGCACTGTTCTCCGATGACGTGCAACAAAATGTTCGTTTGTACTTTTTCACTTTTACTGTTAAGCTCACACGCTTCGAAATAAATATTAAACGCATTTTTCCATTTTTCCCATTCCTTCGATAAGTTTCCAGAAGTAACGTTCTCCAAATTATTAATAAAATGAAACGGGGACGGTGGCGGCAGAACCGCTTCCATTGTTGCACAAAAACGTCGGTACACACCCACTAAACGTAAGCCTCTTAGGTTGATACTACAGCTCACAAACTGTACAACAGTCAGCTATAATAACTATTCGCACTTATTGGTAACAATAACACTTTGGTAGGCTTCTTTTTTCACACTCGGCTGCGCCATGTAAAGTACTTGAAGAGGGATGCGTGAATCAAACTACAGGTTCCGAGTAAGAATGACCGATGCTTTATTTAACTACCCTCATGCATAATCATGTCTAAATCTAAACTACCTACAAGCAGAAAGGCTTCGGTTAGGGTTCCTTAATTATAGTCTGGAAACCTTTTAGCAATTACCTAAATTTGATATGTTATTACTTTATTATCTAACTGTTTTTTGAGACTGCCCCAAGCGTAAAGTGGCACTCTCATTATATATTGTTAGGATTGGAACTCTTGGAATAGAGCTGAAACAAATTCACAAGTTATTTTTAATAGAATAGTGATTAATAATATTCACTATTTTCTTTCCATTACCTTGTAGAAGTATTTTTGTTTTTGACACTTATTTCGCCTTTTTATAATATGTGTAATTTTATTAATGTCCAATTGTGGGGAACCTAATTGGTAAAAGCAAAGCTTATCGCCTGGATATTATTTCCTACGGAACTCTTGCTTATGCCACGCTGCGCACGCGCCGCGCTGCAACAACAACAATATCTGTGCATTAATAATAATCATTCTGTCCTGCGCAGTGGCAACGGACGGTCATGTTGCGCTACGCTATACTCTGCCTCGCGGCGGCGCTCGCCTCGGGCCACGATGTTAAACGTAAGTTTATATGGTTTATTTATTACATAGCGACCAGCGCAAGCTTCCCTTCGGTTTATGTGAGCTTTCTGTAACATCCTTACATAACTCAGAATGTATTTTACATAAAAACCTTCACTCATCACCAGAGGCTGGAATTTTCGAGTACTATTCTGTATTAAGCATTTGAAAATGCACTTGTAGTCTAATAATACAGGTCAGAGTGCATTTTTCATACAAACAAGGCCATTTCGAAGCCTTGGTTCCTTGCCAGGAGTTATTTTGAGGGAGCTTCATCTTCATCATGTCAGCTGAAAGACGTCCACTGCTGGACATAGGCCTCCCCCAAGGCTTTCCACTCAGACCGGTCTTGTGCTTTTCGCATGAGAGAGGTTAAATGGTATATTCTCCGAGGTTCAACATTGGAGGTCAAAAGTTCTTAAAGTTACCTAACTTAATATCGCACAGTCAGTTAACACCACAGCGGGAGAGTTTGGGTCATCATTTGGATTTTCTTACATTTTATTGCCACTTTAGATGTTTTTCTCACAATCAATCAGGGTATCATAGGCACTCTGGAAGTCCTGTATCGATTCTCGGGGTATCCATAATCAGAATTCGCTAAAAGCACGCCCTGGCGAGGAACAAAGGCTTCGAAATAGCTTTGTTTGTATGAAAAACGAACTCTGACCCGTGTTATTTGGCCACGAGTGTAGATTTGATTGTCATGGACTTATTAACGTTCTACTAAGGTGGTTATTGACTCAGTTTTGCACCTAACTGTAAATGGATATACATATATATTTTTAGTGACTCAGGTTTTACAATAATTATGTAAACATTTCTTAAAATATTGCCGTCGTGCCGTCGTCATTCTGTAAGCACTGTTCGGTGATCCGGTGAATTGACCTGAATTTTTTTTTATTATTGTTGCTCGACTTTGAGTTGACTTGTGAGAGCATTGTTATTATTATAATGCATTTACTATATTGTACATTTTAAACAAATTAATGAATACATTTGCGTTCGTAATTTATTAAGATTTTCCGTACTTTTGACTACCGTTTGAAAAATAATTATGAAAAATCCACGGGGAGATAAGGAAACTTGCAGCGGGGCAAAGCCGCGTTTGCGTGATTGTGATATTTAGATAGAAAGAAAGGGTGAAAGAAAAACATTTATTTGTGACATGTCATAACAAAGGACCCATGTTGTGAACACAAGAAGAATGTAGCCACGAAATGGTTCCAACTTTTCGTAATGCCCACAATTCAAAGTCACGGATATCTTGTGCTTGCCTCCCTGGTTGGATCACATATACCTTCAACCTTCATATAATGTCACTTATTGTGAAGAACCGTGTCTAAGTATCAAATGCCATCACTATAAACATACGTTCATTTTACGGTGAGCGTAAAGAACATAGCTATAGCGGTTTTATAGCTTTCTCCTTTTGTTTCGGCGTAGACTGAACTGCATAGCTATGTCATCAAATCCCCCCTGGTGGATAACTGATGTACTGATCTCTTGATAAAAAACGATTGTGTTGCAGAAGCCCCTCCTCAATGGAGTCCTGTGTACACAGTGAAAGGTCTCCTGAACATCCCGTACGCTGAGCTCCATGAACCTCTGTACGCCTGGTAAGTCCCGCTGCTATTCTCAAATTGTAAGACATTAAACTCTTGTTTATTTATGTATTGTTATTTGTTAATTACTTTAGACTACAACTTTGGTATAAAACAACGTATCCAAAAATGGCGAATAATGTTCTCGAACTAAAACGAATCACGCAACAGAATATCTGCACAATGACGCCGCTGCGGTGTGATGTTGCCCGATAGATGGCACGTGCGGGAACTCTCTAAGGATGTGTGCCCATGAAAACTACTAGAACTATTAGTATTCCTTTGAAGAACCGACTTTGCACAGCGCACGCGCATGGTTATGTTAACTAAAGCTGGGCAAATACGACCGCTTCAATAAGCCGAATAGAGCGGCGCCGCGCCAAAATCGATCCGTGAATGTCAAAACTGTAGCGTTAAAAAGTATTTGACGAGGTCCGTTGGATTTCCAACGGATAGCTAATCCGAATGGAACTGTCGTGAATGTCGAAATTTGACTTTGGAACACGCCACGGCACCGCTCCAAGCCAAATGTCGTAGTGATGCGTTCTCTGGCTGCAATTTTCTATATGGCGTGGCGCGCCCGTGAATGTGGTCAATATATTACGCCCATCCAGTTGTATACAATCCATCAGTCGCCGAGAGAGAAGGCGCGTCTGTGAATGCCCAGCTTAATCATTATTTTTGAAAGCGACGTCCTTTTAGACGTTGAATTAAATGTTTTATTTTTAATCGACTTCAAAAAAGGAAGAGGTTCCACGATCCAGTGTATGTAAAAGAAAATTCGTTTTTAATCTACCCTCAAGAAGCGCACGATAGCGCGCAGGCCATGTATTTAAACCGGCAAGCATGTGCAAATAGTGTTTACATTATATGAATAATATTTTCGGTTTGCTGTTTCGTATGTTTTGAATGTGTGCTATTTTGTTGTTTTATACATTTGATAATGTTATGTTTACTGTAACTTAAGTTGTAATTAGGCTGCGGTTTTCCTGTTAGTTTCATAAAGTGCTATAAGTAACAAGTAATTTAAAATAATAAATGATTAACGAGGCGAGCAAAACAATGAGCAAAGTGCAATTTGATACGAGTTCGATTTTAGTTTTTTTTAATAGGATTTTGCTGTGGTAATAAAATATCAGAGGACAATCTTGTACAAATCTATCTATTATGTATGCATGTGAACACTTAAAATAAAAATAATTATAAAAAAGGCATAAATATAGCAAGGATGTCCGATTCGCCTTGGAGATCTTTTGAGATCACTTTAAGGATTCTCTTCCAGTTGACCTTTTAGCGACTGAGAAATAATTAAGTACAACACCAAAGTAAATAAATGTAGTCTAGTCCCGAACTGAGCTCAATCAAAACCATAAAGAGCCCATGAGCCCATTCAAAAAAGAACATTCTCAAAAAGTAAGCTTCAAAAACCCAGCTGCTGTTTGGATAATGTTGTCAATATAATGTTAGGTAGCGTTATTATTTAATTCGTCAATGTCACGTTTAAAAAAACCCGCGACGCTAAGACCAATCTAACGACACGTCGCTAGTGGAAATCGGACCATCCGTTTAGCGTTTACAAGAGAACAAAGAACCATACACGTACCATATGTACGTAACATACAAGTTGAAAAAATGGCGTTTACAGAAAAACGTGTACGTGTTTTTTTTTGTTTTTCGTACTCAGAATCGTTGATACTATTGATCCTCATACAAGAAAAAAAGTGTCCCAAATATTCTATTCTAGATCGTTACATTTTTGTATCATCATCATCATCATCATCATCATTTCAGCCATAGGTCGTCCACTGCTGAACATAGGCCTCTCCCAAAGATTTCCACCTCACCCGGTTGGAAGCGGCCTGCATCCAGCGGGTCCCCGCGGACTTGACCAAATCGTCCGTCCGACATTTTTGTATGCATATCTATTTTTATTACTACGGACGTGACTAACTTGCATAGTAAAATATGGGACACTTTTTCTTGTGTGAGTATCGAATGTATCAACGATAATGAGTATTTTGAATTCCGGAAAAAAGTTCATGTACTTACCCTTTTTTGAAAAACGCTCAAAAACGAACGCCACATGGACGGCAACTTAAATGTTGGAAATAGCAAATTCTATGCTAAGGAGACTTTATTTTATTTTTGAAATCATTAAATATTGCATTTATTTGTTTGTGTGACACTATACCAAAATACCTGGCCTGGAATCCACGACACTTAATTGGAATGAATGTATGTATGTATGTATCATTTCATCAAAGGTCATTTTTGTTGAAACCTTACTGTTTTTGGTAGTGACCCTGCCTACGAAGCTAGCGGTCCTGGGTTCAAATTCCGGTAGTAATTGTGTGATAAGTGCGAATATTTGTTCTTGACTCATGGATGTTTTCTATATATTTAATATAAGTATATATTTCTCTATATAAGTATTTATATCATTGTCTATAGTATACCCATAGTACAAATAAAAAAATAATTGAAAACTCGGCAAAGTAAAACGTTCTAAGAAAAATACATGTGGTGTAATTTCTTTTATTAAAATACTAAAGTTGATCAGAAAATTTAATGTCAAGAGTTTTGGTCAGTTTAGTTACAGATTGATATTAAACATTAAACGGTAACCAATTCAAATGGACCTTGGATTACTTGCGTTAGAATTACGTGTTTCACTTATTTGATGCATTCATAACAATTGTAATAGGTATATGCTTGTGTTTCATATAAATTGTGCAATTTTGATGAATTGAGTATTAAATTTTCTACATGCTGTGAAACTGGGAAATAATGAAAAAGTTTAACAAACAAACAGTGGAAAAAAAGTAACCCCAGACTCATTTTCTGTTTCTCAATTTTAACAAACTAGCGACCCAACCCCGCGTCGTTCCGGTTTACATGAGTTTTTTGTAATAACAGTACGTAATGCAGAATTTATTATATATAGAAAACCTTCCTCTTGAATCACTATTTATTGATGAAAACTGCATTACAATCTGTTGCGTCGTTTGAAAAATGTAAGCGTACATACAGAGGGACAGACGGCTGGAAAGATACGCTTTTTGCGAAGTCAACATTCGTCGAGAAACTAATATATTTATTTCACATTTGTACCAATGCTACACCAGTTTACAGAAGACCCTGTTACGGTATTGCAAAAAAATAATACTTATAAAATTAAAACTAATATTAGTCATTATTAAGATTGCTAATTCGTATTCTACATGCTTATATAAGCTACGTAGGTATGTTTTGCCAAAGATGGTGCGATTTCCACGCATCTTCTCCGCATGAAATCGTGGTCATGCCGTAAATGCCTACAGACCAACACAGACCCAGAGGGACACAGCAATTTCTTAGAGAGAGGAAGTTATACATGTCTCTAATTCAACTACAACTAACAGATACCTATGTCCCTCTGGGTCTGTCCGTACGTATATTAGTCTGCGAAAGCCTTAAGAGCATTGCAAGGACATATATGTCATCATATATATCGCGTGTCAAATGAGGATAAAGCATCCGTCACTGTCGTACTTATTAACGTGTCAGAAGGTGACGGATGCCTTATCTAGACTTTGTCACGTGATAAACGCAGCTATGTTAGGACCCCAGGTATCCTACCTGAATTTTCGTTTCTAGTGACTAAGACTGCGAGCTGATGGATGATAGGCCATCTTGTATTAATTTGATGAGACCGAAAAGATGTGACGACCTCGTAAGGATCGCGGGAGCGCGGTGGATGCGAAAAGCACAAGACTGGTCTGAGTCGAGAGCCTTGGGGGCCTCCCCAAGGCCAAGAGAGCCTTGAGGAGGCCTGTGTCCAGCAGTGGACGGCTTTCGGCTGACATGATGATGGTGATGAAGTTTCTCGGTGGTTATACTGTAATCCTGTGTATTTGAATGTATAAACAAATGATTGCAATTGCGTGCTATGGAAATCTGTCTGTCTATGATATCAAGAGAGTTATGTTTACTAAGTTTGAACTTTATCTAGAGGTCACAAGGTCTCTGATAAGGAGCACTTGGCACACAGATATGGTTGGGTCGAACGGTTTATTGTACAAGACAAAGGAATTTAAAAAGTTATAAAACTTAGACTACTGACGTCCCATGAGCATGCGTTGAATTATAAATTGTATGTACAACATAAGTTTGAAATCACTTGTATATAAAGTTAAAACTGTTTTCTGATCGTGCTATGACGACTAAATTAATTAATTATTATAAAATAAATACACTTATCAAGTTTCTTAGAGTCAATAATATTTATCCCATTTGAAGTATGTTGACCGAGCGTCCGCAGCGTACTCCGCCATTTACGATCCTTGACGAAGTTTGTTATCGTCATATTTTTACTTGAAGTACATTGATCTTGTGTGCCGACGACACGACGAGCGATGGAGCAAGCGAAGCGTAGACCCTGGCTAGGCGGGAGAAGTGTGGGCAGACCACCTGCCCGTTGGTCCGATGACATTAAGGAGACAGCAGGCCCAATCTGGACAAGGGAAACGGATAAGCGTTCTAGATGGAAGCAAATTGGAGAGGCGTATACCCAACGGTGGGCGAATACACGTTGATGAAGAAGAAGAAGACATCGATCTTGATCGACTTTGTAATCGGTCATCATTGGCGATCGTTAAAATACATCATTTATGCCTTTGGGTATTTGAGGAAATTAAGAAAAGCAAAAAGAGGAAACGATTAGGCATAGTGACGAAAACAATGTTTACAGAACCTACACCGCATCACTACCTATACAATATGCCGTAAATTAATAAATACAATTTAAGACTGTTTTTTTTTTTAAATATTAATGAATTGATTAGTCAGTTTGAAAAATGAATAGCTTACTAACATTACATTTCAGGGTTGCCAACGCATTTTAAGTGTCGGGGGGCCACATTTTCAAACTGGGCCCGTTTCATGAACGCTTGTAACTTGTGTTACAAGCGGAAATCTCTTATCAGCAATATGCACTGAAAAGATACTCTCATTACAGAAAATATAGTTTTCTATGAGTTGACCTTTACTTACACGTGTCTCTAGACATACATCTTATCAACCATTAGATTATTTATACGGCCAATTGCAGTCTGATTGCAAATGACCAACAACGGTTCAGGGCCTCTATTCCACCGGGTAAAACTACAGTAGACCCCGCTTAAGGGTTAATACGACTCGCGTCCCGCTTAATACGTCTTCTAAACCATAATACCAAGTTATGTACGCGGGTCAAAAAGAGTTGCAACTAAGCATATCGGACTAATATTACGCAAGGGGACGCGATTCTAGCGACTCCTCCAGGTAAGTTTGTGTGTTGCGACTAAGCGATCGGCTAATTGGTGGGTACTTACACTTAAATTTCATTCACTCATTGTTACCGCTGCACGCTGCGGTTTGTGTGGCTGTGTTTTGATTTGTTTTATGTTTCAATTGTTGTGGGTTATTAAATTCTATCTTTAATCGTGTTAGTCCAGTGATGTCAAAAATTAAAAGGAAAGCTTTATCGCTGCAAGAAAAAGTAACCATATTAAAAGTTTACGAAACGCCTCCAATTTTGTCAAATGCTCAGGCGTTGTCAGTTGTAGCAGATTTAAGACGCTATGTATCGTCTATGGATAATAGCGAAGAAGCGATCCATAAATTAAATTATATTGAAAATCTTGTTATAATAAATGCATCCAAATCGTTACGTCAATCTAAAATAAAAAATTACTTTAAGTAAAACAATTGTTATTAATATATGTACTTTTACATAAACATAATTTTTTGTATCTTCCATTTAAAATAAACAAATTACATGTAAATGTGTGTACATGAAATAATACTAGTTTAATTTTCACGTTTAATACGATTTCCCGTTTAAGACACTTTTTTGCTAGGTCCCCTCAGAATCGTCTTAAGCGGGTTCTACTGCCTTTGACGTGTTATCGTATTGTTTTTAAATCGGCCGCCATTACTGTCAAGTAAATAGGAGGTATGGTAACCTTGACAATATCTTAATGTCATAACATGTCGAGTCTCCTGATTTGTGCCGAAAGGTGTGATCCGGCGTGTTCGGGGCAACCTACCAGCAGCGACCTTGACGCCATCTTGTTTTAAGTTTTACACATTTGTATCATTTCGTCGTATCGTATCTCCGTCGCGTTTCACCGACGCGTATCAAGATCGCTAGTGTGGACGCAAAAACAGCGCGATCATGCGGCGTGCCGTATCTGATCGCTCGGGATCGATGTTGACACGCTTTTATTATATACCCCGCACACTCGCGATCGGATACGCGTATCAAGATCGGTCAGTATGGACGTGTTTTGATACTGTATCACGATACGAAGTTATGATTTGTTACGCGATACGCCGTGGTCGCTCTCGGGGCGGTTTTTCCCCGATCATCAAAGGGTCGTGATACGGTGTGCCCAAAGTGAGCGTCCATACTTAGGATACGCGGACTCGATACGATACACGTGATCGAGTTCGGCAAAATGATAAAAATGTGGACCCAGCTTAAGGTATATGTAATTATGGGCCTCGTTCTCACAGGAAATATGGTTTTACCGAGTGGAATAGACCTCTCCTCCTAGTTTTTTTGTACTGTGTCTGTTTTGTTGCAGACTTGCAGTGTGTATTTGTCAAATTAATGTTATGAATTTGAAAATGTGTATTCTACATTCTCTTGCAAATCTGAAGTTTTGTTTTCCAACGGTTTTAATTGTCCGAAAATCATAAGTTAAATAAAGCCATTCAATTTTTACAATGTTTATAGTAACCTGTAGGTTAGGTCAGGTTTGTTTTATAAAAAACCAGGATAATTAATCGGTTTCAGAAAAAAACTAACTAACTAATGAAAATTTGAACAAACGAAACAGTTGGTAACTGAAATTCGACCTTGTGATAGGTTCTGTGTGCTTGTTTTCCTTGATATATTACAATCCTCGTAAGGCCCACGCATATCTCTATAGTTCGAAAACGAATCTTGTGACAGTACTGACAGTAAAGTTATGTTTGAAGTACATACATAGATACATACCTTCACGCCTGTCTCCCAAAGGGGTAGGCAGACACTATGGAACGCCAGGGGCACCGGTCCAAACATATAACCTTCGCTTCCTCTACATTCATCAATCTCTTGATGCATGTACAGTCAGCTGCAGAGAAAACTGACCCCCCCTGCATACAAGTTGCCTTGCAAAGGGGGTTACATTTCTCTGCAGCTGACCGTACGTCGGTTTCGTGTGCCTTTGATTTGGCCCTTAATCAGCACATCGCGAATCTGATCACCGTACGTCCGTCTAGGACGTCCCCTACCAACATCTCCATTCACTCTCGCCCGCCATATCTCTTTCGTAACTCTTCTTTCATCCATCCTTTCTAAATGACCTAACCATCTCAGCATACCCTTTTCGATCTTAGCCACTACATCTTCTTTCAATCTAGATCGTTCTCGGATCTCGCTATTTCTTACTCTATGTATCAACTCCACACACTTCTTGGAGCTCTCATTTCAACTGCATTAATCCTGCTTTCGTTCTTCTGCCATACCCAAGATTCACTGCCATACATCAATGTTGGTGTCAATACTCCCTGAACAATACCAACGCGAGCATTGCTCGAGATGAACTGACAGATGATAAGATCGAGTGTAACGGTGTCCTGCCGTTTGACCAAAAGTCATTTGGCAAAATTACACTTGACAAACAACGTTTTGCAAAAAAATGTTTCGCCAATTGATCATTTTACTAGTTGTCATTTTAAAAATGGCTCACTTATTCAAATGATCAACAGTTAAATTTACATTTTATAAGTAATTATTTGACAAAATGAACATTTAGCAACGGAGTTATCAGACAAAATTTTAAATGCAACGAGCAAGACGAATCTGGGCAGAACTGACTCGGATAGGTTAGGTTAGAAGGCCAAGGCGGGAGCTTTGCTCCCGCCTTGGCCTTCGAGGTTATTTTTTTCTGCCCAGAAATAGGTAAACTACAGGAAATAATATTTGGTGAAATGGAAAACTGTCAATTAACATTTTATTATTTAACACATTTACCAAGTGTAGTGTTTGCTAATTGATCATTTGCTAATTGAGTTTTTGCAAAATGATACTTTTGTCAAATGTCACGTTTGCCAAATGATTATTTGGTGAAACGTTGTTTGTCAAATGATCATTTGTCAAATATTTTTTTGGTCAAACATTAGTGAACCAGTGTAACGCCCCATTAATCATATCTCCCGCTTTTACCCTTCTTGCAAAATCCCCGTCACATTTCCCATCTCTCGTAAATATAGAACCTACATACACAAACTCATCTCATATGTTTGAAGTAGTTTTGACATATGTCCTACATATCGGCCGTTGGACCTTACGAGGATACCAAAGTAATCCTACTTCTTTTTTATGGCATAGAGAAGGCAAACGAGCACACAGGCCACTTGATGGTAAGTGGAAACTGTGACCCATAGACATTCGCATTCACAAGACTGCAAGCCTAAGACTGCAAATGCGTTGCCAACCCTGAGGACTAAGATGGATTGCCTCTATGCTAGTCATTACACCGGCCGTCTTATCCCCAAACCGGAACAACAATGCGAACACTGCTGTTTGGCGGTAGGTTAATGGATAAGATGGTGGTAGCGATCCGGATGGACCCTGCACAAGGTCCTACCACCCGCAAATGGCGGGTAATACCTACTTATGGCGGACTTCTTGCTTGTCCACAGGTTCGACAGTAAGAATGGCAAGTCTCGCATCGACTACTACGGAACCATGGTCAAGACGTACCAGATGAGTCCCACCGCGTACCCGCAATACGGAACCATGATTAAGGTAATCCATCAGTCTCTTTCTATTGATTGACATTGGAGATCTCTTTAAGATACATCTAGGTATACATGTCATGTATACCTTGCTCTTGTGATAATTGTGCGTTTTGACACTGCTAAATACACATTGTATTTTTGTATATTCGTTGTTGATGAGATTCAAAATCACGTGGCTGGTGAGTTTCTTGCGGCGCTTCTTGTCAGCTGTGGTCTCCTCTTGGGGAGCGCTGGTAAGTCTGACTCGCACGTGTTTGTTCACGGCGCTTCTCTACAATGATGGTCTTGTCCGAAGCGCTGGTAGTTTCACTCCATTATTATACATTATTGGCTATGAATCAATACAACACATATAATCTAAGAAATACGACGCTCTTATATGCTAATAACAATTATGGTAGGAGAACGAATTCGTTTCTAGTTCCTAAAATATATAATGAAATTGATTGGTTAAGAGCGGACACAAAAAGTAACAAAAACGTTGTGAAAAATAGGCAAACTTTCCAAAAGTATCCTTGCTTTCTCTTTTCAATAATATTAAAATGTATACTTGTATACTTAATTGATATGTGATTTAGGTGCATGCATAGAAAAAAACGTTTTTTTTTTTTTATGACATTGAGAAGGCAAACGAGCACACAGGCCACCTGATGGTAAGCGGAAACTGTGACCCATAGACATTCGCATTCACAAGACTACAAGACTAAGACTGCAAATGCGTTGCCAACCCTGAGGACTAAGATGGAATGCCTCTATGCTAGTCATTACACAGGCTGTCTTATCCCCAAACCGGAACACAACAGTGCGAACACTGCTGTTTGGCGATAGGTTAATGGATAAGATGGTGGTAGCGATCTGGACGGACTCTGCACAGAGTCCTACCACCCGCAAATTAGAGCGCGATCTCGCCAACAAACTGTCTTGTCAGTTGGCGGGTTAATTTGTAGTGATAAATTGTTATGAAAGCTTTGAAGATTAAAAAAAAATGTATGACGCCCTATTTGTTATAATCAAACTACTTTCATTTGTTAACAACCCATTCAAGACTACTTTTAATTATTCTTTTTGAACTAAAAACTTATGCGGGCAAACAAGTGGTACAACAATGCCAAATTTCAAGTTGATAGCGGTATCATACGGCATCCTTTTTTACCATTTTGGTACGGAACCCTAAAAACTACTTGTCTGTGTGCAGATTGCACCAGTGACAACAGAGTCGGAGCTCAACAGGCAGACCTGCCTCCAAGTCAACGGCACTGCTGAGCAAGAGACTGGCATACAAAACGTGTTACCCGATATGACTGACTTCAATTATGTCGGTAAGTAACGTACTCTCATCGTAGAATTATAAAATGAAATACTATAGTTATAACTAGATGCAATTTCGTAGCTCGATGTTCCTAGGCATGGGTAAAAATAATTTTGAAACATCGATACTTTTTCTCTACCAAAATGAGAGCGTTAGAAAAAAAAAACGTTTTTATTTTGTAAAACATGACATGACTCTCATGCTCATCTTATGAAATATAGATCTTTGTTTCCACATCTATATTATCAGGTTTATCTCAAGAGCGTTCATGCACTGGCCTGCAACTCGACTCATTAAAAAAGGCAAAATTGTAACTATGAACATTTGTGAAATACCAAACACAGTGTTTTTGTTCTACTTATAACAGATTCTGCTTCTGATTACATTGATTTTTTTGTCTTAAAGTTATATATAAAACTAATTGTAAAGAAGAAATAGATCGAAATCGACGACATAAATATTTTGACCCATGCCTAAGAACGTTCATCTACCAAATTGCAGCTCCGATAACGGGGTCCAGTTATAACTACTTGAAAAGGTACTTTATGCTTAATGCGAATGTTGAGATGGATAACATAAGAAATGAGTGTGTCAGAGGAAGTTTGAACTGATAGAAATATTGGGCGGTACGATTGTCATGGCATGGGCAGGACATGAGGAGGGTTGAAAGTCATGTTATGAGAAGAGCTTTGAGTATGATTCTCGAGGGTTAAAAAGCAAGGACTAAAAAGAGATGGATGGACTGTCTCTGTGAAGAGTGATGTGAGAAAGGAGTGAACGCTGAGATGACGGCTAACAGGGATGTGTGGAGAGAAGACAAGCTGCGCCGATCACATATGATTGGGATAAGGGCAAGCAGATGTTGGTACTATGGGTAGGTACCGGTACATATTCATATATTTTTAGGTACATTTACATACAACCCTCTGAACTTCAGCGCCTGATAGCGGCACATTTCTTCGAAAAATAAATAATAAAACGTGGTTTAGTATATTTTTTTATTTCCAGGCACAGAAACCATGCGTGATACGGAAGCGGCCAAATGGCAGATGGTTACCACCATCGGAGACAAGGTGAACAAGTACACCATGTGGCTGAAGTACAAGAAGGACCTGCGCGGTGGGGACCCGCTGCCGATCCCGCTTAGGTAATGCGAAACGAACTATGAATATTTTGAAGTTTTGGATAAAACGAGGTCCTGGGTAGGGGCAGATATTTGAGTGACGAGCACGAATATTTGTTTCCGAGTCATGGATGTTCTCTATGTAATTTGTATCGTTGTCTAGTACCCATAGTACAAGCCTAGAGCTTAGTTTGGGACTAGGTCGATTGGTGTGACATTGTCCCCTGATATTTATTTATTTTTCGTCGTTGTCATACTTACAAATAAACACTTTTGACAGGTATGAAATGAAAGGTTTCAACTCTCTTCTGGGATCCCACTACGACCACTATTACATCGAATATATGGATTACAACGTCGAGGACATTGACCCGGACGTCTTCAAGGTTGACAGCAGTAAGTACCCTTAGGGTCAGGTCACACAGACCGGCTCGGAGAGGAGCGCAGATTTTTATCACGTTGGAAACAGAGTGTTGGTTTGCATGGGTGTTCTTTGTCATAAAGAATTGACAAAAGAAGTGCACATGCAAAAATAACCCTCCTCCCCGAGCCGGTCTGTGTAAACGGACCCTTACTAAGTATAATATACTTGCTGGATAAAATACTGTTGATTGGTAACGTGTATAACTTCTTAAATCAGAGAGTAACTTCAAACCTTAGAATAATAACACATAGAATGATAGTTTCCTACAGCCAACCCGTCAAAAGTGTCGCACAAAATGGATTCATGTGGGCGTAAGCAACGCGTACTAACACACGACAACACGCACACAAGTAAACAAATAATGTTGCTAGCGGATTACATTTCCCCCTAAACTAGGGGATTTTTTCATATAATCATTTTTGTTAAATTCGATCATTTTTTGTAGTTACTTAGTTATAATACAAACGTTTATTAACACTTATGTAATAAGAAAATGTTTTGTCTCTTTCTAATTCGCATAAAATATCATATTTTAAGTAGGTAGTTTAAGGGTCAATCATCAAAAAATTCAAAAAACGGTTAAAATCGCTAATCATACACAGGGGTTAAATCGATAGCTTTTTAGCTGCTCTATCATCCCTATTCGTTTGTCAATTTATCCAGGGACATCCAGTATATACTCGCAATCACCTTAGTAGGAACTACGTCCCGACGTAGTCTGCACAAGCCACCTTTAGTAAGATATTTGTCTGTGTCATTAAAATGTACAGAACATATTTTTGTCCTCCTAGACGGCTTCCACCAGCTTTCATTTCGATTAAGCCTAATTTTTTCAATCCGACGTGCGGCAATAATCGGATTAGAAGGAAATCTTGAACGAGAAAAACAAGTAATTCAATTCGTATCACAGAATATCACAAAATAGAACAAGTACTTACTATAACAATTTAGGGGGAAAAATTTCGTTATAATGGCAACATTTTCATGTAATGTCTTTAGAAAATAATTTAATATTTTAGTGAATGTTTTACGTAAAACAACAAGTCAAAACATATTACTTACACGTGGAATGTTATTTTACAGTGTTTATTTTCTTGGTCTGAAGTGTGGTGGCACCCATTAACAATACAAATCGTCATAATCAATAAAAATCCGGGAGCTGTTGACGCGGTGTGACGTGATTGCGACTGACAGGCGGCGATCGCCGAGTACACCAGAATGGTGTAGTTTAAGTCTGACGGTTTTGGTGCGCGGACTAGGTTTCTATGTGTTATTATTCTAAGCTTCAAACATTGAACGCATTTCGATGTAGCTTGTATAGCGTGTTCAATTTCTTGTCTATATGGTAAACAACTTTCTAACCTCAAAATAAACCTTATTTGGCTAAAACAGCTCTTCTATCGTACATCAGGACATCATTTGGCCAATCTGTGATTGCTTTCATTTAAAATAGCTGTTTTAGCAAAAAAAGAGGAAAGTTTTATAGCACCGAATTGACTTTACATAAGTTCTACATCGTATTTTTTATTATTTTATCTTGTTCACTGAATTATTTTATGCTTAGTCAATTACATTCTCAAATGCTATGTTTTCAAACATCCGTGAAGTTCTGGCTCACTACTTAAGCGTTCGCCAAACAACCGATACTGTAAACCGGGCACAGTATGTCGGGTCCCGACGCCGTTTCTGCAGAAACAATAAATTAATTCAAAAAACAACAAGTATGAATGAATTTTCTATTTTAATTTCTTTGGTGCTGTCTTAGGTGATTTTTAGTAGATATAAACAGAGCCTTCTGTATCTTAAAAACCAATCAAGTCTACTGAAGTAGTGATAATCAGGGCTCGGAAACATTATTAAAAATAACGTTTAACGTTAACGTTTTAAAAACGTTTCGAACCGTTCTTTGTTCAACATTTTGTTCGGAACGGAAACGAAACGAGAACGTTATCAAAAACCGGTTTAATCCACGGGACGCGGCCGCGCGCGGCGTTCGGCTACAAAGCGGCAACAAGCATGAACTTGTTTAGTAATGTTAGATACTACCAAACCCAGCAAATGGAAAAAAACGGTTGAAAACGTTATATGGATCAAAAAATATTTAAATTTCGTTCTTGTTCAAAAACGTTTTCTATAACGTTATTTGCGAACGAAACCGAAACAAATCGTTCCTTAGGCATTTAAGACGAAACCGTTTCGAAAAAAATACCGTTTTCCTAGCCTTTACCCCCCCTCCCCCCCCAATGTGGGTAGGACCCCTAAATCTTGGTAGGACTCTGCCAATCCTCATTTAGCGTAGTGCAGGTAGATTTAGGTTATGTTAGTTTTGCAGCAAGCCCAGAGGGTCAAAACCCTGGAATTAAACGTCGACTCTGTCAAAATATATTTGTGGAAAAACACGACAGTGAGACTACGATGCTAGGAAAAATAATGACGGATGCTTGGTCAAAGAAGCGACTGATAAAACTAGCAAGGGGAAAAACACAACCGTGAACATAAACTGCCGGGAAAAAGGCGATCTAACAAATGGCTACAATGTTCTGTACAGACATGAAGTGCACCTCGTTCCCCGGGCCCGGCGCGCGACACCTCGCCACCTTCAACCCGCTGAAGGAGTTCGTGCACCCCGTGCATGACGACCACGTGTACAACGAGTTTGAGAGGTAAGCTGTGCGGGAAGATCAGGAACACAGACCGACAGACGGGTCTATATTGTTTGCCATAGTTATTTTTAGTCATAATGTGTTCATTCTTTAGATTGGTTTGTAATTTTTCTATTAAACAAGCAAAGGCAATAAAAAAAGTGGAGATTTAATATCTAATTAATTATAAACTGAACTGATTTTTTTCCGTCTATCTATTCGCCATATACACCGTGGGCCCGAATAACCCGACCAATTTTAACAATCGATACTAGAGCCTATTTGTAGAATATAATGGGTATAATATGTAGTCCAATAACGCATAATTTCCGAGATTTTCATTATTTAAAAAACAATTCCATAGTTAATTTAATTTGAACTCTGTCACCTTAACCTAAAGCATTATTTAATAAGAAATTGATTAATTAATTTATGTTGTATGTGGATGATATTGCTACTTACAACATGAATCTTTCTTAGTAAATAATGCTTTAGGTTAAGGTGACAGAGTTCAAATTTAATTAACTATGGAATTGATTTTTAAATAATAAAAATCTCGGAAATTATGCGTTATTAGGTAATATGCTGGTAGACATTTTTTCCGTGTTCCTTCTCATTGTTTTTAATCGAACAATTCAAGTCTGCCCAGTGTGCACTTCATATACAGTTTTTTAAATCATAAAATAACTTGAAAATGAATGCTACAACTGTCAGATCCCTGGATGTCTGCCTCTTCGATTTTTTGTGTTTACAGGTTGACTGTCTTCATCAGCGCCAGAGGCAGAAATGTGCGCATATTATAGCACACCATTTGTTTTTTATATTTTTGCAACGCTGTCAATTGACAACGCAGCGTCACCATGGTGGCAGACGAGGTCCTTGGTGTTTCTTAGGGTCTAATTACCCATATTAAAAACGTCTGCCACGTGTGCTGATCGTAGAAATTTTGCTCGCCTCCTCCCTAACTGTTTGTGTCACCACTCGCTGGTCGGACTGTAGCTTTAAATCGTCGGCCATACACAGAACAGGAATGTTAACTGTTCCCCAGGTTCAAGAACAAGCACAACCGGCAGTACGAGAACGAGGTGGTCCAGGAGCGGCGGCTGACGATCTTCCGGCAGAACCTGCGCTTCATCCACTCCGCCAACCGCGCGCGCCGCGGGTACAGCGCCGCCGTCAACCACCTCGCCGACCGCACCGACGACGAGCTGGCCGCGCTGCGCGGCCGCCGGTACACGCAGCCCAACCCTGGTGACTCATTACATTACCATCAGGTTTCCAAATCACAACATCACAGGCAATTCCCGACATTCATCGGGAGAGATTGGAAGTCCAAATGACACGAGACACATTGCTGCATATTCCTAATATCATAGTGTGCACTTAACATTCTAAAACAGTAATGTAGAGCACCTGCCACAATGCTATTTTTTTTACAGTAGACCTATGAATAACACAGATGTGGCTTGATTTAATTATTATATCGCATTACTAAAAACACTATGAATATTGAATTATTGCAAGGGATTTTTTTTACTTCCTTCAAAGCGTTATCTACAATAATATAATTGTATGATGAATAATGAAATCATACAAGCTCAATCCCTTTCACTGTCTGAATTAGAGACATTAATTATAAAACTGTCACTAAACACATCCAGATTATCATCAATAAAAAAAATAGCTTAGTTTATCACTAGTTGTTTAAAATAGTGCCCTAATATTGCGCATTAAAATATTAATGGACATGTTGTCAGGTCTCCCGTTCCCGTACGGCGACCTCGAGCTGCAGGAGATGAGCGTGAAGCTGCCCGTGGAGTACGACTGGAGGCTGTTCGGAGCCGTCACTCCCGTTAAAGGTTCATCATCATGATCATCTGATGATTTGGGACTATTGGGTGTAAACCTTGGTCCTAGAATTCATGGATGGTCTATTTCTTAATCTTATAATCAAGAGTCTTACTTTTCATGCCGATGACGTCAAAATGACGAAATCTTGCACACAGATATGTATTAACTGGTACAAATAAAAAAACAGTTTAATCGCAATCAAAATAAGCATCATGGCAGCATCATATTTTTCACCAGTTTTTTTTTTAATGATTATGTAACTCGATGATTTTTGCCACTGCCCTTCTCCGTCAAAAAGTTTCATGAAAGAGTTATATTTATTGACAAACAACAAAAATTAATACATTAAGAATAAAACATTAACTGATATTAAAAACGAATATTAAATAAGACTTAATCTAAGACTGAAGATAGATATACAAATATTCCTCGTTGAATGGCTAAACTTATTCGTTGAGCGAGGAAACTGCCAGCTCCTCGATCTCCAGAGACTTCAATGAGTCTCTTATAGTTTCATTTAGGTTTTGGGAATGAAGTAGGTATTTATTTTTCTACGCGTCAATAGATTACTCCACTTTTTATTTTTTACTTCCGATTTTGTGAATTTAGGGTTACCTTTGGAATGCATATTTTTTTTTATAAACTTCTTTGTTTTTTGTAATAATTAAAATAAAACCGTATCTATTCTAAAAACCGTTATAGGTCAAACGGTTTCATTCTTAAAAAAATATGCGATCCAACAGTGAACCACTAATTTAACGTGTACGTATTCCATTCTTCAGACCAGTCAGTGTGTGGTTCATGCTGGTCCTTCGGAACAGTGGGTTCCGTGGAGGGCGCGCTGTTCCTGCACAACGGAGGACATCTCGTCCGGCTCAGCCAGCAGGCGCTCGTCGACTGCTCTTGGGGGTAACTATACAGATTTCATATTTATATTTAACTGCATTTTAGCTATGCAAACACCGGCACTTATCCATCCAAGATACCACGTTATATAATTTATATCCAAAACTTTTTTTTTAGTTTCGGCAACAACGGCTGCGATGGCGGCGAAGATTTCCGCGCGTACCAGTGGATTATGAGGCATGGCTTGCCTACTGAGGAGGATTATGGAGGCTATTTGGGACAGGTGAGTAGATCATATTGGCTGTTATAAAAACCAACTTACTAACCTGTCGCTGAGCATCAGTGTTTGCATTCGCACTGTTGGGTTCCTGTGTGTGCTAACAGCCGATGACTACGATGACTTGCGCAGCGGCGGTGACAAATGCGGTGGCCACTGATGGTTAAGTGGTGGTAGGGCCTTGTGTAATGATAATAAATCGAAAAATAATTAATTTGGCACATAAAATACTGTTTTTTAGGGTTCCGTACAAAAAATGAAAGACGTCACAGCCAATTTGCTCCAAAACTACTGGACCGATTGTGTTGAAATTTGGTACACATAAGTAAACTGATGACCCAAACACAGATGTGCAAAGTTTTTTTTTTTTTAAATGAGTGTCATATTCGGGGGACAAATTTGGAAATAAAAAAAAAAGTTTTGCAAGCCTTCTTTGTCATATATCAAATGAAAGGGCTCGTTACGAGGATCTGAAATATATTTTTGTTATTATTTTTAAATAAATAGGGTTTATTTTATTCCTGAAAGAAGACGAAAATTTTCCATTACGGTTTTACGCTGTGAGAAAAGGACAGAGTTATGCAACGGCTATACCGCTCACCGTAAAATGAACTGCATAGTCACGTCATAATAACCCTCATGATCTCCGACTCTACTGAAAAAATACAAAATATAGTTTATTGCTTGTACATTACAGGGGAACCTAAAAGAATACTATAAAAAAAATGACGTATGTACAGAACCACGCACTCAACGCTGGTTTTATTAAATACGGCCAAAATAGTCTCCGTTCAGCTTTATGCGTCTGAATGTCATTGATACATTCAGTGAAGCAGGTTTTCAGTGAGACCAGGACAGTATTATGGCGATCGAAGGCATTAAAAATAAAAAATAATCCGAAATGTTGATAACATAATCATTGGTAAAAATCTTCTGTTTCTGGATCCGGCCTGCTGCAAAACTAACATGACCTAAATCTAGGTACATAATTTTTGGGAAAAAGTTATATTGGGGTAAAAATGCGACTGGGAAAGAAGTCAAACGAAATGGGAAAAAACGCGAAAAGAAATATCGCTTTACAGAAATAATGATTATATGAAAATTATCGAACAAGTCCTCTCTATATTTTTTTTCTTAGACCAGGCATCGAGCACACAGGCCACCTGATGGTAAGTGGAAACTGTGACCCATAGACATTCGCATTCACAAGACTGCAAGCCTAAGACTGCAAATGCGTTGCCAACCCTGAGGACTAAGATGGAATACCTCAATGCTAGTCATTACACCGGCTGTCTTATCCTCAAACCGGAACATAACAATGCGAACACTGCTGTTTGGCGGTTGGTTATTGGATAAGATGGTGGTAGCGGACCCTGCACACGGTCCTACCACCCGCACATTTGTTAATTGTTAACAGTCTTCAGTTTGCAAAAAAATGTGTCGCAGGTTCCACCTACCACCTGGGTGCCCGTGTGGTCTGTATGTTCGTTTATCTCCATGATGTAATGACCCGAGTGATTGTTACCAGGACGGCTACTGCCACATCGATAACGTGACCCTAGTGACCTCGATCAAGGGCTGGGTCAACGTCACCTCCGGCGACGAGAACGCTCTGCGGGTCAGTATACTTATTTATAAAAAATGTTTTTTTTTTCTTTGCCCCGCGGTGACTTTAGCAGCTACTACCGCGAGGATATTGCGTTTCCACAATAAAGTGATTTCTCAAGTGTCAAGTATATATTAGTATAAATCAATATAGCAATAAAACATAATCCAATCTTCTCTAATAAGATTGGGGGCAACGTTGTACGGTGATATGTAGGACAGAGGTCAAATATTTTTAACCTTTGCACCACTGCGAGTCCACTTGAAACGAGAATTAAGATGCCAGATACACGAAATAAGTCCAAATCTTCTATCACTGTGCAACACTAAGGCATAAAAAGAACAAATCACTAACAGAAAAGAACTTTGAACACCTAAATACACAAAAATACAAAACTAATACAAATTACACATCCGCCATCTTTTGACGTTGCAAATGGCCTCCCATAAGTCGTTATCGCGGGAGCAAAAACGATTTGACAGTACTGAAAGATTATGACAAATAGGCAATAACAGAGGTGAGGTTTATACCTATTCAAAATGTATCAATTTTCTTTCTCATATCTTGCCTCCGTACTTGACTTGATCAGTAGTACATATTTAAAAAGATTAGCGACGCAATCCTAACGTCAACCTCTTTAGTCACTTTTCCTGCTACTTTAGACACGGTAAAAAAAAGCACAAAAATATATCTAAGTAATTTGAGAGAATTTAACACTTTGCATCACTATAGATTATGTACGTAGGTGAACTTATCCCATATGGGATCTCTTGCAGTTAACCTTGGAGTAGAATAAGCAAGGACCATTGTCCATTGTATTTTATGTAGGTACTTTTATTTTTCTGTTATTTTGTAAATTTGCCTATCCTCTTGCATTCAAGAGGATAGGCAAATTTACAAAATAACAGAAAAATAAAAGTACATACATCCGAAAACAGACATATTAAAAAGTAATAATATTTGCTTTTAAAAAAATACATACATAGGTAATAAAATACACTAATATATACCACCACATACGTAAACAGCAATTGAAACCTAAAACAGAGCAAAGGAACAACACACACTCACGACTCATCTTGTTCATTTAACCACAGCTTCTTATTCAAGTTGACACGTTGAATTATAGCTAAGCTAGTCAGTGTATGACAAGTTTGATTAACCTTTTTCCAGCGAACATTTTGTGCTAAGAAGCGCTTCTTAGAGGCTTACAATGTGTAGGCAGAATATGCGTTTAAAATGAATATAATAATAATATAATTCGGTTTCAAATTGAAATTTCCATATGCCAGATGAAAATTATACACTTGGTTTTATGCTTTTCGTCGTTAGTTAAATGAAATCATACAAAATGTTTTTAGACTGAAGCGCACCGAATTCAAAGTATACATATAATTCCAGCTGGCGATCTTCAAGCACGGGCCCATCTCGGTGGCCATCGACGCGTCGCACAAGAGCTTCAGCTTTTATTCGCACGGCGTCTACTTCGAGCCACAGTGGTAACTATCTCTGCTGATAACCTTTTTCCATATTAGAATAATAAGCTCGTCATGTCAGCCGAAAGACGTCCACTGCTAGACCTCCCCAAGTCTTGTGCTTTTCGCATTAATGGTCATATTCGCATACGTTTCTAAATTAACGTAAACAATTCTGAAAAATATTAGTCTATGCATTCAATTACTCATAGAAGATCAAATTATTAAAACCGTTTGGATAATGTCGTCAAAATAATGTTACTTGTCTTGTCATGTATTTATTTTTATTTCGCAAATTTCACATTTAAATAATTTTAATACATCCTATGACGCTCTCGTAGTTAAGACGAATCTAACCACGTATAATTTATTGAAATCGGTTTAGTCGTTTAGCGGTTACGAGCAGACTTTGAGTCGGACATATATACACCGTGGGCCCGAATAACCCGACCAATTTTAACAATCGATACTAGAGCCTATTTGTAGAATATAATGGGTATAATATGTAGTCCAATAACGCATAATTTCCGAGATTTTCATTATTTAAAAAACAATTCCATAGTTAATTTAATTTGAACTCTGTCACCTTAACCTAAAGCATTATTTAATAAGAAATTGATTAATTAATTTATGTTGTATGTGGATGATATTGCTACTTACAACATGAATCTTTCTTAGTAAATAATGCTTTAGGTTAAGGTGACAGAGTTCAAATTTAATTAACTATGGAATTGATTTTTAAATAATAAAAATCTCGGAAATTATGCGTTATTGGACTACATATTATACCCATTATATTCTACAAATAGGCTCAAGTATCGATTGTTAAAATTGGTCGGGTTATTCGGGCCCACGGTGTATAAGTCAAACACATATCCCTCCTTTTGGGCTTTGCCGCAGTCGGGGTGTTTAACTTTGATTGTTACATATGTGCAGTCAGCATCAAGACTGTACATTGAGAATACTTTTTTTTTTCTAGCAAAAATAAGGTAGACGAGCTTGACCACGCGGTCCTGGCTGTGGGCTACGGCATCATGAACGGGCAGAAGTACTGGCTCATCAAGAACTCCTGGTCGAACCTCTGGGGCAACGATGGGTACGTGCTCATGTCTGCAAAGAACAACAACTGCGGCGTCGAGACTGCTCCCACTTATGTACTCCTTTAAATAGGTAAAACTATACTCCGTTGGTTTAGGTGTGTAAATTAATGTAAACAAACGTATAATGTATACGTGTATAGTTCGTCATCAAACTTTGACTAAGTAGTGTGGAATTACTAGCATAGAGGCATCCCATCTTAGTCCTCAGGGTTGGCAACGCATTTGCAGTCTTAGGCTTGCAGTCTTGTGATTGCGAATGTCTATGGGTCACAGTTTCCACTTACCATCAGGTGGCCTGTGTGCTCGATTGCCTTCTCTATGCCATATAAAAAATAAAAAATAATGCAGGAAGGTGAAAAAATTGATACACCTTTTTGTAATCGTCTGTGCGATCGTTTGAAGAACCGATGTTTTGAGTGAAAATAATTGAACAAGCTTTGCATATTATAATATCTAAAACATTCCATGACTTTTCGTCAATGTTTGTTAAACTAAAAAAAGTTATTGTATTTTTGTAAACTTAAAAACATTGTACATAATGTTCTTGATATTTATTCGCAAGATGTTATGTTGACGCTCTCTTTAGTTATAAGTAAAGAAACATGAAATAAAATAATAAAATAAAACTTAACAAACTAATGAGATCTGAAGTTTTTTCTATTTGATTTGTTAATTAAGTTTCTGTAGCGTAAGATTCTAAATAAATTGTTCTCTTACATTTATGTGTTTTATTTTTGGGCGTTTCTTTAAGTTTGTTTTAGTTAAGGAGGAAACTTAAACTTTTATAAAGACAAATGGTGGTATCTCAGACAAAGATCCTGTAGCAAGTGCAAGCATATTACTAACGGGTGAGGATTGAATCTACTTCATTTATTGAATTTGAGATACTGCTTATTGGCTTTGAGAGGTCGTATATAAATGTGCGACCAATTTTTGTAACTCAGCGGAAAAGGTAATGTTTCTTAATTTGTTCTTAACTAGGTACAAACTTTTAAAGAAACCCCCTTATATTTGTCTATTTACAGCATTAATTAAAACTTATTCCGATTATTTTGCCATCCTACGGAGAAAGGGCGCATGTGCTATATGCATAATATATCCAACCTTAATCTCCTTTGAGAGTTTGATATGCTTCTATGAATAAATTGCACATGTATTGAGATTAAGAATTAATATTATATAATTACAGCATATCGCAGCGTATAGCTTTATTGATTATAGTGTTTTGAAGTACCTCATTGTACTTTTAAATAAATGACAGGAGTTGACGTCAGTTTATTTGAAGTCAGTAGAACATTTCGTTACTCGCGTGATTGAATAAAACACCGGTTTTAACACATGCTGTGCACTGTAAAATAGATTATTTAAATAAGATTTTAATATTGATTTTGTTACAAATCTTCAACTTGATGTGTTCATTTAAATAAACATTAACTGTTAATGTGGGTGTCGAAAGAAAAGGAAGATGGCGACACAGAGTGACTTTGACGATCAACTGAGAAAGTTAAGTAGTTGAATTATATTCTTATTCTTTGGTTTTTGAGGTGATAATTATACCTGAGTTCTCATTGCAATTGTATTGTATCTTACCTAAATAAGTGGGTAATAATCTAATCATTTAAGTTATTGATATGATAATTGTGAATTAGACAGCTTTGGTTAGATTATTCTTTTCAAATTGCAGCATATGCACTAGATAGAAATTATTAACTTAATTATACTTATAATACAGAGTATAAACTAAATAAACAACTGTTACCAAAGTTTAGCGTTTCTTCTTATGTATTCCTAGATTATAATACCTATTCTTCAACACATGCGCCTTTTTTCCGTAGGAGGGCAGTATTATAAACGTTCGGTGGCTCGTTTAACGTTTGCAAACATTTACAAAGAAATGAAGAAGGAATCTTAGGAGTGGTGGGTCTCTTTTCTTTTCCCCGCGGCGACTTGTACAGCTACTACCGCGGGGATATGGCGTTTCCACAATGAAGTGATTTCGCCCGTGTCAAGCATATATAAGTATAAATCAATATAGCAATAAAATACAATCCAATTTTCTCTAGGAAGATTGGGGGCAACGTTGTACGTATGAAGGACAGAGGTCAAGATAGTTTTAACCTCTGCACCACTGCGAGTCCACTTGAAACAAGAAGAAAGATGCCAGATACACGAAATGAGTCCAAGTCTTCTATCACTGTGCAACACAAAGGCGTAAAAAGGACAAATCACTAACAGAAAAGTACTTTGAACACCTAAATACACAAAAATACAAAACTAAAACAAATTACACATCCGCCATCTTTTAACGTTGTAAACGGCCTCTTTGTTAACGTTTTGATAGGTCTTATAATTACTGGACAGTAATGGCGGCCGAGTAAAAAAAAAACCATTTCAGGTCAAATACGATTTAGATTTTACCGCGTAGAATAGAGGCGTGGGGTCTTTGTTCGATCTTGAGTTGAGCTCATCTTTCTTATATATTTATGAATTTATGATATTATTTTACAGTCAATTATATTTACGATGCAATAATAAATACGGACTTTACATTAAAATTTAAAAGTTAAAGTTAAAACTAAACTTATTTAAAATAAAATAAAATAAAACTAAGCTACTCAAATATTAAAAATTAAACATAAACACCACTATAAAAAGAACACCCCCTCTAGCAGGTCCGCTCGCGGCATGGTCCCTAAGACACTGGCTGCATTACCTCTCTGGATGGCTAGCCCAATCCTTTGGGAAAGGTAAGCGCCAGCTCTAGGGTCTCCGGAGGTGTCGATGAGCCGGGATGACAGGGCCTTAATAAAACTTTTCATGTCAGCTGACCAAGGTCCCATTGTTTCCACCGCAAGCGCCACAAATTCGTAATTATTTTATAATGATGAATATTTGCGGCGCTTGTTGGTTTGGGCCTGTTCAGCTGCTGCACCGGCCCGATTACGGGTTGTCTGGACGTGAGATTTATTTTATTGATTTGATATTATTATCTTAACAGCAAGAGCTGTCATCAATAATGTGATAAAGATAACTAGCTGTATTAACTACTCGTGTGTCTGTTTGTTTGTGTTTCGTAGCCGATTTGTGCCGAATATATTGGGATCGATTAATTTGAAAAGTACACATGTGAACTTGTTTGACTAAACACATTATCAAAAAAAAGTAAATTTTCTCAAACATGCTCGGAAAAAACGGTTTTCCGATTGAAAGACAAGGACGGAAAGAGCCTCATTTTACTCCTAGGAGTAAAAAAACCATATGAAAACACTTTCCGTCCATGTCTATATTTTTCTTAAATATGCTGTCAATTTGCATACAAAATCAAAAGGACCAAGACAAGAATTCCAAACAGCCAAGGTAACTGCTCGCTTTTTTAGCACAGTGCGTGTGTTTCTTTTTGAATTTGCATTCCAATTTCTATGGTTAGTATTTAGAAACAATTGACAGTCGGTAACATTCGTTCATTCTGCATATTTAATTAAATTACTTGCTTTTTAAAAATGTATTTGTATTATTTCCTCACATGTTTGAGAAAAGCATTATGTATGCCTCGGCGGAAACGAGGATTTCCTGACTCGTAATTTAACCACCTCGTCAGGAAAACCCTTACTTTCCGCGCCTAGGCAACAATGTACTATTATGAATGGGGTGACTTTTGAGGAGTGAAAAAAAAAAGGTTTTTAACAGTAGGTACTTGCCGTGCGACATATCAAATGAAACGAGGGTCTCTTTTTTATGAAAATTCTTGAAGTTATTTAAGAAAATAGATGCTAATTTACCGCCGCATATCTTGGCCTCTATTCTACTGGGAAAAAAACATATCGCCTTAGACCTGTTATCGTATTGTCAACGTTTTGATAGCTCTTATTTACTTAACAGTAATGGCGGTGAGTTAAAACAATACCATAACACGCCAAAGGCAAGGTTTTACGGTGTTGAATAGACAGCATAAAAAGTATGGTCGTTATTCAATAGTCGTTACCATGACGATGAGCCGGTTCGGCAGAAACCCTGCTGCCTAATTGAGAATGCACGCGCTAAAATGTGTTTTGTACGCTCTGACGGGACTATTTAAAGTCGCCGGTTCGCCACGCTCACGAACATCCCAGAAATACTTGCACACCACACCTGTTCCACAAAACAGTCGTACATGGTAAAGAGTCACAATCGCATTGTAGTAATGTCATACATCGATGTATGTATTTAATGTCATGTTTAAAACTGCCATATAACGTGTGTGGCCCAAAACCGGGGCGAAAAAAGTAAATGGGGATTCTTTAGAACATTTCAATTAACTATCACAAGAATCTAATATTACAAAGTCTATAATTTTGGAGAAAAGAGCCTACAAAGTTAAAAATCGTAGGTAATATATTTTCCCGTCGCGATATCGTCGCTTGGTCACTTGGTACGCGGTATGTCTGAGTACAGGGTGCCATTGACAACACGCGGTAGATTTAGCGGTGTTTGCATTACATTGAATTTGCGATTAAGTTTGTTAGAAAAAAACTGAAAGTTAAGTTTTGATTTTAATTAGGTAAGACCATTATAATGTAATTACCGGTGATCTATAGAGCCCCTGTTTTTAATATTATCCCCGGTTTCGGCCCACACACTGTATACACATATTTATATAAATTTTAATGATTTATAACCATTAATTATACTTTTTTTATAAATAAAAACAATATTTATGTACCTAAATCAAATCAGATTAGATCAAGAATCATTAAGAAAGGGCCAGGTCAGGAGATCCCACACGACGCAGGGTGGAGGAAGCGAGGGAAGTTTGACTAGATCGTACCAAGTGCCTACCCCTAGTCGTGATTTTATGTATGTATGTTTGTTTATGTAAATTTGAGGTTATGTGTCAAATAATATTACTCTGTTTTCATCTCAATTGAGACCGATTTACGTTGACCTTTTGCGTCATTTTTGCCCAAGTTTTGGGTCAGTGACATTGATTCATGTGTTTTTGACATTTGACTTTAGTAGGTATGCTAATAAATAAATACTTTTCAAATGGAATTCACTTAATGTATCGGTAGATAACATAACTGCTTCTCACTTTTAAAATTTATGAAATATTTTCAATAGCAAATACCAATTATAATTTGCGTCATTGGTTGTTTAGCTTTGTTTATAACTAATTATCAGTGAAATCTTAATAACGTGGCAAAAACCGGCCAAGCGCGAGTCCGACTTGCACACGAAGGGTTCCGTAACATTCTTGTATAGGGGCCGCATTTAATTATTTTTCTTAAAATGTTACTTTAGTCTCTGCACATCGGGACTAAAGCTCCTTATTAATCTCTAGGGATTAAAGTTCTTTTTTTAATTCGCTTTGGAAAGCCCTAAACAACCAATCACGGTGTTTGTGAATGGAGGATTATCACCATTTTTAGTATAGACAATTTGAGGGCGTGGAAATAACCTTAAACATGACAACTGTGCAAAAACAAAAACGATTGAATTTCGTGAAACTCGATTAATTGTTACGAATATGAATCTATGTAATTATATTAAAGATGAATTCATTTTATTAGTCGTGGTCTAATTACATTTAAAATAGTTTTTAAGTTGAATCTGTTGGCCAAATATATAAGCAATTAAAGTGTAACTTATGTAAAAGTAATGTTGTAAGATACTTTGTTATAATAAATATTGTAATTTTGTATAGAATGTCGTTTTATTTCCTCGCATTCAAAGTGACAAGTAGATTGTTTAACGCGAGACTAAACAACCATAATGACACTCGAACTACAGCCACGCGAGCTGAGCGAGGTGGGTTTATTTATTAATGGCTGGTTTTAGTCCGTTGTTGAACAATCTACTATTTTATTATTTGTTATAGCGGCCATAGAAATGCACAGTCTGTAAAAAAGATCAACAGTCTACCTAATACCGTTCGGTTATTTTTATAGCAATTCAAAAAAAAATTTTTTAAGAATCATCTTTTATTTAAGCTGTGGAAAAAGGTCATGCATATTCCCAACATACATACATACACACCTTCACGCCCGTCATCCCAGAGTGGGGTAGGCAGAGCTACAGAATTATTTATTTCATTGTTTAATTTATAGTAATGATGTATTAAATATGCAGTAAATTAACATTCAAATTTGAACACGTATCGCCTTTAGAAGCATTGCTCCAAGAAAATCCATTGACATTTGAATGCGAATATATGCGAATACCTATATGATTAATATTTTCTCTAAATTCTTAGCGATCAAGGTTTTCGTCTGCTTGAAAATATAAAAATATCTGTTACATTTGAGCCCACAAGGAAAGTCCGCTCCTGCCATTTAAAAAAACTTGGAAAAATTACCAAGAAGTTTCTTTTCGGAAGTTTCTCGTTAGTACAATGCTACTCTCATGTGATGTGTTTTCGGTAGTTTTGACCCCCAACGCAAAAAAGGGGGGTTATAAATTTGATCACAATGTGTGTTGGTCTGTCTGTGGCACCGTAGCTCTTAAACGGGTTGACCGTGTTTATTTTAATTTTAAAGCAAGTTTTCTAGCGGTGGTTCTTACCTACGCTTCATGAAAATCTGTTGGGCCGTTTAGGAGATATCAGCTCCGACAAAAATCATTCTACATACGCAACTTTTTTTTTACAGTTTCTGGAACGTGCACTGCAATTTTGTTTGTATAAAAACACGATTTTCTCAATTTTTTGCATATATATCACCTTTTTTTTAGTTATTATTCCTCGTTTAATTTTAGATCTTAAAACGTTAAAAATAGTAAAATATCTGCGAAATTTTGAGAAAGTCGTGTTTAGTAAGTGTGTGTGTAAGATATTATAACAGTAATTTTACTCATTTTTTTTATTATTAGTCTAATATTAAAGTTACACCGTCACAAGTAAATGTAGGTTTAAGAATGTCTAAAAAAAACCAGTAGGTAGCTAAAAAAAAATGTTTACCGATAAAATAACCTAAAATTTCATCCCTTTCAATCTGCAGTTTATAGAGTACAACCCTGTATTTGGGGTATTTATTTATCTAGTCATAATTGTGTAGAAATGTTAGTGAAAATAAAACCTTATAGTAGATGAGCTCATCCTTGCTGTTCTCTTTCAACCGAGGGATATATGCTGATTTCGGCCGAGCGTAACACCTGTGGCGTTCAGTATACACCCATGTATGTCGAGATTGCAAAATAAAATCTTCACTTATTTAACTTTCGCTAAGAAAACGTTGTATTACTGACAAAAGAACCCCGATATACTCGTAATGGCCACGCCGTTTTTCGTTTATCTTACATGATTCTACCGATTACCGATTTCTAGGAGCTCATCATCTTTTTAGGAGCTACACATGCCCAGATACACAACCAAAAAACATTCTTGTTGTTGGGCGTCAAAACAGTATTAACAAACTCTTAGTTCATTTTCGGCAAGAGAACAGAGATAGATTCTTGGCCATTATTTAAAAGAGTAGAGGCTAAAATAAAATAAATATAAATAACTTTATTTAGCCTTCATATAGGTCATAACTGCTTACAAAATAGGTACAAAACATTCTTGTAGCAAGTGGGTAGTTTAATACTGTGATTAAATAACATCGATTTGGCTCTCTCTACTATGTAGTTAATACTTATAAATGAGTCTCTCAATCAATCTCATTCCTCATTTATTTACCTACTGCAAGCATTAAGATAGATAGATAGATAGATAGATAAACATCTTTATTTTTCACAAAACATGCACATGGCTGATAAAGCCAAATCAAAATTACAAAAAATGCAAATAACCAGTTAAAAACTACTTAATAAATAACATAACACTAAAATGTAATTTATAAAGAAAAGTAAGTAATCCATTACGTTTGAAAAAGAGCCATGTGATGCTGCGAAAAAAAGGCGCTGGCTCAGCATAAAACTGCGGAACCCGCAGCACTGGTATTCTGCCAGAACCTTTGAAGTAGTGACGCTGCCATTATTATGTAATACGTGTGTACGTGCCCATTAAGACCTAATTATACGAGCGGGTAAAGTCTACCCTTTATTTAAAAAATATAAATTAAGGGATTTGTCAAAAACGAGTGTGCAAATGATCTGATTTAATACCATCATACATTTTATTAATTTATATTGTTAAAAGATAATTATACTTATTTAATATTGAAGTATAACATAGTATTTAAATAGTGTAATGGGGAAGAATCAGGATAATATTTTTTGTAAGCTTAATAGCTTAAGCAAGCAGGCTTTAACCTAAAAAACCCTTCGTTGACGTAACATGCTTGAGTGATTGCAACTTTATTGACTTCACGAAGCCCTTACACGACCACAGTCTTTATAACAAATATTAAAAAAAAAATAAGGCCTAACCTAACCTTCCAATGAACCCAATGTGTTAGATCCTGTGAGGTTCTCATTTTAACAACACGAAATGTTTTTCACGGATCGCCACAGGGCAGTGTCATGGAATCTTCTGTTTTGCATCTCTATTTACACTTCGGCGTTTAAAGTCAAAGTTGAAATGTCAAGCTGCCTAGATCGTAGAATGTCATACTAGTAATATGTCAAAGTCTCAGAATGACCAGGTAGTAAAATGTCAACATCTTAGAATGTCATACCAGTAATACTTCTAAGTCTCAGAACGACCAGGTGGGTGAATATTTGTGCGTTTCAACCGCTGTCATTGTTGTCTTCAATATATTGACGAAAACAATGATAATTACCAGCAACTTTTGATGTCAAAGTCAACGGACCCGGGGGTAGTATTAATTCCATTTAAAATCATAAGACAATTAAAAAGTTTATCTTGAATAATATGCGAAGACAATAATGACGGCGGTTAAAACGCCGAATAATCACCCAGGTAGTAAAACACCATCATCTTTCAAAGTCTTGTAACGTCAAGCTGCCTAGATCGTAGAATATCAGAATAGTAAGCTTGACGTTGTACGACCTTGACGTTGTAAGACCTTGACGTTGTGAGTCCTTGACGTTGTAAGACCTAGACGTTGTGAGTCCTTGACGTTGTAAGACCTTGACATTACACGACAAGGAGTTTCAAGATTTTGACGGCGTCAATCTTGACATAATTTAAGCACTTGATATTTCAAGACTTTGACTTTAAACGCCGAAAAATCTTTTCGCGTTTTACCAGATATTCGCTCTTGGTAGAGTCGCACTGTTACAGGCTCATGAAGACGTGGATGGCATGCATCAGAGTTTTGGCTGAGTCAGTTGTGTCTTTCAGATAAGAAATATCCAGAGAAACTTATCTGTCTCCTAGATTTTATTTCTCTGATTTTACTTACTGCCAAAATATGTTTAAGGTTAACTTTTTCAGGCTGGGTTTGACATTGTCTATGAACTGTTTCAGGAATGTGCCCTTTTCAGGGAGATAAACATACATGCGCATATGGTCAAGTAGAAAAAGTAGCCTATTTATGTATAAATAATAATCAATGCATTACAACTATTCAAGCTTAGATGAATTATTTTGAGCAGAAACCTAAGCAATGTTAACACTGATCGGGAATGCGTTGACTAACCATTTTTAAAAGACCTAAGAATGATCCTTTTTTGCGGATTATGAAAAATAACAACATAAAAAAATACAAACAAAAAAAAAAGGTGGTATTAAGTATATTACAACACCAAATTTAAATTAATAACAATAGACAATAAATGATCAAAGATTCAATTATCAATTACGGAAATGATAAATAAACATAATATGACGCTTCAGGAGGCAAATATTGGGTAAATGGCATCAGTCAGCACGCCACACATATTGTCGTCGGTGGCCATCAGGATGTATCCATTGGTGCCCCAGCTCGGACCCCAGGAGTTCTTGACGAGCCAGTAGCTCTGCCCATCGAGGACGCCGTAGCCAACGACCACGGCAGAGAACGTGAGAGAGTCTTTATCGTTTTTGCTGAAAAAAAAAACTCGTTAACAAGTGTATTAAGCATAGTTCCATAGTCTCTGCCGACCCCATTGGGAGACAGGCGTGAAAGGTATTAAAATTTAAAAAGAAGCAATTCTTAAAAACCCAAAACCATTTTTAGGGTTCCGTAGCCAAATGGCAAAAAACGGAACCCTCATAGATTCGTCATGTCTGTCCGTCCGTCTGTCCGTCCGTATGTCACAGCCACTTTATTCCGTAACTATAAGAGCTATACTATGGAAACTTTGTAAGTAGATGTACTGTCGAACCAACGGAACCCTGACCCACCATAGAACCTTGTCACAGTGATTGACGTTAGGACTGTCATACGAAGCTATACGACAATCGTACGTCAATCATTGTGACAAGGTTCCATGGTGGGTCAGGGTTCCGTTGGTTCGATAGTACCTATTCGGTGAACCGCATTAAGATTTTCATACAAAAATAGAAAAAAAACAATAAATTTTTGGGGTTCCCCATACTTAGAACTGAAACTCAAATATATTTTTTTCATCAAACCCATACGTATGGTGTATCTATGGATAGGTCTTCAAAAATGATATTGAGGTTTCTAATATATATATTTTCTAAACTGAATAGTTTGCGCGAGAGACGCTTCCAAAGTGGAAAAATGTGTGTCCCCCCCCCGTAACTTCTAAAATAAGGGAATGATAAATGTAAAAATAATATATGATGTACATTACCATGCAAACTTCCACCGAAAATTGGTTTGAACGAGATCTAATAATTAGTTTTTTTTTTAATACGTTATAAATCGTAAACCGCATTTTACCTTTCATTCAATCAACTCCATTATAATAAAGAATAAAGAAAAACATTTATTTAGATGTATAGTGGTACGGAACCCTACGTGCGCGAGTCCGACTCGCACTTGGCCGGTTTTTGATATTGTCATCTGTATAAAATATGTTGTGTTAAAAAGTAACATCTTACTTTGATTACGTTTTTAATAGCCAATGTCACTCCCATTACCATTGTCGAATTTAACGAGTGTTCATTGGTTAAAATACCTTTTATATAGCCGTTTAGTCTGCAGAGCGTGCCACACAAATATACATACATACACGTATCTGGTGTCTTGCAAGTAAACAAAAAAAATAGACGTTCCCGATTTATCTTCTAAATAAAGTGGCAAAAATCTTCCCGTGATGAAGGATCTAAGTATTTATAGTTTCACCATATCCGTATGTCCGTCTGTCCGCTCAACTCAGAGAGTCACGATACTACAAAGCTGTAAATTGGCATAGTTATATATAAATATCAAATAAGCCACTACGTAAAGCCTGCGGTGAGAGGCTATGTAAAAAAAAGGACGCATGCGCAATTTGATAGTCCAAGCAAATAGAACCGCAGCTCTTAAGTAATAAAGTCACTAATACATTCGCGGTTCTATGAGACATGCGCCCTTTTTTCTGACGAGGTCAGTATTTGCTGTACCATAAAGGATCCATGTAGACTCCATGCGAGTAAAATACGAATCTCTTCGTCAAAGCTATCTTAATGGCGACTGGGCCTTTGTGGAAGAGGTCATACTGGAAACAGAAAAAAAAATAAACGGCTATATTGTTGTTCGTCAATTTCATGCGCAAATATCAAAAAATATCGAAGTGCCCTAAGGATTAAGGGTAATATACTTAATATTCAAAATGCCAGGACTTCTCTACCAGTTACTCTATATTTATCACATAAAACATACATCTTATAAACTAATAATATAACTAAACTAAATACAAATCAATTAAAACTAAATAAAAACTAGAAAAGTGAGGGCCCCCGTGGCAAAGTACCACAGATGCTGGCTGCATTTCCTCGTTGTATAGCAATGCTAATACGCTGTCCGAGGAAGCTGCCAGCTCTGGGGTCACCGGTTGTTTCAATTAGCCTTTTTGTCAAGTCTTTAAAAAGGCTAATGGCACCGGGTCCCCACGGACCAAGGGTCTCGACGCCAAAAGGAACAAAGTTATATTCTGCGCCGAGACCCTTGTACTTATATATGGGCAAAGCAGAGATCTGTCATCTCAGTCAGATAGTTATACAACTGAGATGACAGCTAATTGAGTTTGACATTGTTTCTTTTTTTTGGGTATTTTGTAACACGTTGTATATCAAATAAATACCGGTATTAGAGAAAAGTTATGATACTCATCCCTTTAACCTGACATTGAAGATTCAATTAAGAAAAACGGATGGAGGTAAAGCTACTTGGTACTTCGATATTTCAAGCAGGGCGCTCGAAGTTGTACCAGCACAGGCGGAAAAGAAGGGGCAGAGCGGGAGCGAGAAAACGATCTTGACTGATTCTGATTCTACTAATTTTATTTCATAACTTTGACTCCTGCTAAGGTGTATTTCGCCAATGTCAAGCTATTTATAGACATTCCCCTAGATTTATATATGAGAAATAAGCCCATGGATGGGAGCCATTTGCAACGTTAAAAGATGGCGGATGTGTAATTTATTTTAGTTTTGTATTTTTGTGTATTTGTCCTTTTTATGCCTTTGTGTTGCACAGTGATAGAAAACTTGGACTTATTTCATGTACTTGCATCTTACTTCTCGTTTCAAGTGGACTCGCTGTGGTACAGAGGTTAAAACTATCTTGACCTCTGTCCTACATATCACCGTACAACGTTGCCCCCAATCATCCTAGAGAAGATTGGATTATATTTTATTGCTATATTGATTTATACTTATATATACTTGACACTGGCGATCACTTCATTGTGGAAACGCCATATCCCCGCGATAGTAAAGACGAAGAAAAAAAAAACTTGGATATCTGACGCGGGGACAATTGCTCGGTAAAAGAGAATTTTCTCTTGTAGACTATCGCATAGGGTTAGCTTCACGCGCTTCTGTCAAGTCCCTAATTCGGTCCCAATACGCCACAAGAGACTACGCAGGCAGTAGTTGGCAGATGTCAACCATTTGCCGATATGGGCGATGCATCGGGGGAAACATTGCTAGCACTGGAAGGCCTCCGAGTGTCCCGGGGCGCCTTCAACAAAGCAGTTAAACGCCCTATTGAAGACGGATCCGAAGCAAATGCCGGTCGACTAGTTAGCGGATGGATGGAAACACTCCTACGACTTCATCCAAGGTAGGAGGAGGAACACGTCCGACATGACCGCTCGCTCCCCGCCTCCTCGTGCCACTTGATCAATAATGGATTTCCCCTAAAAATGAAGGTGTAAGGTTAAGTTTATTACCTTCAGTGCCTGCTCATTAGGTTGGACTTGCACGTAACCAACTGTTCTTGCTTCAATCCTCACGTCTTTGTTATGGCAGGTTCCTTCCTGGATAAAGAAATATTACTTAAAAGCTGGGATCAAATATTGATACGCATGTTCTATCTCAAGTTCTGTCGAGTTGGTAAGTGCTAACCAGGTTCATGTACGGCCCATATGCTCCAGTGTTAGGTATTCCATGTAGAGTTATCCATTCAAAGGCCTGCCAGACTTCACCCCCACGGCATCCTAGATTGCCTTCACTAGAATACAAACATCGAATTAACATAGAAAGATGGATAGATAAAAACTTCATCCATCCACAGGGCTCTTAAAATAACATACAATCTTTTTTTTTTATAGCATAGGGAAGGCTGACCAACACACAGGCCACCTGATGGTAAGTGGAAACTGTGACCCATAGACATTCGCATTCACAAGACTGCAAGCCTAAGACTGCAAATGCGCTGCCAACCCTGAGGACTGAGATGGAATGCCTCTATGCTAGTCATTACACCGGCTGTCTTATCCCCAAACCGGAACACAACAATGCGAACACTGCTGTTTGGCGGTAGGTTAATCTACGAATGAGAGGCACAAATACAGATAAAAAACCGGTCAAATGCGAGTAGGACTCGCGCACCGAGGGTGTCCTACCGCCGCATGTAGGTATCATAGATTCAGATTTTAATTCGACTTCGAATTGAATCAGCGCAATCCCAACTCACTCTTGACTCGTTTTAAGAATTTCTTGTATCTTTTCAGGGTTTGTACTGCAAAAACCCTGTTTTTTAACTTCATCATCATCATCATCATCATCATCAGCCCACATCAGTCCATTGCTAGACATAGGCCTCTTCCACAGCACGCCACTGAGCTCGATCTTCAGCTCTTCTCCAGTTACCTTACGAATATCATCACTCCACCTAGTCTGAGGGCGCCCTACTCCAAGTTTCTCAATTCGTTCGCACGTTTTAACTTCATAGTCATTCAATTTAACGTTATTAAATGTTTCAAAATGCGTCAAGGACTTATTTTAAAAATCATAATTCGCCTTAGCCCCAATACCCTGCAGCCAGGCCAGCCTCTTCGTATTTATATTTAATTAAAGAAATACTCTACAACACGGGATTGTTGAGCCACTTGGGGCTGTTCGTATTTTGGCCGTGTAATGCAAATCTGGTTTAGTCGGTTATTCTCGTGTATCCAGTATGTATTACTCGGCTAAATTTCGAAGAGTAGCAAGTGGCTTATCATTCCCGTGTAGTGACTGTACAAGTTTCCACGGTGCCTCAAACACCTACTCAAAAATGAATAACAGCTCTCCTGCTATCACAACGCGAAGCATATCGTTTTCATTTGTCTTTTTCAATACAACTCTTAAATTCATTTTCACTTAATTTCAAAGTCCTCCCTCTCACCTCCAGGAACAGTCGATGAGCGCCTGCTCGCTCAGCCGTACGAGGTGAGTCTTGTTCCTGTGTACGAACAGGGCTCCTTCCAACGCACCCACCGCCGCGAACGCCCAGCTTGCTCCGCAACGTAGCTGATCTGTTGGCAACGCAACGTACGCATGAACGTGGTGGAACGAGGCGAAGACAAATCCATCGCAACTGAGCATAGACACTTGAATTCTCAAGACTATAATCTCAAGACTGAAATCTAAACCAGAATGACTCCAGGGCCTCTTTTCAACACGGTAAAAACCATATCATGTTTGGGCTGTTATTGTTTTGTCACCGTTTTGGCGACTTCCGTCAAAACATTACCATAAAAGATCAAAGATGATATGTTTTTCCGTCGGGAATAGAGGTCCATGCGTTACCAACCCAGTTAGCAGTTGTCTTATCACCACACCGAATATATATGTAAATATATGACTACTGCTGTTACACGGTAGGTTCACGGATATGATGGTGTTACAAATTGTATAGAATCCGCCACTCGCAAACTTCAACATTTATAATCAAGGGGCGGAATTTTCATAGCAAAAATCAAACGTCAAGAGGGATTGACCAATGTGTTTTATCGACTATCGATGATTAATTGTCACTTGGCACATGTTTTTGGTAGTGAAATTAAAACTATAATGGGGGAGGCTTTTGCCCTGGAGTGAGAGACTCTAAGGTACCTAAAAAAAATTATACATTAATAAAACGGGAACTAGTTTTATTTTGTTACAATTTAAATATAAAACCAATACGGAAATGTTAAACAGTATAACTGACAGTAGACTAACCTTCATTCAAAACAACAGAATCGAAGTCTATATCTGTACTAATTAGAGTTTCATCTTGTCTGTAGTAAGTAAGAATCGTGATTGTTTTCTCTACATTGTCATTTAAACTGGTTCTGTTTTCACTGTAGATCTATTTATACGATGAAAAAGAGCGTCCTACCTAATTTGAAGTAACGGGAGCATATTTGTATTGCTCGATAACGCCGTCTTGGTTGTATTAACTTTTTGATAATAAATCGGCATAATCGCGAATTTTGTCACAGTCCGGAATCCTATCTAGTAAAATCGATAACTGGAATAGTCGATAAAACACAATGGTCAATCCCTCTTGACGTTTGATTTTTGCTATGAAAATTCCGCCCCTTGTTTATAATATTACTAGAGAACGCTGCTACTTGTACTATCACGAACGTTCATTTGTGACCCATTTCAAGAAAATATGCTTGAATTCGTCAATGTCAATGGAGATGTCAAGTCATTTGTAACTTTAACCTTTTTATTGTAGAATGGCAGATTGACTTTAGCCTCAGGTGGGTCCCAAATTTAAGTTCTCGAGTGTGCTCCCTCTAATTCATCCATGCACAAATGCACAGCATCTTCTTCTTTTCTGTTTTTTTCTTGCTTCTTTTTCTATCATTCCTCGGTGTTGTGCTAAAATACCAGTAATTTGCTCATGATGAGCAAAGCTATACGCTGAGCCCTTTTGCCCCACTGCAACGCACACATTCTTTTGGCAACTTATGTGTGATTTTATGTCACTGTGTGTATTTATATTAAGCAAATAATGGTTTTCCATTTATCTATCATCTCGTTGGGATATCCTTTTTAGGGCACACCTCTAGGGTGTACCTAAGGAATATTCCCTCCATATTCCAAAAACCTAGGCTGAGCGGTTAAGGCTGTGCATTGTCAGTCAGTCACGAAAGAGTTTTACCTATAGTACAGATGGTTCTCTGCCTTTTGGCAGAATGAATCGTTTCCCAACCGTTTCATTTGCCAACCCGATTTAATATCTGTAAACTAAATATTTTAATTTTTTATAAAACTAATCTAACCTAAACCTATAGGGTTCTTTACGATTACTGAAAGGAATCCTGAAATATTTGCAGTTACAGAAAATGCGGGTTGGCAAATGAAACAGCTGGGAAACGATACATTCGGCCACACGTATTTCTGCCAAAAGGCGGGATACCTTTTACTGGAGTGACTGCCCCCCAATTTCTCCAGTCCAAATGTTCCGGCAGTTCCGCACTAAGTTTTTCGATTTCTTCAGGGCTGTTCGGGGACTGGAATCCTGAAAAAAAGATAATCGCAAAGTTTAATCAACATAAAATAACAGCATAGAAGCATTCGTTGTAGATTATATTCATCGGCTTTAAAGCCAATGTTATCGGGGCCTGTGTACTCTTTGACTGACTGTTGAATACCCTGCAAAATTCCAAATTCCAAATATTTATCCAGTTAATTGGCTACATGAGGGCTCTTTTACACGTCGGTAATATAGAGTGAATCTTCTTACTAGCGCTTCAGATAAGAAACTCTAGTAAAAGGCTTGTACTATGGGTACTAGACAACGATACATATTTTATAAGAGAAACACAAACTTAAACATAAAAAACATCCATGACTCGCGCACATTACATAAATATTTGCCCATACTAGGAATCCGGCTAGCTTCATAAGCAGAGTCACTAGCACTACCAACAGTATCAACTGGACTAAACACTTCGTCAGAATAAACATCCTTATCTTTATTATAATCACCACTTTATAAAAATGTATCATCATGCCCAAGTTACAAATGTGAGGCTCACTGTTGGGAGGAGCTCCGGAGGGAGCATGTCCGGCCATCTCCACAATCTCCTCCAGAGTACGATCAGCGAGATGGTTCACCGCCAGCTTGTAGCCGTGCTGCCCGCTGTTGTGTTCCTCGATCATCCTGTATTACATTTAATAAATATAAAATACTATTTTACATGAAGACAGATTTTTTGCCGTCTGTTTTCTTTTTACAATAATTTTGGTCAGTCTAAGGTTGTACAGTAAAGATTAGATATCCACCTTTTGACTCCATCATCAAATCAGCTCTTACGAGCCTACTGAGAGTCAGTTAATGACGATTAAATCATTCCTTAGTGATGACTTATTTCAAATGAAAGTTTGAAAAAATTATGAGTTAATGATTTTCAATAAACTTATCTCTGACTACGGCGGTAGACACCATAACATTGTTTTGTCATCTATGTATTCGAAACTTTAACTCATTCCAAAGATTGAAATATGATCAAAATTGTCAGACACTGACTTAATGCCTTGTCGCTTCCCCATAGCCCTAAAGTTTCGATCCCAAAAGAGCTCATTATTCAATAAATTTCACTGTAATTGCGCCTTTTAAGGGTCTGAGCTGATTCTGACGCAAAATCAGACCTACATTTTGGTGAATTGTCACAATAAGATAGGAAGAAATGTATCAATGATTGGAATTTCAGAAAACACAAACAAAACTCTAATCGCAAAGGCACTGAGAACTAAGTTGTGCGAAGGCCATCTTCTCCGCTGGAGCAGAGTCTTTCAGGTTCTTAACTCCTGGTGATAGAGACTTTGACATACCTGGGTGACTGAACCCCCTTATCTGAATGATTGCCAAATTAGACCGGCATGGCTTACTGGTTGGTTACTTTCGAGGAGATTTGACTCCAAGTGCCGTTGATTATCTTACTTCAGGTTCTCCTCGAAGATCCTCAGCCTCATGTTGTGCTCCGTCTCACTGGTATACTGCCGGCTGTGAACGGACTTGAACAGGTCGAACTCCAGGCTGGTCTTGCGCCAAATCCTGGGAAGCAGTTCCACGTTCTGATTGACCTCATCTCGTCCAATTGGACTGCATATGGCACCTGGGCAACAGTATTTTTATTAAATTCAACCCTTTGTTTTTTTTTTAACGTATAGAGAAGACAACCGAACACACCTGCCCCTATTTAACCATCGTGAGAATGACAGGTGACAGGTGACATTTTAGTGTACATGTCGCAGCTTATATGAAATGCAGTGATGTAAAAGCATATTAACTCTGTAATGTATACGGAATTGTCACCTGTCACCTATTATTGTCAGGATGGTTGGAACAGAGACCCATAGACATACATTCCCTCTCAATATTAAAACAATAAAACTGCAATCGTAAAGGCCGCATTAATAAACTCATCTTGGCTGAGATGTTCGTCGCAAGATACGTCAAAGCGAACATCGAGCTAGACAACTGTCATTTTTGACGCATCTTGAGACGAGCATTACAGTTCGGATCAGTTTACTATTAACGAATGAGATACGGCCTGGTGACAGACAGACGGACAGCGGAGTCTTATTGATAAGGTCCCTAAAAACAAACTCGATTACCTTTTGTGATATTGAAGATTTCTTGATCAATTTTCGCTGTATCGTAGCTGTAGATGTCGAATTTTTCATGACTTAAAACTTGTGCATACTTGGTATTACGGAGAATGCTTTCGTACCTGAAAACGAGATCAAAACTTAGAGCGTCTTTAAGATCGGATATTTACTCCCACAGAAAAAATGTAAACAAAGTTACGTCTCTGTCCAAGTGATATTTCAGGGAATCTCAAAGTTTGGGCCACTTGGGTCGGCAAGAAATATAATTTTAAGTCATCATTTCGCTCGAACCGTTTTTATATTATATTAAATTCGGAACAACCTCACAGAAATTACCTTGTTCCTTGATATTTATTCATTCATGATAATAGTAAGAAAACTTCTGATAGAAATATATACATACTACATAATTGCCAATAGATCGAAATACGACTTTTTATAATTCTGAATCTAAGTAAAGTTCCGGCGGTGGATGCGAAAAGCACAAGACCGGTCTGAGTAGAAAGCCTTGGGGACAGCAGTGGACATAGGCCTCCCCCAAGGCGTCTTTCGGCTGACATGATGATGATGATGAAGTAAAGTTTGAAAAATGATACGTTTGTCAAACGTACTTTTCGGTCAAATGAACGAACCCTTTTATTTGCACTTATTGTGAAGTGCCAACTTTTGATGCCACGTAGACTTAAATTTATGGAAATAAAAATAAAATGGAGGAAAAAGACGAATTGAGCCAACCTCAAATGATTGGGATAAAGGCAAAGTGATGATGATGAAAGGGGTTTACAAAGTAAGATCAAAATCAAAATCAAAATATTTATTCAAATTGGCACATTACATACATGCTCTTTTACACGTCGGTAATATGGCGTGAATCTACTCGCGCTCGACACGACCATTATTGCGCAGGGTCCGTCCGGATCGCTACCACCATCTTATCCATTAACCTACCGCCAAACAGCAGTGTTCGCATTGTTGTGTTCCGGTTTGGGGATAAGACAGCCGGTGTAATGACTAGCATAGAGGCATTCCATCTTAGTCCTCAGGGTTGGCAACGCATTTGCAGTCTTATGCTAATGTCTATGGGTCACAGTTTCCACTTACCATCAGGTGGCCTGTGTGCTCGATTGCCTTCTCTATGACATAAAAAAAAAAAAAAAAGCGTTACAAGAGACTCCAGCAGGTAATTTTTTCAAACACAAAATACAATAATAGGTACGTACGAGTAAGTTTCATTACAAGGTAATAATGTAAACGTATTAATTATTAGATAAGCAAAAATAAAAACAAAAAAATAAAGGTCGAATAAATTAACCTAAAAATTACTGATGATGGAGTGATGATTTGAGGAACGCTGATGGCAGTTGTTGGATGTGACAGGGCAAGGACAGGGTAAAATAGCGCATTAGGGGAGCCCTACGTCCAGCAGTGGACTGATATAGGCCGATGATGATGATGATGAAAAATAATGACTAGGAGAACACGACGAGGTCTAAGGGTACTTGCGCGTTTGCGGGTGGTAGGACCTTGCGCAGGATCCGTCCGGATCGCTACCACCGTGTTCGCATTTTTGTGTTCCGGTTTGGGGATAAGACAGCCGGCGTAATGACTAGCATAGAGGCATTCCATCTTAGTCCTCAGGGTTAGCAACGCATTTGCAGTCTTAGGCTTGCAGTTGTGTGAATGCGAATGTCTATGGGTCACAGTTTCCACTTATCATCAGGTGGCCTGTGTGCTCGTTCACCACCTCTATGCTATAAAAAAAAAACTAACCTGAGTGGCACGGCTTCCCGTTTCCCATGAAGTTCCTTGTAAGCAATCCACCAGGTCTGTTCATGAATGATCATATTATGACCTTTATGCCGTTTCCACATATGTGCCAGTTGATCGTGCATTCTTGTTCTCTTCGGAAGTTCCATAAACAAAGGGCCTATGTAACAATCAGTCATATCTAGGGTTAGCATTTTTGTGGCAAATCGTGGTTCCAGAATCCACTTTGATTTTGACCTTCGGTATTATCATATTCAAAAATGAACTAAATACATATTTAGTTCGGTTATTTCATAGCTATTAATATTTGCTTGTTTGTAACGCTTTCTCATCAGAGATATCCTCAATACCAAAATTAATTTAAATTGGTGCGGCCGAATAACGAATAAATGAATTTTGAAATATTAACTGAAGGTCAAAATCAAAGTGTTAGTGTTATGTATTATAATAATTAGGAAATAGCGACTCCATGGATTCTGGAACCACGATTTGCCACCAAAAGTCCTAACTCTAGTCATATCATATAATTTTACAGGTTGGAAAAAATCAATAGGTGAGGGAAACATCAAATCTTTGAGATAGCTCACTTTATTAACCTCCAACGCAGAAAAAGGGGAGCATTTATACTGGCGTGGCGGTAATCCATCACGCTATCGAATTTCACTTAAACGATTGTATCCTTTCAACGATTTTTTTTCATTGAACACTGTTTTCTACTGAATTCATTGGTTTTAGGATATTTTAAACATTTATTACATAGGTGAGGTTAGGTTAGACTAGCGATTACAAAAAGAAAGTCATGCGGCGAGAAATGTAATGAAAACTCCGCGTAATATGCTCATTGAAAGGTGATTCCATAAAAATAGTACATTACTACAGAGGCCGGGACAAAAGGGGTTGCCGGCCGAAGTTATATAGACGGCCGAGCGAAGCAAGGCCGGATATAGGTCTGAGGCGGGCAACCCCATATTTCCCGCCGAAGTATGTATAGTGCTTTTCTCAAACATAATTCATTAAAATAATTAATACAAAAATTACAATGTCAAATAGGTACTAGGAGTGCATAAACATTAAAAGTAACCTACAGTGCTCAGTACGCCCGCCCGCCGGCCCGCTGGTGGCGCGCGCGGGGCTCGCCGCATCGTGATAACCTCCTAATTACCTCTGCGCTCCTGGTACTTCAAATAAACATGCAAACGCTTTGTTGGATGCACCGCTTAGTAAATAAAAAAAAAACAGCTATTTAGCCTTTTCATAAACACAGCCACCATGGCCAAATTAAAATTAAAAAAAAATTACTTCCCGGCCTAGGCCTTCAATTTCGTATGAAATTCCTTTACAGTTCTCTCGACGCCGACATTACATAGCAGCAGTTATGCAGTTATTTTTTAGTTTTATTTCATTTTTTTAATTAAATGTAAGTACCGAAATGTCTGTGTGGCCTTCCGTGTCTTCACCGAGCGGTCCCAACGGAAGATCAGCGTTGGCTTCACAGCCAGCATATCGTCGTTGCGAATAAAAAAATCGCTATGTGTTTTTTTTAGATTTTGCGTTTATTTGATAATTTGATTCCTTTTAATATCTCACATTTATCCACAAAGTCATTTTTTGATATCTTTATTGGTTTTGAAAATAACTAATTCCGCTATGTGCACGCGGAACAAAGTTTGTACTGAAACAAATCGCTATGTGATTTTTAGCACATAACGAAATTATGCGTTAGGTTCTCCATCATAGTCAATGGTTTATGACGGTATTATTGTTGCATATGGCGATTATTTCTTGAGTGAATTACCCGACAGTGAGGCTAATTTGAAGAAATTTACGTTAAAAAGTGCTATAATTTCTCATTTTATCAGGTAAGTGCCAAGTTAACCAGTTTTCATTAGATTATAGGTAGTCGTTATTGGTACATATTTCATTTCATTCTATTTAGTATGATTTCGCGTATCATTTAATTTAAAAGTACCTACGCATTATACGATGTAAATATTGCGGTTGGTAAAAAGTGGGTACCTAGTTAAAACAATTAAAAACCAGTCAATAGTTAAGATAATATATGCCTTTGATATTTTTTTATATTCTTTGTGCGTTGTAAAAACGGACATTATAAATGCTAAGTGATATTTATTACTTACTTTTGGTTTAGGTATCAACTGATACATACATGAACCAATAAATTTAAAATTTAAACGTACGTATGTACGGTAGTCATTCAACAAAATGACATAAGTACCTAGATTCAACAAAAGAACATACCTACAGACAAATATTGTAATATTTCTTACCTGTTTTTTTTTTAATTGTAGACATGGCGTCAAAAAAATATTCAAGAGGAAAAAAGCTAGTCGCGTTATGTGAGATGAATGCATCGAGTAAAGAAAGACCGATATTAAATATTTGTGAACCCTCAATATCAAGCGATAAGAGGGATGAATACGTTTGTGACCTAAATATGCTATTTTCTGATGACTACAGTATGGATATTTTGTCAAGTCCTCGGCTCCCCGTTAAAGTCCACGAAACATCACCGAGAAATGCTTCAAATGATTTAATAAGCAATTCTAATGGCGATAATCTGACTAATATATCTTATTGTTCATTGCAAAACGTTAGTAACGAAGTAAACTTGAGTGTACCCGCTGCCTGGCTTGAGCAAAACTCTCTAAATAATCCTACACTCACTTCAATGCTTCTAGATAATGACAATAGGGATATAAACGTAGACGAAGTGTCGGAAATATCAGAAACTATATTGAGTCCCATAGGCCGTATCGAACAGGCTGTCAAAAATGTTTCAGATGGCAGAACTGCAGGGGACAATATTACCTTTATGTTGAATCATGAAACTGGTATATTTGAGAAAATTGGCACTGGGTCAGTAAATCGTGAAATTGTAGACCCTTCGGCACTTCCATCAACACTAAGGGAAAATCAACATTTACGACTTCTTGGACAGACTTATAAGGGTAGTAAAAGACAGCGAGATCCATCTACATCCAAAATATTTAGTACAGATGTTGTTAAGAAACATCGTGCTATGACGGAAAAACCTTGTACTCATGAAGCGGAAGAAAAAACGGATAGGAGTTTCCTTTGCGGGGCTATAAGTGATGAAATTCGTAGTGATATTTTTCAATATTTTTGGAATCTCCCATCGTGGGACGCGAAAAAATCCTATATAAATGGATTAGTACAAATTCGTAGCACGTTAAAACGTCGGCTTGATTTAAAGGAGGAAAGTACTAACCCAAAAAAGATGTACGGTTTCGACTGCTTCTTGCCAAGTCAAACTGGAGCCAAGATCCGAGTCTGTAAGTTGTTCTTCTTGGCTACGTTCGATTTAAGGAAAGACGTCTTTCAAGATTGGATCAGAACAACGAATACTACTGATTCTTCTCCCAGTAACTTTAAGATACGAAAAATTGATAGATGCATAGTGCGAGCTCCTCGAGTTCTAAAATCAAGATCTGTGGAGCTGTGGCTTGAACAAGTACCCGCTGTGCCTAGTCATTATTGTAGAGCAGATAGTAATAGGACATATGTTGAGGACACTTTTCACTCCAAGACCCATATGCACAAAGTGTACACACTTTGGTGTAAGGAAAATAATTTAAATGCTGTGACACGTAAATTGTTTATAGAAAAGTTGGAGGAGAGAAAAATTTCTATATTTAAACCCAGGAAAGACCAGTGTGATACGTGCGTAGGTTACAAAGAAGGCAATATACCCGAAGATATTTACAATTTACACATACTGAAAAAAAATGAGGCCAGAGCAGCTAAGGAAAAAGTCACGAATGAAATATCTTCTACAGTTCTAGTGGTTTCGATGGACATGCAAAGTGTACTCCTCTGCCCCAAGCTCCTTGTGTCTGAGCAATATTATAAGCAAAAACTGGCATTACATAACTACACTTTTTATGTCAAAAATGATAAAAATGTTTATTTATATGTATGGCATGAGGGAGAAGGCGGTGTGACAGCCAGTAACATAACAAGCTGTATTATAATTTTTTTAAAAGAACACTGCTACGCTTATAGAAAAGTATACCTTATATCTGACGGCTGTTGTTACCAGAACAGAAATAAGGTTTTGAGTAGTGCTTTGTCTAATGCATCGACTTCTTTAGGTATTGAGATTGAACAGCTGATATTGGAGAAAGGTCACACCATGATGGAAGTCGACAGTGTTCATTCAACCTTAGAAAACCAATTTAGGCCTCCAATATATGCACCTACTGACTACATAACACGCATGAGACAAGCAAGGCCAACACAACCGTATATTGTTAATTATTTAGATCACACATTTTTTTTTAATTACGAAGAAGTTCCTGGCAATTTTATAAGTATTAGGCCTGGTAAACGGTCTGGTGACCCTACAGTAACCGACATAAGAAGCCTGTGGTACAAAGATGGCGTTGTCAAATACAAACTGCGTCACACTGACACATTCACTCTTTTACCACAAAGGCGACCTGAACAGCGTGAATATAATGAAGCACTGCAATTAAGACCATTATATAATAGCCCTCCAAAAATTGATACAGCGAAATATAATAAGCCTGCAATCTTTAAAGGTTTACATGCACAAAGATTATCATCATTTCTACGACCATCTTAACGTATAAATTAAGCTATGCTAGACTGGGCTTAAACTTTTTGTTTATTACACTTGCTTAATTTATTGATTAAGTTTAACTAACAAACTATTTTTTCAGCGGATAACAATAAAGATTCATGTATTTCAAATTTCCAATATTTATAATAGTAAACTTGACTTATATTACCAACTTGTATTCATTTCAAAACCCGCTATATGTCGCTTTCCACGTTGTAAAACTACGCTATGTGTATATTAGGCACATGGCGATTTAAAGTATGCCAAAATAAAGTCGCTATGTAGTTAAATTCTAGTTGTTTGTTAATACCATAAAAAACTATAAGGAGGAACAGTTTATTTTTTCGTGAAAATTATGTAAATCCTACTACTCTGTTATGTAACAAAGTCAGATGTAATAAAAGTAGTATATATTATTGTATAAACGGTTTTTTTTGTCTCCTGTAAAGTGGGTTAAAATAACATAGCGATTTTTTTATTCGCAACGACGATATGCTGAGTTGGGTCCGTTTCGCAACATTAACGCGACATGTCGTCTCTTTTCTTTTATTTTTGTTACTTTTTATTTTATTTTTTGTCTGCGTGTTTTTGTTGTGAATAAATGATTTACTTACTTACTTACTTACTTACTTACATAGCATGTTTGAGAAAAATAGGTTCCTGTCTGTGGCAAGTAAGTTTCCGTAGTTTTTAAACGGGTGAAACGGGTGGATGGAGATTTATTTGAAAGCAGGTTTTCTAACGGTGGTTCTTAGATGAAAATGATATGGGCCGTTTGAGAAATATCAGCTTTGGAAGAAGGGGTCTTTATCGTTGGTTTTTAATCTATCTAGTAGTTACAGAAACATTTTTTCAAAAAAAGCTTCCTGGTCCGGAAACCGAATCAACTAAAGAAGCTAAAGAACAACACCTACTATTTTACTATACTACTAGCCTCTGCCCGCGACTGTGTGTGCATAGATTTCGATTTTCGTTATTCCCTTGGGAGCTCTTAATTTTTCAGGGATGATTTTTTTATGTTAATTATCCGTCCAGGAGTTGAAGGAGTAACAAACAGACAGACATACTTTCGAATTTATAATGCAAGAGGACGGTGACTTCGTACGCGTGGGATTAGTTTCCCGCTACTCCCCTATTTTACCCCTTAGAGGATAAATTAGACCTCATAAGGAACCTCCGTGCCAAATTTCGAATGTTCTTTATTTTATTTTTGTTTTGGGATGTGGCGAGATATGTCAGTCAGTCAGTCAGCTGTTTCTTCTTACTTATTTAGATTAGAAGGACTGGGTGAAGATTTCCGAGCATGTCGGAAAATATTTTTTTAAACATAAAACTTCCGTGAAACTCAGACATATTAAAGAGATCACAACGGGCTACTGTACTCACGTAAATAAAGTCGAATGTGCGACCCTACATTTGAAAATTACAATAATGAGGAAAACGGGGGTAGTTTCTTACCAGCCACGCCGTTCGCACCGAGCAGCCAGGCAGACAGAGCGCTCGTCGTGCTGCGACCGCGTCTGCTCATGACTAGGGTCTCCGGACGAGCCCGAAAAATGTCAAGCGTTTTTCGACTTTATTTACGTAATTGATCTCTTTAATAATTCATTATTTCTTGAGTTTCGATCCTTACCTAAAAATTTCTCATCTTCGTAAACCAATGGTGGCATGAAGCCGACCAAGCCGTCGCAGAGAACGGTGGTGCACACGCGCTGGTTCTTCCCGTCGGCCCCCGTAAAGGAATACACCTGTAACAATAATATAAAGGGCACCTGAGCAATCGATAGTCAAAATTGAACCCTCTATCTTAAGAAATAAGGTCACCTTTACATACGCGGTTCTATGAGACATGCGCCCTTTTTTTGTAACAAGTTTTTGTTGCTGATTGTAATTTTTTTGCAAAGTCATTATATGCTTATGAATACCTACTCAACTAATAAGTCCCAACACGTAAACCACGTTCAGTATAGCGGATATCCGGTCGCCACCTTCAGACTCCATCATCATTCAGGTCTTTCACATAATGATTGCATGTCATCGGGTTTACATATGTCGTCCCAAATTTCAGCTCATTCCATTAACGGGAACTTATTGGTTTGAAAATTTTGAAGCGGTCAACTTACATACCATACGAAGAGTGCAAGTTAACTCATCATCATCATCATCATTTCAGTCTATTGCAGTCCACTGCTGGACGTAAGCCTCCCCCAGGGTTCGCCACAAGGCCCGATCTCCCGTTTTCGCCATCCAGTCACCACCAGCCACTTTTTTCAGGTCGTCGGTCCATCTGGCTGGAGGGCGTCCTACGCTACGCTTGCCGAGCCATGATCTCCACTCGAGAACCCGTCTACTCCACCGATCATCGGTTCTGCGACAGATGTGACCAGCCCACTGCCACTTCAGTCTGCTACACTTCTGAACTACGTCAAGTTAACTAAAAGCTTTTAAAAACCTACCACAGTCATGAATGCGTCCTGATTGCGGATGGGGGCCTGTACCACGATCTGCTGCGTCGTCCCGAACAAGTCCACGCGTGACTTCGTGTGCAGGTTGTCATACCTGCCAGCGATGCAGTGTTTATTACAACAGCAATAACTAGGGGACAGTTTCACACAACCTTCTAGGCTTGCATGGGTACTTGACAACAATATAAATTCTCATAAAGAGAAATAAATACTTGAATACATAGAAAGCATCCAAAACTCAGAATCAAATGCTCGTACTATGAGTATAAGTACTACTTGGAGCTTTGGCATTTAATTCACTAGAGGTGAGGCGCAAATTCAGCTTGCTGGCCTTTGTGTGTCGTGTTCTGCGGGAGAATCAAATTGTTTGGAGCTGGTGGAGCAGTTTGTTTGCGTGTTCCTCAGGTTCACAGGACCTTTAGAGCCCGTACGCGTTCCCTGTGGGACGTGCCAGTTGTGCGTACTGTGTCACACCGAAACTCCCACATCTTCGTGCCCTAACACTGCTTAATGTGCTCTTGGCGTCAGCACCGGAATGGGATGTCTTTGCGTGGCGATGGATGGCTGTGTCGGGATAAAGTTTTGCGAGAAGATGGATGACAGGCCTTCTAGTGTTCCTCTATGAGGTATAAGTCGAGTTTTATTTTATATTAGTGTATTCGTGTAATTCTGTAATCATTATCAATAAATAAATAAGCCTAGAGCTTAGTTTGGGACTAAGCCAATTTATGTGGGATTTCCCCTAATATTATTATTATTGATTTCTGTATGTGATCAACCGATAATGTTTTAGTGCAAATTAAATTAAATTCTACTTACCAGATGCTCATGTTCATATGTGTGCCGTGTAAAATGTCGACATAGTCTATCTTTGCGGAATAAATAGGAGCAAATTCTGGGACGATCACTGAAACAATATAGAAAAAAGGTAATCGTGTAGGTGAACATTATTTTTACGTTATTATCGAGTAAGTTTTTAGTCTGAAAAATAGCCCTTATCGCAGTCTTTAAGGTTGTAATGTCATGCCATGTAAAAATATAATTATTAAAAATGCCTTTTATTTCTCGCAATTTGGCATCAAAAACATGTTAATGCAGGAATAACAAAAAAAAAGTAATCACTAATAAAAAAAATATCACTGGTTGCCATAGGTATACCCGTAGGTTTTTCTAATTTGAATTCAGTACCTGATACTCTTACGGTGAAGTAAAAACATCGTGAGGAAACCTGCACATTTGAACAGCTGATGGTCGTAGAGGATAATTGCACCAAAGTGTGGAAGTACATCCGAAAGGATCCTCTTTGCAGGGTATATTAAAAAACAAAGTTAGTGTACCTTCTAGGTTAACAAAAGAGAGCCCCACGGTGAGGCAGAGTAGCACGGGGTGCAGCATGGCGGCGACGTGGCGCGCACCGGCGCGGGCGCACCTATATACGCTGCGGACGACACGTGGACGCGACGCGCGGCAGGACAGCGGGTTCCGTCTTGCTCTGTCGTATCCTATTATTGCTTGAGTATGGGGGAGACAAAATAGTAGTTTGGGGATTAGTTATCCGTATAAATAGGACATAGTTATTTTAAAAAGCAAAGGATGCGTAAATAAAGAAAGTTTCTGTTTTTGTCGATGTCATTTTGGTATTTGTTTGTTGTTTTGTTAGCCATTGTTGTCGTGGAAATACATGACTTTGTAATAAAAACTAGGAAAAGGGGAACGTGTTTATGGCATAGGGAAGGCAAACGAGCACACAGGCCACCTGATGGTAAGTGGAAACTGTGACCCATAGACATTCGCATTAACAAGACTGCAAGCCTAAGACTGCAAATGCGCCACTAACCCTGAGAGATGAGAGCGACTGAGAGACAAAGAATACAAACCCAAAGCACCTTCATTCTTATTGAGCTATCGCACTGTACAGTAAAGGAAAATGATTCCTTGACCACTTTGGACTATGTCAAAGTAACGTAATCAATCAAAACGTAAGATACTTCTTATTATTTTATTGACGGTGTCAAATTGACGGAGTAAAAGTGGTCTAGGAATCAATTTCCTTGACTGTATGAACAAGTATTTTTTTCAATTTTGGCTATCTTTGGTCCCTAAATACTTGTGCTATTTTGTCATTAACAAACATATTTCATTTAATAGCTCTCATGCTTTTAACGTTTTCAGTTCAATAAAAAAAAACATTTTTTAAACGTGACTTGTCCAAGGACGCTCTGAATACATTCTTCACATATTTTTTTTAATTGCTGTACACGGGGATAGAGCAGGAAGCTCGTAAGCAAAAAAAATAGGGGCTCTATCCTACTTGGGATTACCCTAATTGCTTTTGACATGTTATCGTATTGTTTTTAACTAGGCCGCCATAGGCTGGGGGTTTTTCTGCGTGATAGAATCAGAAATGATGATATCCGCAGTAGAACTAAGGTTACCGACATAGCCCGAAGAATAGCTAAACTGAAGTGGCAGTGGGCGGGGCACATTGCTCGCAGGACTGATGGCCGATGGGGTCAGAAGGTTCTGGAGTGGCGTCCGCGGACCGGAAGACGAGCTGTAGGTAGGCCTCCAACAAGATGGAGTGACGACCTCGTCAGGATCGCGGGACCGCGGTGGATGCGAAAAGCACAAGACCGGTCTGAGTGGAAAGCCTTGGGGGAGGCCTATGTCCAGCAGTGGACGTCTTTCGGCTGACATGATGATGATGATGAGGCCGCCATTACTGTCAAGTAAATAAGAGCTACCACAACCGGGTATACCTATAATATAGATAAAACCGATACCCCTTCTTTCACAGCTGATATGACTTACACGGCTTAATCATTTTTTTATAAAACCTAGTAAAGAACCAGCGATATAAAACCAGCTATAAAATTAAAAAAACCGCGTCCAAATCGGTTCACCCGTTTTATAGCTACTGTGCCACACAAACATAGTGGTCACCGCTCAGCGCCCTTTTTGCGTCGGGGGCTAAAACAGTCCAGAAATGCCAGACGGAACCCCCTGTTCTGCCGCGCGCCGCGACCACGAGTTGTCCGCGGCGTATATAGGTGCGCCCGCGCCGGTGCGCGCCACGTCGCCGCCATGCTGCGCCCCGTGCTACTCTGTCTCGCCATGGGGCTCGCCTCAGTTTGTGCACGTAAGTACAATTTTAAGAGAATTGTGCTAAAATTGCATAGCTGTTAAAAAAACCATACAATCTCCCCCTGGTTGTGATTTTTATAGTGAAATAGGTCTGTACGTCTGTTTTTGTGGTTTTTTAACTTACCTACCATTTTAAAGAGGTTATTTCTTGCGTTTTTAAAAAGCCGTTTTATTTAAACATGCATGTGTTGTTTTGCGGGTGGTAGGACCTTGTGCAGGGTCCGTCCGGATCGCTACCACCATCTTATCCATTAACCTACCGCCAAACAGCAGTTTTCGAATTGTTGTGTTCCGGTTTGAGGATAAGACAGCCGGTGTAATGACTAGCATAGAGGCATTCCATCTTAGTCCTCAGGGTTGGCAACGCATTTGCAGTCTTGTGAATGCGAATGTCTATGGGTCACAGTTTCCACTTAGCATCAGGTGGCCTGCGTGCTCGTTTGCCTTCTCTATGCCCCAAAAAAAATGTATCAATCCAAACTCGCATTTTTTTAACACAGTAGTTATATTGATTGTGTTATTTTTGTAGAATCTCAGCTCCAAGTCGCTCCTCGCATGTACTCCTATCGGGTAGAGCGCCGTGACAATAAAGTCCCACCGCGGACATTTCGCGTTTGGTAAGTCTTTTTATGTTTATTTTTTGTAGAATTGTGAAGTTATTTTCATTTTTTTTTGTAATAACCCAATCTACTGTCACTCACAAATTAAATTAGGCCCTAAATAAGCACTGGGATTGTACGTCTTTATTACTAGAGATATAAGTAAGTGCGTGTCAGATATTTTTGCGCCCAATGCGGGATAATATATTATTGCTGGTGACTCTACTAGATAACTCGCACATACTTTAATACGTAGAAAACCTTCAAGACTTAGAAATAAATAACTCGCGCTCAACACTTAATATTTGCGCATACCGGGATTCGAACCCGGGAGCACTAGCTTCGTAGGCAGGGTCACTACCAAGGCTAAAACGTCGTCATCGAGATACAGTATCTCAGATTCAATTGCCAAAGTAGATTCAATCTTCTCGTCTTAGTAATAAGGTATTGCTACAGCAGTTTTATTTGAGATGCTACTATTTGGTTTTACTTACACATAAAATGACACTATGGTAAAAGAAGCATCACATTTTTATTTCAGCTGTGTGGTTGCAGGGTTAGAATAGTGCCACTCCATGTCGACTAAGGGAATAAAGGCTTGTAGTCATGTTTATTTTTATGGCATAGAGAAGGCAAACGAGCACACAGGCCACCTGATGGTAAGTGGAAACTGTGACCAATAGACATTCGCATTCACAAGACTGCAAGCCTAAGACTGCATATGCGTTGACAACCCTGAGGACTAAGATGGAATGCCTCTATGCTAGTCATTACACCGGCTGTCTTATCCCCAAACCGGAACAAACGAACACTGCTGTTTGGCGGTAGGTTAATTGATAAGATGGTGGTAGCGATCCGGACGGACCCTGCACAAGGTCCTACCACCCGCGTTATGCGATGAGCTTACAGAATTATCAACAAGTTTTTAGAGTTGCAGGTGATGCTGTAAGCTCTCACGCCTCTCTGGGAACGAAGGCGTGAGTTTATGTTATGTGTATGTATGTGACCAACCCGTTTTTCTAGGTACGACTCGGTCAATCGAAGAACGAGAGTGGACACGGGCGACGGCCAGACTAAAATAGTCTGGTATGGTAAAAGCGAGGATTATCCACTCGGCGTTGCGACTATGGTCAGTAAAAAAGTTAAAAAAATAAATTTATTCAGTAAGTAGGCCGCTCGGGCACTTTTACATGTCAAGATACTACCAGCGCTTCCCAAGAGGAGACCACTGCTGAGAAGAAACGCCGCAAGAAACTCAGCAGTCAGTCATTTTTTAAACTTATTTCATATTTCATATTACAATGGTACAACTTAGTCTAGCATTATATAAAGCTACAAGTATTAAATTAAATATAATATCAAATAACAGTAGTTCAGCAGGAAAACATGCCAAAAATCTTACGGGAGAGAAAGATAGAAAAGAATAAAATAAAATACAATAGAATCAACTACTTATATATGTGTATATGAGATGGTGCAAGATGACCACATAAAAGTTTCGATATGTTTTCCTGCATCAACGGTGTCCCCCAGACAAGAAATACCATATATATTTTACCAGGGTCTAGGGTAAAGTCACCAGTGGTCAGCCAGAGACCTGTACTTGGCCTCTGCCTATACTTTGTATGAGTGGAAAGAGTACCGATGAGAGAGCCGATGTGGCTAGGTTCTTAAAGTGCTCCTTGAAGTGGCATTTGCGGTCCAGGACCGGGCATCCGTGCCCGGCCAACACCTGCGCAAGACGGTATGAGAGTAGCCCGTCTTTCCACTCTTGGAGAACTGGCTGGAGAGCTTCAATGGTGCGGACTCCGTACACGGGGTCCGTGATGCTGTTCGACCAGGTCTCCATCATCCGCTGTTGGGCACTGCGCTGCGCCCTCTCTACATATTCACAGCCAGGGCCTTCCCATCTTGCTCTGCTCTCCGCAAGAGGGCGCGGTAGGTTTCTGTTCGCACTGCGGCCTCGAGCTTGCACGGGGGAGTGCCGGCTAGTGCGAAGGCAGCCGCGTAGGAGACCGTACGGTATCCCCTGATCATCCTCAGTGCCCCCTCACCCCCTCCTAACCTAACCTAACCTTGGTTTCAGTTCCGGCCATTAACGCCTCTTGTTCGCAGGTCTCCCCGATAACCACGGAAGTTCTACTGAACGTGCAAGTGTGTACAAACATTAGTAATGATGATACGTTATCTATTAATGGACTGTACTCTTTCCTTGATTTGGACATTCCACGCTATTATCAACTTGTTGGTGAGTCATACATTCTTTATTTTCACTGGAAAAGCGGGACCTCCTCCAAATTTTGAGTACATAAGTTTATGTACTCCAAATTTGGAGGAGGTCTTGAAAAAGCCGCTACTTAGTTTGGTAGTTAAATAACAAAAATAAATATTTCTAGGGGGCTCTACATATAGAGCGACAGAAAAGATAAGAAATGAAATAAAACAGAACTTTAAAAAAAACACACTAAATTGTTGCCATGTTTAAGCATTTTACTTAATTTCTACTCTTTATAGTCGTTCTGCATTTAGCGGAACGGAGCTTTTAAAAACATGTTAAGGTTCCTAAGTAGTTATTTTGATTCGTTGAATATTTAAGGAAATAGTCGCTCCGAAAGTGGCATTAATCCCCTTTATCTTTTAAACCATATGTCCAACAAAAAAAGAAAAAGATTACAAACTGGCTTAATACATACTTTCAACAAAAAGTATTTTCAACATGATCAGATGTACCGGTTTTCGTTAATACCGAAACACTGAGCTTCTCTACAAAAGGATGAAAGTGCCATGAAGATACGCTCTTTTGCTGGTGCACTATTTTGTGTTTGTGAACCGCTTCAGAACCCTACACTGAGCATGGTTCGACATGTTCTTGCCCAGTTTATATATATCTAATCAATCTTACGGATCTGAGACGTGGGCGCTAACAATGGGCCTCATAAGGAAGCTCAAAGTCACTCAGAGGGCTATGGAGAGGGCTATGCTCGGGGTTTCTCTGCGTGATAGAATCAGAAATTATGATATCCGCAGTAGGACTAAGGTTACCGACATAGCCCGAAGAATAGCTAAACTAAAGTGATAGTGGGCGGGGCACATTGCTCGCAGGACTGATGGCCGATGGGGTCAGAAGGTTCTGGAGTGGCGTCCGCGGAGCGGAAGACGAGCTGTAGGTAGGCCTCCAACAAGATGGAGTGACGACCTCGTCAGGATCGCGGGACCGCGGTGGATGCGAAAAGCACAAGACCGGTCTGAGTGGAAAGCCTTGGGGGAGGCCTATGTCCAGCAGTAGACGTCTTTCGGCTGACATGATGATGATGATGAATCAATAAATATACTATTAAAGAAGAAACTGACTGCGATAAAAAAAACACCTAATACCGCTGGGTCTAGAAATTCCAAATTTGGCACGTAGGTTCCTTATGAGGCCTAGGCGTGCACTAAGGATTTTTGGAAATTCATCCCGTAAGGGGTTAAATTAAGGGGACCCAAGACCAATTTGATCCGTACGAAGTCGCGGGTATCATCTAGTACATTTTTTATTTTATTTTTGCGGGTGGTAGGACCTTGTGCGGGGTCCGTCCGGATCGCTACCACCATCTTATCCATTAACCTACCGCCAAACAGCGGTGTTCGCATTGTTGTGTTCCGGTTTGGGGATAAGACAGCCGGTGTAATGACTAGCATAGAGGCATTCCATCTTAGTCCTCAGGGTTGGCAGCGCATTTGCAGTCTTAGGCTTGCAGTCTTGTGAATGCGAATGTCTATGGGTCACAGTTTCCACTTACCATCAGGTGGCCTGTGTGCTCGTCAGCCTTCCCTATGCCATAAAAAAAAAATGTATATAGATTAAACAACTGGCTCCTGTAGTCAAGCCTATTTAAACACACCTACAAATTTCAGGTAAGGAGGTGCTTCGTGATGAGGTGGTGGAGAAGTGGAGCGTGGTATGTCCCTGCCCTCGTTATGTTGTTCAAGATAATTACTATTTCGCATACAGAGAGCTCCACGGCGTCAAACAATATGTTGAACTCCGGTAAGCACTTTTTCTCCGACGCTAAAAGAGTGAGTGTATCTCTCTGTGCCGTCGTAGGTCCTAAACGGATAAACCGATATGAATATTAAAAAAAAAAAACAGCTTTTCTAGCGGTCGTCATAATTATATCGGGGGTTATTATCTATCCAATATCTTTATCGACTTTGTTTTATACTATGCGAAGGAAAGGTAAAAATAAAGAAGTAGTTTAGGGAGGGGGGGTTTCTAGTGGAGTGGCTTAGGGGGTCGACTCGTGATTGTAAGGTACCGAGTTCGAACCCCGCGGTCACCATGTACCAATAACTTTTTCTAACTTATTTACATTATTCGATGGTCTAACGGCAAAGGAAAAACATTGTGAGGAAACCTGCACATTGGAATAGCTGAGTGTGTAAGAGGGTAATTGCAAAAAAGATAAGATGAGATAAGGTCAAGGATTTTAATTTATTGCTGTCATTAAAATTGGTCATCTTGTCTCGACGCATCGCTGAGTCTTACGTCGAAGCAGAACAGAGTGACGTGGGCCCCTCGTTTGGGCGCCATTATTATTTGCGTAGCCAGAGAAAAAAAAACGTAGCACGCAAGGTATTACTAAATACCTAAATAACCATAAAACTTCATTTTTTAGACTTCACAAAGAGAAAATGAAATTTTCAATTCTCAAAACTTTTTTCATGAATTTTAATGTCCCACATTTCTACGTTCTAGGCGACATCTTAAACTTTGGGATGATGATGTCTTCAGTCCGTTTGAAGTGATATTAGATGTGTACGAATACGACGCAAGTGACATCGATCCTGAAATCTTTAATATTCAAAAAGGTAATCAGACTATTTATCTTTGTACTTACTGCCAATCGTGTACTTACGGCTGTTGGATTGGATTGGTTTACTATTTATTTAAGTATATATTTCTGTATATAAGTATTTATATCGTTGTCTGGTACCGATAGTACAAGGCTAGAGCTTCGTTTGGGGCTAGATCAATTTGAGTGAGGTCGTCCGTTGTTTTTTTTCATTTATTTATTCAACCACTCTTATGCAAGTAAAATTTCACAATATATAAATATACACTCAGGAGCAAAAATACCGGGTCAAGTCTTGGTTCCTCGCCGGGGGTTGTTTTGAGTGAGGTTTAATGGTGGATACTCCGAGGTTCAATAGACTGATTGCACAATCAGTTAACACCACAGTGGGAGAGTTTGGGTCAGCACTTGGATTTCCTTACATTTTATTGTCATTTTAGATGTCGTTCTGAACATGCACAATTCCGGCGCTAACCGCAGATTCAATCAGTTGGGTATCCTAGGCACTCTGGCAGTACTGTATCGATGCTCGGGGTGTTCATCATCAGATTTCACTAAAAGCATTCCCTGGCGAGGAACCAAGGCTTCGAAATAGCCTCTTTAGTGTGAAAAACGCACTCTGACCCTTTCTTTTTGCTCCTGAGTGTGTATGTTAATCCATATAAACGTTTTAAGACTAGTGCGGCTAGCTAGTTACATTCTTATGACAGTAATTTCAGAGAGCGATCGGTTTTGATATTATAATACGCTACCTATACCCACATAATATGCGGAATTTTTAATTCAGCTGCAACTCTATGCTATAGATCTATTGCATAGGAAATATATTGTTTTTATGAGTGACAACGGCACAACTGCGAGGCACAGTTCTTTGCCCGTTGCCCTATTGCGCAGTTCTACCAATGATTACCAATACAAAATTAAGACCAGAGAGGTCAGAGCTCCGCATCGCGGAGCTACTATTCCTGAGTGTTATGGCCCTTTGGGCCAGCTGGACAACTAACATGACCTCAAGCTATCTCGTATCTATTCTGAGTTGGTGTGACTACGGATCGGAAAAAAATACAACTAGTTACACTCATGTGACTAAGACTAAGATGATATTGTCATGAATAAAATTAGTATTAATTACTTGATTACCTAGAAATATAACTACTTGTATTATTGTATTTAATGTTTGAAAATATAACTTGAACATTTTTCTTGCGGCGCTTCTCCGCAATGATGGTCTTCTCCGAAGCGCTATTAGATTCTCTCTATACTGTGTAAATAAGCCCATGTGGCCAATTTACTGAATAAAGGCTGAATTTGGAATAATGTTTTATAAAAGCAATAATAGTTACTATATTTCCTCAGGTCTCGCGTGTAAAATGGAGGTAGGTGAAGAGGGCAAGCGCTTATTACGTCAACATTTGCACGCGCATCCATATCCCAACCTTCAGGAGTTCAGAGAGGACCGCAGGCGAGAGATCATCAGGGAAAACATGGAGTAAGTCTAATGCTCGTTTGACTTAGATGACTTTAAAAGTAAACAAGTAAGGTCACGGAAGTTAATTTGGTAGCCATTTTAAAGTAAATCTGATTGAAGATGTCATTGTCATTAGAGATGCTAAGTCATTTGTCATTGCTGTAGAATTGACTTTGGAACTAAGATGAAGGAGAGGTGACAAAGGACGATGGGTAAAAATGTCCCCACCCACCAACAGCGATGAAACATGTGCCAGTTTATAGATCTTGGCAATATGATGTATTTTTTGTATGGCGACGATCACCATATGTATGGGGTTTTCTTGAAAAATCATAATCTTATCGTATGGAACTAAGGAATTTGTTTGAAAATGAACACGTATGTAGATGATTTGCCTTGCCTGGCCCTTTGTTTTCATTAAAAAATTCCCATTGATTTTGCTACGAAGATAAGTATTTTGTCTTTTATTGGGTCCTAATGAACATATAGACCTGCAGCCCGTTACTGTTGGAGGGGGGGACGGGGTCCATACAAAATTGCCCATCACCCTTTAATTCCTTGACTGTGCTACTGTTTCTTAGGCCGCTTTGCCAGCGGAGTACTACTGCGAGAAATGTCAGACAGTGTCAGATAGTCGATTGGAAAAGTAGAGTTGCATGTAATTGGGTAATGAGAATCCGTTAAAGCTGCACTAACAACGGAGCAGGTAATCAGTCGGCTCTAACGTCTGTACGGTGAGGACGCGTTTGTTTCCCTTCTTGAGACATATTGTTTGTCATTTAACTGTGAGTAAGGTGGTGATTGCAAACCTTAAGTGGCAGTGGGCGGGGCACATTGCTCGTAGAACTGATGGCCGTTGGAGCGGTAAGGTTCTAGAGTGGCGACCACGAACCGGGAGACGAAGTGTTGGCAGACCTTCCACAAGGTGGACTGACGATCTGATAAAGGTCGCAGGAAACCGCTGGATGACAGCAGCAGAGGTCCGATCGTTGTGGAAAACCTTGGGGAAGGCCTTTGTCCAGCAGTGGACGTCTTGCGGCTGATAGTGATGATGATGATGAAGGTTGTGAAATCGACCGATGTCTCCTTAATATTTTATTTCCAAATACCATTGTGAACAAGTATTCAGAAGATTATCGTTTGTTACCGCGAATTGGGATTGTTCCATTTCGAGGAACAAGAACAAGCCATTCTGCATTATTAAGTTTTTGAAATATTTATCTATCTCGGATATTTTGATAAAAGTATATTTAACCTTCGTTTGACTTTCGTTTTCAGCTTGAAGCCTCATAGGTGTATCTTTCGGGTTAGAAAACCGCTTGAAATTGGATGTTTTAATGCACTATTACAATCACTTTTCATGATTAGATATCGTTTAAGCGTTGTTATTTATCAGAAAATGACAATCCAAATTTAAAATAATCATGTCATCCTAAAAATGACTGCTAAATAAATAAAGATATTAAAACAAAACTATTGGGTCCAATACAAAATGAATGAAATAGGTCTCTTTAAATTACCTATTCTTTCTAATTAGAATTTAAAAACCGAGTTCTTTTTTTGTCTATCCCAATTGGCTACCTCTGAGTGAGATAAGCTAAGGCCGCCGTCAATAGAACTTGGAAAAGATGTAAACAAACCCAAACGAACCAATCCACCATGATTACTCCATAATCACGTACGTTTAAAGATCAAGTGAGGTCTTTGCAACGATTTATACACTAGATCATTATTTTCATATTAAGTTCAAGATGAAATAACTATTCGTTGTACGTTATGTTTAATAAAAACACGCTCGGTGAATATTTGAGGTTATGTGTCAAACAGTACTAATTTGTTTACATCGTTCGCAAGTTGACGGCGCCTTTATAGGTCGTTAAAGGTAAATGGAGTATATTGGTAAGTAGGTGATGTGTATTCTACTATCGCACAGACTGTTTTTTTTTATGGCATAGGGAAGGCTGACGAGCACACAGGCCACCTGATGGTAAGTGGAAACTGTGACCCATAGACATTCGCATTCACAAGACTGCAAGCCTAAGACTGCAAATGCGCTGCCAACCCTGAGGACTAAGATGGAATGCCTCTATGCTAGTCATTACACCGGCTGTCTCATCCCCAAACCGGAACACAACAATGCGAACACTGCTGTTCGCAGACTGACTGAGACTGTCTGATATTTATTTCAGATGGAACTCAGGCGTTAGAATATTATGGAACTTGACCACGCGCTGGCCCAGTTGGTAGTGGCCCTGCCTCCGAAGCTAGTATTTGCTTCTGAGTCTTGGATTTTTTCTAAATATTTAAGTGTTAGCATAGAGCTTAGTTTGGGGCTAGGTCAATTTGTACGTGAGATCGTCAACACTTATTGTTTGTTATTTATAACATTGGAATGCAGAATGATCGAGGAACACAACCACGGGAATCACAGCTACAAGATGGCTATGAACTACCGGGTAATTGACCGCACTGAAGACGAGATCAAAGAGATGTGGTCCGAGCGCGTTTCCTCAGAGGGGCCGAACAACGGTTAGTCTTTTATCAACGGTAAGGTTGTTGTTACTGCAACCTCTGGTCCTGGGTTCAAATCCCAGTAAGAATAAATTTGTGTGATGAGCACGAATTTTGTGGTTTTGTATTTATTTATTTATATATTTTAATTTGTTTTTTATTTTGATTTGTTCCCATCAGAAAAACAGGGTAGGTAGGTATAAGTAGAGATTAACGAGATTGCCGTTATATATTTCCATTATAAGTATTTATATTGTTGTCTAGTACCCATAGCACAAGCCTAGATCTTAGTATCGGACTAGGTCATTTGTGTGATGTGTTTGTTAATCTAAACTCCGACTCACAAAAACACAAAAAGTAACTTAATTTAAAATGATAATAGCTCAGTTGAACTGAAGTCGGCGTTTGGTTAAAAGTATGGTACGTTCGTTCAAATAGTTTGCAAACTTTAATGTGCCTCTACAATTGATACAAAGAAGCTGCCGCTGTCAAAAGGCTCCGTCGATTCGTATGATACTTATATATTTAGTACCAAGCTGCCGTCCAATCGGCTCAGGGCGACTTTGTCTACAGTCCTATTTCGTCACCTTCCTAACTCGTCCACGATGCCATGTCGTCAGCATGTTTCCTAAATTGTCACCTTCCTAACTTGGCCACATAATTATATTGTCAATTTCCTATCTTGTCCACATTCTTCATTGTGCGGGTGGTAGGACCTTGTGCGGGGTCCGTCCGGTGCGCTACCACCATCTTAGCCATTAACCTACCGCCAAACAGCAGTGTTCGCATTGTTGTGTTCCGGTTTGGGGATAAGACAGCCGGTGTAATGACTAGCATAGAGGCATTCCATCTTAGTCCTCAGGGTTGGCAGCGCATATGCAGTCTTAGGCTTGCAGTCTTGTGAATGCGAATGTCTATGGGTCACAGCTTCCACTTACCATCAGGTGGCCTGTGTGCTCGTAAGCCATCCCTATGCCATAAAAAAAAAAAACTTATATTATCCACAGCGCAAACTGAAGTTAGTCACACAATATTGAAAGTAGGGGAAAATTGGGGCAGCTGGATCACCCGAGATCCAGCTCCCCCAGTTTTCCTATTCAAAAACTTAGTTTAACCTCACTTATCAAAAATGATTTATTCAAGAACCCATAAAATGTTCTATTCAAGAAGTAATTTTAAACCTTGTTTATCAAAATCCTCTATTCAAGAAGTAATATGATGGTCTATTCGAAAACTCGATTTCAAGAAGTAATTTTAAACCTTGTTTATCAAAATCCTCTATTCAAGAAGTAATATGATGGTCTATTCGAAAACTCGATCTAATCTCACTTATAAAAGATTATTTATTCAAGAAGCTATAATTTTTTTTCGAAAATTTCGATATATATTCAAGACCACCTTGACTATTATCTATTCATGATAATAGTTTAACCTCACTTATCAAAATTATCTATTCAAGACAAAATAATCTGTTCAAGAAGTCTTTAAATATTATGCTTAAGAAGACATAATAAAACCTTAACAAATCTTCCATCCAAGAAGTAATCTACTTATTAGTCCACTTATTCGAAAACTTGTAGTGTATGAAAGATTTGTAGACATCAACTTTTTAAACAACTTGATGTTAGACCATCATAGTTATCATATCACCGTTGACTATTTTAAGTTGGTGATGTCTGCAAAGTTGCCATTTGTCGATAATAACCTCAACGGTATCTCCTATATTGATATTCATTATTAAATTCGATTTAAGATTGATAAAATTATGATAATGACTCCTCGCTGTACTTAACCAAAGTAATACGCTGTTTTAAAAAGAAATCAAACACATATTCATACATTAAATTCCGTTTATTTATATAAAAATATTATTATCTAAGCACCACTTATTCATACAGGATACATTTTTGAACGCACATATATTCGAATGATAAATACAATTTTGAATATCAGATGCCATTAAATATTTTTTATGAAGTGTTTCTAAATTAGGACAGTTAACATCTTCTAAATTATAAACATTATCACTTTCAGTTATTTTTTTCAACCACCTCACTTTTTCGTAACCCTTAGTATAAATACATTTATTCTTACAATAGTCTAATATTATACTCCTATATGTAAAATACGGAACATATCCTTCATTCCATAAAATTCCTTTGTTTCTTTCTATCCATCCAACTTGTAAACGTTCTTTCTTTGTTAATTCGTAAAATGGATATGGTGGTTTAATCAATAACAAAAGAAAGCTCTTCTTGCAAAAGATCGCTATTTCTTTTGGTATAAATTCATTGTTCTCATTTTTAAAACCTTGAACATCCATAATCACATTCATGATATTTTTCGAACTATGTTACTCAACGGCTTGTACTCAATAAGACGATCGTTTATGATCAAACAGTAAGCTGCTGTCCCCTTCGGTATATCACTTGAAGACTCGATTTCTAACCGCACGTCAACTGGCCCGGTTTTCAGCGAGTCATTTTGTCTTGAGCAATCAATGACAAATAGCGGAGTTTTAATGAATGTATTCAAATTAAGCAAGGGATCGTTACTAGCGTTATAATACGACTGACGAAAATTAGCGTACATCTCATATAATATACTACATTTTCCTTCGTCGAATTTTAAATTGAGTGAATCATAAGGAAAATACTGTGAATTTAAAAACAACTTGACATTTGTAATATTACAATGGTCAAATTGGGATGAACTTTTTGTTTTGTTCAACTTTCTATCGGTTTGCAAACCAAATATAACATATCTTGGTTTTTCTAGCTGAGAAGCAGTTTTCACAGACCATGAATGTTTTGTGGTTTGAGGTAAAAGAGGATACTCATATAAATCCCAATTTCGGAATGCTACTTGTATGGCTCGATCTTTTTCCAAATACTTGAGTAATGATATTCGATTACGATCTGAAACTCTAATATGTGGTACACGCCATTGAACTTTTTGTATGTCTATTTTAATATCTTCATTATTACCCATCGAAACGCTATTATGAGCAGAATTACTTCTATGAAGTATAAGTTCATGTTTACAATTGACGAGAATTTTGTTATAATCTTCTGCAAACCCTAATACTTTGTTTAGGGGTATAATAACTGAGAAATTACCATTTTTACACGATGATCCACTTAAATTCCAGCCCCACAACGCTGCATTTTTGCTATCTGCATCATTCATTGATACGTAAGACTTTATCGTGGTTGTAATACCGGCATTTTTAATACGATCTATTTCAACACCATTCAGCTCGTATGATATGTCTTGAAATAAAAACAATATTGGATTGTTTGTAAAATTAATATCCTTAGATATCTTTTTTCCTGTTGCATCTAATTCGAACACATTCGCGTGCCCCTCGATGTAAATGGAACTTGCAGATGGTAGTACATAAACATTTTGCTGATGAATAGGTATTCTGATCTCGTCATTTTCTTTAAAACTGTGATTGTAGGGATTGTAAGTGTGGATCTCATAACTTTCAATAGAGTTGTCTTGTTGAGGTGGATCGGTAATTTGTAGCATTTTTATACTTTAAAACCAAGGGAGTTGAGAAACTTTTTATTACTTTTAGTAATATTCTTTGACGTGCTTAATCGTCTTCTCTCTTTGAACGCTGGTAGTTGAATATTAGATTTTTCGTTATTGACCGAGGTTTTATTGTAAACATACATTATCAACGTTCAAGCAATTTATATTTATAAGTGGCGTTATAATATTACTTAACACTGACAACACCGATGCTGATCGCTGTCCGTGGAGGAATGTTCTTTGTTAACCTATCTTCCCTTTTTATTGTAGATGAAGTTATTATTATTTGTTATTATTTTTCAATTCCCAAAATGATTTAAGAAATTTCAAGCAAAGATGCCCACAATTATATAAATGCGCTCTTTGTAAATTTTCATAATTATACTGAATATTTGATCCCATATATGCTATAAATTCTTTTGGAGGTTTTAAATTACCATAACTATCAAAGTATTCAATATAATTATTAACCTTTCCATAGGCTACCCAATGAGTCCCAGAATTTTCAGATGAATCTAAATTGATAACACCGCATTCTATCAACCAAGGCACTTTTGGTAATTCATCTCTCATAAATACACCACGAAAATGAGGAATATTTTTTGAGTACTTTATTATATCGATGTTACTCAATGCTCTATCGGGTAGCCTACTGATCAGTTTTTTTTATTTGAAACATAAATTCCTAAACCATCCTTGTACGGTTTAAGGTGCAATCCTTTTCCAATACACATTGAATCCATTTTGATATTATCTCGTTTTGATTGTACGATCTGCTTTTTAGCTAATTTATAATAATCGATAGCTTTTGTGATTCCGGCAACGCCGCCGACTAAATTGCCAGCAGCAGATAAGCCGGCAAAAATAGGTATTAATGGTAGGAATCCACCAGTTTTAGGCACGGGTATCACTCGCGGTAACTGTATAGGTAAGTCAGAAGCTATGTCTTGAGCGGCTGCGTATGCTAATTCCATTAACATTTTCTTGCATTTGGGCTTCAAGTTTCGGATATGTTTTTTAGTATGTGAGACAATATTATTGAACGTTTTTTTCAGTCCTGCTCCATTTTTCTGACTGATTGTCGATAACTTTTGCTTTTTATTTCCGTTATCAGGTTTATTTTGTTTGCGCTTCATTTCGAGAAAGAAATCACAATAATTCTTGCTATAAAGTGGTCTTGATACCGTAAAGAACTAAAGACGAATGACTTTAAAAATAAAACATTAGCATATTTAAACACGAATTTTTACTTAAATCTATAAACGATTTTTTTTATCTATCCAGCTGTTTTCACTTGAAGGTAGACCTAACCATTTAACGTATACTTTGTTTCCTTTACATTTCAAAACTTTTTCTACTAGATATACTTCAGGATGCGCAGTTTTCTGGATTTCTTGCGAATAGAAGGCTCCTAAAATAGGTCTTGACTTTGCGTCTTCTAATAAAAATGTAGTGGGATTAGTATGTTGCACTTTAGTAATTTTGAATATTTCTGTTGACCAATTAGGCGTGAATCCTTTTTCAAAACATCCTTTGAATTTACTGATTCTTACGAAATCTCCAACGCGAAATTTTTTGCCCTTCGGTATTTTCTTGGATCGTGAATTGTTAATGTATCTCTCTAATATCATGTTTTTATTATCATCATTAATTTCAGCCGGTGGTTTCCCTAGAGTTCTATGAAAAGTGTGATTGTATTCATAAACTTTCTTATCAAGGTTTCCGTTTATCCACTTATAATTACCTTTTAAACTAAATTCCTTGTACAACTTATTTTTGAGTGTTCTTATAAATCTTTCTACGATGGAAGCTTTTTTTGTAGAAAATGTAGAGTAATGATTAATATTGTATGTGCCAGTAACCTTTCTAAACTTATCATTATAAAATTCTGTACCGTTATCTGTTTGTAAATTTTTTGGAAAGCGTCCCTTTGCACACAATATTCGGAACAGTTCAGATACGACTTCTTTAGTCTTACGCTTCACTGGAAATGCCCAAGCATACTTTGAGAAACAATCAATAATGACCAATATGTATTTATATCCAGCGTTCCATTTTGATAAAGTCTGCATATCTATCAAATCTGCTTGCCAAAGGTCATCTATGTCTTTAAGTATCACACTTCTCCGCGGAAAGTTCACTCTAGCATTTTTGTGAATTTCATTTACAACGCTTGCTTTACTCATAGTACCTGTAAAATTGATGTCAAATCTTTATTTATAACGACTGCTTCGCTCAAAATGCTTGCTAAGTTTTCCTTCGATCTCTTGATACATAATATCTTTTTCAACACGTTTTATTTTCTCCATTAAAGTAATAACTAGTTTGTTAAGACAAGACACCTTTTTCAAACAGTCATTTACTTTTTTATCAACGTATTCCTGACCAACGCTATAGATCAATGAAGGCACTTTCGTAGTTGAGATTTTATTTCGCGCTTTTTCGCAATTACCGACGTTACTATTTTCAATATTGTTTTCGATATTCATGTCTAGTATGCTTTAGACTACTAATCAGAATGCAGATTGTTTAACCAATTTTATTCTTTTATAATACCAGCTTCCTTTAATTCTTCAATTATTGACATAATTTCATTATCATGGTTACTGTTACCAGCACTTTTAGATGCGATTAAAAGTTTCAGTCTTTCAATCAGTTCGTTTGGATCATCCCAATAAATATAATCTGTATCACTCTTATATCGTTTTAAATCAGGTAGATGTCCTCCGATTTTTAATTTCGGCAAATGTTCGGGAACATTTTTATTTGAGTTGTCATTTAACTGTGAAAACAATGGCTTAATGATGGTACAGTATTTTAATCCTTTGTCACCCATTATTCTACCATTTGGCACAAAGTCCTTTTTGTGTGCATTTGTAATAATTAACATTTCTTTGTACTCCGCTTGGTCTTTTTCAGTTACGAGCTTAAGATCAGGTTTGTTACGCATTAAAAGCTCTTTCAAACCTGCGGTTAATTCGTAATTTTTATTATTGATGGTAACCACGTATTTTTTTTGGTTGTTAGTAGCATTATTTACAAACGACAAATTTACAGCGGTATTTCCCATCATAAGTTTCTTGTTTTTACTTCGGATTCCGAATGGTACGCAAATATTTTCGTACACATCAAACATATCTTCTTTTTTTAAAGACAAAAGTGTATCGTTAGTTAGCTGTTCCGATTTTTTATCATCTTCGTCAGTATATTCATAGTATTCTGAGTGTTGATCAGAATTTATTAAATCTTTAAACTTCTCGTATTCGGCAGACGAGTTAAAATTCTCGTGTGTATTATCATTCTCTAACTTTGTTGACATGTTAAAAGTAGGGTTAGCTTTTTCATTTATTCTGATCAGGGTTTCTAAGGGGTCTGTAATCGGTTTAAAAACTTTTCTGAACTTCTGACTAGCTTCATCTTCTTCATCTTTAATCCTTTTTATTTTATTTTTTATCGTGTCCACTGATTTTATGAGTTGTTCTTTTAAATTTATTTCCATTGTAGTAGGATAAATGTGTACCGTTTTATACTGACACTCTACTTCAAGTGACACAATTCATAGCATAATTTGTATATATCAGGAACTTAAAGGTAAATAAACGTGTCAAATCCTTTTCTATATCTTCCTTTGTTTATTGCACAATCTTTGTTTATGACTAAAAAGTTGAATTTATCTTGCCATATAGAAGAACACAGCTGTTTAAATTTAATCCAATTCAGGTCACTACTAACATGCTCATTATAAATATGCCTTAAGTTCGTATCATCTTGTTTAAATACAATTAAAACATTAGCATTATCTCTTATCAATTGTTTAGGTATCTTCGAATAAGTTTGCGATAAATAAAAACAGTCTATCTCTCTGTGTCTACCCATTGCAAAATAGTTTCGAATGTTCATTTGATTTTCACAGACAACGTCATCAAATATCATAATAGAATTTGGTAAACTATTATTCGGATGAATAACTTCTTTATTAGCTTCAAAAACAAATAATTTTGCTCCAGGAACGCTTTGCATTACTTGTTTTAGAAATTGATACTTTGACTGGAAGGTTGTTTTAGAATATAAATAAATATGCTTGAACTTTAGACCATTTTCATGTAAGAGTAAATTAAGCATAACATTGGTTTTACCACAGTTAGAAGGACCACATACTATGCATCGAATTGTATTAGGAAACAACATGCTATGTTTAATTTTTCGTGGTCCATCTTTAACCTTTATGATATTTACTTCTAAAGTTTCAGCTTGCTTCACGAACTTCATGGTCAAATGTGAAAAAAACTGAACATCGCTATTCTTTATATAGGTACCCCTATCCATCGGTTTGAACGGTGAGCTAATGTAAAATAAAAACTCTAATCTGGTTTGTAAATACTATTTATTTTGTCATATTCATCTAATAAACATTTGTACATATTCTTTTACTATATTTACTAACCTTAAAAATACAGTATTTGTTCTATTGCAATTTGACGATTATCATCATTATTACTTAAAGTTACTTTATTTACTTCTTGCGTTATAACACATGCTTAATTATAGATAGATTAAAATACAGTATTTGTATGACCCCACGGTAATGTGTGGATTCGATCTATTGCAATTTGACGCTTATCATCATTATTACTTAAAGTTACTTTATTTACTTCTTGTGTATATAACACATGCTTAATTGATTTAATTGTATTCATTTTACACCTCAAAATCTTGCCACCATATAATGCTTTATTATAGTTAGATAGATTTAATATTTTTGTTACAGACTTAGAAATACCTTTCGCCTTTTTGATTTCAACTTTTTTACTTCTTATACAGTAAAGTTTGGCTCTTAAGCCAATAAATTCTGTTACGATATCGCCTCCTAATTCGTCTTTGAAAAGTCCGGGGATTTTGGCGTTAACTCGAGGCAAATCAAACTTATTGTTAAGAGGATAGTTACTCGTATCAAACAGAGAAAGATTATCCCCAATATCTCTATATGCGTCATCAGTAGTAATTAAATAAAGTAAGCTATCTGTGTCAGTGTAACATAATTTAGCTTTGTCTGAGTATTGTTTTTTAATGAAATCGTAATGAAATTGATACAAATGTTTTTTAGCATACTCTAATACCGTAAATCCTATGTAGATTGGCCTGTCTAGAATAATTTTTTCCTTATTGAGTTGAATAGCTACCAAATTTTCCGAAAATATTGTTATACTTTTTAAATTAGGACGTGCAATTAATTTCTCAGCACCTATAAATTTGTTTGTGGTATTCCGATTGTCGCTCCATCTTGTAACTAATTTTACATCTACTTGTTTGCGTTTATTCTCAAGCGTTTTTCCAAAAAACGCATTATTTTGTAATTTAAAAAAATCTTTTTCCACATCCGATGTTGCTTTTTGTCTTAAGTAGGTATTCAAATCTATATATTTTCGCAAAAAATCATTTTGATGAAAAGACAGTACGCGGTGAATTTTTCTAAGTATCAAGCCGTTTTTTAAACATTCTTTTAAATGTACATAGTGTATAATATAGTTGAATTTATCGTATAGATTGGCAATTAATTTAGGAGTTTTACCTCCCGGAGGAGTAAACTTTTCTGCTGCAAATGGTAAGTCACTATGCGCATCATGCAAGTGATCAGGGTAAGACATATCCACCTCCAATAGATATCCGTAATCGGAGTCATCTGCTATACTTTGTACATCAAATTTATTGACTTCTTCCTTATTTAAGAATATAAATTCTGAAACCGGCATTTTCTTTGTCAGTGCATAACCGTATAAATTGTTGCAATCGAGATTCAGTAAGTAAGTAGAGGGTAATGATTCATTGTAATTCTCGAGATACTTATTATTCGCCGTAGCATGTCGCAGTGAGCACTGCGCTAAACCACCGCGAATACCTTTTTCAAACATCTGATACATTTCTAAATCATCGAGTAACTCTAACTGAACACCGGTGTATAAAAGCATCGCATCCCAGCTTAACCCAGGTGAAGTTATGTAATATGCCGGGTCTAATTTATAATAACACAAGCTGTTTTTTCTAAAATTTTCAAAAATATCGCACAGTAATAAAACATCGCATTTTAAATATAAATCCGTATACTCTCCAAGCGAATGGATTTTGAAGATTTGCCATATTTTACCTGCTCGTTCATAGTCTTCATCACTAATGTTCTCTAATTTTAAACTATTATAGAAAAAAACTTTTTTAGGAAGTTGTTTTTCCTCATATCTATCCCATGAGTTAATATAATCATATGGGTAAACTCCTTTAGATCTCATTAATTTTAACTGCTCTGTATCATTAAATTGTTTTGAAAAATGAACTAACTCTTCATCACGTAAAATTTTACTGAGCGCGTCTAAACTAGAGCTAAGGAACTGAAAGGAATCAATAAATTTAATTCGAATTTTTGTATCTTCATTTTTAAACATAACTGACAGATATTTTTCTTTTGTTTTCGGTATGATATCAATTTTGCTGCTAAAATTCGACAATTCTTTAATAAACAAATGACTATCATAGGCTGACAAATTGTGAAAAACAACAGGAATGAAAGGAGTAACTCTGAATATTAAATTACACTGAGCGTGAGCAGCGCCTCTAAATTCACCAGTTACATGATCATGATCTCTAACTCGATCATCGAATAATAACTGGTTGCAAATATGGCAATTCACACAATCACGATATTCAAGCTCTTGTTTCTTAGTTAAAGGTAGCATTGGCTTTTTGTCAGATAATATTTTATCTATTTTAGCCACGTCTTCTATTAAACACTCGATAAACTTTTTCGTACAATCTGCTCCTCTATATGAAACGTATTTGCAAAGGTTTTCATCATGTGAACAACATACGTAATATCCAAAACATGATGGTTGATGCAATTTTAAATTTTGCGTGTAATTTTCTGTACAATGTTCATTCTCATCGCAATCTAGCAGTAAACTTTCGAAATCTGCATAAATCACGAAATTCATTTTTTGTTTTCTTTCAAAGTGCTTAAATTGCAATGTACTATTTTTCTTTGGCAATTCTGTTACTACTTTAGAACAATTATGTCTTGCATATTTCAGCTGACATGAAAAGAATAGCAAACAGTCTTCACAGAAGTATTTTTTACCTTTATGATTTGAAATTTGTTTGCCAACTAAACGAGCAAGATCTTTAATTAAACAAAAATGAGTATTACAATTCTTCTCGTAATACAATAAATTGACATGATTGATCTTTCTGCTCTGCGTCACATATAGCGGTCCAGTTACATTACTTTTACTATCTAACCCGTAAATATTTATACTTATATTACTGTTGTTGTTTTCAAACATCTTAATATCTTTAAATGTAGGTGGGAATGACATTTCATCAGTATTAAAAATATTTGAATAATGTGGATAAGAACTTGTTCTGCATGGATTACAGTCTGATGGGAACAATGCAGCAACAATGCTCCACAGAAAACAATGCTCATCAGTATTTTTTATATTTAAACAACTTTTGGTATTTTTGATAACAGATGGTAAATCTATATAGGCACCACCTCTTAAAGGACAGTATTTATTAATATTAATTTCTAAGTGACTAATCGACTCAAGTGACCACCCAGATTCGCAGTGTTCAAATTCAGATACCTCACTTTTGAAGGTGTTAACTAAATCTGTATAAATATCAGATAACTGTGTGTTATTAAAAATCGACCGATATTTTAAATTAAATGACTTCAGTTCTTCTTTATTGGATTTTGGTAAAGAAAATAATGCGAATAGTTCAAAATTAACTTTAATACAATTATTTTCTGATAAAGATTTTTCTAATAGTTTAATTACATTACTTTTATTACTACACAGGAAAGTTTCTAAAGTAAGGTGTTCGTCTTCCTGTGGAGCATTTAATCGATATGTTACAATTCGATTGTTGAATGCTGTGGCCACAACGTCTATGTTTTTAAATTCTGTTTTTAATAAACACTGTGATTTATGAGCATTAGTTCTCAAATGATATTTAAATTTGTTAGTTGGAATATTTATATGACACTTGTGACATAGAGTGACGTGTTTACTCGCTTCACTCCTAAAGCTTGCGTCGAGAGGTGGTGATGTTGGAGCTGAAAATTAAATACATTGCAGCTGCTATACATGAACTTTATTTGAATAATTAACACTAACTAAGAACCAATACAATTATTAAACACAAGGGATATATTGATTATCGGGTATTATTTATATATTAATATCGGTAATAGTTAATTACTTATATTTAAAAATAGGAATTAATGAATGCCGGAGGACAGTTTTTAAATTCTTTTTTCACCGCGCTCACATAACAGGTGAGGTGGCGCCAGGCTTCTGTATCTATATCACTTCTGTTTTTTACAGTAACAACAGCCTGGCGCCACCTATTCATTGCAGGGACTCGTTCTATTTCCTCACATTTATAGATTTTTAGTTCTATATAGTGAGTCCCTGGTTTTGCTTCGGCAGATTGACGCGCACATCCATTTGCAACCCTTCTAGTTATGTAGCTAACCAACGGTGAAGATTTTTTACCGATTGCATCCGAAGCCTGCAGTTCGTCTTCGCTATCCGTCCCAAAGAGATCTTTAGCTGTGACCTTCTTCTCACATAACGGTTTCTTGGAACTGGAACCGGCGCCGACGCTGGCGTCCGCCCGCGATCTTTTCTTTAATGATGATGATGATGATGATGATTTCTTCACGGAGCGTGAAGAAGCCATCTCGTCATCTGACGGGAACAGATTATCAGCGTGTTCAGACCTGGAAATATTAAAGGGTAATCATTATAAAACCTGTTTTATAAACTATCACGCATTACATATTGTTTCTTAAATTACCTAACATTAATAATATTTTACGATATTTAATATATCGGAAAGTAGTATGCACCTACTATCATAATATAATATACATTAAATTCACTATGGTTAGTGAATAAATAAATGAAATGAAATACCGGACACTACAGTTTTCATTCGACGTTTTTATATCTAGAACTCAACGATATAATATGTACGCAAAAACTCCTCAGTGAATACTCACATTAATCGAAATGGTATCGCTCTCGACTCGACACTAAGCAAGCACGTTATCGGAGTCGGCTACTAGATCGAGGCCCTCAGGATGATGAATTGTGGATGGAGAATCTGGAGATCTGAAAAAATAAAATGTAAAAAGATAGACATATTACAATTTTATAAACACTATTACTATTTAAAAACTTAATAATATTTTCATTCAAAAATAATAAATAAATAAATCTCACAATAATTGACCTTGTCCTAACTATAGGATTGTACTATGGGTACTAGACAACGATAAATATGTTTTCTATGTAGAAAACATCCAAGATTCAGAAACAATACTCGCGTTCGTTTATCACACGAATAAATTGCCCATACCGGGAATCGAACCCGGGGGGGCCGCTAGCTTCGTAGGCAGAGTAACTGCCAGCTATACTAACACGTCGTCACATGAGAACGATGAATATGATGCTATATTTACTAGCGTTAATTTTTTTTTTTTTGCATATTAATGAATAAATCTATATAATTATTAACTCTGAAAATACAGTTTTTTCATACGATTAGACAGCAATACAAAAGCATAAAATGAGTTTTCATACGATTAGAACACAATATAAAAGCATTAAATGAGTACTTACATTATCCAGAGTAGTGATGCACTGAACTTGATACTTGAAATTACCGGAGCCAGCATGCGGGATCCACGTCCTCAAGATGACAAATGGTGAATGTTTGGCTGGGAGAGGCCATTAAATATTTTATAAATTATACGTATGTGTGTATAAAAAAAATGTATGTGTGAATACGAAATGCCAGCATGGCAATTTCACCAAACTTGTTACCGTGTTATGCATTGTCATCATATATGATTCAATTAATAAACAGCTTAAAACATTATAAACAAAGATCGATATCCACTGGCAAAACTTCCGCACCAAAATAGCAAAAAAGTACTAGGCTTAACCGCATGGTTTTGCCTGTGTATTTAGTATTAGTGACTGGGACAATATGTATAAGAAAAAATCTCAACAAACAAACATACACTGCAAAATCAATTAATCGTATCAAATAGATGTAAACACAATGTCGAAGGCGCCACTTCGTCGCGGGTGTAAGATGACATACTACCGTAGATGGCGATGATGCGGTACTAATAATTTTTAGCCTCTAATTTGAACTTTATTTCATATGTTTTCTAAATATCTGGGGAAGGGGGTATATAGAAGAAGAAAAAAAACAGAATTATATGTTTAGTAATCTGTAAACAGCTGAGCTGCTATGTCACGCGACGAAAGTAACCCGGTACACCATTATTCAACTCCGAGTCCTCGACTTATAATGTCGGTAAGTGAATAAACACATTATTTCGATTTTGTTTTTTTTTTTTTGTTTTTTTTCACATATTGATAAGAAATGTATCATTTTAATAGTAGGTACTTCATTAAAATCGATTTAAAAAGCCAAACGTGCGAAAAATCCAAGAGATAGTGACTTCGTGTTCTAATATTTTATTTTTTGTTTTTTATTCTCTTTCAGGATACTGAAGATCTTTTTAACTTCGTGCCGTCAGAAGTCCCACGATGTACGAGGAAAGTTCTAGGGCTGAGCGCCGCGCGTAAAAGACCAGCACCCGATAACAGCTCACCAAATTACTCATTCATTAAAAAATCTTGCCATGGCTCTAAAATAATCAGAATAGAAATATACGATGCCAAGGACTTAGAAAATCAGGAAGAGATTTTCTGTAAATGCAGCGCAGGCTTATGCATACAGCATGTTGTAAAAAACCTCATGTTTGATGAAATTCTCAATAATGTTAGAGATATTGTCAGAAAAATCCAAGATAACATGGAGGCTGAATTGTAATCTTTCTGGGTTCTGGATTTGAATACTGAAGATATTTTAACAAGGTGCACATAAGAGTTGATATAATTCTATTTGTAGTTTAAATATATGTATTAAAAATATTATAATTATAAAATATACCTAATTATATAATAAGTGATGTTTTTTTTTCATTACCTACTAAAAAATACCTGTCTTTAAAATCTAATAAAAATATTAGATTATTAATTATTGCACGGTGTCACATTGTCGAACGAAAGCAGGAATGTTGACAACTTCCATATTCAGGGGGGACACGCTCCTGATTCTCGAGTCCAATTAATTAATAATAGGTAGCAAAACTAATAAGTGAGCTACAATACAAGCCGCGGTGAGGTTAAAATTATGTACTACTAAGCAAATAATGTCAACGGTGATATGATAACTATGATGGTCTAACATCAAGTTGTTTAAAAAGTTGATGTCTACGAATCTTTCATACACTACAAGTTTTCGAATAAGTGGACTAATAAGTAGATTTGTTAAGGTTTTATTATGTCTTCTTAAGCATAATATTTAAAGACTTCTTGAACAGATTATTTTGTCTTGAATAGATAATTTTGATAAGTGAGGTTAAACTATTATCATGAATAGATAATAGTCAAGATGGTCTTGAATAATATCGAAATTTTCGAAAAAAAATTATAGCTTCTTGAATAAATAATCTTTTATAAGTGAGATTAGATCGAGTTTTCGAATAGACCATCATATTACTTCTTGAATAGAGGATTTTGATAAACAAGGTTTAAAATTACTTCTTGAATAGAACATTTTATGGGTTCTTGAATAAATCATTTTTGATAAGTGAGGTTAAACTAAGTTTTTGAATAGGAAAACTGGGGGAGCTGGATCTCGGGTGATCCAGCTGCCCCAATTTTCCCCTACTATTGAAGAAGTTGACCACACAATAGAAATGTGGACGAGTTAGCACTGTGGACTATATAGGAATGTGGACGAGTTAGGAAGGTGACGATATAGGAATGCCGACGAATAGGAATAGTGGGCCATATGGCATTGTGGACGGGTTAAGAACGTGCCGAATTAGGACTGGACGGAGTCACCCTGAGCCGGCAAAACGCTGCAACTGCAAGTCAGTAACCCTAGTTTAGAGAAAAACGCGTTTAAAGGTGTTTAAGTTTCACGCTAGTAATCACCTTTTATTTTTGACTCAGTTGCCGCGTATTGATTGATGTTGATGCAAATTAGGCAAAACGCTGCAAGTGTTCCGTTCCTTGTTCCGAGGTACTGGTCATTTAGCACTTACAGCGTTCTGTTCTGATCAGACGGCATTAACAGTTTTAGTATAAAAGATCACAAATGTAGTCATGATGTTTTGGCTAGTGTTTACAGAGTTACCGCGCGCAAGTTAACACAAAACGCTGTAACTCGAGTTGCAGAGTTCTGCCGTTGGACGGCAGCAAGGGGTTTGCTATGACATACTAAAGCAGTTCAGCTGTATAATTGCTATAGCTCTTTCGTTTTCTCTCAATCTTAACTGAACTGCTGTATGTCATGGTAAACCAACGCATGTTGCACTATATATAAGAGCGAATAGCTTATATTTGTGCTCAAACATACATTAAAATTGTTTTCAATTGCGTCAAATGTAACCATTCTAAGGCGAATGAGACGCCAAGTTCACTATCAAAAGGTTTATTAATATCCTAGGTAAGTGCAGGCATACATTATGAGCTTAAGGAAGGACTTCATAGACTGTCTCACCCCATACCCACTCGTCGGTGTCACTTGAGGACAGCAGAGGTCGTCTCTCAAGCTAGATCGATTGCTAAAGAATGAATGGTGGGAGGGCTGTGCGCAACTTATATACCCTCCAAGCCCAGCCTTCGTACGCGCTCGGGTCGATCGGTCAGCCGAGCGAGATAGGTAGTGGGTGTGCGAGCGGGATAGTATAGCCTTGTTTACTGCAGTAGTTCCTTATGTAACCATTTAAATTATGATAATGTTACTTTAGCTCTGCCGTTTCCGTACACTGATGAGGAAATCAAATCTCTGAGCGAGGAGCTTCCGGAACACTTCGACTGGAGGGACCACGGAGCAGTCACTCCCTCTAAACGTAATGTAAACTGGATCAAATTCAAAATTTATATACATTTGACAACGCGCTGGCTTAGTTGGTAGTGACCCTGCCTACGAAGCTAGCGGTACTGGGTTCAAAGTTAGGGTCAGATATTTGTGTGACGAGCGCGAATATTTGTTAATGAGTCTTGGATGATTCGTTGTATTTAAGTATATATTTCTCTATATAAGTATTTATAGCTTGGTTATGGACTAGGTCAAGTGGTGTGATATTGTCTCGTGATATTATTGAATTTATTTAAACATACATTAAATCAAGGCTCTTTCCCAGAGGGGTAGGGAGACCACTTCTTTCCACCTGCTACGATCCTGAAAAATATCGCTTCTTCGACATTCATACATCAATTATTTCAATTTATCAATCTTTGTCTATGCTCTTAAAAAGCATTAATAATTATTACGACATATTAGCTTAGTTGTTAGTGACCTTAGAAGCTAGCGGTCCAGGTTCAAATCCCGGTAGGGAATAATATGTGTGTGATGAGCACGCGTATTTGTTCCTGACTCTTGAATGTTTTCTATGTATTTCTTTATGTAAGTAAAGAATGATGGGCAAAAATGTATGGTGCCCAGCCCAATAGTCAATATAATTATAACTTATGTAGGCTTATTGATTTCACTATTTGCTGAAATTGTTGTAATAGTAAAATCGGTTAAGCGTGAGTCGGATATACGGGAAATAGCATTGCAACGCATGCGGGGCTCAGCTAGTGTAGTAACAAACGTTATGTGTGTGTGAATATTTGAAGGCTGATAACTCTCTTGTCTGGGGTTTTTGTAGTTCGTCCCCGTATTAGAAAATGAAGCTTATGTAACTAGCTTTCACGTGGTATACATGAGATTTGTATTGGTTGTATGGGCCAATTTGCCCATCATTCATTGTATCACCCATAGTACAAGCCTAGAGCAATTAAATTAACCCAGCTGTCCGATTCCGATTTGGTTGATTTTGATAAATGTTAGAAAGTAGTGTAAAATAACACACATGTATTTTTTTTTGGCTGCCCATACTCATCGTGTTGGGAGAAATTAACCTCCAAAGTACTGAAAAGTGACTAAACCCTCTAACTTATATAGATATTTCTTTTTTAAATTGCTAGTTTCTTACTGGTTTGATTATTATGTTTAAGAACATGAAAAAATAATGAGCTCGTCTTTTGTTACTGCTAAAGATCATTTGGAAAAAAAACCAAAGTAAGTATACTTATCTTCGATGAAAAGTATATAGGGTAAGAGCACCAAAAGATGAACGATTAAGCGACTACACCAACTTTAGACAGTTTATATTCAGTTAAAGTAACAAATTTCACCCTATTTAAATTTTTTATATGGTACAGTATAATTATGGTCTAGATTGAAAATGACTATTATAAAGCCTGTTATTATATCTCCGTATTTTTCTAAAAATCATTGAAACCAAAAATGTACCGATTTGCCCAAAAGATGAACAGCGTGCCCTAATTCTGAACGGTTTGGGCCCAAAAGTTGAACTAACATAATAAAATACCTATATCATTTTAATTCTATTCACTTTTAGCAATAAAACGCGAGTTAACGAAATATTCTTTATTTTTTAATTGTTTACATTTATTTAATATTACTTACGTACATAAGGTTCCTTTTTTTATGGTTATTTGTGTCATAAAAACAACGAATTAGTATTTTTTATCAATAATCATTAGCAAAACTACTTAGTTACTTATCTTTTTAAACAGATAAACCGACAAAAAGTGTTACTTTAACATTTATAATATTAGTAAACATTTCCATAAATACTACTAGTATACTACTACTAGTGTTCATATTATAAAACTATGCCTAAAAGTTGAACGACTGAATTGACTTAGTTCAATTTTAGGACACAGAATTTATGAAATGAACAAACAAAATCAATTAGGTGTTCACATATTGGAATAGAATCCTAAACATGAACTAGTAAATTTAATTCGTTCAAGTATTAGGCACACATTTTTTATTGAACAGAGATAGTTTTCATAGTATTTAAAACTCCAAAATCATTGGATTAGACATCAAAAGTTATGTTCATCTTTTGGTTTAAAGATACAAGAGCATTTAACGATCATTTTAAGTTCTAAATTTACCATCTGTCATTTCAGTACGATTTATTAAGAAGCTTTAAAAAAAGTACTCCTTGCCTAGTAGCTGAACACCGTTCAAGTATTGGCTTAGGTATACATTTTTGAAACCATTACTTGAACGGCATATTTCTCGTTAACTAACAAGAAAAATGAAATATCGTATAACTCCAATAAAAGAGTGATTAATCAAGATTACATACCAAGCAAATCCTTCTAAGACTGACAATTATTGAATTTTATACGTAATTAAAAGCTTAAATTTGGAGAGCACTGTCCTTATGTATTTTCCCATACTATCGACGTTTTCGGCGGGAAGCTCCACAACGACGACCGATAACGGCCAAAAAGAATATAATACTATGTTAAGATTTAATGGAGGTGTAAGCAAAGAGTTGCTGTTTAAGAAAAATAAATTCCGAACTATGTAATATTTGTCACGATTTAGTTATGTGATTATTTCGATCGAGTGTTCAGCTTTTGGGTGTCGTTCATCTTTTGGTGCCCCTACGAAACTGGCAATTTAAAAAATCTCAATAGAAGTTATAGGGTTTCTAGTCACTTTTCAATACTTTGGAGGTCAATTTGTCCCAACAGGTTAGGGCAGCTAAAATAAATACGTGTCTGTTATTTTAGACTACTCCCTAACATATATCAAAATCAACAAAATCGGAGTCGGACAGTTGGGTACCTTTCCTTGTTAGCTTGGGACTAGGTCATTGTCCCCTATTATTTTTTATTATTTATTTTGATATACTAATTACAGAAACTGATTACTATTCATGCAACGCGGGTTGGGCCAACGCAGCGGTGGGCGCGGTAGAGGGCGCTTTGATCGCAAAAAACAACTTTACGAGGCGCGCGCGCCTGAGCGAGCAGCCGATATTAGACTGCTCCTGGGGGTGAGTCAGACAGCATGGCGTGACACACTTGTAATGAACACCGTACTCACCACGAATTAGAGCCAAGCTGTTGCGAAGGCGAAACATGCTGTCGGTCACAATATACACATTTTAGGGTTCCGTACTTAGAGCGCCAACGGAACCCACAGAAATAAAGAAATAAAAACGTTTATTGAATTACATCTAAAACAAGTTCAGAACAACCATCTTAATAGAAGAAATTGACAGATCAACTCACAGTCGAAACCGCTGGGTCTAGAAATTCCAAGGCACGTAGATTCCTTAAGAGGTCTAGGGGTGCAGTAAGAAAGGATTTTTGGCAATTCATCCCCTAAGGGTCAATTCACACTGAGATCCGACGCGACACGACGCGACGCGACGCGAGGCGAGGCGAGGCGAAAAGGTGCACAATTCATTGTGAGAATTCATGCTGCGTGGTGCAACGTGTTCTGAAAAAGAATATTACGTTTAAAACACACAAAAATCCTAAAAAAAATAGCGAAAAATCTAACGAGTCTGTTAAGCGTTTAACACGATTAGAAACAAAGTCCTCGCCATTTTTATTTTCGCATGTTCTTGGTTGAATCTTCGAAAGCATACGTTCTTTAACGATGATTTTTGTTCAATTGTTGAGTACTTATAACTTCTTTGTCCCTGTAAAACAGTATTTTTGTAACTGTTGTGGTTTTGAAGTAAACAGCAATTATTTGAATTTGACGCTGCCGCCAAGGCGCGCGCGACCTATTTCTATCTCGCGACTCACAGAAGTAAAGCCATCCCTTTTCATTACGTGTGGGCGTGGCAACATAATAAAATGTGGCTTCTTAATAAACCTCCGTTGTCCGTCCGTTCGTCCTAACTTTAAACAGAGCTGTATCATTTGAACCGTAACAGATAACGGGTTTTTTTGTCTAAGGAATATGTGTTACTAGCGGACGCCCGCGACTTCGTACGCGTAGAATTAGTTTCCCAGTACTCCCCCTTTTTTCCCGTTGGGGGTCGATTTTCGGAAAATCCTTTCTTAGTGCTCACTTACATCATGAAAGGAACACCTGTACCAAATTTCAAGTTTCTAGGTACAGTAGTTTCGGCTGTGCGTTGATATGTCAGTCAGTCAGTCAGTCAGTTTCTCCTTTTATATATTTAGATTAAACTGATTTATTATCAAATATATAAAAATAGAGAAATAAAAAAGGGGGTCACTAATCTCACCGGAAAATAACGTTTTTATTCCACATATTTTAATTTTTTTTAAATCGGTAGTACATACAAGCGTCAAAATTTGGTATGATTATTAGTAAGATATAAACCCGGAAGAAAAATATCAAATAATAAAAATAAAATCGGAATATAATATCTAGTGTGCGGCGGTACGGAACCCTCGGCGCGCTAGTCCAATTCGCACTTGATCAGTTTTTTTTTAAATCACCTATGAAGTGTGGAAGTAGCCTTTGGGCCACTTTAGGTAGAAATTAGTAAAATACATAAATATGACTGAAGATTAATATAAAGATAAAATACAAGAATATTCGTGTGATTTCATATTTCTTTACATATTAGTTAAAATTTAGAGTGGCCAAAAACGGTGTAAAGATGGCCAAAATCGGTACTTCTACCCTATAACTTAGGCTGCTTCCTCATTGGTTGGTACAACACAATACGCCCTCGGCATATCGAAGCGATGCCATCGTCTGCAGAGTTTATCAAAATTAACACCACGATTTACCTTTTAGTTTCGGAAACAGAGGGTGCGCCGGGGGATTGGAAGTGTACACCTTTGATTGGATGAAGAAGTACGGGCTACCCAGTGAGTTTCAGTACGGGAAGTTCGAAATGGGAGTAAGTAGATTAATAAAGGGGTATATTCCGTTTGGCCAAAATATTTTTGGTCAAATTTATCTTCCCAAAAGGTGGTTTTCCGTCGAAGTTGATTTATTTTTTATTTAGTCACCAGTTTAACCTAACCTAGTAGACGTAGCCAGCAGTTTCGATATCCCGGATATAAAACAAAAATAATAACAAGATCCTTTTTTGGTAAATGAAAATTTGGGAAATGATACGTTGACCAAAATTATTTTATAAAATGGCAAGACCTCAAGAAAATTAAAAAATTAAAACATTGCACAAAAGTATTTTATAAAGTATTTAAAAAAAAATATGTCATATGGCAATTAAAATTTATATTAAAATACCAAATTATATACAGGAATGCCCCCCAAATCAATTTAACAAATTAATAACAAGGTGGCTTCTTGAGAAATGTTTTTACTCCGTTCATGAGTTTTTTCAATCATCGACATAATTAATACCTAAACCCAATAAATAAAACCAATACCACTTTGATGGTCACAGCCCTGTATGAAGATTGTATTTAATCCTACATATACGTGGCAGTCTTGTTATTAAGATGGATGATAATTAGTTTCTTTGAATGACTAATATTATAATAGTGAATATATAGTATTGTTTTTAATATGGCCTATAACAGGTAGAACATAAGCACATCCTGTAACACTAAGAACTGTCTGTACCTACTGTGTTCTTGCAATAAACGCCTTTGTCTTTGTCTTTAGATTTTACTAGGTATTTATTAAATAAAAAAAATACGTCCTAGCTGATTCAACACGTCGGTCTTCGGATTTATTTGAGCAAAACGAAAGTTATGTTCAACGAGCACGTTCATCCGGAACCGGTTGCTGTAAATGGAGTTACCGTCGACGTTGTTTCAGAGTATGTGTGCCTAGGGAAAATTCTCCAACTAGGTAGAAACAGCTTTGAGAAGGAGGCCAAGAGACGGATCCAGCTGGCAGCGTTTGGAAAATTCCATCGGGTCTTTTCGTCGCCTATACCAAAGACAAAAGTCTTCTATCAGTGCAACCTACCTGTGATGTCATAAGGAACCAAGACTTGGCCACTCACGGCACGACTAGTTCACCAGTTCAAACTTGCTCAGCAGGCTATGGAAAGAGCTATGCTCGGTGTATCTCTAAGAGATCGAATCCGGAACGAAGTAATTCGGCAGAGAACCAAAGTTACCGACATAGCTCTTCGAATTAGCAAGCTGAAATGGCAATGGGCTGGTCATATTTGCCGTAGAACTGATGGCCGTTGGAGAAGACGAGTTCTAGAGTGGAGACCACGAATTGGCAAACGTGGAGTAGGGCGCTCTCAGACTAGATGCAGCGATGATATTCGCAAGGTAGCTAGTGGTAACTGGAGAAGAAGAGATGAAGACCGAGCTCAGTGGCGTGCTATGGAAGAGGCCTATGTCCTATGTACAGCAGTGGACTGATGTGGGCTGATGATGATGAGTTATGTCTTAGGAGTATTATTCTTACTTACCCGCTGGAAGTATCTAAAGCCGGGTATTCACTAACGAGCTGTAACGGTAATAGTAGCTGTTACAGTAACAAGCTTCTAGTGAAGAACAGTGGGGCTAGACAAGTTGCCATCGAATACAAACGTTTGGTGATCACCTATCGCTTTGCGTTGTCAAAAATGAAAAAGCTAGCCAAGTTGCCCTTAGATACCGACGTTTATATCGTGATAGTGCTCGTGTTGAATTCTACCTGTCAAAATAGTACCGCGTAACGACGGACGAAACGTCAAAACTATCACTATTCGATTAACGTGAGTGATAGTGATCACATTACAGCGTGTCAGTTGTAACGAGTGATATATCACGGGACTTACGTCTCATATTTTATTCCACAAAACGGCACATGTAACTTCAACACGACATGAAGCATACACCATGGTTAGCAGATATTCGTGCAGCACGTGTAGATGGTGATGCATGGGCAGCATGAGCCGCAGCAACCGCCGCAGCAACCTCCACAGCAACCTCCGCACATGGTTACTGTTTGAGATGAGAACAGTACTACACCAAACTACGAAGGGGAGTTTCACAAGGAGTTTCCTAGGGAGACTAAGGTCGTGGAATTTGTATAAAATGTGTTTCTAAAGTATTTGAGATTTTTAGATTTCAAGACTTTTTTATTATGCGTATTTCGCAGATAATTTGATTGTACTGACGTCAATTCCATACATTTTTGAAAGTGACAGGTGATCACCAAACGCTAGCGTTCGTATTCGATGTCAACAGTAACATTTACCGCTCGCTAATGAGTACCAGGTTTAAATTATTATTTTGTAAAGGGTGATGGGCAATTTTGTATGGACCCCGTCCCCCCCCCTCCAACAGTAACGGGCTGCAGGTCTATATGTTCATTAGGACCCAATAAAAGACAAAATACTTATCTTCGTAGCAAAATCAATGGGAATTTTTTAATGAAAACAAAGGGCCAGGCAAGGCAAATCATCTTCATACGTGTGTTCATTTTCAAACAAATTCCATAGTTCCATACGATAAGATTATGATTTTTCAAGAAAACCCCATACATATGGTGATCGTCGCCATAGAAAAAATACATCATATTGCCAAGATCTATAAACTGGCACATTTTTCATCACTGCTGGTGAGTGGGGACATTTTTACCCATCGTCCTTTGTGCATGAAGCCTAATAATTGAATATTTAGGTAAGTAAACTAATAAAAATCAATAAAATTACACAGAGCTACAACTGCCGCATTAATGAAGTGGAGTGGGACACCAGCATCACTGACTATGTCAAAGTCAAGCCTGACGAGAATGCACTGAGGGTAAATCAACACTTTATTATGTATATATATTTGCGAAGTAAAGTAGCTAAGTAGACCTTCAACAACGTTGGCCGATGACGAGGCTAATAAAGCGGGCTTCTCACTTGCCTGCCTGCAGGGGCAATCTCAGTACCCTTACCACGAGTTACAATTACCCTACTCGCTAGCGAGTCGAATGATCTGTCTCTCGCACTCTATAAGAATACTGCGAGGTCTGCGAGGGACAGAGCATTCGACTCGCAGTGAATGTAACTCATGGTAAGGCTACTGAATGTGACACTTAATAAAATTGCCTCGTTAATTGTAATGTGTTGTAGGCATAAGGTTCTGCTTCTGCCTACACATGTCATGTATTCAATTGTTTTTAATACAGTTGCTCAAAAAGTAGTAATTTTTGTAGGTTCATATGCTGAAAATTAAATTTACTGTTGCAAGTTCTACCATTTTAAGTGAACTTTTGTTGGGTGCAGACTCGTCGTCACACCAGGTTGTCACACCAGTGTCTTTCGACGGAGCTCTGCCTATGGCAGGGCTCCTATTTCTGAGCGATTTGCCCTTCGGGCATCTTAAGATACCTAACGAACCTAACCTACCTACTTTTGCAGAATAAAAATGATTTCTGACGAATAACCGACTAAAGCGAATAGCAGTGGTGTGACAAACTGGTGTGACCACGAGTCAGCCCAAAATTTGTTTCTTACTGAATAATTTAGGAGCAAGACTTGATAGTCTGACACAATCGACAGATCGATAGACAATATAAATCAATAGACATTACTAATCTACGATTATAAGTTCGGCAGCAGACAAAATAAATAAAAAAGATCATTTTTGATGAACAGGCTGCGTATCTTTCTTTTACTGTATTGTGCTCCCAATTGTTCCCAGCTCGCCATCGCCAAGCATGGACCGGTCACAGTAAGGCTTGCCATAACGAGGAACACTATATTCTACTCGAGCGGCATCTATGACGATCCTTATTGGTAAAATATAAAGTTCCTAGTTCATACACTCAGGAGTAAAAAAACGTGTACACGGATCTTAAGACTGTATTCTTAATTTTTCTTTAGGTACTATCAGCTTAACCCACCCTGACCGACCATAGAACGGTGTCTCAGTGACATTATGAAACCATTCGTTTGACACTTCTTACGACTTGAATCATCAATTCACTGTGACAAAGTTCTATGATGGGTCAGGGTCCCGTCGGGCTGAGAGTACATGATATTTATTGATGTCCCCTTGTTATACTGACGATTTTTCCTCGAATGGATCATTTCATCGTTTTTCTGCTTTTGGAAGTGATTTTCTGCTGAAGTCCTGTTGTTTTCAGGTTATCTTAAATATTCATTGCATAAACCCTGTTCAGACTTACTTGTCTTATATGGTAAATAACTTTCTAACCTCAAAATGAAATTTTATAGTAAATAAAGTAAACTGAGAAAACATTTTGGACACCACTTGGCCAATCTTCATTTATTATAAAATAAATTATAAAATAATTATAAATTAAGTTAGTATTAAGGAACCAATTGTTACTATTAAGTTTAAAAGGACTCAGCTGCAGTCAAACTGTTTTACAGTTAAACATTATGTAATTTTTGGTTAATAAATAATAAATAAAAAAATAAAAAATGTATTGTCCGTGATAGCTGTTTCATACAAAAAGTTGCATTTTTTAGTAAATTTTATTTTAGGTTCACCATTACTACGAGGGTTTTCGTCTACGAGTATTTGATAATTTTATATTTGTCAGTTAAAGTATTTCTTACACGTTGCAGCTCAAAGAAACCGGATGAATATTTCCGCACGGCCCTGGTGGCTGGCTACGGAACCCTCGACGGACGGAAGTACTGGCTTGTCCGGGATGTATTCGGTGTGGATTTCGGCCTGGACGGATACGTATTGTTCGCAGCCGGGGATAACATGTGCGGAATCCTTAACAATGCTTACTACGTAATAATTTAAAGAAATACATTAGTGACATTATACGAAAATAGCTAAGAATAGTGACATTGTCGCGAAAAAGAATTCACTTTTGTATCAATGTTGTTGATTTGGTTTAAATAAAATATATTGGATTTATTGTTGGAAATTTTATTAATTTTACCTTATAGCATCAATTGCTGACTCTACTGAAGCATGATAGAATGGGATAGAAGCTCCACAACTCGATATGACAAGGTAGCTTATATCGCTTTGTGCCTAGATAGCAATACGACAGAATCGTTTTACGACTACATCTCAAAAAGACAGAGTAACTAAAGGACCACATTGTTTTTAATCTTATGTCTGTTTTAGCAATGTTAACGGAGCCCCGCACGGCGGGGTCCTATTCATGGGCAATTGGCCCTTCGGGCATTTCAAGTTACCTGACGAACCTTAGCTACCTAGTAACGAAAAGGAAGTGCTCATTTTACAACTCGGACTAATCCTAACGAGATGTGGACCTAAAACTTATTAGATAGAATTCTGCCATAATGCCAATGTCAAAATACAAGACAGAAGTTACGATGGAATTAACTATTGACTTTCTGAGACAGGGTTCTGTGTTTAAATAGTATAAAAAAATTGGTTGAAATTAGTATGCATCATGTAAACAACGATGCAATTTTCTAAATGATTCAACCTTCATCCTTTAACCTATCGCCAAGCAGCAGTGTTCACTTTGTTGTATTCCGGTGCGGGGATAAGACAACCGGTAAATTACTAGCATAGAGTCGTTCCATCTTAGTCCGCATTTGGGACCTTCAGATTGTAGTCTTGAGATTACAAACAAATTCTTATCAGGGGACGATGTCACACCAATTGACCTAGTCCCAAACTAAGCTCTAGGCTTGTACTATGGGTACTAGACAACGATATGTAAATTTAAGACAAACATATACGTAGAAAACATCCATGACTCAGGAACAAATATTCTTTCATATCTGCTCTTACCAGGATTTGACCTCTGGACCGTCGTAAAATTCTACCATATAACATATAGCTTTATAAGAGTTAGATAATGGGGTTTATTTGCAACTGTATCCCTCGATACTGAGTGACAGAGATAGATCGATGCGCATAGGCAGCTTATTACCATAATGTTCACATAAATCATTTCGAGGGTAAATATTTGTTCGGGGTCGAAACGCATCTTTTGTCGCTGTCACTTCTGTAAAATCAACATGGCCGGTCAGTTTAATTTGTGATCTTTATTCATAATTAATAATTAACGCGCCCGCGTAATACTGGTTTTGTTTTTGTATTAACTGTTTTTTATTGTTATTAAACATATTTATTTTATTTTGAAATTTATTTGTAAGTAATATTGTGTACGCATTATCATTTTCAATTTTCATTAGTAAATTTTTGTAATCTTGCAATTAATCTCATCAAGATTAAAAAACCCAATCGAAAACAGTTGAATCATATGAGCCAACTAGCTTGTGCCCGCGACTTCGCCCGCGTAGATTTTGATTATCGTTTTTCCCTCAGAAACATTAAAATTTTCCAGGATAAAACGTAGCCTATGTGTTAATCCAAGGTATAAGCAATCTCGGTATATTGTCTGTGTGTTTAATGTGTGCGTACGCAACTAACGGCTTTTTTCAAAGCCACTTTTGTCATACTTGACATACACTGTTCATGTAATACCAGTGATGTCATGTATGGCGAAGGTGGTGAACACTAACTGCTAGGATCGCACGTAGAAACAGTTACCGCACTTACTTCAGCACTGCTTTTTGGGAACTAAAAGATGACATCTATTTTATTAAAGTAGGTAGGTATGTTTTTTTTAAATAATGGAAGGGGCAAACACTTACACACGCCATACACCTTTTTTTGCTCCGGCTTGTCTATTTATTTACGTGACGCTTCGCCACTGATCTCCATCTCAAATGTAACCCAAATCCAGTCAGAAAATGCAGCGTGAATATTAAAGACAGGAGCAGGCATAACATTAAATCATATAAAGTGTGTAAAGCTTACGAATTGTATTACAAATAAAAAGCGTCAAATACTGTTCACCATCAAAAACCTTCGAGCTACTTTGTCCCGAATAGGCAACTTGTCCCTACCATCTCTCCGAGCACCGAAAACTGGGAACAGCCCGGAGCAAAATTTTCCATTTGCAACTCTCCGATAGTTTCAAAACTAAGAGCGGAGGCGAGCAGGTAATGTGCTTAGACCTTTATAGGTATGTATGAAGTAGCGGTGGCCTAGTTGGTAGTGACTCTGCCTACGAAGCTAGCGGGCCTGGGATCGATTCCTGGTATGGGAAAGTATTTGTGTCATGAGCGCGAGTATTTGTTCCTGAGTCTTGCATGTTTTCTATGTACTTAAATATGTATTTATCTATATAATAAGTAATAATAATTGCCTAGAGCTTTGGGACTAGATCAACTTATGTGATATTGTCCCCTGATGTTTGTTTATATATATACTAGCTGTAACACTTTTTTGGGTTAATTCATAGCCTAATACACTCACAAAAAAAATAGCATAGAGAAGGCAAACGAGCACACAGGCCACCTGATGGTAAGTGGAAACTGTGACCCATAGACATTCGCATTCACAAGACTGCAAACGCGTTGCCAGCCCTGAAGAGTAAGATGTAATGCCTCTATGCTGGTCATTACACCGGCTGTCTTATCCCCAAACCAGAACACAACAATGTGAACACTGCTGTTTGGCGGTAGGTTAATGGATAAGATGGCGGTAGCCATCCGGACGGAAACTGCACAAGGTCCTACCATCCGCAAAACGTGGCTTTATATTTTTAAACCAATTTTCAAGGGTCCACTATGTCCAGATAATATTAGTATAGATTAGCAGCTAACAAAGGATAACCGACCTCGAGGCAAGTCAGACTCTGGAAGACCTAAGTTTATAAACCAAAAGAGAAAGTCATGGAAAAGGATTACTTATTGTACTGGTATAAAACGATTCTTAACGATTCTTCTTGATTAAAGATTATCCTGATTAGCCGGCTTTGTAATTAAGAAACTTAAAGTAATTAAGTGCGCGGCTTAATTAAGAAATAATTTACCTAAATGAGCGGTAAATCTTCGGATCGTAAGGTGAAATGGGACCATTTTAGGGGCTTCATTTGACTTATTAATTCGTTTTTTTTTCATAATTAAACAGCGTCTGACGGATGCCATATGGTGACGAAATTTTAATATGTACATGACTTTTATTAAATTTCGAGTATTATTTAAATAGAAAGAACAACATCACGATCACATCCTTTGTGTGACGAAAGTTAGTCATACAAACACAAAGTTAGTCGTTACACTAACAAATCAATTAGGTTTTGTTTTAAAACGACCCTATATGTAATAAAATGGTAATAAATATCAGGGGTCAATGTCACACCAATTGACCTAGTCCCAAACTAAGCTCTAGGCTTCTACTATGGGTACTAGACAACGATATAAATACTTATATTGAGAAATATGATGGAGAAATATGTGACGACGCGCTGGCCTAGTTGGTAGTGACCCTGCCTACAAAGCTAGCGGTCCTGGGTTCAAATCCCGGTAAGGGCAGATATTTATGTGGTGACAGCGAATATTTGCTCCTGAGTCATGGATGTTTTTTATATGTATTTATTCAGATGCGTTTTTTTTTAATTGAATTGTAGTTTAATCAGAGAGGGCGCTATATATTAGGTTGTATCACCTCTAAAAGAAGTGATCGCCACTATATTGGGGGATAGAGGACGCCCGCTGCTTCGTATAGTCAACAACTTTAATTATTGCGCACCTATAGAACCCTGTCATAATAATAGCGCCAAGTATAAATAAATAAATTACGTTAAAATTAACCCATTGTCGTTCTGCGACAGGGTTCTGTAGGTGCTCAACAATTAAAGTTGTTGACCGTACCTACGTGTGGAATTAGTTTCCCGCTACTCCTCCTTCCTCCTCCTTCTTTCCGTTGGGGGTTGATTTTCGGAAAATCGATTTTTAGTACACCTAGAGTATCCAAGGAATACTTACTCCATATGTCAAGTCCCTAGGTTTACCGGTTTAGGCTGTAATGTAATCTATTTAAAATGAATTGATAAATGATTTGTCAATAATTTTAAAATTCGTTACGTAATATCATGCTTAGGGTTAGAGCGTCGGTGGCCGACTCGTGATCGTAAGGTACCGAGTTCGAACCCCGGTCACCATGTACCAATGAATCTTTCTAACTTAAGAACATTAGCCAATTCTCTAATGGTGAAGGAAAAAAAAACGTGAGGACACCTGCACATTAAAGCAGCTGGGTGTACGAGGGTACTCTTTACATCTCCAAAATTGACCGTGGAGACACACTTTCCTGCTCAAGCTACGCTTGAATACTTTTTGTTTTTTGTTTTATGTTAAATTAATTGTTTTCTATAATGCTAGGTTAAACTTTATAATTGTATAATATCATAAGTAGTATTAAAAAAAAAAACGACTTTCTGTTGAGTTTCTTGCGGCGTTTCTTCTCAGCAGTGGTCTCTTCCGAAGCACTGGTAGATTTTTGACGTGTAAAAGTGCCCGTGCGGCCTACTTACTGAATAAACATCTTTTATCTTTATCTTTATCTTTTATTGCACAAAAGATACTAAAGGGGTCGACGTGTATCCGAAAGGGCCCATCTTGAAGATAAGATGCTTCGGATTATGACTTACCATATTTAGTACCCTAACCTTAAAATCAAGATCGTTTTCTTTTCAAATCAGTTACCTTGCATCTGATAACGGTAGAATGAACTGTGAATAATAAATATCTAAGTTTATTTTACTACTGAATATTTTAAATTTTAATGTTAACAGTGATAATATTTAAATTCCAAAGCAAAATAGTGTTGACATTTAGGGTTCCTTCGATTACTTTACTAAACCGATTAAGGTATAAAAACCTTTTTGGAAGTGACCCTGACAAAGCTATCGATGAATGATGAGCACGGAATTTTTTTTCTGAGTTTTGGATGTTTTCTATGTACATACGTATATATCCATACCCTACCCAGCGTGGGGTAGGCAGAGCTACAGAATTACCAACAACTCTTACGTTACGTTACGTGTTTTTTATGTATTTAAGTATTTATATCTCTATGTAAGTATACCTAGTAGCTTTGTCCGCAACTTCATCTACGTGGAATTATTGTGTGTAATTTAGGCATCCCAGAGTTTCTTTGAGCACTTACTTTTCAGTGTATCATAAAGCTGCGGCGGCCGGGGTGACGGGGGACGAGGTTTACCCCGTCTCCCGTCGCCCCGGCCGCCGCCCCGCGCGACCCAATGGTTGTGTGGACGCAGCGTTAGAGCTTTGCAATCTATTAAGTTATCAGCATCAGATGAAGCGTTGTTCACAACGTCTTGTGCCTTAAGGCTAGCTAATGATTTTTCATCCACTACCGTTTTATTATAAATTTTGACGTTACCCAAGTTTAAAACCAATTTAACGATTGACAGAGAACGAAACTTAAAACGGAAACGTACAGACCTATTTTTTCATAATTAATATACCATTTTCAGTCTTTGATCAGTGTGTGTTGCCAGTGATGTCGTATGGATCCGAGACATGGTCGCTTACAATGGGCCTCATAAGAAGGCTCAAGGTCACTCAAAGGGCGATGGAAAGAGCTATGCTGGGTGTCTCCTTGCGAGATCGAATCAGGAATGCGGAGATTCGCAGGAGAACTAAAGTAACCGATATAGCTCACCGGATTGCAAACCTTAAGTGGCAGTGGGCGGGGCACATTGCTCGTAGAACTGATGGCCGTTGGAGCGGAAAGGTTCTAGAGTGGCGACCGCGAACCGGGAGACGAAGTGTTGGCAGACCTTCCACAAGGTGGACTGACGATCTGATAAAAGTCGCGGGAAACCGCTGGATGACAGCAGCAGAGGACCGATCGTTGTGGAAAACCTTGGGGAAGGCCTTTGTCCAGCAGTGGACGTCTTGCGGCTGATAATGATGATGATAATGATACCATTTTCGAAAATCGTGAAAATCGGACTTGGTTTAGGGGATGAGAAACGGTATGGCCCGGAGCTAAATAAACATGATTCTAATTCACATTCAGATATTACTCAGTATAACACGGTATAAATAACATGACATGTCAAATCATACGCAGTGACTTTAGTGGCCACCGTACCCTTTTTGGCCACTTTAGGTCGAAATAAGTATCAAAAAACTGTAAATTTTAAAATAATATTCATAAACAGTTAAGATTGAAGATTATTATTAAGATGAATTATATTATTCTTTAGATATTAGTAAAAATTTAGAGTGGCCAAAAATGGTATAAAGATGGCCAAAACCGGTACTTTTCCCTACCACTATCGTTCCATCTGTTTGACAACTATGACTCCACATAGATAAATAGAAACAGCGGCCTGTGTGCATTAAAATACGGAACCCTCTGTTCTGCCGTGCTTCGCGTCCACGTGTCGTCCGCAGCGTATATAGGTGCGCCCGCGCCGGTGCGCGCCACGTCGCCGCCATGCTGCGCCCCGTGCTACTCTGCCTCGCCGTGGGGCTCGCCTCAGTTTGTGCGTTCTCCGATGATGGTAACATTGTTTATAGAGTTAATAACTGTATGGAATATTATAAATAGAGAAACGGTAAAATCAAAAACTCGTGATAACCAAGTCACCCTGAACACAGGTGACCATCAAATCACGTCAAATAAAGACGTTGCATTAGCATTCGAAGATTATTTTTCAAACATAGCACTTAATACTACGAAATGTCTTAAACCATCCGCGGTTGAAGCTCAATCATTAATTTGCTCTAATGTCAGTAAATGTAATATAAACTTTGAATTCAGCCCTGTAAATTCAGATTCAATAGTAAAGATATTTAAATCGCTTAGTTTAAAAAAGACTGAAGATTTGTGCGGCACATCAGTTAAAGTGCTCTTTCATATCATAGATGTAATTGCACCCCATCTAGCATTAATTTACAATAATCGCATATCAGAGGGGATCTTTCCAGATCTCATGAAAAACCTATAGTAAAGTCATACCTCTTTTTAAATCATGCGAGATGAGTTATATAACGAACTTCCGTCCTATTTCCGTACTACCAGTTTTAAGTAAAGTCTTTGAGAAACTAATGCTGAAGGATATGTTTGGTCACTTTAACAGAAATAAACTACTTAGCAATAACCAGTTTGGCTTTACCAGAGGTCAATCAACAATTGATGCGGCATCTGTACTCATTAAATATATATAACAGTTGGGAAAAATCTTGCGACGCAATAAGAATATTTTCTTTGATTGCGTGGAACATATGACCCTTATTTTAAAATTAGAACATTATGGATTGTCCAATAAATCTTTAAGCCTTATGTCTTCTTATCTAAGTGATAGAACTCAAACAGTTGTTGTAAACAAAACGCAATCTGTTGGAGCTACAGTGAAAATAGGTGTGCCTCAAGGCTCTATTTTAGGTCCTTTTTTATTTTTGGTCTACATAAATGACTTACCACCAATAGTAGATGAACTTTGCGATATTGTACTTTTTGCTGATGATACTTCACTAATTTTCAAGGTAGATAGAAAATCCGTAGGGTGTGTAATGATCGGTATAAAAATAATTCATATAATTTCATTTGATATAATAACATTTGATATAATTTTAAAGGATATAATCACTCATTTTATATAATAAACGATTGGTATATTATCAAAATGCATAATTTCAAATACTATAATACTCATAAATTCAAAAAAATAATATTTCTAACGGCTTTCATTACTAATAATATGGTCACAGATCTAACCTAACCTAACCTAGTTAGAAGAAATTGACAAAACTTCATTATAACAAGGAAATGATAGTTATACTAAATGAGTGTTATGTTATTCGATTGTATGCCAGATGAAATTATACAATATGTTGTTATATGATTTAATTATTATATCAAATGAGCGTTATATCGACTGATATTATAGAAAATATTTTTATATCGATCGTTACGCACCCAAATCCGTAGACTACAGTAGGATAAACGCCACACTAGTTAAAGTACATACTTGGTTTACTACTAACAACTTGCTACTAAATGCTAAGAAAACTAAATGTGTTAGGTTCGCTTTGCCTAATGTTAAACCGGTAGATTCTAGTATTTTTCTAAATGACGAGTGTTTGCTAATGGTAGATAGGGCGGTTTTCTTAGGCATAACAATAGATAAAAATTTGCAATGGAGTCCCCACGTAGCTTCACTGGCAGGAAAACTAAGTTCGGCAGCTTACGCCGTTAGGAAAATTAGACAACTAACTAATGTTGAGACAACTCGCTTAGTTTATTATAGTTATTTTCATAGTGTTATGTCTTATGGTATTCTGGTTTGGGGTAAGGCAGCTGACATACAAACTATATTTGTGTTACAAAAAAGGGCCATTCGTTCTATTTACAATTTAAATTCCCGTGACTCCTTAAGATAACTTTTTAAAGAAATTAATATCTTAACTGTAGCGTCTCAATTTATTTACGAGAATATTATTTATGTTATTAAGAACTAAGATTCTTTCACCAAAAACTCTGATATACATAATTTAAATACCAGAAATAAAAATAAAATCGCTATTTGAAAATTCCGTGTCCATAAAGTATATAAATCATTTGTTGGTCAATGCATTCATTTCTATAATAAATTACCTGACGTAGTTTTAAAGTTACACTTTCCAGCACTTAAAAAATATTTGAAAAGGTCGTTAATGTCTATAGGGTCGAAGACTATCTAACAGACAAAAATGCATGGCCTAAACCCGAAACTTAGTCAATAATAATTTGTTTAAATGCAAAGGCTTTATCCTGCTTTTTATTATCTGGGGGACACCGTTGATGCAGGAAAACATATTGAAACTTTTATGTGGTCATCTTGGACCATCTCATATACACATAAGTAGTTGATTATATATATTTTTTTTCTTTTCTCTCTATCTCTCCCGTAAGATTTTTGGGATGTTTTCCTGCTGAACTACACATGTTATTTGATATTATATTTAATTTAATATTGATAGCTTTATATAATCCTAGAATAAGTAGTACCATTGTAATATGAAATATGAAATATGTTTAAAAAATGTCTGACTGCTCAGTTTCTTGCGGCGTTTCTTCTCCGCAGTGGTCGCCTTTTGGGAAGCGCTGGTAGATTCTTGACGTGTTAAAGTGCCCGAGCTACTTACTGAATAAATTTCTTTTATCTTTTTTACCTTTTATGGGTGTCAAACTCAACTGGAGTCCACGGGACATGTCCTAGCCAAGATGAAAAACGCTAAGCTATTTTCGATAATTGATAAAACGTATAGGAAGCCTGTGGGCCTATACCTTGTCTATTTAACAGAGTTAATACTAGATAACAGAGAATGCCCGTAATTGCGTAATTGGTCAGCGATAAGGACGATGCACAGGCACAAGGTAGGTTTACATGCCTGTCAAAGTTTAGTCAACATCTGTCGCTCGTACGGTGCGGACGCTTTCAAGTGCTTATCTTTGGTTACAAATTTTTACCTGGCTCGTTTATTGGACTGTTTCCCGTTTAACCTGTGACTCGGCTTGTTTTTTGGACTGTTTCCTATTAAACCTGTGACTCGGCTTGTTTACTCGGCACTGCAGGGCACATATTTAAATATTATTATCTACTACTTTAAATTACATAATTAGGATTTATAGATGAATTAACATGACATGACAATGTGATGTTATCAGTAAGTTAATTATTTGAGGTGCCTCTAACTACAAACAAAAATAACGAGAAATATTACGAATATTTTAACAACAGGCGGCATGTAAGCCGAGCCCGCCATTGACGTGCGTTTGTTGACGCCCACTGGCAGTTTCTTGTCCCTTTCATTTTCATACAAAAGTGCAACAGAGACAACGCTTTGTTAACTCTGTTAAATAGACAGGGTATAGTATGGTAGCGTTTATCGCGTGACAAAATGTGTATAAAGCATCCGTCACTCTCGTACTTATATACGTGTCAGAAAGTAACGGATGTTATATCCACCCACATTTTGTCACGCGATTAACGCAGCCATATTAGGTCGATAGAAAATAGAAACGTTACCAGCGCACTACTTTGCTTGGTAAAGCCATATTACTTTTGACGTTTTATCGTATTTTTTTTAACTTGGCCGTTATCTAAGTACTACGTCCATGGGAGTGTCTAAAAAACTTGGCATTGGCGAAATACACCTTAACAGAAGCCATTCATTAAAATTATAATTAGAATTAGGGCCTGTTTCACAATCGACAAGGAAATTTATCTAAGGGCTAAATGTATGTGTCAAATATGCTTTACTAGAATCTTGGTGATGTGCAAAACGAATTGTCACCTGTTTGTTCTTAACCTACCGCAGAAGGAGTAGGGTAATGATCTGATCTGTATTTGTTTATCTTGTAAAAACTGAACGGATGGTGTTTGGAGAAATGAAAAATGTAAAAATAATTAACATTATTCACACAGCAGTAAGGTATTTTAGAGCTTTTTTTTAGACATTTTTTTAATTTACGGACAAGGTGGTCTCTCCAAAAAAATTATCCAATTTCTCTTTTTCTTTAGGGCCGGGTATAACACCCCTGCCTTTTGGTAAGTACTATACGGTGAAGATAGAAGCGCAAGACGTGCTTCGCGGGACAGTGACCCCTATGACTCAATGGTAAGTTGGAAATCATGTATTTTTACAAAAGGACAAAACGTAACCCGAATAGGATCACTTTGTTGTCCGCCTGTCCGTCTGTCCAGACCCTTTATCTCGGGAACGCGTAAAGGTATCGAGTTAAAATTCAAACCATATACTTCGGTCTTCCGAACCGAGGCAGACTTACATTAATCCAGCTAAAGCATGCCAGTAATGTACTTTAAATTGCGTCATTAATATAGCGTGAAAATCAACTCGTCAATGTACTTCAACTCGCACCTACCTTTCCCGGACCATTAAAGTTTCGCCATGTCAACTTGCACAGATTATAAAGGCACTATAGATTTTTGCGGAAGCGAATGTGGATTCTCAAATTAGTGCAGAAGTTCCGCGGTTGCGATTTTTATCTCATCATCATCATAATGTCGGCCGGAAGACTTCCACTGCTGGACATAGGCCTCCCCCAATTCTTTCCACTCAGACTGGTCTTTAGCTTTTCTCATCCACCGTGCTCCCGCGATCCTTACGAGATCGTCACTCCATCTTGTTGGAGGCATACCTACAGCTCGTCTTCCGGTCCGCAGACGCCACTCCAGAACCTCAGAACTCCATCGGCCATTAGTCCTGCGAGCAATGTGCCCGGCCCACTGCCACTTCAGTTTAGCTATTCTTCGGGCTATGTCGGTAACCTTAGTTCTACTGCGGATATCATCATTTCTGATTCTATCACGCAGAGAAACCCCGAGCATAGCCCTCTCCATAGCCCTCTGAGTGACTTTGAGCTTCCTTATGAGGCCCATTGTTAGCGCCCAGATCCATAAGTCATCACTGGCAACACACACTGGTCAAAGAATTTTGAATTCAAACACTGCGGTAATTTGGATGAAAAGGGGCTGCGAAGCTTCCCGAACGCTGCTCAGGCGAGTGTTTTATCTATGGAATAGTTATTTATTTGTATACCTTTTTTCGGTAGGTATGACGAGCTACACAGGAAGTCGCGAATTGACGTGTTTGGGACGACTCAGCAATTCGTATTACAATCTCCAGTTTTGACTGAAATCAACCCCTGGCTTATGACTACGGTATGATAGTTTTAATGTGTATGTAAAGCCCTATATACGGAACGATTCCTCGTTACGATCCAACTGAAACGATATCGTGCGGAATTTCGGATGCGATATTACCACACACATCGTTCAATGGATGGAAAAAAGAGCTTTGCTGGTGGTTTTATAACACTTCATTTTACACGTCGATAAAGGTTAACTAAAGAAGTTGGCATGTACGTAGTAAATAATAGCGAAAAAACCAATTTGCTTCAGCCTGTATGCGGCGAGAATGAATGAATGAATGAACGTTATTTATTTTCCAAAGTAAGGCACAGTATACATTGCATGTTATGTCAAAGTACAAAATATACACAAATTTTAATATATTGACGTCTGTTTTGTGTCAACGGCACCAAATGTAGGGGGTCTGCGGCCCAACCATGGTTACGCTTCTTCCGTGCCAAAATGTGTATAAAGCATCCGTCACTCCCGTACCTATATACGTGTCAGACCTATACCGACCGTACCTATAGAAGTGACGGATGTTTTGTCCACATTTTGTCCCTCGATAAAGGCGTATTGCGGTTACAGGTGTCAGAATTGACATCTTATCTGCGTTTTACTATAGCTATAGATTTGGTTTCAGGTATATCCTATCACCACCGAAGAAAACGGAACTATTTTGAATAAGCGAGCTTGCGCCAATACCATCCATCAAAGCCTATCCACTTTTATACCTACTTTTTTGACACCTGTGTTAAGACAATATGAACACATGTTCGGTAAGTCGAAATAACTTATAAGGGTGGTTCAGGTCGCGCCCACCTTCTCGCTGTCGCCCTTCCCTCTCGCCACATAGTCCTGGATTCAAGCTGCTTGCGAATATCAACCTGCTTGCGGGTTGAAGCCAAGATCTGTGTGCCTCATTCTTGCACCTGCGGCAAGGAGGTGGATGAGTTTGGTGGACATGGTCTTTCTTGTTCAAGAAGTGCCGGCCGTTTGTTCCGCCACGGTGCCATCAATGATCTGATCCGCCGTTCGCTTGCCACCGTCTCTGTACCTGCTGTTTTAGAACCAGCTGGTATGATCAGAGACAATGGTAAACGCCCTGACGGAGCTACATTGGTGCCGTGGAAGCTTGGTAGGGCTCTGGTGTGGGACGCAACTTGTGACGACACTTTTGCCCTATCACACGTAAAAGCAACCCGAAATCCGGCCGGCGCAGCAGCTGATCAGGGCCAGACAAGCCATTATTCGTCATTAATTAATAATGACGAATTTGCGGCGCTTGCAGTGGAGACTCTGGGACCTTGGTCTGCTGACATGAAACTTTTTATAAAGACCCTGTCTGCCAAGCTTATCGACGCCTCCGGGGATCCCAGACCTGGCTAAACGCCGGATAGGTTTAACTATCCAGAGAGGTCAGGCAGTCAGCTTCATGGGTACAATGCCGTGAACAGAATTCGAGGGATATATTTTAACATTTCAAAAAGTGGTTTTTCGATATTATGTGAGTAAAGGCAAGATTGGATGATAATTGTAAAGGGCATTGTGTAAGTTTGTATGAAGAAAATTGTCTTTTTTTTTCATTTTTTTTACATAATTATTTAGCGGATCCCTAAATACACATTGATATATATAATTTATGGCGTTAAATAATATCGGGGCGGAGATATTAAAGATTTAAATATTCAGTTGTTGGTACTAAAAGTACGCCCAGGTATGAATATTTACATATCTCGGCTCCGATGCACTTAAGATGCAATAAATTACGTTATTTTTGAATAATTCTATCATAATTGCCCACTATTACGAATTTCACTTTGAAAATGTATGACTTTTACAAATGACAAAACTTTTACCTAAACCCCTTTATTTGAATTTCATGTATCAAAAAAAACTGCTGTATAAATGAGAATCTATAGAAAGAATTCGTAGAATTGGGAACGGACTTTTTTATTGAAAAAACGAATAGTTTATTACAAAATGAATATTTGTAGGAAGTCCTCTGATGGTATTTCCGACTCGGGAGAGAATGCACAGTGAAGATGCAGACAAGTGGAAGAGGAGGGGCTGGGTAAGGAAGTTGGGGAAATGGCCAAATATTGCTGTCAAACATCATATGTCTGAAGAGACCTGGTGGACCACATATAAGGAAATTGAGGGCGTGAGACATATAGTACCGCTAAGGTAAGAAGTTTTATTCTTTTACCCTAAGAAAAAAGGGTGTTATAAAAACGTATAATAGCGTACCTTTTTTTATGGCAAAGAGAAGGCAAACAAGCACACAGGCCACCTGATGGTAAGTGGAAACTGTGACCCATAGACATTCGCATTCACAAGACTGCAAGCCTAAGACTGCAAATGCGTTGCCAACCCTGAGGATTAAGATGGAATGGATGCTGGTCATTACACAGGCTGTCTTATCCCCAAACGGGAACACAACAATGGGAACACTGCTGTTTGGCGGTAGGTTAATGGATAAGATGGTGGTAGCGATCCGGACGGACCCTGCTCAAGGTTCTACCACCCGCGTATCTGAGCATAGGTACGTGTGTCTGCGAGTGGGTTGTGGTATCGTAGCTCTTAAACAAAAAAGTCGATTCAAGCGTGGTTAGTTTTAAAATCAAGCTAATTTAATAGGAATGGTTTTTAGCTAAGTTTCATGGAGATCGGTTGGGCCGTTAATAAAGTTATCTGCCCTGAAATTAGATCTTAAAATCAATTTAGTAGTTATTCAGGTTAAGTATTAGTCACAAACCACATCGATTTATAAAAGTAATTAAATATAAAATAATCATGACTTGCGTCTCATTAGGTATTTCAACAGACTTTGATTGACGAACCACTATAGAACCTTGTCGCATAAATCCAACGATTAGTTCCTATGTATTTTTTATATGGCCACTTGACGCTGTCGTTATGACAATGGTTCTGAGGTGGATTCAGAGTCCTTGGTGTTACTTTCTGCCTCGTACGGTCTTATTGCGAGAACCCCAACCGAGTAGTCACACTAAATTACCACACTAGTGTGGCTGTGGGTAACTTTATCTATCCTACTCACACCAACACACCCTTGACCGTTTTTGCGTATTTTACTTTGCCCGTTGTCCTACTGTATAGTTCTATTGACCAATGATTTCTACTTCAAGGCCAAATCAGAGTTGACGGTGCTCCGCTTTTGCGGGGCTCCTATTTCTGAGTGTATTGGTCCTTCTTGCTAACATAACCTAAAAATACCTCGTATTTATGATGTGTTGGTGTCACTACGGATCGGTTGGTGTTAAAACAATGCGATGCAATAAAGGCTAGTGTAGTTTTGAAGATGAAAATGAAAATCGTTTGCGCCGTTTAAGAGAATCTGAAAGAAAGGGTCGACGCCCCTAACATAATGTGTAGGGTTTTTGCATATTAATAGTTATTTTGTTTCAGATATGAGCTAGTGGATCATAATTTGAGTACTGGTAGCAAGACTAACCACTTCAGACTCGATTACTACGAATATGATCCATCGAAATTAGATCGTGAAGTCTTTAATATTACGAAAGGTATATATGACTATATATATAGATTATATAAGACTAACGAACAGCAAATGTATATGACTGTGAGGTCGTCATCCTAACTTATTTTTATTCCGAACTCAGTAAATGATTCTCTTGGTATAGAGGTTTTTACATATATTATGTATATTTCCATGTCAAACCTATTTATAAATCAACCGTTCAGACAAGTAAGAAATTGAGTAATTACGGTGCTCATGATCCAGATTGAAAATATTTCATTTTTAATGTTCATTTAAATAAGAAGCAGTGACTGTCTGAACTATTTTAAATATATGACGTTAATGTTCCTAATTGTGCAGTGAGTTCTACACTTATTTTATTTATTTAAAAAGTTTTGTAAGTAGGCCCTGTAGGCACTTTTACAAGTCTGAGTCTACCAGCGCTTCCAAAGAGACCACTTCTTGTTGCTACACGACGCCACAGTCGCCCTGGATGCTGCCTGCTTGTTGTGATGCCACACCACAAGCAGAAAGCAAATAATTTAGCATTGTAGTGCGTGGTCAACAAATGGTCCCAGTGGAAGACCAGCGCTGGTCAACTACCAGCAACATGCTGAGCTGGGAACATTTCATGATATCTGTCATAAGATCAGCGAAATGTTTTTTGTCTCTTTTGTTTAGTGATTGTTTGGTAATTTTGTTACATGTCTGATAAACATTATTTTTTTGCTTTCTTTTTCTTCTGTAAGAAACAGTTCTGTGGACGTATGGGTTAATTGCGACGTGAGATTGGAACATCAATACATATATCTTATCTTATCTTGTCTTACAGATGGGCTCATTCGGGATCTTTTGTTCAATTACCCTCTTACACACTCAGGGGTTTGAATGTGCAGGTTTCTTCACGATTTTTTCCTTGATCCTAAAAGCGTCGAGTAATGTACTTAAGTTAGAAATACTCATTGGTACATGGTGACCGCAGGGTTCAAACTGGGGACCTTACGATCTCGAGTCGACCCCCTAAACCACTAGACACCCGACGCTCTTAAACTAAATATAAATATACATACATACATACTAGGGTGTCAAATCATTATCCTTCCTTTGCTTCGTTAGTCGCGTAATTTTTTTTTTATTGAAATCAGTAAAAAAATGCCAATTTGGTCTGTTTTAGTCACTGCATGATATTAAAAAAAATACCCTCAGGTCTCGTATGCAGTCCAGTTGGGATAGAAAAGGCGGAAGAGCTGCCTATGTTGTCTTCCAGACAACGGGACGTACCCATGTTTCCCATTATTAAGGCAAACCACAGCCGGGAATACGCGAATGAGGAGGAGAACGTAATGAGGCTCAGGGTCTTTGAGAAGAATTTAAAGTAAGACATCAATAATGTATTGCTCTTCATGGATTCATGGGCAGAACACCTGGCTGATGGAGTCAAAGAATTTTTGAGTGGTATCCGCGTACCAGATGACGCAGCGTGGATAGGCACCAACAAGGTTGATCGGTGACGTGGCTAAGGTTGCGGGAGAAGCCACGCGAGCCCTCAGGCCACCTGATGGTAAGTGGGATCTGAGACCCATAGACATTTGAAATCTCAAGACTCATTCTCAACTGACTGCGTTGTCAACTCTGAGGACTAAGATGGACTGCCTCTATGCTAGGAACTTCACCGTATGCAAGCGACCGGTCCTTGTGGCAAGTTTTGAAGGAGGCCAGTCCAGGAACGGACGTCTTTTGGTTGATATGATGACGATGATGATCTAGTGATACAACGTGTCACAAAGAAACCAAAAAAAAAAAATGGCAACCCTAGCAGGAGCTACATATCAGTCATCTCAGGGTGGAATTGACCAAACTTGACTTAATTCGCGAATAATATTAGGCATATAATATAATAATCTATTAGATAATTTTAATCTCGAGTAAACATCTAAAGAATGGCTTTACTCGGAATAGTCGAGTGAACGATGAACGAATGTATTACCCGGCAAAATAAATATTGCTGTACAACGGCACAATGTCAAAGCTTCAGTCATGTCAATTTTGTTATTCATCTTATCAGCCGAGAGACGTCCATTGCTGTTCATAGGCCTTCCCCAACGATCTCCACGACGACTGGTGTAGCGCAGTATAGCCCAGCGAGTTGCCAACCTTAAGTGGCAGTGGGTTGGACAAGTTCTAGAGTAGCGGCTGCGGACCGGAAAGCGAAGTATTGGCAGGTCTTCCACAAGGTGGACCGAAGATCTGGTGAAGATCGCGGGAAGCCGATGGATGCGAGCACAATTTTTTATTTATTGATAAATGTAATACAGGATGATCGAGGAACACAATCGTGGACAGCACGGCTACAAGCTGGCGGTCAACCATCTTGCTGATCGCACTCTGGAAGAGATTGCGGCAATGGCTGGCCGTGCTTCCTCTAACACTTCTAACAACGGTGAGTGCGTTTAATGGAATATTTAAAGTTCAAATTCGAATGCATTATTGATACAGTAGATACAGATTCAAATAAAAACTATAATAGCCTCGTAAGGCCCACCAAACTATTGTCAGTGACAGTGACAGTTGAAATTGGTAAATATGAAAACAAAACCAAAGGAACCTATTTACAGTCGTTGCTCCATAATCTCGTACTCTTGAAGATCAGAGAAGAAGGTTTTTAATAATTTACACAATTTAGAATTAAATAACTACTAATCATTTTTTTTTTTATAAAACACGCTCTATGAAAGTTTGAGGTTATATGTCAAACACAACTTATTTGTTTACATTAATGCCTATTTTAATTACCAGACCATAAAGTGATTGGAACTTTGAATCTACCACCAAGGTATAAGTTCAATTACTTATGTTTGATAATGCCATTTTAAGTTAATGACGATAATAAAATGAAATTTGTTCCCATTGTAACATGGCTCGGGAAGCTACGCAATATCTTTTCGTCCAGTATACCGCAGTGTCTGAAGTCGAAAATATGTTGTCTTAAATATTTTTTTCAAATCAAATCTAAACTATCTGACATAAAAATATGAGAAAACTATAGTTCACATAATTCAGTTCATGTACACACTTACAAAAGAAAGAAAAAGTAAAAAAGCTGGACAAGTGCGAGTCGGACTCGCCTACCGTTCCTTGCATAAAGACGCTGTTTTTTTGTGAATAAATTAAAAATGTACAGATTTCAGATTTTTCCCTATACATGTAGCATAAGACGGTGTTACTTACCTAATTTCATAGTTCTAGCTCAACGGGAAATACCCTATACATTTTGATTTCCTCGAGAGTGGATAAATCACCGTATATTTTTTATACGTTAATGTAGAAAATTGATTTTTTCACAGCTTCAAGGGACTGTAAACCGAAGTATAAGGTTTTAATTTCAATTGGATACCTCCATGCGTTCCCGAGATACAGGGTCTTGACAGACAGACAGACAGACAGACGGACAACAAAGTGATCTTATAAGTGTTCCGCTTTTTCCTTTTGAGTTACGGAACCCTAAAAATACAATATCTATTTCCCAGGACATCCGTTCCCGTACAGCAAAGAAGAAATCGAGAAATTGAATGCGGAGCTCCCAAATAAATTGGACTGGAGAGTTTGGGGTGCAGTGTCTACAGTAAAAGGTACCGTATTACTAGTGATAGTTCTCAATATTTCGGGGTTTAGGAGAAGTTAGCGGATATACAAAGAGACAGAAAGAGAGACTGACGCAGAAGGAAAGTGACTTAGTTTTATTTGTGAAGAAGAGAAATATATTCCATTACTTAACCATTTCACCAAGTACTGAAAATACCAAAGTGACTTTGCCCTGTGCTTTATTCTACCCGTTAGAACGTAATTTCTTTTGACCTGTTATCATATTGTTTTTAACCCGCCACTACTGTCATAATTGAAATAATCATCTTTGTTAGGAAGAATCTACATAATTTCCCAACGAACATTGATAAGCCAAAAGCAACCAGGAGCACAGGAAAGCTCAAAACCACTTTTTATAGACTGGCCAAAACTTCAAAATCATTCTTGGGAAATTGTGTAAAATTCTACAATAAAATTCCAAAAAGTATTACTGAACTTACTGACTCTAAATTTAAATCTGTCGTAAAACAAAAACTAATTTCCCGAGCATATTATAAAGTAAACGATTATATCATGGATAGGGATGTTTGGCGGTGAGTCGTCCGTCCTGCATGAGTAATCTATCTACGCTTAAAAAAGGTGCACCTACTGTACAAAAATACCGTGATATTGTAAACTATTTATAATTATAATGTAATGATGTAAACCTTTTCCTTGAAAAAAAAATACCTTGCCGAGTTTCTTACGCCGGTTCTTCTCGGGGCAAAGGTTTTATTTTTCGAACCGGTGGTAATGCTTTTTGACATTCATAGGTGCATTATATTATGCCTAAATTGAAGAATAAAGAACTTTGACTTTGACTTTGACTTTGACTTTGACATACATATCAAAAGCAAGGCAATTAGGTTTTACAAAGTAACCTCGACTAATCATGAGTGAAGTATTCAAAATGGCTGTCTGTATGCGTGCACACGCACACACGTAAAGCTGTCACTCGTGCTGTGGCTCGGCGCGTTGTCTTACCTTGTGTATCTGTGTGCGTGCGGTAAGTCGTATATAACGAACGAGAGTGCCGACCTTGCATGCTTCACGCCTTTTGAGTGCAACGTTACGTCCGTATTTTTTTTAGGTTCGTGACCTCGAAGTGTATATATTTGCTTTATCATCAGATCAGTTATGTTGCGACGCGAGCTGGGCATTTGCAGCGGTAGGGGCGGTGGAGAGCGGTCTGTTTCTGCGCAGGAAACGAAAGTCCAGCCTAGTGCAAATGAGCGCGCAGGCACTCATAGATTGCTCGTGGGGGTAAGAGGGATACACTACTATAGTATAAGCGCTTGGAACTGTAAAATAATATGTTCACAGCAACTTAACTTAAGCAAAAAATCAATTTACAACTATTCAATGACTATCTATACAGACAAAAATGCATGGCCTACACCCGAAACTTAAACAATAATAATTTGTTCAAATGCAAAAGCTTTATCCTGCTTTTTCTTGTTTGGGGGACATCGTTGATGCAGGAAAACATATCGAACTTTTATGTGGTCATCTTGCACCATCTAATATACACATAAGTAGTTGATTCTATTTTATTTCATTTTTTTCTTTTCTTTCTTTCTCTCCCGTAAGATTTTTGGCATGTTTTCCTGCTGAACTACTGGTATTTAATTTAATACTTGTAGCTTTATATAATGCTAGACTAAGTAGTACCATTGTAATATGAAATATGAAATATGTTTAAAAAATGACTGACTGCTGAGTTTCTTGCGGCGTTTCTTCTCAGCAGTGGTCTCCTCTTGGGAAGCGCTGGTAGATTCATGACGTGTAAAAGTGCCCGAGCGGAATACTTACTGAATAAATTTATTTTATCTTCTTTTATCTTTTATACCTCACTCAATATTATAAATTATAACATTGAGTATGTATGATTATAACTTATAATGTAAAAAAACGCCGTGGCTTTAGTATTGGAGGCACCCTTTTTTTACAACACTTTGTTTTAAAACTGTTTGGGTTTATTTAAAATGTATTAATTCACCAAATTACTACTTTGTAGGGCCAAAAGTTTCTGAGGTAAACCGCGGACAGGCGGACAATGCAGACATGGCGTAACTATTAACGCTATACCTACACTAATTCAAATGAATGCAGTATTCATCACGTTACAAAAGACACAACTGAATTGATATCCTCTTTGTCATTCAGTTTGCAAGACGAGCTAACACGTCATGTTTGTTTTTAGTTTTGGTAATGCGGGATGCTTCGGGGGGGAAGTGAGGAATGCCTTTAACTGGATAGCAGCGCATGGGATACCAAACCGTGGAGTGTACGGCCCGTACTTGAGTATGGTGAGTGGATGGATTATAATTTATACAATACATTACAACAATAAACATGAACACGACCTTTTCTTTAACATAAAACTTCCGTGAGACTCGGACATATTATGGAGATCACAACGGGTTGCTCACGTAAATCATGTCGAAAATCGCTCGACATGTTTCGGGCTCGTCAGGAGTCACTATTCATGAGCAGACGCGGCCGCAGCATGACGAACATTGCGGGCCAGCGCTCTGTCAGCCTGGCTGCTAGGTGCGGACGGCGTGGCTGGCGAAAGACTACCCTCGTTCTTATTATTGCAATTCTCAAATGTAAGGCACGGGCCAGACAGAAGAGACGTAAAACGTGGACGCGGACAAGGACGCGGGCGCAAGAAGGGCGCGACCTTCTATCTCCGTATGTATAATAGTAGTCCTTAGCTTCTATACAATATGGTTGAAAATTCATGAAAGGGGCACCGTGACGCTGACGCGTCCGCGTCTTACGTCTCTTCTGTCTGGACCGCGCCTAAGGTTGCACACTACACGCCACTTATTAAAGACGCATCCACAGTTACCACTGGAACATTTTATAGAACCGTTTTCCAACACGGAGGCACCGACCATCCGCCATCACGGTTACAATTTGAATAACGACTAATTTCGATAACTTCGCGCACTTTTATAGGAAATACGTTTTCCTCGCCAATACGGCTACCTTATCAAACCAAATGTAATGCGTCGCATCTGAAAAAAAGCTGAATACATCCATACATCCATTATATAATTATACTCCCCTTAAATTGTGGGGGTGGGGGGTGTGGGTCAGTGAAGTATTGTCCAATCTTCTCTTCTCTCTAAAAGGCCCACTAGGCTCTCTATAAGCCAAGTCACGCAACTTTTCCTTAATTTGGTCCATGTATAATCCGGAGTCCTATATTCGTGTATTTTTTTTACTATTTTATTATAGATAGATAAATAGATAGATAAAAATCTTTATTCACATATTACGCCATGACAAATTGAAACACGTTTACAAAATGAAAATAAGGTAAAATGAACAAAAAAACCATTAAAACCTAAAACTGCAATTAAAACTACAACTTAAATTAAGATGCCTGATTCAGATGTCACGGCATAGTTATGAAAGGGCGCAGACTCAGCATGCGCTGCGCGCATTGCTGCGGCAGCGCTGATATTCTGCCGGGACCCGACGGAGCGAGACGCACACAGTCACTAACTAGCCAACTCCGTTCATATCTAGCCGTATTTAACAATCACTTTTGCCTCAAAATTAAACAAACCAATTCATTTAAGCCTATTTTACATATTAAAACTAACCCAAGTAAGTAAAAGCTTTATTAGGCATCGACCTGAAGTTTCTGGAACGATAGTAAATGCGCTGTTTAAATTTACTCTATGAACGAACGTCTCTAATCGGCGGCGGAATGTTGTTCCAGCACTTCGATCGAAGCCAAATACCTAAAACTATTATAATTTTCTGGCACTTTGTAAAATAAATATCGGGTTACCTTTGTTTCCGCGAAATATGTTTGCCAAATTTATCGTTTCCTAACCGCTTCATTTGCCAACCCACTTTGTTTTCTGTAACCGTAAATATTTCAGGATTTTATAAAAACTAACCTAACCTTACCTATAGGGTTCTACACGTTGGGAAACGATATATTTGGCAAATATTTTTGTCAAATAGCAGGCTCCCATAAACATCATTAATTCATTCATTCATTGTAGGTTTTCCTTGGTATTCCTCTGCCTCTCTTTCTTTTAATATTTCCCTCCGTAATGTTGTAGTCAGCAACTATCAGGACAATTATAACTACCTATAAATTATTATTATCCTATTGCAGAACTTATAAATGTAATAGGTAGTTTTATAAATTTTTTTTGGCTTTTTTAGGAAGGAAACTGCCATCTCAATGAGTCGAAGATTCAGACAAAAATCAAAGGTTACGTCTCAGTCGAGTCTGATGTAAAGGCACTTAAGGTAAGTTCTAACTGCGCTACCTCGACATTTATCTTAATTTTTTTCCTACTTGCTTACAATCTTATAATGATATAATAAAAAATAGAAATCTAGTCCCTGCATCAATATGATGCCACTTAGACCAAGCCAAAGATTTTAATCCAAATAAATTATTTGTGAACTTGTGTTCGTTTCGCATATAATAATATGAGGAGATGTAGATGTGGTTTTTTTTCTACCTATCGAGAAGCGTATGCTAAGGATGGATGAAAGAAGAGTTACGAAAGATGTGTGGTGATGTGAGAGTGAGTGGAGATGTCGGCAGGGGACGCTCTTGATGCGCACAGTGATCAGATTCACGATTTACTAAAGGGCCAAATCAAAAGCACCCGAAGTCAATATACATGGATGACGAGGTTGACGAATGTAGAGAAAGCGAAAGTTGTAAGACAGGAGTGAAGGTATGAGTAGAACTTATAGGTTAAGTTAGGTTTGTTCTTAATAAATAATCCGTTTCAGAGTAAAGTGCACATCTAACTTTTCGGACACCTTAAACATTTAGGAACTAAAATTCGGACCTATGGTACTGCCCTCCTTAGCCAAAAAGCAGTATCTCGAATTCAACAACCAAAGCAGTTTAAATTCTCTTCTGTTAGTTATAACGTTGATATTTCTACAGGAGTTTATCTAGGTAGCGCCCTGAACAACAACGCCCTAGAAAACCACCAAAAAGAGTGGAAAACTACGGTAGGCTTAGGGCATGCAAAGCTCTTCATAGGAAGAGTTGACCAGAGCTGGACCAAGAAACTTTGGAAACTCAGCAGAAGACAACTTCGATACATTATCGGAGTGTTTACCGGGCACTTCGGAGTTAAATATCTCCTAGCAAAGATGGGCCTTTATGACAACACAGATTGTAGAATGTGCGGCGAAGAGGCTGAGACAATGAAACATCTATTGTGTGAATGTGATGCCCTCGCCGGAGTAAGAATGAAAATCCTCGGTTGTGGATACCCAGAACCGAACGATTTCAAGGCACTGCCATTGCACTCCACTATCCGCTTTTTGGAAGGGATGGAGGCTGCATTGGATTAAGTGCGAAAAGAGGGGTAATTACACAAAAGATCCCACAGGGTCGAAGTGTATCCGTAAGGACCCCACCATAAAGATAAGATAAGATCTAGGTAGCGCAAGCTAGTTAACCGTACCGTGACTTGTATGAAACTATCAGTCTTATATGTTATTCTAACTTACAGTACGATCTTTCTAAAAAAAACCGTCGGTCTATTTCCAGGTGGCCCTTTTCAAAACTGGCCCGGTCGCCGCCACGATTGGCGTGACGAGTAAGCTCATGTTCTACTCGAGTGGGGTCTTCTCTGATCCAGATTGGTAATCCTGATACTAACACATACATACCTACAATTTTATTGATATTTGGCATCTTAATGCATTGCAATACGTTTCAAAATGTCATAAGAAAGTGGGGATATTTCTGATCTTTAGACATTATTGATGTGTTAAATGCATGGTGTGTGGTTTTTGATGTGTCTTTAGTCTCTTTAGTCTCAACAGGCATTTGAGACATACAAAAAATACTGTCGGTAGGACCTTTTAAGAGTCCGCCCAGAACGCTATCATCATCACACCCAACACTAGTTAATAGCAATTTTTACTTGTTGTGGTTGGTGTGGATGAAGCAGATGATCAAATGTCTAGCATAAAAGCATATCATCTTTGTCGTCAGGATTGGCTTTAACCTTGGTCCTTATAGCCCACTTACCATCAGGCCTGGTAGCTCCTTTATATCACCATGCGATAAACAGTCATCATCAAACTTCTGACAGTAAATAGATGCTTTGGCGACGATTCAGCAACTCGGTGTAGCAGGTTTGCGACTACCGGACACTTGACAGACTTGGCTTCTTCTAGTCTGTTACAGAAAATACTCTTTCACCAAACAATTGTCTTCGCGTGTGATATGCATGGACTTATTACTATAGTAAGCCGGTAAAATGAAAATGTATTAGATTACCGTACGATAAAAGACATATATGTGCGGTGACTCTTTTTAAAATATTCACTTCGGCTGCTCGCCATTATTTACTGACCTGAGACCCATAGACATTTGTGATCTCAACGTAATCTATGTCTGAAAATGCGTAGCTTAAATTCTTCTACGATAGTCATTTGACCGAAAATAAACAGTACGAATACTGTTGCTCGATGGAAAGAAAAGCTGCCGCGTATAAGATATATCATTATGAGGATGGTTCACCATTAAAAAAAATCATTAAGATTTACTGTTTAATGACAGTTAATTTTTTTCTAGCCCAAATGATATACACTCAATCAAACAGTCGGTCTTGGTCATCGGATACGGCGTCCTCGATGGGAAGAGCTACTGGCTCATCAAGAACTCTTGGGGTCCGAGCTGGGGCATCAATGGATACATCCTGATGGCCACCGACGACAACATGTGTGGCGTGCTGACTGACGCCAACTATCCCTTCTTTGAATAATTAAAGCGTCTATATTATCTATCTATGTAGCTCCGGCTCTAGTAAAAAAGAAAGTCCCTTTTCACTTGACTTTAGCTGTTAATTGCACATTTGTCTTCAAAATATACGTTTGAATTGTTAAAGACATTTTTTTTCATTTTCAACGAGATACTTCAGAATTTCTCGAATATGTTATTTTAAGGACGACGGAGCAATACTAAAAAAAAATTACTTTAAAATATGTATGTTTAAAGGAATCAGGATAGTGTTTTTTCTTTTTTTGGTAAGGAATTGTATTTATGTACCTAATCTCCTTACTGCACGACACTGTAAATAGGCATAGGCAAAATTACCAACTAAGTAAATATACAAACCAAATTTGATCGACGGCGTGATGTATTTCGTATCGATCAAAGGAGCAAGCCCCATTACAATACAATACAATAGTCTTGCGAAGTCCGAGCATATTGCACCACTTAAATCGACGTCACTGGCGACATGTGTCGCGGGACAATTGTCCCCAGTGAATCCTTGGATTAAAGTTCTATGCACTTTACCTAACCGCCCCGCTCCTAGTTCTGGGACTATCGGAGGGCTGCAAATGGAAGATTTTGCTCCAGGCTGTAAAGTCGGAGAGACGTTAGGGAAAAGTTGCCCAATCGAGACAAAGTAGCTGGAAGGTTTTACGTTGCAGAAATAATTTGGAACTGTTTTATTCGTGCTGCGATGTTTAAGTATTACAAGATTTTTTCTTGTATTTCAAATTGTTTTTATTAGTTTAGTTCATTTGCATACATATTTAAATATAGGTACATGGGTTTTCATTCGTGTACTATCATTACGGCTGGGTGTTTCATTGCCTGCTGTTTACTTAAAGCACCTTCATTCCTTACTTCACTTACTTCATTCTATACTAAATTGTATGCTGTGTGTTTTTACTTAATTACGAAGAAAAGAAGAGAAAAGAAAGGGAAATCGCTTAATACAAAGGAAAAACGATTATCTCAAGTCCCAAAAACGTTTGCCCGCTGTTTCGTTGGTCCAAATTAATTGTCACATATTTTTTTTCTGAAACCGTTCTCTTGTGTTGCTTTGCTTGTTATAAAACAAACTTAACCTTCATCTACTCGTATGTATACATGTTGAATGGATTTAGAAAAAATAATGTAACATATGATACTTCGGAAACACAAAAATGCGAGACTTGTTTTTCGAATTTGTCATGTTCACCAGGAAAAAAGCATGTTTCGCAAATAAAAAAACAAAAATATTAAAACTTCTTTTATTTTAGCAATTAAAAGCGACGTAATATTGAAAAGAAACACCATAAAAAACAGTAACTAAAATTATATACAGATGTCAACAAAAAAAAAAAGTTCGATAAATATTTAGTTCACAAAGCATGTTGAGAGGAAAGACTTGAACATGACAGTCAAGCCTAGATAAGTACAATCTTAATGGTGCTGTTTTAACCAAAGCTTAAAAAAGGATTTGATCAGTACATTTGGTACCGACTCTTCGGTCTCGTCTATGGCCAGCAGATAAATACCATAAGTAATTGTGGATAATTAAAGAGCTCTGCAGCTGCTGTTACTTAACAAAATCGAAACTTTTCCCAGAACATTCCCGGAGTTATCAAGATTTAACTGTTTTATAAAGGTTTTCGAACGATTGAGGGATATTTTATTTAGAAATCGTAACATAGGAAGCGTCAGTCTGGATGCCACAGTTGTTCCCCTCAGCGGACATCAAGATGTATCCATTGGAGCCCCACTGAGATCCCCAGGAGTTCTTCACGAGCCAGTACTTCTGTCCGTTCTGGATCCCGAACCCGACCGCTAACACCGCGTGATCGAGGATCACTGAGTTACTGGAATAAATGTTTTTTTAAGGAAAGTATATTGACGACGCGTTGGCCTAGTTGGTCTCTGTCCTCGGTATGGCCAAGTATTTGTATTGGGCGTGACCATTTGTTTCCGAGTCTTGGATGATTTCTATGTATTTAAGTATTTTTTGGTCTATATATTTCATTTTATCCTAGTACCCATAGTACATGCTAAGAGTTAAGTTTGGAACATTGCCCCCTGTTGATTTGTTATTAAAATACTTAAAGTACAAAGGCAGAGAAGATGTCAATCCTGACACATTGTACACACAGCAATACACTTAACTGCCCATTAAAGACGGAAGTGAGAAAATGTAGAAAGAGATGAATATAGATTTTCCATATGAATGTCATGTGCACGACAGAGACATTTTCTCTCTGTTCATCTTCAATGGTCGCTCAGCTGTGTGGGCGACTGTACAACAATGGAGATTTAGAATATTGTGAATGTTGACAGCAGTAAAAATGCTTTTATATTAATCCTTCACACACAGATAATAGTGCAGAGTCTTAGATGTTTTCTACGTAAATAGATATTTATTTCTCTACACATTTATGTAAATTTATCTTTGACAGTACCCCTAGCTTCTTAATAGAGCGTCGGGTTATCGCTATCATACTTGCTCTATTAACTGACATTAAATGTGTCACTCTTGTTTGGATAGGAACACGACGATTGCCAATTTCTTTTAAGAAACTGATATTTTGTCGTATATTGTCCCGTTGGATATTCGTCTCACCTCACCCCACTCTTTTTGTCCCTCGGGTATATTCCCGTTCGAGATTCGTCCGGTGCGACTGCGGGACGAATTACTAACAGGACTACTATATGCGACAAAACTGTTACAAGCCTTAAGCTACACTCAGGAGCAAAAATACCGGGTCAGAGTGCGTTTTTCATACAAACGAGACTATTTCGAAGCCTTGGTTCCTCGCCAGGGGTTGTTTTGAGTGAGATTTATTGGTGGATACTACGAGGTTCAATAGAGGAGGTCAAAAGTTCTTAAGATACCTAAATTATCGCACAATCAGTTAACACCACAGCGGGAGAGTTTGGGTCAGCACTCGGATTTCCTTACCTTTTATTGCCATTTTAGATGTTTTTTTGAACATGCACGATTCCGGCGTTAGCCGCAGATTCATTCAGTTGGGCAGTTGGGTATCCTAGGCACTCTGGAAGTCCTGTATCGATGCTCGCGGTATCCATCATCCGATTTCACTAAAAGCATTCCCTGGCGAGGAAACAAGGCTTCGAAATAGCCCCTTTAGTATGAAAAACGCACTCTGACCCATTATTTTTGCTCCTGAGTGTAGGTTCGGGACTAGCTCAATTTGTATGAGATTGTCCATTTTCTAATTTATTCAGACCATAACATAGAGAGAAGTTAAAATCCTGTCACCTTCAAGGCGGTGAAACATTAGTAATTTACCAAATACCAAAATCTTCATATATCTAAGAATACGTTACCAATGCGGCTCGTAGTAAACTCCTTTAGAGTAGAAACTAAAACTACTATGAGACGCGTCGACACCGACCGCGATCGGACCGTGCGTGAAGATCGCCACCTGGACATGTAAAAAGATCAATCGAAGGTGATATTGATTCTATTATAGTCTGTATTTGATAAACAACATACCAAGGTCTCGGGTGCGCCAAAGCTCTTATAAAACATTGTAGTCCGAATGTATTGTTCAGGTTTTATTTTAAGTTTGAAATATCTAGCTGGTAAATGAGGCTAGGTTAGGTTAGGTTTGTTTTATAAAAATCCTGAAATAAAAACCGTTTCAGAAAAAACACTATTTGCGATACTTTATGAGTAACAATACATTCGGACTACAATTTTTTTATGAGTCAATATGGACCCCATGGTCTCTATTCTACTCCGTAAAATATTATTGGTTATGACATGTCATCGTATTGTCAACGTTATGAACACTCCCACTGGTCATGTCTAAAGCAGTATTGTTCTTCTTGCCCAGTGTCACGCGAGTGTTTTTTTCTTAATTATACGAATCCTGACAATTAGGAAAAAAAAGGGAAGCCGTAATTAACTGATGCTCCCTCATAAATGTGGAATTTTGTGAACATGTATATAGATGCAAACAGTAATATGAAGATATAAAAGGTTTTCTCACCCGTAACGCCTGTTCATCATTAGGCGTGACCTTGACAAAGTTGTCAATGAAGGCCGTCTTCGTGACGTTCTCTATGTGACACGAACCGTACTGAAATTAGGTTAGCATTTATTTGCAACGTTCAAGATTACAGCACCAAATAACGAAGCCTAAATAGTGCCCGGCCAAATTGAGTAGGCAAACGAGCACACAGGCCACCTGATGGTAAGTGGAAACTGTGACCCATAGACTTTCGCATTCACAAGACTGCAAGCCTAGGACTGCAAATGCGTTGCCAACCCTGAGGACTAAGATGGAATACCTCAATGCTAGGCATTACACCGGCTATCATATCCCCAAACCGGAACACAACAGTGCGAAAACTGCTGTTTGGCGGTAGGTTAATGGATAAGATGGTGGTAGCGATCCGGACGGACCCTGCACAAGGTCCTACCACCCGCAAACATTGCATTTTATATTACATTGCACAACCATGGAGTTTCTGCTGATAATGTTGACAGCTTGCAGCAGTAACAATCCTATGCTAATTCGTTGCTTGTGATAACAGCATAACAGTAATAACAACTTTGTTTTACTGCTATCAACATGGTCAATACTCAGAAACTCCATGGATGTGTATTGTGCCAGGATTGACTTCTTACCGGCCGGGAACTGTGGATAAGATGCATAAAAATAAAGTGGTGATTTTCAAAAATTACAAAATATATGGAATTGACATTAAAATGATGCTTTTGTCAATACCATATAAGTAATATGAAGGAGCAAGTAAAGGAACTTAAACTGGATGTGTTTGGGTCGCTAACACAATAGTAGAAAGTGGTTTCCCGCCGTCTGTCCCTGTGGAGGCCCTGCCCTGGCTAACGGTAACTAGTGTTTCTATTCATTTCGTTTTTAACCAATCGCGTCACTGGTAGATCACGTGACCTTTCGTATCACGTCATCAACCAGTGACGCGATTGGTTTAAAAACAAAACGAATAGAAACGCTAGTTATCGTAATGCATTTTAGCAAGGGGCTCAGGTTCCCTGTGTGCCCAAATACCTTGCAATAAAAGAAGCAGTCGAAACGAGCAATTTAAATCAATCAATTTTCCTCCAAGTTATTTAGCCTAGTATAGAAACTTCATGGTTGTGAAATATGTCGGGATTAACTTCTTCTCTGCCTAGCACTGTAGCATTGCCTGACCTGCTCTAAGTATCCTCCGTACGCCTCGTCAGTAGGTAGTCCATGTTTCGTAATCCAATTAAATGCTCGTACCGGCTCACCTCCACCGCAACCACCATTTTGAAAACTGTTGGAAGAAATAAAATTATAAATATTTAAAATAATAATTTGCCAAGATATTGTATCTGACTGTGTACTAATATTTGGATCATCAATTTTTCCATTCCATTCGTATTTTTTTCCTAATTAAGTATTTACTGCCATGGTTTTTCCCTGAACCTATGATTTTTCCAGAATTTGCTATCATGGTGTTAAGCGCGATTGCGGAACCTATTTCTGGGTGTTATTCTTTGCGGGTGGTAGGATCTTGTGCAGGGTCAGTCCGGATCGCTACCACTATCTTATCCATTAACCTACCGCCGAATAGCAGTGTTCGAATTGTTGTGTTTCGGTTTGAGGATAAGACAGCCGGTGTAATGACTAGCATAGGGGCATTCCATCCTAGTCTTCAGGGTTGGAAACGCATTAACAGTCTTAGGATTGCAGTCTTGTGAATTCAAATGTCTAAACCAAAAACTTGCGATTGAGAAAAATATGGATCGGGAAATAATATGCTAATTGAAAATTCAATCAAAATCGGGAAGAAATGTAAATATTGAAAATTCCTGACATAGAAAAAATGGAAAATAATCCAACAAGTCCTTGGGTGATTAATACAGTGATACATTTTCAAATACGTCAAGGCGTTTTGCCTACAAGAGGTCAATATCATGGTTATATACATACTGGTACAGTCAAGAACTTCAATTTGGACAACAATAAGGTTGAGTTTCCTATAAGTTACAAATGACTTGACATCTCTAGTGACATTGACAACTTCAAGCATATTTTGCTTGAAATGGGTCACAAATTAACGTCCGTAATAGTACATAAACCCGAAAACCCTTTGTGGGTAGTTGGGTACAATAGATGATGAATGACATTCATCATCATCATCATTATGTCAGCCGAAAGACGTCCACTTCTGGACATAGGCCTCCCCCAAGGCTTTCCACTGAGACCGGTCTTGCGCTTTTCGCATCCACCGCGGTTTCGCGATCCTGACGAGGTCGTCACTCCATCTTGTTGGAGGCCTACCTACAGCTCGTCTTCCGGTCCGCGGACGCCAAACCTTCTGACCCCATTGGCCATCAGCCCTGCGAGCAATGTGCCCCGCCGACTGCCACTTCAGTTTAGCTATTCTTCGGGCTATGTGAATGGCATTATGCCATCGAAATGTGAAAGTTAATACCAAATGTGTTTATGCCAAGGAGCTGATAATGACGATATGGATAGATAATCAGGGAACTTGCCCCCAGGAACAGTCCATGAGCGCCTGTTCGCTGAGCCGCACCAGCCGCTTGGAGTGCAGGAACAGGGCACCTTCCACAGCACCAACGGCTCCGAAGGCCCAACAGGACCCACAGAACCCTTGATCTGGCAAGATAATTGAAGGTTGTTTACTTCGACAAGAATGAACATACTTTAGATATCCCTCTCACGTGTATTAGCGAAATGGATTTTTCACATATCGGAAAAGGGACTTTTCTTCCTTGCTAGAAGGGATCAAAGTGGCACTTTTCTGTTCAAGGACATTTTGTTGCCAGTGTAAAATATAAAAGCAATGAAATATAAAAATAGTATGCACATAGCGTGACTACAATTTATTATTCGTCGTTTGAGTGCATACTTTTGCACATAATTTGGTTCATCTTAGGATCTTTTATATGCCTCATAGGTGATGTGAAAAGCAGTATGTGTCACACGGTAGCAAAAATATTTCCACCTTGTTCGCTAACACTTGAATCCCTCACTACACTCAGGATTCAATGTACGCCCTTGCCGTAAATATGTCATTTTGCTCCCTTGTGACACAATCTGCTGTCACAGCCGAAGTAATACTTACTTTTAACAGGAGTGACGGCTCCTTGTAGCCTCCAGTCATACTCTTGTGGCAGCTTTTTGATCAAACTTTCCATCTCAGCATCGCTGTACGGGAACTGTAGACCTGAGTAAAATGCATTTCATTCAGGAAAAGCAAGGTTAATCTTAGCTTTGTCGACGCTCATTTCATCGATTTCTCGCCGCAAGAGTTAGAAGTCTAACCTAATGTTCTAAGATCCCAATAGGAGACGTTTTGCACCGGGCTCTTTGTTCAATGAAAAGTATTTTATGACAAATTTAATACGCTAAATAATATGTTTGCGGGTGGTAGGACCTTGTGCGGGGTCCGTCCGGATCGCTACCACCATCTTATCCATTAACCTACCGCCAAACAGCAGTGTTCGCATTGTTGTGTTCCGGTTTGGGGATAAGACAGCCGGTGTAATGACTAGCATAGAGGCATTCCATCTTAGTCCTCAGGGTTGGCAGCGCATTTGCAGTCTTAGGCTTGCAGTCTTGTGAATGCGAATGTCTATGGGTCACAGTTTCCACTTACCATCAGGTGGCCTGTGTGCTCGTCAGCCTTCCCTATGCCATAAAAAAAAAAAATGTGGCGAATGGGTAGGTACAAATATATATGGGTGGGAAATATTTTGAAGCCATATGTATTTGTTATACTAAATACAAAATACATTATAAGCAAGTAATTGAAATACAAATGCCAAATACTATTATATTTATATTTCAATACGTATTACGTACTGCCCAACCCTGATTGTGGCAAGCCTTTTGGGGGGCATCGTATGTCCAGCATTTTACGTCTTTGGGCTGAAATGGTGGTGTCTTTTACCCGGGTAATAAGATGGGAGGGCTCTGTGAAGCCCTCGCATGGCAGCCCTCTCTTCAGGAGTGCGGTCCGCCAGGTGGTTGACCTCCAGCGTGTAGGCGTGACCAGCTCGGTTGTGGGACTGTATGTACCTGAACCATACAATTTGATTACATTAATTGACACAGTATTGGAGTGTTTGGAACCATGGGGGAGAAACAATGGCCAATCGCCTGAGAAAGACATTTAGGAGAAAGATAATTTGATTTATATCCTTCCTTGGTCGTACTAACGTTACTTAATCCTAATCTTTACTAATATTAAAAACGTGAAAGTGTGTTTTTTTTTGTTTCTTCACGGTCTACACTTTCACCGATTAGTGTGAATTTTTGTACAAAGATAGTGTTGGTAAACTTTATACACTCGTGGACAAATAATACGTGTCAAAATGCGTTTTCCATACAAACGAGGCTATTTCGAAGCCTTGGTTCCTCGCCAGGGGTTGTTTTGAGTGAGGTTTAATGGTGGATACTCCGAGTTTCAATAAAGGAGGTAAAAAGTTCTTAAGATATCTAAGTTATCGCACAATCAGTTATCACCACAGCGCAGCGAGAGAGTTTGGGTCATTTTATTGCCATTTTAAAATCTCTTTGAACATGCACTATTGCGGCGTTAACCGCAGATTCAATCAGTTGGGTATCCTAGGCACTCTGGAAGTCTTGTATCGGTGCTCGGGGTATCCATCATCAGATTTCGCTAAACATCCCCTAGCGAGGAACCAAGGCTTCGAAATAGCCTGGTCTATATTTGTATTTAGAGAATCACCTCAAGTTGTGCCGGAAAATTGCAAGTCTTTTATTATGTTCCCCGGTCGTGTACCGTCGGTTGTGCTTGCTCTTGAACTGGTTGAACTCCTTCTCCGCGTGCTGTACATGTGTATTATCGACCAGTTCTTGAATGGGGTTCATTACGCTATCGTCATTCAAAGAGCAAGGAGTATCTGTAACAGAGGTCTAAATTATCTTTTACTCGTTAGGCCTCTTACAAAAGCTGTATTGGGAACGAGGCTCTATTCTACCCGGTATAACTGTACTGCTATTGATATATTGTTATCGTATTGTCAATTAAGAGCTATCACAATGCTGACAATATTATAGTAACATGCCAAAAGCATTATGGTATTTTTTATGCTATAGGAGGCAAACGAGGTATCGGGTCGGCTGATGTAAAGTGATCATGGCCACCTGCAACACCTGGAGAGGTATTGGTAGACTGCCTTCCATCGAGATGGTGGAGATGGATGATAGGACAGCCGTCTGCGAGTGTTTTTACAGGGTATAACGATAGAGCCCCTGATTATTGATGTGGAATTGATTTTAATTAATGAATGTTATCATGATGCTTCATTTAAAAGGCTATTTAACTAATTTTAGAAAACCTTTTAAAATGATTCTTTATTACATAACAAGCACACTACATTGATATTTCCTTGAGATTCTACTGAAATATCAATAAAAATCTACGTTAAAGTTTAATCTTTCAAAAACGCTCCAAAAACGCTGTTGTTATCATGGCGCTGGCCATATGACAAGTGTGACGTCACACGCAAGTAAAAATAAACAGTCATTTGAAGAGATATACCCTTATGATCTGTGCTTACTTGCGCGTGACGTCACTAGCAAGTAACCACAGTTACGAACAAATCACATAGTGTTTCTGCCACAGATAAAATTCCAAAAATGTATACTTTTTTTCTTGTCATTTCTAAAAAAATATACATAATTTAGTTTAAAATTAAGTGAAATAAATTTTTACGGTATTATTTAAATGATATTCAATTTGCAGTAAAAATAAAAAATAAACGAAAATGTGTGACACTGTAAAAGACCCGCCTAGTCTAATAGAAAACAATGAATCATTTAAATTGTAATAAAAACACTAATATAATGGGAAATAAAATTAATCACATTTTATCGAATGCAAAAATAATTCACTACAGTAGGGTAAAGTCACCAGTGGTCAGCCAGAGACCTGTAGTCGGCCTCTGCCTATACTTTGTATGAGTGGGGAGAATACGAAAGATATATTAATTCCCACTCTTCGCACTCATATAAGGTCGACCACTGGTGTCTGGCTGACCACTGCTGGTGACTTTACCCTAAAAGTTTACAATTATTTAATTTTTCTCACCAATAACGAAGGTACTCGGATTTATGTCCCCAACGACGTAGTTTGTGTAATGAAAGAAAAAGTGATCCACCAGCGTACCCTTGTCAGAGTCGATCTGTTGCGATTCGTACCTAAGTAACCAAATAATTTATAAAAATCATTATACACAAGAGCAGGGCTTTCTAATAACCTTTTTAGCGTCGACTCATTTTAACTTTAACAACATCGACCGATAAAGTAGCATTGCGTTATTAATGTTATTATACATCGTAACTCGTAAGTCGTGAACCCAAATATGTTTTTTGTTTCTTTACCGTTAGTTAAATTAATAAAAATATTTATTTTAAATTTCCCTACTCTCATGGTTACCCTACTTCTTACTTTGAACTGTCAGACCCCTACATAATTCGTCGAGTAGAATAGGATGACCATACAGTTGGTAATTTTTACTGTTTAAAGAAACTAAATTTTACGTCGACCAAGTTTAATTTTGTTTTTGGAGTTAATGCACTGAATTTGCCTAGAAATGCTGCGTTAACCATAATTTCGGTTCACGACTTAGGACTCACCTGTGAAGAGACTGTATGTATTAATGTGTTATACTATAATAATATTATTAATGTCATATTTACACATTACATTAGAGTTTAAAAGCATACCGCGCCCCCCTTGCCACCTCTCTACACCCCGTTGGGGAGGCACGCCCCACTGGTTGGGAAACACTACACTACATGGTCCAGTAAAAACAATAATATTCATATTATAACTTATTCGTAAAGTAACCGATATAGCTCACCGGATTGCAAACCTTAAGTGGCAGTGGGCGGGGCACATTTCTCGTAGAACTGATGGCCGTTAGAGCGGAAAGGTTCTAGAGTGGCGACCGCGAACCGGGAGACGAAGTGTTGGCAGACCTTCCACAAGGTGGACTGACGATCTGATAAAGGTCGCGGGAAACCGCTGGATGACAGCAGCAGAGGACCGATCGTTGTGGAAAACCTTGGGGAAGGCCTTTGTCCAGCAGTGGACGTCTTGCGGCTGATAATGATGATGATGATGATGAAATCAGATGACTTTTAGCAACCCTTTCTTTCGGAGCTGATATTTTATAAAATTGAACCACCGACACTAATTTGACCTAATGTATAATTTCTAAAGGTAATTTCTGTTGACCTTATTGTGTTTAGGTTATCTTAAACATGGGTTACGTAGGTAAGGTTAGGTTGGACCTGTGGCCACCATAAAAATATACTGCACGTGTACTTAAATGCGTGTCGATGAAATGAAAATTCGGCGAAGTAAAACGTCGTATGAGATGAGTGTCGTTGATTCAAGGGCAAACCATTCTTTACATAATCTTATGGGGAAATCTGTATCTGTATAATCATATTTTTCTACTACTGTATGAACCACCACGTCCATAATTAGCTCATAAAAACAAGAATAAATCTGTAGGTATTATAAGAGCAATGAAAACGGGTCACTTTGTATAGAATTTCCACCATCATCATGTCATAGGCCCGCCCCAAGGCTCTCCACTCAGACCGGTCTTGTGCTTTTCGCATCCACCGCGCTGCCGCGATCCTTACCAGGTCGTCACTCCATCTTGTTGGAGGCCTACCTACAGCTCGTCTCCCGGTCCGCGGACGCCACTCCAGGACCTTCTGACCCCATCGGCCATTAGTCCTGCGAGCAATGTGCCCCGCCCACTGTCACTTAAGCTTAGCTATTCTTCTGGCTATGTCGGAATTTCTCCATAGAAATTATTTATTTATTTTACAACTTAATTTATAGGAAACAAAAGTCTCTTTTGATCTTGAACTTGTGACGATTGTAGCAATCGTGGCGTTTCTATTCGTTTCGTGCTTAAATCAATCATGTGATACGAAAAGTCACGTGATCGACCAGTGACGTGATTGGTTAAAGAGGAAACTAATAGAAACGCTAGTGAGCGTAGTGCATCTTGGCAGAGCCTTTCGAACCGTCTGTGGCGTTCAAAAGAATCGATTGTTCCATAAGTACATGATAAAATATGAAAACGTGTAGTTACTTGAGTGGTATAGACCGCACGTCTCTTTTATAATTCTCGTACTTCACCCACAAAGTATCAACTGTTTGGTGACTCCCGTGCACTGATCGCTCCCGTCGCCACTTGAATGCTTTGACGCCGAAGAAGTCCTCTGAGCCTAAAAAGTAAAGGTATTTTCGGGTTTACTAATTGAAGATTGGGCAAGGTTTGTATCGCTGCGGCTAGTGATCATTTGTTATAACAACTTTTCTTTTCTTTTCACTTTAAGTGTTGCCTATCAATATGTTGGTGAGTCATTGTTTATACTAGGCAGATAAGAAATCAATCCTAACATATTGTTACGCCGACGTGGTAAGGCGTTTCATTACCCACTAAGAGCGAAGGAGATAACACTATTGGGAATGAGGCAGCGATGCGCAGGACATTCCAAACCCTTGTGCCAAGGACGTCGCCATTGTTAACGGAGCGAGCAGGTAGCAAGGCGTAGAACAATACAGAAACGAATAGTCTCGGTCGTCCTCGGTGGAGCAAACAACGTCGATCTTTCCGGAGGATTTGGTGGATGGAAGACGTTCTGGAATAACGTGGGAACTATAAAAGGCGGACCGCGGTTGTGGGCAGTCAGGCTTTACTTGGAAAGCGAACAGTGCGATCAAGAGCGACCCGAGCGATCTAAGTCTAAGTCTTCGAAGTATTTGTGCGATAATTGTTTTGTAACGGTTTAAGTGAGTGCGTAATTAAAGTCTACTTTTGATTATCGGTGTTTTCGTGCATTTCTATCAGTTACCTACCCCCACGTACGTAACAATATTGCATGACCATCAAGTTTCTGACGTAAGTGTAAGTAGAGAGCCTTCAATTCTGCCCCCAAATCCTTGAAAAGGGTGCTGCGCTAGGCTCGTTTTAGCCATGTTGGGCGTGTGGGAGCCAGGGCCGCTACCTACCCTTCAGGTAGATAAAAGTATCATCGTTTTGAAGTGATTCTTATATGCTTAGTGATTAGTAGTTCAGTTTTATAGTGTGTGTGGTACTGAACATATAGTTAGGGGTGGTGTTGGAGCGTATAAACTACATGTTTTTACCTACCAACCGGGTGTTAATTCTAATATTTTGAAATTGACTGTTGCCATGTATACTTATGAAAATAACATAAAGAGTAGCGAAAGAGATTTGTCAGGATCCTAGCAGGTGGAAAGAAGTGGTGTCTGCCTACCCCTCTGGGAAACAGGCGTGTTTGAATGTATTTTGTATCTATCTATGTAAGAGATCATCTCTAATTGTGTGCTTGTGGAATACACAAACAAACAATCCTAAACTAACAACTTGTGATTTATTATAATATTAAGTACATTATAATATTTAATTCTTACAAACTCGACTGGCAGCATAAATAAAAAACAAGGGACAATGTCACACCAATTGACCTAGTCCCAAACTAAGATCTAGTCTTATACTAGACAACGATATAAACACTTATTACCGGGATTTGAACCCAGGAACGCTAGCTTCGTAGGCAGGGTTACTACCAACTTGGCCAGCGTCGTTTTCGACGACATCTAGCCTACTAAACTTCAACGAAGACCAGTGGCCTTCATGTCGTCTCCTTACCCATAAGCTTGAACCCGGTGGCGTCTGGAAGTCCTGGTTGAGGCTTGAAGACGCCAGGGCTCGGTGCCATTATACACGTCGGCACGTTCAATTTATTTTCATCAGAAAGCGGGAAAATCTGGAGATGTTAAATGTCTTCTTGTAACATGAGAAACCTCTAAGAATAGGCATGGTTTTATATGAACATAGATTCATATTTTGATTATGACCAAGGCTCGGAAAAACGCCTGTCATTTTGAAAACAACACTGTTCCGTACAACAGAGACTTCCTTATGATGTTAATATATTCTATTTTGTAATACACTCAGGAGCAAAAAAAACGGGTCAGAGTCCGTTTTTCATACTAAAGGAGCTATTTCGAAGCCTTGGTTCCTCGCCAGGGAATGCTTTTAGTGAAATCTGATGATGAATACCTCGAGCATCGATACAGGACTTCCAGAGTGCCTAGGATACCCAACTGAATGAATCTGCGGTAAACGCCGCAATTGTGCATGTTTAGAAAAACATCTAAAATAGCAATAAAATGTAAGGAAAACCAAGTGCTGACCCAAACTCTCCCGTTGTGGTGTTAACTGATTGTGCGATCAGTTAGGTATCTTAAGAACTTTTGACCTCCTCTATTGATCCTCGGAGTATCCACCATTAAACCTCACTCAAATCAACTCCTGGCGAGGAAGCAAGGCTTCGAAATAGTCTCGTTTGTATGAAAAACGCACTCTGACCCGGTATTTTTGCTCCTGAGTGTATTTATTTATTAGTACATTTACACAAAATATCTAGTATGTTGTTTAACCCACCTATCGATAAATGCATACTCATACTTGATTTCAATGACTTTGCTTACAGGCAGGGCAGTTAGATTAAAAACGTAATAATTATAATCACCTTTAATATTATAAACACCTCTGGAAGTCTCTGCTGTACGGAACAGAGTTATGTTTTCAAAATGACGGGTTTTTTTCCGAGCCTTGACTATGACCCAAAAGGAGGGGTGTTATAATTTTAACGATTTTGTCTCTCTCTCTCTCTGTGTGTGTGTGTGTGTGTGTGTGTGTGTGTGTGTGTGTGTGTGTGTGTGTGTGTGTGTGTGTGTGTGTGTGTGTGTGTGTGTGTGCGTGCGTGCGTGCGTGTGTGTGTGTGTAAATTATATATGTGTTTGTATGTCTATGCCATTGTAGATCCTAAACAGATGAATTGATGTGGACACGTTTTTTTAAGAAAGTCGGTTTATTAAGGACCTAACTAACTTCTAAGAACATCATAGGTCCGTTTAAGAGAATTGTGAAGTTAAACCTAGTCCGACTTCTGGTCTAGGTCTAGAATTTTTTGTTGAAAACAAAACTTTTTTATAATGACAACATCATCCTACAAACATCGTGGAAGCCGGATGTGATTCAGGCGCTGAGAAAGGTCATCGCCCGAAACTGGGTGGAGCATGAGGTCGAGGTTGCTTGCGTTAAAGCCTAATATAAAATAAAAATAATAGTACATTGTGCATCAAGGGTAGTATGAAGGGAATTACTAACGAGAGTGTTAGAAGCCCGACGCTGAAGGCGGAGGGCTTTTAATGACTCGAGTTAGTAATCCCCTTACTGCCTGTGATACACACAATGGTTTTCATCACATTTGCGAGGAAAAACACTTTAACTCTGCAAAATATAAAGAAATAACTTTTGACGAACGGGAACGTAAATAGAAACGATTTTTTTTTGTGACCTCTACCACAGATAATAACTGCGTTTAGTTTCGACCTGGATTCGAGCCAGATTTAGCCAATTTGATAAAAATGTATAATTACTAAAATTAATGATAAATGTTGATATAAACTTGAAATAGGTATAAAAATAATGAAGTTTAATGAAGCGTATAGGTTTTGTGTAATGTAAGTTAGTCTATAGCTCATTTTAAAGATGAAATTAGAAACCGATTTAATTTTTGGGTGAAAATTAAACCTCCTTAGTCAGAAATGATGTACGAAAGAGTTGCAAATTTTAAAAAGAAAGTCTTTACTCCCTTGGGATGACAAACTCGCCATAATTCCCGCGGGAACAATTTAGGCCATTGTCCTTCTGTATACAGGCATGGAATAACACCATTTACGAGCAAGTGTGATGAAAAAATAAATAAATATCAGGGGACAATGTTACACCAATTGATCTGGTCCCAAACTAAGCTCGAGGCTTGTACCATGGGTACTAGACAACGATATAAATACTTATATAGAGAAATATATACTTAAATACATAGAAAACATCAATGACTCAGGAACAAAATATTCGCGCTCATCACACAAATATCTGCCCTTACTGGTATTTGAACCCAGGACCGCTAGTTTCGTAGGCAAGGTCACTACCAACTAGGCCAGCGCGTCGTCAAATCAATATGGCACTAGAGTCCGTGCTCATTGGCAGTCTTATTGTAGTTTTAAGAATGCGAATGTCTATGGGTCACAGATCCTACCTGCCATGAGCCCCCATTTAAACATCGTGACAATGACAGGTGACAGGTGATATTTAAGCGTACAAATTACAAGCGTTTTAAATATAATTATATATTTTATATATATTTTTTTATTACTATTACTTATTACTAGGTACCCTATGAAAATTCTTAGTTTTGACACATTTTCCTGATTTTATGTTAAATTCATTGTTTTATATCATGCTAGGTTAAGCTTTATAATTGTATAATATCATAAGAAGTATTTAAAAAAAAACGACTGACTGTTGAGTTTCTTGCGGCGTTTCTTCTCAGCAGCGGTCTCTTGCGAAGCGCTGGTAGATTTTGACGTGTAAAAGTGCCTGTGCGGCCTACTTACTGAATAAACATCTTTTATCTTTTTTATCTTTTTACGTGGCGCAGCTTATATGAATTCCAGTGATGTATCAGCGTGTTAACTGTGCAATGTATACCTACTGAATGTCACCTGTCAATGGCTCATGTGTTCTTTGACACTCTATACAAAAAAAGTTGCAAGATCTGAACAGCATACAGACCTTAACGTGGTCGCCCTTAGTCTTGTCGTTCCGTGGCATCTGGTAGGTCTTCACGGTACCGTCGTTGTAGTCAACGCGCGAGCGCCAGTTGCTCCAATCAAACCTGTCAAGATTACGGTTATTATACCCTGAGTGCGAGTCAGACTCGCGCACTGAGAGTCCCTTACCAACATTAAGCATAATTATATTCCGATTTAAATTCATTTTAGAATCGAGTCAGCGCGAGCTCAACTCGAACTTGACCATTTTTTTTTCATGGTTTGTATTGATAATCATACCAAATTTGACGCTTATAGGTTTTACTGTTTTTACGATACAACAAAAAATAATACTTTTTATTTCACTTTTAAAAAAAAAAATGAAAATCCGCGGTAATAACACATATTCTGAAAAAAGGATCAACCTGCTATTTATTATGGTTCAAAAGATACAGCTCCTTAAAGTATGGACGGACGGACCGACAGCGTTTTCATATTAATAGGGTAAACCCTAAGAAGTATTACATGGAACCGAGCATTCCCAAGTACATACATACATACATTAAATGACGCCTGTTTCCCAGGGGGGGAGGCAGAGACCACTTCTTACCATCTGCTACGATCCTGACAAATCACTTTCGTTTCTTTTAAAGTACTTAACTAATAGCAAAATTCTTGGTCCAACTGGCACTGGTTTTTGTACTTCAAGTTATTAACTCACCAGGCTTGGAAATGCTCTTCAACCCCGGAGCGAGGAAGGTGTATGATTCCCTTGACCATATACGAAGGGCCCCATTGCGGTAGGTTTGCTCTAAAGGGCCTTTGGTGAACTGGGAAAAAAATACACTTTATTTCCACCCTGAGGCACTGGTAGAAACTCGCATCTGTTGATAAGTGTCATCGCATGGTAAACAAGCAAACAAAAAGGCCACCTGATGAGAAATAGGATCTGAAACCTACAGACATTTGCACCCTCAAGAATTGGCAAATATGTCGGCAAACATTCGAGCCGAATCGGTGACCGTGGGAAAGTCTGAAACTATAAGACATACAGAAAGATGTTCTTTGTTACAATCATATCATCGATTTTAGTAACAAGGAAAATTGCATTCATACATTAAAAAAAACTTGTACTCAGCTCTGAAAAATAAAGCGAACACTTTCTATTTAGATATCGATTGTGTAGGTCTTTAAGCAGTAAACAATACATTTTATTAATTTTTGGAATATTTTGAAGAATAATGTTTACTGTCCCTTTTTTTTGGCTACGTCACAAAGGCATCAATTAAATTGAGGTTTTGATAAACTTACGTTGATTAGAAAACCAAGCAGAGGCAAGCCCCAAAGCGAGGAAGAGTACAACGCACCGCAACATAGCGGGCGAAGAATATACAATGAGGAATGTACTCAAGTATGTACTTATATACTTACTGTACTCAGTACTACGTGAGCAACACGTGTAAATACCAGGCAAACACGAGCGGGGCTGAGGTTCCGTTTATTTTATTATCAGCTGGATATACCTATCACACCTACTCAGTTGTAAGATACAGATTCATCAGACAGTTCTATGACATCCTAGTCTCTTACAACCACAGGCCTTGAAATTATAGTCTTGAGAATGCAAATGTCTATGGATCTCATATCCCACTTACCATCAGATGGCCTGTGTGCTCGTTTCTCGCTCCATGCCATAAACTAAACAGGCGTGTTCATTAACCGGTAAATGGAGTCCACTCACCTTGGGTTCGACCTTCCAAGGTGTAATCTCATTCATCCCTGGTTCCCTCCAGTTCTTCGGTATGATCTTAAGTTCTAGACTAAATTTTTTAAGCATTATTAAGTCTAAGGTTAGTCATAGTCATAGTCATATTCATTTATTGCTATATGTTGTACAGAGAGGTCTTAAAAAAACAGTAGATAGCTTCAACATAAACCCTGCAAGGGCAATGCAACAAGACACAATAATATACTTACGTGTCTATTTAGAAAACATTTACATAATAATAAGAAAGATGAAATTTAATAATAAAAGACTAACATTATTTATTCACTCTTGGAATGAAAAAAAACTCTTCCACATTATAAAAACATTTTCAGATCAAAAAACTCTTTAACTTATTACAAAATATAGACTCTTTTGTTATATTTTTGATTGTTAGAGGTATTTCATTGTAAGGGTGTAGGTTCCATTACTGTTGCCAAAAATCTTGGCGTTCTCCAGAAGGTGAGACGATATTTTACACCAGGTGAGCTTCTTAGGCAGCCTAAGTTCGTACAAGTATGGAATACTGCTCTTACCTTTGGATTGCTTTGGCAAAATGTCAGTTCATAGGTGATAAGTCATTGGAGGAGGCTTAACTTCAAAGTCTCGGGCATAGGTTTCCTTTCATAGAGTTGTCGCAGGAAATACATTACCTATTTCTGCTATATTTTTTCCATTATCGACGTCCAGGTGAGTGGCTTCCCCCCCCTAATGCGTTGAAATACTATTTATTCGGGCAAAGCGTTAGGCTTCTTTTTTTAATACGAACAGCTGTAGAGTGCAACTTGCTTCCTCTATTAGTATTTCCTGAGATATATAACGGGACTTTTATAGTCGAGGATCCGAACAGGAGACAACCTTCACCGGGCTGTTGATTCTATAAAAAGTATTTAATATCAAATTTAATACGTTAAGTAATATATGGCGAATAGGTAGGCAGAAAACCATCTTAAAAAAATAAAAAAACAACATTAAAAAAAATGCAACTGCTTGTTTAATAGACAAATTGCATACCAATTGAAAGTATAAAGCCTAGTAGAATATTCAAACGTTAGGTTGACTATTTTGTTCCCATCATAAAACATATTGCATTCCCAAAAAATATTGGGAAGGCAGGAAAGTCGGTACTAATAATTTGTGCCAAAATTAGGCTCCATACTTTCGATCTGCATTTCATTTTTTTTTAATAAGTAATTATATACTGAACTGACTTTTTTCAGCCTACATACTCGCAATATATTATTTATCATATTAAATTTGATATAAAATACTTTTTTACGAATGAACATCCCGGTGAAGATCATCTCCTATTCGGATCTTAGCCCCGTATTAATAACTGATCTCAAGTCTAATGCTCGTCTCGATACGCGTCAAAAATGACAGTGTTCTATGGTTTGGCGTTTACTTTGACGTATCTTGTGACGGGCCTCACAGTCAAGATGAGTTTATTAATACGGCCCTTAGACCATTAAAACTAGTATGAATACGCTGCTACTAAATAAGCAATCTCCACTCAACCTTCGACCTCATCATCAGGTCCATCAAGTTAAGGTCAAGGTAGCCAGTCTCCTTTGATCGAATTATTTGGGTCAGTTGTCAGCATAAGGCTCGAGAAATCAAGGCCTGGCTGACGGCAGCAGTGACTGGCAACACACAAATATCTAAATATGAAGCATGCCATAACTTGACGCGTTGGAGACGAGGTAATTCTAATGAAATTGGGCACACCGTCCACATCCAGTATTAGAGTGAAGAATACTTTCGCCACTGAAGATTTGTTAGTAATATGAAAGTAAACACTTTGTTGATCTAAAACCAGGAGGAACTACAAAATATACATATACCTAACACGGACCGGAGTAAGGTCCGGTGATTATGGAAAAAATGTATGGTATAACCAATGTGAGGTTTTCAATTTGTATCTACCCTACTGATACCCCAAAAGCTAAAGCTTTCTGGTATGTTAGAATCGACAAGGAATCCACTATTACTTGAAAATAATTTCCTTTTACGCATTTGTTATCTTTCTTTTTACGCCATTAAATTATTTATTGCACATGTTATCAATACTTACATAAATAAAAAGTACTTTATGTTTTTTATTTGTTAAAAAGACTAGTTAATTTCGAGTAGCGGTTTTCCATAACAATGCTTAATGTTTAATTTTCTTTTCTTAGATTAATTAAATAATCTTGAGCAAATTATTGTATTTGATCCTTGATGTTTTTCTTTACGATAAAGAAGATAAAAGATGTTTATTCAGTAAGTAGGCCGCACGGGCACTTTTCAACATCAAAAATCTATCAACGCTTTTTTTATTTTAAGGTATTTAGAAGGCAAACGAGCACACAGGCCACCTGATGGTAAGTGGAAACTTTGACCTACAGACATTCGCTTTCACAAGTCTGCAAATGCGTTGCCAACCCTGAGGACTAAGATGGAATGCCTCTATGATAGTCTTACACTGGCTGTCTTATCCCAAACCGGAACACAACAATGCGAACACAGGTTTTCGAATTAGAATAATTGTAAAAATATGAACAATCCCAATTAATGATGGCTTTTAATTAGGTATTTTGACAGTATGTATGTAAACTTTTTATTGCAAAATAGAAACAGAAACGCAAAAAGTGTGTGCAAAGCCGAACTTATCCCTTTAAGGGATCTCTTCCAGGTAACCTTTGAAATATAGTAATGGCTGCCGACTCGTAAGTAAACAAAACGAGTATACTAGCAAATGGGGGTAAAACGCAGTTAAGTAGATTCCTGTTTCATCAATCAGACCATTCCCTTGAGAAATTGACATTGAAATGCTTATAAGTAATTTGAAATGAAAATTATCACTAAGCAGAGGACTTCGTTGTAATAAAATACAGAAAATAACATTAAACATTTATTCCAAGTGGATTTCATCTGAATATTTGAACAGGTTTTGTGTGCAAATAAAGTATTTCTAATAATTTATTTAACAGAAACAAAGTTGCTTGATTATTTCCGCTGGAGTTTATTATCTGACGAAATGTAAATTGCTTAGGCTGGGCGCAGACGATCCGGTTTAACAGTATCAGGCTTATATCCAGTATCAGATTGTCTGATTAATCTAAAGGCGTCGATAGACCCCCGCAATAACTTATTATACGAAAGTCGAAGATCCTATAGCAACAATATAAAGAAATTGAATCCTTACAAACCGTAAATTCTCACATTAAAGAAATACTTAAATGAATAATAAAAATAATTTACACCTAAACAATAAACTACACGTCTAGTCACTGGAAAAAAAAATGTCGCCAGACGTTAGATGCATCAAACTAAGACTTTAGTTGAATCACTAAAGAACTGGTTGTTGTCACCATCAGCTTTGGTTGAAGTAACTAATATCATAACTATTGTACTCGTATTCATTTTTATCCACTAAGAGAAAGTGTCTTGGTTGGCTCTCATTTTTAAAAGGTTATAAGTTCTTAATTCTTTATTCAGTAAGGATATACATTGTCATTCATGATCAGTAAGCAATTGCATTAAATAAAACATAAAAATAATAATATCAATAATTACAAAACAAATACAATCAGTCAATCACTAAAGTTAAATAATGTTAATGAATAATTGTCAAAATAAAAAATAATTAAAGGGGTAACAAGGTTGACGGAATAGTGAGCCATTTTTTAAGTCTCCGGCCAAAACAAGATATGCACCTGCAGTCCTTAATTTGGGTGCGTCACACGAGATATAACTACATAATAACTATTTTCAAGTTACTAACGTTTACGAGATGTAATGAACGTTAGCTATAATAACAAAATCAATATTTTTATAAGGAATAACGGTCAAGTCATATAATATTCATTTTATTAAAAAAAAAATATAACACTCACAATGACTAATTTCAGTTCGTATAACATACATGACATATAGCGATCATAATACATAATATCTTTTAGTATAAGTGTTACAAGATATAAATGTGAGCGAGCGAAGCGAGCGAGCAAGACCTCTTCGGGCAGAACCGACTCGGATAGGTTAGGTTAGAAGGCTAAGCTCGCTACGCTTCGCTCCCGCCTTAGCCTTCGAGGTTATTTTTTTTACATCCCTTGAAAAAACTATGTGAAACAATTTGATTGTAAAATTAAAAAGGCCACGTAATACTGAAAATAACGTTTACGTTTATATTATACGTGCATTATATTTTTTGATGTTAGATTTTTAGATTTATATATGTTTTATATCTTAGGTGTCATGTACATTATACACTTTAATTGTTATATCAATTGATATTATATATTAATAACGTTATACTTTATGGAAATAGTTATTTTGACATTATATCTTTCGTTCATTATCTCAAGTGTACGTTATACTAAACATATTTATACAAAGTGAGCGTATATATTGTGACTGTTATATGATAAGTTCTTATATCTCGTATTACTTACCACCTTAATTCAGACCTGTATTTTATTAAATAGTAGCGAACCCATGACGTGCAGCGACTTCTTGAACTGCTGCAGGCGTTGTCGAGTCGTGGCTAAATGCTGTTCCCTACAGTTCTCCAGCATTAAGCCTTACACACGCACCAACCTCAAATATGTACAAGCTCGGCATAGTCATATTACGGAGTTAGATTACATATTGTTGAGCCAGCTCATGATAGGGAGTAGGAATCGTTTTCAAAATGCTGACTGCATGTCACGTTGACTTGCAATTTTAATCTTTGTGCTTAGTAACGGCTTCATGTTGGTCACGAGTAACGTTAATAGGCGTTTTGAATGGTAGTGGACTATTATAATCATATGTATGTAATAGATAAAAATGCTAGGCATAATCCAGAGGGGCCTAACAACGAACGCATTCGCAATCGTTTTTATTTTGAAAATCGAATGCTGTTTTGAAGTCGATTGCGGTGGCGAGTGCGTTAGCCGATACCTAAATAACGTAATAATATTTACATAGTTAAAACATGGAATCATTGACATGTTGTCTAGGGGACGTGGTGATCTGTAGGAGAATTTATTGAAACTTTTTTGTCTGGCACCGTCATTTATTTTATAGTTTTGATACGTTTTTCTGCTCAACTACGCATGATATTTTTATTTGAATGTTCTGGCACTAATAATGGACAGTTTTAGCTGAAGGCACCAATAATGCACACTTAAATTTTAAATTATTTATTATACTTTTCATTTCATATCACGTCTAAAACTGGCAAAAGACAAAAAGGTAGTTTTAAGAGCAATGAAACTTTCTTAAATACCTCAACAAACCGGACGAAGCCGGCTAGTCTGCGCCCACCCTTATCAGCCATCGCGATTTGAAATTCATTGAATTTTCCAATCAAAGCTGGCTCGTTAAAAAGTTATAAAACTCCGCGCGTATGCCCTTCAATGTTTTATTTTGGAGTTCGGTAGGCACTTGGACCCAACAATACTTAGGTTCTTGTGTAACTTAATCTTGACAAAGATGTTAGATTATTTTGAATTATTTTTCAAACTCTCCCATTGAAATTTTCTATATGAAATGTAACTTACGTTGCCAAGATTAATACAGTCTTTTATTAATCACATTTCAGAAACAAATCTGTTCCTGAGTCTTGTTATTTTCTATGTATTTGAGTATGTATGTATGTATGTAAACACTTTATTGTACAAAAGAAAAACTTGAACAATACAGTTAATGTAAATATATGTAGAAAGATCTTGCACGCATCTATATATATAAAACGCAAAGGTGACTGACTGATTGACTGACTGATCTATCAACGCACAGCCCAAACTACTGGACCGATCGGGCTGAAATTTGGCATGCTGATAGCCACTATGATGTAGGCATCCGCTAAGAAAGGAATTCCCGAAATTCCCACGGGAACGGGAATTAGCGGGAAAATCCTTTTGTATGAAAAATCTAAACCACGTAAGATAGATGATTGAAATTTGGCATGCAGGTACCCTAATGAATCTAAAGCTTACTTGCAACGCGATATTGCAAAATACCTATGGGAACGGGAGTTATTGGGAAAAAACTTTTGTATGTAAAAATCTAAACCGCGTAAGATAGAAGATTGAAATTTGGCATGCAGGTACCCTAATGAACGTTAAGCTTACTTGCAACGCGATAGTGCAAAATTCCCACAGGAACGGGAGTTATTGGGAAAAAACTTTTGTATGTATAAATCTAAACCGCGTAAGATAGATAATTGAAATTTGGCATGAAGGTACCCTAATAAACGTAAAGCTTACTTGCAACGCAATATTGCAAAAGTCCTACGGGAACGGGAGTTATTGGGAAAAAACTTTTGTATGTAAAAATCTAAACCGCGTAAGATAGATGATTGAAATTTGGCATGAAGGTACCCTAATGAACGTTAAGCTTACTTGCAACGCGATATTGCAAAATTCTTACGGAAACGGGAATTAGCGGGAAAATCCTTTTGTATGAAAGATCTAAACCGCGTAAGATAGATGATTGAAATTTGGCATGCAGGTACCCTAATGAACGTAAAGCTTACTTGCAACGCGATATTGCAAAATTCCCACGGAAACGGGAGTTATTGGGAAAAAACATTTGTATGTAAAAATCTAAACCGCGTAAGATAGATGATTTAAATTTGGCATGAAGGTACCCTAATAAACGTTAAGCTTACTTGCAACGCGATATTGCAAAATTCTTACGGGAACGGGAGTTATTGGGAAAAAACTTTTGTATGTAAAAATCTAAACCGCGTAAGATAGATGATTGAAATTTGGCATGCAGATACCCTAATGAACGTAAAGCTTACTTGCAACGCGATATTACAAAATTCCCACGGAAACGGGAATTAGCGGGAAAATCCTTTTGTATGAAAAATCTAAACCGCGTAAGATAGATGATTGAAATTTGGCATGCAGGTACCCTAATGAACGTAAAGCTTACTTGCAAAGCGATATTGCAAAATTCCTACGGGAACGGGAGTTATTGGGAAAAAATATAAAGTTTAGTTATGGATGTATTTTGAAAAATTAAGTTAGCGAGAAAAAAATGTTGTATGTTCGAATTTCGGAGACTACAATTTCCATTGAAGGTATGTTTCGCCATGATCATTAATAAGTCGCAGGGTCAAACACTCGCGCTAGCAGGAGTTGATTTAAGACAGCCCTGATTCTCCCATGGTCAGTTATATGTGGCGTGCTCCCGCGTAAGTTCGCCATCCAGTCTGGTCATTCTCGCACCACCCTCCAGAAAGACCAGAAACGTTGTTTATAAGGAAATTTTATAAATAATATGTTTCCTAAATACATTTCCCATATCCCGGTTGCACCAGCCACCCACCACCACTCTTCCATGCTACTCTTTTTAGGGTTCCGTATCCAAAGGGTGAAAACGGGACCCTATTACTGAGACTTCGTTGTCTGTCTGTCAGTTGAAATTTTCACAGAATATGTATATCTATATAATAAAATAAAAAATAGGGGGGTCCCCATACAACAAACGAGTTTTTTTTTGTTAATTTTGTACGGAACTCTTCGCGCGCGAGTCCGACTCGCACTTGGCCGGTTTTTAGTTTTCATGTGGTCAAACTTTTACTTTCATACCGACTGACATCCACATTCTCACCTCTGAATTCCAGACGAAACCCTATAGGTACTTTAGGGTTAGCCTCCACTGATCGTATTTTCCTAAATTTATATCAAACCAAATTATCATAAACTAATAATCTAAAAATTAATAACAATTCATTATTCAACTGAGCTTTTTATACTATAACCTCATTTAAAAATAATAAAATTAAGCATTTTTTAACCTTTCTCCCACACACACAAAGATCTCTCTTTTATAACACGCCACGCGGACGAAGTCGCGGGCAAAAGCTAGTAGTATATATATAGCCTAGAGCTTAGTTCGGGATTAGTTCAACTTGTCTGTCCCCTAATATTTAATATTATACAATAGAATAGAATACAATAAATTAATTTCAGGGCCCATATTTACAAATACCCTATAGACTAACTGTTCAGGCATTTATTATCTCAAACGGAATGGACAAAAGCTGCCGCTATTCGTGCGACGCACCAATCGCGCAGACAAACCCGCCGTTTGCGCTTCACTAGCGCCATGGAGAAAAGTGAGATAACTTGGCGCCCTCGGCGGCTGTCAGCACACAGTAGCGCTATGTTGTTTAAAGTGTCCAGTGAACGGAACTACCAAAAACTAAGATTTCCTCGGAAGTTAAGCACCTACTTATTGATTGTAACGCTGGTTTGGCATTTGCCTGGACATATGTAACTTTGGGGTTATTAAAGTAGTTATAATGAACACTAACATAAGTTATAATATATAACAAAATTAACACGACTACTAATGCACTTTCGCGGCGTTCGCTAGCCGGCGGCCACAAAATCGCCAAAATATGACACCCCTCGGCCAGAATTCCTTCTTTAAAAAGGTCGACAGATCTTTGGTCGGTACTCCCAACATAAATGACTTAAAATTAACCATGTGGCGGGGTTCTAAACCACTCGACCCTTCGAGTAACTCCGGTCCTTATTCGTTTTTTTTATTGCCATAGAGAAGACAAACGAGCACACAGGCCACCTGATGGTAAGTGGTAACATATTCTACGAGATCATTTGCCTTCGTAGAGTAATGTAATCGGGACACGTGCAACTGCGTCGAGGGCGAAGCAGGACACAGCAAGTGGTTCGGTCCGGTCAGTGTGGTGCGGCACAGGTTCCTCGGAGCAGACGTCTTCTTCCTCTCCACCTGGGTAAAACCATCTTTGTCCTGCTTAGGACACGACGAGGGCAGCACCCCGCAAACTGGTTTTCTGCGGTTCTGCTTCACCTCTGTACTGTAGGAAGCTGTGCTGGAATTATGATGACATACACGTATTCAAACGCAGGGATGGCTACTATGAAGCACTGGATCTGAAACTTTGGTTGTATCATCCCTGTCACATGTCATTTGTGGGTAAGTAGAGTAAAATAAATGTAATTAACATAACTTCAAACTTCGAATACAATGCTGAATTTATAAATGTCGTAGTTAAAATCTTTGTATCTATTATTATTCGTAAGGAACCCGCCTTGGACCGACTTACGCTTGACCACAAGAAAGCCGTAACTCCAACCGTGACCAAAGGCTCAGAACAACGCAAACAAGATATTTTACAACCATTTACTTTTGGTACGTTCATTTCAATATTCCATTAACTTTTTCGAAGCATAAATTTCAATTAATGTTTATATTATGCAAAACGAGTTCCGATCTTTGACATGCCCTTGGATTTGATTTCAGATGGACGTTAAAATAATATACATAGTAACTTTATTTATCATTGAAGCATCATTTAAATGTCCGCTGGGTTTAAAGTATGATATAGTACTTGAAAAATGTGAAATACCAGAAACAACTGAATATTTCAAACACAAACACGACTCAGAGAAGCTAAAAAAAAAATGGAAAGCTGAAAAAATAATCAACGTAAATGTCCCAATGAAAGACGCGCATAATTTATTCAATAAACCTAAGAAGAGTAGGAAAAAAGCACTGCAGAATTTCGTTTACGATTTGTTATTAAACCGGCCAAGATATAAAAATAACAATGATAGTAGAAAACAAAATTACACACCTGTACCACTGAGATATTTACACCCACAAATGCCTACACGTTGTTTATTTTGTCACTTAAAAGCGGATTTAACAACGAAAAAAAGTAGAGAAGCATGGCAGGTAGAATCAGTGGTGGTCGACCTGTTTGATATACCGGTGTTTGTCGAAAAACCAGAAGTAGGCAATGACGAATTTTTGGCGAAACTTATCGAAAAAGTGGTTTTAAATACATCTTGGACAGTATAAAAAATTGGTTTAATTTCTAACTGCCTGGTTTTGAGAGAAGGCATTTGAAAACAAATGTAGGTATACTGCTTACCTTGCAACAAAATATTATTTTCCTGACACCTTCATTCATGTCAGCCAAAAGACGTCCACTGCTGGACATAGGCCTCCCCCAAGGCTTTCCACTCAGACCGGTCTTGTGCTTTTCGCATCCACCGTGATCCCGCGATCCTGACGAGGTCGTCACTCCACCTTGTTGGAGGTCTACCTACAGCTCGTCTTCCGGTCCGCGGACGCTGACTACTTATATAAGGCATACTACCTTTGGATTTTATTTCAGGCGGACGTTGACATAATATACTTATTGACTTTATTTGTCATTACAGCATCATTAAAATGCCAACTAAGTTTTAAGTAAGGTTCAATAAAGGAAAAATTGGACAAATTGGAAAAAAAAAACAATGTCCCCGTAAAATACGCGCATAATTAATTCAAACGCCGTAAGAAGAGTAGAAAAAATATGGCAGAAAGAATCAGGGGTAGTCGACCTGTTTGATGAACCGGTGTTTGTCAAAAACCCGCAGCTGGCAATGACGAATTTTTGGCTAAACTTGTCGAAAAAATGATTTTAATACGTCTTGGAGTGTATAATATTTCATTAATTTCTAGCTGCCTGGTTTTGAAAGAAGACAATTTTAAGTAAATGTATTAATGTTGTACTTACTAATATAATTTTTTTTAAAAAACATATGATATTAACGTTACCTTGCTTATATATTTTAACAGCCTGTATGTATGTCAGAGAAAATATTAAATCGTACATAACCAACGTATCGACCCGTGACAGTTCTGCCCCAGCCCGAAGACGGCCCCTGCTGGTCGCCCCGCGGCGCCGGCTTGCCAAGTCTCGGCGATCGCTTAGCATCATTGGACCTACTATTTACAACTCAGTACCGACCGAAATTAAAGACTCCAAAACTGATAGTATTTTTAAAAATAAGCTTAAATTGCTTTTGACTGACCGGGCATGTTACAGCATTGATGAGTTTACTCAGAAGGATCATTGACCCAGCAAACTATACATGTAGTGGTGCACAGATGACATACATAACTACCTTATTACTTGACTTATTGTGAGTCAATATAATATTTAATATTTTAAATTGTAATTAATTGACAACACCTATATTTAAATATTTAAATTGACTTGTAAATGTTATTGTATTTTACCAATAAATTCTGTATTACCTACTTACGTACCTATTTATGTCCAAACTATGTATAACTAATTACATACTTGAAAGTTTCGTTACTGACTTACTGACTAAAGCTGGATATGATGCACATGCTTAATTTCTTAGCATAGAATTGTAAACTGGAACTTTTAGAATGAAAGGTTGTTTAATAAGGAAGGATTATTAATAATCCCTAACTAAAAAAATATGTAAATACACGAAATTAATTGTACAATATCATGTGAGTAAAATGAAAATGTTCTTATTATATGGTTTGACTCAATCGTTTTATTCTTGTTATTTTGATAAAGTCTCTCGTTCACTAAGTATTGGTGTAAGTCTGCAATTACACCTGTAAGAAATTTTATTGAAATTCTCGTCGTCCGAGTGATATATAGCTTTTGCATGTTTCTTACAAGTTGAAGTCGGATATTTTCTCAGGTGTACCCAAGGTGTATGTTTTAAAGTTTTTAAAAATAAAATGGTCTTTATTTTACATGGCTTTTATTGAATAAGTGACAAGATCTGCTCTAGCTGTCGTTATAAAAGTGTCTAACTTTCAAACGGCAAGCTTAGAAAATTCAAAAAGGATAACCTACTCAAGTAAGAATATGATAAGAATTATAATTTAAGGCATTATTTTTTAATGTTAAGAAGGCAAATGAGCTCAAGGCAGGTCCTGATGTCAAGTGGGGTATGTCACTCATAGACATTTGCTTCTCAAGACTACAATATCAAAACTCCAATTCTAAGTTTTTTTTTAAATTATTGCATAGAGAAGGCAAACGAGCACACAGGCCACCTGATGGTAAGTGGAAACTGTGACCCATAGACATTCGCATTCACAAGACTGCAAGCCTATGACTGCAAATGCGTTGCCAATCCTGAGGACTAAGATGGAATGCCTCTATGCTAGTCATTACATCGGTTGTCTTATCCCCAAACCGGAACACAACAATGCGAACACTGCTGTATGGCGATAGGTTAATGGATAAGATGGTGGTAGCGATCCGGACGGACCCTGCACAAGGTTCTACCACCCGCATAGTGGCATAGATCCTAGAAATGTATGTGGTTTGATGTATAGAAAACCACAACGGCAGCAGTGAAATAACCAATTATTCTCCCTGTACAGCCAAAGCCACAAATAATTGATAAGAGTAATAAACCGATGAAATATCACGCTAGACTTTGCATACAAATTGCTCTCTCGAAACTTCACTTTAACTTATTTTTTCACCGATGATTCGTCTCACAATAAAATTTAAATATGTTGTTCTACTCTCATATCTTGTTACTGCAACTAATAGTTTTAGAAGTATTGTAATAGAAATAACACCAGACAGCGAAGATGAATCAAATGAACACCAAAATAAAGAAGTAGATGACTTCATTACCAATGTCAAACCAGTGGTAAGAGTTGTTCCAAGTAGCTACAAAACACCTCCAATAGAATATGACGCAGACACTCAAACGATTTTCGTGCCTCAGCACCGTATTAACAAAAAGAAGCTGATCCAACAATCAATGAAGACACGACAGAAAAATAAATTAGACTCAATGTTAAAGCAACCATTCGGCAAGTTTTCTAAAGACGGAAAGAAAAAACAGAACCTCCAAAGTTTAGCAAAGTCGTTGGACTACCTTCTAAAAGTGCTAAGAAATCCAGAGACAAAGGATCCTTTAAGGCAGACGGACACTAATTCTTATGAGGAAAAGGATCTTGAGATTGGGGGCAGCCCAGCCAACCAAACTTTTAATTTTCCTCACTACTCTATATGGAATTATTGGACGGTAAGTAAAGCAAGTTTTGTCAATCGATCACAGTTTCGTTCACAGATCAAGTTTGCATAAACCACAGACGTTTGTGTGGCTACGGAATGTTGTAGAATGTTGTACAGGGTCCATCTGGGTCGGGTACTTTCAGAAATATTTATTATTGTACTTTATGCTACCAATTAGCAGTGTAACATTGCTTACGCTGAATTGCTTACGCCTTTGTACGAAATTTAATTTAAGTAAGTTTTGAAGCAGCATATTTCTTCGTCTTCACCTTACGCCGCCTTTTTCTAATTTACGCAGTCTTGAGATTGTAGTTTCAAGATGGTAAATACTCATAGGTCCGTATAATAATAAACTCATCTTGACTGTGAGGCCCGTCACAAGATACGTCAAAGTAAACGCCAAACCATAGAACACTGTCATTGTTAACTCATCTCGAGATGAGCATTTGAGTTGAGATCAGTTTATTAATACGGGCCTTAGATCTCGCTTACAGCGTGTGTCTATTTCTGTTTCTCATGAAGTAGAAAACCGCCTCATCATTGCCGCAGCTACTTGTTGCAGGCTTTATGCATTAATAGAGTTGGCTGGCAATTGCTATCATCCTTGCACTCGCAAATGACTGTATATCTGTCTCTCATGTTTCATACAAAAATGAAAATTGCCGATCTATATTAAGAAACTAATTGTACTGTACTCAATTGTATATGACAATTAAGTCGTTCCTTATCGACGATCTTCCATACACAAGTTTGAATAAAAACCGGTCAAGTCTGAATCGGATCCACGCACTGAGGATTCTGTACAGCCGCACAGTAGGTACCTATTATTCCGAGTATATACCGATATGAACCGAGTAAGCGTGGATCCAAACACAATAACACACACAATCATACGCACACACAAATACACAAATACAAACACACACACGCGCACCCACGCACCCACGCACGCACAGCCTCCATGGGGCATGTGGTTTTTTTAACGCCATTTTATTTTTCAGTACGATAAGCAGTTGCTCGTCGACCAATGTCCTAAAGGCCAGATAAAAGTAGGCAACGTGTGCATCTGGTCACCAAATCATAGAGATTAGCGCAGAGATACTTAATCATTGATTGATTGATGATTTATGGAATAAACAATGGACATCGGCACACTTCGGCAACCTTCGGGAATTGCCGGCTTATTAAGCGTACATCATATTAAATTTTAACAAGAAAATGTATCGTTTTATTCAATAAGGAGGTTTGAATTAATTTAAGAAACAAAGCATTTCGTGCGTTATAAAGGAAGCGACGTTATTAAAAACCATTGTTTTGTATTATTGCGTTTATAAATGGACTACCTAGTAAAATTTTGGTGGGACGTGGCGCTTTTAAATATTCTGCCTATCACAATAGGTGGAGCTGAATTCATTTTCACTTCAGCTTTTTCGTTTTTCTTTTTGATCAAATGAAATAAAGCATATTTGAGATAAAAATATTCGTGAGAGAAGCCTAACCTGACTTACACAAATGTTACTCGTTGTGATTGGAGGCAAAAGATACAGCCGAGAGAGCGACAGACAGACTGACAGCCGAGGCTTAGAGCCCCACATAAGGCGTCTAGTGGCGACCACAGCGAAGGCACTCGTGGCCGCTAGAAGCTGCGGACGAGTTTTTCATACATTTTGTGGCATCAGCCCAAACTGAGCGTTTGTGTGGCTGCGTCCGAGCCACACGCTGCGGGAGTCGTCCGCGCTTGTTACTAGTAGCCGTGTTTTGTAGTTCAATTCGTGCGCACACACGACCACAGGCACTAAGTATTCTGCAAGTATTGTGGTCGCGTTTGGTCGCCACCAAAGTCGCCGCCGCCGCGACTAGTGGCCAAATAAAAAGCGTCGCTGGCCTAATGGCTAATGGGGTCGACTCGAGATTGTAAGGTACCGAGTTCGAACCCCCGCGTTCACCACATACCAATGAGTTTTTCTTAAGTGTCATCAATCATCGTGAACCTGCACGTTCGAACAGCTGAGTGTGTACGAGGGTATGCACAAAAGATCCTAAAGGGTCGAAGTGTATCCGAAAGGGCCCGTCTGTAAGATAAGATAAGATAAGCGGCCAAATATGCGGCAGCTCTAAGAAATAAGGTCCCGCAGGGACGAAACCTCGCAGGACTGATGGCCGATGGGGTCAGAAGGTTCTGGAGTGGCCTCCGCGGACCGGAAGACGAGCTGTAGGTAGGCCTCCATAAATATGGAGTGACGACCTCGTCAGGATCGCGGGACCGCGGTGGATGCGAAAAGCACAAGACCGGTCTGAGTGGAAAGCCTTGGGGAGGCCTATGTCCAGCAGTGGACGTCTTTCGGCTGACATGATGGGGACGAAACCTTAAAGACTAGTTGGAATAATGAACAGGTCGTTGAGAATCGAACTCAGTACCTTGCAATCACAAGCGTATCACCTAAACTACTAGAGGTTTAAATTCCAAGAATTTGGCAGCATTTGTCAGTCAATAACACGGTCTCAAATTACCTAGGTTTTAACGAAGGACGAGTAAAAAAATAACTACCTACTAAGATTATGTCTGTCGAGGAATATTAGGTATAACTAAAAAACAAAACACATTATTACATAACATCTTTAATTTTAAAATAAACGCAAACGAAAAACCAACACACAACAAAAAAGTGTTATAAATCCTCCCACAAAAAGTGATGGCACGCTCTTCGTCAATACAACTTTTGGATAGAGAAGGTAGAAGCACACAGACCTAATGGAAAGTCTAAAGTTTTATTAGATGCGCATGGCCGCTTGGGCTTGTACTTTGACATAGGGAAATGGTGCTAATGCCTACTCCCTTCGATTTTGCTCAATGTATATAGGTATCGCGATTGGTTTTTCGAGTGTCCTTCCATTTTTTAAATGGTTACATATTGCCCGTAAGTCGTAACACCGCAAGTGTTGTTAGCCATTGCTATCATTATGTATCCATCTTGCCCAAATTTCAAACCCCAGGAGTTTTTGATCAGCCAGTACTTCTGACCATTCAAGGAGCCGTATCCAACGACCAAGACTGCGTGGACAAGCGCTTCCCTACCGGACGCACTGTAAAAAATATCTTAAGTTATTAACCGGCTTAAAATTGTGACCGACAAAATAGTGTCAATGTAACATTTTGTGAGAAGATTGTAACACTATGAGCTGTGACTGTGACACAGTCCAATGGTGTGTGAACAAAAGCCATATTGATTTGTTTATAAATAAATAAAAATCCCGGGACAATCTCTTAAGAATTGATGAGTATATGACACGATGAAAATACTTGTAGTGTTTTTTTTCTAACGTTTGCTTTATATGAATTAAACGATAATGCAATGTCGGTAGCCGATAGGTGGTAAAACCAACCAATAGTAACGACCGGTCCGACCGCCGTGCATGCGCTGTGCAAGCCAGCATAGAAGCCAGCGCCACCATCGGAGAAATATAGAAACATCGGAAAAAATCTTCAATTTCAATTTAATTTTGTAAAAGTATTAAGTATTTAATCATTGCGTCAAACTAATCGCTGTTTAATAGGTTTTATTGCTTAAACCTAGTGCCCGCCCATCAATAAAAGGGGGGTTACACGCTCAGTATTTCATCAGTTTAGTCTGTCAGGCTGGTCAAACTCTGACTGACGCCAGAATTATGGATAGTTCGAACGGTTACACGATCAATCTAAAGAGCCGAGTCCATATATTTGTGTCAAACACCAAGCATGTGGAGCCGGCATAAGACTGACATCACACTGATTAAACGTACGCCAGTCACCGTTTAGAAGGAGGTTATAAGTTCAGATTTCATCAGTTAAGTCCATCCGCTTGGTCAGATTGACAGGAGGATGATTGTCTATTTAACGGACTGACAGACTGATGAAAAGTAAATGTTTCGTGTCGTGTGACACGTCTGGCTCCATTTCGTCGCTTACGGTGACTGACGCAAGAATGATACAAGTGGGTTACACGATCAGTTTCCGTAATTCATTATTCAGACTATCCAGACCACCAATCCTTCAGTCCGTGGGTTGAACGATAATTTTTCGCTCATTCTGACCAATCTATTCGGTCCGGGATAACATATGTGCTATTTCAGCCTATTTCATCTACGTGTAAATCCGTTGAGCTGTATTGGTGAGATTGACTATTATTATTAGTACATACATACATTAAACAGACTCACTTTTCATTCCCAGAGCGGGCTAGGCAGAGCTAAAGAACTACCAAAAAAAAAAAATTTTTGACAATTCTGTAACCACGTTTTGCACCATTAGGCTACGATGTTCACCAGTGTATTAATGACAGGTTGCAAGACCATCGCCTAACAATACTACAAGTTTTTATTGCCTATATCTTATAGTAAATATTATTGTAGAAACCTCGTAATGTTGTCCTCCTGGTCACTATTTTTAATTTAATGATATTGAGCTTGATATATACTGATGGCCGTTGGAGCGGAAAGGTTCTAGAGTGGCGACCGCGAACCGGGAGACGAAGTGTTGGCAGACCTTCCACAAGGTGGACTGACGATCTGATAAAGGTCGCGGGAAACCGCTGGATGACAGCAGCAGAGGACCGATCGTTGTGGAAAACCTTGGGGAAGGCCTTTGTCCAGCAGTGGACGTCTTGCGGCTGATAATGATGATGATGATGATTTGTAATTATTTTATTGGTTTTTAGTTTTAAAATAATTATTTATTACTTTATTACCTTGTAATATTACTCTTAAGTATTATTCTATTTTATTATGGCAAAAAATGACCTTCCGCTGGAGTTTCTCGCGGCGTTTCTCCGCAATGATGGTCTTGTCCGAAGCGCTAGTAGATCCACTCTATATTACCGACGTGTAAAAGAGCCCTCATGTGGCCAATTTACTGAATAAATTTAACTGATTACTGATAAAATTTACATTGAACAGTGGAAAGTGGACAGTGACAGCGGACAGTACAGTAGTGTAAACCGATCGGACAGTAGCGAGTCAAGTTCCTTTGCCACTGGATTCAAAAAGGCTCGCTTTATTTTTTCACTCCATTTTCCCTCCTTGGTACTGTTCATGTCACTGTCCAGGACCAATGTAATCTGGCTTTAGATCATACCATGTAGGATCTGCGAACACGCCAGATGAGTAGAATCCCATCTCCCACGAGACAGCTATACCGACCGACACCGGTCCGTGCTTAAAGATGGCGATCTGGAAATAAAAAGCGAACATCAGTAGCGAGAGCACGAATTTTTGGGTTCCGTAGCTGAAGGGACCCCAATGGGAGCCTAAATGCCTACGCTGTCCGTCCGTCGAACCACTCAAACTTTAAAGAGCTGTATTTATTTTTTATTTTATTTATAAAGTTTTGTAAGTAGGCCCTGTAGGCACTTTTACAAGTCTGAGTCTACCAGCGCTTCCAAAGAGACCACTGTTGAGAAGAAGCGCCGCAAGAAACTCAACAGTAAGCCTTTTTTTTAAATAAATCACTTATTACAATACTAAACTTAAGCTACACAATTTAAATGTCACAGAGATGTACAGGTCCCAGTAGTAATAATAATGAAATATATCCCAATGTCGGATTAAATTAAATAATACAATTTCGGAGATGTAAACAGTCTCCAAATGTCAAATTTAAATTAAGAATTAAATATAATTTAAAAAAAAAACACAAAACAAGGGAGATGTAGAAAGTCTCCACGGTCAATTTTGGAGCTGTAAAGAGTCTCCAGATGTCAAATTAAAATTAAATAAAATTATAAAAATAAAAAAAAACACAAAAAATAAAATAAGGGAGATGTAGAAAGTCTCCACGGTCAATTTTGGAGATGTAAAGTCTCCAGATGTCATATTAAAATAATAGGTAATCGTACAGGGAGATGTATATAGTCTCCACGGTCATTAATAATAAAATTGTATAGCAAAAAAATAATAATATAATAATAATCAGTCCCAAGCATTGTCATCATTCATATAATCTTTAATACTATAATAAGCTTTAGAAATTAGTTTACGTTTAACGTAACTCTTAAATTTATTTACTGATAAATGAGTAACACTGTATCTTTTGAAAGCGGTTTTTTTGGCTATATATATTTCAGTATATGTATTTTCCTGCTCAACTACGCATGAATAAGTTTATTTTTTATTTTATGTTAGATTCGTTGTTTTATATAACGCTAGGTTAAGTTTTGTAATTGTATAATATCATAAGCTATATTTAAAAAAAACGACTGACTGTTGAGTTTCTTGCGGAGTTTCTTCTTAGCAGTGCAGTAAAAGTGCCCGTGCGGCGTACTTACTGAATAATTAAACATATTTTTTCTTTTTTATCTAATACGGCGGAGTTACTAATGGATAAAAAAACGGTCCAGTGCGAGTCGGATTCGCGCACCAAGGGTTCCGTACCGTAGTAGGTATTATTATATTTCGGTTTAAATTCGACTGCGAATAAAAACAACGCGAGCCGAACTCACATTTGTACATTTTCTGTATTTGTTGTTACTTTCAGGGTTTGTACTAATAATCATACTAAATATGACGCTTGTACGTTCAACCGTTATAAAGACAAAACAAAAATAAAAATACGATAAAAAAACCTTTCTTTTATTAGGACCCGCTTTATTATTTCTAGTTTTTCATAATAAGTATCATCATCATCATGTCAGCCGAAAGACGTCCACTGCTGGACATAGGCCTCCCCCAAGGCTTTCCACTCAGACCGGCCTTGTGCGTTTTGCATCCACCGCGGTCCCGCGATCCTGACGAGGTCGTCACTCCATCTTGTTGGAGGCCTACCTACAGCTCGTCTTCCGGTCCGCGGACGCCACTCCAGAACCTTCTGACCCCATCGGCCATCAATAAGTATAACAATATTTTATTTCGCTTTCGCCATATTGTGGATTTTCAGTGGCACTAATATATTTTACTGGCAAGGAGTTTGACAACCAAACGTCGAACGTCATCGAATGACACCAATGTAAAAAAGCAGAACATATTTCTCAATTATAAAAGATTTTACCTCAAAAATGCCAAAAAATATTTCCAATAATGCAAGAAAACATATTTTAAATACTACAAATATTGACATCTAAAAAATTACGAACGATTGCGTAGCGTTCCAATAAACAATGTTTTGAAATTTGCCGTTGACATGACTGGTTGACATTGTATAGTGCGGTTGTATTAAACTGGTTACTTGGTTCGACAGTTTTCAGGTATAAAACTTATAATTCATTTCAATTGGGGTTCAATTTGTGTCAGTTATGGTTTTTTATTATCCTTTATAATTTATTATTATATACGAAGTCACTCATGAAAATTGAAGTTACTGCTGTGACCATGTAAAAAATAAATAAGACGAATATTATACAGGAAAAAAGATCCTACTGTTGAATCCCAGACCGAACGTTTTATAATCGAAGTCGAAGTTTTATAATCAAACGTCATCGGAGTCCGAATTTAAAGAATATTTAACTATTGAATATATGGAATCAGATTTTTATGAATAGGTAATTATTATAAAGCTAAAAATGTAACTTCGACTCTATGAATATATTTTTTGACATTCTATAAATATTAACACGAAACCAATACACACTGTACCGACTATACATGACGTACGCACATTATTGCCATTATGTAAGCGGCTGTAGCAACACTGTTTCAGGCGTAAAGGACAGAGCTATAGCAGTTATATATCTTTGTCCTTTACTCTCAGCGTAAACTGAACTGAATAGCTATGTTATAATAACCCCCCAGGGCCAAATAGAATCTTGTCAGGCTATAATTCGTGTAAATCGGACTAGGTTAAAGGGAAGAGAAACGTTCTCGTCTCTTGTATGGAAAATCTTAGGTTCAAAATCCTCCTAATACGGCAAATGCATGAGTTTTTTTTTTATGGCATAGAGAAGGGAAACAACCACACAGGCCACCTGATGGTAAGTGGTAACTGTGACCCATAGACACTCGCATTCACAAGACTGCAAGCCTAAGACTGCAAACGCGTTGCCAACCCTGAGGACTAAGATGGAATGCCTCTATGCTAGTTATTACACCGGCTGGCAAAAACGTTCTGGAGTTTCTTGCGGCGCTTCTTCTCCGCAATGGTCTTGTCCGAAGCGCTGGTAGATTCACTCTATTACCGACGTGTAAAAGAGCCCTCATGTGGCCAATTTACTGAATAAATATTTTGAATTTGGAATTTGAATTTTGTAAAACTTCAACTAAATAAATCGTTTGCTTTGTTTCTTACCTTGAATGCTTTTTCGCTGGACGGGAGTTGGACGTAGTCGGTAATAGAAAAACCCTTCCTGACATTTTGCATGTGGCAGTAGCCCATCTGGATACAAAAGGTTCATAAGTTCAGTTTATACGGACTTTAAAAAGATTTTCGAAACGAAAAAGTGTGTTACTGATATAAGCGCTTGACGCGACCATCTGGCAGTTTACGTCAATCTATACATTTTCGATAACGATAACGATCTCGCTTGTCTAGGGCCACTGTAATAGACGATAGATAACAGAAGAGGTAAGATGATGCAGCACTTAATATGACACGATAATTTAATAAAAATGAGAATAGAAAATCGAAGGCAAAAGAGGCTGAGGGCGACACAGACGATGTTATTTTGAGTAAGTGAAAGCGAACGTAAAGGTAATGATCAAGGCTGGCTGGCTGGCGGTGGCTGTGTGACTGGCCTTGGTGTCACCCAAAGGTTCCTGTGGAAGACCAGCTCTAGCCTAAAAACCAGTAATGTTCGAAAATTCAAAAATTCAAAATTCTTTATTTCCTTAACAAACCAGTACAGATCTTATGATGGCCGGCGTCTCCTTGTAAGTTATTTTAAAATAACCTGTGCCAGGAGGCACCGCTCTTCCATATCTACAGTTTATATAGTATAGTACCATCCTTAAAACTATTTTACCTAATTTTTAATTGTGTGTGTGTGTGTGTGTGTGTGTGTGTGTGTGTGTGCGTGCGCGCGCGTGTGTGTGTGTGTGCGTGTGTGTGAGTGTGTGTGTGTGTCTCTGTCTGTGTGAATATGCTGAACAGGAACCATTTTGCTCCGTCTGGCACTGGTTAAGTGTTTTTTGTATTTTTGTTTGTATGTAAGCAAATAAACTTTTTTCTTTCTTTCTTTCTTTCAATGAAAAGAGAGGAATGACAGGCACATGCACCGCGATACGTTATTTTTATATCGTTAAAATATAAAAATAACGATACAGTTGAACATAATTTAACACGGTACACCTTTGTATTTTAAAATGTAATCAAGGTTATCTATCTTAAGTCAGAAAACTGCTTTTTGTCTGATTAATTCTGCATCGTTATAAAATAAATGTAACTTTTATATCTTTAAACATTTTGAAAAGTTGATGGGCGCAGCCTCTTTTGCATCACACAAATTGACCTACTTCCAAACTAAGCTCTAGGCTTGTACTATAGGTACTAGACAACAATAAACTTACTTGTACAGAGAAATACATACTTCAATGTATAGAAAACATCCAAGACTCAGGACCAAATACTTGCCCTCATCACACAAATATCTACCCTGAAATGGCGTTATCATAAATTACTCACCGAAGATTTATATCCACCATAAGCAAAGTCGGTAGGTATTGCATACTTCTTGGCGAAATCGAAAGAATACTCCGGAAGTCCCCCCAAGCAACCCATGTTACCGAAACTGAGAAAAGAGAGAGTAGAATAGACATAAACGACGATAGGAAAAACTGTCCCCCCCACCAAGAGATGAAACATGTGCCAGTTTATAGATCTTGGCAACACGATGTATCTTTATGGCAACTTTTTCTTGGAAAATTATAATCATAAAATGAACACATATATGGATGATTTGCCTTGCTTGGCTCTTGTTTTCATTAAAAAAATCCCATCTTCTTCTTTTGGGTCCTAACGAACATATAGACATGCATCCCATTACTGTTGGAGGGTGGAGACGGGTTCCATACGAAATTGCCCATTACCCTTCATTGACACTATTCATATAACACAAAAAGGTAAGTCATTATTTTATCGAATTTCACTGCACGCGAAATTTCTGCTGAAACAATGATTTTTTCAGGTTATCTTAAACTTAAACATTAATTATGTAGGTTAGGTTAGGTTAAAAGAAGACCAGGTGGGTTGGTACATGTCAACCGCTTGCCGCCGCTGGACCCGTAGGAGATGGGCCGGTGGACCCATCACTTACACTTAGGGCGCGGCTCCACTGAGGCGGAGACGAGCGGAGCTGTGCCAATATTAACCAATAGAACGCGCGTGCGTTCACGTCGACTGCTCCTTGCCCACGTTAGCTTAGATTCTATTGGTTAATATTGGCTCCGCTCCGCTCCATACCGGAGCTGGAAGACCTCCGAGTGATCTGGAGCGCTTTTAACGGAGAAGGGGAAAAAACCTGTAAAGACGGCCCGTAAGGGCAAACGCTGATAGACGAGTTAGCGGAAGGAATACCACTCCCGCGACCTCGTTCAAGGTGGGAGAAGGAGTACCAGGGGATTAAGTAAAAAAAAGATTAAACAAGTGAGTACCAAAAAAAAAATTGACATGCGACGAGAATTGCCTTTCGATGAAATGAAAATTCTGCGTAATGATGCGGTAGTTAAAAGGAGTTTTCATAAAAAAAAATGTACCACTTAATGACACTTGTATTATAAAACGAAAGTTGGCATGTTTCATACTCTTTTACGATAAAAAAGGCGAGACGAATATGGATAAAAGACGTGGGTAGAAGTTACTCTTTATAATTAACACGTATCCAGTAGTGAGACACGTACAGCCAGGTTGTATAATATGGTGGTAATTCCTTTTCACTCACCCCCAGGAGCAATCGACTAGTGCCTGCTCGCTCAGCGACATCCGTACTGTTCTGTTGCTATGAAGGAAGACGGCTCCCTCGATCGCTCCAATGGTTGCAAATGCCCAACAAGAGCCGCACCCACCCTGATCTGTTTAGTTTATATATCAATCTCAAGTTACAAAATGGCACTGCATGTTTTTTTTAAATGGCATGGGTTGCTTACCGAACACATATGCCACCTGATGGTAAGTGGGATATGGTGACCCATAGACATTGCTTTTTAAAGACTGCAATTCGCGTTGCCAACCCTAAGGAGAAAGATAAAATGCCGCTATGCTAGTAATGTCACTGGTTATCTTATCCTCACATGTTATAGAACACACGAACGGTAACACGGTAGGGCAAAGGGTTGGTGGTCTCTAACACGAGGTAATCGTCAACGTAAATAGGTACTAATAAAAACAGAACACGGAAAATTGACTCTTTAATACCTAATTAATCTGACGATGTATAATAATTGTTAGCGACGAGCTCATAGGGTTTAATTTTTATTTAAGTATATCGTTATTTTTTAAGAATTTATGTCGGGTAGGTTGCGTGTGTGACGCAGCAATGCGTTTCTAGAACCGACGATCTTTCGTACGGCAGTTGTCCTTAGCTAACCGCGCGGCACACACGTACTTACGCCCTTTAGAATTTTACACGTGTTGTGCGAAATCTCCGAAATTAAACTTAAATTCGTGAGCTTAACTTTTGTTTTTTATTCCGAACATCTACACCGTCTACAAAGTGGTCACTTCGACCGGATTTATGATTCGGACGCCTGGGAAAATGGTGAATACTCGCAACAACGCTCGCAAGGAGCGCGAAAACAAAGAAAGCGAAGACCGACGAAGACTCCAGGAGCAAATAACCCCTCAGCCAACCGATGGAAATACGCAGAACGATGATCAGGCGCAGCCCGTTGAACGTACGTTTGAAATACCGGGTAGCAGCGTGAAGGCCGAATACGTGGCGCGGCGACCGCCCGCGCCCGCTAGTCGAACGTCTAAATCGAAGTCTACATCGTCGTCTGTGCTGGCAAGGAGGAAACAGCTGGAACTAGAAGCGGCTCAAGAAAAAGCGCGTATTCAAATGGAGCTCATCGATAAAAAATTGGAGATGGATTTAGCCAACTTAATGGATGAGGACGACGACGAAACATACAGTCCAAATGATGAGCTGCACACTAACAGCAAGATGGACGTGGAAAAGTGGCTGGAACAAAGCCAGTGCGACCGTGAACCCGCACCACGAGCCCCCGATCATGGCAACCCGCCGGGCTCGCGGTGCCCGCCGGCGGTGCTCGACCCCGGTACTTGTGATGGAACGGTTCAAATGCTCGCGAGTGCACTACAAAACCTTACCGCTAATTCCACGAACAACAGGACCGATAAAAACCTGCTTAGCCGAATGAGTACCCCGAGAGACCTACCTACCTACTCCGGGGACCCACTGGATTGGCTCCAGTTTAAGCAAGCCTACGAAGAGTCCTCGGAAGTGTGCGGGTTCAGCCCGAAGGAAAATTTATGGCGATTAAGGAAGTGTCTTCAAGGACCCGCGAAGGAAGCAGTCTCAGCTCTCATGATAAGTGCCACTACGCCTGACGTCGTGATAAAGACCTTAGAGCTACTATTTGGTAACGCAGACAGCATCTTAAATAAAATTATGCAGGGACTAAAAAGACTTCCACCTATGTCAACTGAGTACAATAAAGACATTGTGTCATACTCGGTAAAAGTTCAAAACTTTATTGCAGCAGTGCAAGCTATCGGCCACGACGAGTACCTACAAGGCGTAAACATGGTGAATATGATTTTATCTAAGCTGCCGACCGTTTTGTTATCGAAATGGTCCGATTATAGTTTCCCTATAATTAAAGAAGCAAAAAAATCACGGCTGGAAATACTTGGGGATTTTTTAAACGAAGAGGCAGTGAAGATAACTACTACAGCAAATATACAGTTCACGGATCCACACAGTGTCAGCTATCAGCATCATTCAAGAAGCAAAGCTGATCACTACAGCGCTCGCCACCCGCGAACAGTGTTAGTGCAATCAACGCGAAATGACAGTACGAGTAAGTGTTTATTTTGCCATCGCGCGAGTCATAAACTAACTGAGTGCAAGCCGTTCAAAAAGGCGTTACGAAAGGACAGGTGGCGGCATGTGAAACGCTACGGAGTGTGTTTTAAGTGTTTGGTGTCGCGCCACGACCGCGAGACCTGCCCCGCGCCTGCCTGCGATAAGGACGAATGTGGCGAGGCGCATCACCCGTTGCTGCACTACGTCATCAGTCGGGATCGCAACGACGAGGTTACGCAGGTAACTCACAACTCGTCAGAAACAGCTGATGCCGGCCCGGTCACCGAAACGGTTACGCATATAAACTCAAGTGAGCATAAAGTTTTACTTAAAGTGATACCTATTAATATACACGGACCGAACGGCATTATAACTGCAACAGCACTGTTGGATGATGGTTCTACAATAACATTGATAAGCGGCTCGCTGGCCGCGCGCGCCGGCCTAAGCGGCGGGCGCACAGAGACCATGCGCGTTAGCGGTGCGTGGAGCGACAGCAATTTTGTGTGTACAACTACTGTTCTATCTGTAAATGTATCTGGTCTAAATAATGAAAATGTATTTAACATTAATGTTCGAAGTGTCGATAGCCTAAAACTGCCAGAGCAAGAACTATGTGTAATTGATTGTAATCAATATGCCCACTTACAAAAGTTAAACGATAAATTACTGTCTAACTATACTCACTGTGTACCTGAAATTTTGATTGGGCAAGACAACTATCATTTATTGTTACCTCTAGAAGTAAGTGTGGGTAAACCTAATGAGCCGTCCGCTACGCGCAGCCCCCTAGGTTGGTGTGTCCACGGAGTAGTGCGCGCGCCGCCGCCGGTGGCTCGCGTCCGCGGCCGTGATGCGCCCGCGCCCGCCAGCCTGCTGCTGGTCGCGACCGGGGACGCGGCCGACGACGCGCACACGCGCGCGCTTCGCGATCTTCACGATGAGGTGAGACACGCATTTTCGATCGATTCCCTCGGTGTTTGTAATAAGCCGCGTCAAAACAACGAAGATGTCCGGGCAGTCGCCCAGCTGGAGCGCACGACGACCTTCGTAGATGGCCGATGGCAGGTCGGTTTGCCCTGGCGTGATGAAAACTGCGCAATGCCTGATAGCTACAGTAACGCTCTAATTAGGTTAAAAGGGGTTGAACGAAAGATGACGGCGAATACGGATTACGCAACCAGGTACGTGGATCGAGTTAATCACCTGTTTCAAAATGATTTTGCCAGGGAAGTTATCGACCCTCAGTCCACGCCACGCACATGGTACTTACCTCATTTTGGAGTTGATAACCCTAATAAAAAGAAACTGCGTCTAGTTTTCGACGCGGCCTCGAGGAGTGGAGGTTGTTCCTTGAACGATTACCTACTTCAAGGTCCCGACCTACTCGCGTCCCTATTCGGCATTATGGTCCGGTTTAGAGAGAATAGGTACGCTGTGGCTGGGGACATAAAAGATATGTTCTTAAGGGTCAAAATAAGACCCGAGGATCAAGACGCGCTAAGGTTTTTATGGAGGTCCGACTGTAAACAAAAAGTCAGGACATACGCCATGACGTCATTGATTTTCGGTGCTAATTGCTCCCCTTTTATTGCCCAGTACGTCAAGAATAGGAACGCGCAGCGCTTCGCGTCCACGATGCCCGGCGCAGCCAGGTCCATCTGTGGGCAGCATTACATGGACGACTACTTAGACAGCTTGCCGGACGAGGCCGCGGCGATCCAAATGGTAAGAGATATCATTCTAATCCATAAGGAAGGCGGGTTCCAAATGTGCAACTGGATTAGTAACAGCGAGGCAGTTTTGGACAGTGTCCCAAAAGAAGCCTTAGGGCCGTCGGCCTTAAAGTTTAAATTAGATCGGCAGTATGAGGGCGAACGAACACTTGGCCTTATCTGGTACCCGGCCGCGGACGAGTTCGGCTTTGACTTGTCTATGAAACGCATACCTGAGGCGATTGTCAACGGATCACAAGTACCAACTAAAAGGATAATGCTTCAAGTAATAATGTCGATTTTCGACGTATTTGGTTTTCTTTCTCCGTTCACGATACAGGGTAAGATAATGCTACAAGCGCTTTGGCAATTAAGTGTCGGTTGGGATGAAAGTATTCCAAGCAACATTTTTTCTAAGTGGAATGAATGGATAAATCTATTATTAGAAATGCGGAATGTTAGAGTGCCAAGGTGTTACCTAAGCCCTGCAGATGCGAGCGAGACCAATAAAGATATTGATAATCTGGCGGCCGCCGGCAGTGCTACGAGCGTAGCAGATACACCTCACCCCGCGCGACCCGCGCCGATATTGCCATCGCCTGCGCGGCATGCTACGCGGTGCTGCGAGAACACTACTGCTACGACGATGCCGACCTGTGCTACGAAATCACATTTTAATAACTATGATAATTTACAATTGCATGTTTTTTGCGATGCCTCAATTTTAGCTATTTGCTCGGTGGCTTATTTTCGTTGGATATGTAATAATGAGATATCTGTAGCCTTCGCAGCTAGTAAGTGCAGAGTTGCGCCAGTCAAACCTCTGACTGTGCCGCGTTTAGAACTGCAGGCTGCACTGCTGGGTGCGAGACTCGCCGATAGTTTGTTGAAAGAGCACCGGCTGATTGTACACCGACGTTTCTTTTGGAGCGACTCAACCACCGTCCTGCACTGGATACGTAATGATGCGCGCAACTATAAAACGTTCGTTGCAAACCGGTTGGGGGAGATAGACGAACTCAGTCGCAGTGACGAGTGGCGGTACGTGCCCACCAAATTGAATGTCGCTGATATAGCTACACGTGACAACTATGATGATGCCCTGTTTAAAAATGAATGGTTAAAGGGCCCAATGTTTTTACGTAGTGATGAGTCATCGTGGCCGCATAACGTTATTGACGCTGCTAATGCGATACCGGTCGAAAATATAGAACGTATTAACCTTGTGAAAAACTCACCTGTGCGTTTACCGATTCCAGACCCCGAACGTTTCTCCTCCTGGTTGCGTCTGTTGCGAAGCGCTGGTATTGTACTGAAGTTTATACGGAAGTGTCGAAAACTTACCAAGGATGTCGATGCGGAGTCAATCAGACAAGCTGAGCTGCTGCTGATCCGGCAGGCTCAGAGCGAGTCTTTCGGCGCCGAGCTAGATGCTATAATTAAAGGTAAAGGCTTAGAGAAAAGCAGCCGACTACTTCCCTGGTCGCCTTACTTAGACGAGCACGGGGTACTCCGTTGCCGCGGACGCATCGGCGCTGCACGCGGTGTCGCAGCTGAAACAAAAAACCCAATAATATTAGATGGGCGGCACCACGTGACCAAGCTCCTCGTGCGCCATTACCACATAAAGGCCGCGCATGACAACCAGGAGACTGTGGTAAACAACCTGAAAACTAAATTTGCTATATTTAGAATAAGACCTACTGTAAAATATGTAGCTTCAAGATGCATGTTTTGCAAAATTAGAAAAGCGAAACCGGAGGTTCCTGTGATGGGTGACTTACCTTCGGGACGAGTGGCGCATCATCAACGGCCATTCACACACTGCGGGCTCGACCTATTTGGACCTATGGAGGTGGTGGTAGGAAGGAGGCGTGAAAAAAGGTACGGAGTCATTTTTACCTGCCTTACTGTAAGGGCGATTCATATTGAGATCGTACACTCTCTTACCACCGACTCGCTTATTATGGCACTCCGCCGTATGTCGGCGCGCCGAGGATGGCCGGGTTATCTCTACTCTGATAACGGCACAAATCTGCGGGGTGCTGACAACGAGTTAAGCAGATGTAAACAAGAGCTTGACGAGAAGGCTCTCAGTGACGAAGCGTTAAATAACGGAGCCAAGTGGACGTTCATACCGCCCGCGAGCCCCCACTGGGGTGGGGCGTGGGAACGTTTGATACGTAGCGTCAAGACGTCTCTCAGCGTCGTACTAAAGGAACGTGCGCCAAAAGACGAGGCGCTCAGCACCCTCATGATGGAAGTTGAGAACATCGTTAACAGCCGTCCGCTAACCCACGTGTCAGTGGAGCCGAGCAGCAACGAAGCGCTAACGCCAAACCACTTTCTTTTAGGAACATCTTCCAACTTACCCGTCTTAGGCACCTTTGACAATTCCGATCTGTACCTGCGAAAACAATGGCGGAAAAGTCAAAGGTTAGCTGACATGTATTGGCAAAGATGGGTTAAGGAGTACTTGCCGGAGCTGCTTCCTAGAAGAAAGTGGAACAAGGAGCAAAAACCCCTACAGGTCGGAGACTTGGTGCTCGTAGTGGATCCCGCAGCGCCGCGCAACGTGTGGCCGAAAGCGATTGTGCAGCGAGTGTTCCCAGGTAAGGACGGGCGCGTCCGGCTGGTCGAGGTCAAGACCCAGTCCGGCACGCTCCGGCGGTCGGCGGCGCGCGTCGCTAGAATTCCTCTGGTTGATGAGTGCTGAGCCAGCACTGGGGTGGGGCGTGTTAGCGACGAGCTCATAGGGTTTAATTTTTATTTAAGTATATCGTTATTTTTTAAGAATTTATGTCGGGTAGGTTGCGTGTGTGACGCAGCAATGCGTTTCTAGAACCGACGATCTTTCGTACGGCAGTTGTCCTTAGCTAACCGCGCGGCACACACGTACTTACGCCCTTTAGAATTTTACACGTGTTGTGCGAAATCTCCGAAATTAAACTTAAATTCGTGAGCTTAACTTTTGTTTTTTATTCCGAACATCTACACCGTCTACAATAATGATATAATCTTCTCCAAAATCATCATTATTTCATCCAAGAGACGTCCACAGTAGGACGTAGGCCTCCCCCAAGGTATTCCACAAAGGCCGGTCCTGCGCCGCTAGCGTCCATCGGTTTTCCGCAATCTTAGCCACGTCATCGGTCTACACTCTTAGAGCTCTCTTCAAGCTGTGTCTTCTGTTACCCGGACGCCACGCATAAATTGGCCCCATGAAGGCTCTTTAAGATGTTGGTTACATTATGTAAATGTTCTAGCATTTCGGACAAGACCATCATTGTAAAGAAGAAGCGCCGCCGCAAGAAACTCTACCAGTTAGCTTTGGGATTGTAGTCTTGAGAATTCAAATGTCAATGAGTCTCAGATTCCACTTGTAATCAGGGGGCCTATGTGCTGAAGAATATTTGCCAAAAATAATTATTCTGACCAGTTATGTACTAAAATGAAGGTTGCTGTATCAAAATTTATTCACCGCCGCGATAAGGGCAATAATAACAAGAGGGCAGAACTAAATAAGATAGGATAAAATGCGCACCACGTAACATGAACCTGCGCGAATATTAAGGTGTCACAGGTAGGTAAGCGACGCGGGGTGAGGGGGGCGTGCGTTACCATAGCAACCGCATGACGCTAGGTGACGTATCTGCGCGGTAATCGCCATATTGGTTCATGTCACGTGGTGCGGATTACAAGTAACCTTACTTTTGACTTGCATGACAGCTCCGTAGTCTCTCCAATCGAAATGTTCCGGCAGATCTGCACTCATCGCCTCAATCTCAGCATCACTGTACGGGAATGGCAGCCCTGGACATGGATACATTAAGGAGTCTTTATTGTTCGGCCTAAAATCATTTCCTCGAAAGTCACGTTATGCAATTTAACTAGAGATTTTCAGAAAATACTGTTTTAGTGCACCCTTAGACGTCAAAAGGAACCTACGCGCCGAATTTGGAATCTTTATATCCAGTGGTTTGGGCTGTGCGTTGATGTTAGACAGTTTTTTCTGTTACATATTTATGTATGATCTAAAAACTTACGTTTTAATCATAATTTGCTCTAAATTTCCAATTCCAATAACATATCATCATATTTTCTAATTTCAAAATCTTAACATTCAAAATCGATGATGCTAAATTCCATAAAACTTGGTAGGTATCTGTTATTTTATCTTTTTTTTTTACTCCCCAAATCTAACTTAACCTAATCTACGTAATGATTGTTTAAGATATCCTGAAAACGGTTCTCTGCTTTTTGGCCGGAATACGTTTGGTCGAATGTATCGTTTCCCAACCGTTTCATTTGCCAACTCACTTTTATTTCTGTAACTGTAAATATTTCAGGATTTAAAAAAAAACTAACCTAACCTAACCTATATGATCTACACGAAGGTACAGAAATAAATATTGAAATATTTACAGTCACAGAAAAGGAATAAATCTTGAAATATTTACAGCCAAAGTGGGTTGGCAAATGAAACGGTATATTCGACCAAACGTAGTCCGGCCAAAAGGCAGGATACCCCAGAGAACATCATAATTTCAGCAGACAATAACGTTCGATGAAATGAAACTTGATGAAATGATACAGTCGATGATCTTGCTAAAAACTAACCGTTGCTCGGTGCATCAGTGATAATGCGTCCAGTCATCATCGCTAAGAGCTCGTCTTCAGTGCGGTCAGCTAGATGGTTCACCGCTAGCTTGTAACCGTGATTCCCTGCGTTGTGTTCCGTGATCCTCCTGTGAAGGATAAACTTGTATGATTATTTGGGTTAATAAGGTTAATCTATCGCACTTTTGGTGCTGATAGCATCAATTTGCATACGGCACTGGTGACGTGAGTACAGCCAGCGATCAATTATTAATATCTGTGTCTTTTCTTGACATGGGATCTATAGTTTTTTGTTTCGATAAACTAGTAGAAAGAGTTCGTGCCAGCATGGCAGTGTGAACAGCCAGTGATCAACTATTAATATACGTGTCTCTTTTACTGATAGGGGATCTTTATTTTTTGTTCGTTTCTTGGGCGAGAAAATCGCCAATAGCTGATCGCTTCCTCGCCCTTGGTGGGACCATGGGGGTGAAACTTGGGTCGAGTATCGCGAACTAGTACTACATAAACACTTATTAAACTTTTTGAGTTCATCATTACTCATCCAGCAAAACTCATCGAGTAATATTATCATTCAAAAAACATTTTTACGTTGAAGCAAACATTTTTATTATTAAATTATGGTACATACCATTCTGGCACTGGCATTCATGAAAGAAAATTGACTCAACTAGCCATGTTAGTAATAAATTGAGAAAAAAAACATGCATATTTAACTCTAATCATTTTACCGCTTCTTATTTTACTTTAGTTGAAGCCTAAGTAACTGGTAAATGAAAGCAGAACACCCTGTGTGTAAAATTTCTTCATTTTGACGTTATCGGCACCAAAAGTGCGACCCTTGGTACCTAATATTACACTATTACTAAAAATACTAAAACCGCTTTATGTTTGCCTACAATATTTGAGGAGTTCCATCAATTCCTCACTGATTCCCTCATCAGATCCTGGTTTCCTTATCATGGTACCACCCTCGAGATATCTCCTTTCCAATAGAAAATAATCATAAAAAACGGTTCATAAACGACGAAGTTATCCGCTAACAAACATTTTAAAAAAATACAGTCGAATTGAGAAACTCCTTATTTGAAGTGGTTTAAAAATCGAATAATAACTGGTTAAATTGCATTCCCTAGTAATTATACTAGACATCGCCCTGTACAGTATTACTCCAATCTTACTTCAAATTCTTCATGAAGATCTCCTGCCTCCGAATGCGTTCCGTCTCGCTACCGTATCGCTTATTGTACTCGGATTGGAACGATCCAAACGAGTCCAATTCGGTCCCAATCCAAAAAGGGAACCTCTGCCGGGGCTGAGCGTAAAAAAGTTCGGTGCCTTCTTGGCCTGTTACCGGTATCTCTCGGCATTTTAAACCTGTCAATCGGAGAAAGTTTGAACCAATCACGGGCTACTAGGATAACTTTTAAGTCATCTAAACCCAAATTGTAAATAGAACCAACTTCAAGTTCAATTATTTGATAAATTTTGTGAAAAATAAAATAAATATTTTAAAATTAATTAGTAATTAAAGTGCAATATACTCTACTCTACTACTGTTGCTGTTCCCAACACGGCTGCCCCATTTCAAAACCTAGTAAGTCTCAAAAATTGAATTTTGCGATTTTTGCATTAAACGCTGTTTCTAGCAAATCCGTACGATGCTGAATTATTTAGAGGCCTATCTCAAGTCCACATTTACGAGTACCCCGAAACCTAGTAAGTGCATAAAAAAATCGGCCTTGTCCATTTCAAATCTAGTATGTGACGAAACTATTTCAAAAACCTAGTATAAGACGCACTTACAAGGTTTTGAAAAAAAACAGATTGGCTTGAAAATCATCATTTAATATTAGAAAATTAAAAGAACATTCGAGATTGAGACGTATTCTTATTAATCTAATTAACGAAGCAAGTATCACTACTTGAACAGATATTGCAAAATTTTGTACGGCTGAGACAAAACATGGTTTTTCGCTCTCCTGGGTTTTGAAACGAGGCAGCCGAACAGGGTCCACATACGAGTATCATGAACATGTTTACATATGATTACAAGAGCATCTGTAAAATGTGGAACTTCAACTTGGTGCTGTTTAAAACTTGGGTTTAGGCGACTCGAAGGTTTTATAAGCACCTTCAACCTTTCGAACGAATTACGTCGAATAAGAAATGACACTCACACGCCAAACAAGTTTGCTATGCCATGCAAATTAAACTTATTGATACGAAACCAAGTCTCTTTTAATCTTGAACTTGTGACGGCTGTAGCTATCCTGGCGTCATGTCAGTGGTGCGACATTTTAGTCAAATGGACAAAAGGATCATCGAAAACGGCCCATGCGTTTAGTTTCTATAACGCCACAAAGGAACAAACATACATATAGGGTAAAGTCACCAGTCGTCAGACAGATACCTGTAGTCGGCCTTAGCGTATATTTTGTATACGGCCTTAGCCTTAGAGTACGAAAGATATGTTTACCACTCTTCGCACTCATATAAGGTCGACTATTCTCTCGGTTTCTAGCTGACCACTGGTGCCTTTACCCTATAGGTTGATGAACACATTACCAGGGTAAAAACTAGTTCGTCTCCAGCCTTTTACGTTGCAATAGTTATGTTAGACTTGCGTCGAGGACTATGCCTCGAGCCCTCGGTGCCCCAGTTAGTAGTCCATTGGAGGTTAACACCGGAGAGGTTTAGACGCTATGCTTCCACCTCAGCACTCGCAGGAGGGGGCGATGCGTAACGCCACTTCCTCTCCGTAAAAAATACATGCTCAGTGCAGGGTTGAGAAGCCGTTACTACAATTAAACAAGATCCCGCGACTAACTTTGCCGCTCGAATCTCCATACATCGACATAGGTCACGGTCAGTTTACCAACACCGCCAATAAGTTTTCGGTAGGTATAAACATTTAAACCGTTTGTAACTCAAGAACCAATGAAGTCTACTTAGTCGTGATAGCTTGCCTATTAAATTCATTATATGTGCTTTCGTTCAAGATATTTTTTACATTTTTAGTATTTGTAGTTTAGGCTGTAGGGGGCACTTGAGTCTAACAAAAATTAGCGCTTTTAAGCTAAATATTTCATAAACGGATCCTTTAATCGAAAAATTGATTTAACAAATCCGTTATATTTTTGAAAGACCTATCCAACGACATCCCACACTATGGGGTAGACGAGAGAAAAAAAACATCCCCACGTAAGGTTAGGGGAGGTACACAAAAAAACCCCATGCTTTATTTTTCCACTTTGTTGGCGTGACTTATATGTATATTCATGCCAAATTACAGATTTCTAGTACTAAGAGTCTCTGAGCTAGGCTGCGGACGGACGGACGGACGGACAGACATGGCGAAACTATAAGGGCTCCTAGTTTGACTACGGAACCCTAAAAAGGGTTGGTTTGATGCTCTTTACACGTACAGTTAAATATATATGTCACACCAATTGATCTGGTCCCAAACTAAGCTCTAGGCTTGTACTATGGTTACTAGACAACGATATAAGTACTTATACAGGGTGTCCCGGGACGCGACGTCAAGCCGGCGCCGGGTGGTAGGCCACATTATACCAGTTATCAGAAAAATAATAAAAAAAATCTATGTCTTATATTTTGAAAATTATGACCATCCAAAAAAAAACGGAAAAAGTTACACCCCGTGATGCGTTTTTCCTTCCCATTTCTACAAATTTCCACTTTTTTATTATTTTTGTTTTGTTTCGTAACCCTGAGTAATGCTCCTGTAGCTAGTAGTCTTAAACTTTTACTCAATTGCTCTAACTTTGAAAGAAAATGACAAATCATTCCCAGATCAAGAGAGAAATTTACTTTCTCGTTCAATTTCAACTCACTTTCCTGAAAAAAAAAAGTATTACACTGGTTGGGCAAGTAACTTTAAAATTTAGGGCATTTAATAAGGATTCCAAAATGGTATGACAATTGCTACTTTATTTGTTACATAATTGTCAAAAAAATTTTTTGTTTACGAAGCCGGTTTTTTACCATTGATTTAAACCCACTCGATTTCTTTTACTGGGGAGCAGTGAAAGAAAAAGTGTACCACAAACCGATAGAAGACTTGGCGGAGCTACGAACAAGGATTGCAGAAGCTGTAGAGTTCGTAAATAACGGACGATTCGCCCGTCAGATAAGCCGATCTTTTTTAAAAAGATGTAGGGCTTGTATTGCTGCTGAAGGAAGACAGTTTGAACATTTGCTGTAATTGAAATAAAATCTAATAATTTTACTCATTTTTTTATTATTTCATTAACCTATCCAAAGCTCAAGGCAAAAAATTGTGATGCCATTAATTTAAATAAGCGGCATTACTATCTGCCCCGCTCACACTTCATAAAATAGCTCTCTCCGTCTCTCTTACACTAAAATAATGTAAAGATACATTTCTGAAGGAAGGATAAAGGTACCTACGTCATTACAAAAAAAAAGTAAAAACAATGGTAAAAAACCGGCTTCGTAAACAAAAATTTTTTTTGACAATAATGTAACAAATAAAGTAGCAACTGTCATACCATTTTGGAATCCTTATTAAATGCCCTAACTTTTAAAGTTACTTGCCCAACCAGTGTAATACTTTTTTTTTTCAGGAAAGTGAGTTTAAATTGAACGAGAAAGTAAATTTCTCTCTTGATCTGGGAATGATTTGTCATTTTCTTTCAAAGTTAGAGCAATTGAGTAAAAGTTTAAGACTACTAGCTACAGGAGCATTACTCAGGGTTACGAAACAAAACAAAAATAATAAAAAAGTGGAAATTTGTAGAAATGGGAAGGAAAAACGCATCACAGGGTGTAACTTTTTCCGTTTTTTTTTTGGATGGTCATAGTTTTCAAAATATAAGACATAGATTTTTTTTATTTTTTTTCTGATAACTGGTATAATGTGGCCTACCACCCGGCGCCGGCTTGACGTCGCGTCCCGGGACACCCTGTATAGAGAAATATATACTTAAATACATAGAAAACATCCATGACTCAGGAACAAATATTCGCGCTCATCACACAAACATCTGCACTTACCGGGATTTGAACCCAGGACCGCTAGCTTCGTAGGCAGGGTCACTACCAACTAGGCCAGCGTGTCGTCGAAATCGACTTATAACCTTTTTCACCAAGTCCCCATAATTAGGGAAAAATCAAGAAATTACCTTTGCTAGTATCAAACACATCTGGATCGATTGGGCCCGTGTCGTAGTTGAAGATTTCCACCTTCATGTTGCGTGAGTGTGTAGTGTATGTACCTTTTTGCTGCCCCGTAAACCTAAAATTCATAAATATTGCTGTATTATAAATCCCATCAAAAACAAACATGTGAAAATGCGAGCCAAGTTCAATAAAACAGCAAATGTATGAAGTGACATTCGTTGACGCCTGTTATATCCAACATTACGTTTCTAATCAATTTAAATAATAATTATGATGGTAATATCATATTTTGATATGATGGTAACAAGTATTAACATACTAAACTTATAAATCTTATAAATCTTGTTATAAGATTACAATAGAATACGGATGCTGTATATATTTATTTTTAATCCAAAATTGCGTTTGACCTCAGTATTACCTGATGTTAAGTGTCGTGGTCGAGGGTGCTACGCTCTTACCCAGAAAAGGAACTATTCAATCTTGCCTAGAACAGCACGTTACACGCAGGGAGAGCATTCCACTCCATGGCAGTGCGAATAAGAAATGACGCAGCATTCCGCTGCATCCGACCCATTGGGAATTAGACTACATGCTGATGGAGACCCTCCCCGTCTGGACGATAGATGAGAGAAAGTGGAGGGTTGGATGAGGTCATGTAGTCCCTGGGCACACTCTCCATAATACACCTTGCAAAATACCGAGAGACAAGCGTGTTCACGCCGATGTTCCAAACTGAAGTTTGGTATTGACGAGAGACTCGTCGCCTATAAGTCTTCTAACTAGCTTGCTCTTGGGCTCTATTTATGTAAGATTTGGGAACGGTTTGAAAATAGTACATTATGATACAAGTGTGCTAAGTTGACCATTGTATACAAGGCGCTATTGTGTGCGCACGAGCGACAGCGAGTGCGCCACAAGAAAGCCGCGTATATTATGGTCACAGGCACACGTGTTACATACGACGTTTTTCAACACACTTGCGAAAAAAAAACAAGACTCTTCATTTAGTCAAATTTTAATTAATTATTAAAACAGTTGGTAAAATTACATTTTCGTTAATTATAACTTCACAATAATTAATCCAAACTATCTTCGTCACAGCCGTCAATTATTTACGAAAAATGGCGGCTGGGCGTTGTTTTTTTTTCTTGCCGCGATACCGATGCGCGCGCAAGGCTAAGGCGCGAACGAGATCGGCCAACAGCCAAATTTAAAATGTAATAATTCATGTTTAAAATACAAATTACAGAATTTTTTTAATGATTTTAATGAAATTGAGTTATTTTTTAGTAATAAAGCTGATTTCACCAATTTATTGAAATAAATATGTAGATAAAGTTATTTGCCGCATAAAAACTGTTTGTTGCTAAGAAAAAAAAAGGTATAACCCGACTAAATTATATCGCTTCTTCTTCGTAATTACAACTTGGTACTAGGCTACAAATGTAAATTGTTTTGGTTAATAAACTAAAGGCACTTGTGCGTAATATACTGAAAAAGCACGCGTGTTTAATATCTAGGTTTATGAGCCAAAAATCGGTGGAATAAAAAGGTCGTTTTGAGCAAGTGTGTTGAAAATACCGTTAAATTATGGTTCTTAACAAGAATTTTGTTAACGCTCGCTCCGAGCGAAATCGATTCGCGAGCGTTATGATCGCTGGGATTAACTTGGCATTTTTAGTTTTTGATTCTTCAAGCAGTTGGATGGTGGGTAGTTCGTTTACACAGATAGGCTCGGAGAGGAGAGCAGATTTTTATCACAACGGAGTTTTGAGTTATTGTAATAAGGTTTATTTTTACGTGTGCTTTTGACAAAAGAATGGCACACGTAAAAATAACCAAATTACAATGGCTCAAAACTCTGTTTCCAACGTGATAAAATCTGCTCTCCTCTCCGAGCCTGTCTGTATGAACGGACCTTAACTTCAAGCTGAGCAAGTGAAAATGCAACAAGCTAGTTAATAGGGAAGGAAAGAAGATAGAACGATGACGGTGTGAACAAACGTCCGTTTTTACAAGATCCCTTTTAACGGATCATGTATCTTGTTATCGTTTTTTTTACTGGATCCGGAATTAGTATTGTGTGACCTCGCTCAGACAACTACATACTTACGCCATTAAATAACGGACCTGTAAAACGAATCGGCATGTGTACGCGCCCTTATTTCGAGCAAGAACAGTTTTATGTCACTCAAAAAATGAGAGCCATTTAAAAGAGATTTTGGCCATTTGCAACGTCAAAAGATGGCGGATGTGTAATTTATTTAAGTTTTTATTTTTGTGTTCAAAGTTCTTTTCTGTTAGTACTTTTAATGCCTTTGTGTTGCACAGTGATAGAAGACTTGGACTTATTTCGTATATCTGGCATCTTACTTCTCGTTTCAAGTGGACTCGCAGTGGTACAGAGGTTAAAACTATCTTGGCCTCTGTCCTACATATCACCGTACAACGTCGCTCCCAACCTTCCTAGAGAAGATTGGATTGTGTTTTATTGCTATATTGATTTATACTCGTATATACTTGACACTGGCGAAATCACTTCATTGTGGAAACGCCATATCCCCGCGGTAGTAGCTATTTAAGTCGACGCGGGGCATAGAAAATATAATAATAATAAAAGAGATTTTCTCTTAGTTGTCAAAAATAAAGTATAACCAAAGATAGTAACAAAAGCAATTTCTTTAGTGCTTCAACTAACCATTCCATCCACCTACCGCCAATCAGCAGTGTTCGTGTATCATGTTCCGGTTTGGGAATAAGACAGCCGGTGTAATGACTAGCATATAGGCATTCCATCGTAGTCCTCAGGGTTGGCAACGCATTTTCAGTCTTAGGCTTGCAGTCTTTTGAATGCGAATGTCTATGGGTCACAGTTTCCACTTACCATCAGGTGGCTTGTGTGCTCGTTTGCCTACTCTATGACATAAAAAAATTAACATCTTTGAAGCTGTATCTATCGTTTTGTTAGGCTTGGAATCAAGACGCTTATGCTTATATTTTTTTTCAGGGTTTTCACTTTGAACAGAACCGAAATAATATTGATTCTGTTCTACCAGAATCGATATGAAAATGTTTTATTTGAAATGTACGGCGTTTCCGACGAGCTGCTTAAAAAAATTTATCAGGTATGCATGACGTATGCTTACCGAATTGGCACTTTTTGCATGACACCGTCCTTGTCCGGCCTATTCACGATGTAAAACACAATTACAGTGTAACCAAATTTATATAACATGCTATTCTGCCATTTTTCCAGTACCTGTCCGCGTACTGTTTCAGCCCCTGAAATTATAAAAAAAAGTTTACAAAATATTTTTGTTACTGCTCATTTGTCACCCCTAGGAAAAATGAGGGATGTTATAAATTTAAGAGTGTTTCATTTTCACACCCAATATTTTATTAATTCATGTCTTTAAATTTTGTTTTTCATTTAATAAACATTCCACTTATTATTGAATGCATGATAACCAGCTCGCACCGGAAACTTTGATATCACTAGTGGCGGTTGGGCACGTCACGGGAAAGGGCGAAGGTGTAACCCTAACCAAACGGTAAAGGGTTATAACCAGGGGTCGTACTTTTGAAGCCGATGACGTCAAAATGACAAAATTTTACAAACAGGGCGCTCTGGCTTTATTTGGCAGGTGTTAAGGTATACAGGGCGTCCCACGGCTATGCCACATGGAAGGAAAGTACCTTAAATATTGTAGATGGAACATTTTACTGAAAGAAGACATTATTTAATTTAAAAAACAATTTAAACTGCATTCATAGATATTTGAATAATTACATGGTTGAACCGGGAATCGAACCCGTTACACGAGAAAAATAATTACCCTGTAGCTTTATCATACCGATCGAATGGCTTCATCATAAGGATTATTTTTTGTTAAATAACTTAGTGTCAGAAACAAAAGGAAGACCATGAATTTTAACATTTGATGCGAAATTTTGTTCAGAAAAATGAAATGCTGACATTGCCGTAAGGACATACAACTGACATTATCATAAATACCTATTACTAATAAATGTACCCACTTGAGAAGTACGCATCATTTCCCTATTATAATTTAAGTGCATGATAAAATGATAAAGAGATACGTAATTAATAGGTACCTGGTTGTATGCAACAAATTGAGCCGTATCCTGACAAATAAGATGGCTCCCGAGAAGCCCAGATCTAACCCCGTTAGACTTTTTTTTATGGGGTTATGTCAAAAATTTAGTTTACAAGAACCAGTATGAAAGTGTCCACGAGCTACAAACAGAACTTAGACGTATTATTCTAAATATCCACCACAACAAGATCAAAAAATCGACAGGGAGCGAAATACTCATTTTGAGCATTTGATAAATTTATTAATTTTGTATTAAAAATGTTAAAATTCATGGTCTTCCTTTTATTTCTGACACTGTTATTTAACAAAAAATAATCCTTATGATGAAGCCTTTCGATCGGTACGATAAAGCTACAGGGTAATTATTTTTCTCGTGTAACGGGTTCGATTCCCGGTTCAACCATGTAATTATTTAAATATCTATGAATGCAGTTTAAATTGTTTTTCAAATACAAATAATGTCTTCTTTCAGTAAAATGTTCCATCAACAATATTTAAGGTACTTTCCTTCCATGTGGCATGGCCGTGGGACGCCCTGTATATTAACTAAACGGTAAAATGATTACAGCTTAATCGCAATCAAAATACGTATCACGGCAGCATATTTTTTTTTCACTACTCATTTACTACAATGGGCCAATTGATAAAAAATCTTTTATGTATGTAGATACAATTAAATTAGTTTTTATTACACCATAAAAACAGTTTTTTTTAAATGGTAATGTTATTCGATGATTTTTGCCACAGTCCTTCTCAATCAAATAGTTTCATTTACGTTTTAGGTCTGAAGTAGGTATTAATATTTTACGCGTCAATAGATTACTTAACTCATTTTAAATTATTAAATGATTGACGAGTAATGGTTAATAATTACAATAAAAGCATTTGCATCAAGTAGTTACTAGACCAACCTGTCGATCGTCAATTCGTCAATTTGGCAGGTTGATTATCAGCGTTATCATGTTGAGATATGCACTTACCGACAGGTATGAAGCCAGTAATTTGAGGAAAGACAGTTAACAAGACTGGTATAGGACGTTCCCTGGTCCCAGTCATATTTATACAGTAATTTATGTTTGCGTTGGCTTCGGTATCTGACAAAGGGAATGTCTGCAAACGAAACGATTACTCCATTTACTCGGTATGCATTAAAAGTGCCCAACGATTTACAAGGTGACATTGAAGTAGTGATAAGGCTCGGTAATTGATGGCCAGTTACAGGAAACAAAAGCAAGTCAATTTGGTACTTAATTAAATCACTGATGAAATAAATCATGGTTACCCTATTAACAGAATCATACCCCCATAATAAAATACTATAATACTTAAAAGTAACATTACAAGGTAATAAAGTAATAAATAATTATTTTAAGACCAACACCAATAAAATCATTACAAATGTAAGCTCTATAACATTAAATTAAAAATAGTGACTAGGAGAACAACATGACGAGGTCTCTACGTCAGGAACGATAAACGAAATAACTAACTGAAAAACAGACAGCACCCGTTCACGAGTATGACGCGTAGCTCAGCCATCGCCTCCCTCCACCATGTGTTCGGGAAGGTGGCGACCCGATCAACGCCGCCGCCGTAAGCAAAGAACTTTGAGTGAGCATGACATCGGCATATAACAGGGCCCATGTACGTAAATTACATGAGCTCTGTTATATGCCAGTAAAAAACGATGCATCTTTACATACCCAAGTTACCACTCCATAATCGTACTGAGGAGTTGATCCCAGTAATACAACATATCTTTCACCTTCGAAGTCAAAACGTGATTTGTTATTGATAGAGTCGTACCTGTGGGTAAATATTAATCTATACTCCGTTGTTTAGGTACTTAAAAAATGTAAACAATCCAAAACACGTGGCTTTCTTAAACAGCCAATTAAAACTGTTTTATCGCACTTTGACGTATCTGCTTCTATTGGCTGACGAACTATGTCACGTGGTTGCTTTGTTTACATTTTTTAAGTACCTTAATAAATGGAGTATAGACCAGGCCCTCTATTTTAGGCGGCAAAAACCATATCGTCTTTGAACTGTTATGATATTGTTCTTAACTTGGCCACCATTACTCTCTCAAGCAAATAAGAGCTGCTATCGAAACGTTAATGCATTACGCTAGCTAGCGTTTCTATTCGTTTCGTTTTAAACCAATCGCGTCACTGGTAGATCACGTGATTCGAAGAGTCACCTGATCTACATGTGACGCGATTAGTTTAAAAACGAAACGAATAGAGTAGCTAGCTTAGTTTTTTTTAATATTGAGTAGGCTATAAAGTAGTACAGTGATATAGAGAGTCACGTGATCTACCAGTGACGCGATTGGTTTAAAAACAATACGCTATGGTTTTGATTTGAGTCCGCACCTCCGGCAAGTGGTGCAAACTACTGGGAACTTTTATTCCCAGTAGTTCGCACTGCTGACAAATGGGAAAATCAAAATCCCAGTAGTTCGCAATGTGTTAAATTAAAATTACTTTTTTATATTCCTGCTCCTATAATACCATATGAAATTGAACACAGTTATGTAGAATCAAACAGTGCGAACTATTGGGATTTTGATTTTCCCATTTGTCCGCAGTGCGAACTACTGGGAATAAAAAATCCCAGTAGTTCGCACCACTTGCCGGAGGTGCGGACTAGTGGGAATTTTTATTCCCAGTAGTTTGCACTGCGGACTACTGGGAATAGCCCGTTTTTACCGCCAAAAATGAGGACCTGAGCTGCGTGATTCCATATTCTTTTCAGCCAGCATTCGCCAAGATATAAGGAGGTCGTCAAATGAATTAATAATATCATTACAAACTTAATTTGGACCCCATGTATAGTCAGCCACGAAACTCTTTAACCACTTTTGAATTTAAACGTCATTTAAATAGAGTCGAAAACTCTGTCGACACTCACCATTGGTAACCTTTCATGGTTGGGCCATCGTCAAAGGTTAACTCAAAACCAAACGAGAACACGTCACTGAATTCTAACGTTAGTCCTGAAACAACAGTTTTTTTTCTTAGGTAGTTATAATTGTAAACAGGATTTTTTTAAATGGTGTTCTTAAATAATCATCATACACCGGATTGACAGGGGCAAAAAAGTACCAGTGCTAGTGATTGATTAAATATCGACTAAGTTTATCGACAACTTTTTCGTGACATAATATAGATCATACATTTCTTGCAAAAGTTAGTCTACCTTTAACTTCTATATCTGAATGATCAGCTTTCCATGAAGATAAACGATCTATATTCTTTCTAGGCATTAGTAAACGACTTAAAAACGAAAAGGTTCTCAATTCGTCGAAATGCTAAAGAATATTTTTGTACTGAATGACTGTTATTCAATGTAATTTGAATGGTTGTCAAAAGTGACTCGAGTCTAGAGTCGATCTCAGATACTGATTGTTTATAGTTGCGATAAGTATATACAAAAGAGGGTTGCACATAATTAAAAGGTATTCAAACTTGGCCATTACTTGGATAATGAAGATTAAAAAATATTTTTATTGATGTCGATAACCTTAGTCGACATTTGATGAATCACTAGCACTGGTACATTTTTGCCCCCATCAATCCGGTGTATGATAATCATGTCCATAAACTAGCATACTATGTTAAAAAAAAATCGAACATTATTTTCTGAGGTTATGTCACGAATATAAATGCGCAAGTTTGTGTGTGTGTCTGCAACGGCTGGACTTTGGAATGGAGTTAGCTTATACCCTGAATTAACTCATAGGCGTTCGCGTAGAATAGGTTTTATGGTTATCCCATGTGAATTTGGATTATCATTATTCCCTCGTTAAAATTGAATTTTCCGGGATGAAAAGGTGCCTTTGTGTTAATCCAGGGAATAGCTATCTCCATTCTTAATTTCATCTTAATTCGTTGCATGAAGGAGTAACAAACATGCTGTTCGCGGGTGGTAGGACCTTGTGCAGGGTCCGTTCAGATCGCTACCACCATCTTATCCATTAACCTACCGCCAAACAGCAGCGTTCGGATTGTTATGTTCCGGTTTGGGGATAGGACAGCCGGTGTAATGACTAGCATAGAGACATTCCATCTTAGTCCTCAGGGTTGGCAACGCATTTGCAGTCTTAGGCTTGCAGTCTTGTGAATGCGAATGTCTATGGGTCACAGTGTCCACTTACCATCGGATAGCCTGTGTGCTCGTTTGCCTTCTCTATGCCATAAAAAAACACACGCATACGAACTTTCATATTTTAAATATTGGTGAGATTTGATTGCAAGTTGACATTGGCGTGGATTTGGTATCGTATCGTCCGTCATCGAGTAGAACAGATAAAATACATGTAAAATTAAAAGTACATGTAAATGTTTCAAGTTCGTGTGTGATTCAGTTATGGGGCTCTATTCTACATGGCAAAACCATATCACCTTTGACGTGTTATGGTTTAATTCGGCTGCCATTACTGTCAAGTGAATAAGAGCGATCATCACGTCGACAATTCCTATATGATAACATGCCAAAGCGATATTACTTTACCATGTAGAACACAAGTCAAGTAAAGTCAAATCATAAAACAAAAATAAAGTTAAAAAACGCTTTTTCAGCTAAAAACATTGTTAACCTTCTGACATACAAATGATAAGAAGCTGCATTCTTTACATACAGGTTCAACCTACAAGTATAATATAAGATATTTAAAAATGAATCCCTGTTTCCCTTGGACACGCCACAACTCGACTTAACTATGGTCTATGACACATGACAGGTGACGATTCGGTATACATTGCAAAGTTAACACGCTGATACATCACTGGGTTTCATATAAGCTGCGCCATGTACACTGAAATGTCACCTGTCACCTGACATGCTCGGTTTGGAGAAATAGGGGGCAGGCGGCCTGTGTCCTCTGCCCTAAAAAAAAAACATAACAAACCTCATGTAAACATTTTAAGTTTTAAAAGAAACGTGGAGATGTAAGTTCGGATCCTAACTAAGACCGACGAATTTTTTACGCTCTAATATAGTTTAAAACTCATGTAACTAATGTTGATTACCTATGTTAAATTTATCCTTAGCAGAGGCAAGCCCCACGGCGAGACAGAGTAGCACGGGGCGCAGCATGGCGGCGAACTGGCGCGCACCGGCGCGGGCGCACCTATATACGCTGCGGACGACACGTGACGCGATGCGCGGCAGGACAGGGGGTTCCGTTCAAGAACATACGGATATTCAGTAACAAAATCACGGCACCGTGTTGATTTTGTTAGAAATGCGTATATATCAGAGGAAAATGTCACACGAATTCAACTAGTCCCAAACTAAGCCGTATAGGCATGTACTCTGCGTAATAGACAATGATATCAAAACTTATCATCATCATCATCATCATCATCATCAGCCTATATTAGTCCACTGCTGGACGTAGGCCTCTCCCATTGCACGCCACCTATCACGATTTGCGGCCACTCTCATCCAGCTTCTGCCAGCCACCTTGAGAAGATCGTCGCTCCACCTAGTCTGAGAGCGTCCTACACTGCGTTTGCCGATCCGCGGTCTCCACTCAAGAACACGATAGCTCCAGCGGTTATCCGTTCTGCGGCACACGTGGCAGGCCCACTGCCACTTCAAACTGCTAATTCGATGGGCTACGTCGATAACCTTAGTTCTCTGTCGGATCACCACATTACGGATCCGATCCTTCAGAGAAACTCCCAACATAGCCCTCTCCATAGCTCGCTGAGCGACTTTAAATTTGTGGACTAGCCCCACCGTGAGTGTCCAGATTATCAACAAGATTAATCAAGGAAGATTATCAACAATATTTGTAGCTTTATATAATGCTAGACTAAGTACTCGTAGTACCATTGTAATATGAAATATGTTTAAAAAATGACTGACTGCTGAGTTTCTTGCGGCGTCTCTTCTCAGCAGTGGTCTCCTCTTGGGAAGCGCTGGTAGATTCTTGACGTGTAAAAGTGCCCGAGCGGTCTACTTACTGAATAAATTTCTTTTATCTTTTTTATCTTATCTTTTATCACCATCATCATTTGACTTAAGAGCTAGGCTCTTGTCGGTGGAGTAATTGCCACTTTTCTCCGTTCTCTGCCAGCTTTTTCACACATTGTCCTACTGTCCTATTTGGCTGAAGTAAGTAAGCCTAGGTCTTCCTGTTCCTCGTTTCCCTCAACTTTGCCCTCCAAAATGTTCATTAAGAAACTGACATGCCATATCAGGTGTCTCATCATCTGCCCTGTTCTATATTCTGTGTGTGATTTCCAAGAGCCGAGACGTGTGCCTATAATATTTGAGGAGTTCCCTTGATTTCTCTAAGATCCCGTCATCAGATCCTAATGTGTTGACAATGGGACACCCTTTCAAAGAAAATAAATATTTTTCATATCGGTTCTGCGGTCTTTGAATAATCGTGTATGTTACCCAAAGAAAATGTTGAGCATTCTTAGAACCTTTCGTTGTGTCTGCCATTGTTATTATCAAACTTGTCATTTGATGTTCAGTTTGAAGTTTATTATGACAGCGCATTAAACTGCTGAACATTTTCGTTGGGGTTCTGTACATTAAAAAAACTCCGACGAATTGAGAACCTCCTCCTTTCGAAGTCGGTTAAAATGGAAACTTAGTTTTTTATAGTTGGACTTGATTAAGGGTGAGAAACGTTATCATCCGGAGCGAATTTGCATGGATTTTTGACAGTTCTACGCGATTCAAGCGTCGCTTCACAATTCATTTAATATCGGTGGTTTCTCAAATTAAAAGTCAAAAGCTGATTACAATCTCTTCCGCTAGTAGTAAGGAAGGACATACAACAGATGCCTTAGCGAAGATGTATTTAAGAAGCGTTTCTATTAGTTTCGTATTTAAACCAATCGCGTCACTGGTAGATGACGTGATACGAAGAGTTACATGATCTACCTGTGACGCGATTGGTAAACGAATTGAATAGAGACGCTTGTTAGTGTAATGCATTTTGGTTTATACATCTATTTGATTTTGCCTTAATAGTGTTTTTACACACGAAGAGATATGTTCATGTAATACGCCGCCTCTGACTTAATATTTTTGTTACCATATTATTGCAACCTCATAAAACGAGGTAAAATATACAATTCCAACAATTGTCTTACACGTAGACAATAAAATAAATAACTTATTTTAGTGCTAGGTAATACGAGTTTTTCTCATTCTTCGGTAACATTGATAACCCAATATGGCATTTTGGTAACCTAGCAATAACTTCAGGTATTTGGGTTCGTCTTTTACAGTTTATAAAAATTACCTACATTTTATTCAGTGTCGTCACAAGTCGCCATGGATTTGGTGCACACGACAGCTGTTACACGATGTCACCATTTTGAAAATTCTGACTCTTCGGAAACCTGGCCAGTATTCTTAACCATCGCGTCGGAGGGCATTTGCAACGTCAAAAGATGGCGGATGTGTAATTTGTTTTAGTTTTGTATTTTTGTGTATTTAGGTGTTCAAAGTTCTTTTCTGTTAGTGATTTGTACTTTTTGTGCCTTTGTGTTGCACAGTGATAGAAGACTTTGACTTATTTCGTGTATCTGGCATCTTATTTCTCGTTTCAAGTGGAGTCGCAGTGGTACAGAGGTTAAAACTATCTTGGCCTCTGTCCTACATATCACCGTACAACGTTGCCCCCAATCTTCCTAGAGAAGATTGGATTGAGTTTTATTGCTATATTGATTTATACTTATATATAATTGACACTGGCGAAATCACTTCATTGTGGAAACGCAATATCCCCGCGGTAGTAGCTGCTGAAATAGCCGTAGGGCACAGAAAAAAAAACCATCGCGTCAGAAACGGCATATATTTCAAAACAGCATTATAATTTCGATTCCGCTTGAACAAAATCCATATTATTTCGGTTCTCATCCAAAACAAAATATAGCTGTTCCTGCTCAAAATAACGGTTCATTTCGCTCGGCAATTTGTTCGCACCGCCATCGTTCTTTCGTCTTTGCTACCCTATTAGCTAGCACTTTAGTAACATTAAATTTTCCCTTGATCAGCTCAAAGTCAAACCACGCCATCTGCATGAATTCAATTGCAGGAAGAATAGAAAACCAAAAATACTAGGTTTATCCCAGCGATCATATAACGCTAACGATAAGTTTTCGCTCCGAGTGAGCGTTTACGAAATACCTAGTTAAGAACCATAATACTCGTAAGCTGGCAATTTTCGAACCATTCCCAAGCCCTCGCTGCTGACACTTGCCGCGCGATGTCGCCAGATATGTCAAGTATTCGCTCGACTACGATTAAAGTAATTTAAGCAAACGTTACATAAGTAACAGTCGGCCGGTACGGATCCCTTACAAGTTGGAGTCGCACTTGGCCGGTTTTTTTATACACGTGTCTCTCCTCACTGCAGTAAGATAGTACGTATATAACCGAGTACAGGTGCGATAGTAGGTATAGTGATCTGCTAACCATGTTTTACTTGGTGGTGCTTGGTCTCTCGGCGATCCTTGGCCCTGGCTACACTAATGGAAGTATGTTGTTTTCTTAAATGTTCAGTCTCAGAAGGTCAGGCTTCCTATTACTAATACCTCCTCACCACAGCATTATACTGAGTTGGAACCTTGTTGGCACGACAACTCGTGCATTCCGTGTATTTTTCTTGTGTAGTGGAAGTAGACAACAACAATCAATTGATTTCTTAAAAGTTATAAAACCTCAATTGGTTTTCTGGCTTGACTCTAAGTCCTAAATATTGTACTTCGTAATTTAAAAAGAAGTTGTTTTGATAACGTAATCTAGGATATTTTAGTATACAGTATTTTTTGTTTTGCCATCTTTTGCTTAAACATGAAGATTTCGTGGCCTGGATATTCGTGGGCATGCTTCATAGGGTTGCCCATGGGAAAAACAGTTGGCTTCCAAATGTACTATCAGCCCCATGTTTAGTTTAGTTTAGTTTAGTTATTTATTCATCAATGTAATGTTACAATATTAATTGCATTGCATGTCAAAAAATATGAAACTACATTGGTATCGTCAACATTAATACAAAAATAATAAAATGGTAATAAAATAAAAATAACACACAAATAATCAAAGACAACATTAATAAGTACATAATCAACTAATAAATAAATGGTCAGTTTCCGAAGTCAATATGCAAGAAGTAAAGGTCAAACAAACAATAATAATTTTACAATATAAGTGTCATAAATTCATCGACGGAGTATAATGGATAATCCAATAAAAGGTTTCTAAGCTGATGTTTAAATGCTTCGTCGGATGTTACATTTTTAAGTTTAGCGGGTAAGTTTAGCGGGCTCATAGTATGTAGGACCGATGACCGATGACATGGGACCCGGAACCACCATAAAACGTTGATATAGTGACGTTATGATTCAAGGCACTGTGACACCCCTCCATCATGGGTCAAGGTTCCATTGGGCAGATAGAAACACCAGCTACTTTTAGTGTTTGTCCTTGCGATTTGTTTATGGTCATGACAAAAGCTGTTTTTAGAGGGAATTGATCTATTTTGAAGTTAAATGGTAAATCTGTCGGAGTTAAAGGAATGTTTTGTTTTTGAGGTTTATGCTACTTGTTGCCGTGTTAGACCCGGTTAACTTTTAATATGAGTAAACTCTAAAGTTTAAAAATAACTAATAGTTTTTTTTCTTTTGTTTAGTGTTTTATTTCAGCGAGGTGTACACCGTGACAGCCGAGTATCTTGGTAGTTCTGGAACAATACGACAATGGTATGTCAATATTTCCACCCTAAATATAAACCCCCGACTCAATAAGAGGGAGGTAAAGTCAAGAGCAACGAAAACGGGTCACTTTATATAATTTAAATCGGTGTATTTTGGGATCTGTTTTTCTGTCTGTGACATCATAGCTACCAAACAAATAGAACAATTAGAACTACATTTTTTAATGCAGTCTTAAGATTGTAGTCTTGAGAATCCAATCGTCTATGGGTCACATATCCCGCTTATGTATGTATGTAAATTATTTATGGTACAAAACACTGAAATTAAAATAAAACATTTACAGAAAAGGTAACTGCGTGAACTGAATATCATCAGGTGGTCTGTGTGCTCGTTGGCTTTCTCAATGCCATTAAAATAACTGTTACGTTTTGCTGTCCGAATCCGCCGTCGGAGGATTTTAGCAAAAGGCATATGAAGCCCGCGTGCACTGGTTCAAGGTGTCCGCCGGTTTATTTATTTATTGGTAGGAAATCCAACAGTTACACTTATAACATATGAAACAACAATAAGAGACACAAAACCAATTAAAGGATTTCACATGTAGTGACTGAGTAGCAAACTTAAAGTTTAATACAAACTTCAAATGTACACGCACTTTCACTACACACTAGCGCAAATAAAAAGTAAAATTAAAACTACTAGTAAATACCAGCCAGAGGCAGATCGCCAAAAGGTTCTCTTCCCTATGGCACACAAAACATGCTCAAACAACAAAATTCGCAATCAAACATCGCCTCACGGAAGGGATCTTACAATTGAATATATCAATATCAAGCTTATTCATATTTACCCAATTATTCAAGCCTTTACCAGCACGCGTCAGGAAACTATTTTGTCTGTACCTAGAGGATGCCAATTTAAGTGATATAGGGGGATAACTCCTTTTAGACCGAGTGGGAATACTAAATGATACGCAAGACAGCAACGCGTCTCAGACCTCAAAACACGCCGTGAAAAAGCACTATAAAATAAAATACAAGCCCTACACTCACCTCATGAGCCGCTACAGCCCAAGATTGGTGGATTTCACAAGTTTTCACAATGTTATTGCGAGCCGGCCGGCTTTAGCGCGTGAGTTTCTTACGCCATTTTTTGACTCTAGTTGCCGTCGTTTCCGTCAGATGGCGCCACTTGTTGCGATCGCGCTTTTCAAACCCCGATGAGCGAGATAAATATATACAATATAATGTGTGTAAGTGAAGGTAGGTGATGTGCAGTGATCGGGGAAAACGGTGCAAAACTTTAACAAAACTTGTAAAGCTGACATAAAGGAGAACTTGCAACCAAGAAAACCACACAAAATTATTAAAAAATAAGAATTATAATATTGGTAGATTAGTGTTCAATTTAACTCCATATCAGAGTCTGATTTGGTACAATGATTATTAATAGTTTCATGGCTGTAATGTAAGTTTTGTTAAGTTTTGTTAATCCCGATCACTGGTGATGAGTAATGTTGAAAGTAGTGTCGCGTTCAAATCGCTGGCACTGTTTAATAACGTTAAAAATGGAACAACCACTATTAATTATATTTATAGGTCTGCAAAATAATTAAAAGAAACATATAATTATCTGCATTATTGACAGGTATGACGCAAAGTATGAACAGACGCGAATTGATTTTAACAAGGGATCGATTCAGCTCGCTTTTCTGATGCCCAGCGAGGGCCATCCGTATGGAAGGGCAAAGCAGGTCAGTTACTTAAAAATAGGCAGATAGTCAGATCAAAGTAATCAGATCGGAAAATCTGTACAGCGTGTCACAATCTTACAATCCTACTAATACACTCAGTAGCAAAAATAACGGGTCAGAGTGCGTTTTTCATACAAACGAGAGTATTTCGAAGCCTTAGTTCCTCGCCGGGGGTTGTTTTGAGTGAGGTTTAAAAGTGGATACTCCGAGGTTCAATAGAGGAGGTCAAAATTTGTTAAGATACCAAACTGATCGCACAATCGCATAACAAAACAGCGGGAGAGTTTGGGTCAGCACTTGGATTTCCTTACATTTCATTGCCATTTGAGATGTTTTTTCTGAACATGCAATTCCGGCGTTATCCGCAGATTCATTCGGTTGGGTATCCTAGGCACTCTGGAAGTCCTGTATCGATGCTCGGCGTATTCATCATCAGATTTCACTAAAAGCATTCTCTGGCGAGGAACCAAGGCTTCGAAATAGCCTCTTTGGTATGAAAAACGCACTCTGACCCGGTATTTTTACTTCTGTGTGTATTATGAATGCGAAAGGTGGTTGTGTGTGTGTGCGTTAGTTTGTTACTACGCTGCAACTTTGATGAAATAGTTACAGATTGACATTTTCAAAAAAAAAAAAAATTTCGGTGTGGGGACAAGACCACCGGCGAAATTAGCATAGAGTCATCCCATCTTAGTCTTCAGGGCCTAAAACATTTGTGGTCTTAAGATTGCAATCTCTAGATTGTAGCTTCCCAAGTACGTTCAGGTAATTCGTGTGGTTCTATGCCTTCGCCATGGCTTATTTTAAATAATATAAATAATTTATATACATTTCAGATCATCCCAGTGTCCACCGAGACCCATCTCAACATGAAGAAATGCACTATATACGAGGGCTCAAAAAAACACAATTTTCTGTATATGAAAAGCATTTTACCTAGGCAAGACTATTTTCAAGATGTAGGTAAGTGAAAATGTTGAGATAAATAGGAGTACCTACCTATGCAGTACTACAGTGCGGGGTAAATGATGAATCATAGGTTTCAACGCCTTCTAACAACATATAATGACAAACTAGTTAAAACCATTATCAAAACTTTTATGTGGTGATCTTGCACCATCTTATACATATACACTTAAGTAGGTGTTTCTTTGTTTGTTTTTTGTTTTTCTCTCTCTATCTCTCTCGTAAGATTTTTGGCATGTTTTCCTGCTGTACTTATTTGATATTATATTAAATTGAATGTTTATAGCTTTATATAATGCTTAGAGTAAGTAGTACCATTGTTATATAAAATATGTTTAAAAAATTACTGACTGCTGAGTTTCTTGCGGCGTTTCTTCTCAGCAGTGGTCTTTCAGTTTCCTTACCATGAGGTACAATTTCCTTAAAAAATCTAATTCGTCCGTCAATTGCATTATCAAAAAATATTAATCACGTATTTTTTCTTTTGACAATTAAACAAAAAATGACGAAGATAAACTGCGTTGAAGTTTCGCGTGACGTCACACTTTTTACCCCGTTGTGACGTCACGAGCCCCCACTCCCGAACAAGATTTTGATTGATTTGATAAAGTAAAAAATACATGTTCAATATTTTTTTGATAATCTTACTGACGGACTAGTTAGAATTATTTTTTTACACACACCCCTACTACCATACTAGCTAGCGAGTTGAATGCTCCTGTTCCTCGCACTCTATAAACATACTGCGAGGTCAGTGAGGGACAGAGCATTCGACTCGCTAGCGAGTACGCCAATTGTAACTGATGGTAAGTGTACTGTACATTGAAACTATGGAATAAACTTCCCTCCACTAAGTTTGCTCTGCACCTCCAGTCCTTAAATGCGGCATAAGAAATGCCTTCACTGAAAGGCGACCACTTGGCTGTGCTCCTGGCATTGTCCAACTGGGCCTTTATTCCCGACGGTAAAAAACATAATCGTCTTTGATCTTATGGTATTGTTTTGACGTCATTACTGTCAAGTAAATAAGAGTTATCAAAACGGTGACAATACGATTTTACTAAATATGGTTTATACCGTGTTGAATGCCCTGCTCGTTTGCCTTTTATAGCTATAAAAAAATATGTTGTTATGCGACTCAGTCCTGTTTTAGATTTATGATTTTTTTTATATTGTTGAATGTTGTCTTATGAAAAATTCTCCGTTACTCCTTAAAATGTTATTTATTTTTGTAAATATAGTAAGAATCCAAAATTATCTTAAGTTTTTCCTTTGCCAAATTTCTGTCATTTCTTTTCCAGGACACGAAATAATCCATGAGGAAAACGCTACAAAGTTCTGGTATCCTATAACTGTGTATTACGATGACGAGATACTAGTTGAGGCAGACGTCTATTTTTGGACAGCGAGAAAGATGTTACATGGCAAATTGGAATATATACCACTCAAGTAAATGATATTTCGCGAGGGTTTTGTTCCCCGATTCACCGTAATCCCGTTTCTTCGGATTCCTATTTATGTATGAAAATTCATTAAATTAAGTACATTATTCAATCTACCTACCTGGAAAGGAGGGTTAAAGATTTCGGCTGGGGGATGTGTCGTCACGCATGACAATAATTGAGTAATAATACAATCACTCAGACGTAATTTATTACATAGTGGAGCGACGGTAATTGCAGTTTCTTTTGATGTTGAACAATCCGACGAGACAAGAATCCGACGAGACATGAATCCGACGTGACAAGAATCCGACGAAACATGAATCCGACGAAACAAGAATCCGACGAAACATGAATCGGACGAAACATGAATCCGACGAGACAAGAATCCGACGAAACATGAATTCGACGAGACAAGAATCCGATGAGACAAGAATCCGTCGAAACAAGAATCAGACGAGACAAGAGCCCGACGAGACAAGAATCAGATGAGACAAGAACCCGACGAGACAAGAATCCGACGAAACATGAATCCGACGAGACAAGAATCCGACGAAACATGAATCCGACGAAACATGAATCCGACGAGACAAGAATCCGACGAAACACGAATCCGACGAAATATGCATCCGACGAGACAAGAATCCGACGAAACATGAATCCGATAAGACAAGAATCCGACGAGACAAGAATCCGTCGAAACAAGAATCAGACGAGACAAGAGCCCGACGAGACAAGAATCAGACGAGACAAGAACCCGACGAGACAAGAACCGGACGAGACAAGAATCCGACGAGACAAGAATCCGACGAAACATGAATCCGACGAGACAAGAATCCGACGAAACATGAATCCAACGAGACAAGAATCCGACGAAACATGAATCCGACGAGACAAGAATCCGACAAAGCAGGAATACGATGAATGGGGAACAAATTTGATTAATTCACTGGTGATTAATTGGAGTTTTAACCGTGGTCATTATTGGGTTTATTCTTGAATCACGGACACTGATTCCTTAGAATGTTTTACTTTGCCAAATTCACATTTCATCGACAGGCAAATGTGATAATTGTTTGGTGATAACAAATCTTAACCAACGTAACCAAACAGATAATCAAAAGTACTTAGACTTTACTAACGCACTCACTTAAACTCTCTCTTATTAGAAAATGAGATGACTTATCCCATCGGAATAACATGCAAAGATCCTCTGAAAGGTTTTATTACTTCAGGTAAAGATTAACCATCTCCTTTCTCTTGTTGTTTCAGATTTGATGTCAGAATTCATGATTTTTATAGTGGTACTTATTCTTACTACTCGACCGTATATTCTGATTATGACACTGCTCCAATCGACAGTGGAACCTTTGCAATTGATTACAGTAAGATCAAAATTAAAATTAGGCTTATAAGAATATAAATAATATAATACAATATTATGGCGTCGGGAAGTGACGACCCCACCGCCCGTCGTGTGGTAACTGCTCACGGCGCAGTCAGTCAACCGACGAACGGCGGTCAAACCGTTCCGAGATGGGCGGAAGCCAAATGCCAGACACAGGACGGGCTGCAGCGTCCTGTGATATACTTCCGCCCCACTGCGATCCCCAACACGCTCGCCAAGCGTGGGGATTATGGCACTAACCCCCCCTTATGGTGTACACCAAAAAACCACGGCCCCTAGTCCCCGGCGGCTCCGCTAGCCCGGCCCAAGGTAGCGGGTTCGGTAACGGCGGAGCAGGGGGTGCTAAGAATCTCCGGCAGAGATCTGGCTACCACCACCAAACGAATCTGGCCCTGGTGACACACAACTGCCGCACGCTCAGGACTGACGAGAAGATCCTAGAACTGGAAGAATGTTTGGACAAGTTACGATGGGATATCTTAGGGTTATCTGAAGTCCGAAGACAGGGAGAGGACTCGATGATCCTGAAATCCGGTAACTTGTTCTACTACCGGGAAGGTGACGCCCTGTCACAGGGTGGTGTCGGGTTTATCGTCCGTAAGTCGCTCGTCAACAACGTGGAGTCGATCGGGAGTGTGTCGACAAGGGTGGCGTACCTGATACTCAGAATTACCAAACGGTATTCGCTGAAGGTCATCCAGGTTTACGCCCCCACTTCGACGCATTCTGACGATGAGGTGGAGGCAATGTACGAGGACATCTCGAAAGCCATCCAGACCTCTAAAACGCACTACACGGTGGTGATGGGCGACTTCAACGCGAAGTTGGGCATGAGAGAAGGTAATGAGCTGAGAGTGGGACACTTTGGTGTTGGCAGGCGAAATCCCAGGGGCCAGCGGTTGGCTGAATTCTTGGAGAGGGAAGGACTCTTTATGATGAATTCCTTCTTCAGGAAGAAGCCACATCGCAAATGGACCTGGATTAGCCCGGACGGGTCGACAAAAAATGAGATAGACTTCATCTTGTCTACCAAACGCCACATATTCAATGATGTCTCTGTGATCAATAGGCTAAAGACTGGCAGTGATCACCGAATCGTAAGAGGCACATTGAATATCAACACAAGGCTTGAAAGGTCACGACTGATGAAGTCTACGCTCCGTCCAACCCCAGTCCAATGCCAAAACCCCGAAACCTTCCAGCTCGAACTCCAAAATCGCTTCGAATGCCTAGCAGAATGCGAGTCTACGGACGATCTGAACAACGGGTTTGTACAGGCTGTCCAAGCTGCTGGGTCGAAGTTCTTTAAGACCCGCAGCCAGAAAAGAACCCAAAAACTCTCAGACCACACTCTTAAGATCATGGACGAACGGAATGAAATGCGGCTGCAGTCTTCAGTGGACATGCAGAAGTACAGGGGGCTTAACAGACAAGTCTCTAAGTCATTACGGACAGACCTGCGCACCTTTAATACTTCGCGTATTAAAGATGCTATCGAGCGAAACAAGGGCTCTAAGGTGTTCGCTAGGGATTTGTCTGTTGGGCAGACCCAGTTGATGAAACTGAAGACCGAAAATGGCACCGTAATTTCGTCCAAGGCCGAGATTTTGAGTGAGGTTGAGAAGTTCTACGGACAGCTGTACAAATCAACTCGACCCGTTGAAAGTTTGGCTACAGATCCCAGAGCCAAACTCACCCGACATTACACCGAAGACATCCCGGACGTCAGCCTGTACGAGATCAGAATGGCCCTGAAGCAACTGAAGAACAATAAGGCGCCAGGGGACGACGGAGTTACGGCTGAGCTTCTGAGAGCGGGTGGAATGCCGATACTTAAAGTCCTCCAGAAGCTCTTTAACTCTGTTATTCTCGAAGGCGGTGTTCCAGAGGCGTGGACCAGAAGTGTGGTGGTCTTGTTCTTTAAGAAAGGCGATAAAACCTTATTGAAGAACTACAGACCCATCTCACTTCTGAGCCACGCTTATAAGTTGTTTTCAAGGGTCATTACAAATCGACTCTCACGCAGGTTCGACGACTTCCAGCCTCCTGAACAAGCCGGTTTCCGGAAAGGCTTTAGTACCATAGACCACATTCACACGCTGCGCCAGATTATACAGAAGACTGAAGAGTATAATCGGCCCTTATGTCTAGCGTTCGTGGACTATGAGAAGGCCTTCGATTCGGTCGAGACATGGGCGGTGCTCGAGTCACTACAGCGGTGCCACATCGACTATCGATATATCGAAGTGCTGAAGTGTTTGTACAAAAATGCCACTATGTCAGTCCGGCTCCAGAACCAGAGCTCGAAACCGATTCAGTTGCAGAAAGGTGTGAGACAGGGAGATGTCATATCTCCGAAACTGTTCACCGCTGCACTGGAAGATGTCTTCAAGCTTCTGGACTGGGAAGGACTTGGCATCAACATCAACGGCGAGTACATCACTCACCTTCGATTCGCGGACGACATCGTAGTCATGGCAGAATCGCTAGAAGACTTGAGTAAGATGCTCGGAGACCTCGATAGAGTTTCCCAACGGGTGGGCCTGAAAATGAACTTGGACAAGACGAAAGTCATGTCCAATGTTCGCGTTTTGCCAATACCGGTTCACGTGGGGAATTCTCAACTTGAAGTTGTTGATCAGTACGTATACCTGGGACAAACTGTCCAACTAGGTAAATCCAACTTCAAGAAAGAGGTCGATCGCCGAATCCAACTCGGATGGGCAGCGTTCAGAAAGTTAAAGCGGATCTTCTCGTCCAAAATACCGCAGAGCCTTAAGTCGAAAGTCTTCGACCAGTGTGTGCTGCCAGTGATGACTTATGGATCAGAGACTTGGCCGCTGAATGTGGGCCTCATAAATAAGCTCAGGGTCACTCAGCGTGCAATGGAAAGAGCTATGCTCGGAGTTTCTTTGCGCGATATGATCCGTAATACGGTAATACGCCAGAGAACCAAGGTAACCGACATAGCTCAGAGAGTTAGCATGCTGAAGTGGCAATGGGCAGGCCACATAGCTCGGAGAACTGATAACCGTTGGGGAAGAAAAGTTCTCGAGTGGCGGCCCCGCACCGGTGGACGGAGTGTTGGACGGCCTCCCACCCGGTGGTCTGACGACCTGGTTAGGATCGCGGGGAGCCGCTGGATGCAAGCGGCTCAAGACCGTGACTTGTGGCGCTCTTTGGGGGAGGCCTTTGTCCAGCAGTGGACGCCCCCGGGCTGATGATGATGATGATGAATACAATTGAAAACACTTACTCAATGATCTGGTTCATTTCCAACGCTCGTAAAATACAGATATAGAAGACTAGCAAAACAAAAATAAAACGTTGCCTTAGATAATGTCGTCTATATGTAAAATAAATAACCCCCCTCTTATAACTTCATATTAAATATTGTAGCATATGTCCCTCCCACAATCAAGACAAATGTAAGGACACGTCATATGTTAAAACACATCAAGGCGTTTAAGCTGCCGAGCATGCCAAAGAGTATACATACATACATGCATATTTGCACAGACTTGTAAAACATAACCTTCTTTCTGAAGAAGTCAGGTAAAAAGTGCTCGTGCTCTTTTACGTATTGTATGTAAACTATTGATTGCACAAACAGACAATAACAAAGTAAAAAGGAAACAAAAACACTTCAATACACAATTTTGTGTGGTTTTTTTCCAAGAATCAAGGGCACTGTTGGTGATACTCGTACTCGTACAAGGGTAGCTTCGAAACTTGATCCTTAACGTAAGCTAAAGTGTGAACACTGCAAAACTTGATTCAGCTATTTTACCGCCAAAACATTTAGAAGATTATAATGTTAAGACTGCAAACCTAAGTCTGCCAATGCGTTGGCATTCCTAAGGACCAAGATGAAATGCCTCTATGCTAGTTATTTCACCTGTTGTCCCGACACCGAAACCGAACAAGAAACACGAAATCATGCTAATGTCTGTTTAATTCATTATCATCCCAGATTTACGTTGCCATCATCGTAACATGAGTGACGGCGATAAGGTCCTCGATGCGTTATCCAATCTTCCCTTTCCCAGCAAGATCTTAGAACTGAATGAACACTTAAATCAACACGGGAATGAGGAGCTCAAATTTAGACAGGGCATCGTCGAACGCAATAGGAGGTTAGTATGACCATTTGATTGTGTTTTTATTTTGCTACTCCTGTTTCCTAGTAATAAATGCCGGAGTAACTAATGAAGTAAAGATTAAGAAATTGATATAACAAATGAAAAACTAGGAAATATTTTAAATTGTGTTCGGGAAACACGACCAGCATAATTCCAATTATCATTGTTCAAAACTTGCATCATCTAATTCTATATCTGAAGACCTCAATGTAACTGCATATAATTTGACGTGTAATGTAATTTGTACAATACACAATACAATACAAAACACTTTATTGAACACCAAACAAAACATTACAGAGATCCAGTAAAATTAAAACAAAAACAACAGGTAAACAACAGGCGGTCTTATCGCTAGTTAGCGATCTCTTCCAGACAACCTTCCTTCTTTTGTACTGTGTTATATTGAGTAATAACATATGAAAATGAATCTGAATCTAATTCGTCACCAAAAAATTAAGAGCAACCTTAAACGGAGTTAGCTAGTTAGTGGCTGTGTGCGTCTCGCTCCGTCGGGTCCCGGCAGAATATCAGCGCTGCCGCAGCAATGCGCGCAGCACATGCTGAGTCGGCGCCCTATCATAACTATGCCGTGACATCTGAATCACGCATCTTAATTTAAGTTGTAGTTTTTATAGTTTTAGGTTTTAATGGTTTTTTTGTTCATTTTACCTTATTTTCATTTTGTAAACGTGTTTCAATTTGTCATGGCGTAATATGTGAATAAAGATTTCTATCTATCTATCTATCTATTTATCTAAGTTGTTTCGTCACATCTTTTGTTGATAAAGCAGCTGTGTCAAAGGCACTTATAGCAAATTAACCTTTAGCCAGCCCGAAAAAGTTTAATGTACCAGCGTGATCCTGACGGGCTGTACATATTACTGCTGGACTCAGTGGATGATGACCTTTTGACATTCCCCAAAAGCCGTTGGGCGGCGGATTCAAAGCGTCACTTATAGGCTCCTGGGGTTTTTGACGTATGAATGATCACTGACTTGAGATTATCACATCGATTTAATCTACATAAAAATACGGAATTGAATACACGTTTGCGACTACGACCTCAAGAAATAACAGTAAAAGGTCAAGTATAGATACCATAATATAGACCCAGTTAGTCTATGATTATCAGCTACAGACCACGGCACATTATTGAGACAATGACAAAAAATTATAAAACAATTTTAATTTTCTGTTAACACACAGGTAGATACTTTATTAGTTTCTTACGCCGGTTCTTCTCGGGACAAAGGTTTTATTTTTCGAACCGGTGGTAATGCTTTTTGACATTCATAGGTGCATTATATTATGCCTAAATTGAAGAATAAAGAACTTTGACTTTGACTTTGATTACTTATTAATGTGCAGGATGATCGAGGAACACAATCGTGGTGACCACAGCTATACAATGGCTGAGAACCATCTAATAGACCGCACTGATGAAGAGATTGTGAGGATCTGCGGCCGCCTCCCTACTAACGGGCCTAGGAAAGGTATGCTTTGAACTTGTTGAAGAAAGAAAGGGAATTCCCAACTTCTAATTTCACTTGGTATCAGTATGTCCAAGTCCATAAGTTGGTTTAACGCTTCTTTTGTATCGATATATGACGATGACAAATGCAACAGCATTTAAGGGACTTTTGATCTAGGGAAAATACAAGGATTGTAACTAGCCAAGAAGCACTCAATTTAAAACTGATGATTTACCCCGTTTATTCTTTCGAAATTAAATTAAGTTCTTTTTCTCGGTAAAAACGTAATTCCAAACTTGAATTTTGAATGTAAAATGGAAAGAACGGTTAAAGTCCTTTGTTGCTGATAAAGTAATAATAGTAGAGGGAGTATTAATTTGTTATTACTACGTCCAGGTCAGCCATTCCCGTACAGTGACGCTGAAATTGAAGCCCTCAGCGCGGAGCTGCCAGAAGAATTTGATTGGAGAATGTACGGAGCCGTCACTTCCGTTAAAAGTAAGTACCGCCAAGCCCAACTGTCATTTGTTGTTGGGTTATAAAATACAGTCTACTGATGGACGGACGACGGACGGACAGCGGTGGGTTAGTGATAGAGCCCCGTTGGCACCCTTTGGCATTAACCTAATGCTCGAATTAAATGTGAGTATTTTCGAAGATGGCAATCTGATTGATTTGGTTACCTCAAAAACCCATAACAACCCAACTAACTTAAAGTATAAGGAAATATTAAAAGTCTTTGAAAAAGTCTACTCACACGAAGTCACGAGTATGCAAGTCATGATTTTCAACGAAAGTATGAGTGTTTCACCCAGTTGCACAATACATCTTCTGTCACTTTCTAATTCATTATATCATATTATTTTTAACTTGGCCGCTGTTATGGTCAATTTAATAAGATGTATCGTAACGTTAACAACACGATAGCATATTAAAAGAAATAAGGTTTTACGGATTAGTATATGGCTCCTGGAAATTTATTGGACAGAACCGTAGTTATATGGTTAATCGTACATAAAAACTGGTCTCCTACAACACGCAACCGGATAATTACGCTTTTTGTTCACAGATCAGGGCCGCTGTGGCTCATGCTGGGCGTTTGGGGCTATAGGAGCGGTGGAAGGGGCCCTGTTCCTGAAGACCAACAGGACCAGGCTCATGACCCTCAGTGAGCAGGCGCTGATCGACTGTTCTTGGGGGTAACGGTTTTTATAATACAAAGACGATTTACCCGTGAATCACCGACCAGAGTGGGCTAGGTAGAGCTACAAAATTACCAATGACTATAAAAATTTGTTGATAATACTGTGCATATTAGTTTTACTAGTGCATATTAGTGTCAGGTTGGTTGAACATCTTAGCCTATTTGAGCAAAATGTGGTTAAAAACTTATCAACAGGTTTTTAGAGTTGTTGGTACCTTGTTCTGTAGCTCTGCCTACCCCACTCTGGGAAAAAATGCGTTAGATTAAGTATGTAAGCATTTTATTTTATTCTAAATTTTTGATCCGAAAATGTATACTTACTGACCCAACATTGCACCATTTTTGTCTTTATCTTTATCGACATTTCAGTTTCCAGAACCAAGGGTGCGATGGCGGATATGAAGAAGGTGCCTTCGAATACATGATGAGACATGGGATTCCTAATGACGATCGGTACGGCGGATACCAAGAGCAGGTCAGTTAAAATATTATCACTAAACAGTGTTTTTCTAATGGAAGCTATTACTAAGTCTCCCGCTCTCCGTCCGTTTGAATCTCTTGAAGCGTAATAGGAAGTTTAAATTTTCACAGAGTGTGTTTTGTTATTGCTTCTATAATAACAAATTACAAAAAGAAAAATGGGCCCTTCTACAAGAAAGGCATTGGCCGGGTTTTTACGCGTGTCGAGAAACATTGTTTTTTTTCCCGTTGAGAATATGGTTCCCACTGATTTTATCATAACCAAAATATACACGAGGGGAAAAATTTAACGCTTTCACGGTATTTAAAACATTTATGAGGTTTTCGAGTAAAAGTAAATTTGACCGGTTTTCAGCCTGATTTCTGTCACGTGGAGAAAGCACCGATCGAGGCCACCGTTCAAGCATTTTACAATATCACCCAAAGTGAAAAAGCACTAAAGGCAAGTATTTGTTTCGGCGGGGTGTCCTTTGCTTCGCTTGTGTATTTTTATTTTTAATTAAATGCTACGCATATTCATCTCGACGTTTTTTTTTTAGGAGCCCTAATTAAAATCATTAAAATGGGCCTCTATTCGATATTTAAAAAAAAATATTCTGCTGTAGTTTCTTGCGGCGCTACTTCTCCGCAGTGATGGTCTTGTCCGAAGTTATCAAGCTCTTTTTTTTATAATCCTTGTAATTTAAATTGTTCATTTAATATTTACGTTTGGCTATTTGATGTTTTCAAAATCCCAATGTCAAAGGTTAAGCAGAAGGTCCAGCAGGTCATTTTTTCAATCTTTAAATACAATTCTTAAAAGGAAGTAACATTGCAAGGAAAAAAAGTAATAAACAATTATTTTTAAAACTAACACAAATAAAATCATAACAAATGTAAGATTAATAAAATTAAATAAAAAATACAGACTAGGCAAAGAACATGACAAGGTCTCTACGTCAGGAACGATAATTGGGAAACAGGTCCTTGCAAGGGTCAACAGACCACCACAGGCAGCACCCGTTCACGAGTATGACGCGTATCTCAGCCATCGCCTCCCTCCACCATGTGTTCAGGAAGAGGGATCTCTTACCACCTTTTTGAATTAAATGCCTTAACTAATTCTTATTGAAACTTTTTTGTGATTCCAGGTCGCCCTCTCCAAGCATGGTCCGATCACGGTAGCGATCAACGTCTGTAGAGACTTATTTTTTTTTTCAGGCGGTGTATTTGACTCGCCTAACTGGTAAATCCTAATCTTAATACTTTTTAAATGTATATTGATTGATGATGAGGAGCGTTTGATAGGGTTGCCTCACAGTCCTATCACAAGGTCTCAATTTTGTACTCAACTTCTTTGGTTCGAATTTTTACAAGTGAGATATACATTTCATCATCATCATCATCTAAAATAGTTTAACTTTCGAGGATTGTTATAAAACAAACGTAACCTTACCTGTGCTTAAGGTACATTTGATTTATACTATGGAAAAAAGGTGAAAATCAGGTGCCTTGGAATATTAAGTAATAAATAATAATTTTCACTCTTCAGCCAGGGTCCTCTCAACCATGCAGTGACACTGGTCGGCTACGGGGTGTTGGAAGGTAAGAGGCACTGGATCATCAAGAACTCCTGGGGCGAGGGCTGGGCAGCCGGCGGGTACCTGCTGGTAGCTATTGAGGGTAACGTCTGCAGGGTCCAAGACGAAGCCAATTTTGTTACTTTGAAATAGGAGGACATGTTGAAATGTTGCTGTTTAGCATAATATTAACATAAACGGTAAGAATAAAATATGGTTAAGTCATAAAACTAACCAAGATTTTTTTGTATATTAGCTAAAATGTCATTAAATAATAATTTATGCTTTGAATGTCTAAAAATGCCTTGCCTTGAATTGGAATTGTCTAGATTAAAAGCCGTTATGAAATATAAGTGTCTTTATTTTTTTATTTTATTAATGAGAATGAATAAATGCAAAATTGTGTTTGTATGTTTGCTCCGTCTTCACTGTAACAGAGGGCCCTGTCAAGATGCACTACGCCAAGTAGCGTTTCTAAACGTTTCGTTTTTAAACCAATCGCGTCACTGGTAGATGAGGTGATATGAAAAGTCACGTGATCTAGCAGTGACGCCATTGGTTAAAAACGAAACGAATAGAAATGTTAGCGTAGTGCATCTTGCCTGGGTCCTCAGGGGAGGCGGGTAGCGGGGCGGCTGCACCGCATCATCAACGGACCGTTATCTGGAATATCGTAACAGCTGATTAACGTTACGTATACATGTGCCGCTACTCGAAATATCTTCAGTAAAAATTGTGTTACCCATTTCCTCCATTATTTTTCCCTACCAACCAAACCGGTTTTAAAGCAATAAAATCCTTTTTTTTGCGAGCGCCATTTAAATTAAAAATGTCTTCATTGTTTTCTAGTAAACAGCTTGGTATAATTAAATCGAGTGTACAAAGCAGTTATTTCCCGAACATCAAATTCCCGGTATCTCTCTAGTATCACAATGAACGCTGAAATGAAATGAAATACCTAATAAATCATTTATTCACCAAAAGACTTGAAAATTAACATTTACAATTGATCGGTGGCTTTTACACTACGCTAGGCCTGTATCGTGGGCGTCGGAACATTCGAGAAGTAACTTTAATATGCGGCTAAAGAAATCCAGGATTGGCAAAAGCAGTAACAGGTGATACCTACTATAATAAATAACACTTTAGTATCAATAATATAAAGTCTCGACCAACACCACAAGAGACTCGCTAGATGGCTGGGTCAAGGGCCAGATACAGAAGGCAGTACTCCTCGACACGGAACGCATTGTGAGGAGGTTCCTCTCTCGGCAGCCCTAACCACGACGTTTTTTTTATGGCATGACAGGCGTCAGTAAAAATATCAATGCACATTTTAAAAATAGAAGGCTTCACAAACTGACATACCTTTTTTATGGTAGTGGTAATATTTTAAGTCTGTTGCGGATGGGGTCATTTGCAACGTCAAAAGATGGCGGATGTGTAATTTGTTTTATTTTTTATTTTTGTGTATTTATGTGTTCAAAGTTCTTTTCTGTTGGTGATTTGTACAACAATGCAAACAGCAGTGTTCGCATTGTTGTGTTCCGGTTTGGTGATAAGACAGCCGGTGTAATGACTAGCATTTCATCTTAGTCCTCAGGGTTGGCAACGCATTTGCAGTCTTCTGAATGCGAATGTCTATGGGTCACAGTTTCCACTTACCATCAGGTGGCCTGTGTGCTCGTTTGCCTTCACTACGCATAAAAAAAATTAAAAAAAAATTGTAGCTAAAATGTTTTATCGTTTTTATGATCCAGTTAAATAAAACGTTTCATGTGTGGGGACGCCCTTAATTATTTCCCTCTGTTAAAAATTATAGTTAATCCGCCTTAAAAAATACATTTAAAAATACAACGTTATCTTTTATGGTTTAAAAGTTACGCCTCTTTAAAGTTAGCACGGACGGACGGACGGACAGCGGAGGCATATTAGTAGGGTCTCGTTGGGCTACACTTTAGCTACGGAACCCTAAAAAACATAGCTCCTAACATAATAAAACTAGTTCCTATATCGTATCACTTACCGTCACGCTGCTGCCTCTTCGAGCCAAATAGGCTGCCAAGTGAATCAATGGCCGGTGTCATGTCACACAACACGACGATAACAGCTAACGCACATATATCTGGATTATTCGACGTTCATGCCAATACCGTTTCTTCCTATTCGTAATTCTGCACAATAGTAATTCACGTCGTTATTTGAGTACATTAGCAATTCTTCCTGTTCGCAATTCTTCACAATCTAAATTTTGCTCAATAGTGTTTCGCCACATTCGTCTTTCTGCACAGGCTTCGTTTGTTTCTTCCTATTAGTAATTCTGCACAATCTGATAGGGTCTCCATGGGGTACCCTTTCGGATATGGAGCCCTAAAAATTCACCACGTAACACAATAAAACTATGTAGTTCCTATAATCGTATGACTTACTGTCACGCGGACTCTTCGAGCTAGATATGCTGCCAACTTTTTTTTTTCTTTGCCCCGCGGCGGCTTGAACAGCTGCTACCGCGGGAATATGGCGTTTCCACTATGAAGTGATTTCGCCAGTGTCAAGTATATATAAGTATAAATCAATTTAGCAATAAAACACAATCCAATCTTCTCTAGGAAGATTGGTGGCAACGTTGTACGGTGATATGTAGGACAGAGGCCAAGATAGTTTTAACCTCTGTACCACTGCGAGTCCACTTGAAACGAGAAGTAAGATGCCAGGATTTACGAAATAAGTCTTCTATCACTGTGCAACACAAAGGCATTAAAAGTACAAATCACTAACAAAAAAGAACTTTGAACACCTAAATACACAAAAATAAAAACTAAAACAAATTACACATCCGCAATCTTGTGACGTTGCAAATGGCCTCTGCTGCCAAGTTATTCAATGACAGGTGTCACGTCACACAACACGACGATGACAGCTAAAGCACATAATATCTGCTTTATTTATACAGGGTGACCGGATATTCGATACAATCCCTAAAACTCATTTGGAGCAAATAGGGCAAGTTACTTTGTAATATAAAATTGATGAATAAGTAAACTAAACTTTTTTTTTTTTTATGGCATAGGGAAGTCTGACGAGCACACAGGCCACCTGATGGTAAGTGGAAACTGTGACCCATAGACATTCGCATTCACAAGACTGCAAGCCTAAGACTGCAAATGCGCTGCCAACCCTGAGGACTAAGATGGAATGCCTCTATGCTAGTCATTACACCGGCTGTCTTATCCCCAAACCGGAACACAACAATGCGAACACTGCTGTTTGGCGGTAGGTTAATGGATAAGATGGTGGTAGCGATCCGGACGGACCCCGCACAAGGTCCTACCACCCGCAAAAACTGTGGAAACTGTGGAATATGATAGATATAACAAGTGATGACTACAGGGAATAAGTTTCCAGCTACTTCCCCTATTTTAACCCCTTAGGGGGTGAATTTTGAAAAATCCTTTTGTAATGCTCACTTACATCATGAAAGGAATCCTTGAACCAAATTTCAAGTTTCTAGGTACAGTAGTTTCAGCTGTGCGTTGATATCTAAGTCTTTGAAATATATAGATTAGTGTTACGTTTATTTTAATACTATTATTATATTTTACTAGCTGTAGCCCGCGAATCTGTTCGCGCAGAAAAATCAAGACATAGTTTATGTTATTCGGGGCTAATGTAGGATTTTAATGGTGAAAGATTTTTTCAAATCGGTTCAGTAGTTGCGGAGCCTATTAAATGCAAACAAACAAACAATCAAATCGTTCATCTATTTAATATTAGTGTAGATAAAATAAGGCACATTTACTTGACCTGTAAGTATTATTATCAATCATTTAAGTTTGAATTAGCTTTAACTAAGATCATATAAAACCACCACCACACCCCACTGATGATGATGAGTGGGGACGCCGCCGAGGCAGGCGGGCGGTCGAGTGGCTCTCCATTCATTCCGCCCCACTACCACACCCCACTACCACCTCGTATAAAAAAGGCTCCACAGACTGCGGGCCTATTATGGTCTTGTTTATCGATGTAAATAAGGGTGGATTAAACATATGTTACTTCAGGCTAAGGAATTATTATTTACTCAAAAAGAAATCACATTTTATTTAGTTGAGAAATTTGAGAAAGAGAACCAACTTTGAGAAAGAGGTCACTCGTCGAATCCGACTCGGCTGGGCAGCGTTCGGAAAGCTTTGCAGCACCTTTTCGTCCAAATTACCGCAGTGTTTGAAGTCAAAAGTCTTTGACCAGTGTGTGATGCCGGTGATGACTTACGGATCTGAGACGTGGGCGCTAACAATGGGCCTCATATTAAGGAAGCTCAAAGTCACTCAGAGGGCTATGGAGAGGGCTATGCTCGGGGTTTCTCTGCGTGATATAATCAGAAATGATGATATCCGCAGTAGAACTATACCGACATAGCCCGAAGAATAGCTAAACTGAAGTGGCAGTGAGCGGGGCACATTGCTCGCAGGACTGATGGCTGATGGAGTCAGAAGGTTCTGGACTGGCGTCCGCGGACCGGAAGACGAGCTGTAGGTAGGCCTCCAACAAGGTGGAGTGACGACCTCGGAAGGATCGCGGGAGCGCGGTGGATGCGAAAAGCACAAGACCGGTCTAAGTGGAGAGCCTTGGGGGAGGCCTATGTCCAGTTGAGAAATTATATAAAATAAGTTACTTTCTGACCACTAGAGTAAGAGTAACGGATGCTTTATCTGGCGACCATAATACAAGCCCTGCTAGTAAGTAATCCGATAAATATCATAACTAAATGAAAAGCAAGCCTCAAAAACCCGACTGACAATGATTGAAATTTTGCCATTGTTGTTATTTTAATTTTAACCGTATAGGTATCCTAGGCGCGGGTCAGATATAAGAGACGTAAGACGCGGATGCTCCGGCGTCGCGGCGCACCTTTAATGATTTTTCAACCAAAATATATAGAAGGTAAAGATTACTATTATACATACGGAGATAGAAGGACGTGGGCGCGGGAAGGGCGCGTCCGCGTCTTACGTCTCTTCTGTCTGGCCCGCGCCCCATGTCACCCGGAATGGTGAAAGGATTGTAAAGATACCACACACATTGATATCGGCTTAGGTGTTTAGAAGTTATGCTGGAATATAGAATCGTACATACATACTTACAGCGCTATAGCTTTTAGAAGGCGGTTTGAATTTACTTCTCTCTCACCCGTTCTATTACACTCTTGTTTTTTTTTGTGGCCTGGAGAAGGCAAACGGGCACACAGGCCAGCTCATAGTAAGTGGAAACTGTGACCCATAGACATTCGTTACCAACCCTGAGGACTAAGATGGAATGCCTCTATGCTAGTCATTACACCGGCTGTCTTATCCCCAAACCGGAACACAACAATGCGAACACTGCTGTTTGGCGGTAGGTTAATGGATAAGATGGTGATAGCGATCCGGACGAACCCTGCACAGGGTCCTACCACCCGCAAAAGTTGTTAAGAGCTAAGAGAGTTGTTGTTAAGAGCGAGTGAGAGAGAAGTGATCACAGACTACGTGAATCCTGAAAACATCACACTCCTTTTTTTGGGCAGTCGTATAGAAAGTGATTGTTCTGGATTTTATCAATCTGCGCTATCAATAGATAGTCGTAAGATCTCCGACAGTTCCGACTACCAATATCAATATCCGCTGGCAAACCAGGGATTGCAAACCTTTCCACCTCGCATTTTTAATAATAACAAAACCTTTCTCAGCACATTTTTACCTTACTAAGCGATCGGAGCGAAAGATAAAACAAAGTTGATAGGGATTTGAAAGCGTATTGAGTAAATTTAATAAAACTGATATTTTTTGCTGCATAAAAGGGTTTTTTCTTTCCGTAAACGGGCTACATATTTACCTTAATTTATAGCTAATGCGCGTTGCTCGTTTGAAGTTAGTTTTAAGGCATCGGTGCCGGTAAGAAATTTCCATGAAAATGAGATAGTTTAGAGTATAAAGTTTCTTATTTTACCTGTAAAGTAGAGTAGAGAATATTACAAATTATTTGTACGTAAACAATACATAAAATTATACTGTCAAAAAATTCAGTTTTTTTGCAGTGACCACTTTTTATGCTACACGATATTGATATGACTGGAAGGTTGCTTTTTTTTGCAAATACAGCAAAGGCCATCATAATCACTATCGCAGGTACGTAAAAACGTTAGTGACCATGAGCTGTCTCTTTATAGATAATTAGATCATTCTCTACCATTACATTAGCATTGAAAATTTCCATCGTATGTATCCAACGTTTGCCAGTCATTAGCGCCCTCTCGCTACGCTATTAAGTTAAATAATTAGTTTTAAACCGAGACAAATGACAGTCGTCATTGCTCAAGAAATTATCAATGTTGCCACATCTGGCACTTTGCACCAAAGGTTGCCGTTAGCACGTCAGCTACTCCGTAATCTGCCTGGCGTCTTGCCAGCGAGGTGTATTCAGACGAGGCAAAAAATGTTTTGTGCCCCTGGATTAAGCCGAGCATACCTATATTAAAAGATAACTTAGTTGAAGAAGGAATTGCGCCATTTTTAACTTTAGATTAATAGACTAAGGTGAGAGAATCGAGTCGCCTCTTTTTGGATTAAAGCCGTTTTAGTTAAATAACAGCGGTTATAAAGTGCTGCTAAGGCAGTTGAGTTGTTTTTAGTAGAAAATGTAGTTTTATTTTAAATGAATTTGTATTAAAAAGATTCTCCTCCACCAACTTGTGAAACTATTATGAGACGCCGGGCCGAGATTTTAGGTGATAAAAACCAAATCGTCTTTGGTCTGTTATCGTATTGTCTAATTAAAAACAATACCATAACAGGCTAACAACGATATGGTTTTTCCGCCTAGAATAGAGCCCCAGCTGTAGCCAAGATGCAGACTCTACCAACGTTATGACATATTTTAATGAAATTAGAAAGGAGATAGCTTATACCCTGAATTAACTCATAAGCTACCTTGAATCCCGAAATAAATCAGTTCCTGTGGGATGGCAAAATTACTAATTCAACGCGGAAGAAGTCGCGGGCAGAAACTAGTTATATTATAAAATAATCTCGCTCATCATTCATCACACAAATATCTACCCGTACCGGGATTGTTCCTAGGACAGTTAACTTTGTAGGCAGGGACACTAGCAAATAGACGAGCGCGTCGCCATCACCTATGTCAAAATTCAAAATTCAAAATATTTATTCAGTAAATTAGCCACATGAGGGCTCTTTTACACGTCGGTAATATGGAGTGAATCTACTATCGTTTCGGACAAGACCTCGTAGCGGAGAAGAAGCGCCGGAAGAAACTCCAGCGGAAGGTAATTTCCCATAATAAAATACAATAACACTTAAAAGTAACATTACTAGGCAATAAAGTAATAAATAATTATTTTAAAACTCACACCAATAAAATCATTACAAATGTAAGCTCAACAACATTAAATTAAAAATAGTGACTAGGAGAACAACATATGACGAGGTCTCTACGTCAGGTCCTTGCAAGCGTGAACAGACCGGACCCCACAGACAGCACCCGTTCAGGAGTTTGACGCGTATCTCCACCATCGCCTCCCTCAACCATGTGTTCGGGAAGGTGGCGACCCGATGTCGTTAAAGTATGCCATATCACTCTGTCAGATGTAAATGCCATGATTACACGGACAAGGCATATTTTAAGCACACGTTATCTATTGCTAATTTTTGAACAAAGATCGGACCGCGTGGTCGTCATTACTCGAAATAATGTGCACATGACTCGAAAGATAATTGAACAAATTAAATTACATTAATTGATTACTTGCCCTAAAAATAATACAAAGACTTGTCATTGTGTAGATTTATTGAAGTAAATTAAACAATAATTTGTGTAAATTTTCCGTGGTTAGTGAAAAGGGTCTCCTCACGTGTTATTATTTCTTACTGTCTTGCAAATTATCAAAATGATATTTAGGGCAAGAATCAATTAATGTAATTTAATTTGTTTAATTATCTTTGGAGTCATGTGCACATTATTGCGACTAATGGCGCCCATTAGTCCGTTCTCCGTTTATGAATAAGAGAGAATATCATCGGTTATTCCGTATCCCCTTTTTTACAGATTCACATGTATATAGGAATAAACAAGATATAAATAAAGACATCTTCTTGCCGGGTTATATCGTAAAAGGTCTTTGAGTGCCCCTGTGTCTATGCATTCGAGGGGAAACAAATCTAATATTAGATATCTTTGTCATGTTTCGGGATATTTTTAGTAGTCGGAAAAAAGGAATTTGGCATTGTATTAAGGTTAATTTAACCTTGTTATTAAAATGTATAGCCACCCAAAAAGAAAAGCTTATTAATGTTACTGTATTCTTTAAGTGGGTCAAATAATAGAAAACAAAATAATTAATCACTATTATTCCGTGATTACTTACATTTGAATATCATCTATCTTACGATGATTTCCATGGACCAATCATTTGTTTTTGAAATAATTTATACAGTAATCATGTCAGCCGAAAGACGTCCACTGCTGGACATAGGCCTCCCCCAAGGCTCTCCACTCACACTGTTCTTGTGCTTTTCGCATCCACCGCGCTCCCGCGATCCTTACGAGGTCGTCACTCCATCTTGTTGGAGGCCTACCTACAGCTCGTCTGCCGGTCCGCGGACGCCACTCCAGAACCGTGTGACCCCATCGGCCATCAGTCCTGCGAGCAATGTGCCCCGGCCAGTGCCACTTCAGTTTAGCTATTCTTCGGGCTATGTCGGTAACCTTAGTTCTACTGCGGATATCATAATTTCTGATTCTATCACAGAGAGAAACCCCGAGCATAGCCCTCTCCATAGCCGAGTGACTTTAAGCTTCCTTATGAGGCCCATTGTTAGCGTATAAAGTAATATGACCGACTAAAAATGTTAATTTGACTAAAAAATTTGAACGTTAAAAATTACGGTGTTGTCAATTTCCTTTTTAAAATAGTTGTTCTCTATTGAAAGTTAGTGCTGATGATTCATTCTATAGAATAGGGGGCATAGACAACCGGTGTCAATGTTAGGCGGCCATTTTTTTTAATATAATTGTCTGAGTCTTTTGAAAGGAAGTTTATAATAGTGCCTCTCCCACTTACCCCGTTCAAATTAAGCCGAATATGTATGTGTAATCTGGGGAAATAATTCGAGTAGTTTTGAAAATTGGTACAGTTCCCTTGTGATATCCAGATGAACATACTAAAAGTATTCTAGGTTAGGGATGTGCTGAGGGTGTAAAGAACATTTTTCTAGATTTTTGCTCATATCTCGAATATCCGTACGAATATCAATACTTTCTACAAAATATGCTGAATTCATTTTGACTCTAAGATCAACACTTTTGTTACTAGGATGTTCTTGTTAACAAGGAGATAAAACACGAATTATTTCCCCTGATTTTAATATTTTTTTTGAATAAAATAAAATAAAATAAAATAAAATAAAAAAGCCTTTATTTCTACCATAATTTTGTATACCATATTACAATTGCGTGCATTATACATATACATCATAAGATTATAATCTGATTTATTTTAATGTTAATTTAATTAAATTAAAAAAATGAATTTGAATTTATTATTATTAAAAATAAAACTATATCACATTTGCTATTAACAATACGTACTTAATCATTATTTCATAATCATTTAATTAATTTTATTTAATTTCATTTATTTAATTTATTTAATATGGAAGTCGCCTCTTTGGCGTAGGCCTCCCCCAGTCTCCTCCATGTACCTCTGTCTTTGGCTAGTCTTGACCACATGGCTCCACAACGCTTTCGAAATATATCCTCCCATCGTTTCTTTGGTCGACCTCTCTTTCTCAGTCCATCTCGTCGTAACCATTGTATGACTTTGCTCGTCCATCTGTTGTCCTGTAATCTGAACGTATGTCCAGCCCAGTTCCATTTCAGGTTTCTTATTCTTTCTATAATGTCCGTTATTTTCGTTCTCTTTCTAATATCCTTGTTACTTACTTTATCTGATATTTTAATTCCTAACATACTACGTTCCATTTTTCTCTGTTGTACGGCTAATTTAGTCTCATCTTTTTTGCGTAGAGCCCAAGTCTGACACCCGTATGTGGTGCATGGTAGGATTGATATCTCGTACAGTTTTCTTTTGATATGAATATTGCTGTCCTTGTTTTTCATTACTTCTCGTAAGCTCCAGTACTTTTTCCATGAAAGAGCAATCCTTCGGTTAATATCATTTTCGGTCTGCTCTTCGAAGGATATTATCTGCCCTAAGTATATATATTCTGAGACATATATATATATATATATATATATATATATATATATATTCTTGAATTAACTAGCGAAATTTGTGTATTTTTAAACAACCCTTCAAATGTAAATTAATCATCATAATTGAAATGTCGCCTACGAACGTGTACATGAGAAATATGGTTAAAACAACCCGTGAAGTAACCATCGTGGAGCAGTAACGTTTGCACATGTTTAGCATATTGCTACGCATTAGTCCTGGTTACGTTGGATATTTGAATATTCATTATTAATTTGCTGCACACATCTAATATTTACCACGAATTCCACTTATGTCGCCACGTTTTGCGTTTTCCTCTATGCGCGTACAAATTAATTTAGATTAGTATCTACATTTTATCTATGTAATGTTACAATATAGACAGCAAGAAAAAAGTCCCGTAATATGTTTGGCATGTTTTCCTGCTGAACTACGCATGTTATTTGATATTATATCTAATTTAATATTTGTAGCTTTATATAATGCTAGACTAAGTAGTACCATTGCAATGTGAAATATGTTTAAAAAATGACTGACTGCTGCTCTTCTCAGCAGTGGTCTCCTCTTGGGAAGCGCTGGTAGATTCTTGACGTGTAAAAGTGCCCGAGCAGCCTACGTACTGAATACATTTATTTTATCTTTTATCTTTTATACGAAATGACATAAATCGTCAACATAAATAACAAATCAGAGTCTACATGCTTACTTATACAGGGAGACTGCGGAGTCGTGATCCTCACTTAATTTTCCGAACTTAGTATAAATGATTGAGATGCTATTAGTATTTTGAGAAACAATTATTGTTTACCAGTTTACTAAAATAATATTGTTTCCCCAATTAATAATAAAATTATGGTCTCCTAAAATATTCATGTGAATCTATTTGAAAATCAGACGAGTAAGACATTGACTATGTAGGACGCTTATGATCCTGAAGAAAAAGATTTCACTTAATGTTTATTTAAATTTATGAAGTTATTTTCCTAATGGTGTACAAAATGAGTTTAAGTTTACTTTGTTGCCACATGACCCCGCAGTCGTCCTGTAAAAAAAAGAATCCCTGTTTCCAATGGTGACGTCATAAGTCCAGAGTATCTCGACCGATTTTCTTTTGTTTTCGACATAACCAGTACAAGGAATGTATGAAAAAAAATACACCCGACACCGGGCACGTATAGCTGGTACAAAAATATAAACCGAAATAATAAACAACTAATAAATAGTCACTGATCCGTCCCTTTCAGTTTCTATCCTTCGTTAATCTAATAAATTTTGTACATTAAATCACGCCTGTTCCCCAGAGGCGTGGGCAGAGACCACTTCTTTCCACCTGCTAGGATCTTGACAAATCTCTTTCGCTTCTTCCACATTCATACATCGAGGCAAATCTGAAAAATAGCGACGTGTTACCCCCTCCTCGCACATGCTTCTCCATCAACACCGACACGTGTTTAAAATTATGCACATAATTACGATTGTTATTTTACGCACGGCCCCCACTTCCCTTTGAAGGGGTTTATTCTGTTACGTAAAGTAAAATGCATAGAGGCCTGGGGGCTACCAAGACGTACTGAAGCAGTTCATTTTAGATTGAGAGAAAGGGAGCTGCTTCGTATGTCACGGTAACCTAACTGTAGCTCAAGCATTCTAATTATGCGTCACGTTTTTGCATACATCGCAACACATCAATGCGAACACTGTTGTTTGGCAATCTGGAAGGACCTTGCACAAAGTCTACCACCATTATATTTTTTTATGAATTGACGTATCTTGAGACGGGCATCCTAGCATAGACGCACGTGCTACGTTGGTTTGCTTAGCGTCCTGCGTAGCAAGTAATAATCGCCTCGTGCTCGTAGCGCTACGAGGGTCCAAGTTACGCTGGTAGCGTCACTCTTTCTGGTTCTATTTATATTATACCCGTACTTCTTCTAAAAATACTCATAAAATTAAACTAATTTGGTTAATTGCGTTTACACCCGCTTTCCTTTTCGCTGCTGTACGAAAAAATAATATATATTTTTTAATTATGCGTAACACAAACATGTTTGAAACGCAAAAATGGTTCTCTGTTTTCTTTGGGTTTAATTATATTATTCTGGTTTCGGTAGCATAGGTTGTGGTGATGTTAGAGCAAATTTATTTTTGGTAACCCATTCATGGCAATTTGTGAAGAATAGCTAAACTGAAGTGGCAGTGGGCGGGGCACATTGCTCGCAGGACTGATGGCCGATGGGGTCAGAAGGTTCTGGAGTGGCGTCCGCGGACCGGAAGACGAGCTGTAGGTAGGCCTCCAACAAGATGGAGTGACGACCTCGTCAGGATCGCGGGACCGCGCTGGATGCGAAAAGCACAAGACCGGTCTGAGTGGAAAGCCTTAGGGGAGGCCTATGTCCAGCAGTGGACGTCTTTCGGCTGACATGATTCATGGCAATTTGTGACAAGTACTAGTAACTGTTCAGACTTACTTGTCTAGGCCGTATTAATAAACTGGTCTCAACTCTAATGACCCTCTCGAGATGCGTTAAAAATGACAGCGCTCTATGGTTTGGCGTTTACTTTGACGTATCTTGTGACGGGCCTCACAGTCAAGATGAGTTTATTAATACGGCCCTTATATAATGGTAAACCGAAATCGGGGGAGGCCATTTGCAACGTCAAAAGATGGCGGATGTGTAATTTGTTTTATTGTTTATTTTTGTGTATTTAGGTGTTCAAAGTTCTTTTTTGTTAGTGATTTGTACTTTTAATGCCTTTGTGTTGCACAGTGATAGAAGACTTGGACTTATTTCGTGTATCCTGGCATCTTACTTCTCGTTTCAAGTGGACTCGCAGTGGTACAGAGGTTAAAACTATCTTGGCCTCTGTCCTACATATCACCGTAACGTTGCCACCAATCTTCCTAGAGAAGATTGGATTGTGTTTTATTACTATATTGATATATACTCATATATACTTGACACTGGAGAAATCACTTCATAGTGGAAACGCCATATTCCCGCGGTAGTAGCTGTTCAAGTCGCCGCGGGGCAAAGAAAAAAAGAAAAAAAGAATGGTAAACAACATTCTAACCTCAAAATATTTTTGTTTTGGCTAAAACAGCTCTTTTATAGTAAATAAAGTAAACTGAGAAAACATTTCGGACATCACTTGGCCAATGTAATGTCCGTGATTGCTTCATTTTATTTAAAACTAGAGGATGCCGCACTTGTAAGTGCTCACTTACGTCATGAAAGGAACCCCGTACCCAGTTTCAAGTTTCTAGGTACAGTAGTTTCGGCTGATATCTAAGTCAGTCAGGATAAGATAAGATAAAAGATAAAGATAAAATAAATTTATTCAGTAAGTAGGCCGCTCGGCCACTTTTACACGTCAAGATACTACCAGCGCTTCCCAAAAGGAGACCACTGCTGAGAAGAAACGCCGCAAGAAACTCAGCAGTCAGTCATTTTTTAAACACATTTCATATTTCATATTACAATGGTACAACTTAGTCTAGCATTATATAAAGCTACAACTATTAAATTAAATATAATATCAAATAACAGTAGTTCAGCAGGAAAACATGCCAAAAATCTTACGGGAGAGAAAGATAGAAAAGAATAAAATAAAATAAAATAGAATCAACTACTTATATATGTGTATATGAGATGGTGCAAGATGACCACATAAAAGTTTCGATATGTTTTCCTGCATCAACGGTGTCCCCCAGACAAGAAAAAGCAGGATAAAGCTTTTGCATTTGAACAAATTATTATTGACTAAGTTTCGGGTGTCAGGTTTGCCTTTTATATATATAGATAAAGAAATAGAATAGAAGATAGCTGTTTCATACTAAAATGAAGCATTTTGAGGTTAGAAACTTGTTTACTACTTAAGACGAGTTATTCTGAACAGGGTTTGCCGCGACGAGCGCTCGGACGTCTTCCTTACAACAAAATAACTGGTTCAAACCGAAAGAAAAGCCAGCAAAATAATTGTATAACTGGTTTAACTTATTTTGATGTGGTAACTAGGAAACCGATAAACCGCTTCTGCGCAGTTACAGGTAAAAGCTAGTATCTAATAATAGCGTCGACAATGAAGACATCCCGGGAATCGAACCTGCGGCGTGACGGATCGAGCAGATTTACGGGAGTGCGTCGGAGGCCCGTAATGATCCGTATTTGTCAGAAGGAGCTGTGAAGATGCAGATGCGGTAGCTAGATATCATTGGTGACGATACCGCATAACGATCAAATTTAATAAGGTGCAAAATTAACCTTAGCAAGTAGGTCAGTGAGGTAAATTTTGCAACTTACTGAATTTGTTACTTACGCCTAATATCGCAATGGCTCAGACACGTACATTTTAATCATACGTCACGGTTTCGAATCGGCTTTGCTATTCGAAAACGTGTTTTGTACCCTTAATATGATTTACAATTAGCGTTCTCGCTAGCGAGTCGAAGCTATCCCTCGCAGACCTCGCAAGTATTCTTATAGTGTGAGAGGGAGAGCATGTGACTCTCTAGCGAGTACGGTATTTGTATTTATCTCATGGTAAGGGTACTGAACCTATCCGTAGCAGAAACCCCTAAAACTATACTAGCTGTTCGTGCCCGGTGCCACCCGGGTGTAATTTATTTTCATAATAACCTTGTCGTGATAATTACGAACAAAACAAAAAGTGAGTTATTCTTGAGTTATGACGTGATCTAGGGCATTAATTTATAAATAGATTTTAATTTTCTTTATAATAACACTAAAGTTAACGTGAACTTCCTATGAATTCCTGGTACTAAATACGGACACGGGCGTTTATACCAATTTTCAAACTCATTTTTTCGCTGACGATACGGTAACGTTACTTTCTCGATAGACGGTAATCGTTCGTTTTTGGGATACCGATGCTCTTACGGTGAGCAGCTGGTAAACAGCTGATATTGTCATGTCTATAACGGTGTCATAATACCGCCTATAGCGTAACCGTGATAATAATGAGAGTTGCCATGATAATAACAGTTCTTTTATAATTATTATAGCATTCTTAATACCATGGTTACAAGCATTAGCAATGCCAGTGATGGTGTTTAGTGATCAACTGACATCTCAATTTGTATATTTTACGTGTCAAAAATTAGTTTCACCACAATTTAATTTGTAAAAGTAAGAAAAATAATGAATTGTCAAAACAGGATCTTTAGCAACAATAATATTTAACAAAAGATCATTATAATTGATTGGTGGCACCAGATGGCGTTTGGTCAATAAAAAACAACTAACTATATTACCACTATTCTAACGCCACATCCACACATTGTGTCTCCCGGGCCCAGGTATAAGGTATATCGTAATACAGCAGCGGTTCCACAAAGAGGCATTTCCCGGCCGCAATCACTCAGTACCTAATCCAAAGGGAATGGCCCTCGAGTGTTTCACTTCACGAGATGATCGTAAATTTATCGCTTTACGTGACTTACTGTTGTGGATTAAACACAGTCTAAGATTCTTATTTATTCATAAACACGCAATAACTAAAGTGTGCTTGAAATGTGCTTTCCTTAACTCTCATTATGACATTTGAGTTTGACAGAAATAGATAAATAGGACTTTAACTAAAATAGATTTATAATGTGTTACTTCACCATGCACAAACCAAGACCTCATGGTACAAGGCCGGGAATCGAACCCGTAAGGAAATGAAGATATATCGAGTGCTTCGTTAGTCTAGCTCGTTACTGAAACTAATAGCAACTGGCCGCATACACACGTTTTCCGTATTCGATCTCCAAATTCGTTTTCCGTGTTCGGACATCTGAATGCATGGAATCATTATAAAATACATAACTGACGCTTTTTTTCCAATCGGAACAAATTCTATCAGGAACGTTAATTTGTGAGTTTTTTTTTTCTTGGCTCCGCGGCGGCTTCAACTGCTACTACCGCGGGGATAGGGCGTTTCCACAATGAAGTGATTTCACCAGTGTCAAGTATATATAAGTATAAATCAATATAGCAATAAAATACACTCCAATCTTCTCTAGGAAGATTGGGGGCAACGTTGTACGGTGATATGTAGGACAGAGGTCGAGATACTTTTAATCTCTGTCCCACTGCGAGTCCACTTGAAACGAGAATGAAGATGCCAGATACACGAAACAAGTCTAAGTGTTCTATCACTGTGCAAAGGCATAAAAAGTACAAATCACTAATAGAAAAGAACTTTGAACACTTAAATACACAAAAATACAAAACTAAAACAAATTACACATCCGCCATCTTTTGACATTGCAAATGGCCTCTTGTGACCCATATCAAGAAAATATGCTTGAAGTTGTCAATGTCACTAGAGATGTCAAGTCATTTGTAACTGATAGGAAACTCAACCTTATTGCTGTAGAATGTCAGATTGACTTTGGAACTAAGGCCGGTGACAATAATTCTTTGACTGTTCGTATCGAATGCAGGCCGGCGCGTCCGGAGAAACCACCTGGTAAAAATGTAATGACGTCATGCGGAACGCCGCGCTTGCATACATTTTGTTTGTGCCGGCGCACACGTTCGGAAATTTCTATTCAGTACCACGCCCGCGCCGCGCGCATCGCACGTATTCTCGTATTTGGTAGGTACTTATTTGTAAAAAAGATAAAAGATAAAAGATAAAAGAAATTTATTCAGTAAGTAGGTCGCTCGGGCACTTTTACACGTCAAGATACTACCAGCGCTTCCCAAGAGGAGACCACTGCTGAGAAGAAACGCCGCAACAAACTCAGCAGTCAAAATAACGCATAGAATCGCAACAGGATAATTATGTGTGAGGCAGAAACATTAATATTGGCTGTCAAAAAATACCCCTGCCTGTGGAAATTCATGACAACAACTACCATAACCAAGATGTCAAATATTTGGCCTGGGAGAATGTATTCAAAGAGATTATAAAGGATGGGGACACGTGCACTAAAGTGGAAAAAAAGACAAGGGTATGACATTTTCAGTCAATTTTTTTTTTACAACAGTGCCCACATTTATTCTTGTGAATCATTAATTCTTTCATTATATTACAAAAATGTCTCTTAAATGTTTCGCCCTCGGTTTCTGGATCTGTTTTGTGGACAGCCTGCTGTCTATTTCGGTTGAAAATATACAGCTCTCGAAATTCAGGACGGACGGACCGATGGATGGGCAGCGTAAGCATAATTTAAAAGGGTCCCGTTGGGCTCCCTTCGGGTAAGTACGGAACCCTAAAAAAAACGTTAGAGTCTTGCCTTAAATTTGACGGACGTATTATGTCAAAAAAGATTTGAAATTAGAAAGTGGCAACACTGTAGTGTCGTCCCTTTTTTCTTAGATTGTTTCGAAAGGGATGAGACTACAGTGTTGCTAGTTTTTAAGTTCAAGACTTTTTTGACATACTATATCTGGTCGGTAAAATTGTTTTATAAAGTGACAAAATTTAACCTGACTGTTAAATTCCGCAAAAAAAATATCTAAGTCTTATCAATCTTATACTTAACTAGACGACGCCCGCGACTTCGTAGTTTTACGCTACTCCAGCTAACCATTTAGGGGATGAGTTTCCAAAAATCCCTTCCTAGAGCACCCTTAGACTCAAGAAATAAACCTTCCAAGTTTCAAGTCGCTAGATCCAGCGGTTCTGGCTGTGCGTTTAAGGCGATAAACATCATCCAAAACCATATTTTCATATTACCACAGAACCAGTAAATAAAAATAAAAAACCCGTCAAGACGGCGTTCTTTTGTTTTTCATTGCGGCGTTTTTCAAAATAATCGCCTCTTTGTCGACGTCAGTATGTTCTCATTGTGATGTAATGTTATGTCTTGCGACATGTGTTTCTCTTTATGTAAGGACTTTTTAACGGTTAGACATTGGAGTATATTTCTTTCGGGCACGCATTCAAAATGTAATTATATATTTTTTATTTAATTTTTTTTTTTTAATCTACATCCATATTATGACTTCCCTGCTGAGTTGTGTGAGGGGGGTTATTATGGTATAGGTATGCAGTTCTTTTTTTTTTGAGAGGACAGGACAGAGCTATAGCAGTTATATAGCGCTGTCCTTTTCTTTCAGCGTAACTGAACTGCATAGTTATGTCATAATAACCGCTCAGAAACGAGAAGTAAATGGCCTATATAAAGAAACGTGAATCTGTGGTTGTAGTTTAATTTCATTATAAAAGTATTGCATGTTTTAAAAGTATCAGTTAAGATACAATAACTTATGATATGCATGTAGATAAGGTTATGTATGCAACTGTACACATGATTAGGCATTAAAACACTCATGTGATTTTGCGGCTCGTTTCATAAAACCACACTCGTGTATTAATGCCTGTCATTATGTGACATAAAAATGGGTGCGTTAAAAGTGTGTATGGTGTGAATGGTTCTTACTACTTATTATGAAACTTAACTAGTATCCAACCCGTTAAAACTAGCTTTCTGCTTTGATTTTAGCAGCTACAATGCCACTTACAGACAAACAGACAACAATGACAATATAAATAATATAAATCTTTATTTAATTCCATAGTGGTAGTCTATGATAACAGTACATTAGTACAGAGGCCGGGAAGTAGGGGGTTGCCGGCCGTATTCATATAGACGGATACGGACGGATAGTTACGAGGCCGGCAACCCCTTTTCACGGCGAGGTATGTATAGTGCTTTTCTCAAACAAATTCATTAAAATACATTAAACTAAAATTGCAACGTCAAATACTAGGAGTGCATAAACGTTAAAAGTAACCTACAGTGGTCAGTTATCCGCTCTGTGTCGGGCGCGCCGCCGTCGCCGCTGCGCCACACCGAGTTACATCGCCTGCGATCTAAGTTGCGCTACGTACCCCTAATTACCTCTGCTCTCCTGGTACTTTAAATAAACATGCAAACGGGTTACCATTGTTCCGGCGAAACATGTTTGCCAAATGTATCGTTTCCCAACCGGTTCATTTGCCAACCCGATTTGTTTTCTGTAACCGTAAATATTTCAGTATGTTATAAAAACTAACCTAACCTAACCTGTAGGGTTCTACACGATGGTACTAAAATAAATCCTGAAAAAAAAATAACATTGGGTTGGCAAATGAAAAAGTTGGGAAACGATACATTTGGGAAACATATTTTTTTTTTTTTTTTTTTTTTTTTTTTATTTATTTATTAATATTCTCTTAATTAACACTAACAGCCATGCTACACGTATTAATTAGTAATGAGAAAATGACATACAGCAGAAATTACAAGGTACCTAAGGCATTATCTACACCTGCACAGAGCTTATGGTGACAATTGTCTCTAAGTACCGACTGGCAGATGCGTAGAAACGCGACTCAGAGGTGTAAAAAATATCAAGTTGGCTGTCGCTGGCCAGGATGTCATTTAAGAGCTTCAGGGCCCGGTGCAGAGGAGAGTGAGCTAGTGCGCGGGTGCACGTTGCTAATATGCCCTCGTATGAGTTGAAAGAAATATTTTACCAGGGACATGTCTCTCCTGGTTTCAAGGGCTGTATAGTTCACCATTCCTAGTATATAGAGCGTTGGATACATGTAGGGATAATACCCATACGTTTTTTTGAACAGAAAACGGATAAAGGCTTTTTGAACCTTTTCTAGCATTAATACGTATTTTCGCTCATGCGGAGACCATATAGTGGAATTGGTTTCAAGCCGACTTCGGACATATGAGTTGATATGAGGACATACGATTTTTGCCAAACGGCAGGCTTCCCATGCGAACGCTTTGGTTGGATGCACGACTTAGTATATTAAAAAAAAATAGCTATTTTAGCCTGTTCATAAACACAGCCACCATTATTACATTAAAAAAAAAAAAATGGCCAGGTCTTTCGAGTTGTTCCGCCCGCAACGTGATACTTTGAAGCCTAAAATAACTAACATAACGCCAACATTCCATTGCATGTTTGAGAAAAGTTACATAAATACATAACCCCACGCCTTCGTTCCCAGAGTAGTAGGCAGTATTAGTGACAGGTTGCAAGCCCATCGCCTAACAGTACCGCAAGCCTTTATTCCCTTAGTCGCCCCTAACGACATCCCCGGGAAGACATGGAGTACCATTATTGCTATAAGTTAGAACTTTGTTTAACCAATGTGAGAGCCTGGTGTCCGTTCCGGGAAACATTGTCTCTCACCCCGGTGGATAAATTGTGCTTAATAAAAACAATTTAACGTAGTTATAACATTGGTATAGGTAGATGACAAAGGTTTATTACATCAACATAGTTATAGGAAAAAATATAGCTATAAAATTAGATAAAGACACACAGATACACATTCACACACACATACAGATACACACAAAATATCAGCTTCGAAAGCAGGAGTCGCCTTTATATTGAAGATTTTTATCTATGAAAGTAAAGTTCGAGGGTAAGTATAAGATTTATTAAAGGTTAACACAAGCCAATAATTAGGTTAAAATAGTCTGTTCTCTTGGTGTTGAACTGAATAAAACATTACGAATGGAGAACTAAAGCATAAATTCAAAGTCGCCATTTTTATTATATTCCGCATTTTTCGTCTGCATAATGAAAGAATGTTCGATAATTTATTTTTCAACTTTTGGGTCGGCTGCTTAATTAGGTATGTGGAAAATTCAATATTGTGAGGGCCTTTTTTATACATCTAGGGGTTGCTTAGCTTAAGGGTTTTGTTTTTAATAAATAAAAAGTGGACGGGGCACATTGCTCGCAGGACTGATGGCCGATGGGGTCAGAAGGTTCTGGAGTGGCGTCCGCGGACCGGAAGACGAGCTGTAGGTAGGCCTCCAACAAGATGGAGCGACGACCTCGTCAGGATCGCGGGACCGCGGTGGATGCGAAAAGCACAAGACCGGTCTGAGTGGAAAGCCTTGGGGGAGGCCTATGTCCAGCAGTGGACGTCTTTCGGCTGACATGATGATGATGATGAAATACAAACTGGGCAGGAGCATGTCGGACCATGCTAAGTGTAGGGTTCTGAACCCGTTACTACGGATCACCTACAAATACAAACGTTTTTCGAGATAGTCTCTAATAAAAATATAAAGGTAGTTGGACTACTGAACCCTAAAAATAATGTTAAAAAAATTACTGCTGTACACACTGCTGTAAACACGACATGATTTCGGTACTAACAAAAATATATTTAATAGCATTTAGATATCTTTTAACACAAAAAAGGCAAGACTGACGTTGACAGAGGTTTTCCGTTCATTGTACAGTTTGGAACATAAATCTGTACACTTTAATACCTTGTCGCGTTAACATTGTTTTTTTAAGGCTAGGCACGTGATCTGAGACTCATAGTGATTGACATTCTCAAGACTACAATCTAAAGACTGCAGCAAGCAGTAGGTAGGATAACGGTAAGAATAATACGTTAACAGTCTGAGGCTGTTATTCATATTAAAGCTTTCATTTTTATTTAAATGCAAGCTCTGTGGTAAAAGCTAGTAAATAAAATAAAAAAAAGACATCTAGTGTCTTGCGTTGTGAAAACGGTCCCAACTCAGAAGAGCTGGCTGTGAAGTCAACACTACTGGTCTTCTATTGGGACCGATCGTTGAAACACAGTGAAATAAGGCCCAGGCATTTAATAATACTAGGAACAAATACATAGTACTTAATCTAGACACATTATAGAATTAACTAACTTCTCGATCTAAAAACAGCACTCTACTACGGAATACAAGTTACAAGTTACTCCTTGTACGTTCGCACTTGTATTAAAAGGCAAGTTTAAGCATGTTGCGGCGCTTGCGGGTAATGCACTGTCAATAGAAACGGGCTGGCCAACCGCACGGTTAGCTAATAGGGAATATTCATCACTTTGAAGTTGATTCATGTAACAATCAGTAGAAAAATCATTTATTTATTAGCTATAGAAATAACCACAATATAAGCCGACAAAGATTTTTTTCTCTCTGTCTAGCAGATTAATATGCTTGTATCATCCAAATAAAAAAGAACTAAGGTTACCGACATAGCCCTAAGAATAGCTAAACTGAAGTGGCAGTGGGCGGGGCACATTGCTCGCAGGACTGATGGCCGATGGGGTCAGAAGGTTCTGGAGTGGCGTCCGCGGACCGGAAGACGAGCTGTAGGTAGGCCTCCAACAAGATGGAGTGACGACCTCGTCAGGATCGCGGGACCGCGGTGGATGCGAAAAGCACAAGACCGGTCCGAGTGGAAAGCCTTGGGGGAGGCCTATGTCCAGCAGTGGACGTCTTTCGGCTGACATGTATCATCCAAATGTTGGCCGAATTTATTTTTAATTTCACTTTTGGTGATCTCTATTAGGGTATTTTAATGAGATATGCGATTAAAAATATACATCTATATTCCATATTACAGTCAAGCTTATAAATATGACGTGTACCTACACTTTATTACCATGTCTATTAAATGTCATATTTAAACTACCACACATAAATAGTCACATCTTTACATTACATTAAACTGATAATGTACTAAAATGTTCACATATTTATGAATTCCACTGGTACTAAATGTTTCATCTACTTTAAGAAAGTAAACATTTTTTTTTATGGTATGGATAAGACAACCGAGCCCACAGGCCACCTGATGGTAGATGGGGTTACCCATAGACATTTGCATGGTTAAGATTACAATCTCAAGACTGCAATCCTCAGACCACAAATACGTTGCGTTGCGTTTTACGGGTGGTAGGGCCTTGTGCAGGGTCCGCCCGGATCGCTACCACCATCTTATCCATTAACCTACCGCCATACAGCAGTGTTCGTATTGCTGTGTTCCGGTTTGGGGATAACACAGCCGGTGTAATGACTAGCATAGAGGCATTCCATCTCAGTCCTCGGGGTTGGCAACGCATTTGCAGTCTTGTGAAACTGAATGTCTATGGGTCACAATTTCCACTTCCCATCAGGTGGCCTGTGCGCTCGTTTGCCTTCTCTATACCATAAAAAAACCCTGAAGAATAAGATGGAATGCCTCTATGCTAGTAATTGATTGTGTTGACTCTATTCTACTGTGTAAAATCATATTGCTGTTGAAATTGTAACGTATTATTGTGATCTCAGCCGCCATTATTGTCAGTTAAAAAGATAGCGTAATGATGCCAATACGATAACGTTTTACCGAGAAGAATACACAGCTGCTGTGCCTCTGTTTATAAATTTATAAATTTATAAAATTAGTAAGCCTCAAGAGTTAATAATCGTAGTCATCAAAAATATATTTACCCATTCCGGGAATCAAGTCCGGATCCGCTAACTAGGTAAGGCCCTACCAGCTAGATTAACCTCGTTACCTTACTAAATAATATTATAAATGAAAAAGTTTGTGTGTTTGTATGCTTATTCACGCTGCAACGGCTGAACGGATTTGGATGAAATTTGAAATGGAGATAGCTTATACCCTGGATTACCATTAACTAGTTTTCATTACGGAAAATGCAAAAGATAGTCAAGTATAAAAATTGTATTTTTTTTTGATTCTGTACCCAAAGGATAAAAACGGCACCCTATTACTAAGTCTCCGCTGTTCGTCGGTCCGTCTGCCCACATGTCTGTCACCAAGCTGTATCTCATGAACCGGTTTTTTTTTACTGTTTTTTTGTTAATGTTGTATATATACGGAGCCTTTTTTTTTTTCGATAAATATCAAGCGACAATGTCACACCAACAATCGACCTAATCCTAAACTAAGCTCAAGCCTTGGACTATGGGTCCTAGACAATGATATAAATACTTCGATAACAATACTCGTAGCTATGCAGTTAGTGTGACCGCTTTATTAATACAATGCAGGTGTGGCCAAACTGTCGCCGCGAGCAAAGTTCGGCGCACCCCAGTTTGAGCACCCCTGACTAACACCTGACTGAACTTTAAACACATTTACATATCAGTATGTTTAGCTTTATTTAATCTGCTAATTTGTTTAAGTTTAGCTTTGACAAGTTTATATTTAGGTTGGCAATTATCTGCAACAACTTGCTTTACAGTTCGACAGACGAATTATTGCCAGCGAGTAAGTATACACCGTGTTTTTTTTGATTTACGATAACTTTAAGGGAACGTTCTTTAGGTCAAACAAAGTTAATTTCCCGAAGACAGACAAATGATAAGTCTAACGGTTTTAAAGATATTTAATTTTTAAATTTAATCAGTTAATCACGTTAAACTAGTGTAAAAGGCTCTTAATTGACAACAACAATTTTCTTTTAATACTTATGAGTAAAGAGTTTCCAATTGTTAGGTTTGTATACGCGTCAATCTAAAGTGACAATATTGTACCTGTCAAGTGTTATCTTTACTTGTGTGTGTATGTCACGCCAACATAGACGTATTTGACACTGATTATTAGTTAACTCTAAAGGGCCATTTAGAATGACCAAAGATAAAAGATTTCATTATTTTGTTCTAAACTGAAAAAAATTTTTTTTTACGATATTTAAAAATCTAGTCTACCAATTAGTTTCTATGGATATACCTAGTAATATGCCGAAGTTATCGTAAATCAAAAAAAACACGGTGTATATATCACTCACTACATATCCACACCCCAACCTCTACTAACACAGAAAATCAAATACAATATTTATAAAATATTAATGTACAAAGGAGAACTTACCTTTAAAGGGGTCTCCTCCAGCTAACATTTTCATTCACAATTTGTCATTTGTCATTTCATGGTAACATATAAATCTCCTAAAGATTGCCCCATAACATACATACATGTCAGCCGAAAGACGTCCACTGCTGGACATAGGCCTCCCCCAAGGCTTTCCACTCAGACCGGTCTTGTGCTTTTCGCATCCACCGCGGTCCCGCGATCCTGACGAGGTCGTCACTCCATCTTGTTGGAGGCCTACCTACGGCTCGTCTTCCGGTCCGCGGACATTTTTAGGTCGTCCATTCTCAATTAGGTAGGTAGGTCACAACTCAATCGTATGACTTGGCCTGCTTTATCAACCGTTGAACAAGTAACTGTTTTTTAAAGGATAAACTTCTTAGCATGTTAAGAGTAGCTAAACTGAAGTGGCAGTGGGCGGGGCACATTGCTCGCAGGACTGATGGCCGATGGGGTCAGAAGGTTCTGGAGTGGCGTCCGTGGACCGGAAGACGAGCTGTAGGTAGGCCTCCAACAAGATGGAGTGACGACCTCGTCAGGATCGCGGGACCGCGGTGGATGCGAAAAGCACAAGACCGGTCTGAGTGGAAAGCCTTGGGGGAGGCCTATGTCCAGCAGTGGACGTCTTTCGGCTGACATGTATGTATGTTATGGGGCAATCTTTAGGAGATTTATATGTTACCATGAAATGACAAATGACAAATTGTGAATGAAAATGTTAGCTGGAGGAGACCCCTTTAAAGGTAAGTTCTCCTTTGTACATTAATATTTTATAAATATTGTATTTGATTTTCTGTGTTAGTAGAGGTTGGGGTGTGGATAGGTAGTGAGTGATATATATACGTACAGACAGTGTAGATTAGGTTAGGTTAGTTTTATATCAATCCAAAAAAAATACTTGAACGGTTTCAGAGAAAAATGAGAAACAGCTGCAGACAAAAGTGTTTAGAACATAAGATAGGTAACCGTTTATATGTTATATTGTCAACGATATGATAGCTCTTATATACTTGTAATGGGTGCCGAATTGAAACAATACCATAACAAGTCAGAAGCAATGTTGTTAATACTGCCCTCCTACCGAAAAAAGGCACAACTACTATATAAATCATATTGCAATTCCAACCTTATTATAATCTTTGAGAGTTAAATATGCTTCTATGAATTGATTCCACTTGTGCCTTTTTTCCGTAAGAAGGCAGAATCTAGGCCCTGTAATAGATAGATAAGAATTAAATCCTGACATATTGTACAACCATGAAGTTCCTGAATATTAACAATGTTGACAGCAGTAAAACAATGCCATTATTACTGTTACTTCACACGAAACAAATAAATTTTGCATAATTTTACTGCTATCAACAGCATCAATATTCAGAAACTTCACGGTTGTGCTATTTGTCAGGATTGGCTTCTTATCTGCCTTGTACTTCCTTCAAAGTATCCAAAATAGCAAGCGCAAAGAAAACAGGCAAAAATAAGGCCAGGAAACTAAGGAGCAAAAGTTGAAAATATAAAACTCGTAAGCCTTATGTTGTTACTTGAAACCGACATTTGGTCAACTTCGAAACTGTTGACATAAAAGCCTAAACGGCAAAGCCTAGGCTATTCTTTGTCGTAACGTGGATTGAGTTCTACTTGAAACTTACCGATGAAATTTGAAAACTAGTTTCAAAAAATCACAAAAAAGACAATGTCAATTTCTTATTTATTGATCGAGTCTCAAACTTATGTGAAGAAAATATCCATCGGGACAAAATATTTCACATAAATAGTGGCTTGTAGCAGGAGTCGGACTTATTTCACTAGCTCATTAGGCAGTCACTCAATAACAGACTGTCAAAAAAGATGTTAATGTTAGTGACGATGCGTTGGCCTAGTTGGTAGTAGTAACCCTGCTTACGAAGCTAGCTGTCCCGGGTTCAATTCCCTGTATGGAATTAAAAATTGTAATAACAGCATTGTTTTACTGCTGTTAACATTAACAACATTCAAAATACTTTGTGTTTATGCATCTTGTCAAATGCAATACGGTTTACAGATGTAGTAAATAATCCTTTCTCGTCGTTTTTTGTCGGATAAGTTTGTATTTATCTTGCTTTCTCAATTAGTTTCAGTACCCATCAATAAGCTAACTGAGAAAGCATGATAAATACAAACTTATCCAACAAAATCTGTACCCAATATCTACAGCCTGCTGAGAGTCTTTACTAGGTAGATAAGACGTCAACCCAAACACATATCTGAATATTAATGATGTTGAATTATGTTGACAGCAGTAACATACTGCTGTTATCAAATACATACCTTCAGTAGCAGAGACTATGGAACGCCAGGTGCACCGGTTTAAATATACTTGTACAACTTTCGCTTCCTCTAAATTCATCAACCTGTTCATGCACTTACGTCAATTTCGGCTGCTTTTGATTAGGACCTTATTCAGTACATAGTGAATCTGATTACAGTTTTGCTGTTACTACTATTTCTTGATACGCAACAAAATAAGCTTAATATTGTTTTACTGCTGTCAACATTATCAATTTATTTATTTATTTATTTATTTATTTATTTATTTATTTGGAACACAAACAGTCATTTACATAGATCTTATTACATTAAAAAGAATAATAGTTCATTGACAAAACAGTGTTCACAGGTGGAATATGAAATATAAAATAATCAAGCCTCTTAACTAGTCAAGTATCAAAGAACAGGAAGAGAGACAGACAGACAGCGCACACATGCAAAATGCGCCATCTTGAATGAGAAAGACATAACCTGGACTTGAAGTAGGTACATAAATCAATGGTAGGTGAGACAAGTTAACAAAGAGTTGAATTATGCAAGGCACATTTAAAACTAACTAAAGAAACATTGAATATTTCAATATTATTAAAATAACGATTATAAGAATCACAAGCTCGAGAAATAAACGTATTTTTTGCATAATTCGTTTTATAAAGGGGTACGTGAAATAGCTTTTTCTTGCGGAAATCACGATTCGGACAACGAAAATTGATCTTATTTAAAAGTTTTGGACTGTCGATGTGATCATTTAAAATTTTAAACAAAAAAAGTTGATCTCTAATAAGACGTCGAGATTGCAATGAGTGTACACTTATCTGCTTAGACAAAACGCCACCACCCGTATGACCAAACCGATAGCAAAGGTGCCTATGAAAGGTTTTTTGTATTTTCTGAATGCTATTGATATAAATTAGATACACGGGATTCCAAACCGTAGACGCATATTCTAGGTGAGAACGAACAAAAGAATTATAAAGTGTAACGAGTGTATCTGGCTTCTTAAATGATTTACCTACTCTTAGGACAAATCCAAGCATCTTAAACGCTTTATTTACAATTTTATTAATATGACTCCGAAAAAGTAATTTTCTATCTAATATCACTCCCAAGTCTCTGACCTCCTTTACACGATCTAATTCGACTTTTACAAAATTATATGGGTATAGTAATACATTATCCTTTCTACAAAATGAGATTATTTGACATTTCTTAATATTTAATTCCAAACAATTGTCCAAACAATAATTCCATAACTTATCCAAATCTCTTTGAAATAAAATACAATCATCGACAGATTTAATAATTTTATAGATTTTAGTATCGTCGGCGTACATAAGAAAGTGGGAACCTGAAAAAATATTTACGATGTCATTTACAAATATATTAAATAAAAGTGGACCGAGATGGGATCCCTGAGGCACGCCAGATGTTACAGGTACAAATGACGACTGGAACCCCTTGATAGTGACAGCTTGTGATCTGTTTTTGAGGTAAGACTCTAGCCACCTGAGAAGACTGCCGTGCACACCGAAAGCTCTCAGCTTATCTATGAGTATGTTATGTGAAATAGTATCGAATGCTTTGGAGTAATCGGTGTACACTGCATCCACCTGATAGCCATTATCCATAGCTATAGACACAAAATCAACAAATTCACATAGATTTGATTCAGTTGAGCGCTTTGAGATAAATCCATGCTGCTGCGGTATTAAATGCGATCTTACACAAGAAATAATGCTGTCGTAGACAATTTTTTCGAAAAGCTTAGGAATTATAGATAATTTGGATATGGGTCTATAATTACAAATATTATGTTTGTCACCGTTTTTAAATATAGGGACGACAAAACACTGTTTCCAACTCTGTGGAAATACACCCATTGCCAAGGACATATTAAAAATAAGTTGTAGTGGTAAAGCCAACTGAGGCGAACAATTCTTGAGAAACACAGGATGAATACCATCAGGCCCTGGCCCTTTACTAATATCAAGGGATGCGAGATATTTCCCAACGAGGTCACGTGATACCCGAACGGTAGCAAGATTCAAGTTCGAAATTGGATCAGGAAAACCCGTGGCGAATTGTTGAACATGCTTGTGATTGCGTGGCTTAAAGACTGAGTGAAAATGTTTGTTGAATAAATCTGCGATTTCGCGTCCATCGGAAGAAGTCTCGTCGAGCAGAAACATAGAGTTAGGTATATCATTTGAGCCACGCTTAGTTTTAACAAATTTCCAAAAGTACTTTGAGTTATTCTTAATGTTTTCCTCGCTACATAATATGTAATTTTCATAACAACTAGCCTCGACAACTCTTTGCCTCTTCCTTAGATAGGAGAAAGTTTCATAATCAGACTGTTGACCATATGTTTTCCATTTACGATGAACTTTTAATTTTTGGTTAATTATTTTAATGAGAGGTTTACTATACCATACCGGATATTTTTCAGAAAAATTGAGGGTTTTAGATGGGACATGAGTTTCAATAATGGTCGTTAATATGTTATTAAAGGTATCAACTGCCTCGTCGATATTTTTATTTGCGAACATAAGAGGCCAGTTAAAGGCAGCAAGTTCCCCATTAACAGCATCAAAATCAGCGAGATGAAACTTGTAGACAGTACGAGTGGGAGGCAGTAGAGGCTTCTCCGATAGTGCATCAACAACTACATTCAATGACGGATGATGATTATCTTCAGGGACTAAAGGACTTAAACTCCGAGAAACCACGCAGCTTAAATCCGATATAACTAAATCTAATACACGACCATTTGAATTTAATACGTAATTATATTGATTAAAACTAGTTAAACTTAAAAATTGTAGAGTTTCACTAACCAGCACATCGTTATTCGGGTTACTTAGCAGAAGAGGAGCATTAGTACCACACGACTGCCAAAGTGCTGCAGAAATATTAAAATCACCGAGAAGTAGTATTGAGTCTTCGGGATACCGTAAATTGAAATCAGAAATAAAGTCAAAGAACTTTGAAACAGAAATCAAATGGTCAGAGTTATGTGGAAAATAAGTACATAAGATTCTTAATTTGGAAGAAGAGTTATTATGTAACAATGATAGCGCAACGCATACGATTTCAGCATCTGAAAATTCCGGTAGATCAATTTGTAAATCTACAACAATGCCAAGCTCCCGTCGGGCAGCAATCAGGACACCACCTCCTAAGTTTTGCTTACGGGTATCATATGGTCTATCACACCTGTATACCTGGTATCGTTTATCAAAGAGTTCCGAGTCACCAATACCAGGCAGCAACCAAGTTTCACTAAGACAAATCAAATCATAATCTGCAGCCATTACGTTTATAAAAAATGCCTCCGTTTTGGTTCGGAGACCACGAACGTTTTGGTAAAAGAGTGATAAACCCATTAATAATGAATCGCTGATAAATTATTCATAGAAGTTATACAAAGTAAACCAATATTGTACAACTTGAGCAGACACAAAGTCGAATAAAAAACAAATTCTAACGTTACCCCAAACAAACATGACAGTATCATGCTGTAAAATAGATTTAATAGCAGGTGTATCAATATATAAGTAACAATTGTTAAATTCCTTAGTTGTAAAACTTGCATTCTCGGAAATCTACCATAGATATCATTTACATTAAAAAACAAAACATTAAAATTTAAGTAAAAAACAATAACACTCATTTGATTTTTTTTAAATCATCGTGACAGGTAATGTGTAAAACATTGGATGTATCAGTACGACGGACCATAATTGCAGCATTCTTAACCCACGTGTATTTGTACCCTTTTTCAGCAGCCGTGGTCTTCGCTGAGAAAAGTAACTGTTCATTGTACACAGTTAAGTGTTCTCGAACGTGGATGGGTTTTTGATCACCTGAAAGTCCCAGGTCGCGAGTGGAGAGATTCGTAATTTTTTTCATGCTGCTTAAAAATTCATCCTTTTTATATCTTCTCAAAAATTTGACAATTATAGGCTTGTCCTTTTTATTTAAGTGAGAATTTTTCGCAGCTACCCTGGTAACAAGGTCGATATCAGCGTCAAGATTCAGAGGGGTATTTGCCAATTCAGCCAGTTTGGCCACTAGGTGCATAAGGTTTTCGTTGGTGACCTGCGGAATTCCAACTATCTTGAGGTTGGACCGTCGAGCCCACTGATCACGCAGATGGTCATTCTGTTGCATCTGCTTTAACTGTCCCGAGACATCGATTAGACTTTTCTCCAAGGTCTTAACTTTGGTGTCCAGGGTAGATATGTTAGAGGTGATGTCATCTCTATCCTTTGCTAAAAAATCGACACATTTTTCCAGCTCAGTAACTGTCGATTTCAGTTCTCTACATTCCGATGCAACTCTCGTGACCTCAGATACGCACTTGTCCAATTTCATCTCACATGCAGTAAACCTGGACTCTAGAGTAGCGAATTGTACTTTCTGCGCCTTAATGACTCTGTCGATTTCCGCACGAATAAAGCTGGTGAGGTTATCTGTTGATGAAGTAGAAGCAAGACTTGGCGGAGCAGCAGGCTCAGGCTGCCCGTCATTATCTGACTCCGACTCAGTGCCGCTCGAGCTTTGGGCAACCGCGCCGTCAGTTGTCTTAATAACACGCAGCCGTATTGGTGTAATTGTGTTGCCAACCTTAGGCTTTGCCGCTTCACATTCCGGACAGAACCAGTCTTTTGTTGCGACTCTAGATCGTGATATTCGTACATTAGCTGGAAACATGCTGCAATTCCTATGATAATCATTGTTACAATGATGGCATATAACCAATTCTTTAATAGCATTAATGCCCTCCTTGCACGCCGCGCATTGATGTTCCATATTTAAAAAGAAAAAAATAAAAGTTCTTTCTGTACACTTTCCTAAGTTTCTTATTTACTTTTAAAAAAAATATAAAATAAAACAAAAAAGAACTTCACTAAAACCCAATAACGAGATTCGAACCGTAACTTGGTGGCGCTCATTGGTTTATTCCCATCTTTGTTCCATTCGACCAAATGATAGATAAGAAACTGCGCCGAATTTTGCGTAAGCTACTCGGGTTTTATAAAATGCTTTGGAGGTAGTTGGTTCAATAACGTTTGCAGATACGGAGTTAGTAACCGGCAATCGACACTTTTCACTTTTTAGTTTGCACAAAACAAGACGAATACGACACAAAACCACTGTTTATTTTAAGATTGAAATAATAGGCCGAAAGATATGCGCGTTACAAACACAGAGCTACACTTTTAAACTCATAAAAGTATCCGTAGCAACAATTACGATTTAATTTATGACGAACCGAAATGAACACGTCCTTGCGATATGACAGTTTAGAGGGGGTATGATTGAGGGGGTATGATGAATTTATTGAAACTTTATGGTCAATAGAGAATAACAACCCTATAACTCCGTACCCAGTCCCGGGAGGTGACAAGTTTAGTACTAGTGCTTAGATACTTAACTAGCCAGCAACTTGCCAAGATAGGACAGCTACCGACTGAACCTGTTATGAATCCGCATTAGCAATTTGGTATTCCGTCTTGCGACCGATGCTCAGTTTATAGTTTAGTAAGTTATTGTTTGTGGAGATCTAAGGGATGGAAATGGCCAAAGATATGAAGAAACCGGTTGCTACTGTTTGACTGATAATAGGCTATTCGACAACATTGAAAATATACTACAAAATGTGGTCATCCTATCTGATACTAGCGTAAAATAACGTATTTCACTTTATTTCACATTAAATTATGTCTATTTTTTTGGAAATTACACGAATTAATAAGGTTTTTTTTTGAAATTTAATCTGTGGCAAAAACGCTATGTGATGTTAGAAATACTTTATAATCTGTGATGTGAAGTCACATGCAAGTAAACAAAACAAACCCCAAATTCACTTTATATGCTAAGCTGTCAAATGAACTTGTTTGTTTACTTGCGTGTGACGTCACACTGGTCCGCCATAGAAAGAAACAGCGTTTTTCGCGTTGTTTTGAAAATGTAAACTTTAACTTACATTTTTATTGATAATACAGTAGAATCTCAAGGAAATATCAATGTAGTGTGCTTGTTATGTGATAAAGAATCATTTAAAAACGTTTTCTAAAATTAGTCAAATAGCCTATTCTATATCATTAAAATTACTATTTTTTTAAATCTTATAAATGCGACAGTTTGTGTGTAGGTTGGTCTTCTTCGACGCCGCAACGGCTAGCTGTAAGGCGCTTACAGATTATGTGCGGTAACGCAGGAACATTGGCTCGCGTGGCGCACCTTTAAGAGGTTTACCCCGTCCCCCGTCTCCCCGGGCGCCGTGCGAGCCAATCTTCGGTTTGCCGCACGTAATGTGGACCCAGCTTTAGATGAAGATAGCTTATACCCTGGATAACACATATGCTACTGTTTTCATTGTGGAAAATTTAAAAGTTCCTGAGGGAATAACGATAATCAAATTTTAAGTGAAATTGTTTTATTTTTTGGCATAGAGAAGGCAAACGAGACATTCGCATCCACAAGACTGCAAGCCTAACACTGCAATTGCGTTGCCAACCCTGAGGACTAAGATGGAATGCTTCTATGCTAGTCATTACACCGGCTATCTTATCCCCAAACCGGAACACAACAATGCGAACACCGCTGGTTGGCGGTAGGTTAATGGATAAGATGGTGGTAGCGATCCAGACGGACCCTGCATAAGGTCCTACCACCCGCAATATTGTGAGTTCATGGATAAGGGTGTCAAACATTTACTGCATTTTAATGTAGTAGCCCTACAGCGGTGGTAACGGTCCGATCACCCTATCACCATCCTGTTAATGACAAGTGGCAGGTGACATTTAAGTGTACATGGCGCAGCTTATCTTTGTGATGTGATACTAAAGTAAGGCCAACAAGCCGAGATAAATAATGTAAGCCAGCTTTCAGGAGTTCAAAACATTTGAACAAACAGGATTTGAAATCGTATCACTTCGAACGCAATCTAAACACGAATGACCTTCACAAAATATTTCTGCATTGAGAGCTTTCCTACCATGAATCTCGCAAATTCGTGCGTCATCGACCAAATGAATATACACCGTGTTTTTTTTGATTTACGATAACTTTAAGGGAACGTTCTTTAGGTCAAACAAAGTTAATTTCCCGAAGACAGACAAATGATAAGTCTAACGGCTTTAAAGATATTTAATTTTTAAATTTAATCAGTTAATCACGTTAAACTAGTGTAAAAGGCTCTTAATTGATAACAACAATTTTCTTTTAATACGTATGAGTAAAGAGTTTCCAATTGTTAGGTTTGTATACGCGTCAATCTAAAGTGACTTGTACAGTCACGAGATTTAATTTGGTACCCACCTTAGGTCAAAAGTCAATCTGACATTCTACAACAATAAGGTTGAGTTTCCTAAAAGTTACAGTCACCAAACGGGATTGTTGAGCCTCATAATTTAGCCATGTAATGCAAATCGGGCGTACTCGTGTGACATCGTCGTGAACGACTGATAACGAATGATGACACGTCTATATTCATTCATAATGCAATAAGGTCGAAACTTCAGTTCGATAGGGTTGAAATGTCAAGTTAAGACATTTAAATGTCTTATCGAATCGACCCTTGAAAATCTTGAAATGATATATATCAACGTGGCGTGGTGGGTCCCAAATTAAAGCTCGTGGCCCTGACCAATCATGATATATTATGATTTTTCCGCAGCTATCGTTACGTTATGTTGGCTTTGGGTGTAATCACTCTATTGTCAGGTTGGGAGGCTTGGTCTTCGGGTTAGCCAACAGTTAAATAGGAAGTCAACAGCCAATAACGTTCACCATGGTGTTGACCAATGAATAGGTTGATTAATTCGTTGATAAATCACCCATAGCAACAGCCAATAACGTTCGTCATGGTGTTGACCAATGAATAGGTTGATTCATTCGTTGCTAATCGGACAAAGTCGGCTATATTCGATTGTGGTAAGAAAAATGCTACTACTGTCTTCGTCATACGTATTCGTGATTAATCGTGTAATCTCGTAAATGCTCGTGAATGTCATTATACTGCAAATTTAAATAACTTCACGATGGCATAACAAATAACTTGACATCTCTAATGACATTGATGACTTCAAGCATATTTTTCTTGAAATGGGTCCCAAATTAAAGCTCGTGACTGTACCTGTCAAGTGATATCTTTACTTGTGTGTGTATGTCACGCCAACATAGACATATTTGACACTGATTATTAGCTAGGTAACTCTAAAGGCCCTTTTAGAATGACCAAAGATAAAAGATTTCACTATTTTGTTCTAAACCGAAAAAAAAATATTTTTTGCAATATTTAAAAATCTAATCTACCAATTAGTTTCTATGGATATACCTAGTAATATGCCGAAGTTATCGTAAATAAAAAAAAACACGGTGTATTATTGCGTACTATCACGAGCGTTAATTTGTGACCTATTTCAAGAAAAATATGCTCGAATTCGCCAAGTACACTAGAGATGTCAAGTCATTTGTAACTTATAGGAAACACAACCTTATTGTTGTAGAATGTTAGATTGACTTTGGAGCTAAGGTGGGACCCAATTTAAAGTTCTCGACTGTACGAGAAATAAGAACTGATATTATCATAATATAACTCACAAGGAAAGGTACCCTACTCTCTAACATATATCAAAATCAACAAAATCGGAGCCGGACAGTTAAGTATCTTTCCTTGTCAGTAACGGTTAGTTTGTTAACTTTATTTACCTCGTCTCATTGGCCGTACAGTTAACTTTGCAATGTATACCGATATGTCATCTGTTACCTTTCACTGTTAAGATGGTAAGGGGCTGATCTTACCACACAGTTTACCATCAACATAATCCCCAGACTCATCCCTCGCCAAGCACTGGTTCTTTCTTAGGCCCTAACACACTCCGACCTTCAGTTTGCCTTCGTCTTGGGGTCCCGGTCTGCGCTCCACATCGGTGCCCTTGCGGACGTGACGAAGATCGGCTAGGACATCACGGACTGTCTTGCCAGAGAAGTGCTGGCCGCTTTTCCAGATACGCCGCACTAAATGACATCTTTCGTCGGTCTCTTGAATCAACAAACGTGCCGGCACTTTTAGAGCCGACCGGCATTTGCAGAAATGATGGCAAGAGACCTGACGGAATGTCCTTGGTCCCGTGGAATATAGGACGGGTACTAGTGTGGGATGCAACCTGCGTAGACACGCTAGCCCCATCACATCTCCACCGGACGTCTAATAGGACTGGTGCGGCAGCAGAAGCAGCCGAAAGCATAAATTTAGGCAAAAAAGAGACCACTATCTCGGCCTAGAATATATGTTTGTTCCATTCTTCGAGACCCTTGGTCCGTGGGGTTCTAGCGCTCAAAGCCTCTTCAAAGAAATTTCGAAGAGGCTCATTGACGTCACGGGAGACCGAAGAGCTGGCAGTTTCCTCGCTCAACGCATAAGTTTAACTATCCAGCGAGGAAATGCTGCCAGCATCTTCGGGACAATGCCGCAGGGCCCTTTTTTAGATATAGCTTTTTAATTTAAAAATAGAATAAGATTTAAAAATGTAATTTGGACAGATTAAATAATTACTTGTGTCCTTGGAATCCCTACATTACATAACACGTCTCCAAAGTGAGCCTTAATCGATGGTCCTGTGTAGACGATGCTCGTTTATGCTAACGACCTCGCAATTACATCGTTAATGCGGACCTAAGCACAATTTTAGTACGTTTTAAAGTACAATTAGAGTTTATTACCTAAAAGCTCACGTTCTTATTTAAGTACCTACTTACTTAGCTTAGGTACCTACAGTTATTATCAGTAATATTATAATCCAACATTGGACTTAAAATATCTGACACGTCCTCATTACGTAGGCATAAGAGCGTGTCAGATATTTAAAAGCACAGTTTTTTTTTTCCTAATGTTTATGTTGTACAGTTTTAAATGTAATATTACGAATTATTTTAAAAGTTTGTGTGATTCATGCAGTTATTTTAATGATATTCGTACGCCACCTGGCAAAACATAGTGATACCAGTATTTCTCTCTACCACTGTACCTGTTTTACCTATGTGTACGAATAAATCACTTTGACTTTTACTTTGACTTTGGATAAATTAAGTGCACGAAAAAAACCTATAATCCCGATGAATTAAGAACTTCCTCCTTCTCCTGTAGTCGGTTAAAAATATAGGTAAGGTCAGTCCAACTGAGGTCGGCTTTTGGTTAAAAATATTGTGAGACGATGCCTTCAGTTGGTCTGACCTACCTAACATTGTAAAAGAAAATATTTATTGATTTTTTAACGAGGCGTGTTTGTTTTTTAATCATCTAAGTAATTTAAAATAACCATGTTTAAGTGTATTTGAAGATGTAAAATAACTTCCACATAACGGTAAATTTCTTTTCCATAATTTTCATGTCAACTTTAGAAAGAGGAAAGTTTGTACAACTTCCCCCCTTTAGGTGGTCCGGGGGTTTTACTACTTTATTGGTCATAATGGTACTTCTGAAGTTTCACTTCGCGTAAATCGTTATGTTGTTTGGCAGACTTTGTAGAAAGATGGAAATATATCGGTGAAAAAGTTCTGTTTTGGTTAGTTTACGTGAAATCAGCATCGAAATATAATAAGTATGGAAGAGTAACGTCTAACAAAAACGACTGCCAAATCCGCTCCAAAACGCCCACTTATTGAAATGAAAAGATCTTATGTATCGAGTGGTTTCAATAATCAACTAAATATTAATTGGGTTAAGGTATGAAGTCATTTATGTCAGATGCTGATATAACGTTTGAGTAGACAGTAATTTCAGTAAGGTTTTATACCGTTTGAAAGACAAAAATCTGCAATTGGTTACAAGCTCTCTGACAGAAGATTTCCATTTGTCAATATATTTTTTCATAAGGGTTATTTGAACGCGGCCATGTCTTTCAACATTTGACGTGGATGGTTTAATACAAAAACAACACAGTAATTGAATAATGAATTTTATTAATATTTTTTTATAGTAGTGTTTTGACAAACTTACTGATTGTTCCCCTTGAATCATTTAACATACTTATGTTACACTATTATAAAGTTGTAAAATAGTATATCAGAAGATATTATGTTGTAAGAGTAGTCAGCGTCAAATAGTCTTTAGCATCTAAAGTGCGAAATATATTGTAATCCCTTTTTTATTCTTATAGGCATAAAGATACGTGACGGTATAATACCTATATATAGTCGCTTTGGATGGGACAGCCTATTTGATGCTGCCGAAAAAACATGACAAAAATTAAACGAGTAGTAAGACGAAAACATTACAAATAATCCATTTGGCACTGTTTCTATTCTACAGTTAGAGATAGCTAAGAGCTAACTCTTAAGTTAGATCATATACAATAGAGTATAATTTATATTTACAATTTTAGCTTTACCAACTCCATTTTTGTACAAATATCAATTAATTAAGCCTACCTATTGCTTTTTAGGGTTAGGGTACGATAGTAAAGATGACATAAAATTTAATTTCCTATTCATTCGAAGTAGTTGCTTGTAATTCACATTTTTCAAAGATATATTGCATAACATCGGCCATGACATTTTGGTATGGTAATATTAAAAATTCAATAACTTACTAATGAAAATAAATATTGCTTTGTTTTGCATCTGTGTGGGTCCTGCACCAATTTACAATGCAACTTGGCATGGTTGCAGCATCATTTAAATTCGGTAATCTTTAATATCGTTATTTTCTTTTGTGTTTGTAAACAACTGTTTGACACTACGTCAGAAAGTCGACTGATAGACAGTTCGGCACTCACTAATAGCTCCACCCCCGCCGGCACTAAGTCAGTGGGGCAGATTTTGAGCGTCGATTACTCTTCCATACTTATTATATTTCGATGGAAATCAGTTGTCTGATAATAAAAGGAAATTATGAGAATTATCCACATCCATCCCATACTTCACTACATAGTATAAAACAAAGTCGCTTTCTCTGTCCCTATGTCCCTTTGTATGCTTAAATCTTTAAAACTACGCAACGGATTTTGATGCGGTTTTTTTAATAGATAGAGTGATTCAAGAGGAAGGTTGTTATGTATAACAAGTTCTGGTTTATATACGGGTGTTACAGAAAACTCACATAAACCGAAGCGAAGCGAGGGCAGGTCGCTAGTACATTATAAAATGCGAGACTATTTGTATGTTTGTATGATAGGTTTTTATGGCTAATCCGATAAAATTAAAATGGAAAATGGTTTTAATGAAATTTATTACAGAGATCATTTTGACCTCCTGAAGAGTACAATGGATACTTTTTTGACCGAAAAATTTTGGCAGTTCTTAACGTAATTAAATTACGAATTATAGCTATGTTTAGCTAAGAGAGGCAAAGGCGTGCTGCAAGTTAGCGTTTTACCAGTATCATTAAATCCATAATAACTCCTAACCGAATTAATAGAATTAACAGTTAAATTAAAAAAAAATCCGGCCGAGTGCGAGTCGTACTCGTACCAGGGTATAAACCAAAATAAATGTCCAGTTGAAGAAGAGTTTTGTCACCGTAACGTAACTGTCAATTCAACGTCAAACACATACATTTTTGTAACGAAATTGTAAGTTAGACATCATTTACGTGACACATCAGTGAAGTTAAATAGCGTATTTTATTTAGTTTTTTACCCACCATTATCTGTAAAAAAAAACACGTTTGTTATACTGGACCCCCCCCTTTTTATAATTTAATTATTGATCTTTAAACTGGACATACAACTTAATATTCTGTGATTATTTGTCGTTATTAATATCGAGCAAAAAAGGGCAAAACAATTCACGTTTACTATATGTGAGCCCCCACTGAAATGTTTATTTAATTCGGTTTTTATTAGTTATTGTTATTAACTGTCTAGCTATCACGGTTCATGACATACAGCCTGGTGACAGACAGACGGACGGACGAACAGTGGAGTCTTAGTAATTGGGTCCCGTTTTTACCCTAAAAACTATATTCTGGATGAAGAAAGGGTTTTTCCCATAGCTTAATATTAACGTCAAGTGCTCGGACACCCTGTATTATGTTTATTTATTTAGTTATCAAGGGAAACAAACAGCAATATATAATACATTATGGTTAATACATTGTAGCTAGAACATTGGCCAAAACAGTTTCCATTACTGGGTTAAATACACTTGATGCTCAAGGTGAACTTAAGTACTAAAGGAACTTTGGTTAATTGTTTCAGCGTTTGAACATACATTAATGCATGCACTTAAGTGAGAAACTCATAATAAGATCATAAGTGTTACATTACAGCTTTCTTCCAAAATAATCAAACTTACACAATTATAATAAGTGCTTATTTAAACAACACTTTTCATTTTCCCTTATGATATTCTGTTATTATTATTATTCTTTCTTATTGTTATTATTATTATTATATTATATAGATAGAAGATAATGCACTCGTATGAGCATAAACCATTCGTTACATTGTAACCTGAAATTCCGCTATAAAACCAAATAGGATATTACTATAAAAATAATAACGGCCGAATAGTTATTCACCGGTATATAAATCCCAGTGGCTATGGCCATAAACCCGGCCATGGCCGTAAAATAAGCCATTTCCGATCGGCCATGTCAGCCCGTCTCGGTTTATGCCCTACACCTGTGCCCGTCCAAGAAAAATTGAAATCAGAATGGAGTGCATTTAATTTGAATATATCTTCCATTTATTACGGTTTGTGTATTATTTTTAAATGCGTTGAAAGACTTACGGCGTTCCCGTGGTTGGACTTAATTTTTTTTTTTCATATTTTGCTCAGTGGCTCGATTCTACTTGGCAAAACCGTTTTGATTTTGATTTGTTATGGTATTGCCGACGTTGTTATAACTTCTATTTAAAACTTAAATACTCAGGAGCAATAACATCGGGTCACTTTCTATGATAATTGAATACAAAGTGACCCGAATTCATTGCTCTTGACTATATTACATAGATAAATGCCCCGATATAATGGGTGACCCCTTCTATCAGAGCTGATATCCCTTAAATGGCTCAACCGATTTTCATGAAACTAGGTAAAATCACCGCTAGATAATTTCTTTCAAATAAAAATACATCCAAATCGGTCCAGTAGTTACAGAGCTACGATGCAGCAGAGATACACAGATGTGACGCGCTGTCGTGGTTGGTAGTGGTTGGTTACGAAGCTAGCGGTCCTGGGTTCAAATCCCGGTAAGGGCAGAGATTTGTGTGATGAGCGCAAATATTTACTCCTGAGTCATAAGGTAAGATAAGATAAAGATATAGAAATTTATTCAGTAAGTTGGCTGCACGGTCACTTTTACACGTCAAGAATCTACCAGCGCTTCCTAAGAGGAGACCACTGCTGAGAAGAAACGCCGCAAGAAACTCAGCAGTCAGTCATTTTTTAAACATATTTCATATTACAATGGTACTACTTAGTCTAGCGTTATATGAAGCTACAAATATTAAATTAAATATAATATCAAATAACATGCGTAGTTCAGCAGGAAAACATGCCAAAAATCTTACGGGAGGGGTAGAGAAAGAAAAAAATAAAATAGAATCAGCTATTTATGTGTATATAAGATGGTGCAAGATGACCACATAAAAGTTTTGATATATTATGTTTTCCTGTATCAACGGTGGTTACCTCTCTTACCCCAAGTCCATCTACGGGGCAAGTGCATTAAACCAATAATATCTCGTAAAATATATGATTTGTCGCGTTTTCCCCGTTGACGCTTTCGCCCACCCTGGTAAGCGTCTATGGGGTAAGGTCGACAAATCATATTTAGGATATATTATTGGTTTTACGCACTTGCCCCGTAGATGTACTACCCGACCTTAACTTGGATATTTTCTATATATTTAAGTGTGTCTGTTTCTTTATATAAGTATTTTTATCGTTGTCTAGTACCCATACTGCCCCCGATAGTAAAAAGGGCGCATCTAACAATTTTGTCAAAAATGAGTTATTTATACTGCCGTGATCAGCAGAAAAAGACCTACCTACTGATATTTTTAGTTTTTTCCTAGGTAGGCTAAATTAGAAGTTACCGTAAGCAAAAAGGACGTAACTTCACTCACTTTGTTATAAAAACTTAATTAAAAAGACGCATTTCAGAAACATGTAGGTGGTCTTCATAAAAAAGACGTAACTACGTATAATGCGCCCTTTTGTTTTGTTAAACTTTTAACAGTTCAGTAAAAGAAAAGACGCAAGGTACAATCCATCACCGTATACTTCAATAAAAAGACGCATCTAAGTACTTACGCCTTTTCAACCCAGTCTGGTCTTGAAAGCATTATTTTGACTAAGACGCATCTAACTTAAATACTTAATGAAAAGGGCGCTAGTGACCACTTGCGCCTTTTCAACTTACCCATAGCTTGATAAATTTATGTTGAGGCGGACGCATCTACACGAAAAACTTCGTAGAAAATACGCTAATTAACACTTGCGCCTTTTAAATAGTGTATTTTGCTAATCTACCTAGGATGCTCGTGGTATTTGCGTCTGATTTTGATGTAGGCATATTTTATTTTTGCCATACTATAACATTGAAAAGTGTAGTTAAGCGTACGTTTATATTCAAATTATGTTAGTTTCATATTAACCCTTAATTTGGCAAGGAGATAAATATATTAAAACTTAGTTGGTGTCATTATTTTTTGGGGTGTTTAGGTCTACCGGATTTTTTTTTAAAAATCTTTCGTTGTTAGTTTTCCAGAAACGTAAGTCAAGAATACTGGACATTGCCAACTTTGTGGAGAATAGAAAGTAAGCTTGAATGTCCAGCGTGATGGACATTGCCAAAGATATGCAACATATGTTTTCTGAATTATAAATATGTTTTAGTAAATATATCAGACAATAATCTATTTTTAAGAAATAAAACTTAATAATTACAGGTTTTTTTTAATAAAAACAGAAATATATTTTATATTATCGTGGTTGCCGGTGACTGTGTTTTCATGGAACTCGTTTATTGAGTTATACCTGTAGAAATTATTATATTTCCGAGATAAAAAAACATATCGTCATGTCCATCCCCGGGACTCAAGCTATATTCATTTAAAATTCATTTTGATTCGGCAGTTGACAAACAAGTTTGCTGATGGCAGCGTTATTTTCCCGGCGTCTGCTACAGAACAGCTAAGCAAAGTAAGCCTTGAGTTTGGATTGCTAATAAACATGTCAAAGACCAAGCTAATTTCCAACTGCATCAAACAGAGCATTGAAGTCTTCCCCCAATATCTTAAACACAAGTCCAGTTGCACACACGTTCACCATAACGACGGAGGTGGCGGGATGAACAACAAACTTTTGGAAAATGTTGATCAGATCAGTTACCACATTGTGAGTAGCAGCGTGACAAGAAAAACGTAAAGTTTTACCCAATAATGGGGCAGAACAAAACAGGCTAATAATAAATACATATAAAGAAATGGAGATAAGAGGGGCAGATTCGCTGAGAAACGCTTTACTATTTCTACTTTATCTGAATTCCGATGGGCATTGAGTTGTAGAATTAATGTAACATTTGTTTGACTTCAGGGTTGTTAGAGCTGAACATGAAACAGAAAACAGAAAAACCGTGGGTGTAACAAGAAAATAACCGCATTGACACCTGAGATACATTGTTCGAATAAAGTACTGCGTGTACACACATTTTCCTGTTTTATAAAAAAAAACTAGTTTCTCATTCCAATCTTTCTGGGACCGTATCGGTTTTGCATCGAATAGTTTAGTTTAAACCTTATTTTGATAGTCCGTCTTGATAGGATTTTTTTTTACAACAAAGCAATACGGAACCGATTAAAGAAAGTGTGTTTTGGGGCAGGGTGGCTTGAGAAACCCAGCGACAGCGCTTATTTCCTTGTTTCAATAAGTTATAGTTTGTTATAAGGAGTAAAACTTGAGCTTAGAAGTATGCTGGGCGTAGTTAGTAAACGCGAGTTAGAAAACCGTGGCATTGGCAATGGGAAGTATACCTACTGGATATTTAACTTATATATAATTTATACACGGGACTTCTTTTTTAAATATCTTATTTATTTATATGCAAATAAGTTATAATGTTGTCATAAGTACGTATAGCAAAAACATTTTAAATTTTTTACTGAGGGTAAGTGAGAAGCGTCTTTTCTCATTTACATTCTGACGGTAATAGTGGCCTGCACACGTTAAGTTTACCGTACGTGTAAATGCAACTGTAATAGTAAAATAGTAAAAATGTACGGTTTGAAACGAAGATTGGAACGGCGCGTGGCGTTTCCCGCGGTCCGAACTTTACCGTGTAAAGGCCGCTAATGGACGAAAAATTCCCGTTCGGACTATGTTTATATTTTTTATTCACCATATTAGTTTCTATTATTTAAATATGAAATTCTCCTATAACGTCAAATTAAGGGTAAACTTTTATTTTTTCATACGGTTTTTTATTATTATTTTTCATGATTGTACTTTAGAATATTGTTAATGTGCAAAATATTATTTCAAGACGTTTATTTTACAGGTGGCAGTTGAACTACCTACATGTTAAAGTCGTAAAAAGAGAATATATTATATTATATATATCCTATACCATTACTATCTTAATTTTTCTAATAATTTTAGTTTTACGTGTAGATTTTAGACTACGTCAAATTAAGGGTAAACTTTTATTTTTTCATACGGTTTTTTATTATTATTTTTCATGATTGTACTTTAGAATATTGTTAATGTGCAAAATATTATTTCAAGACGTTTATTTTACAGGTGGCAGTTGAACTACCTACATGTTAAAGTCGTAAAAAGAGAATATATTACTTTTTATTTGAGTAAAAGTAGTTGTTTAAAACATCAATTACTTTATTGAAAAGACGCTTGTGTCCAAATGCGCCCTTTCATATCAGGAGAAAAGCAGGATATATCTGTCAAGCATTGATATCAAAAAGAAGTTTGTGATTATACTCAGTTGAAAAGGCGTAATTGGTTACTTACGTCTTTTCAACGGAGTATCGAGTATTTTCCAGACATTTTTTTGCTTAGATGAAAAGGAAAATCTTAAATAAATAAATAAATAAACATAAATTATAATATTTTGTATTACCATATTGACAATATTGTCTTTATCTATATTACTTCGTTTACAGGAAGTTTCTATGTCAATTGCTTTAGAGACAGCATACTTTTTTTTAATTTTCACCTAAAACATTTAATTTCTCGACTTCGACTTCATGTTAGATGCGCCCTTTTTACTATCGGGGGCAGAATAGTACAAGCCCAGAGGTTAGTGGGACTAGGTCAATTGGTGTGACATTGTTCCCTGATATTAATTTATTTCTCTGGGCTACAATATTAAGTATTCTTGTAGCAAAATTCACTATTCATATTGATATTCATATTGATCGGTTATAGCGTCGATCCATTGAGGCGGAACATACAAGCAAATACTCTTTCGCAACTATCAATAAGTAATAAGAAGAAAAATAAGAAGACTTTTATTTAATAAATACAGATATTTTACAAATTCAAAGCATAAAGTTTTATTTAATGACATTTTAATCAACATGTAAAAAATATTTTTGTTAATATTATATCAAAGAAACTTTATACATAACAACATTTATATCAACATGGCCTGCTATTTCAAAGTAACAAAATTGGCTTCGTCTTGGACCCTGCAGACGTTACCCTCGATAGCTACCAGCAGGTACCCGCTGGCTGCCCAGCCCTCGCCCCAGGAGTTCTTGAGGATCCAGTGCCTCTTACCTTCCAGGACGCCGTAGCCGACCAGTGTCACTGCATGGTTGAGCGGACCCCGGCTGTAGAGTAAAAACAAATTGGTTATTTATTAGTTAATACTCCAAGGAACCAGATATTGACCTTGTTTACATAATAAAAAACAAATTCCTCCTAAATCGTGCAACGTCACCATCAGTAAAGGAAAATTCACGAAAGGTTTTTATTTATAACTAGCTTCTGCCCGCGACTTTGTCCGAGTAGATTTCGATTATAGTTATTCTCTCGGGAACTTTTAAAAAATTCCATGAAGAAATGTAGCGTATGTGTTAATCCAGTGTATAAGCTATCTCCATTTCATATCACATCCAAATCCGTGCAGCCGTTGTACCGTGAAGGTGTAACAAACTAACACACACACACACACACACACACATACACACACACACACACACAAACTATCGCATTTATAACATTAGTTGGATAGATTCTGGTTTACGTACGGGAGTTACAGAATACTCACATAAACTGTTGTTGTTAGTTTACTAAGAATAATAAATACAAATCAATTAAAACTAAATAAAAACTAGAAAAGTGAGGGCCCCCGTGGCAAAGTACCACAGATGCTGGCAGCATTTCCTCGTTGTATAGCAATGCTAATACGCTGTCCGAGGAAGCTGCCAGCTCTGTGGTCACCGGTTGTTTCAATTAGCCTTTTTGTCCTGTTTTTGTATTTAGTTTAGTTATATTATTAGTATATTAGTATATTAGTTATATTGTTAGTTTATAAGATGTATGTTTTATGTGATATTAAATAAACTTTCGTCATTTGTTAGAATAATAAATAATATCATTTGGTTTTACGCACTTGCCCCGTAGATGTACTTAGCCCACCTTAACTTGGATGTTACCTATATATTTAAGTATCTGATTCTTTATATAAGTATTTATACAAGCCCAGAGGTTAGTTTGGGACTAAGTCAATTGGTGTGACTTGTCCCCTGATATTTATTTACATTTGTTTTATAAAAAACCTAGAAAGTTAAACTATTTTAGAATGCATTACCTAACATAAATAATTAAATTAATAAATTATTCATTTAATGTTCCCAATGTTGTGTTCCGGTTTGGGGATAAGACAGCCGGTGTAATGACTAGCATAGAGGCATTCCATCTTAGTCCTCAGGGTTGGCAACGCACTTGCAGTCTTAGGCCCGTTTTAATAAGCTGATCTCAATTCTAATGCTCGTCTCGAGATGCGTCAAAAATGTCTGTGTTCTATGGTTTGGCGTTATCTTGTGACGGGCCTCACAGTCAATATAAGTTTATTAATACGGCCCTTAGGCTTGCAGTCTTGTGAATGCTTATGTCTATGGGTCACAGTTTCCAATTACCTTCAGGTTGTTCATTCGTTATTATCATCCAACATATTAAAATTATATTAAGATTACGTATATTTACCATTTCGGTGAGTCAAATACACCGCCTTCGTATAAAACTAACTCTCGGCACACGTTGATCGCTACCGTGAGCGGGCCGTGCTTGAGGAGGGCGACCTGGAAGCACAAGACGGTTCCAATCAGAACTAAGCCTTTTACAGGTAGTCTGAGGATTGGATTGAAGAGAAATAATTGAGTCATGTAGTAGCAAAATCAGCAATATCCAATATGGTTGAAAATCGCATAAAGGATATTTTCATTTAGCGACGAAAGTTGCCAGATTCAAAAAATTGGATCAATTGAAACTTAAAATTATATTTTTAATTCTCTTTTATTTATTTTCAGTTTGTAATAACTGGGCCATTCTACATACTTTTCAATACCTAAAACAGAAATTAAAATTCAAGTTCATCATCATCATCATTATCAGCCGCAAGACGTCCACTGCTGGACAAAGGCCTTCCCCAAGGTTTTCCACAACGATCGGTCCTCTGCTGCTGTCATCCAGCGGTTTCCCGCGACCTTTATCAGATCGTCAGTCCACCTTGTAGAAGGTCTGCCAACACTTCGTCTCCCGGTTCGCGGTCGCCACTCTAGAACCTTTCCGCTCCAACGGCCATCAGTTCTACGAGCAATGTGCCCCGCCCACTGCCAGTTAAGGTTTGCAATCCGGTGAGCTATATCGGTTACTTTAGTTCTCCTGCGAATCTCCTCATTCCTGATTCGATCTCGCAAGGAGACACCCAGCATAGCTCTTTCCATCGCCCTTTGAGTGACCTTGAGCCTTCTTATGAGGCCCATTGTAAGCGACCATGTCTCGGATCCATACGACATCACTGGCAACACACACTGATCAAAGACTTTCAAGTTACGTTACAAAAAAAAAGTAGATATCTTGAGATAATTTTACAGCAGTCCCACATTGATGCCCAATCAGATCTCACGTTACCTTGTAAAACCCTCTATTTTTCTTCTTTTTATATATGAAACACGAATTTGTTGCTCAAAATTACCACTTCGTTACCACTCTCCGAGTCCCTTTGTGAATAATGACCACTGCGTTACTATTATAGCCTTTTTTTTATCCAGCCCCACACAATTTGGGATAAAACGTTATTCAGATATGTGCACAACAGTATCTGGAAATGAGGATTTAATTCGAAAACCATTTCGAGGAATAGGGTTTTAAATCGTACTGCATTATTAAGTTTTTGAATTATTTTCTCTATTTTGGATATTTTGACAGAAGTATATTATATTTAACCTTTGTTGGATTTTAGTTTTCAGCTCGAAGCCCTCTTAGGTGTATCTTACGAGTTAGGTAAAACCGCTTCAAATAGTATGTTTTAAAACACTAAACATCACAATCACCTTGTATCATTAGGAATCATTTATTTTATTTATTGTAATTTATTAGAAAAAAACCTAACTAAAAAATAACCTTGTCATCCATAAAATGTCTGCTAGATAAAGATATTAAAACAAAGCTATTGGGTCACCTTCGAATTAGAATGTAAAAACCGTGAGTAAATTTTTTTAAAACGAGAATTTGACGTTTTGACTCTAAATTTACGATCACGTTGGGGACGTTTTTTAGGCATCGAAAAGTAGAATGGCCTAACTAATTTATTAAGTGTCATCTTATTTAATAACTCAATATCAAACATTTGATAAAACTGTGGGTAGTATCTTTATATCAATAAAACTTATTTTTTAGCTTAGTTGTAATTAGGTTTTTCTTGCGTTTTTTATTTCGTATCGTTAAATTTTTTTTTTTGTTAGTTATTTATTATATAATAAACTTAAACTGGGACATTTTGAAAAAATAAAAAACCAAACGTTATAGAACTAGATGGTTCATAATTACTTAAATATTCAATAACAAATTAAAATTACTATGATTAAAAAATGAAATTTTAGCTAGATATATTATATAAATGATGTATCACATTTAATATGTTCTTGTAATTTTTCCCTCATGTCCATGACGAAAAATCATTCATTTCATAAGTTTTCCAGTTGTATCTTACATAATTAGAATCATTACGAATCAGCAAACTTTTTAAACCTACTTGCCCGTTATTTTTTTATTTTTTTAAAGTAATCACATAAAGTGGTTATTTCCATACAAAATGAAAAGCAAACACTGGGTTTATTTAAAAAATACTGAAATAAAGGGCAAATAGGTTTAAAAACTTCACTGATTCGTAATGGTTCTAATTATGTAAGATAACTCTAAAAATATTATGAAATAAAACACGAAATTAATACTTTTTCGTGACATGGACATAAAGGAAAGTTACAAAAATTCTGATTAAAATGATCATATCCCCGAAACTAGTAAAAAGTGCTGAACATACATAAGTTTAACTCGATCGCTTTTAAGCTACTCTATCAGCCCTAGGCGGAATGAAATCGGTTTCTGGGACACCTGTATATCGAATTGAGGCCCATTTGAATAATTTTATGCCTCACATGAAACTAAAACAAACGAAAAGATAACTATGCACAACTTCTCAGAACAAACACAGTCATACGCAGCAAGGGACACCCCGCTAAAGTAAACAGGTACTTGCCTTTAGTGCTTTTTCACTTGGGGTGATTTTATAAAAGGCTTGAACGGTGGCCTCGATCGGTGTTTTCTCCATGTGACAGAAACTTGACTGAAAATAAGGCAAATATACTTTTACCTAAAAATACCTTAAAAGCATTGAATTGGTGTGTATATTTGGTTATGATAATATCATTGGATAGCTCTGTTCTACAGTAGAACTTACGGCCTGCCACTTTCTTTAGATCAGCAACATAATGACTAGCATAGAGGCATTCCATCTTAGTCCTCAGGGTTGGCAACGCATTGGCAGTCTTATGCTAATGTCTATGGGTCACAGTTTCCACTTACCATCAGGTGGCCTGTGTGCTCGGTTGCCTTCTCTAAGCCATAAAAAAAAAAAATCTCAACGGCAACAAGTCTAACTAATAACAAGCTTAAAAAATATCAACTGCTGTTTGGATAATGTCGTCAAAGTAATGTTCATCATCGTCATCATGTCAGCCGAAAGACGTCCACTGCTGGACATAGGCCTCCCCCAAGGCTTTCCACTCAGACTAATGACTATTTTATTTTATTACATACAGATTATTTTATTTTTCGCCAATTTCACATTCAAATAATTTTAATGTTGCCTATGTGGCTAAGACGAATCACGTGTAATGTATTAAAATCTTTAGTTTAGTCGTTTAGTAGTTACAAGGGAACATAGAGTCGGATATACAGGTCAAACACATAATCCTCCTTTGCCGCGGTCGGGTAAACATATACTGTTTCACGATATTTATAGAAAAATCGGCTAAATACGAGTCGGACTCGCACACGGAGGGTTCCATACCATTCTTGTAGAGAGGGCCTTTTTTATTTTGTAGCAGCAAAACAAATACACAAAAAATTAAATTTTCTACTTATAGACGGGGATTTAGTAATAATGACGATTAAAAAAAAACACTGTTATGTGATAATATTTTAACTGACCATAGCTTCGTATTTGCCGTATTGATCGCTGTTAGCAATCCCGTGTTTCATCATGTATTCGAAGGCACCATCTTCATATCCGCCATTGCAACCTTGGTTCTGGAAGCTGAAATATTCATAAAGATAAAGAAAAAAATCGTGATGCAAAACTTAAAGATTAATGACATACATTCAAACATTCACGCCTGTCTCCCAATAAGGTAGGCAGAGAATATGAAACGGTAGGTGCATCGGTCCAAACATACATTTCGCTTCCTCTACACCCATCAACCTCTTTACGCACAAGCTGAACAGAATATCCGCGAGGAAGCAATTAGCTATCGACTATATACTCACTCAAGAAACGAACCAAAGGTGTAGATCCTGAGTATAAAAGAGACACAAATATTGATAGGTTTATCGCTGGGTGTTCACACTGCCGGCGAGAACTCTCGCGAACAAAGCATTATAGCTCCTATGTCAATAAAAGAGACAAATTTATTAATAGTTGATCGTTGAATCTACTCTATTCTCACTCATCCTCGGCAATCAGACAAGTGCCTTAAGCTCGGGTTACGTACGCTAGGTTTGATCTGTACCACCAAAAAATTATAACTCCTGCGCGAGTAAATGCAAGTCCTTGTAATGAAAATTCGGCAAAATAAACCATTCTATGAATGTCAATTTTTCAAGGGTAAGCGTCTTTGTGTAACAACCGTTACCCCCAAGAACAGTCGATCAGCGCCTGCTCACTGAGGGTCACGAGTCTGGTCCTGTTGGTCTTCAGGAACAGGGCTCCTTCCGCCGCTCCTATAGCTCCAAACGCCCAGCATGAGCCACAATGACGCTGATCTGTTGGCAAAAAGTATATCCGTAGTATATGCGTAGCGTATAATATGCTGGGGATTTTTTGCTATACCCTAGTAAGGTCCATGTTTAGTACAGTGGCTATTTAAGAGATATAACATCTTGGATATACCATGGTTGCAAGGAATAAATGATTTTGAATAAATAAATATGGTAAATGAATATGAATAAATAAATATGATATCAATTTTATGTTCCTATATTTATTTATTTTTTAATATCCGGGATCTAAAGCTTAAGTAAGTTAGTAAAAGTAAGTAAAGAAAAATAACAATACTAATACAAAAAATAAATATTATAAAAAACCTAACATACGAACCACCTCACAATGCGTGCCGTGTCGAGGAGTACTGCCTTCTGTATCTGGCCCTTGATCCAGCCATCTGGCGAGAGTCTCTTGAGGTGTTGGTCGAGACTCTTCGCTATAAGACCGTTTGCCGAAACAACTATCGGGACAATGTTCGTCGAGTCAATATCCCACATGGCGGTCACCTCGTGAGCCAAGTCAAGGTACTTGCTGAGCTTGTCCTTCTCATGCGGGATGGTGACGTCGACGAGCATTGCCCGGCGTTGAGAGCGATCTGTCAACACGATATAAGGCTTTTTGGCGACAATAGTCCTGTCCGTGATGACAGATCGATGCCAATAGAGCGTAGCATGACCATTTTTGAGAACTGGTGCCGGTGTGTACTTATAGTACGGCACTTCCGACTCAACAAGACAATATTGAAGTACAAGTTGCTGATGGGTGATCCTGGCCACGAGGTTAAGTCTGTGCAAGTACTCGCCCTTATCTGAGGGACTTGCCGGGGCAACGGCACCCTCGACAAATGCCTACCGTGCCATCCCTTAGAATATATCTCCGGTAATTGCTCGTCATTATGACCTCGTCAGCAATTGCACAGACAAAACCTTCGGTTTCCCCAAAGAGGTCACCGAACCGTAGCCAGTTCACGGACGATAAAAAGTCCACGTCGGCCCTTGTTAGGGCCCGGTAGAAGCGTCCGTGTAGCTCCTTGCTCTTCCATACGTTCTTGCGGTCTTCAGTGGTGATTATTATTATAATTAGGGTTCGGAGTTTTCATAGCACGGTAAGATAAAGAGAACTGTGGAGTTGACTTTAACCACCCCCCCACCCCCCGTAAAATTCAGCTCTTACTCATACTCATTCGTTTATTTAACTCCATAATTATTTAATATTCGCCCTGAGCCCCTGAGTAAAGCTGCTAAGCTATAAAATATTACAATTATAAACAAAATAATTTTCATGTACAAATTATTTAATAATGTAATGAATATTAAAAGTCAAATTTTATCATCTATATTAAAATGAAATTCGCAATTAAATAAACGAATGAGTATGGGTAAGAGTTGAATTTTAATGTTAATGTCGACTCCACAGCTCTCTTTCGTCTTACCGTGCTATGAAAACTCCGAACACTGAATTTCAGTAAAACCTTCTTGCTTTTAACATGCTATCGTATTGTTAACGCTACGATAGTTCTGATTAACTTAACAATAATGGCACCCGAGTTAAAAATAGTACGATTACATATTAAAAGCGATATGGTTTTATCGAATAAAATAATCTCTGCACAAACTTTCATAGTTTAGTTTAGTTTAGTTATTTATTCATCAATGTAATGTTACAATATTAATTGCATTGCATGTCAAAAAATATGAAATTACATTGGTATCGTCAACATTAAAACAAAAATAATAAAATGGTAATAAAATAAAAATAACACACAAATAATCAAAGACAACATTAATAAATACATAAACGACGAATAAATAAATGGTCAGTTTCCGAAGTCAATATGCAAGAAGTAAAGGTCAAACAAACAATAATAATTTTACAATATAAGTGTCATAAATTCATCGACGGAGTATAATGGATGATCCAATAAAAGGTTCATCAAATATCATTTTATTTCACGTTCTGTGCTTTCTTCTTTGGCGAATTAGAAAGTGACAGGTGGTTTGTACAATTGGGTCAAGTACTCGTAATTATGTAAAAAAGACGATTTGAATACACGCAAGCTCTTGCGAGTTAATGTTTCAAAGTGTATTTACATTTCCTTATACTTTAAGTTCGCTGGGTTGTTATGGGATTTTGGGGTTAAAAAATCGATCAGAAATTGTCATCTTCGGAAAAACTCGTTAATAATTCAAGCAGTACTTTAATGCCAAAGTGTTCCAACGGGGCTCTATCACTAAGCCTCGGCCGTCCGTCCAATCGTCCGCCTGTCAGCGGGCTGTACCTCATGAACGTAAATTTCGAAATCTCCTTACGCAAATTGATGACATTATTAAATTAAATTTGGAATCCATCTTGAACATTCAGCTAAGCGAGCAATCCTGGACTCAGGCCTCCCTCCCCATACGCTTTGGTGGACTAGGGATCCGCAAAATTTCTTGTGTTTCTTTTCCAGCCTTTTTGTCTTCCGTTCATAGCTCGGCTAGTCTAGTAGGTAAAATCCTTTGCGCTTTGCCATCAAACTACACGACTGTCGACTTGGAGGAAGCCAAAAATGCCTGGAATCTTGCCTACCCAAGCAGTAATTATCCAGACAATTTAAAGTCTCAGAGGAGTTGGGATGAAATAACCTGTAATATAACTTTTAACAACCTTGTAAGTAGCAACTCAGGATCTGAGCGAGCCAGGCTTTTGGCGGTGGGAACCAAAGAAACGAAGTTGATTTTCTGGGTCACCACGGACTTTCATGCCAAATAAGCGCAGGCCGCTTCTCTAGACACGCCGAGCTCAATGACATTATCCGCCGGTCTCTTACCTCCGTCAACGTTCCCGCTTTACTGGAGCCAACCGGTATCGCTAGGGACGACGGCAAGAGACCTGACGGTATGTCTTTAATTCCATGGAGTATGGGGCGAGTGCTGGTGTGGGACGCTACTTGTGTAGACACCCTAGCCTCGTCACACCTCCGGGGAACAGTAAATAAACCAGGCGCGGCGGCTGAGGCGGCCGAAACAATGAAAAAGAATAAGTACAAGGGTCTCGGTGCAGAATATAACTTTGTTCCTTTTGGCGTCGAGACCCTTGGTCCGTGGGGACCCGGTGCCATTAGCCTTTTTAAAGACATGACAAAAAGGCTAATTGAAACAACCGGTGACCACAGAGCTGGCAGCTTCCTCGGACAGCGTATTAGCATTGCTATACAACGAGGAAATGCTGCCAGCATCTGTGGTACTTTGCCACGGGGGCCCTCACTTTTCTAGTTTTTATTTAGTTTTTATTGATTTGTATTTAGTTTATTTATAGTTTAGTTATATTATTAGTTTCTAAGATGTATGTTTTATGTGATATTAAATAACGTAATAGATAGTTGCATGAATTTAATTCGAGCAACACTTAGGCTTTGTGGTACTTACTTTTAACGGAAGTGACGGCTCCGTACAATCTCCAATCTAATTGTTCCGGCAGCTCCGCGCTGAGGGCTTCAATTTCAGCATCACTGTATGGGAACGGCTGACCTGGACGTAATAATAACAAATGAATTCGATTTTCTTATTACTTCATCAGAAACAAATTGAACCGTTCCCATTCTACATTCAAAAATGTTTTTACCAACTTTTTTTCCGAATTTAATTTTGAATTTTGCACATATCAAGCATCCGAATTGAATTTATTGCTTCATAATGACCACACCCGTTTTTTCCCAGGGTCGAAACTCCCTTAAAAGCTGTTGCAATTTTCATCGTCATATACTAAACACAAGACTTGGATGTACTGCTTGATTGATACCAAGCAAAACAAGTTAGAAATTAGAATTTAGTCAGATATTAACAGTTCTTTCTTTCTTCAACAAGTTCAAAAGATACCTTTCCTAGGCCCGTTAGTAGGGAGGCGGCCGCACATCCTCACAATCTCTTCATCAGTGCGGTCTATTAGATGGTTCTCAGCCATTTTATAGCTGTGGTCTCCACGGTTGTGTTCCTCGATCATCCTGCACATTATTTAGTACTTAATAAATTCTAACTTTATAAGATAGGAGATCTCTCGGCCAGGCTTGTTGCGCGAACATCATAATGGTAAATCGACTAACAAACCTCTCTAGCAGTCATCCACATCATTATCCTCATTCCAAATAAATAAACTAAACTATAAACCCATATTATTCAACTGCTGGAGAAAGGTCTTCTCTCATCAACCTACACCCGGCCATTCTGCGCATATCATCTCCATCTTCCCCCGGGGCGTCCCGAGCGACATTTGCCGAGACGAGGTCTCCACTCAAGAACACGACGGCTCCAACAATCATCAGTTCTCTGGCAAACGTGACCCACTGCCACTTCAGCTTGCTTATCCGCTTGCTCTAGCAGCAGAGCAGGCTATTAGGTATGTATTTGAAGGAAACATGAGTAGCAAAAATAAACTAAGACAAAATAAAAGAACAATTAAATACGATACTAACTTCCTATTGCGTTCGACGATTTCCTGTCTCAGTTTGAGCTCGTCCACGTTACGGCGTCGATTTAAGTGTGTATTTAGTTGCAAGATATTGCTGGGGAAGGGAAAATTGGATAATTCATCGAGGACTGTATCGCTGTCAGTCATATTATGATGTCTGCAACGTAACCCTGGGATGATAAAGAAATAAACAGCCATTAGCACGTCAGAGGCATTCCACTGCACTTAGGAATGCAGTCTTAACATTATAATCATCTAAAGTTTTGGCGGTAAAGCTGAATCGAGTTTTTTAGTGTTCACAGTTCACCTTACGATAATAGTCAAGGTTTAAAGCTAGTCTTGTATTCCCGACAATGCTCTTGATTCTTATGTAAAATTGGTGCAATAATGACAATATAAAGTAATAAAAATTGTAATAAAATGTTCATAAAATAACATTACAACTAGAGGTTTGTCTGTGAACATATCTTTTGTTTAATATTTACTTTGTCAAAGTATTTTCTGTTTTCGCAATAAAAAGTTTAGTGCATCATAAGGAAGGTTATGTTTAACGAGTGTATTCATGTATGTATGACATTATCAAAAACACAGTCGCGTTTTTAAACTCTGCTTACTACTAAGGCAATGTTTTATTTTTATTTTTCTTTTCTTCTATATGCTATATGTATGCGTTGGAGATGAACAAGATCGTTGAATGAATGTTTTCTATTGTGTATTCTAATATTTCTATTCTAAAAACCTTAATTTCATCAGATCTTACCGTAGTCAATCATAAAGATTTCATTGTTGATTGGAGCAGTATCATAGTCAGAATAAATCGCGGTGTCGTAAATGTAAATACCATTATAAATATCGTTAACTATGATAGATAACCTGAAACAAAAAGATAAAGATGGTTATGGTATAGCTAAAGAAAGAAAACCATTCAGAGGCTCTTCTACTAGTACACTTGTTAGAAACATATTGGCATGTTAACTTAGTGTCTTATTTACTTGACTTGATGTCAATAGCAATGTACTTTTTTTGACAAAACGCACTGCTAGATCAAAACAGTAGTAACACAAAATACAACTGTATTTTAAAATCAACTTTATTACAACTTGAACTTAAAACAAAACTAGCAAGTATTTTGAGTTGATACTGTTCTGATCTAGCAGTGCGAAAAGTAATGTTGGTAACCTATCATTATATCGAATTTCACTTCATCCCAACCATGATGTTTTTATGGTATCTGAAACATTAATTACGTAGGTTAATTTAGTTAAGACTTGTGTCTACCTAAAAACTGGCCAAGCGCCAACATTTAACAAAAAACTTTAAAAAAACACGTTTGTGGTGTAGCAGCCCCCGTGAATATATATTTTATTCTGTTTTTAGTATTTGTTGTTATAGCGGCACCAGAATTAAACTTTAAAAATGACAACTGTCTAGCTATGACGGTTCACTGGACCCACAAGATCTACAACTCCTCACTGCCCAAAGCATATGGAAATTCCTGAACGCAACGGGCCTTTGCAGTGAGCTCTTACAAAGGGCTGCCACCAAAGATCAGCAATGGTCGAAGTGGCACAAGGCCCATCTCAACTCTCAATAATAATAATAGATAGAAAATATACATACGAGTATACGAATATATTATTTTATACTTACTTGTAAAAGACGTTGTAGTCAAAAGCTTACAATAGGGTCGAGGACTATCTAACAGATAAAAATGGTTGGCCTAAACTAAACTCCTAAATAACATAATAAAAAATTAGTCATAAAAAATATGTAAATATTGTATATTGTTTAGGGGACACGGTTTCTGAAGGAGAATGTATCGAAACTTTGAATGCTGTCTTGCACTGTCATTGGGAAGTATATTTTCTTATATATATATTTTTTTAATAATTACTACTTATGAAATTTCCCTATGAATATTCTCCCCCCATATAAACCCCCTCCCCCCCAATAATAATAATAATAATATCGCGGTTCATGATATACAGCCTGGTGACAGACAGACCAGACGGGCAGACGGACGGATGGACAGTGAAGTCTTAGTATTAGGGTCCCATTTTTACCCTTTGGTTACGGAACCCTTAAAACCATGCGGCGAGAAATGCCTTTCGATGAAATAAAACGTTACGTATCCGTTCGTGAGTGTATCGATATAATGAAAGGAACCCAGTATGAATTTACTCGAGGCATAATAAATCATTTACTGGAGTGGTACAAATTCCAATTGGCCATGTAATATCTTTCTCGCTGTCCAAAAATACACGCCTGCCGAGATTGCTATCTCATCGTGGTATACCACAGTTATAGGATAATAGAACTTCGTAGCGTTTTCCCCTCGTATTATTTCGTATCCTGGAACAAAAATGGAGACTATACAGAAGCTAGTAATGAGCAAGTTGCAGAGCATTCCCAGAAAGGAGGGTGGGCAAATTGGCCTATATGACCAATAACAACAAGCGATATGTCACCGGATAGGTAATTCTAAGTTGTAAAACTATTTCTAATGCAGGTAGTTCGAAATCTTTGTGTGATAAAAGTTATCGCCGTGCAAAGACAGCGGTGTTTCAAAGTAATTATGCAAACATCGTCTACGAAGGCGTCCCCGATTTTTTAAATATTTCTCACAGTTATTTGAGGTTTCCCTCTACACTAAATCGTTGTAGAATTAAAAAGCATATCCGATGATATAGTGCTTATTGTTATTGGTTTCTAGGCCAGTGTTCATACGTTTCTGCCCATCCTCCTTTGGCAGAGGAATAACTAAAGCCATTCTCGGAAACAGTCAACAACATATAGTAGTTTATGTGATTGTAAATAATGAAGGGTATTAAACACGAGTGTGGGTTTATGGAAAGTGTATTTTAATTCCTCTTGTCTATACAAATATCATAAGCCTCCATGATGCATTCAGGAGCCGCATATTATGACCGGCATCGCGGCGTTGTTCAGGGCCACAAACTGTAATTATTTTATGACGTTAGTTGCTTTGTCACGGATATCAGGAGGCGTCGCCGAAATATCTACATCATCTTGATCGCTCATTTTATGGTTTAAATATATCCAATTATATACAACACAACAATTTAACCGGTAATGGCGGTAATGAAAAGATTGTAAGTTTTCTGGAAGCTGTCATAGTTTTTTTTTAATTCAGAGACTAACTAGAGTCAGCTCTAGCTATCATATCGTTCGATATCTTACTTACGTGCGACATCTGTCAATTTTGTATGCAAATTGACAATTCATTTCAAACTAAACGTCATCTCGACTGATATTAGAATAGAGGTCGATTTTTTTTTGTTTTTCAGTGATGTTCGAAATTTGAATGAAATAATAGAATCAAAATCGATGTTTTAAATTTGTTGACAAAAAAATATTTTTTTTTTGTTCTTGAATGCATCATGGAGGGTTTATGATATTTGGATAGATAAAAGGAATTAAAATACTCTTACCAAACAAAAATAAAGAATATTTTAAGTAGGTAGTTACGGAGAATTTTTCATTAGAAACATTGAGCAATATAATGTAATTAATAGCATAAGTAAAAGATAATATAATTGAAAGGCAGACGGATCTGATGGTAAGCATTCACCGTCGCCCATAAACATGAGCTAGACCAAGGGTACAGCCAATTTGTGTTTTTTTAAAGAATACTTTTCTTTAGCCGCGTTTATGGAGGACAAGGCATATTGCTAAAGAAATTTCGTGGAGGGAAGTTCATTCCATAGTTTCAAGGTACAAGGTACAGTAAGAGAAATTTAAAGACTCACCTTTTGCGCTCTTGTCGTAATAAAAATAAGACGTAATACGAGGGCCACACTGAAAGTTTTGCGTAACATGGATATAAAACAATTTATACATACATACATACATAAAATCACGCCTGTTTCCCAGAGGGGTAGGCAGAGACGACTTCTTTCCACCTGCTACGATCCTGACAAATGTCTTTCGCTTCTTACATATTCATACATCGAGTCATGCACGCACGTCGGTTTCGAGTACTTAAGATTCGGCCCTTTTCCAAAACAATTTATAACTACAATTATATATTTATTGCTTTTCAAAATATTCGCCATCACATTTAAATTTATTCATACGCTCAAACCATTTTTTGAAGCATGAGGCCCAATCATTTAAGCCCATGTTCAAACCTCTCATGAAATCCTTGATTTTGGGGAAAAAGTATAAATCGCAAGGTGCTAGGTCTGGACTGTAAGCAGGATAAGTCACAATCATCCATCTTTTCCGAATCCAAAAATGCCTTTGTCTTACTCGCGGTGTTTTTTATTAATTTGGCTTATACCAATTCCTAATTGCCCACGAATTTCGTCATAGTTGACTCGTCGGTTTTCTTCTATTAGTCGCCTGACAGCAGCCACGTTTTCTCCAGTGATCGTGGTAGACGGCCTTCTAGGTACCTTCACGAGAATCATCATTGAGTGAACTCCGGCCTATATTAAATTGTGCGTACCACAGTCTCACAGTGTTCAAATGTAGTTCTTCAAGCCCAAAAGTATTTTGAAGGCAAGCACAACATTCTTGCGGAGAAAGACAACTTTTAAAATCGTAAAAAAACATTGCCTTTTCGCGTCAATTCTATTTTAAGTGCAAATTCGTCACTTGAAAACATCCGAAAAAAAACAAATTACGGTCACTTTCCCGTCAACTACGATTTAATTCTATAAACAATGAGCTAAATTTTTGTAAATGGCATAATTCTCAATTCGAATATTTATGGGTGCTCAGAAATGCAAGACTTTCGGTGTGGCTTAAGTAAATAACGTATTTCTGTTTCCCTTACTGTACGAGGAAGCGAGGATTTTTGAACTTCTCGACCAAGACTGAAAACTCGATGGAAATGTCGAGATAAATGTAATGTAATGCTTAGTCTCGTTTTAGATTTAGCTGTGACCGTCTGGCCACTAACGTCAATCCTATAAATTTAAACCATAACCATACACACTCACAGAAACAAAAGATTTCTCTCCTGTTCCAAAAGTTAAGATTTCTAAGGCCTATTTTGTAATATATTTACGTGCTGTGAGCCAGGATTAATTTTGGCCTCCATCAACGTTATATGAATCGGGCCCTCCTATGACGTAAACAATTTCGAACATAGACAATATTAATTCTAAATCGAAAACGATAACGTTCGCAAAATGAAATTTCGTCTAGCCCCACAGGGCCTCTATTCTACCCGGTAAAGCTATATAGCCTTTGACGTTCGTAATACCTATCAACGTTACAATATAGCTCTTAAACAGGGTGCCAAACTGAAGTAGTAGCTAAGCGGAACTACTTTTGTTCTGTAACATTAAAAAATAACTTAAGTTTAGATAACTATTTGAAGCCAATGTCTAATTGTAAAGTCAGTGTATTATGGCCGTATAAGCACTATCTCATGGTACGGGGCGAGATTTCCTTGTTACAAGGTCTAGGAAAATGGAGAATTGGATCGCGTACATTGAAAATTACATTTAACTTGCATCAGTGGCAGTTATAGCAGATGAAATTCGGCGTTTCGTGAACCACGGATTCCCTTCGGCATGATTGGTCCTTAGGACCCAAGGGTGGATTTTAGAAGTGGAGCCACCAAGATTTATGACGTTTTTTATTTTTGTTTTTTTGTTTGGTATCGTTTTCGCATAAATTGGGGATGCCGAATTGGTTAATGGTATCATATTGACACCGTTCCGAAGTAAAAATATATAAAATAAAAGAATATTTGCTTTTCTAATTTCCTATTTCACAAGGAAAAATTCCATAACTTAGAAACAATTATGGATATTGAAAAAAAGTATGCTTTAGAGAGCCCTATTATTGGTTCACAAAAAAAAAAAATGACAAATTAAAATGTTTCGTATGGGTGTACAAAAAAACTGTTGACGCTGCAAATAAAATAAAATAAAAAAATCTTATTAAAATGTTATATCGCGATCCTAGAATGATGGGGTTGGGTTGGCAAACTTGATTAAGATGTTAATAAATATAAGTAATGGTTATGCATTTCATTTTAGGCCAATTCGTGCCAAAATATGAAAGAAAATTTAATACAATAATAATAAATGAATTAACTACGCTATAACTTGGTTACAAAGGTATTTATTACATAAAAAAGTTGAAAGTGGTCCAGGTGTTTCCTCATTTACTTCACCGAATGTCTCTGGATGGAATCCAGCCTCAACTTGAGACTCATTTTAACTCTTTTTGAAATTTCTTGTGTTTTTACAATGGATTGATGTATTTTTTAGTCCATTATTGAATTGTACATCTTTCATTTACTTGAAAATGATACCAAACTTGTCTTAGTATCTAAACTTAAAGAGTTATTGACCTCAGACATCGCCGGGGCGGAAAATCCTCCTCCCCCCTGCATGAAAAATCTGAAGGCTCCACTTCTTAAAAACATCTTAAAAACCCAAAAATTAATCCTGCCAAAGGAAATCTTTGGTTCAGAAAACGCCGTATTTGTCATTTTAGGGTTCCGTAGCCAAATGGCAAAAAACGGAACCCTTATAGATTCGTCATGTCTGTCCGTCCGTCTGTCCGTCCGTATTAGGGATGTAACAGATGTGGTTATATCGGAACCGCAACCGGAACCAGATGTTTTAAATTTAGTTTAACAGAACCAGAAGCGGAAGCGGAACCCGAGTGATAGGTGGATTGGATGGAGGTGGATGAGATGTTAAGGGTAGGTCTAAGCTAAGTCTATCTATTCATAATAAAAATTCCAAACATGGATCATCAGCCTTTAAAGCCGTTTTGGAAGTAACAGAACCAGAACCGAAGCGGATGTTTAAAACTAAACGGAAGTTCCGACTTAACGGAAGCGGAACCGGAGCTTACATCCCTGGTCCGTATGTCACAGCCACTTTATTCCGTAACTATAAGAGCTATACTATGGAAACTTTGTAAGTAGATGTATTCGGTGAACCGCATTAAGATTTTCATACAAAAGTAGAAAAAAAACAATAAATTTTTGGGGTTCCCCATACTTAGAACTGAAACTCAATTATTTTTTTCATCAAACCCATACGTGTGGGGTATCTATGGATAGATCTTCAAAAATGATATTGAAGTTTCTAATATCATTATTTTCTAAACTGAATAGTTTGCGCGAGAGACGCTTCCAAAGTGGAAAAATGTATGTCCCCCCCCCGTAACTTCTAAAATAAGGGAATGATAAATGTAAAAATAATATATGATGTACATTACTATGCAAACTTCCACCGAAAATTGGTTTTTGAACGAGATCTAATAATTAGTTTTTTTTTTAATACGTTATAAATCGCAAACCGCATTTTACCTTTCATTCAATCAACTCCAATATAATAAAGAATAAAGAAAAACATTTATTTAGATGTATAGTGGTACGGAACCCTACGTGCGCGAGTCCGACTCGCACTTGGCCGCTTTTTATGTCGTGTAAAAAACCGCAACTACATGAAAAAAAAAAATTTAAGCTGGATATATTTTTGACAACTTACAGAACAAAAGAAGTTCAGTTTCAGGAGTTGAAACGATCCATGCAGCCCCAAGGTCAGAGATACTCTGCATACTTGAAAATATTGACGGACGAGATGAAAATAAAACATTAACATGTTACAGGCAACATGGTTTTACCAAGTAAAAGGCCTAAAGTATTTTTTTTCATTCCGTAGACTAAAATTACAGCTACAAATGTCAAACGTAAAAAAAAATGTGGCCAACTTTTAAGAAACAGTGCTGTTCTATGTTTCGGTTCGTGGTGTAATTATTAATAACCGATATAAATAAAAATCACTACTAACGTGTTATTGTTGCTGTTGACTTTATCTGTTTCACATTATTTTGTTTCCAAAATACATAAATCTTCGAGCAATATCAAAACGTTTATCCCCACTAAAATAATCCGTTGAGCTTAAACGAGTAAAAAATGGCAAGTTACTAGCTGTCTAAACTTCCACCAAGTGGCGCATTTTATTTTGGTACTATTTCTGCATACCAGCAACGTATAATAAATCTACAGTATCAAATCGAAGTTTTTAATTGCATTAGCAACGCCTTCAAAACCTCTTCAGCGTTCTGGTATCAGCGGCTATATGTTGAGTTTAAAAAAAAAAAACAGGTGACAACGTCACACCAATTGACCTAGTCCCAAACTAAGCTCTAGGCCTGCCGGTACTAGACAACGATATAAATACCTCACTACCAACTAGGCCAGCGCGTCGTCAAATATAAAGTGAAGTCATACCTTTAAATATTAGAAAAATGTTGTATTTACAAAAAATCTAAATATTTACGAAAGGGTGGTATTTTTACCTACAGTTTTGTATCATAAGTATCTACCTATCTATATTTTAGTCGGTAAGTACCGGTTGTATCACATCACTATTTATGAGTTGAATAAAACAGGCAACACATGAAATGTCACTTTAGTCTACGGAATGAAAGAATAGACTTTAGGTTGTTAGAAGACGTCAAAACCTATTGATTTTACCTGCGTTATACTTCTCTTACTCTAATAAGCATAACATTTTTACTTACCTACAGCTTGAAAAAAGTCATTGTCAGGTAAAACACTGCTCAGATACACTGCTTTTTTTGTACCCTCATATATAGAGCATTGTTTCAGGTTCAGATGGGTCTCAGTGGTCACAGGGAAGACCTGAAATGTATGTAAGGAAAAAAAATGTCTAATGGTGAAGGTATACGAGCACACAGGCCACCAGCCCCCCATCACACCATCCTGGCAATGACAGGTGACAGTGACAGGTGACAGAAATCGAAGCAATGAAAATTGCTTTGATTGCCGCAAAATACTTGAGCTCCACTAAGAGAAACAATAGATTCTGGGTGAGAGAACACATAAAATATCATTCAACACAAGGGGAATTCGCAACTTTTTTTCAAACATGTGACGACGAAACATTTGAAAGTTTTTATAGAGTAACCAGGAAGACTTTTTATGAATTGCATAGCCTGCTTGGACCTCATTTAAGGAAGAATGACACTAACTGAAGATTATCGATTAGAAGTGAAGAAAGGTTGGCGTTGTGTCTGAATTAAGTGAATACTATTTAATTGTAAAAAAAAAAACATTTCAGAACTTCACTGTCCCCATGATATGCTTTTTTGAAATATTCCACTTACATACATTGTTTCGGCCATTGTTGTTTTTTTATGGGATTGCATTTTCATTTTCAAATCTAGATACTCATACCAAATTTCAAGTTACTCTGACATCTCGAAGTAGGTGAAAATCGACTTGTAAGTTCATGATGTGTAATACAAACCCACACATAAACAGCGGGACAGGTGAAACAGATGACAGGTGACAGGTGCCATGTCAGTGTACATGCCGCAGCTGATAGGAATGCATGAATGAATGAATGAATGTTGTGAAAGCGTGTTAACTTTGCAATGTTTGCCGAATTGTTACCATGGTGAAATAGGTCGCTATCGTAACTGGGAACCCATTGACATTTACATTCTCTAAGCTGCAATCTGGATTGTAATCCTAAGACCACAAATGCGTTGCCAACCCTGAGGACTGAGATGGAATGCCTCTATGCTAGTCATTACACCAGCTGTCTTATCCCCACTCAGGCAGGTAATTTTTTCAATCCAAAACACAATAATCCTCGTACTTAAAAGTAAGTTATATTACAAGGTTATTCAAAGTAACATAAATGAAATACATAAAAAATTAAAAAACTTTACTATCACTTAGCCAGTTTATAAATTAACAGTTGCTGAGGCCTCCCTTTAGACTTACAAAGTCCGTGTTGGGACGCCTCGCTCTTCCAAAAATCAAAATAAGTGATAGGTACTTACTTAAAATTCACAAAATATGTCCTGACTCACTGTGTAGTTATATGTGTATGTGCGTGAGTGAATTTAATGTGTGTATGTGTGTATTGTCACTGTTTTAATAGTCGCTATGTCTCATTATATTTTTTTCTTGAAGCCATTTTGTATGATTGGTATAAGTAATATTTCCACCAAACGGCCCGCATCGGATCGGATCGGAAAGAATTTTATAGTCTTTAAACGATACTGAATCATATGTGTACTGTTTTAAGTCTACATTAGCAAGTTGCGCACAACAGCTCGACCGCGGGCGTCTTCCGCGACACGCGTACGTCGCTGTAAGTATGCCGCGACGCGCGATCGGCTCCGTCATAAATAGACAATAATAATTTCAATAGAGCCGTACGGCTGCCGCGGCATCCGTACGTATCCTTTCCGATCCGATGCGATGCGAGCCGTTTGGTGGAAATCATCCTTTAAAGTGATGGTGGTGAAGGGAAAATGTAAGTTAACAATAAAATAAAATTAAAAATAATGATCAGTCGTTCTCTCCGCCAACCATTAGTAACTAAGTGGAATAATTAACTGAACAAAAAGTCTTTGCAAAATAAAACAGACCAGAGCCCACAAAGAGCACCTTTCACTAGTATGACGCGTATCTCAGCCAACGCCTTTTTTTTAAATGACTGACCTGGTTTTTATTAACTGACCTGCTTTATCCTTCCATATGGATAGTCCTTGCTGGGCAACAGCATAGTGTGCTGAAGCGATCCCTTGTTGGTATCAATGCGCGTCTGTTCATACACTGCGTCATACCTGTCAATAATGCAGATAATAATGTTACTTTAAAAAGAAAGAAAGAAAACAATAGTACATTACTACAGAGGCCGGAACAAAAGGGGTTGCCGGCCGAAGTTATATAGACGGCCGAGCGAAGCAAGGCCGGATATAGGTCTGAGGCGGGCAACCCCATATTTCCCGCCGAAGTATGTATAGTGCTTTTCTCAAACATCATTAAAATAATTAAAACAAAAATTACAATGTCAAATAGGTACTAGGAGTGCATAAACATTAAAAGTAACCTACAGTGCTCAGTACGCCCGCCCGCCGGCCCGCTGGTGGCGCGCGCGGGGCTCGCCGCATCGTGCTAACCTCCTAATTACCTCTGCGCTCCTGGTACTTCAAATAAACATGCAAACGCTTTGTTGGATGCACGGCTTAGTAAATTAAAAAAAAACAGCGATTTAGCCTTTTCATAAACACAGCCACCATGGCCAAATTAAAATTAAAAAAAAATTACTTCCCGGCCTAGGCCTTCAATTTCGTATGAAATTCCTTTACAGTTCTCTCGAGTTGTTCCGTCGGAAACGTGGCACTTTGAAGCCTAAAATAACTAACATAACGCCGACATTACATAGCATGTTTGAGAAAAAGTCCATTTATTCACTACACACGAGGAACACAGAAAAAAGTTAAAACAGAAGAGAGCAATAAACAAGGGAGTAGTGAGTGTGTCTTTGCGTCAGAAAATCGGTCACTGGTTCAGCATAATGCTGAGTTAAACACCTGCAGCGCTGATTTCCAGCCAGCTCCGAGGACTTGTTAGATAGCTTTCACGAAATTATTATTCCTGTGAAGGGATTATTTTTTTCCCATTCTTAATTTTACCCAATTTCATTTTTCCCCAGTTGATTTTATTACCATCGCTTTTCTTCTCGTGCGAGTTTTTTCCGATTCGCATTTTTTCCCGATCGATTTCTATCCCAGTGTCACTTTTTCTCAAAAGGAATTACATCGTTATGTAGGTAGGTTTAGGTTGTAGGAGGCCTAATAAGCCAGAAGTAGGAGCTCCGCGACAGCGGAGCTCCGTCGACTCTGTCAACTTTGATTCATAGAATGGGGAAAACACGACGGTGAAAATAAACTGCCGGGAAAAAGGCGAAAAGAAAATTATCTTCAAAGAAAAAATGCGTTTGGGAAATGGGACCTATAATTATAATTAATAGTTCTTTTAATGGCATTGAGAAAGCCAGCGAGCTCTCAGGCTACCTGATAGTAAGTGGGATCTCTGACCCGTAGACAATTGCATTCTCAGGACTACAATCAAAAGACTGCAAATTATTGCCAACCCTGAGGACTAAGACGGAATGCCTCTATCCTAGTCATTTCACCGGGTAGGTATACATTTACGAGTAGTAATGATTCAAAAACCAAATACATAGTAGCGTATTTAGTTTTGTTAATTTCTAAGACAGCATTGCTGTAAAGCCCACTAGAATTATATTTAATAAAAACTGAAATATCGTCAACATTTTCGGTGTTTTTAGCTCGAAACCGGTTAACACGAAAATAACTTTAAATCAAATTCCACAATTCGGTTAAAATATAACCGGGTTATGCAAACGGCACCAAAATGAAAAGATTATGCGTCAAGTAGGTACACAATAACGGTTTGAAAATTCAACCGGTACCCGAGCCTTGTCCAAGTTATGTGGTCTTTTTTCTTCCTGCTACCCCGCTCGCCCTGGTTAATAGCAAACTCCTTCCCCTCTCCCCCTCCCTCCAGACGTCTGTCTTATTACAGGACGGTCGAGTACGAACTTGTCGGACTATACGCTTACCATGTGCTTAGTCTCTCATACAACAATTTATTAATAACAATACTAATCATATTGAGTCCCTTTCCATTGAGTGATTGCGTGCCATATCAACTAAAATAATTAGTATTGACCAGGCAGGCGCCATAGTTTCATCAATAGCCAAGTTCAGCAATAGGTACGTATTATTTCATTCATAGAGCCTATATTTTATGTTCTTATCCTTCCTAAATATTCAATAGTTCCACACTAACCGGTGGTTGTGGTTGTACGTGGGAGCATACTTTTATATAATTTACGCCATTTAACTTTCCTTAAAAGTTCATTGCTCCCCCAGTATTATGTTACCTCAATTTTAAAAACACCTCGCGCAATGTATAAACATTATCGCTAAATCAACTTTACATGGTTATCGTGGTACAGGGGAGTTCACTTATGACATTGCAGAAATTGTCAACATTTCTACTAAACAAATTTTCACATTTCAGAGTACGGTACGACAAAAAATTGGTAGATATTTCATGTATTATAGCCACGGTGAGCTCGGAGTTATGTAAAAAAACAATGACAAGAAAACCGTCACTTTCAATCTTGGATTAAAGAAAAGACAAATTAGAGCTTATTGCGGCAAGATTACACACCCATGTAATTTTTTTCTATTAAAACTGTCAAAATGTCACCCGCCATCTTTGATCCCAAAAATAATGCCAATATCGAGCTCACCGTGCCCCAATTACATGAAATTGAAACCCCTAACATTTTTCTCTGTATTAAATGTCAAACTGTCATCCACCATCTTGGATCCAAAACATAATGGCAAATTTAAGTTTATCGCAGGTCCATCAGCACAATGACTTGTTCGAGATTTCAAATTAAAAAAACCGACCAAGTGCGAGTCGGACTCGCGCACGTAGGGTTCCGTACCACTATTTAAATGTTTTTCTTAATTCTTTATTATATTGGAGTTGATTGAATGAAAGGTAAAATGCGGTTTACGATTTATAACGTATTAAAAAAAAAACGAATTATTAGATCTCGTTCAAACCAATTTTCGGTGGAAGTTTGCATGGTAATGTACTATCAGCCCATTGGAACCCTGACCCACCATAGAACGGTGTCACAGTGACATTATAAAACAATTTCTTTGACACTTCTTACGACTTGAGACATAACGTCACTGTGACACAGTTCTATGGTGGGTCAAGGTTCCAATGGGCTGATAGTACATCATATATTATTTTTACATTTATCATTCCCTTATTTGAGAAGTTACGGGGGGGGGGGGGGCACACATTTTTCCACTTTGGAAGGGTCTGTCGCGCAAACTATTCAGTTTAGAAAAAAATATACTAGAAACCTCAATATCATTTTTGAAGACCTATCCATAGATACCCCACACGTATGGGTTTAATGAAAAATAATAATTGAGTTTCAGTTCTAAGTATGGGGAACCCCAAAAATTTATTGTTTTTTTTCTATTTTTGTATGAAAATCTTAATGCGGTTCACCGAATACATCTACTTACAAAGTTTCCATAGTATAGCTCTTATAGAATCTATAAGGGTTCCGTTTTTTGCCATTTGGCTACGGAACCCTAAAAATGGTAAATTAAAATTATGTTAGGTACGAAAATGGTTGCCCAATGTTTTTTATCTGCAATTCGTAATTCGAAAATTTGGTACGTATGGACTTTTATGCAGAGTTAAATGGCGGAAACTATAGAAGGTGAATTGAGGAACAATCACCGGTTGGTGCCCAATCACTTTATTAAATTGAACTTGTCTAGAAGGCCTCTGCGTATTGCCTTTGGCACTATGTCTTCCTTTCCATCCAGATATAACATAACGTGCCTTGCACAAGTTGTACGCCTATTGTGTTTGTCCTTCTCCGAGTTTTTGTGTTTTGTATTCCTTTTCTTGCCGTCCCTTGTCACTTCGAAGACTGTTTGTTTGTTATTTTACACGGTAAGTAGTGTAATTTTTCTATATGTAAAACCAACAAAACATTTATTTATTTTATTTCTTGAATTGAAAGTCTACCATTTTTGTTATTTTTACGTAACCTATATGCTTGCTTTGTTTACATTTCCATAGACTATAGTTTTTTTTTGTTACCTTGGTGTTGCCAACTTTACCAGGTTATAAAATGTTATGGTCGTTCGAGACGTTCGAGATAATCTCGAACAAATGATTGTATTTGATCCTTGATGTTTTTCTTTTAACGTTGTTTTGTGTTAACTGTGTCACTTTCCGTCTCTTCACCAAGCGGTTCCAACGAAACACCAGACCATTTCACAACAATTTCTTTGTGTCTTGATCTTTTTGTATCTATGTAATGTGGTTTTGTTTTGTTGCGAATAAATGTCTCTCTATCTTTATCTTATCTTTATCCACGCCTTCCTAATTCCGAATCTCCCATAATCCCGTGTTTGGTAGACATACAAATAATAATGACGATTTTATTATAAATGATAGATTTAATGTTGACTTACCACTGTCGTATGGTCCAAGGTGTATGAAGATACTCGGCTGTCACGGTGTACACCTCGTTGAAATAAAAAACTAAAGAAAAGAAACGATACTGTTAGTTATTCGTAGGCTACCGAGTTTATTACTCAAATTAAAAGTTGAATGAGTCTATTTATTAGGTTTCTGGGCGTGATGTCAACCCAACGGGACCTTATATTTGGTGAGTGTTTAAAATTCTTGTAAATATAATGGTCTAAGATCCGAACATGAGACGATTTGCACCGGGATGTTTATTCGATGAAAAGTATTTTAAATAATAATAATATGTGATTATTTTTTTTTCCTAGTCTGTATGAGTGTCCCACTGCTGGGCAAAGGCCCTTTGATCTCCATGAGTCCCTATTTGGTGCCTCTTCCGGCCAGTTGTTGAGGAATGCGTCCAAGTCGACCCGCCATTTCCGTCTAGGCCTGCCCCGTTTACGCCGCCCATTTTGCGGCACCCACTTGGTGGCTACGCTAGCCCACCGGTCCGGGTGCATGCGGCAGACGTGACCAGCCCAATGTGATGTTATATCATTAAAAATAAAAAAACAACTTTTTATAAAAATTGCAAATGCTTGTTTAATAGACAAATTACATACTGATCGAAAGTATGAAGCCTATTAGGTTTGGTGCAAATTATTAGTACCGAGTTACCTGTTTATACTTGCCTACCCAATAGTTTGACGGGAAAATAGTCAACCTAACGTTTGCATATTCAATAGGCTTCATACTTTCGATTGGTATGTAATTTGTCTAATAAACATGCAATAGCATTTTTTTTAACTAAAGTAATTTTTTTAATTTTTAATTTGTTATATACTGGACTGAACATTTTTAGCCTACCTATTCGCCATATATTACTAAGCATATTAAATTTGACATAAAATACTTTTTACCGAATAAGCAGCCCGATGCAAATCGTCTCGTTTACTTAATGTTATGCTTCATCCCAACGCGTTCAAAACCATAAAAAAACAGTAATAAGGTTAGAATAACGTTATAATTCACGCGATGACAGCCAGTTTATGCTTTTTTTAAAACAGGCTCGGAAAGAATGGCCTTTCTTTTGAAAAACAAAGGTGCGAAGTTCCTTATTTTCCTCCTAAAGTAGGGACACCGAGTGATGGCACTTGACGTTTGACTTGACGTTTGCTCGCTCATGAAGTTCCCTAAATATTGACAGCAAGTATAAAGGAACAGATGTCAAACTTCATTGTTGCAGGCACCGGAATAGTGATGTACCGCTGGGGCTGTAATTTACCGAAACGCATTTATCGTAACTAGCTTCATCTTGAGATCGTTTTTATTTGTTTTTCGTTGCGTTCATCGTTTTAATCATAACTAATAAAAAACATCTCAAAAAAACAATTCGCGTGATGATAACAAAGGATCGCTGACTGGTACACTCAAGGTCACAAATATGTGTACACTTTAGTATACCCTGTCACTTTAATCGCTGTGAGATTCATATATATGGCAGTTTTAACATAATTAAATAAACAAGGTACTGAAACGTAGAGCTCGTCTAAGTTAAAATGACGCACCCTTCCACCGCAATTTACATGTAAGCCTATGAAGTTTTATATAGGTAACCACATATATATTGTTATGTTTTTTTTAGTTTGTATATTTTGACACAATATTTCAAATTTCTGACAATGTCGTCTTCTTCGAGCCAAACAGTTTATTTCCAGAGTTTGATCTAAAAACTCTATTGGCATACAATAAAACGTCTCCATATTTAACCCACGCCCTGAACTCACCTCCATACTTTACCCTTCACGCTTTTAATACGCTTTTTTTATTTATATAAGTACTTTAAATAAATCCTTTTTTGTATCCTCTTTTATTAAATTGTCACTCATTCGCTGTCAGTTTTGTGAGTGACATTACTACGTATTGCGTACATATGATCCGAATCTGTTTTACCTGGCGTTAAATTTTGGACACCCATACTGCCCTTAAATTGTTGACCATTGCTTTTCTATTTGGACTCCGTTTACGCTTCTGATGTGGATCTCGTCACTATGCCCAAACATACGAAAAGTACTGTTTTAAACAGTCAAACACGTGAGTTCGTTCTTCGGTTACGAAATTATTTTGAACGTGAGTCCGAAAATGGCGGGCCATTGTTACCATTGGGACAAGTGATTGATCGTGTAGCTGATGCATTGCATATTGGAAGGCGAACTGTCATCAGGATAAGTAAAGAAAAATATGTTGACACTGGCCTGGAAGATAATGTTCTTCACACTCCAAATAAGAAAACACGATCTAAACCAATTGTAGGCATTGAGAGTTTTGATTCCGATGCTATTCCAAGACATTGTACAGTTATTATTTACGCAAGGAATATCCAACGAGGAGGAAGTTAGTACAATCCCTGAAAGAAGCCGGCTTGTTTTTTGGCAAGAAAAGTTCTTTATCAAAAGTTTTAAAAGACATTGGATTTCTATACACGAAGTGTAATAAACGCAAAATATTAATGGAGAGGTACGATATTGTGATGGCAAGGTATACTTTTTACTCCAAGTAAAACAAATAGAAGATTGGCAAAACGTGGTTTTCTTGGATGAGACATGGCTTAATGCCAATCATACAGTTAGCCGTTCTTGGACCGATAATACTGCTGCGTCTACGTCTAAAATTCCATCTGGAAACGGAGCCAGACTTATCATTTGTCATGCTGGCACTGCGAACGGTTTCGTTGAAAATGCCTTGCTGGCTTTCGCATCAAAAAAAACTGGAGACTATCACGAAGAAATGAACGGAGTAAAGTTTACAGAATGGTTTACTTCCATGTTGTGTAGCCTTCCTGAACCATCCGTTATAATTATGGACAACGCCCCATATCACTCGATGCAAATCGATAAGCCCCCGGTTCAAACTGAGAATAAAGCTGAAATCGTTTCATGGCTACAACGAAATGGCGTAGATGCAAACATGAAGATGTTCAAGGTGGAGTTGGTACATTTACTAAAAATAAATAAACCACAAAAAAAGCGATACGTTATCGATGAACTCGCGGCTGAATATGGGCACCAAGTCATACGTTTACCACCATAGCATTGTGAATACAACGCAATTGAGTTGATATGGGCACAAGTCAAGGGATATGCAGCAAGACACAATACAGAACCTCCATTCACCACATCAAAAATGTAAAAATTATTACAGGAAGCATGTGCACATGTCACTAAAACAGACTGGGAACGGGTGGTGAACAGTACCGTGCGACGAATAAGGGAAGACTATGAAACTGATGTAAACATAGATAATATTCTACACAGTGAAATCATAATTAACGCAGCAGATGATAGCAGTGACGATTGTTCTTCAAGGAGTAATATTGATTTAAATGAATCAGATTAAAATACATTAAAATAAAATACTTTATTTAATTATTGAATATAGCCTTTTAATTTCATGCGTTATTTCTTTAATAAGTAAACTTTTTAAAAATATAGGTACTACTCGCACTTGACAGAATTTTTACGATAGTTAAATGGAGTGTTTCACAACACTATTGTCAGATGTGTCAAGTGCCATCACTCGTTGTCCCTACTTTAGGAGTAAAATATCCTGCTTTTTCTTGTCTGGGGGACACCGTTGATGCAGGAAAACATATCGAAACTTTTATGTGGTCATCTTGCACCATCTCATATACACATATTATATAAGTAGGTAGTTGTAGTTATTTTATTTTATTCTTTTCTATCCTTCTCTCCCGTAAGATTTTTGGCATGTTTTCCTGCTGAACTACTGTTATTTGATATTATATTTAATTTAATACTTGTAGCTTTATATAATGCTAGATTAAGTTGTACATACCATTGTAATATGCAATATGAAATAAGTTTAAAAAATGACTGACTGCTGAGTTTCTTGCGGCGTTTCTTCTCAGCAGTGGTCTCCTCTTGGGAAGCGCTGGTAGTATCTTGACGTGTAAAAGTGCCCGAGCGGCCTACTTACTAAATAAATTTCTTTTATCTTTTTTTTTTTTTAAAGTATGAACACTTTCCGTCCATGCCCATTTTGTTTTTTAAAGTACAGTCAAATGCATGCAGAACAGAAAGGACCAAGCAAGACATCCTAACTATATGTACAGGGCGGGAAACCGCTGGATGACAGCTGAGCAGCAGAGGACCGATCGTTGTGGAAAACCTTGGGGAAGGCCTTTGTCCAGCAGTGGACGTCTTGCGGCTGATAATGATGATGATGATGATTTATGATAATGTCAGTTGTATGTCCTTACGGCAATGTCAGCTTGACATTTTTCTGAACAAAATTTCACATCAAATGTTAAATTCATTGCCTTCCTTTTATTTCTGACACTATGTTATTTAGCAAAAAATAATCCTTATGATGAAGCCTTTCGATCGGTATGATAAAGCTACAGGGTAATTATTTTTCTCGGGTAACGGGTTCAATTCCCGGTTCAACCAAGTAATTATTTAAATATCTATGAATGCAGTTTAAATTGTTTTTTAAATTCAAATAATGACTTCTTTCAGAAAAATGTTCCATCTACAATATTCACGGTACTTTCCTTCCATGTGGCATAGCCGTGGGACGCCCTGTATTATAGCCATTGTAACCGCTGGTTTTTAGTACATTGCGTATGTTTTTCTATTATTTATTTTTCTTCTATACTGTGGTATGAAAAATTATTTTAAAAACAAAGACTTAACTGAATTTTAAAACGTAATAAAAATGAGCTCAGGTGATGAAAGTTTTCCGGGTGGTAGGACCTTGTGCAGGGTCCGTCCGTATCGCGACCACCATCTTATCCATTAACCTACCGCCAAACAGCTGTGTTCACATAGTTTTATTCCGGTTTGGGTTTAAGACTGCCGGTGTAATGACTAGAATAGAGGCATTCCATCTTAGTCCTCAGGGTTGGCAACGCATTTGCAGTCTTAGGCTTGCAGTCTTGTGATTGCGAATGTCTATGGGTCACAGTTTCTTATTACAATCAGGTAGCCTGTGTGCTCATTTGCCTTTAATGCCGTAAAAAAAAAGTAGTGAGGAAATAGGTACCGCCTATTTTGAAAAATTAAGCTGCCTCGGCTTGGCAAAACATACCGATAATAGATCTAACAGCAAATTTATGCTTTAAGGTATGGGAGGGCAAGCAAGAATGTGAATAGCTATTCCGAAGATATGTTTTAGCATATTCCAGTGAGCAGTCTAAACACAAGTCAGTCAACATCTTTTCTCACTTAAATATCAACATCTCAAGTTCAACAGACAAACATAAATGTTCCCGGAAAACCAAAAACGTTTACGTTTACAAATTTTCCTAATATGAGAAACATAATATTTAATTTTAACAAAATCCCCTTAATTATTGGCTTTCACTTCTTGTTTTAACAAGATGTATTTCGCCAATATCGAGTTTTAGACAATCACCATCAAACGCGAGGACAGATTTTCTTCTCGACTAAACAGAAGCAGCTGGGGTTAGCTCCACGCGCTTCTGTCATGTACACTTTAATATCAATTATATCAGTTTCTACTTAAAACATTATGTGTATTCCCTTACCTTCCCAGGCGCAGCCAGGGCCAAGAATCGCCGAGAGGCCGAGCAACACCAAGTAAAACATAGTTACCAGATCACTATAGGTACTAGCGCAGGTGTATTCGTTATATACTTACTGTACCTACAGCCTACACCTGTCGAGAACACGTGTATATAAAAACCGGACAAGTGCGACTCCAAATTGCGAGGGTTCCGTACCACCCGACTGTTACTTGTTATTTTTTTTTAAATTTGTTGATTTATTTAGGGTTTGCCAATCTTTACATAGTAAAACATTCAGTCGCTTCCACTATCTGTTCGCTTATTTCTTTTAAGCTACTCGACGGATTTTAATGCAGTTTTCGTTGTTTGAATGGGTATACTTTTTAATTGGAGATTATTTTTTTTTTTATCAGTGGGAGGCAAACAAGCATGTAGGTTACCTGATGGGAAGTAAACACCACCGCCCATAAACACCATCAGCTCAAGAAGAGTTGTCGGTGCGTTGCCGGCCAATAAGGGAGACGTGGGATTGTGCCCTCCCCAGAATACGCAGGGCAGCCTGAGCGCTCACGCTCAGGGAGGGATTCTCCTGCACCGGTGGTGCAAGTAGCCTCCTGGGGTAGATCTCTCTGAGTTTTGTGTGTTTTCTAAATATGTATTTCTCTGTATAAGTATGTTTATCGCTATCTAGTACCCATAGTACAAGCCCAGAGCTTAATTTGGGACTAGGTCCCTGGATATATCCGCAGCACTGGTGTGAACGCCAACGACGGATATTTCGCCATGGTTGACAGCGCAAAATAGACCTCAGTGTCTATGAGGCAAGGTTCGCTCTGGTTTAAGTTATCACTGGCATGTAAGTGATTTGTTTTCTATTTGACAATTGTGTTGCAAAAGATTTACTAGCGACATGTCAAGCGAGGTCGAGCGACTTTTTAGGACATATCTGGCGACATCGCGCGACACGGTCAGCAGCGACGCGACGTCGGGCGAAGTCAAGCGATTTCGCGAAACTTCGCCTAACATTCTGGGGACAGGGGTCGGGTACGCCACATCACGGCCGCCAGTCTTGATACTCATCATCATCATGTCCGCCGAAACACGTCCACTGCTGGACATAGGCCTCCCTCAAGGCTTTCCACTCAAACCGGTCTTGTGTTTTTCGCATCCACCGCGGTCCCGCGATCCTGACAAGGTCGTCACTCCATCTTGTTGGAGGCCTACCTATAGCTCGTCTTCCGGTCCGCGGACGCCACTTCAGAACCGTCTGACCCCATCGGCCATCAGTCCTGAGAACAATGTGCCCCGCCCGCTGCCACTTCAGTTTAGCTATTCTTCGGGCTATGTCGGTAACCTTAGTTCTACTGCGGATATCATCATTTCTGATTCAATCACGCTGAGAAACCCCGAGCATAGCCCTCTCCATAGCCCTCTGAGTGACTTAGAGCTTCCTTATGAGGCCCATTGTTAGCGCCCACGTCTCAGATCCGTAAGTCATCACTGGCAACACACACACAATCTCGACACTAAATAAAATATATTATTATTTATAAAACTAATACGCGAACCCAAATACCTACAGTTATTACTAGGTCATAAAAAAACTTATATCACTTTTTTGTTAAAATTCTTGCCAAATTCCAAATAAATAGCCGCCGTAGATATGACTAATGCATTGTACATTCCTACTGTTTTGGAAGTATTTTTCTTATGACTCAGCTTTAAGAATGTTGATTATAGCAAAGTATATTTTGTAGTGTTTCAAATATTATATTAACTACTTTCCCCCCTCCCCTCCTATTTATCATCTTTTGGTTAGGTACCCCCTACGGAGACTCGGTGTCTCATTGGTTTATAGTGTCGAGTCTTGATCGTTAGGTAACAAGTTTGATCCTCAGAAGCTGCCGTGTGACGTTTCCTAATTCTAGCTTAAACTAGCAAAAATGCTTTTAGTAACAAACGGAGCCCTATAGGTAAACATTGTGAGGAAACCTGCATATTCTGCTATCTGAATATCTGATAAGATCAATAAATTAAGTATATCGGTTTACAAAAAAAAAGTATTTTTATGGAAAAGAGAATGCAAACGAGTACTATGATCTGAACCATTTGCATTCTCAAGACTACAATCTTAAGACTGCAAAGCTATGACGGTATACGCGTTGCCAACCCTAAGAACTAAACAATGGAATGTATGTAAGCTAGAATTTATTTAATTACTTACACAGCGGAACAACAAATTAGTGTGATTTTTTTTTCATATATGTAGTCAGAGGACTGAGCCACTTGTCTATGTAGGCCTTTTTTTCCTTTAATTGATAAAAACAGTATCGTCATTGACCCGTTGTTGTTTCATTAACGTTATATGTACTTGACAGTAATGGCGCTCGTAAAAACAATACCATGACAGGTAAAAGGCGATAAGGTTTTTACCGCCTATAATAGACGCAATGGATGGATACATACCACTTTGTATCGCATAAAATTAAACAAAATAGCGTCAAACGACCTCTACGCGAACGAAATCGCAGCGAGTAATAAATAATCCTGTCGCAACATATCTCTCTGCTCGCCGCCATCTTAGAAAATAGCTCGCAAGCTGTCACGTGACGAACGTAATTGCACGCTTTGCCGCGGTTTTGGCTCTATCTGCAGGGCTGGCTCAACTAACGCATTAATATTACGCATAGAGGCATTCCATCTTAGTCTTCAGGGTTGGCAACACATTTTCAATAAGTTTTTGACGTCAATCACCATGACGTTGGCTGTGTTCTAGTTTTCCCTTATCATGTCATTAAAAGAATAAAGTTTCAAATTCAACATTAGCATACAAACAGACAGTCGGTAGGTACCAACATGTAGTTTATCTGCTGCAACGATTCGAACCCGGGATTATAAGCTTCGTAGGCTAAATCACCATAATAAATAAAAACAATTTCCAAAATGGCCGACTCCGTTCAACTGTTACCTATATTTTGTCTGAGATCAAACATGGAATGCCTTAACGCTATAGTGGTTTTCCCTGGTGCTACTTAGATTAGAGTTATAAGACGGTGGCCAAAATACATATTACCTATTTATTTTACTCGTTAGTGTCGTTCACATACGATTCTTTAGATTGGATTTTTTTATTGTATCAATTACATTTTGCGAGCGGTTGCCAGACCATAAGGGAATATTTGGGGGTATTGGCAATGTGACAAGCTGGCCAGCGCAATCCCTGCCACCAATTGCATGTAATTTTGTGACGAAATAATTGCTTTAATAAAAAATAAAAAATAGTTTTTGAATCTCATTTATCAACAAAATATGAAAATATATCACAGAATATAAAAGAGATCACTGAAGTGAAATTAAAATTAAAATCGGTCAAGAAATAATGATAAAAGCGTTTTAGAGATTCTTTAAGGCCCGTGACGTCATGTCATGTAACACGTCGGTCATTATAAACTCCATGTTAAATTATAAAGAGACGGGAAAAAATCTCCGTTTGCTTTATTATCTTGGTTATTTTTACAGATATTTAAAAATGATTTTTATTAACTGTTTGTTGCAGGAATCCGCTTTTACTTAAGCCGTCAAAAAGTCATGAATTTTCCCTATTAACAGACGATTTGACCTTGATGAAATATAAATGAGACCACACTTAAAATGTACCCTACTCTACCCAACTCTTGAAATAAAGAATCATTTTAATAACTTTCGCATAAATAATTACAGACGACTTGAGAAGCTCTTTTCGTCCGTTAAAAAATGCATGAAGTGCCAACCCTGAAATAAAATGATAAATGCTCATATACGCTTGGCTTAACAATACAGTAATTATAATATTTAATAATTGGTACTTAATGGGAATCCATAAGTTTTGTTTGAACTCACTACCATTTAGCCTTAATTTCCATACAAATGATTAATTAACATTGTCATATTGGTACCAAACATGTCAATTAGCAACGTACACGTGTTTAATTAATTAAAAGCCGTATCTCGTGCATTATGGCTTTATTACAGGGTGAAAGTTGGTACATTGTTGCACCAGGCGGAAAATAAATCGTTTAGTACCGAGTGTTAAATTTAATTTTAAACGCGTTTACAAAGCTCGTAATGTAAACTTTATTAACAAACTCGTGCAAGTGACACTCATTTATAAATTCACAAGTACAGTTTAAAAACCACAATGCAAAGTAGGTTTTTTTTATATTCCAATTTCAATTAAATTTCGAATGGGTTCAGCGCAAGCCCGACACACACTTGCACCAACAATTGAAAAAAAACAGGATAAGTCCACACGTATAATTGCCGTCAAACTTCTTGAACATTAGGCGAGGTAGTGGGGGAAAGTTCGCGCATCCTACACATACGTGCAGTGAGGCAGAGGGACGGGGACGCGGTGCGGGACGCAAACGTCAACTGATTGACCAATGGGTGCGAACGACGCGTGCTCCCCCGCCGCCCGCTCCCAACGACACCTAAAAATCGCTTCTGCGCAAGCAAGGTTACGTGTTCAAGAAGTTTGCCGGCAACTATAGGTACATTACGACCTCAATACATGCATAAATTGTATAAACCTAAAATGAAATTAAAACTATCATCAAATAATTGTTATGGCATGTATTGCCATCTTTAATAGTGTTCCGGAGTCGTTTAAGAAAAAAAACAATCTAAATAAATTTAATACTTCGCTTAAACAATGGCTCACGGAAAAATGATTTTATAGTGTAACAGATTTCATAAACAAAATATATTGTCAATTCATTAATTGAATTCTGACATGTAGGCCTCCAACAAGATGGAGTGACGACCTCGTCAGGATCGCGGGACCGCGGTGGATGCGAAAAGCACAAGGCCGGTCTGAGTGGAAAGCCTTGGGGGAGGCCTATGTCCAGCAGTGGACGTCTTTCGGCTGACATGATGATGATGATGATGATGTAGGTATAGTAATAAAAAATTTAATGATAACAAATTTAAATTCAAATTATTGATATGTATAGTTTCTTTTTTCTTTGACTTATTTAATAGTTTAGCTAGCGTGTATTTTTATGTAAAATTGTGTACGTCTGAAAAGACAGATTTTGGCGAATCTAGTTTTAAGCATTAACACTGTGCAACCCCACCCAATTCCACGCCATAAAGATATTACTTACTTACTTAAAAAAAATACAAAAATAAAAACCCACGTTGAAATAAAACGTTTCTTGTATGTGAAACCTCTTTATTATTTCACTTTCTATGTGTCTTTTTATTTGTTAGTAAGTCCGCCGTTAAAACACATTGTCGTTTAAAAAAACAAAAGCGACACAATCAAAATTTGTTTGTGTTGCATTTGAACGCGGAATGCTACTTACTTAAAGTCTTAAATCAAACTGCTTTCTTATTTTTAGCCCTAATTTACGTAATACCTGTTTTATATGCCCGATTTTTAACAGCCCTATTTTTACTCATTCGATTTCTTTCTACACTGAATAGGGTAAAGTCACCAGTGGTCAGCCAGAGACCAGTAGTCGACCTTATATGAGTGCGAAGAGTGGGAACTATATATTTCGTACTCTTTCCACTCATACAAAGTATACGCAGAGGCTGACTACAGGTATCTGGCTGACTACTGGTGACTTTACCCTATTTATACCTTTTATATCTAAAACCTAACGTTTATTAAACCTTATTATATAGGTTCCTAAAAGCGTAATTAAAGTCAACGAAGCTACGCTGCGCGGAGCTCCTAATCCGCTTAGGAGAGGCGCTTCGCACCTGGTTGCAACTCTAACCTATCTTAACCTATGAGGGTAAAATTGACTTGATTATTTGATTTTTATTTATATTTCGTATAAACAATGATTACTACTGGTAGTCATTAGAACTCATGACCATTAGGTCTATTAATCATTAGGAATAATAATAATTAGTTTTAGTAATATAAGAGCATTGTTAAGTACAAGTAAATATTAGGGTATATAACTTTAGGTCTAGTAATCAATTAGGACATACAAGTTCAGCTGTCATGTAATTAGGGCTAATGAAAATTATGGCAAACGTTGGTATGCCAAATGAAATAAGGTTCAATGACATTCAGTCTAGTAAGGGTGAACTAATGTCAGTTGTGTTAAAAGCAATACGGTAACTGTGAATGAAATAAAGCTCCCGAGGGCAGATACTAATTATTATATTCCATAATAAAATCTTGAATTTTAAATAACCGAGTGGGCATTAAAACCACGAGGACTGGTTTACCGAATATAATATTTTGTTTGAACAATGACCATTCTGAGTTTAATATCCTGCGAGTAATTCCGAATTTCTCTTTTCCGTATTTATAATGCAGATCTGTTAAATAAAATATCAGAATAACAGTTGGATGGTAAACTGAATAAAAGCATTAATTGTACTATTTCACCATGATTAAAGCCACAAATGTGCGACGACGAGCGTAGCGAGAACTTTGCGTTGTGATAGGGCAAGAATAAAGCTATTTATGTTGAATTGAAATGAGATGAATAAACTAGGTAAGTAATCTGAAACTGTAACTTACGCGTCCTTCCAAATCTTACCTCATTCCTACGCCTTAAAACCAAATATTTATCTATATTTTAACTCGTCAGATATTACCATTATTTCAGATCAAAATAATTTGACTGTAGCACAAAACTCTTGCCAAAAACCGACCGATTTCTCGAATCTATGGCTCTAACGTTTTACGCCTGAGTGTTTAAAAATACATTTAGGTACGTCCCATAAGATCATAACCATCGATACTTATTGTTATACCATATAATAATCTTATTCAGGACCGTAAAAAGCCATTGTAGCCGATTTGGGGATCTATAAGCTTCTAATTAATTAACATGATGCTGCCTCGAGGATTAAAGCAATCAGAGATATTGGGCTGAAGCAATTATCGTTGGGCTCGATTAGTGATGGTTTAACTCAAGTTATATTAGGAGTTAAGCAGATTATTCTAGTCTTGTAGAGATTGGTGTCTAGCCAGGTTGCAGAGGTGTTTGTTCTCAAACAAAGCTCTGTTCTACTTAATAAAACTGTATTGCCTTTGACAAAGTCAAAAGTCAAAGTCAAAGTTCTTTATTCTTCAATTTAGGCATAATATAATGCACCTATGAATGTCAAAAAGCATTACCACCGGTTCGAGAAATAAAACCTTTGCCCCGAGAAGAACCGGCGTAAGAAACTCGGCAAGGTATATTTTTTTCAAGACAAAGGTTTACATCATTACATAATAATTATAGATAGTTTACAATATCACGGTATTCTTGTACAGTAGGTGCACCTTTTTTAAGCGTAGGTAAATTTATGCGTAGATTACTCATGCAGGACGGACGACTCACCGCCAAACATCCCTATCCATGATATAATCGTTTACATGTTACCGTATTATCAATGTTACCGTCACGCCTTCATCCCAGAGTGGGGTAGGCAGAACTACAGAATACCAACAGCTTTAATAACTTGTAGATAATTAGCATTGACCAAACAAAATAAGTCACGGTCACATTCTAATTCAAAAGAATAGGTAATTTTCAGAGACCTATTTCGTTAATTTTGTATGTGACCCAATAGTTTTGTTTTAATATCTTTATTTATTTAGCAGACATTTTATGGATGACATGATTATTTTAAATTTGGAATGGCATTTTCTAGTAAATAATATACAATTCTGTAGGGTTTTGAGCAAATGAAGAATAACAATGTATTAGAATATTAAGTTTTATTTTAAGAACTAATAAATAGCATTCGTACAAGTTATCTTACGAGAGTTGACAGGGGAGAGAGGTATCCTCGGTGGCACAAAAAGTAAACTACACGAATTGCGTTCCATTTCTTTCACCCACCTCTGAACGCAATCCCATTTCTAATACACAATACAAATGCTTATCTGCAGTGGTACCCTTCGTTAATATGTCAGAAACATTTTCTGTACCCTTTACATAACTAAACTTTAACTTTAAATTATTTACATGTTGTTTCAAAAAATGAAACCTTATGTCTATATGCTTGGACCTAGGCAGGTAACAATCATTTGCAGTGAGTTTGATGGCACTTTGGTTGTCGCTGTGGATGACTAGAGGGTTATCATTTCGTCCGCCAAGCTCTCCTTGCAGTTGCTTGCGTTTCCTGCGCTGCTGCTGACATGGCCATATACTCCGCCTCCGCTGTGGAGAGGGCCACGGTCTGTTGTTTGCGAGAGCCCCATGAAACTGCGCCTCCCTGCAAAATAAAAATATATCCCGTGCACGATTTACGGTCACGGATGTATTTTTATTTTGCAGGGAGGCGCAGTTTTATGGGGCTCTCGCAAACAACAGACAGCGGAGGAATAATGATAAAAAGTGATTGTAATAGTGCATTAAAAGATATTATTTCAAGCGGATTTCGCCTAATCCGTAGGATACATAATACTTTTGTCGAAATATCCGAAATTGATAAATATTTCAAAAACTTAATAATGCAGAACGGCTTTAAAACCTTATTCCTCGAAATGGTTTTCGAATTAGAGTATTTAATTGTAAAAATATGAACAATCCCAATTCTGTAACCACATTTGGCATAAGCAGGTTAAGATGTTTACCAGTGTGTATATGCCTATATGGCTATGCCTAACAATACAAGCCTTTATTCCCCTCTTACGACTTCCACGGGAAGGCATGGAGTGGTACTGGTCTAAGCCGGCAACCATACGGCGAACGTCATCAACAATACAATAATAGTATTTAATTGGTTTTGAAAATTACTAACATTGCATTATGCATTTTAACTAATCCCCGTGGGTCTCTATTATACTGGGTAACATTTTGCCTATGATAACATGTTCTTGAAGTATGCTCTGACCTTTTCTTTGACATTAAAATCTGACGCGTTTAAATAGGAGAAATTCTTTGCAAAACACCTCATTTCTCGCAAGATTTTTAGCCTCTTTTTAAGATTAGTTAACAAACATTTTTTGTAACGGTCATGACCTTTTAATACCTTTAATATTTCTTTCATCCACACAAAAATTAAGACAGAAAACGTAAGGCATTTTCAAAATGGATTCCGTTTCTGAACAAGTATCTCAAAGATCACTGAAAGTGCTCTCGTCGTGTCTAGACATGTTAGGTACTGAAAGTCTTTCATGAGAGCTTGATATTTAGGGTTCCTTGAATGTAATAAGGGTTCCCAGAGGGTGAAGCTAAAAACTGTAAAGATTTTTTATACTATGTATAAATACGTTAATGAATTTCGTATAAAAAACCAAATCGTAAAATTTATGAATAAAAACAAAAATTATGAATAACCTGTCGATAAAAAGTATAGTAAGAATCTGAATTCGTGATCAAATATAACCCAATTTTGACGAAAATCTGCAACAAATTATATTATTAATAAGGTTACTTAAAACCACTTGCAGAATAAAGATCAATTCAGTTTTTATTTTTTTATTTTTATGGCATAGGGAAGGCACACGAGCACACAGGCCACCTGATGGTACGTAGAAACTGTGACCCATAGACATTCGCATTCACAAGACTGCAAGCCTAAGACTGCAAATGCGTTACCAACCCTGAGGACAAACCGGAACACAACAATGCGAACACTGCTGTTTGGCGGCAGGTTAATGGATAAGATGGTGGTAGCGATCCGGACGGACCCTGCACAAGGTCCTACCACCCGCAATTTCTTGGTACGGTTTAGTTATATAAAAAAAAAATAGGACTACAATTAGATTTGTGACACTTTATAATAATCAGAGTTATGTCTCTGTCCACCCGGAATAATGTACTATAAGCCCATCGTATCTCGGACCCACAATAAAACGTTTGTCACAGTGACATTATAAAAACAATTTCTTTGGCACTTCTTACGACTGTAATCATAACGTCACTGAGACACAGTTCAATGGTAGGTCAGGGTTCCGATGTGCTGATATTACCTACCTTAAAATGGTGAAAGAAATATTCGAATGGGTTTCAGGAATTACCTGTCGTATATATATAACTCGTTATACTAATTACTAATCTAGATTATAATTAAGTAAGCCTAAGGATACGTTAACTTCTAATTACGTGAACACCATTTTAGTGTTTCGTAGACAACAAGGACGTGGGCTTTTTTTTGATTGAAGTCTGACATACTTTTGCCTTTTAATTATTTACTTTACTTTAGATACTTTATTGGAGATAAAACAGAAACAAACAAATCATTACTTATGAACTAATTTACAAAGTAAATATAATGTTGTATCCTTAAACATGAGACAAACACAGAGAACACAAAAAAATATAGTTCGCAAAATGCGATAATACCTACAGGATTTTGTTTACGTACTAGGAAACAAAACAATTATTGTTTTCTAAAAATATAAACAAACAAACAAAACTTAAGAAATAACGTGTACATGCAAATTTCTAAACCAGGTACGGGAGCGGTAGAACATATCAACATCACATATTAGTTTGTTATTAAAATATATTATTATTATAAAATCTAAAAAACACACGCCTTCATTCCTACAGTAGGATAGGCAGAGATGCAGAATTACCAACAACTCTAACAACTTGTTGTTAATTCTGTAACCACATTTTGCACAAAACGCAAAGATGTTTACCAGTGTATTAGTGTCAGGTTACAAGCCCGTCGCCTACCTTCTTCTTATAGTGCCTCTCCAACTAGTGAAGGTTGGCAGTCAGCTCCGCATATTTTACTCGGTCTTTGGCGAGGTTGAAAAGCTCCGCTGCACTTGTGACACCAGTCCATTCCCGAATGTTTCGCAGCCACGATTTCTTTCTGCGCCCGACAGCTCTTCTTCCAGCAACTTTGCCCATCATTATTAATTGCAGGAGTTCATATCCTACCATGTCTCGGATCCATACGACATCACTGGCATCATTGCTCGGAGAACTGATGGCCGTTGGAGCGGAAAGGTTCTAGAGTGGCGACCGCGAACCGGGAGACGAAGTGTTGGCAGACCTTCCACAAGGTGGACTGACGATCTGATAAAGGTCGCGGGAAACCGCTGGATGACAGCAGCAGAGGACCGATCGTTGTGGAAAACCTTGGGGAAGGCCTTTGTCCAGCAGTGGACGTCTTGCGGCTGATAATGATGATGATGATGATATCCTACTAGTAAGTTATAATAAATAAATATAAATATTATACCACCGACTCGCACTTTGCCTTTTTCCCCACCTAATCCCCCCAGCGCTTTAGACGGGTAACTCCTAAATTGCTGAATTAGCGCGTGTGGCGTTTAAGTCTTGAACTGGAGTTAGCGCTCGCTATAACGTTTTTACACAGCGTTGTAAAAGATGAAGATTTTTTTAAGGTTATGTACTAAATTAAGGTCCGTTTTCATAGGCATAGCACAAAGACCATTGGGCCTCTATTATATTTAATTAAATGTTCAAAACCCCAAAAACCCCTTCTAAAAGGCAAAAAAGTAACTTTTTTTAAATGGCTTATATTGCTTCTAAATATTGTGAGGCGCTGACTTCAGTTAGACGTACTTATTACCGACTTAGCTGCTAGCTATTTATAAACAAGATTTATGAATGTGTTGCCAGTTATTAATTTTATAATGCGAGTCCCGCCGTGGCAGTGGGCGGGGCACATTGCTCGGAGGACTGATGGCCGATGGGGTCAGAAGGTTCTGGAGTGGCGTCCGAGGACCGGAAGACGAGCTGTAGGTAGGCCTTCAACAAGATGGAGTGAAGACCTCGTCAGGATCGCGGGACCGCGGTGGATGCGAAAAGCACAAGACCGGTCTGAGTGGAAAGCCTTGGGGGAGGCCTATGTCCAGCAGTGGACGTCTTTCGGCTGACATGATGATGAGTCCCGCTCTAAAGATTTCTATTTCGATATGGCACAATCGACATATCTCCGATGTTCCAAGCAACTCCAAAACTAATTAGCAGACTTGGTTCATAACGAATTCTTCGCTTGATCGAAGGTACAACTTTGGCCTTCGCCGAACTTAGATTATTGAAGTTCCATACAATAGGCTATTGTCACGGTTGGACCCGCTTTACGGCATACAATATGATTTGGCTATTATCAACTCGTGTATGCGTTTACAGCCTACATAAATATCTATACACTAAGGCAGCGTTGTTTGATCTGGGTCTCTATTTTGCGACGTATAAACATGTAGCTTTTGCCGTGTTATTGTATCGTTTTAACTCGGCCGCATTACTGACAAGTAATTAAGAGCCATATTGGACGATATACAAAGCAAATACTGAAAGAAAACCGCAAATGAATGGACAGATTTTGAGCGGTAGTTCTTAAAATATTCCCATGTTGTGATGACAATGTGAGCTTTACACTCCCTGTTACACTCTTTGTTAGTAGTTCCTTAATCCTAATTGTAAGTAACTAATTACATTAATTGTAAGGAGCATGTAGCGGACAACAATGACGCATGTAAGGGTAGTCTACCCTGCTTCCTATCCTGCTGAGGATGATATTGGGGCTGGCCCGCCCGCGGCGCAGCAGGGACACGGCCCGCTTGCGCATGGTGGTTTGAAACCAGTCGACCCCGGCGGCTGCAAACATCCCTGACGCGCCACAGAAGCGAGGCAGCCCCACTATCACCTGGAACTCATTGTTGTACTGGAAACAGAGGGCTCCATGAACCGATTCTAAAGATATACAACATCTTTACGTTTTGGCTATCTGTTTTCCCAAAAATCTGAGAAATATTTCCAAAGCATACCAGGTTTGCTATTGGGCTCCTGTAGGTAAGAGCTGGCTTAGTTAATGTTTGTAAAACATACGCCAAAGGGTGATGGGCAATTTTGTATGGATCCCGACCCCCCCCTCCAACAGTAACGGGCTGCAGGTCTATATGTTCATTAGGACCCAATAAAAGACAAAATACTTATCTTCGTAGCAAAATCAATGGGAATTTTTTAATGAAAACAAAGGGCCAGGCAAGGCAAATCATCTATATACGTGTTCATTTTCAAACAAATTCCATAGTTCCATACGATAAGATTATGATTTTTCAAGAAAACCCCATACATATGGTGATCGTCGCCATAGAAAAAATACATCATATTGCCAAGATCTATAAACTGGCACATGTTTCATCACTGTTGGTGGGTGGGGACATTTTTACCCATCGTCCTTTCTCTTAATATATATAATTCATGGTATTTGAGAGTTACCTAAACCCTAATCCAAGAATGGAATTCTTCTGTGCCTGATTTCATCTGAATCTGGTAAGCAGTTTCAGCGTGAAGAAGTATAAAACAAAACTAACCCTCATACTTACAAATTTTGTTATCTTACTAATATTACAAATGAGAATGTCTGTGTGTTTGTTAGCTTGTTGCTCTTTCACGCTGCAACAGTTAGATGGATTTGGATGACATTTGGAATGGAGATAGCTAATAATAGTTCCCGTGAGAATAACGATTTGTACCAATAAGTTTGAGTGCTCGAGAACGAGTTAAAAACAAATAGAAGCCATGTTTCGAATTCAAACATATCGACGTTTTATTGAGTTCAGTTTGTTTTGCCTGTTAGAGGGATTTTTATTGTTTTCCGATAATTATGTTGAAAAGTTTGGATTGTTTTTCCGTTTCGAAGTTCTTATAGGTCTTTGTTTTTTAATTTGGCTTAGGTTTTGACGGTACCAAATGCTCGTGTAAAAACTAATTCGTACGTTCGACGAAGAGGATGTTTATTTTGGTACACTGTTGCAGCTATGAATAATACGCTTGCAAAAATAACAGCATGGCTTAATTCAATAAACCTCGAATTAAACCTGGAAAAAACAAAGCTTATTCAGTTCAGGAATTATAAAGCCATCCCCTTGACCCTAAATGTATCAGAAGCTGGTACTACCATAGAGGAAGTTAGTAGTATAAACTTTTTAGGTGTAAATATAGATTCGCATTTAAATTGGAAGGCTCATGTGAACCTGATAAACAAAAAGATTTCCTCAAACTGCTATGCCCTATCAATACTATCAGAAACATGCTCAGACAAAATAAGTATAAGTGCCTATTATGGGAATATAATTATATCCTTTACTTACCTATGGGGTCATTTACTGGGGTAACTCTGTCGACGTAAATAAAACTTTTGTCCTGCAGAAAAAGTGTATAAAGACAATCTTTCGTCTGCATGTCAGGGATACTCTTCAAGAAGTTTTTCGAGAAAAACGCTTTCTTACATTGACGGGCATTTATATATTGGAAATATGTCTATTTGTTAAAAACCAACCTGACTACTTCACTAATCTGTCGTCTTCTAAGTGTAATGTCAGAACACAATACAAATTTAACATTCGATTGCCTAAAGTCAGTACCTATATATATAGTAGGAGTACATTTGTATCGGCCATCAGAGTGTTCAACCACCTTCCAGCTCAGATAAAAGTTCTCGAAGGAAACGCTTTTAAGGTAAAACTCAAGGAATGGCTTATTGAGAAAGCATTTTACAGCCTTAAAGAGTTTTTTGATTTGTAAAATCTAGTTTTTAAGTTTAATTTTAATGTTGCATGCCCGAAACGGGTAACTGTTGGAACTAATATTGAATATTTAACACCTATGTACACAGTTATGCAATAAATTTATTCTATTCTATTCTATTCTATTCTATTATGTTTATTTCAAAGCACATCCACATTATTTAATTATTTAAGCCATTTATTTCCAACAGATTTTCAGCATGCATTATTTATAACATTATTTTATACAGTGTGTATTCCATACGATCCTATTTGAGGGCAGTTAGATAAAACCTTAATTAACGTAAATTGGTACATTAAGTTAGCAAAAGAAAACATATTTTTTTTTCATACAAATTAATTCGGCACGCAATGTATTCTGTCTACATAAGCACTTTAATAAAAGTGTAAAAAAATTAAAAAATATTCACATTATTCACGACGGTTAACTCTCCTAAGATATCTGTTTTCGTCGTATTCGTCCTTGCATTTGGATGCACGTTGTAACTAAGATAATTTTTCAAATTTAACGTAAATTAACCCAAACCGCCCTTCAAAATTGTCAACCCAATATTTGCATTACATTGCTGGCCGGGAAAACTTTAAAAAAATCATTACGCTTAATTATTGAAAGTATTTGTTAAAATTTATTACTGTACCTCTTAATACAGCTTAAATCTATCGTATGTTAAAATTTAGGATCGTATGGAATACACACGCCGTATAAATCATATTATTTCAAATTTTACTTATAACACGTTTTTTTTAAATGATACATACATAAACGTTATTATCATAAATGAATACGGTTAATGATTACTATTGGGTTGTCCATTTCTGGACATACTCATAGGCCTCCTCCCTCGTATCATTCACCTCAGTCAGCGGCTACTCGGGTCCAGGTGATGCCTGCCTCGGCGACTATGTCGTCTCGCCAGCGGCAACACACACTCCCATTACTACCACTAAAATAAGGTACTTTGAATAATAAATATGACAGGGAAATCCTATGGCATGGCAGGCTTGTCCTATGCATACTAAATAACGATAAATACACTTATATAGATGAATAAAAGATAAAAAATAATAATATAAAAGATGTTTATTCAGTAAGTAGGCCGCACGGGCACAGCGCTTCGCAAGAGACCACTGCTTAGAAGAAATGCCGCAAGAAACTCAACAGTCAGTCGTTTTTTTTAAATACTACTTATGATATTATACAATTATAACGCTTAACCTAGCATTATATAAAACAATGAATGTAACATAAAACAAAAAATAAAAAATATTCAAGCGTAGCTTGAGCAGGAAAATGTGTCAAAACTAAGAATTTTCATAGGGAGTAGTAATAAAAAATAATAATATATATACTTTCCTATGACAGTGCAAGACAACCACCACATACAAAGTTTCGATACATTCTCCTACAGAAACCGTGTCCCCTAGACAATATACAATATTTACTACATACTCACATACATATAAAACATTTAAGACATACACAATTAAATGTACTCGCATTCATTTCAGAAATATCTGTTATTGGCATTCAAACCCGGGCGGGATCGCTAGTTTGGCAGGGTCATTACCAACTAGATTAATGTATCAAAGTACAGTCAAAGAAATAGGTCACAGTTAACGTTCGTGACCGTACAGCTACTTCTGAGTTCGACTGTCCATGACCACCGCTGGGACTCGAACTTAATTTTCTATTTCTAAGCAAATATTCTAGGCCACCAACCGTCCTCGAACAACTATAAACTCAGTTTATAACGGACAGTTTGCTATATCACCAGGCTATGTACTTAGCCAACTTACTCAATATTAATCTTCCTGCAGCATGAAACAGCCGCGCGTTAGAAAGATGCAGTTGCACTACAGTCCCGCGTTTGCATCATTGCAGTAACGATGTAGAATTAAAACAGCCCAACTGCATATCGTGACAGTCGCACGTTTTTAATTAAACAAACAAACAAACTTTTACAAAACTCTCAACTATATTAAAAAATCAAGTGATCACTAATTTCGTGCATGTTACGTAGGGTCTTGGTGGCCTAAGTGGTAATGCGCCTGCATCGATCCGAATAACCAGAGGAGATGTAGGTTCGAATCTTACCTAAGACTGGTGTTTTTTTTTGCTTTAATATAGTTTGCAAATGCAACAAGTAGCCATGTAGGTACGTTGTAGTTGTGCCTTTACGAATCGCGCACTCCATCATCGATATAAAAAGTAGCCGTGTGCCAACTGCCTTACTGTAACAAGATACTTACAGTTGGCCAAAAATGTCTACTAATCTACGGTTGAATTTCATTTACACGTCAAGATACAACAAGTTCGATTTTCCCTTGCAATAATAATATATTATGACAGGGACTAGCGATAATTACATGTCACAGAAACCTTTGTCGAAACTGGTACACCACTTTCTTGGCCGACCGTACATCCACTTCTGAGTTAGACGGCTCATGACTACCGCAGGGGAATTTTAGTCGATATTCTAAGCCACTAGGCCACCGACCCTTCTCGAGATACTAATAGTTATGTTTCTAACAAACAGCTTGCTTAATCATCAGGCTATGTACTTAGCCAACAAACTCAATATTACGCCGTAATCATTATTAAAACCTAAGTTCCAGCGAAAGGGATATAGCTATAATCTAAAATAACTCTATCCCGTTCGCTGGCTGGAATTTGGCAGGTTTTGACAGTTTAGAATACAGCCTTAATACAGTGATTACTAATAATTTTGAAGATGATAAACAGTCCTGAAACTTTGACAATATCGGCTAAGTTTCGATAGCTTGTTTACACTGGGAACTGATTTATTGAAATTGATAAGTTTAGTTGATTTTTGTTAACGAATATAATTTATATTATACTATGAACTCTTACTGTCCAGTTTCATTTAATAAAAGTGATAGAGCAATAGGATTCCTAAATTTCCAATAAGTATATCTCTTTTTACCTCCAAACGCCAGAAGAGGAATGTTGAACTTTAACGTGTGTTTCTGTGTGTCTGTCTGACCCATCGTAGCTCACAAATCGAAAGACTGATTCAAACCATTTTAAATCATTTCACTCGCTTATTTGTTCGCACCGCCCACCACCCTTTTTCGTCTTTCTTACTCTAATAGCTCTAGCTCTTTAGTTTCATTATGATTTACTCAGCTTGAAGTCATGCTTATCATTTAAAAAAAAAAATAGTCTCCACGCCGTACAAGTGAAGGAAGAATAAAAAATAAAAAAGGGGTTAATCCCAGCGATGATAAAGATCGCGAATCTGTTAATCTGTGGATGAAAGCGGTCATCGAATACAAACGCTAGCGTTTGGTGATCATATCGCTTTGCATTGCCAAAAATGAAAAACTAGCCAAGTTGTCCTTAGATACCGATGTTAATATCGTGATAGTGCTCGTGTTGAATTCAACCTGTCAAAATATTACCGCGTAACGACGGACAAAACGTCAAAACTATCACTATTTGAGTAGCGCGAGTGATAGTGATCACATTACAGCGTGTCAGTCGTAACGAGTGATATGTCACGTGACTTACGAAGGACGTGGTTACCTTAATTAACCGGTATTTTTCGAACTGTTACCAAGCCCAGAGACTCTTGCCAAAATGCATTACGCTAAACAGTGTGTCTATTCGTTTCGTTTATAAAACAATCGCGTCCCTGGTAGATGACGCGATACGAAAAGTCACGTGATCGAGCAGTGACGCGATTGTTTTAAAAACGAATAGAATAGAAACGTTAGTTGGCGTAATGCATATTGGCCAGGGCCTTTTTTCTCTACAAAAGTCACAACTAGCTTAGTCTCAAGTGCAAAATCTACCCAGATGGAGTGGGCTAACCTAAATTGTCAAGTCATTTTTCGACGAAAGTGTAACAGGATATGATTATATTTAAATGTCGTGCACACTTTAGAAATGTATGCAGTTTTATAATCGAGGTTTACGATTACGCATCTCTCAGATGTGTTGATGTTGAGGTTATCTTTATATAAATGGATCCACAATGTTCAAAGGAATAGGTCAATACAAACAAGTGACCTTTCAACAGTGTAATTAAGGTTTTATTTTTAACAACACAGAGTTATGCATATGAGTCATTAAGTTTGACGTTAAAGTGACATAAAATGCTAATGGTAGCCAGTCATTAGTCATAGGGCCTAGGGCATTAATTCAATTACAATTAATGTCTGCTCTATCTAGCATATACTCCCATTATTGACTCAATTTAACGCCAGCCATAATACCAGCTCGACCCTGCAACAGCGTTAATTGCATGAGTTGGTGCAGTCCAAGCGCAAAATTATGCATAAGTGCAACATGCAAATACACATACATAATAATTATAAAATAATTAAGTTAAAACGTAAGAATCATGAATATGTATATTAAATGATTCAGCCATGTTATTTCGGACTCAGTTGTTAACTCGATGGAGGAATTATTAATGATATAAAATAAAAAAATGGTTATTTCTAATAAAAGATGTTTATTCAGTAAGTAGGCTGCACGGTCACTTTAACACGTCAAAAATCTACCAGCGCTTCGCAAGAGAGCACTGGCACGGCTGAGAAGAAACGCCGCAAGAAACTCAAAAGTCAGTCGTTTTTTTAAATACAAATTATCATATTATACAATTATAAAGCTTAACCTAGTATACAACAATGAATCTAACATAAAATAAAAAAATAAAAATTATTCAATCGAGCTTGGGCAGGAAAATGAATCAAAACTCAAAATATTCATAGGGAATTTTCATAAGTAGTAATAATAAATATATATATATATATATATATATATATATATACTTACCAATGACAGTGCAAGACAGCCACATTCAAAGTTTCGATACATTCTCCTTCAGAAACCGTGTCCCCTAGACAATATACAATATTTACATATTTTTTATGACTAATTTTTTATTATATTATTTAGGTGTTTAGTTTAGTTTAGGCCAGCCATTTTTATCTGTTAGATAGTCCTCGACTCTATAGTAAGCTTTAGACTACAACGTCTTTTACAAGTAAGTATTAAATAATATATTCGTATACTCGTATGTACATTTTCTATCTATTATTATTATTGAGAGTTGAGATGGGCCTTGTACCACTTCGACCATTGTTTATCTTATGTGGCAGCCCGCAGCAAAGGCCCGTTGCGTCCACGAATTTTCAGATGTTTTGGGCAGAGAGGTCTGTCTGTTGTGGATACATATATGTTACCCTAGGGTGATACTTCTGTAGCGCATTAGTGGCCCGCCTGAACAGATTTTCTATCTTTTCTCAATATGAGGACATAAACAGACTATGAAATGTTTCGTATCCACCGTCGACATTGGCCCATAAACTTTTTTATTACAGTACCTACTCAACACTCAACTCGCTTGAATTCAAAACTACCCGCGAATTTGGAACTCTCCAAACAACGACGAGAGCTGTTGAAGACCAGTTATTAAAGCAGCAGTTTTAATAGGTCAAATTGTAACTCGCTACCTACAGAATATTCAGTTTAAACTGTTTTTAAATCTAACAAGCCAACAATGGAAAGATCTGTTACTGTCTCTAATAAATTGGCCGCAACCAAGCTTTGCGCTTCATCGCATTAGAAGCATTAGGAGTAGCTGTACACCTTGATTTGTGACGACATATGTACTCTTATGCCTTCTATACGTCATAAAAAAATAATGTTGGACTAATCTGTCAAAGGCGTTACAGCGACATGGTACAAGACTGAGCTTATACTTAAACCCTTTTGGGTACACTAATCGTCCGTCTCGGAATAATAATTGGCCATCTGTAATCTTCTAACCTAACCTTTTCGTTCATATTACCGCAGTGTTTGAACTCAAAAGTCTTTGACCAGTGTGTGTTGCCAGTGATGACTTACGGATCTGAGACGTGGGCGATAACAATGGGCCTCATAAGGTAGGTAGCTCAAAGTCACTCAGAGGGCTTTGCTCGGGGTTTCTCTGCGTGATGGAATCAGAAATGATGATATCCGCAGTAGAACTAAGGTGAACGACATAGCCCGAAGAATAGTTAAACTGAAGTGGCAGTGGGCGGGGCACATTTCTCGCAGGACTGATGGCAGATGGGGTCAGAAGGTTCTGGAGTGGCGTCCGCGGGAGGGCGGTGGATGCGAAAAGCACAAGACCGGTCTAAGTAGAGAACTTTGCGGGAGGTCTATGTCCAGCAGTGGACGTCTTTCGGCTGACATGATGATCTGTAATCTTCACTGAGATCTTTTTGTTAATATGAAACAAAAGTAATCGTAAAACTGCGCTCGTTCTTCAAACAGCACAGTAGGTTGAAAGGTTAAGCATAAGATTAGGTTCGATAAGTTTTAACGCAGAATAATAAATATGGCAAAGTAGATAAAGATAACAGATGGCCAAATCATATTTCCTGAACTCAATTGTTTAAATAAGACGACGCATTTACCCTGATTGCTAGTGACCTTGCCTACGACGCTCGCGGTCCAAGGTTCAATTCCCGGTTACGGTAAATATTTTGATGAGTGTGCGAGTATTTGATTCTGCGTCTTTTGTGTTTTTTATGTACAGTCAAGAACTTAAATTAGGCACCCACCTTAGGTCTAAAGTCAATCTGCCATTCTACAATAATGAGGTTGAGTTTCCGAAAAATTATAAATTACGTGACATCTCTAATAAAGAGATAAAGTTAAAGATAAAGAGACATTTATTCGCAACAATACAAAATTATATCACATAAATACAAAAAGAACAAGACTGAGAAATTGTTGCGAAACGGTCCCAACTCAGCATTCGCTAGCCGTAAAGCCAGCACTGATCTTCCGTTGGAACCACTAGGTGAAGAGACGGAAAGTGACACACTTAACAAAAAACAACGTCAAAAGAAAAACCACATGAATTAAGAAACAATCAAATTGATGACTTCATATTTTCCTAATGGGTTCGTGACCGTACACAGACGGCTCATTGGCCAAGTTGGTTGGTTACGAAGCTAGCGGTTCTAGGTTCAAATTCCGGTAAGGGCAGTTTTTTTTGTGGTGAGCGCAAATTTTTGTTCCTGAGTGGATGTTTTCTATGTATTTAGGTATACATATTTTCTCTATATAAGTATGTATATCGTTGAAGCCTAGAACTTAGTTTGGGACAGTTGTTGTCACATTGTCTCCTGATATTTATTTATTTAAAAACATATGTATTTTTATTTCTCTACATATAGGTATGTTTATCGGTGCTAGTACTGTACCCGCATAGTATGTACAAGGGTAGAGCTTAGTTTGGGACCAGCCTCGCTATCACAATCGGCTTCAAAGTGTAACAATTGTTTTCATATTGTATGCAGACAAGCCTTCGATATTCAAAATGAAAACAATTGCGATTGCAAGTGCGTTAGGCAATAGCCCCTCAAATCAAATCAAATCCAATCCTATTTATTTGCCAGAACACAGTATTCCATGAAGTAGATGTCCAAGAATAAAAAATCCATTGCGTTCAGCCTGCATGCAAGCGTGCAAATATTATAAATCTAAAATACAATTATAAATTACTAATTATAATTCAATAAATAAAAACATTCCTTAATAACATTCTGTAAAAAAACAATAATTACTCATTAGAAGTAAAATAGTCATATTTTTTTGGTATCTATTTAGGTCACTATAATTCATAAATTCGTTTATATATTTAAAGCATTTTTGCAAAGATAAAAGAAATTTATTCAGTAAGTAGGCCGCACAGGCACTTTTACACGTTAAGAATCTACCAGCGCTTCCCAAGAGGAGACCACTGCTGAGGAGAAACGTCGCAAGAAACTCAGCAGTCAGTCATTTTTAAACATATTCCATATTACAATGGTACCTACTACTTAGTCCAGCATTATATAAAACTACAAATATTAAATTAAATATAATATTAAATAACATGCGTAGTTCAGCAGGAAAACGTGCCAAAATTTTTACGGGAGACATAGAGAAAAAAAAAAAGAAAAAATAGAATCAACTACTTATGTGTATTTATATACACAATGGTGCCATATGACCACATAAAAGTTGCGATATGTTTTCCTGCATCAACGGTGTCCCCTAGACAAGAAAAAGTAAATTATTCTTGACTAAGTTTCGGGTTTAGGCCATAAGCCAAGAGCCATTCTGTCATTTTGGATTTAAAAAATATGTCCCGATAATAACTTTGGGTCATGAGGTAAGTTGTTGTATAGCGTTAATAGCGTTATACACATATTAATAGTACATTACTACAGAGGCCGGGACAAAAGGGGTTGCCGGCCGAAGTTATATAGACGGCCGAGCGAAGCAAGGCCGAATATAGGTCTGAGGCGGGCAACCCCATATTTCCCGCCGAAGTATGTATAGTGCTTTTCTCAAACATATTCATTAAAATAATTAAAACAAAAATTACAACGTCAAATAGGTACTAGGAGTGCATAAACATTAAAAGTAACCTACAGTGCTCAGTACGCCCGCCCGCCGGCCCGCTGGTGGCGCGCGCGGGGCTCGCCGCATCGTGCTAACCTCCTAATTACCTCTGCGCTCCTGGTACTTCAAATAAACATGCAAACGCTTTGTTGGATGCACGGCTTAGTAAATTAAAAAAAACAACAGCTATTTAGCCTTTTCATAAACACAGCCACCATGGCCAAATTAAAATTAAAAAAAAAATTACTTCCCGGCCTAGGCCTTCAATGTCGTATGAAATTCCTTTACAGTTCTCTCGAGTAGTTCCGTCGGAAACGTGGCACTTTGAAGCCTAAAATAACTAACATAACGCCGATATTACATAGCATGTTTGAGAAAATTATTATTTTTATGTATGGTCCGGTCAATTTGTGTGAGATTGTCGAAAAAATCTCTGGTTTTACAGTAATTTTGGATCACGAGTTAACACTTAAGCCATTAAGCTGGTTAATAGATAAGCAGGGCCTCTATTTAACAAGATAAAAATAGTACATTGTGCATCAAGGGTAGTATGAAGGGAATTACTAACGAGAGTGTTAGAAGCCCGACGCCGAAGGCGGAGGTCTTTTAATGACTCGAGTTAGTAATCCCCTTACTACCTGTGATACACACAATGGTTTTCATCACATTTGTGAGGAAAAAAAACAAAGAGAAAACACTTTAACTCTGCAAAATACAAAGAAATAACTTTTGACGAACGGGAACGTAAATGGAAACGATATTTTTTTACTGACCTCTACCACAGATAATAACTGCGTTTAGTTCCGACCTGGATTCGAGCCAGATTTAGCCAATTTGATAAAAATGTATAATTACTAAAATTAATGATAAATGTTGATATAAACTTGAAATAGGTATAAAAATAATGAAGTTTAATGAAGCGTATAGGTTTTGTGTAATGTAAGTTAGTCTATAGCTAATTTTTAAAGATGAAATTAGAAACCGATTTAATTTTTGGCTGAATATTAAACCTCCTTAGTCAGAAATGATGTACGAAAGAGTTGCAAATTTTAAAAAGAAAGTCATTACTCCCTAGGGAGTAATGACAAACTCGCCATTATTCCCGCGGGATCAATTTAGGCCATTGTCCTTCTGTATACAGGCATGGAATAACACCATTTACGAGCAAGTGTGATGAAAACATTATAGTTTATTACTTGTTATCGTATTGTCAACGTTTTGATAGCTCTTATTTAAGTGACAGTAATGGCGGCCCAGTACAAAACAAAATCATAACGAGTCTATATCAAAAAATATATTGTAATAAGTAATATTCCCCAGAGTTTAATTATAACACTAGACGTAATTTCAAGTTTCTCTCGTGTTACGTACTCTAATATCTAATTCAAGACGTCCATCTGCATATTCAGCAGGGGCACAGAGGAACTGAGCTGCAGCTGTGCTGTGTGGACTAACGATATTATAAGTTGTCCACGAAACGACTCGACATAGCTTCATTATTGGTAACTCTGCCTACGAATAAGAATAAGAAGTATTTATTGTCACCCAAAAAACCAGTAAAATACTAAATAACAAAATTTTATACATAAAAAAAGGTGTGACAAAGGGCACAGACTCAGCATGTGCTGCGAGCGCGGGCGAGTGCTCGAGTCTTCGCAGCGCTGGTTTTCAGTCTGCCCCTATTCCGCACTCAGTCTAGCTTAACACAAATTTAGCAGGTAGATCAGATAGCATACAATTTATTTATACAGTTTAGGTAGACAAAATAATTAAAAAAAAAGAAAAAAAGAATGAAGTTATTTAAAAAAAAACATGTAGGAACAGCAGGAAACTCTTTGATAAAAACACCACTGAAACGAAACCACCACCACTGAAGCCATCCTGGGTTCAAATCCTGGAAAAGGCAGATATTTTTGAGAATTGTATTGCATTTTTGTTCCTCAGTCTGGGATGTTTTCTATGTATTTAAGTATATATATTTCTCTATAAAAGTAATTTGATCTTTGTCCAGTTCCCATAGTAGAGCTAAAGCTTGAGCTAGAGCTAGCTAGAGCTTAGTTTGAGAATAGGTTGATGCGTGTATTTATTTATTTATTACTGGCTGTTGCCCGCAACTCCGTCCGCATAAAAATCGTTTGTAGCTCTTTCCCCAGGAACCGTACATTTTTCCTAGATAAGAAAGTCTACATTCAAGCTGTTCAAGGCTATACTCGTTATCTATAACTTACCCAAACACCCAGATCCATTTAGACGTTCTGGCATGATTGATTAACAAACATCCTATCTTTCGCAGTTATAATATTATTAAGATTACATACACATACATTAAATCACGCCTGTATCACAGATGGATAGGCAGAGACCACTTCTTTCCACCTGCTACGATCCCCCACATTCATACACCGAGTGATGCATGCACGTCGGTTTGGGTACTTAAGATTTGTCCCTTTTCCAGTATTTCTTCGATTTGATTCGAAAAAGTACGCCTAGGGCGGCCTATTTCAACCCTTTCACTCAGTATATCTTTCGTCAACATTCTTTCATCCATTCTTTCCAAAAAACCATCAAAGCATCTTTTCAATCTTAGCCACTACCATCTTTTTTTAGTTCTCTTATTAAGATTATTTGTAATTTAAACGTCATGTTATTTTTAGAATCAGGTAAGTAATCCGGTAAAACCCTGGGAGTTGTCATCGTAACGATACTAATGTTGACGATACGATAATAAATTCATTGTCATCTCACCTGCGCCTCTATTCTAGGCGGTAAAATTGTCGTATTTGACCTGTGGTATTGTTATATCGGCCGCCAAAACGTTTACAGAAAAATCTACGAACATATCGGCATAATATCGTTTCTTGCACCAAAAGTTTCTGCAAGAGGTGAAAGATTGCAACTACAGACTCTTTTTTAACGCTTAATTAACTGTAAATGTACTGAGACTCGCCTTTATCCAACAGTTAGTTCTTAACTAACAAGTTTATTTAATCAGCATGGAAAGTTGGCAACTGAAAAGTCAAGAAACCGAGAACATACCTCTGATGGAATTTTAACGAGTGATTTTGTTTCGTTGTGTTAATTATGTAACAAAAAATACTGATGAATTATTTATTTAAGAGTACAATTTACCAATTTTAAGGCAATTTCTTTTGTTTGGGTCTCAGATCTCACTTACCATCAGGTGCCTTGAGGGCTCGCGTTCCTTCTCATTGCCATAAAAGATAAAGAGACGTACAAGCATACAGACCACGATAGTAATTCTAAACCCAAACCGCGGGGCTAGACAAGCTGCCATCGAATTCGAACGCTAGCGTTTTATGATCACCTGTCACTTACAAAAATGTACGGAATTGACGTAAGTCACGTGATATATCACTCGTTACAACTGACACGCTGCAATGTGATCACTATCACTCGCGCTAATCGAAAAGTGATAATTTTGACGTTTCGTCCGTCGTTACGCGGTAATATTTTGACAGGTTGAATTCAACACGAGCTCTGTCACGATATAAACGTCGGTATCTAAGGGCAACCTGGCTAGCGTTTTAATTTTTGGTAACGCAAAGCGCTCGGTGGGAGCTCTGAGTGAAAAGCCTTGGGGAAGGCCTATGTCCAGCAGTGGACGTCTTTCGGCTGACATGATGATGATGATGATAGAAAGTGATAGGTGATCACCAAACGCCACAGAACTCTTAAGTAAGTATGTCATGGTCATTCCCTGGTCTATATACTGTCTGGTTTGGGTCATTATTTGGGCGTTTGTTCCGAATCAATTTCGAGGTCACATTTTTGTAGAAGTGACAGCAGATTTCGATTTCATTTTTGGTTAGGTATCGTAAGTTTACCGGACATCTAACAAATATCCAAAAACGGCATCAAAAGGCGGTTGAGACGCTCGAATAATGACCCGTTTATGACCAAAAGAGAACTATAACTTGAAGTTGACCAAAACATTTTCAAATGCACTTTTCTCACCGTAAATATATATCTCAAATCGTTACCCAGTCCGTCGTAAGTCGTAAGACTCATAAGTAGATTCATGTATTGTTATGCTAAGCAGAATCCGATGTGGTTGCCGGCGCGTCAAATATTATGTGATCGAGATAAAATATAGGAAAGGGATTCGAGGCAATCGCTGAATGTGATTCGGTGTCAGAACCGGGAGATTGTAGGCTACGCATTATGGGGTAAGAGCTACGATACGTGGAGGAAGCTTTAAACAGAAATAATTACTGAAAAAATATGCTTTTTCTTCATCATTTAAAAAAATCCGACGCACAGTAGTAGCAGCTCATCAGCGTAAAGCAAAGATCCTGTGCCCACCTTCAAACTCATCATCAGAATATCAAATTAGAAACCATATTTTTGCACTATATTATGTGTAGATGTGTAGGTATAACGACATCCTGCCCATCCTAACATACGGTGCCCAAACGTGGCCATTGACTGAGGCTAGAAAGTCTAAACTCAAGGTTTGCCAAAGAGCAATGAGGCGTAGCATACTGTGTGTCCGAAGATCCGATAGGTTGAGGAACATAGAGCTACGTTACAGAACTGGTATTGCTGGTGGAGTAAAGACCGCAAAGTTAAAGTGGGAGTGCCGCTTGAACGATGGGACCCATTGGCTTCCATGCGACGGACATCATAGCAGAAGTAGACCCAGAAGGAGATGGCGAGATGACCTAGAGTCGTTTGCGAGGGATTGGCAAGAGTGCGCTCAAAAAAGAGGGGAGGCCTTTGCCCAGCAGTGGGACAAAAAAGAGGTTAGCAAAAAAAAAGAGTTTTCTTCCTATTAACAAAGTCTGGTTCAAAATTGACTTGCACAATTTAAATAAAAACCAAACGTTATTAGTTAAAAATATTCTGATGTACCTGCTTCCACGAAATTAAGTAATAAAAAGAAAACAAAGGTAGGTACGAAACGAATTAGAGCCCTACATTTTTTTTACTAGGTCGGTGCCAGCACAGAAAAGTAGTAGGTACAGTCAACCTTATAAGTAGGTGCACACTTTTGTACCTTGTCGCTTTAACGCCTTTGACAGATTAGTCTATCATTTCAAACATGACGTTAAGGTGACAGAGTACTAAAGTGTGCAGCTTCTTATAAGGCCGACCGTACCTTAAATGTCTTTTAGCTCAGTTTTCATCGGATATATTTTTTCTGTTTTGATTAAGTTTATTACTTGATGGCTTCCTGGTACCGATATTTCTTCAAAACCCACACGTTTTTACACCGTCCAAATTGCTCCGTCTGTTTGTGAGCTACAGACACATACATAGAGACTTTTGTAAGGGGTAAAATAAAACTACCAATAGCGTCTACCTTTCCTAGCTCCGTAAGAACATAAGCTTTGGTTATGCGTGAGGATCTTCAAAGATACGCTTCACCCGGCCAATGCCAGCCGTCAGTTTTATTGAACGGTCATAGCGTTTTGGGAATCGCAGGGGTAGGCAACGTGTTTCCAACAAAGAAAATGTTGTGGCATTTGGATACATTTTTATTATATTATTTACTAGCTTCCGCCCGCTTCATCCGCGTAGATTTTCACTATCGCTGTTCCCTTGGGAACTTCTTTATTTTTCGGAATAAAAACTAGCCTAGGTGTTAATCCTGGATAAAAGCTTTACAAAACCTCCTGGATAAAAGACGTTACAGCGTTAAGGAGTAACCAACAAACACACACGCACATAATCTTTGGCATTTAAAATTCCACTTAAAATAAATATTAATGAATATTAACCTCAACAGTTCTGTAGGATACTTCAAAATACTGTTTTATTTATGTATATTTTATCAGTGACAACTAAAAAAAACAACATATATTAGTAATTATTTATCATTGTCCAAATGAAATATATTTATGGTAGAAAAATACATTAAATGCTATAAAAAAATGAGTAGAGCTTTTGTTGCCAACTGTAGTGCCCTAGGGGTAGTGGCACAAAGAACGTCCCGTTTTTTGGTTTATGTTAACATATTGAAAACGATGCGTCATATTATATATTGTGGTTTTGCGGGTGGTAGGACCTTGTGCGGGGTCCGTCCGGATCGCTACCACCACCTTATCCATTAACCTACCGCCAACCAGCAGTGTTCGCATTGTTGTGTTCCGGTTTGGGGATAAGACAGCCGGTGTAATGACTAGCATAGAGGCATTCCATCTTAGTCCTCAGGGTTGGCAACGCATTTGCAGTCTTAGGCTTGCAGTCTTGTGAATGCGAATGTCTATGGGTCACAGTTTCCACTTACCATCAGGTGGCCTGTGTGCTCGTCAGCCTTCCCTATGCCATAAAAAAAATTAAAAAAAATTGGCAAATTTTGCTTATAAAATTCTCTACAACTTTGACTTTAATTTTTTACCTATTTTCAATCGTTGTCTAGATAATCATGGAACCTGAAAACATTACATTCCTTTTTTTTTTTTGGGCAGTCGTTTAAAAAGGGTATATCTCTAACTGAAAATCAAGGGAAAAAGGGTGTAAGTCTAGTATACTGCGTTAAGGTATAAGGCCTTTTTTCTACACGTTTAAGTCGACTTACACTTTTTCACTAGTAATTAATAAAACAGTATCTATAACTTATTACTACTTATACAGATCACACAATTCTAAATCCATTCTGTTCTAGTAACCAGTTCCAGACTACTACATAAGTTTAAATTTAACTGTGGAAACTTTAATGAATTCCGAACTACTATGCCAACCAGTTTAAACTTGTATGCGATTGTTTGCGCTGCAAAACCCCTATTATACTAGGGGAGCCCACGACACTAAACCTCGTTCGATAAGACTACCGGATGATATACTCGTGTATATATACACTCAGGAGCAAAAATACCAGGTCAGAGTGCGTTTTTCATACAAACGAGACTATTTCGAAGCCTTCGTTCCTCGCCTGTGGTTGTTTTGAGTGAGGTTTAATGGTGGGTACTGCAAGGTTCAATAGAGGAGGTCAAAAGTTATTAAGATACCTAACTGATCGCACAACCAGTTAAAACCACAGCGGGAGAGTTTGGGTCAGCACTTACATTTTATTGCCATTTTAGATGTTTCTCTGAACATGCACGATTCCGGCGTTAACCGTAGATTCATTCAGTTGGGTATCCTTGGCACTCTGGAAGTCCTGTATCGATGCTCGAGGTTTTCATCATCAGATTTCACTAAAAGCATTCCCTGGCGAGGAACCAAGGCTTCGAAATAGCCTCGTTAGTATGAAAAACGCACTCTGACCCGTTATTTTTGCTCCTGAGTGTATATTACAGGGTGTATTTGGAAGTGTGGATCAAATGAAGCAGGTCGATAGAGGACGTCTAGACCTATCCAATTCACCCCCATGCATGTTCAGCGATATTGACTAATTTCGGAGAGATTGATCATATTAATCTGAATTTTTGTAATTTTTCCTTATATCCATGTCACGAAAAATTATTAATTTCACGTGTGACTTACTCGTGATGCCTTCCTATTTTATAAAGACCTAGTCGGTAAAAGAAATGTTCACGAAGTACAAAAATAAAATAAATTACTTGTATAACTTAAATTCGTTCGAGTCCCCGCTTTTTATAAATAACATTTCGACTTTATCATTCATATTAAAATTGAAATTAAAGTCGCGCCACGTGTCGACAACATTTTACAAATTTAAAAAATAAAACATTCGAGAAGCGGTTCATTCAGTGCGTGATTGATGGCCTGATGTTTATCGTTTTAAATTTTTCTCGGGCGCTAACAATTTTCGCGCTTTTGTTCGAAAATTTTCGGGGCAATTTCGTTTTCAAAATGGCGGCTTAATGGGGGCTAAAATGGCTGGTGTTTCGTATTGTTGGCTCGTTATATAAACGGTATTCATTCAAAAAGCTTACTTAAGGAAAGTGGAGGATCGGAGGTGAATCTTTTACGCTGTTGGCGTAATGGATGCGAGTTAAGAACCTTAGAAAGTAATCAGCATTGAGGTGTTCTATAGAATTTGTAATGTAATTTTAAAGTTATTTGCTTCTTATTATGCATTAGGTTATGCTTTTAGTCAGGTAAACAAAACAACATCAATATTTAAGCAAAATATTTTTTAAATACTGCTGATGTTGTATTGTTTTTATAGGGTTCCGTAGTCGTCAAAGAACCCTTGTAGTTTCGCGATGTCCGACAGTCCGTCTGTCCGCGGTTAACTTTGAGACTTCTGGCACAAAAAAAAATTGATTTCTGGGACCGTTCACGAAATATTGAACTCGAAAAGTGTAATTTTTGCTATTAAAGTTATTTAAAATGAAAGCTCGTTATAACGAATTTAAAAGACAAACTAAGTATTATGACTACGTATACTTGATTTTTTGACTAAAGTGTTAATGCACAGCCAGCAACAAAATATCAGACTATACAAAATTAGTTTATACTTGTGGTTTTTTGACCTAGTCCCAAACTAAGCTCTAGGCTTGTACTATGGGTACTAGACAACCATATAAATACTAATAGAGAGAAATAAATACTTAAACACAGAAAAAGATGTGCAAATTGCAATAAATAAATAAATAACACATAGTCGTGCTCATCACACGAATATTTGCTCATACCGGGAATCGAACCCGGAACCGCTATATAGCTTTGTAGGCAGGGCCAACTAGGCTATCGCTTCATCATACCTAACGAAAAACACTCTCGTGATAATAAAATTAAAATAAATAAGTATAATAGCTTACCATCCAATTAAATTTATAATTGAAGACCTGCCCATGAATTCGTATTGATCCCTATGATCATATAATTTAAGTCCATTATTTTAGGTTGACGACCACTGGCTTGAGGCATAATTCTTCGTTTATAAAGAAAAATGAAACAACTCAAGAACACACTGTTTTAATTTGAACTTTACAGACAATGTTTAGACTTAACTTTTGAATAATTTTGTTATTCGAGTTACTATTTTTTGGTTAAGCATGCTTATTATTTTAATGTACAAAGAGCGTTCAAAAAAACGAACGCAACTATGAAGGTGTCATCATTGGGTTTTCTATAAGAAAATTATTACACCTTTTTTTTAAACAAAATTGGTTAACATCTATATTTAGTTTTTATGAGGACTGTCTTTGAACTGAAAGATAAAGATAAAATAAAAGTCATTTATTCAGTAAGTAGGCCGCGCGGGCACTTTTACACGTCAAAAATTTACCAGCGCTTCCCAAGAGGAGACCCCTGCTGAGATGAAACGCCGCAAGAAACTTAGCAGTCAGTCAATTTTTAAACATATTTCATATTACAATGGTACTACTTAGTCTAGCATTATATAAAGCTACAAATATTAAATTAAATATAATATCGAATAGCATTTGTAGTTCAGCAGGAAAACATGCCAAAAATCTTGGGAGAGAGATAGAGGGAGAAAAAAAAAACACCTATTGTGTATATAAGACGGTGCAAGACGACCAAATAAAAGTTTCGATATGTTTTTCTACATAAACGGTGTCCCCTAGACGAGGTAAAGTATTTTTGGCAAAGAAAGATCTTATTAGGTAGAGCACTGCTTTGCCCGTACGAGTTGGTTTAAGGATAATTATATTATAAATGCAAAATTTTGTGTGTTTCTACTTCTTAACGCTACAACAGCTAAACGGATCTGGATGAAATTTAGCACAGAGATAGATTATAGTCTGAAATAGAACACAGGCTACTTATAATTCCGAAAAACTGGACTGTTTTCGAGGGAACAGTGATAAACGATTTCTTCGCGGACGCATTCGCGGGTAAAAGCTTTATGAACAACAAGCCTCTGCCTGCGCGACTTCATTCGTGTAGATTGCGAATATCGTTATTCCCTCGGGAACTTTCAAGTTTTCCGAGATAAAAAACTATCGCCCTTTTTTAAGGATATAACCTATATGCGTGCCAGGTTTCATCCCGATCCGTTCAGTGGTTGAAGTGTGATTGATCAACAAACATCCAAACATCTAAACATTCTTAATTATAATATTAGTATAAGATAACACGAAGAAAAGTGTTCCAAATAGTTTTTGACATTGAATGTAGTTTTTGACATTGAAGAAATACGAGACCAAGATCCAGCTCCAGATACTAAGCCAGCCTGAGTCTAGATTGAAGCGATACGCTACCAGATTGCTCCTGCGTCTCTAATGCGATAGAAACGAGCACCTGATTACTAACAGAGCTGTACAGTCACCTGCGCAAATATACCCGGCACTCGCTCAAATGCCTACTTGCAAGGAAAGGTACCCAACTGTCCGGCTCCGATTTTGTTGATTTTGATATTATGTTAGAGAGTAGTTTAAAATAACAGACAGTTTTTTTATTGTAATTCCCTTCGTAGAACATCAAAGATACACTTTCTTTGTTTTTTTTTAAATATTAGTTTTACCCAATATAACAAAACACGTGCTCATTATTTTTTCATCTTCTTAAACATTTATAATCAAACCGCTATGAAACTTGCATTTTTTTTTTGATATCTCTATAAAAGTTAAAGGTTTTAGTCACTTTTTAGTACTTTGGAGGTCAATTTCTCAAAACAGCTTGAGACTGGGCCGCTAAAAAAAATTACTGTTGTTTTAAACTACTCTCTAACATATATCAAAATCAACAAGTTTTCTTCAACTTTCCTTGGAAGTAACTACACTAGAACGAATATGCTATCGAAAATTTAACTTAAAAATATCTAGTCACCTTATTTTATAAAGCATGGAATCGCATATACATGAAAAAAAAATTTTTTTTTTTTTATGGCATAGAGATGGCAACCGAGCACACAGGCCACCTGATGGTACTTAAGCGGAAACTGTGACCCATAGACATTAGCATAAGACTGCAAATGCGTTGCCAACCCTGAGGACTAAGATGGAATGCCTCTATGCTAGTCATTACACCGGCTGTCTTATCCCCAAACCGGAACACAACAATGCGAACACTGCTGTTTGGCGGTAGGTTAATGGATAAGATGGTGGTAGCGATCCGGACGGACCCTGCACAGGGTCCTACCACCCGCAAAACCAATCAATCCTTTGAGTTTCAACACTAGTCATTCTTTTATTAAATGCTAGCGGCCAGGCCCGACTTTGACCAGCAGGCTAACAATTTTTTTAACATTGCCTATCGCACTTGCAATCGAAATCGTGATCATTTTGACAGTCCGAAGGCAAGTTCGCTTTCAAACTGACAACAGTAAAATATTCTTTAGTATTATTACCCTCGACCGCGACTGAGTGTACCGAAAACCAAGCGACGCAAATGAGCCCCAGTGGGAACTTAACTCGTTTTGCCACCTGTACTCGTCTGCTATCCAATTAGAGGCGTCTTAAACAGCTTTGTTGTTCTATACAGCCATGGATTTACTGAAACTGACTCTGAGCTTTGAAGTTAAACCGTGTTTAAAATGTGGATCATTTTAAGCTTGTTTTTGGTGTACAGTCGAAATAGGTATTTTCATAATCGTGTTATAATAGAGAGCTTTTTAGTCGAGTACCGTGTTTAGGCCACGAAGCTTGCTGAGTGGCCTAAGTAAGGTACGAGATTAAAAAGCTTGATTATGACACTATTGTGAACAATACTTTTTGTACGAGTTCATTAAAATTAATAATTTAAGTCATTAATACAATCACCACCACATCGACATTTGTATCAAACCACGGCGTCCGTAATTGTTGCAGTACTGTGCTGTTCTGTTGGCTAAAAACTAGCCAATCACAAACCGTAGTTTTTTTATTTTTTTATGCCCTGGATACAGAAGCAGGTTTAAATAGATTTTTGACAGATTACGCGACGCTGCTGCTACGTTCCGAAACGCCATAGATTGGCAATTTTGTATCGGATCGAGTCTCCTTAAACAAGGACACATATTATTAAAATACGAAGTTCTATTTTCAAAAAATTTTTCAGTTGTCTTGAGCGTATCGAAATGGTTATTTCGGTTGTTTCGGAAGTGTCAACGATGAAAAGAGTGACGTTGCAGTATTCTCTATGAAATCTTAATACACAGATTTTAATCGACGAGTACAAAAAGTTAAATTTGGGACCCACCTTAGGTCGAAAGTCAATCTGTAATTCTACAACAATAAGGTTGAGTTTCGTAAAGTTACAAAATGACTTGACATCTCTAATGACATTGACAACTTCAAGCATATGTTCGGTCATATCAGAGCTTGGGAACGGTTTAAAAAATACCGGTTCAGTACCGGTCTTAACTAGGTTTTTCGAAAACGCTCGCTCGGAGCGAAACCGATTCGCGAGCGTTATGATCGGTGGGATTAACCTGGTATTTTTGGTTTTTGATTGTTCCTGCAGTTGGATGGCATCGGCCCTTAAACGATAAAGCCGGCTTGTCTTCAAGCTGAGCAAGTGAAAGTGCAACTGAAAAGCTAGCTTATAAAAAAATAAATTCAAGATTCAAAATTCCAGAGAGGTAATGCAGCCAGTGTCTTAGGGACCATGCCGCGAGCGGACCTGCTAGAGGGGGTTTTCTTTTCATAGTGGTGTTTATGTTTAATTTTTATTATTTGAGTAGCTTAGTTTTATTTTATTTTATTTTAAATAAGTTTAGTTTTAACTTTAACTTTTAAATGTAAAGCCTGACTTATACCATTAAAAGTCATTATAAACATGTTTAAAAAAAAAAGATTCAAAATATTTATTCAGTAAATTGGCCACACTCTTTTACACGTTGGTAATATGGAGTGAATCTACTAGCGCTTTGGACAAGACCATCTTTGCGGAGAGGAAGCGCCGCAAGAAACTCCAGCAAAAGGTAACTATTTCCAAAAATAAAATACGATAATACATGTCATAAAATAATTACAAATGTAACATTAAATTAAAAATAGTGACTAGGAGAACAACGTGATGAGGTCTCTACGTCAGGGTAGGAAAGACGAAAAAGGAATGAACCAATTAGCGAGCGAAATTAACCTTTATATCTATCAGAAACAGTTTTGTTTTGCTCTTTCATCAGAACTGAAATAATATCGATTCTGTTCGAGCGGAATCGAAATGAAAATGCTCTATTTGAAATGGTCCACACCCAAATTCCATACAAAATCCACAGATTAAACATTAGCACAGATTACAACAACCACTCTACATGTCAAAGCAACATTTAATCTTACTCATTAACCGGCCCAAAAAAAGATGGCTGACTCTTTCTCGTAATTAGAAGCGGGCTCGCTCTCACCACAAGTGCCGCGAAGTGTCGCGGAGTGTCGCTCGAGCGACACTAATTGCGTAGCGCGGTACATGGGCGATGGAGTTATGGCTAAACTACATTGTGATAGTTGCTGTAGTCAAGTCTAGAAACTGCGACACTACAGAATTCCACAACCGATCCGTAGTCACACCAATTTGCCACATTGACAAGACCGAATTTGCGTCTGTTTCTCTTTCAAAATCAAACTCAACAGAGTCAACGGAGCTCCTATTTCTGGGTTGTTCTGGCCCTCCGGGCCTGATATAAAAACGAACCTAACCTAAACCTTCCTCCTATTTATGTGTTCGTGTGACTACGGATAAATAAAATGAACCGTAGTCACACCAGTGTGGCCAATTGGTGTGACTACGGATCGGTTGGTCAGAATTCATTGGTCCGGTACTGTCTTGATATACAGGGGACTAAATTGACCACTAAAAACATTCAAGACAGTACAATATTGCTATACCGTGTAAAATTCGCTCTTGCTTGTTCTTTGTTGAGATAAATTTTTGTGTATGTAATTACGGCGTCAAAATGCTACCCTGAGTATTACTTTGCGGGTGGTAGGACCTTGTGCGGGGTCCGTCCGGATCGCTACCACCATCTTATCCATTAACCTACCGCCAAACAGCAGTGTTCGCATTGTTGTGTTCCGGTCTGGGGATAAGACAGCCGGTGTAATGACTAGCATAGAGGCATTCCATCTTAGTCCTCAGGGTTGGCAACGCATTTGCAGTCTTAGGCTTGCAGTCTTGTGAATGCGAATGTCTATGGGTCACAGTTTCCACTTAGCATCAGGTAGCCTGTGTGCTCGTCAGCCTTCCCTATGCCATAAAAAAAAAAACTTTTTTTTTTTTATTTGAAACACAAACAGTCATCTACATAGATCAGATATGCTCTTGCACGGTTTTTCTTTCAAAATACGTGTTTCTAGCTTATATGAAAAAAGGTTTATATCTATGTCACCAATTTATTGTATACGGCCCAAAAAAAATCAAAATTTATAAAGCAGGTTTGTACAAAAGTAAAATTAACCCTTTATGGGATTTCTTGTATCTAACCTTGGTTAAATAAGTATGATTTTGGTCATCCCTTAGCAATATTTTAAAATCTTTTAAATTAATGGTTTTTATTTGGTATTACGCCTTAATTATTTTGTTTGCTTATCTCATGCGATATACAAGATGTACCTAGTTTTCATCAAGAAAAAGCATTAATCTGTCGATTTTTCTGTTTATTATCATAGCAGCTCACAATCGTGTGACTGACAGTGATTAGCTGTTTTAAAGCCAGTTCAATACAAAAGCAGAAACTGTCCACTGCCAGGAGAGTAACACACTTGGTGTGCTATAGCCTTATCAATCCGCGTAAGGCGACAGTTTTGTAAATGACGTTAAGTTTGTTTTGTGTTCTTACTAATTTTTAAACGAGAATATTAATTTGTTAGTGTGAAATATTTATCTCGGACGTTATAAATATTAATACAAAGGATAAGCTAAATGGGTGTTCGGGAAATCCTGGGTGTCCGAAGATCCGATAGGGTGAGGAACACAGAGCTGCGCTCCAGAACTGGTATTGCTGATGTTGGGGTAAAGACCGCAAAGTTGAAGTGGGACTGGGCTGGCCATATCTGCCGCATGCGCGATGAGAGATGGGCCAAAAACACCACCCATTGGCTTCCACGCGATGGATATCGTAGCAGAGGTAGACCCAAAAGGAGATGGCGAGATGACCTTGAGTCGTTTGCGCGGGATTGGCAGGAGTGCGCTCTGGATAGAGACGAATGGCGAAAACGAGGGGAGGCCTTTGCCCAGCAGTGGGACACAAAAACAGGCTAGTAAAAAAAAAAAAAAACAAGCTAAATAATCGTAATTATTAATGTTAATGTTCGTGTTTCAATCACACTCTAACAGCTAAACAGTCTGTATGGTGTTTGGCACATAAATAGTTTTAGTCCTGTATTATGTGATTCTCCAGGATATGTACACTTAATCCTGAAAAAATAAAGTTTCTAAAGGCTACTGGAAACTGGCAAACAGTTGCAAGTTTATCTAATACTAGAGGGCACCCGCGACTTCGTACGCGTCGAATTAGTTTCCCGCCACCCCCCCTGTCGCCTACACTTATTAATTTAATCCCTTAAGGGGTTAAATATTTCGGAATTTTTAAAAACTTATCTACCCTATAGGGTTCTACACGATGGTACTCAAATAGATCCCGAAATATTTATATAACACTACAGGCCACCCGCGACTTCCCCTATGTTAACCCCTTAAGGGTTGAATTTCCGAAAATACCTTCTTAGTGCTCATTTACGTCATGAAAGGAACTCCTGTACCAAATTTCAAGTTTCTAGGTACAGTCGTTTCGGCTGTGCGTTGATATCTTAGTCAGTCAGGTTTTCCTTTTATACATATAGATAGATAGACTCCCGCGACTTCGTCCGCGTAGAATTAGTTTCCCGCTACTCCTCCTACTTCTTCCCGTTGGGGGTCAATTTTCGGGAAATCCTTTTTTACTGCAACCCTAGACCTCATAAGGAACCTATGTACCAAATTTGGAATCTTACGACTCAGTGGTTTGGGTATTTGCATTGCACCAAGCTTTTATGTGAGTTCAACCTTAAGTAAATCAAAAGCACTAAGAAGAATTGATATCAAATTCGAAGCAAATCACCCCCAAAATAACTTTCTACCCCTTTTTCACCCCCTTAGGATTTCAATAAAATACGAAACACGTCTTCCATTAATTCTATTAAAGAATGTTTATGCAAAATTTGAAGTAGATTGGACCAAGGAATCACGTTGTCCCATCCAAACTTTGACCCCCTTTTTCACCCCTTAGGGGTACAATTTCGAAAAATCCTTTCTTATCGGATGCGTCATACAAAGAACACACCCTCCAAGTTTGAGGCCTCTACGATCAGCGGTTTAGGCTGGGCGTTGATCCGTCAGTCAGTCAGTCAGGACATTGCATTTTATATGTAAAGATAAAGTAAAGTCTTCAAGCCACACCATGCCTGCGTTGCTTAGGAGTATGGCCGAGAATTACTTAACCAAAGATTTTTTTTTTATGGTTGTATAAGTTACCATTGAATAACATTGTAATTTTTATTAATTTACCTGCTTGTAAACATTTGACTTGTAATATTTTCTGTCTCATTTATCAAGACAAGACGTCCACTGCTGGACAAAGGCCTTCCCCAAGGTTTTCCACAACGATCGGTCCTCTGCTGCTGTCATCCAGCGGTTTCCCGGGACCTTTATCAGATCGTCAGTCCACCTTGTGGAAGGTCTGCCAACACTTCGTCTCCCAGTTCGCGGTCGCCACTCTAGAACTTCCGCTCCAACGGCCATCAGTTCTACGAGCAATGTGCCCCGCCCACTGCCACTTGTATGAGTAGGAAAAAAGAACAGCTCACAATTAGTAAGTGACATAGAAGTTTTAAAGTATCATCAGTATCATTACAGACGAACTGCGGCACTATTCTAGCCGGTAAAATTCAAATCGTTTGTGACCTTTTACGGTATTGTCTTTAAGTCAGCCATTACTGTCAAGAAAATATGAGCTAATACATACGATAGCAAATCAAAAACGATATTGCTATTGTTTCCAAGTTAGACTACGTTACCCACAAATCAACATATTGGCCAGAAATCACAGCCTCCCATTTAAAAAGTCAAACGAGTAACAAACCGCCACGCCCGCAGTATCCGGGTATGATACAATGCTCAAACAGCATATGTCCACAACTGTCGATACGCGGGATTTACTGCCCACGAAACATAACAGTGGATTACCATATTCCTGGAGAGATGTCATCGGTTATTGTTGTGCGTGTTGATATATGTTAGACAGCTTTAAATAATGCCAAGAGGAGAAATTAAGTCACGAAGGAATAGTATAATTACCGTAAACTGGGGTACTTTGATTTACGGGGTAACATTGCCCACCCCAAAAACTATCTTTAATATTTAATTATTCTATTAAATGTTTCGTCAGGACTAAGCTACTCATACAGTTATATAATTACTTCAACAATTTAAGAAAATAACAACTAAAACAGTTATCGTTTTAAGGTCGGGCAATGTTACCCCGTAAATCAAAGTACCCCCTGTTTACCGGTATATAGTTCAGTTATTAATTTATAAATATTTTTTAAAAAGAGGGCAAATACGGCCGTTTAATGGTAAGTGGGATCTGAGAACCATGGACATGAATTCTCAAGATTACAATCCTGAGACTCCAAATGCGTAGCCAGCCCTGAGGACTAAGATGGAATACCTCTATGCTAGTAATTTCACAGATTGTCTTATCCCCACACCGCAACACAGCGATGCGAAAACTGTGGCTTGGCGGTATGTTTAAGAATACAAGAAAGATGACGTTAGCGATCTGAATGGACCTTGCACAGACTTATAAAACAGGCGGTGAAAATACTAGCATAGAAGCATACCATTACAGTTCTCTGGGTTGGCAACAGATTTGCGGATTTACGAATAGCAGTCTTAAGATTGTAGTCTTGAGAGTGCAAATGTCTCTGTGTGACAGATCCCACTGCGTGATCGTTCGGCTTCTCTATGCCATAAAAACAAAGACATTATTGCCCTCCTTTTTGGGTAGTCGGTTAAAACAAACTTATTCCATATTCCTATGACTAAAAGAGTTTAGGATTCAAAACAGAATCGTCTTGTTTTGACTTGAGTCATCTTGTCGCTTAGTTATAAAAAGGCTCAAGTCAAAACAAGGCAATTCTGTTTTGAATCTTAAACTCGTTCGTTTAAATAGGAATTTAAAATAACTAGGTTTATAGATGCAAGTTTATAGGAATAACCGAAGCTTAACTAAATAACCAATATTGAAATTTGGCAGCCGAGAGAGTTTGCGCTTGGATTGAATCTGTCGGAACTCAAATTCGGCGCAAGCTACGCACGCACGAGGTACACGTGACTCGGGTGTGGAATGATTGGTATAAAAAATCCTTTGATATAATTTCAAAGGATATAATCACTCATTTTATACACCGTGGGCCCGAATAACCCGACCAATTTTAACAATCGATACTAGAGCCTATTTGTAGAATATAATGGGTATAATATGTAGTCCAATAACGCATAATTTCCGAGATTTTCATTATTTAAAAAACAATTCCATAGTTAATTTAATTTGAACTCTGTCACCTTAACCTAAAGCATTATTTAATAAGAAATTGATTAATTAATTTATGTTGTATGTGGATGATATTGCTACTTACAACATGAATCTTTCTTAGTAAATAATGCTTTAGGTTAAGGTGACAGAGTTCAAATTTAATTAACTATGGAATTGATTTTTAAATAATAAAAATCTCGGAAATTATGCGTTATTGGACTACATATTATACCCATTATATTCTACAAATAGGCTCAAGTATCGATTGTTAAAATTGGTCGGGTTATTCGGGCCCACGGTGTATAATAAACGATTGGAATTATATCAAAATGTCTATTTTTATTTACCTATTTATCATGTAGCATAATTTAATTATTATAGACATAATTTATTATAATCATCATTTGATATAAAAATCTGCCAGCAGAGAGAGTTTACGCTTGGATTTAATCTGTCGGTGTTGTTCGGAATTCAAATGCGGCGCACGCTATGCACGCACAAGGTACACGTGAGCCACGTGGATCACTTTATACTGTAGGAGTATCTACATACATTTTGATACATATATCGAACTCTGGCAGCCGATAGAGTTTACGCTTGTTTTTAATCTGTCGGTTTGGTTCGGAATTCAAATACGGCGCACGCATTATTCAATTGTTTTTGCCGTGTGTCAATGATGCCATAGTATAGTCACGGTACGAAAAGGTTCGTAACTTTTGGATCTCTAGTCACGTGTTAAACTCTTTCCTGGTTAACGTCGTCTCCCTCTAATCTCTCGTGGTCGTTACGTGCTCGGAGACGTGTCGTGACACTTCAGTCTGTCCCCACAATACCGTCTGAGATACTTCAGTGAACAAGCCATGAATTAAGGGGTACTGGAAGAGCTCCAGTTTTTTTAAGGCTAGGGGCAGGTAAACCAGCACACGAGGATCATGGTAGGATTTGAGACCCTCTTGTAATCTTAAGACTGCAATTCAGAAGGTGGACTTTGTGATAAATCAACGTAAAATCTGACAGTGTCGGTAACGTGTATCAGTAGTTTTATTTTTATGCAATTCAACACTCTATATAACATGTTAAAGGCAGCATGGTTTTACCCAGTAGAGGCGATGAAGCATGAAAAAAGAACAAACATCAAGCAAATAATAGGTACTTATACAGTCACGGACTTTTGTTAAAAAAACCACTTTAGAACCTTGTCGCCTTAAACTAACGATTATTTCCTATGTAATTTCAATCTCGTCACTTGACGCTGTCATTATGACAAGGTTCGATGGTGGATCGCCATTCGATGTCCTTGACGGGTACAAGTAATATTATAGTAGGAGGTCCCAATAGGAGACGATTTTCACCGGCCTGTTTATTCGATAAAAAGTATTTTATATCAAATTTAATATGCTAGGTAATATACGGCTTCCTTAAGGCTTAAGGTAGGCTGAGAAATTTCAGTCCAGTATATAAATAATTAAAAAAAATCTTTGTTTAAAAAAAATGCTATTGCTTGTTTGCCCTAGTAGGGTCCATTTTATGTACTTTTATTTTTTAAGACCACCTTGTAATACCATGGTTATGCAAATAAATGAATATGAAATATGAAATAATAGACAAATTACGTACCAATCGAGAGTATGAAGCCTATAAAATATGCAAACGTTAGGTTGACTATTTTCTTCCTGTCAAACTATTGGGTAGGCAGGTATAAACAGGTAAGTCGGTACTAATAATTTGCTTCCTATTTGCCATATATTACTTAGCATACTAAATTTGTTAAAATAGCATTTTTCACAATTGTGTTGTAATAGAGAGCTTTTTAGTCGAGTACCGTTTTTAGGCCACGAAGCTTGCTGTGTGGCTTTAGTAAGGTACGAGATTAAAAAGCTTGATTATGACTTATGACACTATTATGAACAATATTTTTTGTTCGAGTTCATTAAATTAATAATTAAAGTATATAAGAATACTTAATATCGTAAGTACTACCATATCGTCTAGTTCTATCTACTATCCGACTTCTTCCACCGGCGTCCGTAATGTTGCAGTACTGTGCTGTGATTGGCTGAATACTAACAGCAAGTTTATACTACATTATGATACAAGTGTGCTAAGTTGACCATTGTATACAAGGCGCTATTGTGTGCGCACGAGCGGAAGCGAGTGCGCCACAAGAAAGCCGCGTATATTATGGTCACAGGCACACGTGTTACATACGACGTTTTTCAACACACTTGCGAAAAAAAAACAAGACTCTTCATTTAGTCAAATTTTAATGTTATTTGCCGCATAAAAACTGTTTGTTGCTAAGAAAAAAAAGGTATAACCCGACTAAATTATATCGCTTCTTCTTCGTACTTACAACTTGGTACTAGGCTACAAATGTAAATGGTTTGGGTTAATAAACTAAAGGCACTTGTGCTTAATATACTGAAAAAGCACGCGTGTTTAATATCTAGGTTTATGAGCCAAAAATCGGTGGAATAAAAAGGTCGTTTTGAGCAAGTGTGTTGAAAAGTACATTTTTGACAGATGACGCGACGCTGCTACGTTCCGAAACGCCATAGATCGGCAATTTTGTATCGGATCGAGTCTCCTTAAACAAGAACACATATTATTGAAATACGAAGTTATATAATCCAAATTTTTTCGATTTTCTAGATCGTATCGAAACAGTGGTTTTGGTTGTTTCGGAAGTAATATAGACTATTCAACGATGAAAAGAGTGACGTTGCAGAATTCTCTATGAATACAAAAAATACTTTTGATCAAATAAACAGCCCGGTGCAAAACGTCTCCTATTCGGGTTTTAGATCATTAGGGTAAAGGTATGGTTAAAATGCATAGCAACCCTTTGATCTGTACGTGCGCGTCAATATTTGTTACAGAGCTCTGACGAGGGTGAGGGAAGTGTCCATTAAAAAGTTTCTTATGACCATTCCCGGGATTCAAGTTGTCTCCTTCCCAAATTTAACCAAAATCGGTTAAGTGGTTTAGCCTTAAAGACGTAATTGACAAACAGATAGAGTTACTTTCACATTTATAATAAAGACCACTTTTTCACAAACTCATTATAAAACTATTTCATTTTAAGTATGCTTTGTCACTTTCTGTCAAATGCAAATGTCACAATGCAAGATAAAGCATATTATCAGCACACTCTAACAATTGAGCGTTTATGAATAAGAGGTATAATATTAAATTATTAAGCATGCCTATTTAACCACGCTTTTAACTCCTTCATTGTATTCTACGTCCATGTCCCATGTTTCTTTGACGACGAAATTGTTTCATAAGAGCCTGCAGCATCGAATACGGTATTTGAATTATAACGTGCTAGGTATTCGTAATATGTTTAGATATCGACAAAGCGTATATCGCGTACCTGAGTAGGGTATTGAGGCTTTTAAACTAAGTTACTCAGCAACTAAGTGGGTGCTGCAAGATGGGCAATGTACTTAGACTAGGGGGCCGAATCAGGGAAAGAGATGACCAGACGATTTCAATGTCCAGTCAAAAGCATTCAAAATTCAAAATATTTATTCAGTAAATTGGCCTCATGCTTCGGACAAGACGATCATTCCGGAGAAAAAAAGAATAATCTATACTAGACTAGGTCACGAAAAATTTGGTAACGATCTCGGATATGGATTATGGTAGGCTGACAGGATAGAGGGCAACTCTCTGACTCCAAATATGTCGGTCTGGCTGCGCACAGTGGTCGCGTTATCTATATATAGCGGGCCAAAAACGTGCTATCGTACCCAAAAAAAAAACCATCAGGAAAATGGCTGAATGTTGTACACAAAGTAAGTGCTAGTTGTACTCATCAAATATGCATAAACTGACCAAATAAAGAGAAATGGCTGAATCTTGTATATAAGGCAAGTACTAGTTGTACCATTGCCAATTATGTAAAAACTGACCATACTTTTGGTTGCGTGTATGGATTTATGTATGTTAACTTTTTATTGCACAAAAACAATTACAAAACACTATGCCGCTGTACCCGTTTAAAGATACTTTTGTGATCATAAAAACAACAAGGGAAATCCGTCATCGCGCTAAATGTATGTACACATAGACCTTATTATCAGTGGCATAGATAGTCATAGTGATAGTGAGAGTGGTAGTGATGGTAGTGGTGTAAATATTTTTGACACCATGGAAACGTATATAAATTTATGACGTTGACTGTACTCCTCACCGACTGGCCAAAAACGAGCGAAAAAGGGACTCAGAAATATAGACAAAAGGTTTTCGTAAAGTCTTTGCTTTATAGTTAAAAAAAAAACAAGAAACAAAAAAAGATCAATTTTCAAGACTTCAAGACTGCAATACAAAGAACGCGAATGCCTTGCCATCTCTGAGGACTAACATGGAATGCGTCTATGCATCCTAACTTTACCTTTTGCCTTATCCTCACACCGGAACACAACAATACGAACACTGGTGCTAGGCGGTAGGGTTTCTACATTAAAGAGTTTTTATAGAGTTCTTACTTAAGCACACAAAAATGATTGTTTTTAGAACTTATCACCAATAATACAATATAAGAACGACTTTAACTATCAAGGAATATTTAACTGACCTACTTTTATGCAAGTTGCAAAACACGCAATTTTTTTAATACGATAGCAACTGTACTGTGTATATAAGTTAAAAATGGCGTAACAAGAAGCTTCTATATAGCACGAGTGATTTCACGACCGATCCGGGAATTTAAAGTTCTTGAATCCGGATGCGACCGCAAATCCGAGGCAGTGTCGAGGCAGCTTTGAACCGCAATCGAGGCACGGTCTGGCGGTCTTAATATCGCCTGTCTCGATGGCAACTTGACTGTAGTCAGAAAAGGCACAGGAGCGTATTGTGGAAAACTGAACGTATGTGCTACGAGCTACGTGCTACGGAGTACTGGCTATAGGCTACGGCGTAGCGTTTGTAGTTAGTACACTCAGGGGCAAAAATACGGGTCAGAGTGCTTTTTTATACAAACGAGACTATTTTAAACCCTTGGTTCCTCGCCAGGGGTTGTTTTGAGTGAGGTTTAACGGTGGATACTCCGAGGTTCAATAGAGGAGGTCAAAAATTCTTAAGATACCTACCACAGCGGGAGAGTTTGGGACAGCACTTGGATTTCTTTACACTTTATTGCCATTCTAGATGTCTTTCTGACCATCCAAAATTCCGGCGTTAACCGCAGATTCATTCAGTTGGGTATCGTATCGATGCTTAACCAAGGGTTCAAAATGGCCTCTTTAGTGTGAAAAACGCACTCTGACCCGTTTTTTTTGCTCCTGAGTTTATTAGTACATTATTATATTTAGTAAATAGTCAACTGTTGGGAAGGGACTTTAACAAGCCATAATGACATGAGACGTTTCACTCAAGCTATAAAAAATATGTAAGTATACTATATTGTACAGGAATATATGTTTATACAGCTCTGAAGGTAGGGGTACCAATATATCGGACGTTTTTATTTGTTTAGCAGACATGCTAATAACAGCGATACGCTAACAACATCTCAATTCATTTTGAAATCAGCTCAAACTGCAAGAGAAACTACCAACTTTTGCTTTAGAGTGTATTACGAACTAAATCTAAGCTAACCTACTAAACAAGAAAAACTATAAATTTCAATTTAACAAATAATGCTTCTACTGCACCACAGTGCAATATCCACTCTAAGGATTTATTTTATTGCGAAACAAAACGTGGTATGCGTTTGTCTTTTGCGAAACCATTTACAAAATTTCAATATGAATACTAATCCAGGGCTTTCATTCACTTTGATAAGACTATATTGTGTTAGCCTTTTAACTCTACCGCCATTACTGTCATGTCAATAAGAGTTAAAATACAATGACAACACGATAACATGTCAGAAGAGATATGGTTTTAACCCAATAGAACAGAGAATAGGTTCTGGAGTGGCGTCCGCGGACCGGAAGACGAGCTGTAGGTAGGCCTCCAACAAGATGGAGTGACGACCTCGTCAGGATCGCGGGACCGCGGTGGATGCGAAAAGCACAAGACCGGTCTGAGTGGAAAGCCTTGGGGGAGGCTTATGTCCAGCAGTGGACGTCTTTCGGCTGACATGATGATCAATAGAGAATCTATGCAATTTGTCTACTACCCACTATAATGCATATATTTATTCACCTGTGGTTTGATTGTATCAAAGTAAAAAAAGAATATCAGGGACAATGTCACACCAATCGAACTAGTCCCAAACTAAGCACTTGTACTATGGATACTAGACAACGATATAAATACTTATATACAGAAATATATACTTAAATTCATAGAAAACATCCATGACTCAGGAACAAATATTCGTGCTCAACACACAAATATCTGCACTTACCAGGATTTGAACCCAGGATCGCTAGCTTCGTAGGCAGGTTCACTACCAACTAGGCCAGCACGTTGTCAAATTGTTTATTATTAGACTATTAAAGGTATCTATCCTTCTTACATTCATAGGTAGGTACTTTAAAAATAATACCTTACCACTAACATATTATTATCTTAGAAAAAATATTTGAGTATAGATTGTCTTGTCTTGCTCCTTCGTAGAAGCTGAACAAATGACCGGATTTCAACAACCAAGGTGTCATTAGATTTCTTTTATAATTATTTTTAAGCTAAGCAAAGTACTTTACTGGCGAAGACAAAAAATGTCTCCTTAAAGTCCGCCCGCTACGTGTATAATGACTCACTTTTCGAGCACGATGGCTAAACATTTTATTTTATGACTAAACCCGTCAATAAATACCTGTTTATCATTGTACCGATCTCAAAACATCTTCACAGCTGCCCATAAAAAAATAACCTCAATATGTTCCGGTGCAAATCCAAAACGATCCCGTTCTTTTCTTACACCGTACCATTTTAAACCCTTTGTATATGAGGTTAGAGTTCTGTCGATCCGATTGCAATGTAGCAGCAAACCACTAGTCCTAGGGGAAATTTCGAAGCATTGAACCGCGGTATTTATGCGATCCTAGTCTTCCAAGTAAAGTACGGGATTTACATGGAATATGTTACAACGAGTAGCTTTCTATTTTTTTTTACTTGCATATTTTAAACTGCTAGTATTGATATCGTTAACGGTATCAGAATACCACCTATAGCGTAACCGTTGCGTGGAAACAATTCTTTAATGAGAGTTGGCATGGTAACAACTGTTCTGCTGACATACAGACTATATTCGTGTTACAATAAAGAGCCATTCGTTTTATGTATAAGTTAAACTCCTGTGATTAATTAAATTACTATTTAATGAAATTTCTATTTTGACAGTAGCGTCGCCATTTATTTATTAGTAAGGTTTATAAATCATTCATAGGTCAATGCATCCATATATATAGTTAATTACCTGACGTAGTTTAAAGTTACCATTTCCAGAACTTAAAACTAAACTAAAGACCTAAATAACTTAATAAAAATGTAAAGATAAAAATATAAAAGTCATTTATTCAGTAAGTAGACCGCACGGGCACTTTTATACGTCAAGAATTTACCAGCGCTTCCCAAGAGGAGACCGCTGCTGAGAAGAAACGCCGCAAGAAACTCAGCAGTCAGTCATTTTTTAAACATATTTCATATTTCATATTACAATGGTACTACTTAGTCTAGCATTATATAAAGCTACAAATATTAAATTAAATATAATATCAAATAACATGTGTAGTTCAGCAGGAAAACATGCCAATTTTTTTACGGGAGTGATAGAGAGAAAAGAAAAAAGAAAAAAGAAAATCAACTATTTATGTGTAGATGGTGCAAGATGACCATATAAAAGTTTCGATATGTTTTCCTGTATCGACGATGACGCCTAGACAAGAAAATGTAATATAGTGTTCAAGATTATTTAAAATTGAATGTAGATGTATTTTAACACATATTATTATTTGAATTACATATTATTATTGCTTTACCAATCACGGGACTATACGAGTCCCGGACTTTTGAAAGGCATACATGGAGCCGAAGCCAACACGCAGAGGCCCTTTAGACAAGTTTAATTTAGTAAAGTTATGGGACACCAACTGGCGATTGTCCCTGAGTTCAAACTAAAGAAGTATGCTCCCACGGACAACCACCGGTTAGTGTAAGACTATTTAATAAGGATAGGAATATTAATAATAGGTTCTTAGAATGAACTGATATGGATTGGTGAACTAATATTAATAATAGGTTCTTAGAATGAACTGATATGGATTGGTGAACTAGGCTATTGATGAAACTACGGCTCCTGCCTGGCCAATGCTAGTTACTTTGGTTGAAATGGCAGGCGGTGACTCGCCAAGTCAATGAAATGACCTCCCGAAATAGCCGCATATATACAACAGCAACAACAATTATTATTTATATTATTATTTTTGACATTAAAAGTAGATAACAACAGTATAATCATCAAAATATTTGCACGCTTGCATGCGGGCTGCATACACTGTGAACATTATTTTGTAACACCTTCTTTACTGTATTCTAGCTAATAAACTAATTTAATTTGATTTCATTTGACGTAACTCAGCGAAATGCAATGGAACACTTGGATTTTAAGATAAAGATAAGATAAAAATACATTTATTCGCAGCGAACAAAACCACATTCCATAGGTACAAAAAGATCAAGAAACAGAGAAACAGTTGCGAAACGGTCCTAACTCAGCATTCGCTAGCACTGGTCTTCCGTTGGAACCGCTTGGTTTTTCATGAAAAGACAAAAAAAACCGTTCTTATAACACACGTAAACGTTTCGTAACAAACTAACAGATTTCTTTTCCCACCGTAGAAGGAATATGCGTCGTTAGATGCCTTATATACATGGTACAGTCAGCCAAAAAAGTGGTATATCGATTGGTCAAAAGTTATGTCGAAATTAAGTTACCCCTTTCAATTGGCAGACGCATCTTATCTACCATTTTAACCCCCATCGCAACTAAAGGTGTGTTAAAATTAACGCGTGTGTCTATGTATTTGTGTCTCTAATGTTTTTTTTAAAGAAAGCTAGTATTATGGGGTCAACTCGCACTTGCGCGGTAACCATGCACCAATGAGTTTTTCTAACTTAAGTGCATTCCCCGATGCTCTAACGGTGAAGGGAGAACATGTTCGAAAAGCTGAGAGTGTAAGAGAGTAATTGCACAAGAGACCCTAAAGGGTCGAAGACTATCCAAAATGGCCCATCTGAAGGGTAAGATAAGATTAGGTGGGGTTGTTTTTGGCTTGTGATCAGGGGCCTCGTTATACTCGGGAAAATCAGATTGAGATATCTTTTTACTAACTAGAATAGAACCCCTGAAAGAATGGTCGTTATCATTTCAGGGCAACTTATCTAGTTATTAAGTCATTCCCGTGAGGTTGCAGGGTTAGAATAGTGCCACTCCATGTCTTCCCGGGGATGTCGTAAGAGGCGACTAAGGGAATAAAGGCTTGTAGTCATATTAGGCGATGGGCTTGCAACCTGTCACTAATACCCTGGTAAACATTCCAGCCTATTTGTGCAAAGTGTGGTTAAAGAATTATCAACAGGTTTTTAAGGATGTACCATAACAGATGATGACAACATAATGATGGATGTGGGATAACAGGCGTGAAGGTCTGAACAGTCAAGATCTTAAATTTGGGACCCACCTTAGGTCCAAAGTCAATCTGTTATTCTACAACAATAAGGTTGATTTCCCATAGGTTAAAAATGACTTGACATTTCTTGTGACACTAACGACTTCCAGCATATTTTCGTAGCATACGTTCGTGATAGTATGTGTGTAATACGTATTTGCTTGTTTAATATGATGTGCAAGCGATATTCAGCGTTATGGCAGACCGCTTGTTTTGCCAGCTGTACATACAAGTCTGAGCTTGCTCCCCAAGGACTTATTGTTTTGTTGAGGGAGGGCTGCAGAGCGTCGTAAAAAATGCACGCATGCGGCGCTACGAGACCGCCATCGTTTGTAGGTATGCAGTGTTGAAAGAAACTTATTTAAAAACGGACAAGTGCGAGTCGGACTCGCGCACCGAGGGCTCCGTATTTAAGATAATATCCTTGGTGACCGCAAAGGAAAATACTCATTTTGTTATGAGCTGTATTTTTTATGCAATAAGGTCCATTTTGACAAGTCTACATTTTAATCCAGATTTTCAAAGTTTTCTTGTTATTTCTCGAAAAATGTAAATAATGAACACATTGTTTCGTTTTTCCCTTAAAATATCAGATTTTTTATTTTATAAACTTCGGAGAGAAGGGGAGAAACGGTATCTTTTTTACATTTTTAGCTATAAATCAAAAACTATACCACAGAAAATAAAAATAAACTAGTTTTGAAATGTGCAGATTAAGCCCCACCTAAGCGGGCACGCAAGTTGATAGCATTTGTAGTTGATGAGAAAACCTGCTGTGACATACAAACAGACAGACAGACAGTCAGCGAAGTCTCACCTTTAAAGGCTCCTTTACCATTTTGGTACGGAACCCTAAAAACGTCAAGCGCAAGTTGAACTCAGACACGAAGGGCACCGTATCACGAAGAAAAAACCACGTTTATTTTACGGAAAACCCTTTTAATTTTAATTTCATTTTTTCCCACGACGCAAATAGTGAGGTGTTTTAAGTATGATGTGTGTTTAAGGCCCATCTAACCAGTCATAGTTCCAACATCTTATCAAGAAGAGGTCAACGTTTCTCCACCGAACATTTTCCAAGCGCATCGCATCTCAAGTGGTCATTAGCGAATACAACTTGCTACAACAGTATAATGTGAAAGCTATTTAAATTTCCTTCATCATTGTCTCTTAACTACATTGAACGAGATATGTTATTGTCATCCTTGGAATCGGTACCATTGAGGAGTTCCGGTGGCTATCTGTGGTCTTCATCATCAATTCTACTTCACCAAATGAAATGAATGCAAATGCTGGACGTGTTGCTGAAAACATCAAAATAGCAATGTCATCAAAATGATGTTTATTCAGTAAGTAGGCGCGTCAAAAATCTACCAGCGCTTCGCAAGAGACCACTGCTGAGAAGAAACGCCGCAAGAAACTCAACAGTCAGTAGTTTTTATAAATACTACTTATGATATTATACAATTATAAAGCTTAACCTAGCAATATATAAAACAATGAATCCAACATAAAATAAAAAATAAAAAATATTCAAGCGTCGCTTGAGCAGGAAAATGTGTCAAAACTTAGAACTTTCATAGGTAGTAAGTATAAAAAAATATATTTACCTATGACAGTGCAAGACAACCACCATATACAAAGTTTCGATACATTCTCCTACAGAAACCGTGTCCCCTAGACAACATACAATATTTACATATTTTTTTATGACTATCAAGTATAATCTACACTGTATTACAGTACATGTGCAGCTATATGCATGTGTGACCAGTTACCTTAATTCCTCACAGATCCCCCTTATCAGATACTGATGGTGACAATTCAATGGTACAGTCAACAGCATAAATACAAAGTGATCATTTATGTACCTTATCACTTTAAAGTCGTGTTTGAAATGTCATACAAAATTGTGAAACGATTGAAAGCGACAAGGTACATAAATGATCACTTATTTATGCTGTTCACTGTACTACTTCGGGACACCAATTATTTATTTTTTTAATTGGTCGATAGCTAGCTGGCATCCCTTTTCGAAGTGGGTTAAAAAATGTACACCACTGTTGACAAAAAACACCACTCATAAGGTATTTGTAGATATAGATCTTATTTCCTGAAATAAACATTAAGTGTTTATATTAAGTAATCATTGAAATAACAAACATTTCCATTAACATGTTAAATTTAAATTATTGTTTATCCAGGCTGCAGCGAAATGTCTGTGATTCACTGAGATCTCGGTTTATGTTTAGTTTTATTTTATGACACGAAGAAATCAAACAGGCACGGTAAACATAGACCTTATTATAAGTGGCATAGGGGTGTGTAACATATAATATATTTATGACTTTGGCTGGATGTATCTTAGCAAGGTAACCATATGACGACGACTTCCATTCTTTAATCCGTTTTAATGCAATGTGGTAATTTTTTTTTCCTGATTAGGTGCTTGTAATGGCTTTAAGACGGGCTATTGCTAACAATGCTTTACATAAAATGACAATACATAATAATATCCGGTTATCATTTCTCTATTTTAGCCATATATCTATATCATAATCCATATAATAATATATAAAACTATTATCCATATTAACAGTCAGTTCCCTCTCAAATCATCTCTATTATATCTCTCGATAACAAACACTCTCAAAGAAATTAGATTGCAGCACAAAGGGACATAAAACGAACGAGGAACTTAAATGTGCTATTATGCGCACTCTCTCGGTTACACTCTCGAGGAGATTTATGAGCGATTTTATTGTTTATTTAGAAAAGCGTATTAGTTATTTTATCTGAATGTAAAATTTTAATATTTTAGCTGTAATCAAAAGTTTTATTTTTACGTTATGGCAACCGAATAATATTGCAAAAGGCATCATTAAATGTTGAAATGAATTGTTAAATTGCCGACACGGTAATTTTAAATAAGCAACTAAAAGGCGTTTGGGTAAAAGTTGTTCTGGTGTGCTAGAGATCTACCACAATATACAGATGTAGTGCATAATTGTTTTCCTTCGTATATTCACGGAAACGTACGAACGCGTCTTGCTATTTCAGTTGGTCACAGTACAAAAAGTACTGAGGTTGACTGAAGTAGCATGACACCTTCGTACGTTTCCGTGAAAATACGAAGGAAAACAATTATGCACTACACCTGTACCACTTTCATCGATAGCCGTGAAAGTGGTATAATTGGGATAGACCAAAAAAAATTTTTTTTTATTCTCATTTGAAATATTAGGTAATTTTAAGAGACCATTCATTCATATTTATATTTGACAAAATAGTTTTATTGTAAAAAATAGCAGATATTTTAAGGATGACATTATTATTTAAAATATGGGTCGGCATATTTAAACGATGTCTAATGTCAAATAGTGATTATAATAGTGTATTAAAACGGTTTTCGCCTAACCCGTAAGATACACCTAGGAGGGCTTCAAGCCGAAAACGAAAGTCAAACAAAGGTTAAATATACTTTTATCAAAATATCCGAGATAGATAAATATTTCAGAAACTTAATAATGCAGAACGGCTTAAAAACCCTATTCCTCGAAGTGGTTTCCGAATTAGAGTAATTGTAAAAATATGAACAATTCCAACTGTGGTAGATCATTTCAAACTAAACATGGTTTGTTATGTAACACTTTATCTACATCCATATCATAACTTAATGTTAAAAGAAATCTTTGGTTGCTTTTTAATGTTAATTTAAAGTATTGGATGTCATTAAAGCATCGGTTATCGATGTGGTTGCATCTTAAAGTTCACATTAAGATACAGGGAAACCACAGATACATTGTCACATATTGTAGAAAACTTATGATATGCATGTAGATAAAGTATGCGACTGTAGGTACACATTTACAGTACAGTGTTTTAATGCCTAATTGCATTAAAACACTCGTGTGGATCTTATTATGAAACTCGCCTTTTTGTTTTATAAAACCACACTCGTTTATTAATGCCTCTCATTATGCACCGGTCACATAAACTACTATAAGCGCATCGAATACGAGATATTTCATTATTGATAGTTTGGACATCCTTTTAGAATCCACCAAAACTTAATTAAAAATAAATTAAAAAAATATAAATTTGTTTATTCAGTAACTTAAGCTAGGTCACACGCTTTTAAGTATACTAGATACTTGAGGTAAGAGAACACCGCTCTTTCTCATGTAGTGACTTACAAGTTTAGCTTAGGTAAATTTAAATTTAAGAGTAAAAGGAACCATTTCGTATTAAATAAGTGGTGTTTTGTGTTTGCTTACGTGTGTGTGGTGGGTGTGTATCAAAATCAACATAAAATACTTTATAATCTTTGATATCTCGGCTTCAATATTATTTAACTTATTAAATTATATATATGTTCGTGTATTTAGAGATTTTATTACCAGAAAGTGGATTGATTTTTTTTTCTTACAAGTCCAATATTTGCCTTTCCCGATCGAACCTTGGACCGCTAGCTTCGTAGGCTCGTCACTACTTAGCTAACCATCGTATTACAGGTTAACTATGTAGTAAATACAAAGCACCGGTTTATTAGTTTCTGAGCCGGGTTGTAACACATAAACACACATACTAGCCTATAGCACGGGACAGGGGCCATAAATTCTGTCACAGACACTTTTGGCGCGACGCCAAATGGTCTCGGTTCGTTGAGGCAATACGCCGATTCGGCAAAACGATATTGAAAATTCCAAGTTTGTCGCAGGTTTGGAATATGCCTACCTAATTATGTCCTTAAGAAGTAGGTTATAGGTCAGTTACGACGTGATTTGACATCATAAATTGTGTACTACATCGTATTAATTATGATATTGCATATTTTGTTTTAAATAACGTCAATGGCTCATTTCACCTACGACACCCAATTGGTACAAATGAGTTATTTGCTTTATACACTTTAAAAAAAGGTAGTTCTTGTCTTGATATTGTGATTGTTGTCAAAAAGCACATAGCAACACGTGAGAAATATTAACTAAATAGTAAGCAAACACAAAAAGCAAAATTTTGCTCTGTTTATTTAAGTAACTGTTAAATTGTTAAATGGTAATTTAATGACATAAACTGACTCATTCACATAATTATAGTATATTGTGATACAAGTGCGGAAAGTATGTCATTATACACGAGTCCCGAGGTCTCTTGGCCCGAGCTGCTAGCAAAGGACAAGACTCGGGAAGAGTGAAAATGACAGTTCCGCAAGTGTTCCAAACTACGTTTTTTAAGACATTAGCGAAAAAATATGTATCTGTGTATATGTGTATGTAGGTATCTGTCCTCTTCCCTCGGACCTCTGAAGTGAGCCTAACGTGTGCACACACTCTGTCCGAAATTACTTAAATAATAAAATTATTAAAACAAAAATTATAACGTCAAATACTAGGAGTGCATAAACATAAGAAGTCCTACCTAACCTACAGTCATACGCGCTGTGTAGAGCGCGTCCTACTTACTTCTGCGCTCCTGGTACTTTATTTAAACATGCAAACTCTTTGGTTGGACGCACGGCCATAGTATATAAAAAAAAAGGAAAAGTAAAACACACAAGTGGGAAATAGGAAAAGTAAAAAGCACTAGTTCAAAAAAACCCAAGTTTCTGTACGATATACAGCTACAAAAAGTACCACTTTTTACGCAAATGTATTAAAAAAACTTTAAAAAACTTATTTGTAATATTTAATATGACCAATCGGATTATTGTAAACGAGTCGAACCCACGCGCCGCCGTCGTAACTCTGAGACCTTTTACTGTTCGCTTCAGATACAATCCGCATTAGCCCCGCGGCATGAATCATTAGCTGATGCTTATCATAGATGTACAATAGCGATTGAAGACATTTTTATACAAATATAAAGGATTTATTGGGGATTTTTTGGTTAAAGTTATATCTTAAGACTTGGTACAGTACTAGGCAAGAAGTCAATTGCACAAGAATGAAGTTATAGGGTCGAGATTCTTGGAAATAATCGTAAATCGTATTGTCAACGTTTTGATAGCTCTTATTTGGTTGACAGTAACGGCTGAGTTAAAAAAAATAGCTTAACTTACCTATAGGTCAAAGACGATATGGATTTTACCTAGAAAGATGCAGATATTATAATAGAGACAGCAGTAAAACTAAAACTATGCTGTAATTAATTCACATGCAATAAATAATAACTACAATTAACTTTATGGTTCATAGAAATAAAAGTAACACGAAAAAAGACCATTTCATAATCGAAAACGCAAAACGAAAATTTTGTGCAGTTCTCAACAACATTCACGGCCTCCAAAAAGCAGTAGTATACAATTCAATCACGCCACGGCGTCAGGGGCACTGAAGATGTAAAAGAATAATTACAGAGATAGAAACGTCACTGGACAACTCGGTGGAATATCGATAGCTCGCGCAGTGAACGGAATTGATTCTCCTCTTGGCTGCCTCTGTCTTGTTGGTGGTTTCTTGTAGATTAAGTTTATTGTGGACATGACATTTAAAAATAATTTACGGGATCAAAAATTTACTTCTTATTTAGTAACATACAATAACAATATTTTGGAATATGCTATGACTTTATAATTAGACGGGATGTATATTATGTATATTAAGCAAAACACACTATAACTTATTATTCATATTGGAAACGAGACCCAAGATTATTTACGGATATTATCAACCATAGAAAATTGTACAGCAGACAAAACTGGATACGGTTCTGCCTGTGTATGTACATCTACCTCAGTGGTAGAGAATATTGAGTTAAGCTATACATGAACTTAGGTAGACGCCAAATAAATAAAAAGTGTAGTGTAAAAATTTACCGATCCTCCCTCTGATTATAACTTTAGCCATCGAATATAAGCTTGAAAAATCAATGTACACTACTAAGATTTGTATTTTTATATGTTTGTAACGAATAAACTCATATAATAATGGACCGATTTCAAAATATATTTCATCATTAGAATGCTACATTACCTATTTCTAAGTAACATAGGGTACTTTTAATCCCGAGAAAATAAACGGTACCCGTGGAATGACAAAAATATAATAAAGTCGCTGGCAGAAGCAAGTAACAAATAAAATGGAAAACCATTTTCATTTTCTAGTCAACCAGCTTTATTCGTGTGACTCCGTCTGCGTCGAATTCCTTAGCCAATCCCTGTACCACTTTGACTGGTTGCCGCGTTCAACCGTGAATATGGAACTAACAAAAACACAAACACACATTAGTAAGAACTAGGATACTAAATACGTCTAATAATGAAACACCGGATCTATACCACATTTGATCTAAAACCATTACTGCAGAGCAGTGTCATGATAGTTTCTTGATTCGCTTGTTTACGGCGTTCCGCCATTTTGATTAGCTGAGACCGGAAATGGCAGATTGCATTCTTTTATACAGTCGTAATGTTTCATGAGCTATAAACCAGTAGATTAGGGATTCAATTTCCTATCTCGCTGTGAAGAATTTAAGTGAAGTTTGGAATTTAATACAAAACCAAGACTTGCCATCAGAGATAAATCTATAAAGGCTGTTAAGAGCAGATTATTGTACAGTCGAGTTCTAATGCATGAATGTCACAGCGATTAAAATGGCAACTCGACTGAACTCGAAACTGTTTTACTGTTATATGCCCAGATTGAATAATATACATAATTTTCTCCGACATGCTAGGAAATGTTTACCTTACAGTTTTAAAAACACCCCGCGAAGTTCTTGGCGATCTTGAACAAGAAACATGTATGAAATTTCCACAGATCTTGCGTTTTTTACTTTTTAAAACCATGTTTACACTAGATTAACTCCAAACAGCCAAACATTCGTACAATCAAAGTACTTCAATGCTTTTTTAAATGTCATTAAGTGGATTAACCTTAACGAACTCTGTTGTCAGTGTATTTAAAAGTGGATCGTTTTCATAAACGAAATAAATGGCCAAATTAACCTCAACGCGTAATAAATGCAATATTTAAACCCCAATTTATTTAATAGTATATTACTACAGGGGCCGGGAAGTAGGGGTTTGCCGGATTGTTACGAGGATAAAAACCCCTTTTCACGGCGAGGTATGTATAGTGCTTTTCTCAAACATATAATTCTCATAAAAATTACAGTGCTCAGTCATCCGCGCTGTGTCGGGTGCGCCGCCGCTGCGCCAGACCGAGGCACATCGCCTGCGACCTAAGTTGCGCTACGCACCCCTAATTACCTCTGCTCTCCTGGTACTTTAATAAACAGGCAAACGTTTTGGTTGGATGCATGGCTATATTTACGGAGTATATATAAAAAAAACAGCTATTAGCCTCATAAACACAGCCGCCATGGTAAATTTAAATTTAAAAAAAAATACTTCCCGACTTAGGCCTTCAATTTTGTATGAAATTCCTTTAACAGTTCTCTCGAGTTGTTTCGCGCGCAACGTGATACTTTGAAGCCTAAAATAAGTAACATAACGCCAACATTCCATTGCGTGCTTGACAAAATAAGATTTACTACATTTAAATTAGTGATTTTATTTAATGTTTTTCTTTTGTTTTTGACATGGAAAATGTTCCCACAGCTTTCATTACCTGGACAGTAATGGCGGCCGAGTTTCAAACGTTAGGTATTTACTATAAACACGTCACGCAGTAGAATAGAGACTCAGGTATGCTACACAAAACAGTCCCCCCCGAGTTATTACTGCCCCCGCCATAACTCACCAGGCTGAGATTACGGGCGAATTGAAAATGAAATATAAAACATGCACTTCTCTAGATTCTCCTGGGAACGACTACTTTGCAGATTGGAAAAAATAGTGGAACTGAAATATACCCCAAACAATGTTGGTACTCTGTTAAACTGAGCTATAAACTTCTCTAGTTCACAAGAAGTTTCCCATGATAATTAAACTCACGCCTTCGTTCCTGAGGGATCGGCCGAGCTTCAGAATTACCTACAGCTCTAAAAATATTGTTGATAATTCTGTAACCACCTTTTGCACAATTAAGCTAAGATGTTTACTATTGTATTAGTGAAAAATACTCAGTAACTTCTTAGAACATTATGTATTTTTGTATGGAAAAAAATATATTTAAATGCCTGTAAATGATTTCGAGACCATTCTGGTTTGTTTTTTTTTTTTATTGCATAGAGAAGGCAAACGGGCACACAGGCCACCTGATGGTAGGTGGAAACTGTGACCCATAGACATTCGCATTCACAATACTGCAAGCCTAAGACTGCAAATGTGCTGCCAACCCTGAGGACTAAGATGGAATGCCTCTATGCTAGTCATTACACCGGCTGTCTTATCCCCAAACTGGAACACAACAATGCGAACACTGCTGTTTGATGGTAGGTTAATGGGTAAAATGGTGGTAGCGATCCGGATCCGGATAATTTATTTAGAATATTTTTAAATTTATCGAAACAGTGTGCAATAACATTGCTGTGATAGACATAAAATAAAGAAATTAGCTTTTGTTCTGCTTTTATTTAGATAATTAAATTATCTAGTCAAGGAGACATTCTTACACTTATTAACCAAGTTCAAAACTAACATAACCTAACCGCTACCACCATCTTATCCTACCTTTAACTTTAAGTGTTTGCGTTGTTATGTTGCGCGTAAAAGACAACCAGTGAAATTACTAGTGTAGAGGCATTCTATCTCAGTCCTTAGGGTTGGTGTTGCATTTGGAGTCTGGGCCGTATTAATAAACTGATCTCGACTCTAATCCTAGTCTCAAGATGCGTCAAAACTGACAGTTTTCTATGGCTTGACGTTTACTTTGACGTATCTCGTGACTGGCGTCTCGCCCCTTACGGTTCTTAACCATCACATACCATCAGGTGGCATGTGCGCTCTATACTTACCAAAAAAAGAAAACGGTTATAACATTGAATCGTGAAATCAGAACAAACCAACAAATGGAGAAACAAAATTCAAAATATTTTTTCAGTAATTTGGCTACATGATTCTTTTACACGTCAGTAATATGGAGGGAATCTACTAGCGCTTCTGACAAGACCATCATGGCGGAGAAGTGCCGCATCATATTAGTAAGCTAAGGATAGTTGTAACGTAGACACTTTTTTTTTCTTTGCCCCGCGGCGACTTCAACAGCTGCTAACGCGGGGATATGGCGTTTCCACAACGAAGTGATTTCGCCAGTGTCAAGTATATACAAGTATAAATCAATATAGCAATAAAACACAATCCAATCTTCTCTAGGAAGTAGACAACGTTGTACGGTGATATGTAGGACAGAGGTCAAGATAGTTTAAACCTCTGTACCACTGCGAGTCCACTTGAAACGAGAAGTAAGATGCCAGATACACGAAATAGCTCCAAGTCTATCACTGTGCAACTCAAAGGCATAAAAAGTATAAATTACTAAACTAAATTACAAAACTAAAACAAATTACACATCCGCCATCTTTTGAGCTTGCAAATGGCCCAATTTAGTCAGCATCGAATCGAATATAATCTAGGTGAAAGGTGATTGGGATCAATTTCCCTAACTCAACATGGCAAAGGCGTGACTGCGGAGAACTGATCTAATTTATAATATAGCTATAATAATTTGGTGATAGCGCGGTTTGGTGGTTGCGCGTGATGACTTACGGATCTGAGACGTGGGCGCCAACAATGGGCCTCATAAGGAAGCTCAAAGTCAGTCAGAGGGCTATGGAGAGGGCTATGCTCGGGGTTTCTCTGCGTGATAGAATCAGAAATGATGATATCTGCAGTAGAACTAAGGTTACCGCCATAGCCCGAAGAATAGCTAAACTGGCAGTGGGCGGGGCACATTGCTCGCAGGACTGATGGCCGATTGGGTCAGAAGGTTCTGGAGTGGCGTCCGCGGACCGGAAGACGAGCTGTAGGTAGGCCTCCAACAAGATGGAGTGACGACCTCGTCAGGATCGCGGGACCGCAGCGGATGCGAAAAGCACAAGACCGGACTGAGTGGAAAGCCTTGTCGAAGGCCTATGTCAAGCAGTGGACGTCTTTCGGCTGACATGATGAATTTGGTGATGGCGATGTTGATGATATAAATTGATTTTAACTGAGGTAGTTTAATATCTTCGTTCGTGCGGAATTAGTTTCCTACTTCCTCTATTTAATATGTATTTGCGGGTGATAGGACCCTGTGCATGGTCCGTCCGGTTCGCTACCACCATCTTATCCATTATACTACCGCCATACAGCAGTGTTCGCATTGTGTTCCGGTTTGGGGATAAGACAGCCGGTGTAATGGCTAGCATTGAGGTATTCCATCTTAGTCCTCAGGGTTGGCAACGCATTTGCAGTCTTAGGCTTGCAGTCTTGTGAATGCGAATGTCTATGGGTCACAGTTTCCACTTACCATCAGTTGGCCTGTGTGCTCGTTTGCCTTCTTTATGCCATAAAAAAAAAGTCCCTAGGTCCAGCAGTTTTTGTTGTGCGTTGATCGATCAGCCAGTTAGACTTCTTCTTCTTCTATATAATTCTAGTAATTCTAGTTCTTTTATATAATTAGACTAGCTTCTGCCCACGACTTGCGGGGATTTTGATTATCATTATCCTCTCGGAAACTTTAAAAAATATTGATGAAAAGTAGCCTGTGTTACTCCGGTATATAAGTTGTCACCATTCCAAAATCCAAATCAGCCTTTGCATCGTGAAAGAGTAAAAAAAACACATACAAAAAACCTTATTTGACTGACTGACTGATAAAATGAAAAGATTACTATTAATGATAGAAAAAATTTATAATTCTTAGCTTGACTCTAATTAACAAGAAGTTTTAAATACAAGGTAATGTAAGTACAGTCCAAAACTCTGCTCTCCATAAATATTACTGATTTTCACAACATCACAAGTCTCAGTTGGTCTACTTTAAAATTTAACCTAACGGTTAAAGCTTTAAAGCGGTTTTTGCTATAGTGAAGTTATACGAGCTTGTAAAAGAAATAAGTCGATGTTAACCATTTCATAAATACCTAAAGTCACACTGAATTTCCTAAGGGCGACAACTTTGTCAATCTTTCATAAAAAGAGCACATGTGTACAAAACGCAAGTTGCAATTCGTTTCTTATTAACAAACCAAGAGGGTTGGTTTTGTTTTATTGCTTAAATTGCGTATGCTCTTTTGAGTAACGAGGTTTGAACTTTTAATTTTAGCTAAAGCGAAGTTTCGACTTAACGAATTCGTTGCGCCTTCGAAGTTTGAAATTTTATTTGTTCGTTTCATTGCGTGGAAATTTGTTATTTAATATTTGGAGCTGAAATAATTGTCAAAGTAAACTTGTGCTTGTGAATTAATTCAGGTACGGTTAGAAAGATTTAATTACAGTCAAAGAGTTCTGTACCATCGTTGAACCTTGTCGAAATGAGAACGCCACATACAGTCGAGTTGCTAAATAATTAATTTTGAACTTAGTTTTATGTTACTAGTAATTTGTAGTTATTAATGCACCTGATCTCTTCATTGCTTCAGAGCTCAAATTCAGCTAAACTGTGCTCACGCCCTTGCGTACCAAACTGCCAATGAGGAGGGGAATATGTTTGACCTGTATGTATGTATGTATGTATGTGTGTATGGTTCTTAGTTCCCTTGTTAAGGCTCAAACTCAAGAAGAGTTGTCGGTGCGATGCCGGCCAAATAAGAAGATGTAAGCTCTTTTCTTGACAGCATCTGTAGACGACGCCAAGCTCTGCACCTGAAACATAAAAAAACCTAAAAGTGTTAGTAAAAATAATTATATATTAGAAATGAAGGTACTGACCTTTGCTGTTTGCACATGTGTTTATAAACGTGCGCGAGGTCTTGTGCATGTGTGCATGTGTGGGCATAGCAGCGGGTGCGTCTCACGTCAGTCGTCCCTCGAGCGTTCACATAGCTCACACGTACCAGTCTTTTAACACTTTACTTACGATAACACTGTAACTGATTGAAAATACCGCCGCAGGGAGTTCGTTCTACAGTTTCACTATACGAGGCCAAAAGTGTGTAGTGAAACGCACGGTGGAAGAACATTTCATCAAGATGATGTGAATGAAATCTGGCTTTACGTCCAGTAGTTCGATGGTGGAACTCAGCGGCCGCTAAAGGTCTGAATAATTCTTCAGAACACTCACCGTTGTAAAGCCTATACAGCACGCAAGGTGAGCTGATGTCTCTTCGGATAGAGGGAATCCAATCAGACAGAGATCGCTGGGTCGTTGGCGACTACCGTTACCGTCATATTGAAGACACTATACTTACATAAGTTGGGTTTTTAAAGCTCTCTTACATTTGTCAATCTATGTTTTTTTTTGGTAATTAAGAAGGCAAAAGGGCGCACTGGCCACCTGCTGGTAAGTGGAAACTGTGACCCATATAATAGACATTCGCATTCACAAGACTGCAAGCCTAAGACTGCAAACTCGTTGCCAACCCTGAGGACTAAGATGGAATGCCTCTATGCTAGTCATTAGACCGGCTGTCTTATCACCAAACCGGAACATAACAATGCGAACACTGCTGTTTTCCGGTAGCTGTAATATATCTATGGAAAATTACTAATTGAAATAAAATATATGAATTTGATTTGCCATTAATTTGGTATACTGCGGTCGCTTACGATATAGTTTTATGGGTAATTATATGGTTTTACACAGTGGGCAAGCCCTAAATCCTTTATTTCCACACCGGAGTAGAAGAATAACATGTGACGTTATCCTCAATACAAAAACTTAGTATGCAGGCTCATGGACTTTCGCAATCCTACGACTGCATTTTTAGTCCAAAGGCATTCCACCTTGGTACTCAAGACCAAGATGGAATGCTGTAGGCCAGTAATTTAACCGGGGTAGGTTTACCTAGGGAAGCTCAAAGTCACTCAGAGGGCTATGGAGAAGGCTATGCTCGGGGTTTCTCTGCGTGATAGAATCAGAAATGATGATATCCGCAGTAGAACTAAGGTTATCGACATAGCCCGAAGAATAGCTAGACTGAAGTGGCAGTGGGCGGGGCGCATTGCTCGCAGGACTGATGACCGATGGGGTCAGAAGGTTTTGGATTGGCGTCCGCGGACCGGAAGACGAGCTGTAGGTAGGCCTCCAACAAGATGGAGTGACGACCTCGTCAGGATCGCCGGACCGCGGTGGATGCGAAAAGCACAAGACCGGTCTGAGTGGAAAGCCTTGGGGGAGGCCTATGTCCAGCAGTGGACGTCTTTCGGCTGACATGATGTTGATAAGGTTTACCTTCACTTCAAAAGCAGTAAACTTACCTGAATTCCCAAACATTAAATTACGTCATAAAATCTCAATCCATTAGCGGTTAACTATTCAACCAACCAACAGGTGATCTATTAAAACGACCGTTGAACTCAGCACGGCAGTTAAACACCGACGGCGCGACCGCGCCGTTTGTTACCACTATATCACTGGTAACCACTGTCGTTTGTTACCATGGCATCGTTTCGGTAACGAAATGGCTACCACGCTGTCAGTTGTGGATTTCGATATTCAATAACACGCAGTTTGGTATAAATAACGACCTGGACTAATTTTTATCTTATTATCAACGTTAGGATAGTAATTGAGCTCTTATTTACCTAACCGTAAGGTAAGATGTCAGAAGCAATATCGTTATGTCGAGTAGAATTAGAGGCCCTGGGATGTGTTGTTCTCTTAGCGTTTCACTTTTCAATTTGTCGACTAAGTATTTAACGACAAATTAAATTTCACATATGAGTACATAGGCACGTACCATTAACGACTTTTTATTACAAATGTGTCAAAGCCTGCTAAATTCCAAGCAGTGAACAGAACGCGGATATATAGATGTTTTGTCTCTATCACTGGCCGGAACTTGGCAGGGTGCCCCCCGTAAACAATGACCCGCGAATAGGTGATTAATTAAAACGATCGTTAAACTTAGCTCGGCAGTTCAACACCGATGGCGCAACCGCGCCGTTTGTTACCACTATAACACTGGTAACCACTGTCGTTTGTTACCATGGCATTGTTTCCGTAACGAAAAGGCTACCACGCTGTCAATGGTGGTTTTCGATTTTCAATAACACGCAGTTTGTTATAAAAAACGACCTGGACTTCTATTTTACGCGGTAAAACAATATTGCCTTTGACTCGTCATCGTATTGTCAACGTGATGATAGCTCTTATTATTTGACAATAATGGCGGCCGAGATAAGAACCTTAAGAACACGTCAAAGACAAGAATGGTTCAACCCTGAATAATAGAGGCTCTGTTTGAACTTCTTAGCTACAAAAATAACAATATACGAAGAATACGCAAAAGAACAAGAAATAAAACAATATAATCATTCTCGCCTTAATTACATCTTCAATATACCATTTTGTACCTTCATCATGTCAGCCGAAAGACGTCCACTGCTGGACATAGGCCTCCCCCAAGCCTTTCCACTCAGACCGGTCTTGTGCTTTTCGCATCCACCGCGGTCCCGCGATCCTGACGAGGTCGTCACTCCATCTTGTTGGAGGCCTACCTACAGCGCGTCTTCTGGTCCGCGGACGCCACTCCAGAACCTTCTGACCCCATCGGCCATCAGTCCTGCGAGCAATGTGCCCCGCCCACTGCCACTTCAGTTTAGCTATTCTTAAGGCTATGTCGGTAACCTTAGTTCTACTGCGGATATCATCATTTCTGATTCTATCACGCAGAGAAACCCCGAGCATAGCCCTCTCCATAGCCCTCTGTACCTTGATATCGTTTATTATTTATTAATAATACATAAATAGTAATGCAATAAATCAAGGGTCAGACTGGTGATTACGACATAATAAGTGATATTGGAATCATAGAAATTGTGGGTCCTTTCCAGGTAAAGGTGAGTTTATCAAAGAACTATACGTATAACCAGGTCAACCAAGGCATGCATGAAAAAAAATGAACGTTAATTTAACGCGGTTGAATTTGGAAAATAATTTTCGGTAGTATTTATGATTGTCTTGAAAAGTGTAAAGGAGAATTAAAATGTTTATAGGTATATGTAATACTAGATTTATCGCTATTCCCTCGAAAGCTGTCATTTTTTCCGGGTTAAAAGTTCTTCCATGGAGTCAAGCTATCGATCCATACATAATTTCAATAAAATTGGTTTATCGGCTTGGCTGTAAAAGAGTACTTAACAAAGAAATGAACAAACTCAATAAATTTCACATTTTAAATCAAAGTAATAGATTGTTGTCTAGTCTTCATAATTCAAACCTACAGAGCTTAGTTTGCTACTGCTTTAATTAACAAGATTGTTCCATCATATTTTATAATTAATTTAAAACCCAGGGTTCAAGCGAAGCTGGCACGACATAGCTCATCAACAAGCTTATAAGGAATAACACCGAGGTTACCTGAGTAATGTTCCTTCTTCAAGGACGTAGATCCTCATCTAACTGAGGTATGTGTCGATTCTACCTTCGGTTGTAACACACAACGATTGGTTCAGCCACAGTCGCCCGAAAATTCGCACGCATAGAATTGGTTTTCCGTTACCCACCCTATCCCTTCTCGTTCGGAGTATATTTCCTAAAATTCCTTTCAAGAAGCATTGTAAACTCTGCAGAAAAAACCAATTACAAGTAAATTTGTACATAAACTTAAGATTAACATGTACAATTTCGAACTTATCCCTTTAAGGGATCTTTTCCAGTTAGCCTGACCATGATTCAGGAAACTGTATTTTTTATTTTATTCTTTTCTATCTTTCTCTCCCGTAAGATTTTTGGCATGTTTTCCTGCTTAACTATGTACTGTTATTTGATATTATATTTAATTTAATACTTGTAGCTTTATATAATGCTAGATTAAGTTGTACAATTGTAATATGAAATATGAAATATGTTTAAAAAATTACTGACTGCTGAGTTTCTTGCGGCGTTTCTTCTCAGCAGTGGTCTCCTCTTGGGAAGCGCTGGTAGTATCTTGACGTGTAAAAGTGCCCGAGCGGCCTACTTACTGAATAAATTTCTTTTATCTTTTTTTATCTTTATCTGTATAAGAATATGCAAGATTTCAAGGTCGTGCACAAAAAGTAAATAAACTAATATCTGTACAAAGGTCCCCAGGTTCAGCATCCGTCTCTTACACTCGTGTATTGGTCTTAAAGTGAGAATTATTTATGTTTATTCAACGTTTATCAATAAACACGACTTTAATTATTCGCTGTCTTGGATATTTAAAAAGTTATTAAAACAAAACGAAAAAAAAAAAAGATGTTTATACACTAAGTAGGCCGCATGGCCACTTTTACGCTTCAAAAGCTACTAGCGCTTCGCAAGAGACCACTGCTGAGAAGAAACGCCACAAGAAACTCAACAGTCAGTCGTTTTTTGAATTATTGCTTATGATATACAATTATACTATGTATTATATACAACAATGAAACTAACATTAATATATATATTTATATATATATATATATATATATATATTCATATTATTCATGCGTAGTTCAGCAGGAAAATGTGTCATGACTGACAATTTTACGTGTTCTAAAACTCTTGATATTTATAAGATCGGTTCCTCAAACTAATTAATTCTTGCCTCTCCAGTCATATTCTCCATTTTATATTTTCTCCGATGCATTGTTTCCCATTTTGAATTTTTAGCAATCGCATATTTTCCATGCGGGTGGTAGGACCTTGTGCGGGGTCCGTCCGGATCGCTACCACCATCTTATCCATTAACCTACCGCCAAACAGCAGTGTTCGCATTGTTGTGTTCCGGTTTGGGGATAAGACAGCCGGTGTAATGACTAGCATAGAGGCATTCCATCTTAGTCCTCAGGGTTGGCAGCGCATTTGCAGTCTTAGGCTTGCAGTCTTGTGAATGCCAATGTCTATGGGTCACAGTTTCCACTTACCATCAGGTGGCCTGTGTGCTCGTCAGCCTTCACTATGCCATAAAAAAAAAGGATTTTCCCCACTCAGAAAATTTCCCATTGTGATTAAGTCAAAATAGATCAATATAGGTAGATAGGTTTAGGTTATGTTAGTGTTCATAACACCCAGAAATAGGAGCTCCGCGGCAGTGGAGCTCCGTCTACTTAGTGAAATTGATTTTAAATTGAAAAAAAAACATGCGAGAGGGTAAAATGCAAAATGAAAAATATGCAAATGGGGAGAAATGCGATTGAAAAGTTTGCTACGCGGAATAAGTCAGTTAGGGTAACCGATCTCTGTTCTTGTTAATCTGTTGTCCGTCCGTCCGTTTGTGTGTCTGGGCTTCACGAGTCACTAGGTAGTAAACAAAATTAGTTACAGACCTAAAGCTTATGTGGATGTGTGACCCAAAACTAGATATTGTATAACAGTCCAATAAATTAATATTCAATTTATTAAGAGGAAAATTAAAAATAAAGAAAACATTTAGAAGTAATAAATAAGGAATTTTTAAATATTGTAATAAAATCTTTAAGATTACTTTTTGCCATGATTATTAAGTTAATTTAATCTGAAAATAGATTTTCTATTGTAATTTTGAAGTCATCGAGTAACGAATATTGAATTTTAAACCACTAACATTTTATTAAAAAAAAAACTTACAAACACTAAAAAGTTTCGTCTTAAATATTCTTACCACGTACAAATTTATCTTCCTCAAGTTCTAACCGATCTTTCTTGTGTGTCGCTCAGTACGTCTCTGTTTTACTAGTTTACAATGAAAGAGACGCGTTGAAGGATAAGCCAGGTTATTAAGTGTTGTTCTGACTACCCTTTTAAGAAAAATGGTTCCGTTCTAAGGGCTGCTTCCGACTGCTTATAAAATGGCCGCTCGTTTATTTTAACGGTTTGCTTGCCATTTGCGTGCTTTCAGTTTTTACTTTTTTCGCTACAATTTTCGTTTGAGTTATTCTTGTTAGATCGTTTTATTGCTCTATTTTTAATAACAAAATGTTTTAGGGTGTTTGGGTGTTTGATTCTACCGGGTGTACAATCCAAATGGGTCAGTATGGAGAAGTCGGAAACTATGAGAGATAGCGAGATCTGTTCTTAGGAACCATGACGTCGATTTTAGATTTAATAATAATTGCATTCAAACTTTTTTATTAACTCTCATACTTAAAACAAGATTCCATTAGTGTTGTGCTTCTTGCGAGTTGCAGAATTTATACACATTGATTTTGACCAGGTTCGATTCCCGGTTATGTATGAGAGTTAATAAAAAAGTTTGTATGTAATTATTATTAAATCTAAAATCGACGTCATGGTTCCTAAGAACAGATCTCGCTATCTCTCATAGTTTCCGACTTCTCCATACTGACCCATTTGGATTGTACACCCGGTATATCACCTATAAGTCCTACTTTCTTACTCATAAACGCACAATAGCTAAGATATGCTTTGTCTTTATCTTTCATTGTCATTTAAATCTGACAGAAAGTGACAAAGCAAGCATTGTTTAACAAAACAATATTTATGAATAAGGGAGGTAGATTATTATGTAATTGTATCAATGTATTATGATCGTTACGACATAATAATCTTAACAACACGTTTTATGTTTTTTTTAGTTTAATGACCCATTATTCAGAGTTGCTTTCTGGTGTGGTCTAAATTTCATTATGTTTAAATATTATTTAATTTGTCTTAACAAATTTACTCTTTGGTAAGTGGGTAATCCTGTAGCTCTGCTTACTCTACTCTAAAAATGAAGGCGTGAGTGTATGTATCTATGTATGTAGTTTCCAGTTGGGACCAAGTTTGGCAGAGCCTGTACTATCTTGGACCCTGTGAGACGGTTCACACAAAAGTTTTTTATTTGTGACCTGCCATTTGTCTCTACCTCATCTGAAGGTAAACGACAAGTCTAGGATGAAGCTGGCTGGTTTATACCCCTCAGTAAGTACAGATAAAGAAAGCGAATTCCACTATTTAGCAGTTCTCGATAGCAAAGTAAGCGCAGTGAAACGCTGTGCAAACGAATGCTATTTCAACAGCATAAGGGTGACCGTTGCCTCCGCCTCCGCTTGCTTGCAATTATGATGAATGTTTAAAAAATAAAATAAGGGTATACATTTACCGAATTTAAAGAAATAGGATACTTTTTCCTACGGGCATTGGTTTGTTTTCTAGGTATAAAGTTCCGTACATTCTAGAACACCCCCTTGCGTATAAAGAGGACTAGTAGTTTTTAAAGTGTACTGTAATGTATTGTAATTTTATGCTGCAACATGAAGAAAGTGATACGTCAAACAAACTGTAAATGATATACGGACGATGGGCAAAAATGTCCCCCCCACCAACAGAGATGAAACATGTGCCAGTTTATAGATCTTGGCACAATTTTGTATCATACATATGGGGTTTTCTTGGAAATCATAATCGTATCGTATGGAATTTGTTTGAAAATGAACACATATATGGAAGATTTGCCTTGCTTGGCCCTTTTTTTCATAAATAATCCCATTGATTTTGCTGCTAACATAAGTATTTTGTCTTTTTTTGGCTACTAATGAACATAGACATGCATGCCGTTACTGTTGGAGGGTGGGGACGGGGCCCATACAACATTGCCCATCACCCTTTTTTTACACTTTATTTAAACTGTTGTGTGTCTAACAATTTGTACGCTACTATTGGTATTTAGCTGTGCCCAAGCAAATTCCATTACTAAGTGAAACCAATTAGTTACGCCCGAACAAATGGAGGCGATATTTTGTCTACTCTGCCCATAGCACGACATAGCCTTAGCTACATCGAAACATCGTTTCTATACTATGGTTTATCCTTTACCTTTTTACCTGTGCCTGTATTAGCAAAATAGACTCAAACAGAGATGACGACGATGACGCGCTGGCCTAGTTGGTAGTGTCCCTGCCTACGAAGCTAGCGGTCCTGGGTTCAAATCCCGGGGGGGAACTAATTCTACGCGTACGAATAGGTTATAGGTTATAGGTTATGGCGGGCTCTTTTCCGCAACTCGACGACTTAAAAACTGCGCCTATTTTGCGTGATTCATTACCAAATTCGATATTGATTCGGTTGCCGTTTTTTCGAATTGAGAGGTAGTTTAATAAGGATATTATTTAGCTACAGTTATGAAATCATTGGATTGTTTAAGAGTTATCACTTCTGTAAGAAGGGGGCGCCATTATATTGGGGTATAGAAGAAGACTGCGACTTCCTCTTGCATTGTCCTTGTCCTTGCTTATTCTCCTCCAAGGTTAACTGATAGAGATCCCATATTTGATGACCCGCTGGCCTAGTTGGTAGTGACCCTGCCTACGAAGCTAGCGGTCCTGGGTTCAAATCCCGGTAAGGGCAGGTGTTTGTCTGATGAGCAAATATTTTTCCCTCAGTCATGGATGTTTTTAATGTATTTAAGTATATATTTATCTATATAAGTATTTATATCGTTGTCTAGTACCCACAGTACAAGCCTAGAGCTTAGTTTGTTACTAGGTCAATTGGTGAGATATTGTCCTCTGATATTTATTATTTTATTTAAACAAAAATAGGAGCACTATGTGTCCATTCTGGGCAGACTCGGAACAAGTGTTCCGAGTCTCATTCAAATATGTTTGTTCTATTTGAAAAGGAATAGCGATACCATTTGTTTTAACATACATATTTTTTTGTAATTTAGCGTGCTGTTTACTGGTCTTAATTAAAAAATTAGGTAAACATCAACTTAATACGTGAGACCTAGGTAAAGACAGTTATTAAAGTTAAAATACTTGAGAAGTTCAGCATAGCTCAAGTTGGCGCTCTTACTTAAGTATGATTGTAGCAAGTTAAGACGTTATCCAGCGTCAGTTCCATTTCATTAAGCAGGGAGGTCGCACATAGGGTTGTCGATCAGAGTAACAACTTTTTTTTTTTAACTGTCGAGACTCACAAAAATATTATTTTCCAGTTTTCTGAATGAGTTTGCCTAATTTATTCATATCTCTTTGTGACACTACGACTTTGCCATGGATATCTGTCCCTTTCACAAATATATGGTTTCAATGAGATAAAGCATAAAGAAGAAAACTTTCAGTTATAGATAGTCTAACGTCTACATAAGTCTAGTTTTTAATTAGGTTTTCATCGAAAGAGTTTTTAGGGGGGATTTTTCACAAAAAAGGTAGTTGGTCTTTTGGACAGGAGGAAAAAAATGCACGAAAAAAAAAGGGTTAAATGATAAAAAAGCCCAATATTTATTGCATAATACTAAGCTTAATATTTATGAGAAATGCTTACCTTGACATGAAACAATGATGATACAAAAAGAAGACATGAGTAGATTTATAAAATAATATTGTAGAATTCCACTTACGGCGTCAATAATCCGCAAGATTGTAAGGAAAAAAATTGATTTTGACGCTAACCATAGTTATATTGTATAGTAGAGATATATAATCGTATATCTGACGAGCTTCATCCAGCTTTTAATCCATAATATGTAATATATTTCCCTGATGGGAACTCCTTTGAGCTGTACGACTTTGTGTTCAGATTCTCTTACATCGATTGCTGAATCGAAGTTCAGAGGTAGATCAAGGTCTCGCTGAACGCTGAGGAACTGTCATCAATTCAGAATACTTCTATCTTCCTACGGGAATACAAAGGAGGCAAAAGTAAGCCCAAAGCACAGACAAATTACTAGATGGATGACGTCAGAAATGGAGAAATAAGAGTTATGCCTATTGAATTTTTTTTACTATCATTTTCACCTTTTATACTTTTTTGCGTCGATGTACATTGACGATGCGACCAGTTGTCTTCACACCACGCGGGCAACTGACCAATCAGTCGTTGTAGATTTCAATGGCGGCTACAAAAGTATAATGGCCTTACTATACGGGAAATACTTGAAGGTATTGTACTAGAAAGTTTGGTCAATTTGGAACCGTTTCCTATAATTAAGTCATTTTTTGAAAATTTTGCATTTACGTCGTTGTTCAAATAGAGGTGCGATATATCAAGCCTTTCATTATTTTCTCTTTTGGCTATATAAAAATGCCCTAACAGAGCATTAGTTTCAAAAATATATATATATATACGCACTCTATTTGAGGGCCCCTCTCATTCCCTAGTTTGACAGAGACTACAGATCCACAAACTTACGAAATAGGGAATTTCCTTTAGTATCATCTTAGCTTCCTAATATGCGCTGGAGGGATATCCCGTCTAGTGTCGGGTCTCCTAGGTCTGGTGTTAGCCAGGGGGCACTACCTCCCCCAGGGCAGGTGCGGGGCCCTGCCTTTAGCGCATGCTTTGAATGCCATTCAAACATTTACTTAGTTTAGTTCAGTATTAATTCTCATAATGTCACTCCACATTCAGTTCGTTCTCTTTCTAAAGACTCAGTGTTTATCAGTTTCTTTATTAATTTTAGTTTTTCCTTTAGGTTGATATAGGGTATCCTAATTTGTCTATAACTTTGTAGTTTAGTTATTCACTTCTCTAAAGCTCTTGAGTTACAAACGGGTTATAACGTAGGTTGCTAGTTCTTTATCCCTAGACAGATCGCTTGGCTAAATCTATTCCGTATTTACTGCAAACTGGATCAATTCTAATGGTATTTTTTAGGTAATAGCCCAATAGGGTTAAGTATTATATTGGATGTTGTTTGGTTAGTAGTAGGGGTTGGAGGACTTGGAGGGTTACATTCTGATTTAAAAAGGCAATTTCAAGTGCGTAAATTTATAAAGCTGTATAAAGCTTTCCAAAATAATAATGATTCTATTTTATTTTATTACTTTTTTTAGGAATATTTTGTGACAAATAATTTCAGATATTGTAATAAAACACCACTGTGTTTCCAATTTCGTGATGTTTTGTTTTTATAGATGTTAATCAGTTTCAAAGTCTACTGATCATCAGGTTACTAATTGTTTGTTCGCTTTCTCAGAATTATACCAAATACGGGTCTTTTTATTCTAGATTAAGTGACTTATTTTAACTACTTAATTATTATAATTTATATTTTTATATTATTAAAAGTATAGTGCCAACCCTGCGCTTCTCGAAGAATTTGTTTCTCGCTTCATGATTCTAAATATAACATATATCTTTCAAAAACTGTTATAAACATAATACACCGTGTGTATTTTTGGACAAAATCTTTTCAGAGCCAGTTTTGTAAGAATGTCTACAAACATGGCATTAAAAAAATAACTGTCTAAATGATCAATTCCTAGAATATTATTCCTTTGTAACCTGGTGTGTGACTCGATGAAATGGCTTTAGGTTCAGTGAGCAAAATATGTCGTTTGCCACCAAGTGTGAATTCAGTTGAATTAGGTTGATAAAACGTGTCCATCAATTCGGATGGTCTTCAGAGACTTTTTAAACTCAATTGTGTTAAAATAAGGTCATTTTTTTTGCTGACGTGCACTTTATTAATTTGACACACACAAATGACTTTATTGTCATAATCATGAAAAAAAAACAAGAGAAAGAGATAATACAGAGCGAAAGTGGAAGGGTCAGAAGGGGTCGCCCTAGGCGTACTTTTTCGAAACAAATCGGGGAAATACTGGAAAGGGGCCGAATCTTAAGTACCTGAAACCGTCGCGCACGCATGACTCGATGTATGAATGTGGAAGAAGCGAAAGACATTTGTCAGGATCGTAGCAGGTGGAAAGAAGTCGTCTCTGCCTACCCCTCTGGGAAACAGGCGTGATTTTATGTATGTATGTATGTAATAAAACAGATAATTCATTATAAACTTTTAATATAAAACTCAAACATGAAAATGCAACTAAACCAATCTATTAACAATTCAATTCTGTTCTTATTTTTAATTATATATTTATTTAATTGCCTTATTACGAATACTTTACAATCAACGAATTTTACATAAAACTTTTCACAATATTATTACAAATAAATTAATAATATGGAAAACATTAATATTAAATTACAGTTTTTGGTCTACAGTTTTACCTAAATATTTCTGTACAATTTTAACAGTGTAAAATTAGACTAAACACAAATTAAAAGTTTTTTTTTTCTTTGGCACAGATTAGAATAAGCTTTTGCGTTTTAATATCAAACGAATTAACATTCTATATTCAGATTCACACAAAAAAATCACGAGAGTTCTGTGGAAGACTTTTTTAATAATACTTATTACAATTTTACTGAAAAAAAAAGATGTCATCAAATTATTAATGCAATAAGTAAAGACAGCAAAGAATAAATAGTCAACTTTATACATTTTTGGAGCACTCCATGTTAAATTGACGTAAGGTAGACTTTCCTGAGTCTATGGAAATAAATCATATTAACAAACATCATAGACTTTACGATTTAACTTATGCGTCACTATGACATACACTCAGGAGCAAAAATACCGGGTCAGAGTGTGTTTTTCATACAAACGAGACTATTTCGAAGCCTTGGTTCCTCGCCTGGGGATGTTTTGAGTGAGGTTTAATGGTGAATACTGCGAGGTTCAATAGAGGAGGTCAAAAGTTCTGAAGATACCTAACTGATCGCACAACCAGTTAACACCACAGCGTGAGAGTTTGGGCCAGCACTTGGATTTCCTTACGTTTTATTGCCTTTTAGATGTTTTTCTGAACATGCACAATTCCGGCGTTAACCGCAGATTCATTCAGTTGGGTATCCTAGGCACTCTGGAAGTCCTGTATCGATGCTCGAGGTATTTATCATCAGATTTCACTAAAAGCATTCCCTGGCGAGGAACCATGGCTTCAAAATAGCCTCTTTAGTATGAAAAACGCACTCTGACACGGTCTTTTTGCTCCTGAGTGTAGTTCCATAGTTGCCCTGAAGTCTACAATTTTGACTGTACCACGTCATGATTTTTGATATGATATTTTTAACTAAGTCAAGCCAATTCTTATTACAAAATAGACTCTCTTGGTCTAAGACCAAAGCAAAGCACGCTTAGAGGTGACACAGTGAGGTTCGACAAGGTTTAAAGCTAACGTAAACCATGTTCGAAGACTGACAAAATGTATGGAGATGACCAGGGCTCGGACAAGTCATCGCAGAAATTGATATGGACATGGGACAAGACTATTATAGAGTCGCGACTTAAGATTATTATTTATTATTATCTAAAGCTGATATATTATTATCGTAATTTATAATTTAACATTTGACCTTTTTAGTCGCATATCTGTCGTCCGTTTGTTCCAGACAATGCAGAAGTTAATGGTTACGTATGTGCAATGCAACCATCAGCAATAAAAAAAATGTTAATGGAAATACCTTCACACATGTATGGTGAATTTTGGGTTGCAGTAATAAATGTCATTGAAAAATGTAATTAAATAATATTGTACATAATGCGATTCTATTGATCTTGTTCTATTGCCGTTTTGCGATTGTTTTGCGATCACTTGTCCGAGCCCTGGAGATGACGCAAGCGCTCGACGCGACCGTCTGACAGCTTACGTCAATCATGTACATTTTGAATCTAGTCTAGGTCCTTTGTTAAGCTGGATTTTTATTCCCACAAAATAAATGTAAACAAAGGTGTTGCCGTTAACGAAAAAAAAATTGCAGCATTCAAACTATCACCATTTATAAGAAATCGACTTTCTATAAAAAACTAGATATTACAATCCAGATGAAATAATTTAATTTGTTGATGGTAAACTTTATTTTGATATAAACTCTTGTATGTATTAATTTAAAATGAGAAGTTTTTGTATGCAACATTTATTTAATGCCCTGGTATCATTGACTCGATACACCCGTGTCAACATCCAACCTTAGGTCTAGAAAAGATCTATTACCGTCATCGAAAATGTATAAGATTGACGTAAGCAGTCAGACAGGCGCGCAGGTGTTTCTGTCAATTCCATACGTTTTGCCACTATTCGAAATTCTTCGAAATTCTGGTGTAGTACGCCAGGTTTTCCGCATGTCAATACATTCATCAAAAATTTCTATTGATCATAAATGAGAGATTTTGTTGTAAAATATCCAAATATTTCGGGGATTTTTTGATCCTTAGAATTGTTTTATGTGTAAATATAGTGATGTTCAAGTTACCTAAGGCAGAGTAATTTACAGTAGCGGGATGAAAAGATTTCACGTTCGCACCTGGGTATACCCTTAGCTGGCAGACGTGTCAACAGCATTCAAATAAAGTAAAGTAAAGTAATGATTTATTAATAAAAGGGTAAAATGCTCTTAAAAGTAATCTTTGTTTTCCTGCTCAAGCTACGCTTGAATATTTTTTATTTTATGTTTAATTCATTGTTTTATATAATGCTAGGTTATGCTCTATAATTGTATAATATCATAAGTAGTATTTAAAAAAACGACTGACTGTTGAGTTTCTTGCGGCGTTTCTTCTCAGCAGTGGTCTCTTGCGAAGCGCTGGTAGATTTTTGACGCGCCTACTTACTGAATAAACATCTTTTATCTTTTAATTGAAAATTAATGAATACATTGCTATTTTGATGTTTTCAGCAACACGTCCAGCATTTGCATTCATTTCATTTGGTGATGTAGATTTGACGTGTAAAAGTGCCCGTGCGACCTACTTACTGAATAAACATCATTTATCTTTTATCTTTTTATCTTTTAATATCCGGCGGATCCCAAAATAGGCTGAGCCTGTACCTTAGGCGTCCAGTGAGTGAAAATAAGCACAATTTTACATTTGTAAGAACGAAACATAATATACTTTTTGCACATAGAAACAAACTTAAGCTCATTGTATCAGCGCTACGTACAGATGAGTACCAAAACAAAAAATAAAAATAAAAATACAATAAAAATGGAAATAGAGATGGAAAGTGACGAAACTTTTCATTCCACAACTAATATTCTGCCAGTAACTTATTCTTCGGTTCCTAAGTCATCGTCGAATTAAAAGTACAATTATTTAAAAAAAACCGACCGTGCTGTTGTGCTACCAATTTCCCCTAGAGCAGTCATCCTTTTTTGTCTCCAAATTTCAAGTGCCTACGTGTAATAGGTAAACCTCCATACACTTTGCAGGATTAATAATGTATTCCATTTCCCTCGAAATATTAAGGTTTGAAAAATCACCCGTCATTTCCAAAACTAAAACAATTAATTCTTATTTTCCATCTCTGGATTGACAGGTCTAATTCTAATGATGTTCTGACTCGACTCCAACTAACTTGCCATCGAAACATAAAATGCCACTATATCTAATGATAATTTAAAAAATATATATACAGAAGCAACAAATTGTGAGAATGTTTAAAATTATCCCATAAAGTTACGAAATAGGTCAGTCAGTCAGTATCTGCACACTTCAGTACCTTGTAACATTAACGTCATGTTTGAACTGCGGCAATAATCTGTCAAAGGCCTTAAAATGACAAGGTACAAAAGTGCAGCGGCTTATAAGGACTGTACTGCCTTAATCTTTGAGTTTGTATTAAAAAAATAAGATCACAACATAATTTTAATTTCACACAAACACGGTGACATGTTTTTCATGTTCTAACTTGTTACAAAATACCCAAGAAAAAGGAACTAAAAACAATCTCAACCGTAAGCTGTCATCCCAGACACAGAAGTTGTATGGCTGAGATTACGTACGGGTTGGTAGACACTTTTTTTTTTGATATTTTTGTAAGGTTTGTCATATAGAACTTTTTAGCTTTGTTAAACCTACCAAAAAATTTAAGCAATATATGTTGACGATGTCTTACTTGCAAATCAAATGTATCAAAAATAACACTTTGCTAAACTTTACCTAATATTAAACGACAATCTTATTCAAAACAAACTTCTTAACTTAACTTTATATCAACAGACCACATTTGTGTTATAAAAGATTATACATCTAAGACGCGCATTTAAATTATTAATTCGATAAATTAACGTAACATTAACAAAACAATCAGGAATAATTTTCCATAAATATAGCTAAGCCGAAAGCACACTGCCGCGCACGCTTTGCCTTCATCGTATAAAAACGATCGCTGATACTCCTAAAATGACACAAAGATGCTTTCCAAAAAATTATACTACTAGCACAAGCGTGGCCTGCTCCAATGTGTCTGCCTTCGTACACACCCGCGCTCGCAGCTCAACCCACTGCAGCACATGGACCAACCAACACGTTAAAAAAGTTGACAAACTCATCTCCACGGTCCAAGTAGCTATTTACACACGCAGCAAGATTATAGTACCC